>JALPQD010000170.1:1976644-3399144 GCA_023101885.1 Typhlomys cinereus
AGAAAAAGAAAAAGGAAAAGAATGAGCCGATCTCCCATCTCTCCCATACACCATAAAATTGGATCCCTTCTCATCCATCAACTTGTCTCTCTAATCCCCTTCCTCTAATCCTTCTCACTACCCTACTTCTCCTCCCTCCCCTCCCTACTCTCCTCTCTGTGTAAACTTTTCCAAAAGTGTGAAGACTAATGAATACACCATCATCACTGAGAAACAAATTGAATAGACCATTCAGGAAAGTATGCAGAATGTCAATGCAATTATTTATTTGATTGCTTATTTGCTTAAGATAATGATTCATGTAGTTGGTCTGGAGAGATGGCTTAGAGGTTAAGACTCTGCCTTACAAGCAGAAGGTCCTGAGTTTGGAACCCAGGTCCCACATAAAAATGCCAGGTAGAAATGGTGGTGGCCCTGGTAGGCAGAGCCTGGGAAATCCCAGATCAAAGGTAGAAGCAATCCAGGATGATTCCCAAAATCACCCTTGGTTTTCCACAGGGACACAGAATATCCTCTAACACACACACACAACACACACACACACACACACACACACACACACACACACGAACAATGTCTCATGTAGTCCATGTTGGTCTTGAACATACTACATACTTTGGAATGACTTTGAATTTCTAATCTTCCTACTTCCTACTTCCTGAGTGCTGAATTCACATAGTTAGGAATTATCAGTTGTACTCCAGTTCCTTTATCTTGTTTTTGTTTATAGCAAAGATTTGTCTAGAGCGAATCTGGAAAACTAATATTTACTTGTATGTTACTGACTCATAATAATGTACCAGTTTTATTTTGTCTAGGGAAGACATTTCAAGGATGATTTCAGTTTTCTAAGGAGAATAATGTTAAGTAGTTGCTGTGAGAAACTGTATTTTAAAGACGATGAATATTTGCAATTGGAAACCTCTTAAGTTGGAGAGACCATAAAGCTTAGAGGTTATTAAATCCCAAATGATAGTGATATTGCTGCCCAGTGGCCTGCTTGCATCCTCTCTGTTCAGAATATTCACAGACCAGTACTCAGCTGTGTCCTCATCAGCAAACACTGAAAATACAGTAATACCACATCTTGAGAAGTTAATTGCCTTGAGAATACTAGACCGTTTCTTACATGACTAGTTGGAGATGAAGTTCCTGGAACCATAAGTTTTTCACTTGAAAGAAGGTCATAGGTTATTCATTAGAAAGCTAATTAGAGCAGAAACACATTTTATCTTATTGGAGATTCAGTAGAGACTTTTCTTGAAACTTTAACAATTCTTTGAAATGGTTTCAAAGTTCCAGGTAATTATTTAAGTTTCAAAAACAGTCGTTGAAATCTACAAAATTTCCCCCTGAAGATAAATTTAGACTGATTGTGTGTGAAGTGTGTGTGTGTGTGTGTGTGTGTGTGTGTGTGTGTGTGTGTGTTATGATAGGAGATGAAAGGATATTTATAAATTAAAGTGAGTTGAATAGTGAAGAGTGCTTAATAAGAGACAAAGAGACTTTCATATAGTTTTAAAAGGACAAGTAAAAGTAGGTTCATGTTAAAACAGTCACAAGAATAAAACATTCCAATTCAATTGAATTAGAAAAATCTATTATTAACATCTTCTATCAATCATTTTAACTTCTTTTAAATTCTTAAGATTTTAAATTCTGAAAAATAAGGATGGGTGTATATTTTATTTGAAACAGCAATAAGGAAGTAATCGTCAATTTAAAAAGCAAATAAAAATTATCTGATGACCAGATATGAAGATAGCGATATAATGGACATAGATTATGCATATCAATTAGCACAATCATTCTACAGTGAGATTTAAATTCCATTTTAAAATTTGAAGTAATCATTTTGTACTTAGATGCAGGCCTCTGAGAGTGTGATTGTTTACTCATAATAAAATACCTTCATTGAAGAATAGTTAGTTCACTGAAATGAAATCACTTACCTTAAGGGATGGTTTAATACATAAATGCGTACATGAATACACATACACACACACATATGCATGTGATTGTTCTTGTAATTTTAACAAGGAGCATTTTCATTATCTTGATAATCCCTAAATATACAGTTTAAGGTTTTCATTCTGCACTTGTTCTGTCACTATAGCATTACACTTCTATAAGTTCCTAAGAACAGAATCTTTTAGGATGCAATTCATTATTGCTGCCTTCATTCATATGACCTTACCTATTTGAATTTTGTACATGCTGCATCAGTAATTGTTTGGTAAGTTCTATTCTTTGACACATGTCTCAATTTACTTAATTTTTATTCATGTGAGAAAATGTAAGCAATATTTACATCAAGGCATTTTTCATTAATGAGCATTGCTGAGCTATTTCAGATATTAAATTGTAAAACAGATGAATGAGTAGATTTGTAAGGTAATGGGACTATCTTCTTTCCTCCATCAATGTATGAGATTTACAGTTGATCTTCTTCCTTGGGTATGGAGATCTTTTTGATTTCTCCTTATTCATTGCTTAGTGTTACCTCATTGGGGTTATAAACTGTGGCTTTCTAGTGATTCCTGATGCATCCCGAGCAATGAATTCGCTGTTTACATTCTGCAGTTTACACATTACGCTTGTAGCAATAAAATCAAGCAGTTCTTGTTTTGATAATTTGTTGCAAAACCTCTTTACATTTAGGGCATAGCAATGACTTACTCATGTTTTTTGCTCATGTTTTTTGCAAATCTTATCTTTAATGATATTTTTGATTAATTATAAACTGTAAGTTTTTCCCTTTTATTTTTGAATTTTAACTAGTTGGTGAAAGAAATGCAGCTTTTCAAAAATTTCTTTGACCTTTGTATACAATGAATTATAGTATATCTTCTCCCTCTTACCAATGAGGTTACCTCCTACTTTTATGTCCCTTTTCGTGTGCGAGCCCCTGTGTACAGCGAGGGCTGTCAGCACCCACACATGCTGAATGCTTGCTGCAGCACAGGTCATACATAAATGATGGCACCACCACTGAAGCAGCTTTCAGTCCCCCAGTCAGTATTGACCGCCAGTTTTCACTCACATTGGGGTCACATGAGGTCTGCTCTATGTTGTTGAGCTCAGTCTTGTAGAGTTCTTCCACAGGTAAACACAGCTGCAGTAGTTCATGGATGTAGTAGCCTTGTTTAGGAGATACCATTCAATGGCATTCCTTCTCAGTCCCTGGCACTTATATTCTTAGTGCGCCCTCTTTAGCAATGTCCCATGAGCTTTGATGGGGATAAGTGGGAGATCTGGATACCTTGTTTAGGATCAGACACTCCACAGTCACATACTCTATGCACTTTGATCATAACCTTCTTCCCCTGTAGGTATTACAGAGATTTATCTTTATATATGTACTAAATGGGTTTGGTACTAGGATTCATCTATTACGGTGTTGAATTTTCTATGTCTGGGATACTTCACTCAATCTAATTGTTTCTAATTCCATCCATTTCCTGGCAAATTTCATTAATTCATCTTTTTTGATGGCTGAGTAGTATTCAATTGTATAAATGTACCACATTTTCCTTATCTACTCATCAATTGTTGGGCATTTGAGTTGATTCCATGACTTTACAATGAAAACTTCAAAATCCTAAAGAAATAAATTACAGAAGATACCAGAAAGTGGAAAGAACTCCCATGCTCCTGGATTGGCAGAATCAACATCATAAAAATGACCATCTTACCAAAAGCAATATATAGATTCAAAGCTATACCAATCAAAGTCCCCAAGCAATTCTTTAAAGAAATTGGCCAAATGATCTCAAAATTCATATGGAAGCACAAAGGACCCAGGATAGCAAAAACAATCCTGAGTAATAAAAACACTGCTGTAAGTATCACCATACCAAACCTTAATTTATACTACAAATCCATAGTAATAAAAACAGCCTGGTACTAACTCCAAAATAAACATGTAGATCAATGAATAAGGGTTGAAGACCCAGATATAAGCCCACACAATTACAGCCATTTCATCTTTGACAAAGGGGCCCAAAAAATCCAATGTAAAAAGAGCAGCATCTTCAACAAATGGTGCTGGCGAAACTGGATCTCCACATGCAGAAGATTAAAACTGGACCCGTACTTGTCACCATGCACAAAAATCAATTCCAAATGAATCAAGGACCTCAATATTAAGCCAGAGACTGTAAAAACCTTAGTTGAAAGGGTATGGAACTCCCTCAAGCTGATTGAAATAGGCCAACAGTTCCTAAACAGAAATCCAATAACATAGTCACTAAAGCCAACACTCAACACATGGGATATTATGAAATTAAAGAGCTTCTGTTCAGATAAGGACATTGTAAAGCAAGCAAAAAGGCAACCCACAGAATGGGAGAAAATCTTCACTAATCATATATTTGATAGAACTCTATTGTCCGGAGTGCACAATGAACTTAGAAAACTAAACATCAAGGAGATAAATGGCCAAATTAAAAAATGGGCCTGGGAACTCAAAAGAAACTTTTTGATGAAATTGAAATGTCTAACAAATATCTTAAAAAATGCTCCACATCCTTAGCCATCGGGGAAATGCAAATCAAAACTTCCCGGAAAAATCATCTCACCCAGGTCAGGATAGCAAAAATCCACAATACAAACATCACCAAATGCAGGCTTATACAGCCACTCTGGCAATCAGTCTGGCGATTTTTTAAAAAGTTAAAGATTGAAATCCCATATGACCCTGCTATTCCACTTCTGAGAATAATCCCCCATAAAGCAAAAATTCACCTCAATGATGTAAGTCCAACCATGTTCATAGCAGCACAATTTCACTTATTCTTAATATATTCATTTCTTCTTTTTCCATGTATCCCTTAAATAGAGTACATTTTAAATCTCTGTATATGGGAGTTCTGTGGTAAGATAAGAGGTGATGTTCCTGCTAATTTTTCCACTCTGATTTTCATTTTGAAATTCAAAATGAATTTGGCTACTGGTCAGTTCCATTTGCATGCTACTGAAGATTGTGAAGGCCATGACTGAGATTTCCAGTTTCTGTTGCTGGATCTCTTTGTGGTATGACAATTGTTTTCACAACTGTGGGTTTGCCCTGCTTTCAGCCTTGATCCATATTGTATAATTTTTCTCCCCAGCAGCCCTGCTTTGTACACATTCACAATGTTACTAATCCCTGGCATGGACTAGGGTTTTTAGCTAGGTTCCTTAGATTAACTCTTCTCCTGACTGTTCTTTCTAAAATGATTCATTAGTTTTATTCTTTGCTAATTGCATATACATATCTAATACATTCTAAGTAATCTCATTTTCATCCTCCCTTACTTCATATCTACCTCAGTGAAATATTTTTCCCTTACAAATCTCTTTGTCACATTCATATCTTTATTTGTTTTTGGCTTTGCTTTATGAACCTCTTGAGTTTAACTATGATTCTCTCTGTGAGCTTTCTACTGGAGCCCAACGAATTCTCTAGCCAGTGTAACTCTGAGGACAACCACTCTGCCTCTCCATGATACCATCTGCAACCATTATTTGTGTACATATATCAGCATTATTTAAGCCCCTGAGCTTCCTTCCCATCAATGGCTGACTGTTTACAGAGCCAGCCTTGTAGAGGTCCTGCTCAGGTAACTACAGCTACTGTGATTTCCTGACCGCCATGGCTGAGTTATGTACATAGATGACATTCTACAATCCTTCTCCCGTCTTCTGGATCTTACAGTTCTATTCAGTCCTTTTTCTGCAGTGACCTGGAGCCTTGGAGAGGTGATATAAATAAATTGTTCAGACTGAACACTCCAAAGTTTTCCTCAGCCCCTTGAGCAGACATAAAATCACTGTTTCACCACAAAGGGAATGTCTAGTTTTGCAGCACTATCCCCTCTTCTGTCATCAAAATTTCCTAGCTAATCTTCTCATCACTATAATGAATCATGGTAACATGTTTGGCATTGTGTTAATTTTGACCTTAAGTTCACAAGAGGGACAATTATGATGAATTCTATTCATACAACATTTCAGTCACATTTTCTTAGATTCAAGTGATTGCTTCTTATATTGATGAGGATTTAGCAGATATGCTGGAAGACTATCATACAAGATAGATACAATTGTGCTAACTTGATAATTGAGGGTTGAGCCTTGGACACATTTGTAAAGAATTAGTAGTTAAGGCTCACCCTGAGCAATTTTTTTGTCTAGTTGATATAGGAAGGCCCAGCCAAGGGAGGGTAGGGTAGGAGCATTTCATGGACAAAACAGAGAGAGAAAGAGGGAGAGGGAGACAGAGACAGAGACAGAGATTAGTAATTTGGATTTACAGGCATAAGGGCAGGAGGGCAAATATTTCCCTATATTGGCAATTCCTATAGATATGGTGTGGCCAGATCCCTTGACTTCTGACATTGATATGGATTCTCCTTTCATGTTGATGATAATCAAAAATAGAAAGAAGAACCCCTGTTGCTCCTAAGTTCTTTGGGTCCCCTGTTGATTCACAAACGGGTCGATAAAACTAATAATTGTAATACAAATATTCTTCTAGATTCAGTCACACAAATTTTAGACAATTCCGTCTCTCAGCCACTACTCTCATTCTGTCACGTTTGGTGACTTTGCCACATTCTGTTTGGATCATGTGCTACTCACTGCCTTTGCAAACCTTTCCTATGCAACAAATAGGAACATTTTCTTTTGCCTATTTTGTCTATTTTCTGTTTGTTAATAGTAGTAAGTAATTGCTACAGTAATTAATACTCGTTGGACGTAAACCATGTAGATTCTTTTTAAACACATTTTTTTCTCTAAATGAGTTATAGTCTTTCAAACTAATAATAGGGTTCCAACAGTGCTAATATTTCATAATCAAAAATAAACGATAAGAACTAGCATCTATTAAATGCTTTTAACTCTGTAACTGAAATTAGATTCATTTTATCTATAGATTCTAACCTTCTATTAGACTCCTGTCCAAAAATTAATGTACATTTTTAAAATATATTCTTCAGTAAAAAAGCTCCAGTTGTGAAGATTAGATATGATATACAGTGAACTTTAGGAGTTATTAGGGTACATGGCGAATATGACTGATGCTTTTTAGGAAGTTAGTTATGATTACTTTGAAAATGAACTCGTCTATCTCTCTCTTTCTCTGTATTTGTGTGTGTGCGTGTGCACATGCACACTTCTCTTCCTTCAGCAGTGATCTCTCCTTCTATGTGTTTCTAGACTAACCTTAGATAACAAGACTTTTTTCTAGATTTTTCACATTTGATATTTTTGTTAAATGTGTTGGGAGTTGTCTTCTCTGTATGTTCTTGTGAGATTTCCATTCTGATAATGTGCCCTTTTTCTTTTTTCGCTTTTTTCACTTGTATGGTTTTTTAAATCCCCATTTTTTTAGAGGCAGAATACATGACACAGTCGCCGTTCATAAGCTATAGTAGAAGTCATTTTATAAATAATTTCTTAATTTGTATGTTATCTTATTTTAGATGCTCACCCCTTCTCTTTATTATGGTAATTGAGTCAAGGCGTATAATCTCTCTGTCTCCATATAGGCTTGTTGTCTAGTCTGATTGTATTTGACTGAATGGTCTTACAGTGTGTACACATGCATCTCACCACTGATTCCAGTTTCTTTGGCATAAAACACAGAATACATACTATCCTAATCAATCCCCTACATACTTCTGCTAATCACAGCAGTTCTTTAAATGCAGAAGCTTTGTCTTTGTTTGCTTATATCTTTTCTGGCATGACCATCCAGGTTATTGATTGTTTGAAAAAGTAAACAGCTGGCTTGCGATCCATCTCCTTCCCATTACCAACTGAGTTCCCTAAGGAAAGAACACATATTATCAGGCATACTTTACTTGTAAGCATGCTGAAAATGATCATTCTCCTGATAAACAAACTAATGATAATGGCTAGGAAGAAAATACTTATAAGAACTAGGCTCTCATGAAGATACCCTTGTTTTTTTACAAAAAACAGAATATAATATATGGATTTATGAAGCAGCTTGCCCTGTAGAATATCATGTAAATCATTTAATGACTGAACTTGATGATCATAAAATGCAGATGATTAATAACCTAAATGTTCATCACTTGTTGAGAAAGTAATTTGTACACCTTATTCTGAGACCACCTGTTCCTTTATATGAGCCAGAGAATACAAATTTGAAATGGGAAGACTCAGAAGACACATGTTATCCTAGGCTTCAATCTCTTATACCTCTGACTCTCTTAGTCATTTATATTGTTTAAATTAATAGCGAACTTTGATGCAAAATAATGTCACGTGAGATTTCCACAGAAAATAGATATGTAGTAAAATATATCATTAAATATCACTAAGTATACAAATATGATTAAGATTAATGACCTTCAGGTAAAAAAAAATTATTCTAGGTTATTTTGGTAGATCTTGTGAAATCACAAAAGCCCTTATGAGTAGAAGAGTAATGTAAAACAGTGACGATTATACAAATGACAACATGAGAAGAATGCAGACCAATTAGATTGTGTGTGTGTGTGTGTGTGTGTGTGTGTGTGTGTGTGTGTGTGTGTGTGTATTTAATTCTGGAGTGCTATAAAAAATAAAGTGAGAACTGCATATCAATAATCCAACTTCTAAGGATAGAACCAAAGACAACAAAATCATTCTTTCAAAGAGAAGAACTATGACTCTTATTAT
This sequence comes from Typhlomys cinereus, assembly GCA_023101885.1. Classification (NCBI taxonomy): domain Eukaryota; kingdom Metazoa; phylum Chordata; class Mammalia; order Rodentia; family Platacanthomyidae; genus Typhlomys; species Typhlomys cinereus. The sequence continues at coordinate 1,985,321 of JALPQD010000170.1, forward strand.
CCTTGACTTATTTTGTGATGGTACCTATGTGTAGCTCCAGTTGTGTGCCTTAAGTATATGCAGTTTTTAGCTTGTCAGTTTGCATAAATAAAACTGAAAATGCCTTTTTCATGAGGCAAAGAATGCAGGCGATCTCAAATAGACAGAGGAATCCAAGGTTTTGAGCTATCTGAAAGACCTATTTTGAATTCCAGAAAGGTAAGGTTAAAGAAAACATTTTGCAGTAGTTCATTATAGCAACTACAGAAAACAAGAAAAATCTCTCATTTGTGATTAACTGGATGTCTAATCGGCGTAATGTTTGCTAATTTAAGACTATAAATACACAATAGGCACCTAATCATGATTTGGGGATTCACAAAGTTGAACTGCATTGTCTCATGATGTACAGCAGTTTTCCTGTGGCCACAAAAGGTTGCCCTTTTGGAATTTTCCCCTAGTCTAATCTAGGAGATTGTTGTGTAACAATTTGAAATGTTTCTATCCTAAGGGAAGGCTCAGAACTCAGAGTAAGTCTCAGGAAGTTCTTAAAATTGACTGTTCACAAAGCTTCTCTCCAATGTAGAATACAGTGAACAGCTACTGGGGCAAAAGACCTTCTGATTAGCCCAGGCTTGACAAGGCATCTGTCTGTTGACCCTGGCTGATCACATGTCATGCAGTAAGTTCCAGCATTGCAGCAGGTAAGAATTTGTGCTTAAGGTTATATGTCGGTCACTTAAGGTTATATGTCAGTCTTTATATCATCATTGTTCCTGAAAGTAATCCTTACCCATACTCCTCAAAGTCGAGACAATAAAATCATTGGTTGCCCAATTTGGACTTCAGTGTAATTGACACTTCGATCTGATCCTAAATGTGTGACACAACATCTTGTAAGACTGACTTTAGCACTGCTGGTTTTCTATAATTGCTTCTTAACACTGTGGTAAAATAGCTGAAAAGAGCAACTGAAGGAAAGAAGGATTTATTTTGGTTCATGGTTTGAAGGGAACTGATTGCAGGATGGAGGAGGGAGTGACTATGTGGAAATGGGGTGAGGCCAAGCTATAACCCCTAAGACACTCTCTGGTTCCTTCGGTTGGGCTTCATCTTTAAAGATTGTGCAGTTTCCAGAAACAGCATCAATATCCTGGAACAAATTGTCCAGACACATGAGTCTGTAGGAGTTGGAGGGAGGGTTTTACATTCCCACCATACTAACTGCTAAGCAATTACTATCAGGAAATCATTTATGTCTTTATCATGGAATTCAAAAAGAGTTTATGTGTCTGAAAATTAATCTCAAGGACTAATTGTAAGAGACAAAATTTGAGCAATTATATCTGTGGTCAATGTAATTCATTAAGTTTAATAATTACTAAATATTATTTATACACAAAGCATTTGAGTAAATTTTACGGGTGAGTATTACAAAGAAAATAGGAGCCACAGAGATGGCCCAGCATGTAAAAACATTTGCTGTACAAACCTGTCAATCTGAATTAGATACCAGAATCTCTATAAAAATCTTTTTGAGGTGGTACCTATGTGTAGTTCCAATAACCCTGTGTGAGAAGGGAGATGGAGACAGGGTAATGTTCTGGAGATGCTGCTGAATGAATATGGAGGACGATGAGAAGAACCTCCTCCCAACAGTTGTCCTGAGCCCTCCACACATACATGGTACACAGACCCTTACATATACTCATCACACACACACACACGCATGCACGCATGCACACACACACATGCACGCACGCATGCATGTAGCATGCACACACTAAATGTTTTTCTAATCTATAAAATTATAACTTTGAGAAGCACTTCCTCTTCCATGAAACTATCTTCTAACAGTGGATAAACAGATAAGTTGTAACATTATTTAAAAAAAAATTGTGTAGCTTCAAAAACAACAAGAGAGCACTGAAAAGCGTTTCAGTTCCTGAGCATAGCAAATACCGTATCTTGAAAACAAGATTATTTTCAATTTTTATTGAATTTGAAATTCAACCTTCTCACACATGCATGTAGTGCATTCTTGGTTGTTGCCTTCTGGAATCATCCTTCCCACCCCTGTTGTTATGGTTGCATTTTGGTGTCAACTTTACAATGGCAGACTGTTTGGGGCTCAGTTGTGGAGGAGTAATGGTTGGAACAGACCCTGAACAAGTCTGCAGGTACTTGATTGATTCCTGTGGAGAACCCAGTCCACAGTGGGTGGTACCTTCCAGTGGTGGACCAGATAATAGGAAGTGCAAGGAGGAGGGACTTGCTCTTCTCTATCTTGTGTTGACTTGCTGTGGATTCTACTCTGCAAGCATCCTGCAGTTTTAAAGCATCGTGGCCTTCTTTGTTGCTCCTGCTGCCTCAGTCCTTGGCTGACTTGGAGCTTCATCTTTTCCACCACATCATTGCTGTTCCCACTGCCTTTGGAGCCTGGTCTCTAGGCCTTGCTGCTGTTCGCTGTTTATCACTAGCATCAGAACCCAGCTGTTCTTCACCGACACTGGAACCCAGCGTCTTCGACCCTCCAGAAAAATAAAGGCTTGAGACCTTCTTGGGATCATTTGGCTTTGTGGAATATAATGGTCAAGAATGAAGCAGCTACGGGTGGCTACTTTGAAGGACACTATTACTATGAGTTATTTTAATAGACTTATTTACATATATATTACATTCTATAGATTCTGTTTCTTCAAAGAACCCTGACTAATACAACTGTTATACCTCTCCTCCCTACAAGTTCCTTTCTATGTTCATTTTTTTTCTTAGTTATGAGGCAAACAGGTTTGTTTTGCTTTGTTACTAATTCTGACCGGTGTCATCTATATCACCATGGTCAGCTAGGACACAACTGAAGAAAATGAGTAGCCCTCCCTCAGAATCCATAAGTAGCCAATAGTTCAGCAGCATAGGGTAGAATCCCAAGGGTCTTTCCCTAGTCTATAATTGAATATTGTTAGGTCCAGTCTTATATATAGGCCATTCAGGTGATCTCAGTTACTGTGAGATCTTGAATGATTTGTCTATTTCACCCTAAAATGCATTTAATAGCTTTTCTCCTTTATTTATATTACATTCTATCCACTCCCTCTTCTGGAATGTACCCTGAGCCTCAAAATGAGGCATAAATTTCTTGTTCAGTCAGGACTAATCAATCAGCTGTCAGTTATTTTCAGGACTTTGAGCAGACATTTGTCTTTTCATTCTCCACTATTCACTGCAAAGAGAAACTTCTCTGATGAAGAATTAGAGCAATTGTCTATGTGCACAAAAATAAATATTTAGGAAAAAAGTTTAAAGTATGTCGATTGCAGTAGCAAGTTTTCCCTGAGGGCCCAGTACCTCCTCAGCCATGGATTCTTGATTGCTTTGTCACTATGAGACATGGATTCTCTCAAGCGGAGTGGACCTTAAAGCCCATGAGAGAGGAGATGGTAACCTCTATGACAGCCATGCCGCTGTTGCACCAGTACCTGCATCTTACCTGGCAGATGAACCTTGTAGACTGCATAGTTCACAGTTGGATAAGATGATAGATATTTTCCTTCCCCAGTAGCCAGCACAGCACCTTATGGCATTATGAAAATTAATCATAAAAGAGGCAGCTAAGTCCCATCTTGATTTCTCTGTCTTACAATCAAGATGTATGGGGTTTTCAGCAATAGGGCCTTATGATCCATTCTTGTGGACAACCAAAAATGACCAGAGCCCACATTTTCCTGGAGATCTCTGGAACTTCCTGGTCAGTGACTCATAATTAAGTACTATAAGAGAATTCTCCAAAGAAGTATTACAAATGGATAAAAAACATTTAAAAAGTGTTTGTCGTTAGCTATCAAGGAAATGAAAAGCAAAACTACTTTGAAATGTGTTCTCATCTAGTCAAAGTGGACATCATCAAGTATCCAAAGGACATCTAATGCAAGAAGGGATGTCGGAAAGTGTAAGCTGGAGTAGCCACCATGGAAATTAGCATGGAGATTCTTTAAAAAAACTAAAAATGGAACTACCATTGGATCCAGATTGGCATATAACCAAAGGATGGCATATCCTACTACAGAAGTATCTGCTTAACTATGCTCATCGCTATTCCATTCACAATAGCTAGGAAATAGAATCAGGCTAGATGTCTATTATCAGATGAATGGAGAAGGAAAATGGGATACATATACATAATTCAATTTAATTACATAATAAAGATAAATAAAATTACAAAACATGCAGTTAGATGGATGGAACTAGAAATATTGTCCTCAGTGTAGTAGTTCAAACTAGATTTGACTCCTTAGTCTTGAGTGCTGAACTTGGGATACCCAGAGAAGCAAGGAAATTAGAAAAGTTTCACTGGGTTGAGAGATGACTTAAGGAAGTGGGGATTCTGGAACATGGGTGATATGAAAACATACAGGGAGGATGCTGATGCTAGAATGTTTTTGTAGAGATCAAGGGGAGGGATGAAATGGGCAACATGGGAGGGAGGTAGCAATGACCAAAACAAAAATATGTGAAAGAACAGTAGGAATGCCAGCTGAAAAATACCAGCTGAAAAAATTAAAAAGGGAGATATGCTGTAGAGCTGGATAACGATGGTCCAGAAGTGATTCCAGATTTATAAAGGCTCAGGCAGTTTGTTATGGGGAGTGCCAAGGAACAATGGTGGTTTACAGTGATGCAGATGTTGACTGATGGAACAGTACCAGTCATATTTTGAAGAGGCCAATTGTTCTATTCTAGATGTTTTTTGCAAAGTCATGTCAAACTTTTCCTGTGTGCAATAGAAAGTGTGAGTTTCATTGAATTGTGTTTTGATATCATGGCAAGAAGGGGTAATCATTTTCTGTAGCCAGTGAGGCAATATAAAAAATGTTTGAATACCATAGAATTTTGATAATTGCACAGATGTAATTAGAGAGGCTGGAAGTAGATAGACCTTTTAGGGGGCTATAACAATACTTAATCAGGAATTCAGGAATTCAGTGATTTGAATTCAGTAGTACTGAAGTAGTAATGACAATATATTGGCCACTTCCCTCAGTGATCTCTGAATGATGCAAATTGGCAAGCTGATTTTATACTAGATCAGTCCGAACTTTTGTGAATATTTTCTCACATGATATGTATGATACTCTACACAAATTAGAGCTGCAGCAGCCAGAACTGGACTTTGCCTGATCTGCACAATGGCTGACATGTCAACAACCTTCCAAAGTCTAGCATGGATCATAGGGGAGAAGGCTCCAGGCAGTAGGATCCTTACAGGCAAGGGATTAACAGTCATAATAGAACTCACATACTAATGGGGAGCCCAAGAAGGGGCTCTGGACTATGCCACTGATTTCTGAACTTTCACTAGAGTGAAGGACTCAGAGGGAGGTTTGGCATTCATACAAAAGGATGCTCCAGGGGATGGAAAGGAGGAAGGGGAAGCACTGGGAGAAGAGGAGAGAAGGGGGTGAAAAGAAAAGGGGAAGGGAAGAGCGCCAGTTGGAATGACTGAAGAGGGGAGGAAGCATGGAAAAGATAGAAGGAGAAAGAAGGTATCTACTGAGCTTCTATGATTAGGAAAAAATAAAATGTGGGGAAAAAAGGTTTACATTGAGCTTTCTAATAAATCCTGAAAAACTAAGAAAAACAAAAAAGAATGTTATGGTCAGAGGCAAGTTTCAACTTGACGGTTGCAGTCTATTTGGAACACACCTTTGAAGAATCAGTGCTTGGGGGAGCCCCCCAAGTCAACAAGTACAAGGTATACTTGCCAAATTGGTGTTGAAAATCAGCCCATAGTGGATAGTGCTTTCCTGGTGCACTTGCTGTTGAGTTCACTATTTTTTTTTAACATTGTGAGTTATTTTATTGGCTTTTTTTTTATTTCTTCCACTCATACAAAGTTGATAAATAACCCATCCCCTCCCTCCCTCCGCCCCTCCCTGAATCCCTTTACTCCTTTCCCCCTTTTCCCCTTCCTTTCCCCCCTCAGCATTGTTGCCTTCTCCATATCTTTGCTTTATCTGTTGCTGCTGCTGCTACTGCTTCTGTCCGTGGCTGACTTAGAGCTCAGTCCTTCGACCTTGAAGCTATTCCCTTGCTTTGGAACCCAGTATTGTAGGCCTTGCTACTCTCCATCGCCTATGTTGGAACCCAGCTGTGGAGCCCATTGTCTTCAACCCTCCAGAGATATAGAGGCCTGAGATCTTCTTGGGAACCTTTGGCTTGTGAGATATTCTGTTCAAGAACCAAACAGCTATGGGTGACTACTTTGAATGACGCTACTTTTATTGTGAGTGGCTTTAATAAAGATATATGTGAAGATTTTCTCCCATTCTGAGGTTTACCTTTTTGCTCTGTTACGAGCTTTTTTCTGAACAGAAACTCTTTAATTTCATAAGATCCCCTTTGTCGAGTCTTGGTTCTAGTGACTGTGTTATTGGATTTCTGTTTAGGAACTGTTGGCTTAGCCCAATCTGCTTGAGGGAGTTCCCTATCTTTTTAACTAGGTTTTTATAGTATCTGACCTAATATTAAGGTCCTTTATCCATTTGGAAATAATTATTGTGTATGTTGACAAGTGTGGGTCTAGTTTTAATCTTCTGCATATGGACATCCAGTTTTGCCAGCACCATTTGTTGAAGATGCTGTTCTTTTTACATTGGAATTTTGGACCCCTTTGTCAAAGATCAAATGGCTATAATCATGTGGGCTTATATCTGGGTCTTCAATCCTTGTCCATTGATCTATGTGTCTATTTTGGAGCCAGTACCAGGCTGTTTTTATTACTATGGATTTGTTAAGGTTTGGTATGGTGATACCTCTAGCAGTGTTTTTGTTACTCAGGATTGTTCTTGATATCCTGGACCTTTTGTGCTTTCATATGAATTTTGAGGACTCAGGGAAAGATTTGGCATTCACATAAATGAATGTTCCAGGGGATGGGAGTGAGAGAGGGGGAGGCACTTGGAGAGGGGGAAGAAGGGAGGGAGGTAAAAAGAAGGGGAAAAGGAGAAGAGTGAAATGGGGAATGACTGGGGAGGGGAGGAGAGAGGGAGAGGACAGGTGTACCTATTGAGCTTGTATGATTAATAAAAAATAAAATGGGGGAGAAAAAAATCTGCAGCTGAAGCAAGACTAGTTAACAAAGTGAAATGTTGCTGAAGCTTATATTTGTTCTGATCAATAGCTGCATCTTTATGTATGATTAGCACCTTTAGAATCTAAGCCCAAATGAGAATTGGAAATAGGTGATGTTCTTGGACTGAGTAGGCATAATCTCCACCTCAAACTTTGTTTCCATACATAATAAAAAATCAAAAACCTAAAAAAAGATTTATGTATTCTTGCAATTCTGTTCTTCCAGAGAACCCCGACTAATACAGGGAATTTTAAAGTCATTTTAAATATCATCCTCTTGTCATGGGAAACTATTACTTAGTAAGCATACATTGGTGTATATAAATTCTTGAGATATTTTAGAATGTGTACTAATTATAAGCCAAGTGTCTTCAGTCACAAAGAGCCAGGAGCCTAATAGCATAAGATTAACAAGACTGTACTTTCCTGCAATGGCAGAATGTTCCTTACACAATAAAGAACTGTTATGTTTGACTATATGCTTTCTTGGAAACTGACAGCATATCTTTGACTGTAGGACCATAAGGGCCTAATGCTATTCCCGGATGTCAGTAGTAATAAAGTTGATAGCAGTGCTCTTAACCTGTGTTCTTGATGTTATTCTAATAGCTTGATACATTGCACTATTGCATGTGCATGTCAGTTTTTGAAGGATGATGCATCACCAGATTAAAATAGGAATAGCTGGGACAAGGGAAAGGAGAGAGACAAGCAGAAAGAGACAACTTTTAATATAAGCAATAAAATTAATCCTTTGACAAACTAACACATGCGACACACAAAATAAATGTTTGTTATGTTCTTGAGACTTCAGTCGTTGATTATATTTTAGTTAGTTGACAAAAGAGGGATTTCTAAATAAGTCATTACTTAAACATCATGCACTTCAGAAAAAGAGGAAATACTTAGTATCCTAACTCTCATGTTAGTATGCTGTACATGATGATTTTATATATTGATATGGAAAAATGCCCTTTAAGATACATATGTCTGTGGTCCCTAGAATAGTTTTATCATTCTTTGTGACTATAGCAAAATGAATTATGATTATTTTTCTTTTGTTGAATTTAAATTATATATATATATATATATATATATATATATATATGCTTCACATCCCTCACTTTAATGTCTACTTTTGTGCTTTTCAGAGATAACCATTCTTTCAACTGTTTCAAATCTTCAGCATTTAGTCCTATCTCCTTATGTTTAAATAGCACATTTAGCTCTAGTCTTTGCTTTCTCAGTTTAAGCACCATTGCTATAGAAAATGACTCATGTTATACATTTCCCATCTCTCATCCTCCTAACTTTGCAGCATAACTTGGGGTAGATCTACATGTCTGTGTAAATGTCAATTATAATTCAGCTAAGTAATGTACCTTGTTTCTCTTCATTGAACACTTCTTTTTCTTAACATTTTTATTATGTGTGTGTAGTATACATGTATATGCATGTGTGTACATATTGCATGTACCAGTATGTGAGTATTTATGTAGTAATCTAAGATTGATATTGAGAATCTTTCTGGATTTCTCTTTCACATTATTCTTTGAGTCTAGGTCTTTCAATCCAGCCTATAACTGATTAAATTGATTCCACTATCTTGCTTACTCTGGGTATACTTTCTGCCATCCAGAAGAAGAATTTTAGGTGACCATTCTGGAGGTCCAAACTCTTGACTTACTTGTGAAAAAACTATTTGAACTGTTACTGTGCTGTCTCCACAGCCCACTTTTTACAGACTAAATAATTACCCAGATGTACAGTTATTTTTGTATCCAAGTTAATATAAATCTGAGCTGTGCATAATTCTAACTCTTGAGAGACTGAGGCCAGAGTATCTAAAGTTTGCTCCAGCCTGAGCCACATAATAGAATCCTGTTTTGAAAATGAACGAATGAATGAAGGAATGAATGCACCCCATCCCTAGTCATTGCATCTTTCCATAATTGTCTACATATGACTTTAACATAGCCTTATATCTGGTGTTCATTAAACAATATATCTTCTCATGGACAACTGTAATAGACTTTCCAGATATAATGAAAGGGAGTTAGCATTCTATGATCCCACTCACTCCCTGTGGGTGTTTCTTATGGGAGAAATTCTGTCTGCAATAAAGCCCTTCTCTGGGCTTGATTACTTTATTTTACATTCTCTAATGACTTCTGGAGCAAAATTACACAGTGCTTTAGTTTCTTGATAACATCCACTCAGAAGATTTTTAAAAGGAGTATACTTGTTCATAATCAATATATTGAACGTAGAATTTTAATTTGAAACTTAACCTTGTTAGACAAATGCTTCATTTTCTCATAGGCTTCTGTGTTAGTGTTGTCATGGTCAAAGACCTTGTAATATTTTGTCCTTCACTAATTTATATTGAGTTTTTATTTTGTCTGTTCGTTGGAAGCTTTCGAGAACTTCCTTTTTTGAAAATTTACAAAGATATATTTTGATACTGGCTTATTTCAGCCATTATTCAACATCTTTTAAAATTTTTAATTTTATTTAACATTTATCATTAGTTGGACTATTTCCAAATTTTAAACTTAGTAGTTGTTAATTCTGATGGCTTTTCATGAACCATGTTTCTGTTTTGCTTTATCTCAGTATATCTTCTGGTTTAGACATATTTTAATTCTTCTGCATTCGATTTTTTGTTATTTCTTCTATTTTCCTAGCAAAGCTTCTTTTTTATTACATTTATTTAATTTTTCCCAATTATACAACCTTAATAGGTATCCCGGTCCCCTTCCTCCCTCTACCCCTCCCCAGTCCCTCTTGCACCTTCTCCCCCTTTTTCCCTTCCTTTCATCCCCCTTCCTCCCTTTCTCCCAGTGCCTCCCTCTCCTCCCCCTCTCATTTCCTGGAGCATCCTTTAGTGTGAATGTAAAACTTCCCTCTGCGTCCTCCACTCTAGTGAGGTATAAGGACTTAGTGGCATTGCCCAGAGCACTTTCTTGTGCTCCCCTTTAGTATGGGAACACTGGTGACTGTTAATCCCTTGTCTCTAAGGTTCTTAGTGCCTGTGATCCATGCTAGACTTTGGGGGGTCATTACATGTCAGCCATTGCACAGGTCAGGCAAAGTCCAATTATGGCGATAGCAGCCCTAACTTGTGTGGAGTATCTTGCGTATCATTGTTCCTCCCCATCTTTTGGCTCTTACAATCTTACCATCCCCTTTTCTGCAAATTTCCCTGAGCTTTAGGATGGGGAGATATTTGGCTGATCTAGTTCCAGATGATTAACGCAGGGTCTCTGATGTTCCGATTTGTAGTCTGTTGCTATTTTCAGTTTTGCTGTTCCTGCACTGTCCTTGGCTCCATCCTGATTGGTATAAAGGCTGATAAAAGGCTGTTTAAATGGGATCTTACTATAAGAGTAGATTCAAAAGTAGATGGAATAGGAGTAGGAAACAACAGTGTGTGTGTGTGGGGGGGTAAATCTCTCATTGGCAGAATGGTTACCATCTATCTGCCAGACTCTATGCCCTCATTGACTGGTGAGATCAAATCCCCTCAGAAACAAGTGACCAGGAGGGAAAGTGAGTAAGCTTAACCAGATGTCTCGCTACTTACTTGCAATACTTGATGGTGACCTATTCTCTTCTGTAGCATGATCCCCTATCTCATTATTTCTAGAGGGGCCCTCCTTCCCCTTCCCTCCTGTTCATAATCTTTGCAATTACTGTAGGTATTACAGGGATTTATCTGAATATGTCACTAAATGGGTTTGGTACTATGATCTACCTATTAGAGAGTATATATGGTACTTAATTTTCTGGGTCTGGGATAGTTCACTCAATATAATTTTTCTAATTCCATCCATTTCCTGGCAAATTTCATTAATTTATCTTTTCTGATGACTGAGTAGTATTCCATTGTATAAATGCACCACATTTTCCTTATCCACTTGTCTACTGTTGGGCATTTGGGTTGATTCCATGACTTTCCTTTTGTAAATAGTACTCCAATGAACATAGTTGTGCATGTATCATTGAGGTGAATTTTTGCTTTATGGGAGACTATTCTCAGAAGTGGAATAGCAGGGTCTTATGGCATTTCAATTTTCAGCTTTTTAAAAATTCTCCAGGCTGATCACCAGAGTGCTTGTATGAGCCTGCATTCCCACCAGCAACGTAGGAGAGTTCCCTTCTCTCCACATCCTCTCCAGCATCTGGTATTGTTTGTATGTGGATTTTTGCCATCCTGATTGGGGTAAGATGATAGCCATCCTAAGAGGTAAGATTATAGCCCTTAATGCCTACATCAAAAAAATAGAAACATCACAAATAAATAACCTAACAATGCAGCTTAAAGCTTTAGAGAAACAAGTGCAGTCCAATTCCAAAAGCAGTAAAAGAGAGGAGATTAGCCAAATCAGGGGAGAAATATCTGAAATTTAGATCAGGAAAACAATACAGAGTCAAAAAGCTGGTTCTTTGAAAAAATCAATAAGATTGATTCACCTCTAGCTAAATTAACCAAAAACAAGTGAGAGAAACCCAAATTAACAAAATTATAAGTGAAAATGGAGTTATCACTACTGATACCAAGAAATTAAAAGAATTAAAAGGTCATATTTCAAAAACTTATACTCTGTGAAATTTGACCACACGAAAGAAATGGATGAATTCCTAAGTAAGCACAACTTAACCTAAATTGAATCTGGAAATTTTGAATTATTTAAATAGTCCTATAACATATGAGGAAATTGATGAAGTAATCTCAAATCTTCCCACCAAAAAATGTCCTGGACCAGATGGGATTCAGCACAGAGTTCTACCAGATATTTAAGGAACAACTAAAACCAATACTCCTTAAACTGTTACATCAAATAGCAAAGGAAGGAACACTACCAAATTCCTTCTATGAAGCTAATATTGTCTTAAACCCAAAACCTAATAAAGGTACACTTAAAAAGGAAAACTATAGGTCAATCCCTTTTATGAACACAGATGCAAAGATTCTCAACAAAATCTTAGCAAATCAGATTCAAAAACATATCAAAAAGACCATTCACTATGATCAAGTAGGCATTATCCCAGGCACACAAGTTTGGTTCAACAAATTCAAATCAATAAATGTAATTCACCATATAAACCACTTCAAAGTCCAAGACTACATGATACTCTCGATAGATGCAGAAAAAGCTTTTGACAAGATCCAACATCCTTTTGTGATCAAAACCCTAGAGACAGTTGGAATGGTAGGAATCTTTATCAATATAATAAAAGCTGTATACAACAAGCCAACTGCAAGGATTGTACTCAATGTGGAAAAACTTGAAGCATTCCCGCTTTGATCAGGAACTAGATAAGGCTGTCCACTCTCACTACTTCTATCAATATTGTACTTGAAGCCTTAGCTGAAGCCATAAGACAAGAAAGGGACATAAAAGGGATTCAAATCAGCAAGGAAGAATTCATCTCTATTTGCAGATGACATGATCAAATGCCTGAGTGATCCTAAAAACTCTACCAGGAAACTCCTGGAACTAATACAGAAGTTCAGCAGGGTGGCAGGATACAAAATGAACATACAAAAATCAGTAGCCTTCCAATACGCCCAAGATGAAAAAAGTGAAAAAGACCTAAGAGAAACAATTCCATTTATTATAGCCTCTAAAAACATGAAATATCTTGGTATAAACCTAACCAAGGAAGTAAGAGAACTTTACAATGAAAAACTTTAAAACCCTAAGGAAAGAAATTATACAACCCACCAGAAAGTTGGAAGACCTCTCATACTCCTGGATTGGCAGAATCAATATCATAAAATGACCATCCTACCAAAAGCAATATACAGAGTCAATGCTCTCTCTCTCTCTCTCTCTCTCTCTCTCTCTCTCTCTCTTTCTCTCTCTCTCTCTCTCTCTATATATATATATATATATATATATATTCAATGCTATATATTCTTTAAAGAAATTGACCAAACAATCTCAAAATGCATATGGAGGCACAAAAGACCCAGGATAGCAAAAACAATCCTGAGTAACAAAAATACTGCTGGAGGTATCACCATACCAAACCTTAATCTATACTACAAATCCATAGTAATAAAAACAGCCTGGTGCTAGCTCCAAAATAGACATATAGATCAATGGATAAGGGTTGAAAACCCAGATATAAAACCACACAATTATACCCATTTTATCTTTGACAAAGGGTTCCAAAAAATTCAATGTAAAAAAAAGCAACATCTTCAACAAATGGTGCTGGCAAAACTGGATGTCCACATGCCTAAGATTAAAACTGGACCCACACTTGTTACCATGACAATAATTAATTCTAAATGGATCAAGGACCTTAATATTAGGTCAGATACTATGAAAACCTAGTTGAAAGGGTAGGGAACTCCCTCAAGCAGATTGGACTAGGCCAACAGTTCCTAAACAGAAATCCAATAGCACAGTCACTAGAACCAACACTCAACAAATGGGGTTTTATGAAATTAAAGAGTTGTTGTTCAAATAAACCGAGCAAAAAGGCAACCCACAGAATGGGAGAAAATCTTCACTAACCACATATCTGATAGAGCTCTATTATCCAGAGTGCACAAAGAGCTTAGAAAACTAAACACTAAGGAAATAAATGGCCCAATGAAAAAAATAGGCCTGGGAACTCAAAAGAAACTTTTCCAGTGACAAAACTGAAGTGTCTAATAAATATCTTAAAAAATGCTCCACATCCTTAGCCATCAGGGAAATAGAAAAGCTTCTTAACTGTGCTTTTGGATCCTTCTAATAATATTTGAATTTCTTTTAGCTTGTTTTTACTGTTAATCAATTATTCATTTATTCGTTTCCTTGATTATTCCTTTTAAAATGATATCTTGATTATATTCCACAGTGATATTTTTCCTGCTAAGAAAGTGTTTTCAGAATACTCTCAAATTGAGTGACATAGTATGTCACTTAAAGTAAGCTTGATTATATACATTTTAATCACAGCAGTGACTGATAGCATACTTTACTTACAAGTTCACATCCTAAAGCTATTTTAAGGTTATACCATTTAAGTTTGGAAATGTATATCGCTTTGACTTTTTCTTTGCAAACTTCTTTGGCCAGACATTTAGAGCACTTCTGTAATTTCAATACTCCTAGTGATAAGGCAGAATATTACTTTCTCAAAAAAATAATATACCTTAACAATATTTTCTAGTTTGATACATACGATTTAAAATTGTTTTATATTTTAATGTGTGTATCTATGAGGGTAGGGTGAAGTTCCAAATCATCTTGGATTGCTCTACCTTCTTTTTATCTTGCTCTATTGTTTCCTATGCTCTGCCCTCCAGTTCCAGAATTGCAGGCCACCACCATATCATCCCTGCATTTACACTCAGGGTCTGGGAATCCCAACTCAGGTCTTTCTGTTTGTGAGGCAAAGACTTTAATCCTTGAGCCATTTTCCCAGCCCAAATATGAAAATTTTTTCAACAATGAAAATACCCAAAAATATTACTTTTTAGAGATAAAAACAAAATATATCTTTGAAGAATTAATTTCCCTACGCACATTTAAGTCATTCATTTATCTTTTACTTCTCAGGTAATTAATGCATTCGTTCTACTAACATTTGAAAATACTTGAATGTGTTGGATTTCATCACTGGCTCTGGTAATTCAGAGAATTTCCTTCAATGTATCATAGTTGATTTTTTTTGTTTTTGACATTAAATTAAATAACATAGGTGATACTGCCCATGTGTCCTTGTTTGCATAGAAAATTTATATATATCCCCTTTTCCTCCTCCCACCCGCCTGTCCACCTGACCGCGCTTCCAGTCCTTCATAACAGGTGAGTCCACCCAGCCCCCCAGGTCGCCCCTTGTCCCAGTGGCACCCAGGCTGCCTCCAGTTTTAGCCTGGGCCCCGCCCAATTGGACAGGACTTTCTCACATTCCTCCATTCCTAGAGCTTGTTTGGGCCACTAAGTCAAGTCCCAGGTCCCAGGTGAAGAATTCTGCCATCAACTTAACTCCTCTGCCTCTCTGGCCCACCAGAGACCCACGCACGTGGTCCACGGAAGACACACTGCTACTCAGAATTCAATAGAGTCCAAAGGAAACTCAAGCAAAGTTCTAAGGGTCAAAGGCCATACATCTGAAGACCTCTACAATCATCCTATCACATGGGAGAGATTCTTCATATCCAGCCCAAAGATAAGTAAACCTGCTTTTTTTACCTTACTGTTCCTTTCTAGTATTAATCACTGTAGATTAACTTTTCCATACAGCCACCCCAAAAACATATACAACTTCAGGAAGTACACCATTCACCCTCACATATCACCAAGGTACTAAATTGTAAAAGTGCACTAGCATACTAATATTCACTCCCTCTCTACTTAACCTGACTTAACTGATGTACTAACAGCTTAATAGCCTCATCTAGGAAATAACAATAACAAAAGACAAACATACCCAACTTCAAGGCAAGCACTAGTAATAACTGCCCAAGTGTAGAATACCAACTAAATCAGTTCAGTCAAAAACACACAGAAACTGAAAGGTCCTAAAAGACGAAACAACAATGCCCAAGTCAAAGTGCAGATCCATGAAAAACAAAACCCAAGAAGACCAATCTCCCACCGAAAGAATTAAACCCTTAATGATGGATTCCAACCAGAACAAATTCACAGAAAACAGCCAAGAAAGCCAGACCCAAGATAACGACTTTCAAAGTATGATCATTACCATGATTAATACTATGAAAGAGGAAATCCAAGAGGAGTTAAACAACAGAATCAACCACTTTGAACAGGAACACAACAGGCATTTGGAGGAGTTGAGAAAAACAGTCAAGAAACAAAAATAGGCATAGAGCAGTTAAAACAGACGCAAGCAGAGTTTAAAACTGAACTAAAAGTCAAGCTATCTTCAACCCAAAGCTCAACAGAGAGTCTTATCAGCAGAACTAAGGAAGCAGAAAATAGAATTTCAGATCTTGAAGACAAAGTGGGAGAATTAACCAGCTCAATGGAAGAGATTGTTAAAGCCAAAAAGATACTTGAGAGGAACATTCAAGAGATATGGGATACCCTGAAGAAGCCTAACATGCACATTCATGGACTACCAGAGCAAGCATCTCAAAATACCACACCTCAGGAAATTTTTCAAACGATCATCAAGGAAAACTTTCCTCAACTGAAGAATGAGCGGCTCATCCAAATACCAAAGGCATTTTGCACTCTAAACAGATATGACCAAAATAGAAACTCACCACGGCAAATTATAGTCAAAACACTCCACATTCACGACAAAGAAAAGTTGCTGAGAGCTTCAGGAGAAAAAAGCAAGTCACTTTTAAAGGTAAACCTATTAAAATAACAAATGACTTCTCAATGGAAACACTAAAATCAAGAAGAGCTTGGAGAGATGTACTTCATGTATTAAATAAGCAAAAATGTCAACCCAGACTGACATATCCCACAGAGCTATCTGTCATGATCGAGGGAGAAAGAAAAATTTTCCAGCACAAAGACAACTTGAAGGGATACATGTCTACCAAACCAGGCCTTCAAAAAAATGCTAGAAAAGATACTCAAAATTGAAGAAAAAAACAAGCATATCCAGGAGGACAGAAGGAAAGTATAATACCCCCAAAACATAAATGTCAAACAATACGCTTACAAAATCCACTAAACATAAAAAAATGTCCAGAATTAAAAATAATTTCTGCATTATAACATTAAATGTCAATGGTATTAACTCACCAATCAAGAGACACAGATTACAATCTTGGATTAAAAAACACAACCCATCAATCTGCTGCCTTCAGGAAACTCATCTCACCACAAAAGATAGGCACATCCTAAAAATGAAAGGCTCGTCCAATATTCTGCAAGCTAATGGAACCAGGAAACAGCAGGGGTAGCCATTGTGCTCTTGGACAAAGTGGATTTCAAACCAAAAAAAATCATGAGAGACACAGATGGATACCATATTTTAGTCACAGGTACAATTAACCAGGAAGACTTCACAATATTGAACATATATGCACCCAATACTCAGCCATCAAAAATGATGAATTAATGGAATTTGCTGGGAAATGGATGGAATTAGAAACAATTATATTGAGTGAAGTATCCCAGATAGAAAATTAAGTGCCGTATGTACTCCCTAATAGGTGGCTCCTAGTACCAAACCCACTTAGAAACACTTAAGGATAATTCTCTGTAATACCTACAGTAATTGCAACATTTATGAACAGGAGGGATGGGGAAGGAGGGCCACACCAGAAACAAGGAGAGAGGGGACCATGTTACAGCAGTGAAAATAGGCCACCATCAAGGATTGCAAGGAGTGACATCCAATACCCATCAGGATGGAGTGAAGGGCATTGCAGGAGCAGCAAAACTGAAAAAAAAATCAACAAACCATAATCCAGAACATCAGAGACTGTATCAACCACCTGGAACTAGACCAGCCTAATCTCTCCCCATCCCGAAGCTCAGAGAAATTTGCGGAAGAGGGGGCGGTAAGATTGTAAGAGCACAAGGATGGGAGGAGTAATGATATGCAAGATACTCCACACAAGTTAGGGCCGAAGCAATCATAATTGGACTTTGCATGCCATGTCCAACACACTATTGACCCCACAAAGTCTAGCGTTTGCTAAAGACACTGGGATCCTTGGAGGCAAGGGATTGACAGCCACAGTAGTGTTCTTATGCTTAATGGGAACACAGGAAAGAGTTCTGGAAAATGCCACTGGGTCCTTGCACCTCATCGGAGAGGAGGACCCAGAGGAGAGTTTACATGCACATTAAAGGATGCTCCGGGGATGGGAGGGGAAGGCACTGGGGGATGAGGAGGGAGGGGGGATGTGGGGGGCTGGAGGGAGGGAGGGGAACGTTGTACCTATTAAGTTTGTATGAGTGGAAATAATGAAAATAAATTTCAAAAAAAGAAAATTTATATATTAAAAAACAGTGTTAAGGAAATCACATAGAATCTATAACGTTTCATGTTCAAAGCTAATTCTTAATTTTCCCACTTTTTGATAACTTGGGCTTGTAATTCTTTCTTATTGTCTAATCACAGTGTGCACATCATAGTTATCACCCTCCAGGCTGAATGTGAACATAAGCCAATTGGAAGCCGAATGGTATCCTATTTTTTCTCTTGTTCATAGATGTTGGATTAATACTAACACAAATACAGCATTAACTTCCTGGATTCATGATCACCACAGAAACTGCAGCAATTTTATTGTAGATATAAATGCCTTGGAAAAATTCAGAGGAAGGAAGTGCTTTAGAATCCCATACTTACGTAGCTAGTTAAAGATAAAACCAAGGCAAGACCTTCACAAAAGCAATGAAAATAAAATAAAAATGTTGAAAACATAATTTTAATTTGTAGGTAAACTATAAATAATTTTTAGATGTATTCAAAATTTTTTGAGTACCTCAATATTTTCCAAGAGAACATTTCCCATTTAGTTTTGTGGTATCTGGCAAGAGTTGCAAATTCCATGCTCTTGAACTTTGGGGATTTGTGGCAACTGAAAAGAGTCCTCTTGATGTTTGTTGTACTGCTGCTCCCTAGAACATTTTGAGATTGCTGCAGTTATTACTGAAAGTTCACTATCTCAGCTGTATGTTGTTTAAGTCACCAAATAAAAGCAGCCCTAGAAAACAACTCCCAATATCATTTCAAATGTCTAACTCAGTTGATAGTCGACTTCTTTCAGAATTGTTCTTTTTGTTACAATTTCTCTAATCTGTGTTTCCTGGGAAGAAAAAATTGTCTGGCTGCCTTTTTTCAAAGCACTTCAGATATCTGGGTGAGAGGGAAAAAAAAAAAACACTGAAGTATAAGAATGTCTATTTCTATCAGGCAAAGGAGAGGAAGGAGCAGCGCACAGCAGAAGTATAGAGAACTAGGAATTGTGGCTTTAAGAACTTTGTGGGGAGCATTTCAAGATCTCAGAGCAATGCTCATGCTTTTTGAGGTCTTACTAAAATTATCCAGCATATTAAACCTTTTAAGATATGGAACTCTTGTGAATTTTTCTTTGGGTGTTATAGAAACAGATGTCAACTTGATAGTTACAGGCTGAGTCATGGGCACAGACACGAAGAACTGAGTGAGCTGGCAGGAGGTTGTCTCATGGGTGGTAAGGACCTACTAGCCCACTGCAGGTGAGATTATTCCTTGGGTAAATGCATAAAATGGGGGAAGCTGGATTAGTACATTTTGATGTGTACGAGAACCAGACTGGGACCATTGAGATGTTCAGCTCATGAACTGAGCTGCCAAGACAAGTGAATTCAATGCACATGAGCGCCCTGCTATACTTCTTCACTTGGGTTTGCAGACTTTGGTATTCTTGTGTCGACACACAGTTTGCTCCTCTCTAAACAGTACTGTGATTATGGCCTGGCCAGTTCCTTCAGTCCCTGGTGTTGGTTTGAGCTCTCTTGCCAAGTTGGACTATGGCATGACAAAGCCCCCTTGTTCCCCTAAGCCATTTTGTTATGACTTTATTGATAATATGTAAAGTATCTGCAACAGGTCTTTACATTTTTATTTCTTTTTATTCTTTGAAGTTTTGGCCATGTATACAATGAATTTTTGTAATTTTGACTCCATATTACCCTATTCATGTTCCCTCCTTCCACTGAAAAATCTCTTCCCAACAAGTCATTTTCTCCCTCTCTCTGGTCTCTCTCTCTCTGTCCCTCTGTCTCTCTCTCTTTCTCAGCAGGCACATGCTTAATTATGGACAGTTTGATGTCAGTGGCTACATCACCACTAAGAGTGGTTCTCTTCCCATAGCCAGCATTAACCGTCCATAATTCCTTAGGAAGGTGGCATTCTCTTGAGTCCTTCCCCCATCAGTGATGAAATGTTGACAGTTACAATCTTGTGCAATGTGACATGACTTCATGGGTGCAGCAGCCTGTCATGCCAGTAGACAAAAAGTCAGAAATTTTGTCTTTGCATGTTTCTAAATTCACAGAATTCACAGAATTCTTATCACTTGCAGAAGTAGTTGCTATGCTGGTGTAGCAATAAGACTTGTGTTTTTGGACCTTTTCTTAAGTTGTATCAACATGATACTTTAGCTAGTTTCTGAGTCAAACATTAAACCTGTCAAGTAGTTATGACAAGGTAGACTAAAAATTAGGACACCATTAGACTTTGGCACCCAGTTATCTACTTTGCTTTTATATTTATTTTCCTTGAATAAAAGAAGCATCTACCATGGTGTTAATATTTAAATAACAGTAAAATACATGCTGCGTAGCTTAAACACTTGCCCTCTAATGCTGAATCCAGTTCTCAGACAGCTGAATAGCAGCCAAAAATGTCTGATTAATATGAGACGAAAAGAAAGGTAGTCTCTGTGGTCCTCTTTCATCCTACAAAAGCCACAGTATTTCAGATATTTTAAAGATGAATTTCTGCATTAAAGATGGATTGTCCCTTCTTCCTTTGGAACTTCTTTGTGTTTTAGATAGATTTGCAGACAGACAGGGCTTTTTTCTTGTTTTATTTCCAGCCCATCCCTACTTCGTCACAAGCAAATGATCCTTCCTGGATGCATATGCATTATATTATCTTCCTGGCATTTCCTTTCTGCAATGCATGGAAATAAAAACAATTATCTATGGCTTCCCCCCTCATTCCTCTCCTTGACTCTGAGCACAACTAATCAAACTGAGACAGACACTAGTATTTCTGCAGCAGGAAGTGACCCAGCATAATGACTCCTTTGCATGAACCAACATTGCTGCAGGTCCCACATGGTCACCATCCTTTTATTGAGAGGGGAAGAATATGTGTGTGTCTGTGTGTGTGTGTGAGAAAGAGAGAGAAAGAGAGAGAGAGAGAGAGAGAGAGAGAGAGAGAGAGAGAGAGAGAGAGAGAGAGACCCAACTTATCCAACTCCTGAGGGGAAAGATTTTTCTGACATTTTTCTGCTTACAATTAGTGCTATAGATTATTGCAAATCTCCCTTTCACAGCAGACATGTGAAACACATGACCCATCTATCACCAGAAAGTATTTGGAATATAACCGAACAATACCCGTCACATGATGATTATGACAACTAAATGCTTATGGAGCCCTTTCTCTTCCTTTTTTCAGATTTATTTAGACTTGTGCTATATAGTGCACATATGGAGTGGTTGCTGGCAACTCCCCTGAACAACAATTGGTGGGTCCTGCTAAGCTGGCTAGGGGAAAGGTAATTACTCTTGACTGCATGTATGAGAGTGCAAACAAGACCTTCATAGCTTGTCCAAAGTGAATCAAATTGCACCTGAACTGAAGCTTTATCTTTCTCCTAATCATTATGTTACCCAAGCTTCATGAGTTCCAGCCGCAAGCACAATGAACCCAGGCAGCTCTCTATGCCCCTGTGCAAGCTTTCTGTATCCCTCTGCAACTTACTTATATGAGTATGGAAAGACTATGTATTCTCTCTCTCTGTTTCTCTCTTCTTTTCAAAGTAGGCTTTCTCTTCAATAAATAAGTAGGTGAGAGTTCGTTCTGAGGAAACTTTATATTTTGATTCAGAGTGGACAGACTGAACTGCAGTATAACTGATTTTTTTCCCTGTGACTACTTGCAAAATTCCAATTCCATGCCAGTGAGTGTTTGTGGCTCCATCATGGCAAAATTCAAGTTCCCTTGCCCGATCCCTTACCTTTAGATTGGGGCCAGGTCAAGACAAAGTGTTCTGGTATGTGACCTTGTGCTTTCTGGTTGCAGCTATCATTTTGCTCAGTGCAATAGAGAATTTGAATGGATTTTGCATAGTCAAAAATATATTTATGTCATCTAATGTACACAGCAGGCTGTTTGCACAGAAGTTGCTCTGGCTGAATAGAAGCAGAGTCCATGACCAAACCATAACTTTTTCTGATAAAATATGTTTTATTCTCCCCAAACTGAAAACCAGGTGGTTTATTTGATTCTTGTCCACCATCTGCTGAGTTTTGTCTTTTTAGTATTTATGAAGGGAAAAATTAGTACGAAGAAATTAGCATGTCTTCTTTAGGGTATTTCCTGTCCAGTCACTGTTGTAGTAAGACATGTGCTCCAAAAAGTCATCATATTTTGGGATCCAAGTGATAACTCGGTGGGTATAGTGCTTGCTTACAAAACTGGCAGCCTGTGTTTGATCCCTGGAAGTCCACATGGTGAAAGGAGAGAACTGACTCTAAAATATTGCTGGTCTCTACTAGCATACCAGGGCATGTATGTGTTCTCTCACTCTCCTAAATTAAAAATGAATAAATACATAGATAAATAAATAAGTTGATAGATAAATACATAGATGATGATAGATAAAATTTTAATTTAAAAAGGCATTTAATTATCTGACAGCACTCATAGGATGAAGTGAACTATTATTAAAAAAATGAAAATCATTATGCCACAAAAATAAAACATAACAATGCCATAAGGTTTTTTGACATAGGCTTGTTGAGGGGACACGACTCAGAACTATTTTATGACCCCAAGCTACATGGCCGTGGGGATTTGCTCAGGTAACCCCTTGCTGGCCCTAGGTTAGCTGGGCTAGATCACTTAGAAATGTTTACTAAGAACACTATTAAAGCTAGGGCTCCCACTTCCATCTCCTCTGTCTCTTTGTCTTTCCAGTAAGTACTGAGGCTCCTAAAACCAGGAAGACCAAACTCCAGCGTCACTTTCAAGGTAATCCACAGCCAATGAGACCCAAATGCCGGAAAGGTGGTAGCAAAAGTAGCAGCTGATTCGGTGTGTTTTAGGAGCAATGACTCTCATGGACACAGGATCATGCTAAAGTATTCACACTCATCACTTACTCTCATCTTCAAACAACCTCTGATATGTGGACACTGTTCTCTATTTACCAGGCACCTGACTGGTTAATTTGCAACCCCCTTCTGCATGATTGGCTTGGTCTGAACTCCACATTGTGCTGCTTTCTGAGATGCTGTGGGCACTAGATTTTTCTTCTTAGATATTTGTATGCTGACTACACCCATTGTCTACTTGTGGTTACTATTTCCAGATTAGATGTCTCCTAGTGTGATAGTTAATCTTGGGTATCAACTTGACCACACCTGGCATTAACTAAGATCAGCTGTGGGACTACCTTCAGGTTTATTATTATCTTGAGATCTTCAGATCAACACACTGATAGTACAAAGACCAGTCCTAGATCTCATTGGATTCCCAGTAGCAGACCTGATAAAAGGAACCATTGAACAGAAGACTTCTAAGAGACACTCTGCTCACAGCAACAGTTAAGAGTAACCATTACTCTTAATCTCTTTGACTCTTCTCTTCTCCACCACTACTCTTTATCAGTTAGTTATTCCAAACCAGTCTTGTAGCCTTTCAGAGCTGAGCTGCAGATGAAAGGCCTCCACTGGCTTCTGTATTTAGCTTATCTGACTTGATATTCTTGTTTTTCTCCACTACCCATTGGTAGCTACCTTACCACTTCTTTGGAGGTGAGATTTCTTTTTTTATTGACTGTCTTGCCACAAACTTCCTCTGACAACCTTTGATGTACGCCTGGCCCAGAACAAATCTATTAGCCCTTTGTGAAACCTTTCCTTTTCTTGGGCAAGACCCTGTAATATTTTGGCATGTGTGTGCTCTGTAGGCATCAATACTTCCCTGTATATTGCCATTGACTTTTTAAAGCAGATTCAGAGTGTCCAAGTTTTGATTAACATAGAACAAAGGCAAAATCTTTTCTTCAGGAATCTAAAAAGTTTCTAACCAGCATTGAGTTCTGACATAAGAAGTAGTTTTCTTCTAGTTATATCTCCTAGCTCCAGGATACCTTTACTGAGGGTCTGAACATTCTATGTGTCTTCAAGGAAATTCTGGTTTTGTTTCCTAATCATGGACAATATTAAGGTTTGAACAAACTATTAAAGAAGTGTTCATTTATATTGGGAATTAATTAGTTTTGCTATTTCTGTCTCCAAAACGAGGACACCTACTGCCCTTTTGCACTTAAAATGACAGCTGTTATGAATGAATGAATTCTTGAGCACTATCAAAAAGATTTGGAAAAGACAGAGGGAAAATGATAATCAAGTGGGTTGACAGTAGGAAAAGTCATTTAAGGAGAATGAGTTAATCGATTGGTACATTAAACCAATTTTTACATAAATCAAATAAAATTCTCTATAAATTAAGGAAAGTGTGGACAGTTAAATTAAGGAAAGTTGTAGACCGTTTTCTGTTGTAGAACATAGAGATGTGGCAAACTTGTCTTCTATTTGAGAAAAAAAAATTTGCTGGATTCAAATGATGCTGATTTTTGCCTTGTTAATTTTTCCTCTTCTTTGTACTAGGCTCAAAGAGTTAAATGGAAATTTAATTTTGTGGGTACTTGTTCTGGTTACATTATTCTGATATAAGAACAAGACTCCTTGGAGTGTTAGAAATGAGAGTGGATGAATATTTGAGCAAAACCAAGTAAGGATACAGCCATAGGGAAAGGGGGAGGGAGAGACGAGTAGTAAGGTATCATATCCCTTCATTTTTCCTTTTACACCTTCAAGTGACAATGGCTGAAAGTGTGGGGCAGAAGAACTTCCTTATTGCATTTGTATGTGTCATTAAAGGAAAATAGTCAGTGTGTCCCAATCTAATTGACAGAGAAAAATTGCTTTGACATTGCTTTGGTACTTTGACAGTCAACTCTTCTGTTATTTAAAGTGAAATAGGAGTGCTTGTTCTTATTCTAACAAAATGCTGTCTCTTCTCTTTGGTTAGGTGTATGGCTCAGAGACAAACCCCCTTCAAAAAACATAAAGAACAACAATAAATCGACAGAACAAAAATAGCAATAATAAAACAAATCTCATTTAGAGAATAGTGTCAGTCTTATTTGTGCCATGTAAACAACATTAAATATCCAGATATCATTTTTCTGTTAATGAAAAGAATCTCAGTGATTAAATTTCAGCATTTTGCTTTGTGGGTTAAGAAATAGAAATTTAGTGACTGACTTTCCTGTGTTCTAATTGCATCAAGGATGATTAGTTTGAATTGTTTCTTCATTCTCTCCGGACATTATTAATTTTCTCTGAGAGCCTCCAAATATTAATGGGCATATGAGTTTTAAGATATTTATTCTGCCTCTTGGAATTTCTACATATGTAGTCAAAAGGAAAAGGTAGAGTATTTCTATTCCCATTAGTGGGAGATGTAGAACTCTCCCTAAGCTCTGGATGATGGAGAAACACAGTAAGTTTTCCATAATTCCTTAGAAAGTTACCTAGGGCTTGGCTTAGGGCAGAATGATAAAGATAACCAAGTCATTCCATTACATATTACCTGTCCTTCCATTTGTAACCTCAAATCAGTATTGTAGGGAATAGTATGACTTAACTATCATGACTTCTCTGTAGGAAATAAAATCATACTGATACTTCCATTTTGGCATGCAAAAGATTCACTTATTTTCATTGATTTTATTCTTTAACATCTTTTGCTCACACTTTTACTTTATTATGCATATGTGTATGCATGTAGAGATAGAGATATAGTTGGAAATTTAGGATGATCATTGAAATAGCAGAATTAGCATTATAGCTGACAGATAATATACTTTTTAGAAGATCTAAAGAAATATTACCTATAAAACCTGGATAGACAAGGATAAGAAAGCAAAGAATGAATTCTGTGCAAGCTTGGTTTGGTGAGCAATGAGTTTATGAAGTCATTTATAAGAGCATGGGTGAATCTAAGGCAACAACATCATGGAAAGCCATCTAGTAACTAGTATATACTCTTCTGAGAAATCTTTCTCTTGTATACTGTATAGGTCATAGCTATATAGTTTACATGTACATGATGTTCCCTCAGAAACAATAGGCTACATCTCCTGAGCCTATTTTGTGGGTGACAAAATCAACTGTTTCAAGATCCAAGGTTATGTCCAACTTGAAGGAGAGAGCTAAGCTGCAAAGCAGAACAGAATTTAAGATTCTCTTGTTCTTCATTGCCTAACAACACGTTTCTCTAAAGATAGTGTCAACTGAAATTTCAAAATTTATTTTCCTGTGAGATAATTTGATGTACAGTTAGCTTTATTTGCTTATTTTTTTTTAATTAAAAATTTAATTATACATTTTAAAATTTTTTACCAGTTCCCTCCCTCCCCCCTCCCCTTCCCCCAGTGTATTTGCTTATTTTTAAATTTAATTTTGCTTGATTCCTGTTTAATTCGATTGACACTTCAATTTTAATATGTATGATATCTAAAACATCAGCATAGTCTCTGGTATGTGAATATAGATTATGTGAAGGGGCTGTGTCTCCTCCACATTATTCCCTTCGCAGTCATGGGCTACATGTAACCATTTTATTAGTTTCTGGATTTTTTTCAGTGTTTTTATTATAGTTGTTACCTCAAATATCAGAACAGAGAATTCCCGGATAAGGATGTGCCTTTATTTTCTACTTCATGATTGTGAAAGCAGTAACACTCATTAGAAACCACATATCAAACGTTTAATTTAGTTCTTTTCCTGAGCTGCAGCAATATATAATATAACACTATCATGCACTTCTCGGTGAAACAGTGGAAATACAGTGTGGTGGTCAGTGTTAATTTCAACTTGATACAATCTCGAATCATCTGGAGCAGGGTCTCTGAGCTTGCCTGTAAAAGATGGTATTATAATTAGAATAACTTATGGAGAAGACCATCTTGATCATGGGTGGGTCCCATCCTTGCAGAGAAACTGAATAAAACAGTTAATTGTTATACAAGCCTGCACTCTCATTAGCAATGTATAAGCGTTCCCTTCTCCCATATCCTCTTCAGCATTTGTTGTTTGTATTTTGGATTTTCCCCACCCTGACCAGGATAAGATGATATCTCAAGGTATTTTTTTTTCTAATTTTTAAAAAAAGTATATTTTTTATTTTTTACATGGTTAAACAAGCTCAATAGGCAACATACCTCCTTTCCTCTTTTCCTCCCTTCTCCCCCGTTGTCCCTCCAGGATAGTTTTGATTTGTATTTTCCTGACTGCTACCGATGTGAAACATTTTTTAAGGTATTTATTAGACATATCAATTTCATCCCTGAAAGAGTTTCTTTTGAGTTCCACTGGCCATTTTATTTTTATTTTTTTATCATTATTTTTATTATTTATTCAATTGTGCGTGTATGTGTGTGTGTGTGTGTGTGTGTGTGTGTGTGTGTGTGTGTAGAACCACGGACGAATTCGGGAACCACCATGGACACCTCCACCTCCTCCTTGTTTACTCTGCCCCGGGATTCACAGGCTCCGCCCTACCAGGACCAGAAACGCAGGCCGCCCCCGCTTCTGCCCGGCGTCTATACATGGGGTCTAGGATCCGAACTCGAGACCTTCTGCCTGCAAGGCAGAGGCTTAACACCTGGGTCACCTCTCCAGCCCCTCCACTGGCCATTTTCTAACTGGGGTATTTATCTCCTTGGTTTTTAGCTTTTAAGTCCTTTGTGCATTCTGAATATTAGACGTGTATTAGATGTATGGTTAGTTCTCCCATTCTGCGGATTGTCTTTTTGCTTGATTTACAGCTTCTTTAGCTGAACAAACACTCTTAAAGATCCCACTTGTTGAGTATTGGTCCTAGTGCCTGTGCTATTGGGGTTCTGTTCAGAAAATTTTGGCCTAGTCCAATCAGCTTGAGGGAACTCCCTACTCTTCCTACTTTCTATTAGGTCTCTGACTAAGGTTCTTGATTCATTTGGGGCTGATTTTTGTGGATAATGACAAATACAGGTCCAGTTTCAATCTTCTACATGCCGGTACAATTTGTTGAAGATACTGTTATTTTTCCCTTGAGTTTTTTGGGCCCCTATGTCAAAAATCAGATGACTAATTGTTTGGGATTATGTCTGCATCTTCAACTCTTAACCTGTTGATCTGTGTGTCCTTTTGGAGCCAGTACCATGTCGTTTTTATTACTATGGGTTTGTAGTATAGATTAAATTTTGGTATGGTGCTATCTCCAGCAGGGTTTTTGTCACTCAGGATTGTTCTTGCTATCCTGGGCCTTTCGTGCTTCCATATTAATTTTGAGAGTGTTTGGTCAATTTCTATAAAGAATTGCTTTGGAATTTTGATTGGTATAGCAATGAATCTGTTTTCTGATTGTGTAAAGGAAGTAGCTAAATGATTCATTCACCTACTGTCTTAGCTTCACTACCATGATGCTTGAATGTGAGCTGGAATAAATCCTTTCTTTTTTAAGCTTCCTCCACTAGAGTATTTTCTCACATCAACAAAGAAAGAAACTGACATAAATTGGTACCAAGAACTAATTATATTCCCTTTAAAACTTTGGAACATTTTGTTCAAAGAATGTGGAAAGTTCATGACTTTGGGTTTCAAAACTCATTGAATACTAAAAGCAGAATGTTAAGGGTCACTTTGTTTAGAACTTGGAAGATAAGAATGCTGAGAGAAATGTGAACAATGGGAACCCACTTTGTAAGTTTTCCAAAGGAATAAACTCCATCCATCAAGAACAGGGCTAGGGGTTCTTCCTGTGGTATCTTTGACCATGGATCTGGCTTTGTTTTTCCCATGTTAAAGAACCTTACATGGACTTGGATTTAAAGATAATGGACTAATTTTTTTAGGTGGAGGAAAATTTAAAATATCACATAGTATTCAGCTTAGTGGACAGAAAGTAGCTGCAACTATTAAAGCATAAACAACACTAAAAAGAACTCCTCTGCTAATATATAGAGACAGTAGGAGAGACACATTTGGTGAAAATCCAAATTCATGTAAAGGAACAAAGGCTATCTGTAGACATTCCCTGCTTCTTGAAAGTGCCTTCTTAAAGACGTGCTCCTCTAGAGTCAGCATACAAAAGTTAATACAGGAAAAGTAGATAAAGGAAAAGAAACGTAGAGAGTAATCATACTTTCATAGGCATGAAATGATTATGTACAGCATATTTTGATGGCCATATGTCCTTGTCAATTTTCTTGTGATCAAATAACCTGATCAAAGCAACATGAGGGAGAAATGGGACATTTTGGATCACAACTTGAATGTGCAGTCCATAATAGCAGGGAAAATCTAAAGCAAGAGTTTGAGATAACTGGACATGTTACACCCATAGTCACTGAGCAGAGGATAATGAATGCTCATGCTCAGGTAAATTGTCCCTTTTATATAGTCAAGGACTCAAGGCTAGGGAATGGTGCTACTCCCAATGAAGGTGGATCTTCCCAAATTGATTTACCTAGTCAGGATAAGCTCTCACAGGCCTGATAATCAGCCATCTCAACCCCTCACTGATGTGTTCAAAACATGTCTCCCAGGTGATTCTAGAGCCTCTCAGGTTGACAGTTGATATTAATTAAAATATCATTAAATTAAATTAAAATAATAAAAATAAAATTAATAAAAAGTAATAAAATTAAAAACTCTGTTAATAAAATGTCACAAACATACAATTCTTCTCTATGAATGAATATTGTTATCATACAATATTGTAAAATACTTCAAGACAATATGTAAAGAAATAAAGTTGTAAGCACAATCATTGAAGAATTTTGCTTCAATGTAGTGATTCAAGATATTGGTAGAAAAATATTTTTTCCTATTAAAACAGCATATACTTTTCATATGAAAGAATAGAATGAAGAAAGATCAACATCTAGAAAAAATGAAGTTGGAAATGTTAGATTACATTATTTTCCAATTCTTCATAAATGTTATTACCTATCTCATACTTCTCAATTTTAATAGTTTATAATTTTAGGACAGTTTTAGGATGACAGAAAATATTGTACATAAAATATATAGAATCTTCAAGAACTTGGGATTACTACATTAATTTACATTTTTGAGTTTTTTCATCAACCTTATAGTTTTCCTCCTCTCTCTTCTATAAATGATAAAAATTAGATTTGGTTCCTTAAATTCTAATTAAAATTATTCATTGTTAGCATATAATGGAATAGTTTTTATTTAAATCCTTTGATTTATTTGTTTTTATTTATTTATTTTAATTTATTTGTTTTTTGTTATTAACTTTATATACTAAATCCTTGATATTAATGTTTACTAATCCTAGTGTATTTTCTACATATAATGGTTAGAAGTAAATTTTGATTTACCAATTCATAATTGAGGGTTTAAGCACATCTACAAAGAATCATTTAATTACGACAAGTTTGAGCAAGCCTATGAGAGTTTATTTTGTTGATGTGGAAAGTTCCAGACAATAATGGGTGAGACTACTCTCTGGTCAGGTTGAAAATATTGAGAGAAGCCTGGTTAGAAATTGGCAGAGCGTCAAGAAAGGAAGTGGGTCCCTCTCTCAGTTCTGCCCACGGATATGAAGTGGCCAGTTCCCTTGACTCCCTATTTTGGCAGAACATTCATGCTATGCTCATGACGTTTGACTGGAAATTGTGAACCAATAATAAACCCCATTTGGTTCTTTCATCAGTTTAGGAAGTTGAAGATGAGGCAAAATAGTATATATAAAAACAAGTATTTGAAGTGATAATTTAATTTGTTCCCTTCTTACATGTTTACTTTTAATGCATTCACTTTTATTTTTCTTGTTATATTGAATTGGAAACATTCAATATATTTATGAATAGTGAATTTTCCTTGCCTTGTTTTTTAAACCATAGAGGGAGTCTCCTTTTGAGGAGAAGTCACATAACTAATAAATAATATTCCCTATATACAATGACTTGGTTTATCTATTCAGAGGTGATAATTTTAGAGCTCCATTTTAATGTTAGAAATCCCTTCTGAATTAAATGCAAATTCAATGAGATTTTTGGAGCTGATGGTTTTCTTTTCATACTGATATCTTTATGGGCATATAGTCCTATATATAAGTGTCTTACCTATATAAAGGGCTTTGATAGGTATATGAATATTTACAGGCCAATCAATGGCACATAGCACCTTCTAAGCCAACCTTCATACATACTGAGACACTAATTCAGTAAAGAATAAAATTCCTAAGAGAAAAATAAAGTATGCTTTTTTGTCTCATTTATAATGAAACTACCCTTTGTTTTAAAGGTAATTTAGCATTTGGTAATGTTTTGGAAAATAGAACTTCCATCAAAAGAAATGATCTTGACACTATTGAGAAAAATCTAAGTAGAGTTCTATGTCATGCAGAACTCTTTTTTTGTAAAGTAACATTAAAGTGGCATGATCCTTTTTTTTTTTTTTACAATTCAAAGGCATTGGAGACGTATCTTTCAAACCATGCTTCTTTCATTAAACAATAGAGATTTTCAGACAGCAGAATTAACATAGTAGCATCCTGGAAATTGAAACTGTGAATGACATACACAAAGCCAAGATCATTACCACCCTTTAGGGACAATGACGCATATGGAAACACTTCATGGATTCATTAAATAGCAATCTGAAATAACGCAACATCAATATTGGAAGCTCAAGAATGATAACATCTGACAGATGGCAGCCAATTAGAGCAATTAGCAACTAGCTTGTGTGTCTGCATCCCACCTTCATCCTCCTTCACTTGCTTCTTGAACTCCTATAATCCCTGGAAATGTGCCTGAGACACAGAATCTGCTACACATCGCAGGATAAACTATCTGGGACAGTCCCTAAAGATGGAGGTAAAAGAAAGGTGACAGTGTGTCTCTTCTTTAAGATGCATTTCTGTTATTTAGAGAAGATGTGGCTTACAAACAAGTGAGACGATCTCATAAAGAAAACAAAAGGTGAAGACAGAGCTCCGTGATGGTGCACTTGCTGGGGAACATCTCAGGCTATGGTTTCCACTTCTCCAGTATCGAAAAAGAAGGAATGAATGAAAGTAAAGAAAGAAAGAAGGAAGGATAAAAAGAAAAGAAGGAGGAAGAGGATAAGTAGGAGGAGGAGAAGGAAGAGGAGGAGGAGGAGGAAAAGGAGGAGGAGAAGGGAGAGAAGGAGGAGGAAGAAAAGACAGAACAGAAGCAACAACAGCAATACATAATAAAATTACAAAAAATCTCCATTTATTTACCTCTTTTAGAGTAGAAATATATAATAAACACTTAAAGTTAAATTACTAAGGATACAATTGCTTTCTATCTTGTCTTAAATAATAAAAAGTTAAATTTTCTTGACATTTTTTTCAAAGCATTCAGTTTCTATGTCCCTAAGACCAAGCCCATGGTATTTTTCTGATGAATATATATTCTTTTCTTTTTTAAAACAGGATTGAGCAAGTCTTTGTTTGTACATACTATGACAAAGAGGTTTTTAGTAAAAGATCTTTTTTTTTGTGGAAAACAAAAAGCGTGAAATGCAGCCTCCAGTTAGCAGCAGCTGCTGGGCTCAGGACCTTGCTTCGCCTTGCCCAGGTGGTGAGGTGGAGGGCTGCACATTCTCTCCTTGATTAACTTATCCCACTGTTTCTTGATGGCACTCATATGCATGATCGTTTTCTGCTGCAGCAAACATTCTGTGAGATCATCATATTCCATCTTGTACTCTTTTTTTTTGTGCCTGGGTTTTATCAATTCCATGCACACATTCTATCCATTTTTTTCAAACGCATGACAACAAGTAGCAATCTTGAAGGGCTTTCAACACTTTGGAGTGTCAAATGTTGGTCTAGGTTAATGCTCAACCTCTTCTCAAAGTCCATGACAGGCATGGTGATCGCAGCAGTGCCCTTATCGCCTTCCAAGGCATGGCGGTGGGCAACCAGCTTCAACAATGCATAGTCAATTGTACTTATTCTCTTAATAATTGACTTTCTTATTACAAAACGTTGTCTGAAATCATCTTCAGCATTGTATTTTGAGGATGGCTAGATGTTTAGTGAGTAAAGTGCTGGACTAAGTATGAGTTTCCAGAGTCCCTGTAAAAAAAGCTGGGTGTGGTGTGTACATTTCTAATTCTAGTTCTCTTATGGTGGAGGAGGTGGGATCCTAGAAAAATGCTGTAATTCCATATGCAAGCTAATCTGGTTTATGCTACTGCAAACACAGTGAGACATAGAACAGGTGGCAGGCAAGAGTTTCCATGTGCATGTCTTGGGACATTTATTCTCACGTACACATGAATCACCCCATTTATACACACACATGTATATGCCATATGTCTATACGCACTAACATTTTAAATAACCACATTCATTGTTAAGAGAATTTGAAATGGTGGACACCTTTAATTTTCTAAAATTTTTTGTTTCAAGAAATATTTTGTTTTATAAGACATAGTTGGCAGGTAAAGTCAGACATATGTCTGCCAATTTTTTTGCTTATATTCTATATTGTGTTTTGCTGAAATTTGTAAACAATTTTAATTTCTCTTCCATTTAAGAAAGATTTTCAGGGTAAAACTACTAAATAAAATGCCTTTATTTCAAATTAATATTCACTAAGCATGGGCATAAAGGAGTTTCTCAACTGAATTCGATTCATACAATCGATAGAAATGTACCTAATTTTGAATATAATTCAATTAATTATTTTTTTCATGAGCTTAAAAACATAGACCTTCAGGAAAGCCGCCTTTTGTTATGTAATTTGATAAAACATTTCCAACTGATTTTATGTGAACTGTAACTAAAATATAAAGAACTATTCTCATAAAAAACACACAATTACAGAGTACTAACTTGCAAAGATTCTGATTCCCTAAAACTCTGTTATCAGCAAAAGACAAAGAATCCATTACCATGTTAAAGTATTTTACAATTCATATTAGCTTCACCATAGAAAATGGAGTTCATTTACTCTGTGAGTGTATGTGTGTGTGTGTGTGTGTGTGTGTGTGCATCTATAGGTTTGAAAAACGATTTCTATACTTTAATTTTCATTTAAAGAACATTACAGAGTTTTAGATGAAATTATGAAAACATGCCCACTTCTACGAAGCCCAAGAAAAAAATTTTGAAGCTGTATGCTTGTCTTAATTTAGTAAGAATGTTGTTCGTATCATTATGCTTGGCACTGACTAAGCTTTCCCCAAACTATATCCACATTTTCAGGCCTGCAAAGTCATTTTGTGTTACTGTTGAAGCTATAAGATGATTTTTACATTAACATGTACAATGATGTTAGATGCTTCATCCTTAACAGAATGTACTGCTTTGATTCCTTAAACTGAATGACAAAAAATTGAGCCATTATTAGAACTAACTGATTTTCTGGCTGTAAGGATTTAGTATGATTGATATAACTCTGGCATTCTTAAACTATGCAAAATTCATAGGCACACTTCAAGAAATACACTCTGTCTCTTTTTCTATGGACTTGTCTCTAACTAGAGATGATGGCATAAAATGATTAGGATTTGTCATAGGACTAAGAAAAATGTAGTTTGCTGTAGTTTGAATCTTGCTCATGGTAAACCTTACAAAAGAGGCATAGTCCAGGTAACAAAACTATCCCTTGCTCTGCTCCAGAACAATATGTCTTAGGATATTCCATCCTTCTGGGAAATGACCTAACCCAACCCATCCCTGTTTACTGGGGGGGCTTTTGATAATCCACTAGAAGATTCCCTGTGCACCAAATAATTCTCAAAGTGTAGTCTTAAGGGGAAAATATCTGTGCAGGAGCAATGGGAGCCAGCATTGTAACACTGCTGTCTAACCCCAGCTCTTCACATTACCAAAGTCCCATGATTAATTTAAATTACATTTGGATACAGACACTGATCTACAACTATAACCTCTGAACGTTTCAAGGGTTAGCTGCTCCTTTCTTGTGTTGTAAAGAGCTGCAATAGCCTGTCTTTGGACATGCTTGCACATAGCTAGTTGTCTAGAACTTCTAGAGGAAACCCCATTGCTCTGAATTCATAACATACAAAAGAGGCATTGCTCTGATGAGTTAATGTGTTTTGTTTACGTGTAATTTTTTTTTAAAAAACCATCAATTCTGAGTTCTACATTGTTGCAGAGAATTGTCACTTTAATGAGGAGCATGAGGTCTTGTAAGGTATAAAACATTCCAATCAGATATTTTCTAGATACAATTTCCCCTAATCCAGTGTTTGACATAAGTTATATTTTAAAATTTGGGGTTGAGGCATACAGGAAGTGATTGGATGGCAAAGACAGAGATAGTACTTTTCCTGTTTTGCTTTTTGAACAGAATATCATTGGGTTTTACCATTCAGAGAAACACAGCATAGCAACTATTTATAATTAAGTGTGAGCAATATGTATATATAATTTATATAGTATGTTCTCAATATAATTGAACGTCTAGCATCTAGAACATACACATACTATTTTTTGTTAAAACTGTGTAAACAGTTTTGCATAAAATATTGCTGCTCAAAATCCATATAATAGAGAAGCCTACACAAAACACAGATTTTGAAGAGTAGGAACTGATTCCTCTCATTTTCTTCATATTACTCTTTTCTTTTTTTTTTCCTCTCCCACAAGATGTGATAAGAAGAAAGCCAAAAATGCAAGCAAAAACAATTGAGTTGTTTATCGTGTCTTACTATTTGTGGTAGAGTCATCTACATTCTGTAAAATGATAATAAGAAAACCCCCATATCAATTGAAATGAGATACAAAAGCTCACCAGATGTAGCTGTGTCTCTCCATGAAAATAAACAAAATGTTTTCCTTAATCAATCAGAATGAATAATGCTGATGAGTCTGGCGGGGACTGAATCTGGGCTGCCAACGCCTGTCCCCGCATGATTTCATCTTTCCATGCAGCCTAAAAAAAAAATGCTTTCCCTCCTTCACGCTGGACAACTTTATTTTCACACATTCAGTTTAACAACGCTCAGAAGGAATTCTAACAACTTTGCCTGTCTCATAAAATGTTTACCAGATATCTCTGCAGGATGAGCGTTGTACCACCGTACTTCCTAATAGCTGAAATAAAGTGGCCAAGGAGACTGCACTGACAAGCGTGAACAATCATGTCAGTGGGAGGTCATTTATTGCCCGCCATACTACATGGTTGCATTTTATTTTATTTTTTTTTTCAGCAACTTTGTTTAAAACTTCATTTTAACAACTGCCTGGTATAGAAAATTCTACGCCAGTGTAGGTCTGCATCACCTATGTTTGAATTGTCTTTGAAAGCATGGTGCAGTCAATGACATCTCTTAATTTTGTATTTTTTGCAAGGGATTCAAATGTTTATGTAAGAATATATTTTCTGAGCTTTGACGTATAGTTGCACAATTACCATAGCAAGCCGACCTAAGCACATTAAAGGAAAGGAAACTGTTTTTCCCTCTTCTTCCCAATCTTCTTATTTATAGGACAGTCGACAAGACCTCCACGGAGTGAGAAATATACAACAAACCTAATATGATACCATTTTGGGTGTTTGTTTCTATATGAATATAAATTCATTTCAACTCAAAGTGATTTGCCTGTATTAGTTTATTTAAACCTTATAATAACCCTTTTCAACAGATAATAAAATTAAGTACAAAGATTTTACTACTCTTTTCACTGATTATAAGGGATGGAGACAGATCTCAGACAAATCTGAATACAGACTTTATGTACTATAACCCTACCTCATAATGTTTCCTAGAAACCAGTTTTTTGCAGTCAGCCTGCATGGTTGCTAATTAATGACCATCATATGGCTTAAGGGAACGAGGGGTTTATTTTCTCTTATAATTCCTGGTTACAGTTCTTAGTCCAGCTTGATGGGAGAGCATGCACCAACACCAGGGCTGAGGGAACTGGCCACACCATCTCTACATAACAGATGAGAGAGGGACTATCCTTACTTGCCAGACCAGCATGTCTGGCCAAGTGCACAGAAGGATGCCAACTCTGTCAACCAGCTCTCCATGATTTATTCCAGGGCCTAATCCCACCCACTATAGGCTGGGCCTTCCCCATCAGCTAGACAATCTCCTTCAGGTTCACACTGAGTTTAACTCAACCATTAACTCTCTACAAATGTTCCCAGAGCTCAAATCCTCAACAGTCAAGTTGGCATGTGTGCTTAACCATGACACAGTTTTTTTGTTGTTTGGTTGTTTTTTAACATACATCTTACTCCTCTTTCTAAAGGTCTCCTGTTCTTAACAATTCTCAGAGCTAGTTTAATTTTACCATTCCAGAATTGTGGGTGTCAAGGGCAGAAGGTGTAGTCATGCAATGTAGATACGAAGATTTCAGGTAGCTCCTCCTCACGTTTTGCAGTGATCTAAGAAATGACAGTAGCCCTTAAGAAAAGCTTGTGTAGTTTTACTCTGGCCCAGCAGAAAACTGTGGCGCCCATTGTCAGAAACCACCATGAATCTATTGTGCTTAGTGTCTAAACACACCCACAGTCACTCTAGTTAGAGAAAATTCCACTAGTGGCCAATGTCTCAATTACAGGCAAGGGGTCTTCCATGAATGAATGCAGGGTATGATCATGCATAACATATGCATCCGGAAAGGTGGAGAGTCATTGCCACCTGGTGGTAAAAGCGATTTAATTTCTGTCAGTAATCTGCAATGTCAAAGTTGATGAGTTCACTTTGTCTTAAGGATTCTTAGTGTTTGAAACTTTTAATGACAGGTGGTTTTATGTGGTAAGTAGAATTCATCTCTAAACCTAATCTATTTCCATCTGATTCCATTTCCATACTTGTAATTATATCATCTCTCTTTCTTCCTTTACTTGCCA
Organism: Typhlomys cinereus; assembly: GCA_023101885.1. NCBI lineage: Eukaryota > Metazoa > Chordata > Mammalia > Rodentia > Platacanthomyidae > Typhlomys > Typhlomys cinereus. The sequence continues at coordinate 2,023,056 of JALPQD010000170.1, forward strand.
ACCCTGAAAAGCTATCTTACAAAAGCGCCAAACTTGGGACTTCGCACAAGGTTGTCCATTCAGAGGCAGATTTAATTTCTCTGAAATCACGTAGATGTAAATTCATCAAGACTGTTATTCAAAGTCCTGTGGTTTCAGAAAAGCTTTGTATCACAACGAGAAATATATCAATGGCTTAAAGTGATAATATTGTCATATGTCAGGAATAATATTTTATTTGGGAGTCCAGAAATAAAGGAATACAATAATACCTTTCTAATCTCAAATATGAAGTCAATGCTGACTGGTACATGATATTAAATGCATAAAAATAACATAAAATGATAAAATGAATGCATATTAATGGAAGTTCTTATGGTTTAATTTAATAACAAAGTGATCAAACCCAGAAAACCAGTGGTCACACTGCAAAAGAACCAAATGCTTTCCTTAGAAATGAAATCACAGATTAATGAAGTGAAATCCTAGTAGTCACTTTTATAAGTGCCCCAAGGCAACAATAGAATGTTGGCGAAACCCACGTAAGTCTAATCAGAAATTCATGTCCTTCTTTCTTGGCAATTTTCCGTTTCCATAGTTGCAGAAACATCATGGAAAATCATGTCTTGGATGACAATTTTTCTTTGTCGTTACAGTAATAACTTTGTCCATGTCTCTCTTTCTGTGACAAGATGCCATCTTAGGAAATCTTCAGTAGATTTTTATTCTGCACAGTGAGGGGTGCCCAGTGTTAACTACTGTTCCTTCTTCTTTTCTTTAGCCTTGGCGGAAATAATCTGGAGACACATTTCAAATACATTCATATTTTCTGAAATCATCCAAAAATGTACCACATTATTATACAACTGCAGACATAGGCTTGTACCATTGAAAGCTTGCTGGATATTATTTTGACAGTTCACTTTAGGGACCATGCTTCTCTCTACATCATGATCTGATTGCATATCATATACAGATATATGAATATATTATATACCTACATATATGCACAAAGTATAATAAAAAGGAACTTAAATACCTCCCTTTCTGTCAGTCCTGCGTTTCATCATACATTGTGTTTCTAAAGGATCCCATAAAGACATCTCTGCATCAGCAGGAAAATATACTTCTAACATTCAAAGTCAATGATGCAGATAATAGAGAACCAGCATTCTCAGTGTGGGATAGGAGCTGTCCTCAGTCCCAAGCCCAGATGTTGGTAACAACCAATAAACTGTATTATGCACATTCATTGGAAGAGAGCAGCTTGAAGGAATGGCCTGCTTAGCTAGATTTATTGGGCGAGATCTTTAATACGCCATATGGCAGCTCGGCTCTTCCACTCAACACAGTCCTGCGAAGGAACACACTGATGTGAGGTTCCTGGCCCTCCCACAGGCGCTGATGTTTCCTCAGGGAAACAAACGCCTGCTGCAAGATTTTTCACCGCATCACCCATGATGAGTGTCCTGGTAGCCCATTACGCCTCAATATGTTTTCAATCAGAGTGAAGACCTCCATTATCCCTACAGTTTAGAGAACTCTCTGAACATCGCGAGGCTGTAGGGGAAGTGAGACGGAGCTTTTGGAGCTGAAATCCATCATTTTCTTTCACACACTTTCTTCCTTTTATTGAGACACTTTGTGTAGGAAGCATAAACTAGGAATTTGCACTAGTTTTAAAAGCTATCATTCAAGCAAAGTGAAAAATGGCATCTTGTCTGTTGTTTAGAATACCAGAGAATGAAAATAAGTTTTTTCTTCTTGTTTGAGATGGTTGCATGAGAAATACTTTTCCTTACAGAATATCATGTCTTCCACATATAAAGACTTTATTGAGATGGTTTGTTTCAACCCTTTCTTTTCATTAATGTGCAAGATAATATTTTTAATATTTTAAATGTTAGGGATTAGACTTTGTGAAATAAGTATATTAGTGGCACTCTTGCATGTCAAAAATAAAAACGCTCTTTCTGAATGAATGACAAGAACATTTTTTATGGATTAATCATTTAAATGCTTATTTCATGTTTTTCTTTTTTGTCTTCCATTTTTCAATAAGCAATTCAGGTCCTTGAAATGTCCAGGAATCAGAATTTTCAAAAAGGATATCAAAGAATTCTCTAAATGCAAATTTAGCAGAGAGTTGAGTTTTAAAAATTAAGCTATGAGAATAGTATATCGCTGGGAGGATTCTGCTAAATTAAAAAAATCTGAATTTAGGATAAAATATTTTAGCAAAAAAAGTACATTCTGAACAATCAGCAGCTTGTAGAAGTCAAAGAAAGACTGATTTACAGCAAAAGTGAAAAAAGATAACTGAAAACGGATGATGTGATCCTTTATTTGGGAGGGCATATTTGGGATGACTCAGGAAACCCAATAGGATTTGTGGAACCAATAAAAATAATGTATTTGCTTAAATTATGTGATGTTCATGATTGTGTTTTAGCTATATAGATAGGTAATATCTGTTACTGTTGTAGCTACAGCATAGTCAGAAATGATCCTAGCCAAAATTCTTTCTCCAATAAAAAAGCCATTTTTTGTGTGTCTTCACTTTTACTCTGAATTTTTACAATATTTCCCAAGCAAAAAAAAATTAAAACTAATGTTTGCCATGATTAAGAAAATTATGGGGCTGGAGAGATGGCTCAGGGGTTAAGACTCTGCCTCCCAAACAGAAAGTGCTGAAGGTCCCATGTAAGAATGCCAGGCAGAAACAGGGGAGGCTTATACTGGTGGGTGGGAAATCCCACAGTGAAGCAAGGAGATAGAACCAATCCAGGATGATTCCCAAAGTCACCCTTGGCCCTCCACGGGAACACACAGTACCCTCTGACAGGGGGCACACACACACACACACACACACACGTACACACACACACACTCACATACACACACACACACAAATTAAGTAAGTAAGTAAGTAAATAAATAAATAGTTAAATTGATAAATAGAAAATTAAAGCCATGTTCTGTGAGGGCTTTGCAAGTGTTCACTTGATTGTCACCCTTATTATACATATCTTACCTCCATTTTTTTTTCCCATTGCAAGTTTTCTTCTTCCCCTCTTGTCTCCCGTCTGCTCTGAGGTCCTTCTGTGCTTACTAAGTTCCACATGGTTTGCTATGAAGGACAGGGAGCTGAGCAGCCAATGGAGCAAGCATCACACACCAGTGGGCGTATCTCGGAGGAGAGCTGCTCCCTTCTCTTCCACAAAGTCTTGACCTTCATCAGTCTCTGGGGGAGGTATGGTGCCTTTTGAGGTCTTTCCCATTTCGTGATGCAGATAAGTCATATCTTGTGGTCTTGTAGAAGGACATTCAGCTGCAGTGAGTTCACAGTTGCAGAGGACTAATACTATAGGAAGATACCATCTGACTGTGCTGCGTACCACCTTCAGACTCCTACATTCTCACTGACCCCTCTTCTGTGATGTTCCTTGATCCACCATGTGCATGGTGGCTTAAATCTCCTATTTTTAGACTGACCAGTCCACAGTAAGTGGTACTTTGTCAGGTTGTGACTTCTAAGTTTTTGGAATTCTTGGTAACTGCATGTGCATGGTAGCAACAGTGAATTCTACCTAAAAAGCAGTTAGATCTAAAAATAATCAGCTACATATCTTTATTTCTGGGATATATTAGTGAGATGAGAGTTAATAGCTCCATGATAATTATATGGGTAAATGACATCTAATATTTTAATTTCTTGTTAAACTATTTGATTAATTTTTAGATTATATTGTTAAACTAAATTAATAATTGCCTTAGAATCACCTACAGAACTATGATGGCATTATACAATGCTTGCTGCTAAAGTCATTGAAAAGTTTCTCATTAACTTTTTCTCTTTGTAGCAAGGCCAATTTCATCTATAAATACAGTGCCTTTGACAGAAATCTTGTACTATAGACACTGTCTTGTTTAGCCTTTGAGCATTAACTGATATTTCAGAAGTGATATTTGCAGAAGAGCTGTTATGGTTTCAAGTTGACAAGCTATTAACTCTTCTTTCCCTTAAGCAACTACAAAACAATCCAATTGGAAATTTTGCAATTAGATTTTGCCTTTCCATTTAGCTGCTTGCTGCTTATTACTTCATTTCTTCGCTGAAATCTTTGAATTCTATAAATATCACTAATGTGTGTGAAGGTTTTGTTTTCCCCTGTGGGGAAACATTTTTTTAAATTGATGGACAGTCAATTGTGGACTAGTAAACCTAACATGAACATATATTTAGCTAGGTTGTATTTATATTTCTCTTCAATAGTCATGTTTTTAAGGTGTCAGGACATCCACTCAGGCTTTTGATCCAATGTATGTGGAGTGAAATTGTTGCTTTAAAGGTACTGATAGAAGGATCAGGTGTAAGATGTTTGCAATGATTAGAATTCTCAGCAGGGGATTGTTCTACCTTATTGATCATAAAATTCATGTTCTTAGTCTTCTGGGATTAAAAACATTGGGACACCTAGAACTTACAGAATTTTCCATAGACTCTCAATGCATCAGCGATATTTCCAGGAAGCAGAAATAGTATAGCTAGCCCAAGGAGGATTCTTACAAATGTCATGCTGAAGTAAAGTATAAGTAGGTTGCCAGGAAGAACTTCTTCATTGGAACTAAATTTATTTTCTTTTTCCCCCAATTTATATGTGGTATATGTGCATGTGTATATTGTGTCTGCATGCATATGGATGTGTGTGTGTGTGTGTGTGTGTGTGTGTGTGTGGAGGTGTGTCTGTAAGAATGTGCACACACGTGGCAGATTGAGGTTGATATTAGTAATTAACCTTGATTACTCTTCTACCTTATTCTTTTTGATACATGGTCTCTAATTAAATCCAGAGCTTTTTACAAACTCCACTTTCAGAGACTGGAACCACTGGAAATCTGAACACTTGTTCTTCTTCTTGCATGGCAAACACTTTAATCACTGAGTCATCTCCCTGTCCTTTCTTTGGAGTTTTAAAACCTCTGCTTTATTTCCCTTCTATGCTTTATCTTGGGAATCCTGTTAACTAAGAAACTATTTCCTTTTGCTTGTTAATTATTTTTTTTTTCAAAAGCAGTTCTAGGATTCATGGACTACTTTTCTTCAGGATTCCAAGCTTTTCCAAGCAGGACTAAATATTTAATCTCTTTTTTTCACGCATTTCCCTTCCAAGGAGCCTTTTCAGTGGTAGAGATTTAGCAGTTTTCTCTTTCCTGATGACGAGCACAAGGATTGCTTTGAATCTTAGTCCATCATGAATGGACTGTGAATGCTGTATTCCCCTGGGACAGAGGCTAAGGCACTTGGTGCAGCCATTTGGCTGGGCCCCTAGTGGCGGTGCAGGGCCGCTGTGAGATGAGGTCTTTGCTAGGAACCTGGAGAGACCACCAGCAGCTGGTGGCTGCCGTGGTCTACCCCTGGGATGCTCGATACCTGTTGAAGCTCAACTAAGCGCCCACTGCAATTTCAAGGATCTTGACTTCTCTCTGATCTGAAGGAATTATTTTCTTTCCTGAGATGCATTTACTTTTCAAATTCCAGTGAGCTGACAACACTTAGGAAGCCACAGAAGGACTGCGTATGCCACAGGCCAGGCCCCCAGATCGTTGAATAAAGGAGGCAGAAGAAAAAAAGTGTTACTTTCTTTGCTTCGTATTTTATGATAAGAATGATGTTAAGCGTTTCATGTTTCCTTCTAGGTACTTGGCAACTAAAGGTCAAATATGTGGAGAGAATTATTAATTTTTCTGCAGTTTAGGGATATAAAGTTAGAAGGAAGGAAATGGTCTGAAGTCTGTTACTTTTCATTATGACTTGATCATTTGGACATTTACAGATTTGTACATTAAATGTGTGGCCATACATATTTTTATTTTAAAATATTGGCATATTATTGAATATGTTTGAAGCAGGTAATAAAGTTTCTTTTTGTTTCAACCTCTTTTTTAAGTTTCTTAGACTTTCATGCATGATTAAGTCAATTTATGACATTTTCATACTTTAATCCCCAGTCCCATCCCCTCTCAATTTCCCTTCTTTTTCCCTGTCAGTCTCCTCCCTCTGATAATGTCTTTTTACATGTGTGAGTGGCCTTTGATGTTATTTGCCTGAGCACTTGTTAGACCATAAATCATGTATCAATGGGCATATTACTGAAGAAAGGAATCATCTTTCCTATCCCATGGTCAAATGATGATAGCACAAATTATATGCAAGTATTATTATATACATATATATGTACACACACACACACACACACACACACACACACACATATATATATATATATATATATATATATATATATCACAATGAATTTACTGATTCAACGACCCTATCATGCCAGAAGCTAATGTCTGGGTGGGTAGGGGGCCTTAGATACCCACTGAAGCTCGAGGCAGACCACAGTAACTTCTTTTCTGCACTTTAGCCAATTGTGATTTTCTGTAATAAACACCTTCCAGATGTTCATAAGATTCTTGGTTGAGTACTGAATGCTTTCCAATCTATAGGTATAATGAAAAATGTATACAAGGCAGTTTGATGTAGTGTTTTGTAGCTAAGCCTTATTAGTTTTTACCCCTGGGACTTAGGTCCTCCTCTTCCATAGTTTTTTTTTTTTCCTGGTTTACAGAAAGAGATATGTGATACTTGATGGAAAGTAGACATTAAATCTAATCAGAAAGCTGTTGGGTGCCTGTTTGGCACCTATGCCACTATTACACTGATAGTTGTCTTTTGCCAGGGAGATTGTTACTGCAGCTTATACCTTTCAGCAAAGGCTCACTTTTAAACTAAGCTATTTTATATTTAAGTTCTTTTAATATTACAATGTATTTGCACCCAGAAATTGCTTTAATGAGAGATTTATTTAAAGCTAAAAATCAGTGAACTGTTAAGAACATATTGGGATGAGAGAGAGGACTCAGCATTTAAGAGTGTTTTTCTGCAATCTGTAGAATAAAGTTCAAACCCCACATGTACCCATGTAATAAACTGGATGTCATGGTTTTAATATAACCCATTTTTGACATTACAGGAATGCACAATTAAGATATGGCTTTGGGTTTCAAAAGAGATTTTGGATTTTAAACTGTTTTGGGACTACCATACTCTATGGGGATTTTAGAAGTTGGATTGAATCCCATACATACGTACTACATATCATAATACAAACCATAAGCCTCTGGTCACAAAGGGATGACATGTCATCGTCGTTGAATGTGAATTGCCTCCCCTCCACCCCACAAGTACTTATATGTTCACATACTACACTGGTGCTAATGTTTGGGAAGATTGTGGTACCTTTGAAAGGTGGAGCCTTGTTGGAGGAAAGCATATTACAGGTAGCAGGCCTTCAGATTTGGCAACTCAGCCTTGATTTTTCTCAGGTTGTTCTTGCTTATCCTGCCTTCATCATTGCTATAGTAACTTGAGCCAGCCTCCTGCTTCTATTTACAGACATACCCACTGTTATGCTATTCCCACCATAAATGGACTCTCTACCTTCTGGAACCATGAGTCTAATGTGTCTCCTTTTCTTCCCTAAGTTGGCTGTGCATGAGGAATGTCTCACAACAGCAACAGGAAAAGTAACTGCAATGCTAGACACCTCTGCAAGTGCCAGCTCCAAGCTAGAGGGACATGGGAGGATCTAGCGGGCTTGTTGGCATCCAACAGAGCTGAGTTACAAGTCCTTCTCCTCACCCAACCCAGGGAGAGCCCTGTTTCTTCAAAAGAATAGCAGAGTGACTATAGGAACTTCTCTTCAAATCTTCTCTTCTGGCCTCCAAACTACATAGGCATGCCCAATCCTACACATACACACACACACACACACACACACACACACACACACACACACACACAAAGCAACAAAAACAACAACCACACAAAGTTTTATTTTAAAAGAAAAACATATTAAAAAGAATCTTCCTGAGAATCTTACAGTGACATGTTCCAAACTTTCCAGGTTGGTGGAATTTTACTGGAAATTAGAGTTATGTTTCATCAGATACTTAAAACAGCCCCATCAATGGCATGAGATATGTAAGTTGCAATATAAATCACCATGGCAATAGGTGACCACCAGTGTAACTGTGGTAAGAATTTCAAGGAGGCAACCAACAGCTTTTTGATATGGAATCCAGAGCCATTTGTCAGAATGGTAAGCATCCCTGTTACTGTAAACTAGAACAAAAACCTAAAAAAAAGGAAGGAAACACATTAATGGGGAGGTCAGTCAACAAACCAACAAGTGGGAAGACAATACATCAAATTGTTCTACAAATAGCTGTTGTTATACGTATAGAATGTGAATTTAGAGTGGAAACCTTTGAGTCTAAAACTGGATGAATGAAGGGAAGGGAAAGGTGTGTATCAGTTGGGTGGCCTTGGTGTACTAAGGTGGCCTGAATCCCCACAAGAGTAGACAGACTAGAGTGAACCCTGAAGTCTATAGAAGCATACAGATGGAAGGTTGGGAAGAAGTGGGAAGGAATGTTGAAAGGAAGGGAGGGGATAGAGGTAAAGGGGGAGAGAGGGAGGGAAGCTAAGATGAATACTCTATGGCTGCAAAAATAGAAACAAAAAGTTACTTGGAAACAGTGTTTCATAGACTAGGGGAGGTTTCTTGGCATGTGACTTAAATATTCAGCTTAAATATTAACTGAGTAGTTAAAACAGTCTCTGTTACTACACTAACCTAAATGTTAATGATTGTATGCCATTTGGATATGCCTGTCAACTTGACAACTTAGACCTCAGCATTTGGGCACATTTGTGAAGAATTGGTAGTCAAGGCATGCTCTGAGCAAACTTGTGGCAGACTATCTAAAGGTTGCGAAAAGACCCAGCTTGTGATGAATGGGACCCTTCCCTAAGTAGGTGGAAAAGATGGAGAATTTTCTCACCTTTTTGGCATTCTTTGTCACATTTTGGCATATTTTGACATATTGACATATAGGCAGGTTGACAAGTACAAAAATCTGATATCTCTCAGCGATTATTGGTGGATACGGTATGGTCAGTTCCCTTGGCTCCTGATTTTGGTCTTAGTTCAGGTTCTGACTTTAAGCCTCTTCTTTTAATGAACATTATTAGCATTATGCTTTCCTTCCTCCCTTAATCTTGACCTCTCAGGTCACAGACAAATCTCTAAATCTGTAAGTGTTGTATTCGCGAGGCTTGCCATAGCGTTCAGTCATTTAGAACATTCCGTGGGTCCTTTTGAGGACATAAAACATAACAAAAGCCACCAGGGCCATTGTTTTCAGTCAAACACCTATCTTCAGAGACAAGAGAAGTATTCCCTGTCCCAGTGACTAGGATAAAATGGAGGGATTCATGCTGTGGATGGAATGTGCAGCGTTTGAAAATCTACCAGAATTCTACTCAGTCAGAACTCTGAACACATGACAAAGGTTCAGCTTTCTTGGATTTCCACAAAAATCACTGTCTTCTGAAAATGTTTGGCCTGTATATTAGAACAGTAAAAACACTAAATAAGAAAATAATGTCTACAGTTTAATTTTTACTATATTTACAGTACTCTATTGGATTTTGTTCACACATCTTTCCATTTCCTTGCATTCTTCATTCTTTATTCATAGTATTCCCATACATATATGACTATTTTATTTTGTTTATTTATTTTAAATAATTTATTTGTTAGAGAGAGAAATAGAAGAGAGAGACATACAGCAGTCAGAGGACAATTTTTCATTTATTTATTTGTGTGTGTGTGTGTGTGTGTGTGTGTGTATGTGTGTGTGTATATGTCTATCAGAGCACATTATAAGTCCCTGTGGAGGACCAAGGGTGACTTCGGGAATCGTCCTGGATTGCTTCTACCTCCTTCTTGCTTCACTCTGGGATTTCTCAGCTCCACCCACCAGGGCTGGAAATGCAGGCAAGCCACACCCCTTTCCACCTAGTGTTTTTATATGGGGCTGGGATCTGAACTCAGGACCTTCTGCTTGAAAGACAAAGTCTTAACCCCTGAGCCATCTCCCCTGCCCCTTTTTTCTTATTTTAAAGAAGACTGCCACATTCTTGGCCACTGGCAGACTAAGAATCTGAACACCTGTCCCATGTCCAAATCACTTGAACTATCCAGTGCCCACCTTAGTTTATCTCTGATCCTTGGCAGCTTATGTCTTAGCTATGAATTCATCTGTAACGATAAATAAAATATATAACTGCAGTTACTAGTGAGCTCTAATACCTATTTTATGTTTCCTTAATTGTGAAAATGATACAGATAACAAAAAAGAGTGATCTTATAAGGACTAAACTAACGTACTTAGAGTAGTGCCTGGTACGGAAAAAAGGGCAAACTAGTGTTATCAGCAATCATCATTGTGATTAAAGATGCACAAAAATTCTCAGACTCAATGGAAAGTGAAAATAGTCTGTAAGTGTATAACCATCTAAGTTATTGAGTTTGAGAGACTTGCAGGATTCCTTCTGCTATGTCTCTCCCTATGTAGTTGGCGTCAATGTTAGTGTGTCCTGATGATGTGATTTTATTGATAGCTGCCCAGTTTGATTCTAATCACTTTTTTATATGCATTGTGTATGTCTCTGAGTCAATTGTGTGTATTCTGGCTTTGAATTGATTTTGAAACCCATAGAATTACTTTTTTAAAGACATCCTTCCTATATCCTATATTCCAAGGAAACCACCCTCCACAAAATGAAGAGACATTCAGCAGATTCATGGGAAGTGAGCATCTAAGTTCCTGACCTCCAAGATGGAAACATATCTGAAAAAGTAGATTATGTAGATATTTTTAAATTAACTATATTAGAAGGGTACATACAAAAGCCAAAACTCTATATAGATGAGGAAACAACACAGATATTCTCTAATAAATCCTACTTGCAAGTATACATTCTAAATTTTTGTTTATAATCAATACTATAATCAAGGTTTACTTCATTACTTTAAATCATGCTTACTCAATGAGCTCATTGACATTCCCAGTTATTTATGTTTGCTCAGTGCCAGAAGGAAATTCACTTGATATGAGTGATGTCACACAATAAAAAGAGTTGGATTGCCTAGCTGGAATTATATCCTGCAGTTTCATTCATAAAAGAGCTACACTCTAAGTATGGCAAATGCTTAAGCAAGCACTAAAAGCTGAAGGAGACCATTGTTCTTAGAGTGGTGAAGCAGTATTTTACTTTTCATTTCTTAATCTCAGCATTTGCACTCAACATCCAGCACTATCTTGCATCAGGGAGAGAAAGTTTTCAAATCCAATCCTCCACTCTGTGTTTCAAAGCCAAGGAGGTCCTTCAATAATGTAGCAATTATTTTTTTAAACAGCCAAGAAGATTTGCAATGTTGGACATAGAATATCTAATAAGCATTGATTGCTTTTATTCAGTTCTAATTTCATTTTATTCTTTGTGTCTTTTATAGCTAATGCTTTTATGTTAAAAATAAGGACCAAGTGAGTAAAGTAACCATAGAAGAAATTCATTGACTCATATTATTCTGTTCTGATTTTAGAAGGAATACAGCCAAGACAATTAAGCTGCATGCTTTCATGATAATGTTATTAGTAGTATAGCATTTAAGGATCTAAGTGTGATTTTTGCTGTAAGCACTAAACTATTAGTCACAGAGTGATTGTGTGGGGAAAATGGAAAGTGATAGATCATGGTACTATATCCTGGGCTCCACAATGGGGTTCTGATGCAGAATATTTGAATAACATCTGACATCTATCTTGATCTCTTAATTTTTCAAGCTTATTCATCTGTAAGGTGCTTGACAATGATGTTTACTTGGCCAGGATTTTGGCAGGATTAAGTGAAATGATTGAGAAAAATACTTGTTCGGGAGTAGATTTGTGGGCAATGGTATTCCTGATCATATCAGGAGAGGTAAAACTTTGTCTGAGAGAAGGTTGTTGTAAAATTTTCATCACTCTCACCTACCAGGGTTCTTACACCTCTCCCCTCTGACTGGCATTTCTCAAGAAAGCAGTCCATTAGCTTGACCCCACACCCCTTTTCCTAGACATGTATTTTCTTAGAACTTAAAAACAACTCTCCACTTCAAAGAATTCATTCACTGAATCCTGTTTTTGATGACCCCCTTGACTTATTTGTCTTGATGAGATCTTTTTGCTTTTTTTGGCTGCTACTATCTCATTCTCAGTTTTTCTCAAAAAAGGCACAAAGCCTTTGTAGAATCCCAAAGAGCTACAATTTGGTGAGTTTTCAGAATTTACCGACATAGCACATTTGAAACTTAATCAGGCAAGCCCTCTGATAAAAATATAAGTAACATCAGTGGCAATTTGGAATTTAGTTCTTGTTCATACAAGAGTGTGTTGTATTAATGGCAACTGTACATGACAGGAAATAAACCTTCACAGAAACTTTGGAAGAGTGAAAGGTTATCAATGTAGAGAACAGTGTATCATTTTGAAACATATGTCATAGAGTTAATGTCTGTACTTCTGAGATTAGGAACAATGACCGATAAGACAAGAAGGCAGAACACATTTCATTCCGAGAGCAATGAGATGTATATGTTAGCCTCCCAATTCTGCAGCATCTCTGAGGATAGTTTTTCTTCATGAAACAAATAGGGGCCAGAGAAGGGGCAAAAGATCAGGTCTTTTTATCAGGGCCTATGACGTCACTTCAGTGCAGGAGATTAATGTCCACTCTCTACATTTAAATTTAAATTTAAAAGTATGTATTCCAATTAAGATCCAGTTGAATTTGTAATGTGGGACTTGTGGTTCATTTTCTATGCTTGTAATATTTTTACATTGTTTTCTGTCATTGTTAAAACATTGTGATATGTGCAAATCTCCTTTAGTAGCTAGAATGTTCATGTTGGCAGAGAAAAAATAAAATCGTGTACTTTTGTGAGTATGCTATCTGAAGTTGCAGTGATTTTTGATAATAAAATATTTACAGTTCTAACACTGAGGCTCCAGATAATCTGCCTCTCCTTTAGAACACAGAGTTGATGTGATAGTTGTCAATCTTATTTGTCAACTTGATTGTTGTCAACAATTGGACCAGATATTAACAAAAAGATGAGTCATCAGACTACTAGATTTCAGATATTTGAAATGCAATGGCTGATCCTAGATGTAGGTGGCACCTTCTAGTACCAGACCAGATGAAATGAAGAACAAGAGGATCTCTCCCTCTCTCTCCTCTTTGTCTCTCTCTCTCTCTCTGTCTCTCTCTCTCTCTCTCTCTCTCTCTCTCTCTCTCTCTTCCTCCACCTAAACTGGTAGGTTCATCTTTCCTGTTACTGCCAACCTTACCTAACATTCAAACCCAGGTTCCTTCATTCTCCAATGTGAGTAAAGTCCAGAGACTCTCCAGAAATCCTCTGACCATCATCATTGGTGTGAGACTGCTGAGATATCCAGCTCGTGAAATGAGCAGCTATAGACAGCCATTGTTTGGCTACCTAGACCTTCTCACAAATCAGTACAGTAAAAATAATTTTTTCCTATCACTTCTATTTTCTAGAGAACCCTGACTTATATAGCTGGGTTAATATTGCTCACTTATTACTCTCTACTTGTGTATTTATTGCACTATGCCATTCACACCTTCTTCAGATATTTCCTTCATGTTCATTCCTTCCTCCCATATTCTTAGAAGAGAATAGAGAATAGGTTCAAATTCTGGAAATACCCTACAGACAGGGAAAGACAAAAGAATAAAACTATATTCATTAGGCATAACATTGGTTCAAGAGCCCTGGATCCTGGCAGACCCCTCTGGGAAAGAGTGGAAATGTATTTAAGTTCTCTGTACTCAGTGCTTTTCTTTATATCTCCCATTATTTTATTTTTCTTTGCATTTTTATATTTATATTTTTTCTGCTCATACAAATATAATAGGAACCCCTGTCCCCTCCCTCCCTTCACCCCTCCCTGGATCTCCCTGCTCCCTTCCCGCTTTGTCCCTTCCTTTCCCCCCTCCCTCCCTTTCCCCCAGTGCCCCTCCCCCCATCTCTGACGCATCCTTTAATGAGTATATCAAACTTTCCTCTGGGTCCTCCTCTCTGATGAGGTGTAAAGACTCAGTGGCATTTCCTAGAACTCTTTCTTCTGTTCCCCTTAAGTATAGGAACACTATTGTGACTGTTAATTCCTTGCTTCTAAGGATCCTAGTGCCTTTAGTCCATGCTAGACTTTGAGGGGTCATTGCACAGATCATGCAGAGTCCTGTTACAACTGCTTCGGCCCTAACTTGTGTGGAGAATCTTGCATATCATGACTCCTCCCATCCTTGTGCTCTTACAATCTTACCGCCCCCTCTTCTTCAAATTTCCCTGAGCTTCAGGATGGGGAGAGATTAGGCAGGCCTGATTCCAGGTGGTTGATATAGAGTCTCTGATATTCTGAATTATGGTTTGTGGATGATTTTTTTTTTCAGTTTTGCTGTTCCTGCAATGCCCTTGGTTCCATCCTGATGGGTATTGGATGTCACCCCTTGCATTCCTTGATGGTGACCTATTTCTCTGCTGTAACATGGTCTCCTCTGTTTCTGGTGAGGCCCTACTTCCCCATCCTTCCTGTTTATAATCTTTTCAATTACTATAGGTATTATACAGAGATTTGTCTTTGAGTGTCTCTAAGTGGGTTTGGTACTAGGATCCACCTATTAGGGAGTACATACGGCACTTAATTTTCCATGTCTGGGATACTTCACTCAATATAATTGTTCCTAATTCCATCCATTTCCCAGCAAATTGCATTAATTCATCATTTTTGATGGCTGAGTAGTATTCCATTGTATAAATGTACCACATTTTCCTTATCCACTCATCAACTGTTGGACATTTGGGCTGATTCCATGACTTTGCTATTGTAAACAGTGCTGCTATGAACATGGTCGTGCTTGTGCTATCGAGGTGAATTTTTGACCTTAATCTCCACTGTAAGTAAAGGGTTTTGGAGGTAATGGGTACTTTACATGGGTTACTTTTAGCACAGCGAAATGTCCCTGCACAGTAAAGTGCTGTTTGTAACAACAGATTCAGGAGGTCAAAAAAAAAAAAAAAAAAAAACGATGGAGTAGACTAAAGCTATTTCACAGAGGCTAAAAAATGACATTTGCATAGAAAACAAAAATCATGACATGTTAATATTTTGTGGCTAAAACCAAAATGTCTGAGAAAACAACTTGAAGGGAAGGATCTTTGTGCCTCTAGATGTCAACTTAGTCTCAATCCTTGTCCATGACTCTGTTGCTTGTGGTCTCTGGTACAGCAGAGCTGATTAACTCATGGTAGTCAGACAAAAAAGAAAAGGGAAAGTGGCCACAGATAAGGAGCTTGTCACCTCTATTCAGACCCTCCTCCAGAGTTTCCCTTTCTTAACAGTTCTTTCAGTTGTTAATACATCAATCAAGTCTTTAACCCTTGGTCTTGGGGGGGAACTCTTTGTGTCCAAACCATAGCAGTGATGGTTTTAATGTATTTTCTTGAAAACAGCCTTCTGATATTATAGGTCTAATTACTGACCTTTGAAATAAATATTTGATTAATTTATTGGGGTAGGAGAGGGAGAAAAGAGGAATAAATAGAGAAACATTTGGGAGAGAGAATGAGACAGTGAAAGAGTTAGAGACAACTTTCAGGAGTCAGTTCTTTTTTTCTGGCACATGGGCTTCCAGGGGTCTAACTCAAGTGTCGTGTTTATGACCAGATGGTTTATCTGCTTAGTTACCTCACTAGCCCCTAACTACTGATCTTTCTACTAAGGTATAACATTGAGTTTAAAATTAACTAAAAAAAAGTGAGCTGATTGGGAATGCATAATCCCACCGTTACAAAGAAAACCTTTAGTCTCTGCTGTTATTTATAGAGATTTGCTGTAGGAAAATGAGACTGTTAAGTATCAGTTAAATA
The DNA here is from genome assembly GCA_023101885.1 of Typhlomys cinereus. Classification (NCBI taxonomy): domain Eukaryota; kingdom Metazoa; phylum Chordata; class Mammalia; order Rodentia; family Platacanthomyidae; genus Typhlomys; species Typhlomys cinereus. Next base: position 2,038,946 of record JALPQD010000170.1, read on the forward strand.
TTGTGTTCTAAGTGGAACAGTTTGTGGCATATCCTGTAGTTTAGAATGAATGCCCATCTTCCAGCTCACCTGTACCTCCACTCTAAGCTGTTTTTTTTAAACTCTCATCCACCTGAATATTTTGGCCCACAGAAATGCAGAAATGTTCAAAGTACATTTTCCCTGTACATTTTCAATTAATTATTCATGAAGCAACTAAAAAAGGATGTGCAAGATAGAATGTTATAATGGGGCTGGAGATAGCTCAGCAGGAAAAAGTGCTTGCTAGGTAAATCTGATCACCTGGGTTTGATCCTTGAAACTCACCAAAGAGCTTCATGGAATGGCACACATCTGTAATCCCATCATCCTTGTGATGAGATGAGAAATGGAGATAGGAGCATTGGTTGAAAGCTTCCAGGTGATCTAAGCTTCAACTTATAATTTCTAAGCTTATAACTGTGCAGCAGCAGTTATAAGAGAGACCTTGTCTGAAGGCAGAAAGCAAGAACCTACCTCATATTCTAACCTCTGCACATGTATACCTACACACACACATACACACACATACACACACACACACATAAACAAATATACATAACAAACCAAAATTTAAAATTCCAATGTTTTTTCAAATATATGAATGTGCTAGAAGAATAGATGAATGAAAAGAAGCAAAGAAAACCACTGCAAGGATATCAGAGCTCATCACTTTTAGGTACTATAAATGAGTGATTTTCGGCATAGTGAGAAGAGTCAGTTATCAAAAAAGCAAAGAAGCATTCATTACTTGTCTCTCTGCAAGAACAGATTATTCAAAAAGTAAAGCTTAACACGCTGTCTCTTGCTGATGGTGATATTCAGTTTCTGACGTCCAACACACACCTCCCATATAGGAAATTCTCAGAAATGACAGTTTTGAGTGAGAAACAGATCAATCTAAGTGGGTTTTAAGACAGTTATTAAAATGATCCACAAGTGATAAAATTTGAGAAATTGCATTCTATGTCTTTTGATTAGATCAGATTAGGAAATCTAAACTCTATGCGCTCTCCCAAGTTAAGTTATCTCTATATTTTTGGATTGTTTTGGATGGAGGGGCATATCCTATAGTTCAGAATGAATGAACATTTTTCAGATGAATGTGCCTGAGATACATCTAGTAGGCTCTTTCAGAATGCAAGGATTGATTATTGCTCAGGATACCTTACCTAAGGACAGAGGTTTGCAGGAAGGGGTTATGCAGAACATCATAAGCACCTGCTAAGTCATGATTTGTTACTTATATCATTCATTTCCTTTCTTTGTGGTCCCAGTAATTGGAATCACAATCTGTCTCTAGATTAAAAACACAGCCTAGAAGTGAAAGTGAAATGGGAATCAGTTGTCGGGATTCCTGTTGGAGAAGAGCCTGAGTCAAGGACATGTGACAAAACAGCTTGGGGTCAGAGGCTCTTGGATTGGATTAATATGCATGACAGTAGACAAGGCGCTGGTGCTCAGAGGAGAAAAATAAAATGACAAAGGATTTTGGAAGCCAGGGCCCAGCACAATGCCAAGACACTCATAACAGAGAGAACAGGCGCTATAAACTATGCTGCAGATGGCCTCTACCAGTAGCATCTTAAAGTAAACAATCTTATACATAGGGATTTTCAGGACATATATCAAACATTGAAATATTTCATGAACTTATGTCTGGGATGGTGTTCTGTAGACATGATACACTTGGATGTTGTAACCACTCTCAGAGATTGAGAAAGTAGGAAAGAGTGTATGTATAACGTAGTTCAGGAAGCAATTTTAGAATGACTTTCTGCTATTTGGGAAACTTGAGTCTCATGTGGGGATGGCAAACCCTTCCTCAGGTCACTCTTCAAGATGTCAGCTCTTTTAAATCTCACTGAGTGTTGAGAAGCATCATTTATGACAAGGTAATATATTTGTAATAAACAGTTTCTATCAACAAGAGGCATTTTCTTCAATATCAAAGTCTTCAAAGTACATTTGGAATGAATCCTTTTTTTCTTCTTCTGCCTAAGTGTTTGGTTTAGACCTTGTCTTTGTTCAGGGAAGATAGTCTTTCTCCAGGATTATCTTAGTAAAAGGGGATCATGACAAGCTTCCAGGAGGCTCTCTTTGAAATCATCTATAGACACTTCTCCCCAAAGTATTCTATCAATTGTTCCCTGGGAAGAGTAAATTCCTTTCTTGATCTTGAGAACTCTACTTCTGCATGAAAAGACTTCTCCATGTTGATCTTAGGCCTTGATCAGGGTTCACTTTGATATCAGTTTTTTAAATCAGGAAAAACTGATCTTTAAGAGTGCATAGTACCTTTGGGCTTACTGAAACAATAGTTTTATCTTTGGTTGGTGTGTACAGGAGTTTAACATGGTCATCACCATCTTAGAATACATCCATTGACCTCCAAACAAACCAAGACACAACAGTGCAGGATCTCTTTTAGGCCTATTAGCAGAAACTCTCTATTGATCATGTCCCCACATTCCTGTTAACATGTATGTGTTATCTGTCTCTATGGGACTGTTGATTCTGGGAATAAAAAAAGAATCATACAGTGTATAATCTTTGGTAATTGATTTCTTTCATTTAGCATTTTTTTAAGGTTCTCTGTTCTTGGAGAACACTTGGAGTAGTAATACTTCAACTTTTCCTGTTGTCAAACAATATTCTATTGTATGGCAACATCACATCTTAGAAACTGTTAATTGTTTTTGACTTTTTGCTATTATGGATAATTCTTGGTGTGTATTATTCTTGAGCATGAATGCCTAAGAATGGACTTACTAAATCATGTAGTTTAGTATGATTTCTCAAATGAATATGCTGCTTTCCATTCTTAGGAGTCAAATGTGATGACCTTAATTCCTCTGCCTAATGATATTTATTATTTTCTGTTCTTTGCATAGTTATGAAATTATTTTTCACAGTGCCCTTTCCTTTTCTTAATGACTACCAGTTAATAATGATGGGTTTGTTTGCCTTTGTGTGGATTCTTTGGAGAAAGCAGTTTCAATTATTTTTCTATGTTGTAACTGTTTATGGATGTTATCACTGAGTTGTGGAAGTTTGTTTTAAATACTCTTATGTAGGTCTATCATGATTGAATATGAGTTCTTCCTCACGTGTTCATGTGTTTGGATCATTAGCCGGTGTTTCAGAAGGTTGTGATACCTTGAAGAGGTAGAGCTTGCTGGAGGAAGACTTATCATAGCTGTCGGGCCTTGCAGTTTGGTAACCAGGCCCTTCTTCCTCATGCTGTTGCTCTATTCTGCCCTCATGATGCTCGCAGGAACCTGAACTGGCCTCCTGGTTTTTATGATTATTGTCTCACACCCACAAAAGAGAAGTAGTTCCTTCATCAGATGCCACATTTTCAAATATTTTCTTCAATCTATTTTCTATCAATTTCCTTTTGAAGGATAAAAGATTTTAATTTTGGTGAATTCAATTTTTTTTCTTCTCTTTTTGATGCCATCTGTAAGAGACCATTGTTACTGAAAGATTGTGAAGATTTTATTGTGCTTTCTTGGAAAAGTTTTATGATTCCATCGCTTGTTTTTAGGTTTGTGAACTATTTTTAGTTAATTTTTTTGTGAGTGGCATGAGTTAGGGACACAGTTCTGAATTGACAGTTCTAATTTATGAGCAAACATATCTATTATTCTGCTACAGTACAAACTACAAACTCAGGAACAGTGATTTTTCCAGCTGTATTCTTTTTAGAGACTGTTTGTTTATTCTGAGTCTCTTGCATTTGCATATGAATTTTAGGACCAGCTTGTCATTTTCTACCAAAAAAAAAAAAAAAAAGCCAGCTGGGCTTTTAAAGAGAAAAAATTGAATCTGTAGATGAATTTAAAATTACTGTCATTTACATTATCAAATCTTGTGACATAGGGTATGAGGCGTATCTATTTATTATGGTCGTCTTTAATTGTTCAATTCTGTTTCACAGTTTTATCATTAACTCTTTTACATGTAATTTTTCTTGATCTTTTATTGAATTTAATTTGAAGTATTTTAATGTTTTTGATGCTATTGTAGATGAAATTTCCCCCCTATTTTTTGCTTGCATTGCTCATGCAATTGTTTGTAGGAGATATTTTAATAGTGGATAATTTATTGTCTAAACTTTAAACCTTAATCTTGGACCCAGATCTTATGTTTTAGACTCACTACTTTTATTCTTCTATGTGATGTCCTCATACACATAAACCCGTGTTATATGTAATTAGAGATCATTTTATCTCAGCTTATTCAATTTGGAAGGTTTTTGTTTCTTTTTGCTTCATTGCTTTACCTAACTGTGTGTGTATGTGATGGAGTGAGGAAGCAGTGCAATGCTAAATAGAAGAAAGAACCATCATCTCTCACTTTCTATAGGGTTTCAGACTATAACCAGAAGATGTGATGCTAAATATGAGAGAGAGAGAGACAGAGAGAGAGAGAGAGAGAGAGAGAGAGAGAGAGCGAGAGAGAGCGTGTGAGTGTAAATAGGCTGCTCAGATTAAAGCATGTCTATTTTATTGTGTCATGAATCCTGATTCTCTTCGGGGGAAATCGTTACTTATTTCTGTGCTTCTGTTTTTTCAACACTTGGCAGCACCAGCCGTGTATTTGAGCTCCAACTTCTGCTGGATCACTGTGACTGTCCAGTGTGAACTGTCTTGATCATATCACCCAGGTGCCCAATCTACCTGGAATTTTCCCTTTCCAGGGAGCTCGGGGCAATGGGACGTGCTCAGCTCTGGAGCTGAAAGGTTTGGTGGTGAGGGAGAGACTTTCCACTGCTGTTCACACTGCGGTGAGATTTCTTACATTCCTTAAACAAAAGAGTCTCAAAATAAGCCCTTTGGGAGGTCTCCTGAGATTTAACTTTTTGGCCAGTTTCACAGGCACCTTTTCCTAGAAAAGATGTCCTCCACTCTTCCCAATATGGTCAGCGTGACCCAGTCTTTTATGACCTAGTGTTCTCTCTCTTTCTTACACTTTGCAGTGCCAGAGGTCTTCAGAGGTTCAGACTTAGCTAAGATCTGAAGACAGCATTTCTCCAGGTTTATAAATATTCTATTGCTTCAGATTTATGACCGGAGAAGATTTTTCCTGTTTTATCATTGAAGAGGAACCCCCCCCCCCAGATGTCATGGTGCCTCCATGTGCTGCTCTTAGCAGCTTAGCACATTGCTAATCAATTGCAGGACAGTGCATTTGCATGCAGATGTGTAGTTAGTCCCTCATAAACTTGATTAGCATAAAAGAAGTCCTTACAAATGATTTTTATACTGCTGATAAATTGAAATGGCAATATATGGTACAGATTAGGGTTGGGACTACTAGGAAATTTTAAATTTCATCAGAGACTCGAATGTTGTTTCCCTTGGATAATGGTGCTATCCATTGCCTGGTATGGACGGGTGCGCACAGAAAACCAACGATTAATGCTCATTGGAAGTGAGTATAAAGCATGATAGACACACAGCATCTTGCAAATTACCTTCTTTCACAGAGATCTTCCAAACTTCCTGGCTCTCTTGTATTTCATTCCATGAAGATATCAAACACAAAAGCAGAGACAGAGGCAGACATCCAGCCAATAGGCCAATTGGCTGAACCAGTAACAATGTAACAATGTAAATCAAGACCTTCTTTTCACTTGCATTTTCTATTTGTAAAGATGTATGTCATTTTATTCCAATCTTCTTTCATACAGGTGGAAGTTATTACTAATATTATGAGATTTTAATGGTATTTTGAGGTGAGAAATGTCTAAGGTTAATTGGTTGCAACGAACAGCAAAATAGCATATATTAAAAAGTACTTCAAGTCCTATTATTTCTAAGGTATCTAAAGTATTTATAAAAAGAGTGTCAAGTGAGCCATCAGATGCTAGATAGCCAAAGGGCCAGTGCAGTTAAATGGTTCCTGACCACCAGCAGCAGCTCTAGAGCTATGATCATAGTTTATAAATTAAGAGAAGGAAGATAGTCTAACATACACTGTCTATAGTTAAAACTGAGGAGGTGAGGACTAGGGTCAGCTGAGGAACAGAAGCAACATCAGTAAGGAGAAGTAATTGGCCCCTTCTTGGATTATTTGGGTTAAAACTCCAAGTTTACATGCAAACAAGTTGAAGTATTTTTGGAGGTTAGCCAATGGGGTCTATATCAGCTTCCTAACACAAAGTTTTTGTTTTGGGTTGAGAGAGAGCTCAGGAGTTAAGCCTCTCCCTAGCAAGTAGGAGGTCCTGATAGCTTGTACTTCCGACCCTGGAAGGAAGACTCTGGAACATTCCAGAGCAAGAACAAATAGAAAGTAGAGGTAATCCAGGATGATTCCCAAATTCACCCTTGGGCCTCCACAGACACACAATGGGCCTCTAATACACAACACAACACAACACACACAACACACACACACACAAATAAATAAACAAAAATTAAAAATTAAAAGATAAAATTTTTGTTTGTTTTACCTGCAGATATAAATGGTTAACTTCCCTTACCCTTGAATTCTCCTCTGGTCTTTATATTTAAATTTAGGACATCTGCAGGATCTTTCTCTTATAATAATATTGTTTCCATTCAAAATATGTATCTGGACATTTACTAAATTTAGAGCAGGATGCTGCAACAATGGTCTCAAGGAGTCTTTTCAAACATTCGATGTACTTTTGAAAAAAAGTTAAATATACAAATCTAAATTTGTGCTAAGATGAGACTTATTTTAATTAGAGGTTCACAATGAGCTGTGGGACAAATAGCTATAAGAAAATAAGCCCTGACATCATTATGCTGTTCCTCTGATTTCTTTAATTTTTATCTCCTCTAGACATTCCAGGTAGAATAAAAAAAAAATGTTCTCTTTGTGTTACTTCAGGAAGCAGACCTACGCTAACTGTATATCTACTGTTCAAAAAATTCAGCTTATGAAGATTTTCTGATGAGCTGAGGCAATAATTCAAGCAAAAGAACCTGAGTTCAGATCTTCATATAAAATGCCAAGAGGAAACAGCTGTAGTTTGCACTTCCAGCCCTGGAAGGCAGGGCCTTGGAAACCCCAGACAAAGAGCAATAAGGAGATTAGGATTATCCAAGATGATAGGATGATTCCAAGTCACCCTTGGGTCTCCATAGGCACCCACAGGCCCACATACTCAATAGGGATTTGACCTGAATAAATGATGTGACATTCATACTGAGAAATAATATGAACCAACTGTAATTGGTTGATGAGCAAACATTTATTATATATGGTTAAATAATGCAGATGATTTAAGCCCAGAATCATCATATGCTTGCAGTTGCATGAATATATAATCATTACCTCTTATACATTATTATCTACATGTTTGCATTTTTATGCAGCTGCATTTGTGTGACTTTCAAGAGTTCTGAAGGAATTTTGGTGGTTTTCCTATTAGTTATTATTTATTTTTCAATGGCAATGCTTTAATTTATATCAGAAAAAAAGATAATTTGAAATGAAATTTCTTAATGAGCTTTTTATTTTCGACATATCTGTAAGGGCAATGTGGAAGTAGATTTCCAAGTGTTCTATCTTTCTCAGCCTGTATGAGCTCACTTTTCATTCAGTTACTCCTTGTATTGTTTTGCATGGAATAAACTCTTATTTTGCTGAGGTTTCTCTCAATATGGACACATTTTTGCCTATGCTATCAAAGGTAGGTACATAGAGGGTATACGAACCTTTCTTTCCAGATTTTTGAAGACAAATAGCTAACAACTTTTTGGATCTTAAGAAAATAGAACTCTGGGAATTAAGGACTATTCATTTCTGATCTGACTTGCTTGTTCTTTTATTCTGCAGTGGAGTGAATTGTCCTCTAAATAGAAGTTGCCTAGGATGTTTATTAATACTCACATTCTCTCATTATTTTTGCATCACTGGAAGATGCCACAGCATTATTTTGGGAAGTAGCCATGGAATCTTAGTATATGTGAAAATAGTCTATTGATTTTTGCATTTCAAAATAAATCTTCATTATCATGTGGTAAAGCAATAGGCATAAATCTAAAGATCGCCAATGAAAACATTGCAGTATAAAAACTGTCCACATTAAGTTGAATGTTTTATTGAATTATGTGTATTATTTATATAATATCGAGATATAAAAATTCCAAAATCCCTTTCAGTAGCATTTCTTTATTCTTTCTTCGAGAAGAAAGTTCTCTCATAAGCCCAATTTGATCCTGGGCACACTATGTACCTGGGAATGACCTAGAACCTCTCATCCTCTTACTTCTGTCTACTGATTGCTGGGATAATAAAACTACACATTACCAACCTGGTAAATGTGGTTCTGGACATACATTGATCCCAGGGTTTCATGCATGCTGGGCAAGTACCCTACCTACTGACCTACAGTGCCAACATGACTTATCAACTTTTAAATGTGCCAAAAATATATCTTGGTTATAGGTTTTGACCGAAACCTTTGATTCCACAACCTTAGAGGTTAAGGCAGAAGGATCATGAGTTCAAATCTAAGCTAAACTGACATTCATAGAAAGATTCATGTACACTGATTTTTCTGAAGAGAGTTCACTGATCTTTCAATGTTTCAAGCCACTTGTGTATCCTTGGGCTACTCTGTTTCATTCCTAAAAAAGTCAAAATAAGGCTGGAGAGGTGGCTCAGGGGTTAAGCCTCTGCCTTGCAGGCGAAGGTCCATGAGTTCACATCCTAGACCCCACGCGTAGACGCCGGGCGGAAGCGGGGGCTCTGAGTTTCCGTTCCTGGTAGGGCGGAGCCTGTGAATCCTGCTGCAGGGTAAAAAAGGAGGAGGTAGAGGCGTCCATGGTGGTTCCTGAATTCGTCCGTGGTTCTACACACACATACATACATACACACACATACATACACACACGCACACACATGCATACACGCACAATTGAATAAATAATAAAAAAATTAAAAAAGAAAATGTAAGTCTAAAAAAGTCAAAATATACAATATTTCGTCCATGAAGATTTTAAATACTGATTAACTATCATATCATTCACTTATAGTTTCGAGTGAGAGATTTTATTTAAAGTAAAAACCCAAGAAAATATTAATGCCTCAATGTGCTACTTATGATAGAATCGCAGTAATAATTTATTCTTCTCAACAAAATTTTGAGGGAGTACTGAACCTCTTTATTTCACAGAAAGGTTCAGAGATGTTAAATTGTTGCTCTGGAAACATGACTATCTAATACAACTCCTAATGTCAGAACCAGGAATTGGTGTCATTTCTAGGCTGATGTTTCTATTGACTTCAAATATACTGACCCAAGTACAGATAATGAATATGAAAACATGAGCATGACTAAAAGACAAACATAAGTCTAGTGATTTTGAAAACTTTAATTATTTTTGATGATTATTCCTTTTTTGGCCATCTTGAATGCATTTGATCATCAACCTACAAGTTGGAAGCTCAGTGTCATACATTTAAATAAACTGAAAAAAATTTTATTTAGCACTTTAAACTTAAAACTGTTATAAACATAAACATTGCACATGTTAAAAGGGCATCATATGATATTTGATGGATGCATACAACACTAAAATTTAAATCAGCTTAAACCTTTATAACTCCTCAAATATTTATCCTTATTTTGTGATGAGAACTTTTAAATTCCTTTCTTCCAAGTTTTAGAAAGCTATAATATGTAGTTTTTGTCTGTAGTTACCATGTTGCATAATACTACAAAGGATTTTCTTACTCCTGTCTAACTATATTTTCTTACTCCTTGTAACTATATTCCAGTAATAGCTGATTACCTGTGGTTGCTCTTTGCTCACACCGCATATTTCATTAAGACAATGTAAATGATTAGCTATTCATGTTGCATTGCCTTTGTTTACGGAGAAATTGTTGCTCAAAGACACAATTTTCTTCTATGTGTGTGCATGAGTGTGCATTCATGTATGTTCATTCACATGTATGTGGACACATCAAACATGTGTATACATGTACCTGTATAAGCCAGAGTTTGACTGTGTGGTCCTCCTGATTACCTTTCACTATACACTAAGGCAGAGTCTCTCTGACTCTGTTGTTCACTGATTCAGCTTTGTAGCTGGTTAGATAACCCTGGAGATTCCCTGTCATCACCACCGAAGTCAGTCATGTCCACCTGGCTTTCACATGGGTGATGGGATTTTGTACTCTGGTTCTCTAACTTATGTGATAAGTGCTTCATCTACTGGCTCATCTTCCTGATCCATAAGTGAGATTTCTATAATTTATCTTTTTTGTATGCATTTCTCTCTCTCTCTCTCTCTGTCGGCACCATGTGTGCCTGTGGAACCCCAAGGGTGACTTCCAAAATCACCTTAGATTGTTTCTATCTCCTACTTGCTTTTTGATCTGGAATTTCCCAGGTTCTGTCTTCCAGGACTAAAAGTAAAGGTGGCCACCATTTCCATATGTCATTTTTTACATATGGAAATCTGGGGTTTGAACTAAGGACATTATATTCGAGAGGTAGAATCTAAACCTCTAAGCTATCTTTCCAATCCCTATAATGTATCATTTATCAATAGCTCCTTACTGCTGAAATAGTTCAACATATGTTTTTGTATATAGTAAGATTTGCTTACTGCTGACTCATTTGAAGTTAAAATGAAAGTTAGCATGTAAAAATCAGCAACCCTTTAAAAAATAGTACATCAATGTTCCTAATCTTTGAATACAAAGCTACAAATAAGTAACAGAAACCGTTTATGCAAAGATAAATAAACAGACATTGGTAAATAGCATAGAAAAATGTGTATGGGTCCATGCATTTTCAGACAATCATAATTGTACAGTAATAGGCATGTAACTAATGCTGAAATTCATCATAAATTTGCTGTAGTTCATCATCTGTATGGAAATTCACATAGACTTGTGAACTGTTTTCTTTTTTAACAGATAAGGAAATTGAAATACTCAAGCTGTGCATGCCCCCTATTTATAAGCTATGTTTTCACATGAGCTGTGGCTTCAGGTTTCCATTTGTGTACTTGCTCAATGAGAAGGAGCATTTGCTCTGCCCACTACACTTGTGGTTTTTCTTCACTTTCTGAATTAGCCCACACCACCAAAGCCGAGATAAAGTGTTTCTGTGTTCTGTCAGCTTGTTCTGCAATAAATCACCATAAGCAACACCATTTGTTTCTGCCTACTCAAAAACATCTCTTTGGAAAAAGCCTGATTAAGAGAAGACCTTGTCAAACCTGCTTTTGTAATTTCATCTTTGACTTCCATACTCCTTTATCTTCTGGTTTTCAAAGATGCTATTTGTCTTTGAATATTGAATATTATGCAAATCAGGAAGACCCTAGATCTTAATTCCTACAGATTAGTTAGAACACAAAAGCTATTAGTGACTGAATAGTTAATGATAAGATAGATTTCTTTACTCATACATTCTTTTTCATTAAAGAAAAGCTGAAAAAAACACTCGTTCTAACTATTCTGCAATTTAGGTATGAAAAGATTATTACAATCAATTTCACACCTAGAAGGCATATCCCTGAATGGGAAAAACAATTTGGAATTTTAAACATACCCATGAAATTGTGAGTACAATCCAATCTTCTTGCGTGCATTACTTTTCAAAGTGTCTTTTTGCAATAAACAATTTTAGGCAATAATATTAAGCTATCAAGTAAAGAAATTTTCCCTTTTCCCAAAATTCATAATATTGTTTTTTTTTTTTCTCTAACTCCTGAAATCCAGAAAGAAATTTAAAGATTTTCACAGGATAGGAGCTGAAGCTCCAAGGACAGAGGTCATAGAGATAATTTGTTCCCAAGTCTTTAAGACTGCTTTTTCCCCTCTTTGTTACAATTCTGCACAGTGTGAATCAGTCACCATGCTGACGGCCCCAAAACATGGTCACACTAAGGAGTCCAACATACAGACCCTCCTCTAGATGTTAAACCTCACCATCGAGCTAAATTCAAAATAAGTGACATTTAGAAGAAAAAATGAGAAAAACAGTGGATAATCTGAGAAATATACAAGTGGCAAATTATACAGCAAACAAGAAATTTTCTGGGTCTAGGATGATTAGTGCCATGGAAATAAAGAATTTGAAAAATGTTTGCTTTAGAATAGTTGTTTAGCAATAGGAAGGGATGGCTGAAATCAGGCAGTGATTTTGTTACTCAGAAATACTCATGTAGCAGTAACTGTTGGGCAATATGAGTATTGGACTGTGGTTCCTTGATGTAAGTTCCCACCACACTAGAACCGTGCTATTCCCACACGTGTAATCCGACCAGTAAGACTCTCTGAGGGGGCCAGGTAAGAAGGCCTCCAGAAGAATTCTGATTGAAAACGTATGTTGCAGATTCTTTGCATGGTTACTGACAAATTACCACCATACAGCTTAAGAGAACCAGAGGTTTATTATCTCTTATGGTTCCTGGTCACAGTTGTTTATCCAGCTTGGCAGGAGAACTTATACCAATACAAGAGCTGAGGGAACTGGTCACACCATCTCCATGTAACAGCTGACAGAGGGACACTCTTTACTTGCCAGACCAGCATGTCTGGCCAAGTGTACAGAAAGTATAGAGCTCTCTGCATTTTATTCACCTGTTCAGGGTCTAGTCCCAAACACTCTGGGCAACCCCATCAACTACATGATATACTGTAGGTCCACTCTGGGCTTAACTCACCAATTCTCTACAAGAGAATGTGCACAAAGCTCAAATCCTCAACTGTCAAGTTGACACCTGTGTCTAACTATGACAGCATAGTAGACAGCAATTCATGCTTAAGCCATGGGTCAAAGACAGTTCTTTTAAGTACAATAAAGGAAAGAAAAATAAAAATCTCTCTCACATAGTTCAGGAGCTATGTCTCAGTAGAGCAAAGCTTTCCTATCTTCTTTTTCCAGATTAACTCATGCACCCTCAACCCAACTGCCCCCATATTCTCTTTCCATACTAACAGCTACTCATGGGCACAACCCTCAAGTAACTCACCCAAATCCTAGCCTGGGAACATGTACTTTTTATTCAAAGGTGCCATATATACCTAAGACAAGTACAACCATGTATCATTGCTCGTGTGGACAGGTGGGCTACTAATAGTTGGTGTGTTCTCTAGAACAAGAAACTGTGAGCTAGATGCAATTGTCTTGGAATTCCAAAAGAAATAGAATGCAAGAAAATTTACATCTATCTGAAGGAATGCATGCCAGCATTAGGGAAAGGAGTAACCACATGGTGAAGATGGCCATGAGCTTGCTGCATGAATTTTGGAACTCTGAGTATCACAACAGACCCTGTGTCATTTTAGTTACACTGTGTGGCTGGAACATTTGTGTTATTCATGCTGGTGGCTTTTTTTCGGGAAATTTTGAAGATTGAAGATTCTCAGCTTTTCATTCCTTCAGGTCCTGTGTTTTTCAAAGGTGAGAATCAAAAAATCATAAAAGTGGGGCTGCAAACATAGCTCAGGGGCTAGTTAAAAGCTTTGTATCACAAGCAAAAAGACCTTGAGTTTGCATCCCCAAATGCCACGTCAAAAATGGCGAGGGCCGCCTCTAATTCTAGCTCTGGAGGGTGGAGCCAGGGAAGCCCCAGAACAACACAGTAAGAAGATGAAGCTATCCACGATGATTCCAAAAGTCATCCTTGGGCCTCCACAGAAATTTAGTCAAATTCTCTGTGGTACATATAATACATGTGTATACACACAGAGGAAAAGATAAAAGAAGTTATGAAAGTCTGAATTTACTTACCTAATAGCCAGAGCTGTTTTGCTTGTCTTTCCATCCTTCTTCCTTTAACCCTTGAGGATCATCTATCCTGTCCTGAATTCTACATTTCATACATCTCTGTGACATCCATGCTGCTCTTTGATATAAACAAAGCAAAACTTGATGGGAAAGAGAATATGTAATTGCATGTACTACTTGGCAAAAGAATTCCAATGTGACAATTTACAAGTGCAAGAAAATGAGACTTGAAATATGTTTGAAAATTTGTATATAAACATTCACTACCCACACTCTTCCAAGTAAGTTATTGCTGCTACTATGAATATATCAATTATACTATAAGTAATTATTTCATTTTCTGCTGCACATGGAGTCAGTTAAGAAGTCTTAAGAACCACATTTTATAAGAAGTCTTATAACCACATTTATAAGAACCAAATTTATAACCACATTTATAGAATAATGGAAATATAACAAAAATTACATGATGTATAAATTTGGAAAATTAAAGAAAACAGACTTTCACTCTGAGAATTGTTTTATCTATATTTAATCAGAAATGATATACATACAATTATCTTTATCTAAACAAAAGATTGAAATGCCCAAAATCATACTGATAATATAATAATAAATATTATTATTGAGTTTTTATTCAAACTATGCAATTGTGTTAGATTACACAACTGGCAATCTAAGGAAATACTGACTTCATAGCATACAGTTAATCTCTTACAGAATCACAGAAGTCTAGGTTAAATTCATTCAATAAAGTAGAGATAGTATTTTATGATATTTGAACAGTTCTGGTGATAAAAACAGTACTTTCATTGACTGAAAAATAACCTAATTGAGTTCAATAGTAAATGCTTCAGAAACTATGAGCGTTTGGGAAAGTAGCTTATTAACTTCTGACCTGTAGTGAGGAAAAAACACTGAATATAACATTTTATTCTCAAGGAGCTGTTGAGCAAATAGCCTTTAACAGGTAAATGCAGGATTTACAGAACAAGATCCTTCCTCCTTCCTCCTTCCATCATTTTCTCCCTCCCTCCCTCCTCCCTCCCTCCCTTCCTTCCTCCCTTCCTTCCTCTCCTTCCTTCCTTCCTTCTTCCTTCCTTCCTTCCCTTCTTTCCTCTTTTCTTCCTTTTGTTCTTCCCTCTTTTCTTTCTTCCTCCCTCACTTCCTTCTTCCCTCTCTCCCTCCACTCAATCCTCCTTCCCTCCCTTCCTTCTTCCTTCTGTCTTTCCTCCCTCCTTCCTGTTTCTTTTCTTTGTATCTTTAAGGACATTCTCTGTGTGGCTGAAGAAATTTTAGAACCATCAGTAGCACAGAAGTCATGAGGAAACTTCATGTTTCTGTGACCGCTACACAGGTGTGTTTTCGTCTCACTCTTGTGAGGATGAGGCAGGCACATGCAGAAGAAAGCTGTTTGAGCATGCAAGAGTGCAGCAATGGGTGTTGGAAAAGTTGTCTCTTTCAGTGTGCTTTTGTAGTAATATGCAGTTTGACTAGCACGCAATTATATAGTCAATCGTATATTTTGGAATTGACTTGTATGTAATTATAAACTCAATTGTATATTTTGGAAAGCCTAATTTGGAATCTCAATTATTTCTGAATGATTTTTTATGTTTCCACCTATGTTATTTCTCTATTTATAGAAAACATTATTATTTTTTAATTTTTTTATTATTATTCAATTGTGCGTGTATGCGTGTGTGCTCGGATGTGTGTGTGTGTGTGTGTGTGTGTGTGTGTGTGTGTGTGTGTGTGTGTGTAGAACCACGGGCGAATTCGGGAACCACCACGGACACCTCCACCTCCTCCTTGTTTACGCTGCCCGAGGATTCACAGGCTCCGCCCTACCAGGACCAGAAACGCAGGCTGCCCCCGCTTCCGCCCGGCGTCTATACGTGGGGTCTAGGATCTGAACTCAGGACCTTCCACCTGGCAAGGCAGAGGTTTAACCCCTGAGCACCTCTCCAGCCCCAGAAAACATTATCATTTTTGACCTAGGAGCATGAAGAGTTTACTTGTGGCCATTACACTCACCCATCTGATTCTTAAATAACGTGTGCGTGACATCTGACAAAATCTAAACATATTTACCTCATTAGTAAATTAAGGTGAGATGCTATTGGAACAACTAAAATAGATCATGCATCAGTAATTAATCATGGCTCCTATGCAGAAGAGAGAATCTGGTATATTAGCTGTGACCATATTTCTTTCTTTTTGTTTCCTTCCTTCTTTCTCTCCCCTGTCCCTCCTTCCCCCCTTTCCTCTATCTCTCCCTACCTTCCTTCCCTTAACATACCTTTCCCTCCTTCCCTTCCCTTTACCCCTTCCTTTCCTTTTCCCCTTCCCTTCCCTTTCCTTTTTCTTTTCCTTTTTTTCCTTTCCTTCCCCATACTTTCTTTCTTCTTTCTTGCTGGTCATTACATTCAATTCCACTATATTCAATGTATAGAATACACTATGTTTGAACTATTTTGACTAACCCTATTATAATTTCTTAAATGTATGTAAAATAACTCAGAACTCAAGAAAATTAAATTTGTTTTAGTTACTCCAATATAAAATGAGTATAAAGATATGATTAATATTTTAGATATATACATTTACTTATATATTATCCATTCCTATCATGGTAATGAGACATATTATATTTTTAACATTAACCAAAAGCTTTTCACATATTGAAAGCATTCCAGATGAAAATTGGGCATCTAATAGAGAATAATTGAGTGTCATTGTTTTATTTGGCTAAAAATCAAGTCATATTTGAGGGCAAGGAAGTCCAAAAGAGATTTTTTGTTTCATTTGAAAGAGCTTTGCAAATCACAAAAATATAAATAAATAGAAAATGTCACAGAATGATTAAGAATACCAAAATTATATCTCAGGCTCTTAAAGAAATTCTGAAAATCTTTCAGAGCTTTGAGTTCTCACAAAATTATTCTATCACATAGAGATAAAATATGTAGCTGGAGGTAGGCATAGCCCACTTAAGCTGTAAAATATAGTCTATAAAATGTTCTTTAGTTCTGTTGACTACATTATTGCTCTTATCCAGTTCCTGACATTTTCTTGAGCTAACTAATTTTATTCAGACAGTGTAGATTTCTAAACTATATTGTTCAATTTTTCCTTAAAATTAATTTTGATTTCATTTTTCCATAGTGAACCAAAGAATGCAGATAATAAATGAGCTCATTAGAATTACTTTATGCAAAACACTTATCTAAATAAAGATTAAGATTGAGAATAAAATTGTAGGCATCAAGTAGGTTTACATTTGCAATGCAACATGAAATACCATGAACTGAATGCAAATGGATGAAATGTTGAATGGTTAGGGATGAAATATCATTTTGTGGAAGAGGAGCACAGGAAGAAAACATGGAATTCTGCTTCCACTTTGAGATATGCTTTATGGACAATATAAAATATATTGATTTAAAATAATAATCCTCTGATCACTTGATTGAGATCTTCAGAGATTATTTCTTGACTTTGCCTCACTAATGTTGGTTGCTGAATCAAGTTTTGCTTCACTTTGTTGGAGATCATTTTATGTCCTTTTGATTTCTTTACTTATAACATCAGCATATCTCTGCTTTGTTCTATGACTTGGTATTAATTATATTTTCTGGCCAGACTCTGGTTGTGATTCTTCTTAATAAAAGTGGACTTATCTTTTCTTCCTTACATATAGCTTCTGATGTATTGTATCAGTGTCTTCTGAGGTACCTTATTACCACTGGGAAATTAGGAATAGTGGATTATCAGATTTGCTGAAGTACATACAGGAAAGGAGTTACTTAACAGCCTTTTATGTCTTATCTTCTGTCGTGTTATATGTCTGCACATAGGACCACAAGGATGCAGGGAGAAACAACTCTTTGCTTAGTGTCATGCATCAGAAAGAACTAACCAATATTGTCAAAATGAGTTTGTCAGAAAAAAATGACCAATATTCTAGAAATTTCTAGCAAATAACTAAGGGTTTTATTGGAGTACATGTGTATGCTCTGTTTCATAACTAAATCTTTTAGACAAAGAGGAAGGAGGAGGACTAAAGTGTACATTGAATATATGGCAAATACAAGCCACTGCTCCTCAAATAGAAAACTCTACAATTTGTCAATGGTTAAGTTGTAGTGGATAAAATGATAAATATACTTCGGTGGAATTATGTGAAATATCCATAGTAGTCTATTATGCACCTCAGACTTTTAGCAATTTTCTTTTTTAGCTTGCAAAATGAAGAATCTCTTGAAAATGCATGCATGATTCTTGCCATTGTGTGTTTTGATTGATTCAATGTAGTTCTATTTCTAGTACTTTAAGATACACTATGTATTATTTTCATTGTCTGGGAAATACACCTTCAAATGAAAACATTTTCTGTTTTAAAATGAATGGGATTGAAATTGAGAATAAAATTACAAATGCACTAAATCCTTCTTATCAAAGTCACTTCTGAGCTTTCACTTTAGAATTAATGTTAGAATCTAAGAAGATTTAAGTTAAATTCGAAGAAGGCCTATTTTGAAATAGTCCATCATAGACTTCAATTTTTAAGTACCTTGTGAATATTTCAATGCGGTTTCTAAGAAGTTAATGTGGCATGCCTTTCATAAATTCCATTGTTACATTCAAAAAAATCTTTTATTCCAGTTATATGGAGAGAAAGGAGACAGCAAGGCCCCATTAAGGTAGGATCTAAAGAATTTTCATTACCAAAGTCTGGGGAGTAATATCAGCACCCCCATGAGAGTGAGCGTCTCAAACTCAGTTCCTGATGCACATCCCACACCAGCTGTGTCCAGAGTTCTGCCACGGTCTGTTCTATGGACGTGCTTGACATCGCTGAAGTTCATGTCATCCGGCATCCCTGTGTGGCAGAAGAGAGAACACAAGGTGATGCAGACCTGTCCCTCCACAAATGTCTACAACAGTTCTTAAACCCGAAGGGTTCTTGCCAGTACTTTTTTTCCATGATATCCTCCGTGTCTACCCAATGCTGAGCAATGAACAGATCACAAGAAATTGTGCCCTCCTTACGTTGTGGAGTTGAGACACACAAGCGTGGGAATCCTCAGAAGTACTGGGAAAGTGAAGCTTTTCCTGCCAGGCTGGGAATAATTTTCTCATAGTAAGACAAGGAAAAATACTACTTTAAATAAGTAGTCTACTATTTCCTGACTCAGAGACATGGTGACTACAGCACCAGCAACACTATTTCTCATGAGAATGTAACAGGTAAGAGGAAAAAATTAAATAGCGCCATTTCAAATTGAAATTCCAATTATTCCCTCTTATATATAAGGTATATATTTCTAATTACTCCCTCTCATATATAAGGTAAAGATAAGGTTTTGGTAAATTTATTTTACTTTTCTTCTTTATTTGTGTGTGTGTGCGTGTGTGTGTGTGTGTGTGCATGTATGCATGCAGTTGTATGCAGGTGTATATATCAGGGATACTGAGTGTGTGAGTGTACACGCCTGTGGAGGCCTGTGCAATGGAATAAAAACATCACCAGACTAGAGCATTTGTCTCCAGGTGCGTTACACAGGAGATTAGATGCCAAATGCGAGGTTATGTAAATAAAAGAAAGAAAACGCAGGTGAAGTCACAGACAAGTCCCACACTCATCCGCACTATTCCATCTTGCGTTTAGGAAGCTTGACAGGTGAGGGAAATGATTTGCAATGGGATAATTGTTTTCTTCAGGAGGTAAAGGTTAGCACGATTCACTTGGGCACTTGTTGATTATTATTAATCATCTCGTGTCACCTATGATCTCGGACCAGGTGACTCTCTGAATTATCTCATGGCAGGCTGCTATCTATCACAATTAACAAGTATAAATTCAGTGTTACTAGAGCCACAGGTATCGACATCATAATTACACGGAGATTGAAAAATAAAGCTGCATGTAAAGAAAAGTCAATACTTATGTAATTAGGTCAATGCACATATATAATCTAGAAGGTGGGCTCCCATGCACCCAGGGCTGAGAGCACCGCAAGGAAGCCTGTTCTGCGGAGGGGATGCACTGATTCCACAGATCCAGCTCTGACATTATCATTCACTGTGTCCGTGCTCGAGTTGTCCTTTGGCGTCATCAGGAAGATGAATAAACTGGCGATTCATTTTTTTACAGGGACTAGAATGGAGTGTGAATATGTTGGTCATGGTTTTAGATCTCTTGTTCAACAGGAAGCTATGAGAATTCTAGACAACAGAAAAAAATCCTTTGCCAAGATAACTACATAATTTGAGCTTTGTAGGAAATGCTCTGCTTCTTTGAGAATTGTGATATGGTAGTAGGACTGCCTTCATGAACAGCATCTTATTTTTCTTATGTCTTTCTGAGTTAGTACTTTTTTCTCCCACACTTTATTTTTTTCCTAATCATACAAGTTCAATAAAAAAAACCCTCATCCTGTTCCTCCCCTTCCCCATAATCCCCCATTGCACTCTCCCCCACCCCTCCCCTTCTTTTCTTCCCCTTGCCTCCTTCCACCTCTCCAGGTGCCTCCCCCTTCCTTCCTCCCATCCCCTGGAGCATCCTTTATGTGGGCGCCAGAACCTTCCTCTGAGTTGTCCACCCTAGTGAGGGTTCAGGACTCAGTGGCATAGTCCAGGGCCCATTCTTGGGCTCCCCTTTAGTATGACTGTTAATCCTTTGTCTCTAAGGATCCTACTGCCTGGAGCCTTTTCCCCTGTGATCCCTTCTAGATTTTGGGGGGTCGTTGACATGTCAGCCATTGTACAGGTCAGGAAAATTCCATTTCTGGCTGCCGCAGCCCTAACTTGTTTAGAGTATCTTGCATATCTTTGGTCTTCCCCATCTTTACGCTCTTAAAATCTTGCTGCTTCCTCTTCCCCAAGGTTCCCTGAGCTTTAGGATGGTGAGAGATTTGCTGGTCTGATTCCAGGTGAATAATGTAGGGTCTTTGGTGTTTGTGGTTTGTTGTTGTTTTTAGTTTTGCTTTCTCTACACTGCCCTTAGCTGCATCCTGATTGGTATTGAAGGTCACCTCCTAACCAAAGATAAAAGACTGTTTAGAAGAATATCCTAATTGTATGAGCAGAAATAATAATAAAAAATGTTTAAAAAAACAAATAAAAGAACACAAAACTGTCAAAAAAAAAAAAAAAAAAGAAAAAAAAGGAGACTCAAAGACAGATGGAAGAATAGGAGTAGGATACGCCACTGTGTGTGGGGTGTATGTCAGTATCCCATTTGCCAGATGGTTATCATCTATCTGCCATTCCCTATATCCTCCCTGATTGGTGAAATCAAACCTGTTCAGTCCCAAGTGACCAGGAAGGAAAATGAAAGTGAGCTGCACCAGATGTCTCGCCATGCAATACTTGACCGTGGCCTATTTTCTCTACTGAAGCGCGTTCCCCTATCTCCTTTCTTCTGACCTAGTATTTTACTCTCTCTTTTGTGAGCCAGCAGCTATATAATACAACTCTATATACAAGCAAGTAAGCAGAAAGACATTAAATAAAGTGCTCGCACGTCAGACAGAGATAAATACCTTCATTCCTATGCTACAGTTAGTATCTGAAATTGGGGCTGCTACAATGTGTGAAACAAACTTATGGATTATGACTCAAATAAGAAGTACAAGAAAGAAATTAGGAACCCATTAAAAGACAGACATTTATGGCTGAAGTTACACATTTACAGCAGTCTGCTCTTGACATCTGTTAAGAAATATTAGCATGCTAAAAAGGTCAGCTCCAGGATTACTTGATACAATGTTTGTTTTCTTAAAGAAATTTAATTAGCTAAGCTTGTAAATTATACCAAAGTTAACCAAAGACTCACAGAAGAATAATGAGGTTGGGAATTTATTGAATTAACAGATTAAACAAAGTAAATTTGAATAATCTTTTCTCTTCATAATCACAACACACAAAGGTATCAATATATTTATGTTTCTTCCCTTAGTGGGTTACAGTCTAGTGAGGGGAAGACAAAAACTTGTGCTACTGAAAAGATAAATATGACATTAAATCTCAGGTATATGTTTGATATGTGTAGCCATGAAGCATACGAAAGGAATGTAAACCTGCCCAGGAAATGGTTGCTCAAGAAGCAGTGAAACTTGATAATTCACTCAGGGATATCTGATGTACTATTATCATGACACCAAGTACTGTTCGCAGATTTCAAAAATATTAACTGCTTTAATTTTTATAATATTAGGCCATTTGTATTGGTGAGGCAATGGAAAGGCTGTGAAGTTAAGGGATATGAGTTCAGTGAAGGTAGACAAGCATTCCAAAGCACTTGCTCAAATTTCCTTTAACACTTACTCAATGTCAAGATGCTATCAAATCAAAATTTATATTGAGAAAAAAAAGATTAGATTTTTCTTCTCTTTGTTTGATATCTGGGGTGGTTGACAATTTTCTGTTTAAGTCAAGCAGCTTAAAATACTCAGAGGTAGAAAGAAATTAGGAAACAGAAAAACTAAACTTGGTTATATAGATATTGGCTTTTTTTCTAATATTTTCTTTATTTTTATGTGTGTGTGTGTGTGTGTGCATGCGCATGTGTGTATGTGTATCAGAGGACACTGTGTGACCCTGTGGAGGACCAAGGGTGACTTTAAGAATCATCTTGGATTGTTTCTACCTCCTTCTTGCTTTCCTCTGAGATTTCCCAGGCTCCACCCACCAGGGGTGGAAGTACAGGCTGCCTGGCCTTTTTCCATGGGACCTGGGATCTGAACTCAGGAACTTCTGCTTGCGAAGCAAGCACTTGAGCCATCTCTCCAGCCTGACATTAGCTTTCTTGTAGCAAGGGAATATGGATATTTTCCTTGGAAGACACAAGTTCTTCTTGGTTATGTATACATTGACTTTCCTGCTGCAAAGGAGTTTAGGTATTTTCCTCTTTCTATTTCATCCATTTACATACTACTAAAATTATCTAAATGCAATTAAGCAAAGAAACCTTGCCAACAAGATCCAACATTATTTCATGATCAAACCCAAAGAGAGAATAAGGATTGATGGAATGTATTGCAACATAAATATAAACTATCTCTGTCTCTAGCTCTATCTATCTTTCTATCTATCTATCTATCTATCTATCTATCTATCTATCTATCTATCTATCTTCTATCTATCTATCTGTCTGTCTGTCTGTCTGTCTACCTATCTATCTATCATCTATTATCTATCTATTATCTATCTATCTATCTATCTATCTATCTATCTATCTATCTATCTATCTATCTATCTATCTATCACAAACCTAGAGCAAGCATCATACTAAGTGAAGATAAGCTGGGAGAATTCAAAAACCAGGAAAAAGACCAGGATTTCTGCTCACCATTCCTTCTCAATGTAGGGCTTGAAGTCTAGACTAGAGCAAGATGAAAGAAGAGATAAAAGAGGTATCTCTGCAGATAACATGATTCTAGGCATGAGAGACTGCACAGTCTCCCTTCGTAAACTTTTAGAGCCAATAAACATTTTCAACAAAGTAATAGGCTACCAAAATAACATACAGAAATTCACTAGCTTTCCTGCATAGAAAGAACATGAAACTGAGAAGGAAATGGGACATGTAATAATTTTAAATAACATAATTTTAAATGAAAAAAGAAAACAAATGAATGAATCATTGAGTGAATGAAAAAATAGTAGCCTTACCATGGAATAAGTCTAAACAATCAATTCAAAGATCTGTACAAGAAAAACTTCAAAATGCTAAAGACTCATACTACAAAGGATGCCAGAAGATGAGATCTCCTGTGTTTATGGGTCAGTAGAAGTATATGGAGAAAATTAACATCCTACCAAAGGAATCTACAGATTCAATATAATCTCCTGCAAAACTCTGGTGCAATTCTTCAGAGAAAATGGAAAAAAAATGTAAAAGTTCACATGAAAGAATAAGAAGTCCCAAAGTGCCAAAACAATGAAAAGCAATAAATAACTACTGTAATTATCACCACATTTTATTTCAAGTCACACTACAGAGTCATAATAATAAAATACAGGAGGGCATTGGCAAAACCAACTACATTGATCAATGGAATGGAATGGAATTAAAGATCCAAATATGCTCACTATAGCCATCTGATTTTTGACAAAACTTCTAAAAATTTACATTACAAAAAAAAATCTTCCACAAATGTTGCAGAGAAAATGATATCTCTACATGTAGAAGAATAAAACTTGATACTTACCTTTCATCCTTCACAAAATATGATTTCAAGTGCCATCTAAAATCTTATAAACTTATAGAGGAAAGAGTATGGAGTCCACTTCAAGAATTGGGCTTAATGAAGGAATTTCTATAAAGTGTTCTGACCATTCAGGAAATAGGGTATTTCTCTCTTTTAATAAGAGAAACTGCATGGGCAAATATTATCTGGCTATATAGCTGACATGTAAAAAAAGAGCCTGTAATTTTATCTCGTAGCCCTCTTTAAAGTAAGTGGTTATGGACCCAAAACTTAAGTATAGCAATATAAGGTTAACATAATGCATACATTGATATTTTTATGCATATGAGAGAATTCTATAAATTTCTGAGGCAGAATGTATAAAAATGTACATAACTCTGATTTCTTAAAAATGAATGTCTCAATAATGTATAAAGTAAGGAGACCTATTGTATACTAGAGAGAAGAATGAACTACACCTATCAATGCAATAGTGTCTTCAAATGAAGTTCTTGTTATCCATATAAAACTTATACATTCTGAGAGAAATAGGGTGAAAGAAAAGAATGCATAATTATAAGACAAAGTAGTTTGAGGAAATACTATTAAATTATTGGGAAACATAGAAAAGCAATATTTTACCTAAGGAGAGGTCAGTTCTTTTCTGCACAGTTTGTAGACACAGTAAACAGAGTGTGTTTGATTGGACACTACTCTATTTTAAGGAAACATTCCAAAGTATATCAAAATCATTCAAATCCTTATTTACCCTAACACAATGATTCTGTTTTTCTGAAACATGCCTGTGAGAATAATTAAGAAAATGTGCACATATTTTATTCACAAAATGTCAAACAGTGCTCAAGTTATGAGTTTTTATATAACCATAAAATATTAGTCCTATCAATTCATTAAAACTATTAAAATAAATATTTATTTTACATAAAATGTATTTTTGTCAAGTAGATATTATGTGTATTTGCAAGATGTTTAATTTTTTTACTCTAATTTTCTATGACGATCTCTATAAAAGCAGGGATTCCTTCATTCAATTTTGCATTGACTTAGTTACCTTTAAGTGTTTGGTAAATAGATAAGTTTAGGAATACTACCCAGATATTAATACTACAAAATTATAAAAATGTGTTTCTCCAATCCTGTTTCTTTTATTTAACTATAAAGCCTAAATTTTATTGAATCAGCTCCTGAGTAAATAAAGAATGAGAATTTGCTCTGCACATGGAGTTTAAGTTATGGAGAAATGGACATGAATTTTCTGAATAAAGTTGCATGGATGTTCAATCAAGCCCTCAAGCCATGGTGACATACTTTATATGTGTATTCAACAAGATGGGGCAATAAAATACCGGACGCATCCAGAACAGCATCTCAATCTTTTTTATTGCGCCATGGGAGCTTCTAGACAATCGCAGAACTAAATCAGAGTGACTGCTTGTTTGAAGACGCAGGTGGATGGTAACTGGATAGTCTTGCGAACGTGTTTTCAACAAGGTAAAATTTGAAACATTTAGTTGCAATAATGTTGACATGTTGACAATATGGATCTAAACCCATATTACAAAATAAGAGGCTAAAAAATTGAAATCTAGGCACATACTAGAAATATTCTGTGTTACCAAAAGCAAAGTTCATAAGGTTGTCTGGGAGAAAATGATTGTTTTTACAAGAAAAAATGTTAATTTAAACATACTTTCATAGAAGGTAAAATAAGTAGCCTCAATTATTCAAAGGAAATGAATGTCAAAAGTCCTTTTCAGAAAGTGGAATATTCTCAAGAAAGTATATTTTACCACTTCCTGCTGGATTCTATAATGAGTATGAAAGAGTACATGTATTGCAGCCAACTGAACTCAAAATGAAAGAATGTGATGGTAGTAATTGAAAAACACTGAAGTAACGGTGTTTGAGTATTGCTTTCAAGAACAATAGTAGCTAATGAGTTATAAATTTAAAAATAAGATGTAATCACAGTAATGAAAGTAATTGTCAAAACATCCTAGTATATTTCTCTGGTATGAGGAAAAGAAAGAAATCTTAATTAACTTCACATTTTTTCCAGACAGATATATATTTTAATGAATATTAAAAATTCAAAGCTAAGCGCTCAAGTAATTAATATGGAATGCACACATGACTCATCTGTTGAGGAACAGAAAATCAAAAACCCTAATGGAAATCAAGAAGGATCACATAAAGGGATAAAATAGCTGAACTGCAAAACCCTAGAGTGAGATATTTAAGCTATGCAGACAAATTCAGCAATCTCTCAATGAAACTTATTTGTTCAACATATTCAACAGACACTTGGTTTGTGCATCTAAAATGAATCTTGTAATATACTAAATTTAATGCTATGTAACATGTCAAATATTTGGAAAAACTTCCTCCAGGCAGAAGATATACAAAAGATAGCTTTTGTCATTATGTTAACAAGAAACAGAAGATAAAAGCAGTAAAATATTGAAAAGGAAATAAAAATCCTTAATTTGACAAGAAAGGAAACTTTATGTCATAGATTGTTAGTTATTCTCCAAATGAACACATGTGAGAATTTTAACATCACTTTGTCAGTAATTGGTTCCTCAGACATGATGAACAGTGAAGACATAGCTGGTTGGATGGCCAGATCCAGGTTATACGAGAAAGAGAATGCCTTCCCTCTTGAGTTCTTACAATCCTCCTGCCCTCCTTTCTCTGTCTAGTCCACTCCGTTTCTTGAGGAGAGGACTTTGGCCTAATATCTTGCAAGAAGCATCTTACAGAACAGGACTTCAAGGGTTCCTGCTTTGAGAGTACAGTCTTGTGGAGAAGGCATGACTGTGGAAGTGCATTGCTCTGGTTCCTGCTTGCTGGGCTGAAACCCGCATGTTGAGGTTTTGGATTTCTCTTCTTTTTTAGTTTGTCAGCCCAAGATGTAGGCTGAGTTTTTGCTCTGGTAGGTTTATAGTGCTAGTAAGTTATGCTTAGTAAATTGGTGAGAACTCGCAGGGTAAATGCTGGGAACCATCAGTAATGAAATGGCTGCTATGTTTATTTTCATCTGCTGACAATCAGGCTAGAATGTCAGTCCATTCTAACTTCAGAAGAAGAGTATAATGCTATGTAGTCTTCCTGCCCCAAATTCAGCTTTCATGTGCTTTATCTAATGAATAAAAAAATGTGTGGATTGTGGATTACACATGTAGATTCACAGGCAGCATTACTTTAGTTAAGGACTAGTGCACATCTAATTAGTCACTTTTCTATCACTGTGACTTAATACCTGTTAAGAAGCATCTTGCTTAAAAAGACTCACTGGGCTTCTGGTTTGAGAGAACAGTCCATTATTGTGGAGAAAGCATGGCAATGAGAGGGGCTTCTGGCTTTTGGCAGGAGGACCATGGTGTTGCTTGTTTGGTAGGCTAGGAAGCAGAAAACATTCAGGAAGGAGTGTATACTACAAAATTCAGGGCATATCTCCACTCACCCACTCCTTCGAGCAAGACTCAATCCCTCAAAGCATTCCACAATTTCTCCAACTATCACTTACCAACTAGAAACCAAGCATTCAGAGAAATGAGACTACAGAGAACAGTGCATTTTCAAGCCATAACAGATACACAAATATTCTTCTAAGCAACAGCTAAGACATTTGTTGTAACCATGCATTAGGACGAAGCAAGTACAAACAATAATTTCCCATAATATATACAAATTACTTTTATCACATTATAATCAGTTAAAAGCCAACACTACGCAGAACAAACCAACATGCAGCTAAGCACATCTAAAACATGAAGGAGCTCAATAAACTGGAAAATATATCAAGTTAACAGATGTAACACCTCCATGCAGATAGCGCCTCTTTCATTACATCCTCATGTTTCAGCATTTTAACCTTTGCTGTGGGTTTACTGTTTATTTGCTAGGCCTTTGGCCAACCATTTCCATCTACAGATACATGCCTTCCTTTTTTAAAAACTTTCTTTCTTTTTTTCTTTTTTTCCTAGTTTCTGCACATCATGGCCTGAAGTGGGACATTTGGATCCCTGTGTGGGACCTGGGATCCAAGCGCAGGACCTTCTGCTTGTGAGGCAGAGTCTTAGCTCCTAAGCCATCTCTCCAGCCTAACAGACACATGCCTTTCTAATTGGGAAATGTGCATGAAACATTTCTGTATTGTATATGGAATTCCCATTTATTTGTACTGTAGATTTCCTGAAGGTGTTTTCAAGATATTTTCTTCTAATTCTTTACTTTGCTATTCATTCCAGGGTACTTTCTAAACTTGTTTCTTCAAGTACTTTTCTGAACATTTTCTTATACTTTGAGTAGTATATTGTTTTTCTCTAAACAGTCCTTTTCTCTTTATTTTTGTCTGTTATGTATGTTGAAGAATGAAGACACTGTATGCTTTGGTTCTTCCTTCCTTCCTTCCTTCCTTCCTTCCTTCCTTCCTTCTTCCTTCCTTCCTTCCTTCCTTCTTCCTTCCTTCCTTCCTTCCTTGTTCCTTCCTTCCTTCCTTCCTTCCTTCCTTCCTTCCTTCCTTCCTTCCTTCCTTCCTTCCTTCCTTCTTTCCTTCCTTCCTTCCTTCCTTCCTTCCGTCCTTCCTTCTTTCTTTTCCTCCTTCCTTCTTTCATTCTTTTTTCCTTCATTCTTTCCCTCCTCTTCCTCTTCCTCTTTATCCTTCTCCCCCGCCTTTTCCTTCTTCATAAGTGGTTTCGCATATTCTAAGCTTGCTTCATAAAAGCCCCTGAGGGTATGTTGAATCTTTGCTCCTTCTTTCTTTACATCCCAAGTACTGAGTTTGCAAACATGGGCCATCACACTGTCTATTCAATAATGGGGAGTGAAATCAGGGCTTCGTGCATGCTACCCAGCACTCTCCCAGTTGAACTACGTTATCTTTGAGCTACAGCTTTTAAGTAAATCTTTAGGTAATTTTCTTCCTGTACTAGAAGCACCTCTGACTATTCAGGTTTTTTTTTTTTTTTTTTTTTTTTTTTGAGATTTCACACAGCAAGTGTGATTGGGCTTCTGGGGCTCAGCGCTTCGAAGGAGTTGATTTTCTTCAGCACCCTTGCAGAGAAACCACAGATCCATCTGTTTGCAAATGTTGTTACTGAAATCTCCTCTTTCTTCTGTGCTCAGTAATTTAGGCTATAGTGTATTTTTGTGGGTTGTAGGAGGGAAGGAAATTAAATGTGTCTGATCAATCTGTCATCTTGTTGAGAACGTTTCCATAGTCTAGCTACTGAAGCTCTGTTAGGTTCAGGATCTGTGTGAGGCTGGATTGGAACTCAACCTCTTCACATGGTCATAGTTCACATTAGTGGTGGCTCTGACAGGCCAGTACATAATTGATGATCATTCCTGATAAGATTTTTGGTAAAAATGCAAAGCAATTTTCAAGCTTTTAAAGCAACATTAGTTCCCTTATTAGCATCTTAACTATTTAATGGTACCTGTTGACACCTGTGTCTAACTATGACAGCTGAGGGTTTTGAACTCTGAGAACATTTGTAGAGAATTAGTGGTTGGGTTAAGCCCAGAGCAAACTTGCAGGAGATTGTCTGGAAGATGGAGAAGGCCCATGTGTAGGATTATCTTTGAAATGAAACACAGAGAGCTGGTTGAAAGAATCGGCATCCTTGGGTATTCTTGGCTAGACATGCTGGTCTGGCAAGTAAGGATCGTCCCTTTCTCAGCCATTATGTAGAGATGATGTGGCCAGTTTCTTTGGCCCTGGTATTGGTACATGTTCTCCCATCAAGCTGGACAGACTGTAACTGGACATTAATAAGAAAATAAACCCCTAGTTTCCTTGAGCCATTTAATGGTAAACTGCAACAGAATTTGATACCCAGGAAGTGGAATGTTGCTGCTAAATAGGACTATGTGGATTTTGTGACTTTTGAACAGTTTCGCTGGACAAAGTTTGAAATGTTTGAAAATTATCACTTTGTGGATTACCATTCTGTGGAGTTTAATGGGTCATTTGAATAATGAAAATGCTGAGAGAGTTGTGAATTGTTTGAGCCCGGTTGGTGAGGAAGGGAAAAAGTACTTTGATGAAGTTGCATTTAAAGGCGATAGACTGGTTTGCTTGACAGAGGAGAGCTGTGTTGGTGGCCGTGAAGCTCTGGATGTGGAAAGGGCAGGCAGCAGAACATCTGCTGCTGTTGGAGAAATGAGCATCAGTGAAGGAGAACCTAGTGACTTTCACTGGGACTGTGGGAAATATGAATATCACTACATGGCAAGTCCGTGGTTTAAAAACTCAGATTCCTCCAGGGGCCGAAAGCCCAAATTAAAACTGTTTCTTGCCCTTTGGAAGTCTGGCTGCCCAGGACGAGGCTTTTCCAGCATCAGCACACAAAACTTGGTACAACTGTGGCTTGAGTGGACCAAGGTACGTTTCAGCCTCACTTCAGAATGTGGGAGTATCCCCCAAGTAGTACTGGTTTGGGCATATGATTATGGGGTTCATGAAGGGAAGCAAAAGCTTGTCACCAAGTAGCAGGTGTAGAATTCCTGCAAGGAGAGGTAAAGCTTATAGCTGCAGAGGAGAACCCAGAGTGTTGGAGATGCCAGAACCATGGGATGTATGCTGAGGACAGCTGTGAGTGGAGGTTCAGCTTGGGTCAGAGATCTCTGCTTCTACGACTTTGAGCCACAAGCAGGGACTGTTACAATTTTTTTTTATTAAAAATTTAATTATACATTTTAAAATTTTTTACCAGTTCCCTCCCTCCCCCCTCCTCCCCCTCCCCTTCCCCCAGTGCCTCCCCCCCAATTCCCAGAGAGTCCTTTATTGTGTACGCCTAACTCTCCATTGGGTCCTCCTCTCCGATGACATATAAGGACCCAGTGGCATTTCCATAAGCCCTTTCTCTTGTTCCCCTTAAGCATAAGATCACTACTATGGCTGTCAATCCCTTGCCTCCAGGGGTCTCGGTGCCCTTAACAGATGCTAGACTTTATAAGGGCAACAGTGCGCTGGACATTGCGCAGGGCATGCAAAGTCCCATTATGATTGCTT
This sequence comes from Typhlomys cinereus, assembly GCA_023101885.1. Lineage (NCBI taxonomy): Eukaryota > Metazoa > Chordata > Mammalia > Rodentia > Platacanthomyidae > Typhlomys > Typhlomys cinereus. The sequence continues at coordinate 2,069,940 of JALPQD010000170.1, forward strand.
TGGCCCCAACTATTGTTGAGAATCTTGCAAATCGTTGCTCCTCCCATCCTTTTGCTCTTACAATCTTACCGCCCCCTCTTCCGCAAATGTCCCTGAGCTCCAGGATGGGGAGAGATTAGGCTGTCCTAGTTCTATGTGATTGATATAGAGTCTCTGAAGTTCTGGATTGTGGTTTGTTGATTTTCTTTTGCAGTTTTGCTGCTCCTGCAATTCCCTTCACTCCACTCTGCTGGGCACTGTATGTCACCCCCTGGCCAGAGACAAAAAGCTGTTAAACTGGAGTCTTGTTGTAATAGCACATTCAAGGGTAGATGTAATAAGAGTAGGAAACCTCACTGAGGGAGGGTCCATCACCCATTTGCAAAATGATTACTTTTTTAAGCCACATTAACTACGCAATGAACAACAGAAGATGGACTTTGACATACAGGATGTGGTATTTGACTTGCTGGACTTTGATCTTTTTAATGTTTTCTTATTATTCAAGATCCTTCTGTTTTAAAGTTTTAGTTGTTTTAAAGCATTTAACTTATTCTGATTTAATATACTTTTAAGGTTAAAAACTGAACTTTTAAAATGTTGGAACCGAAGTTTTAATGAGAGAACATTTTAAATTTGTCTATGAAATGTATTTATTTCATATCTGTGGGGACAAGAGTGAATGTTACAGTTTAAAAGTGGTACGTTTTATATCAAGTTGACAAGGGGTGAAATATCATGGTTAGGCATAGATGTCAACTTGACAGTGATGGTTTTGAGCTCTGGACATATTTGTGGTGAATTAGTGATTAGTTTATGCCCAGAAAAAACCTTCAGGAGATTGTCTGGTTGATGGGGAAGGCCCAGGTCGGTGGGATTAGGCCCTGGAATAAAACACAGAGAGTTGGTTGCAAGAGTTGGCATCCTTGTGTACACTTGGCCAGACATGCTGGTCTGGCAAGTAAGGATCATCCCTCTCAGCCATTACGTAGAGATGGTGTGGCCAGCTCCCTCAGCCCTGGTATTGGCATAGGCTCTCCTATTAAGCTGGACAGATTTTAATCAGATTATAGTAAGAAAATAAACCCCTAGTTTCCTTAAGCTGTTGATGGTCATTCATCAGCAACCATGCAGGTGAACTGCAACATGCTGTAAACAGGAACAATGAAATATTTATCAGAAATTGGAAGTTGGATTGCCAGATCCAACTTCATTTCTGTTTCACCTCATGCAGGATTTATTGCTATATGCTATATATATATCCTTTGTCATATTTTGATATCCTTTGTCACAGTTGGATCTGTGTATTAATCTCATTCATGTTGTGATTAAATATTTGTTTGCTCATTATTTCTTGAGGTTCTAGATAGCTGTTCACAGTACTCTACATTTCACAGATGAATTATGTATATAGAAATAACTGAAAATAAAATTTTCCTTTTTTTAACATCACTGGGACTTCACTCAAGGTCTCATGCATGCTAGATAAAAGCCCAGTTACACCCCAAGTTGTGGAATAAATTTGACATATATATAAGCCCTTAACTCTTCCTTTTGCTTCAAGAGCTTCATAAAATTCCAGAACTCATGATAGAAAGCAATAAAATATAGAACGGAACAGGTCTGGAAACCTGAGAAAATACTTAACAATGGAGATTCAGTTTCTTTCTCTGAAAAACTTGCATGGTAAAATGACTTTCTTCTATCATAGCTGTGAAGATTAAATGAAAACATAAAGATGAGAAAAAATACTTTGTAATATTTTATATAAGAAAAATATTATTTAAATGTCAGAGTCAAAGGCAGGCAAGTGAGATGATAAGTCAAATTCAATTCGCTTATAATGATAGATCCAGAGATTCAATCCCAATATCCTTATTTCTACTTAGAAACTGTAGAAGGTATCATTGTCATGCAAAAAACTTTCTGCACCATTAAAAAGCTAGTTAGATATCATATAATGTAAATATATTAATATGAACATAGAATCAACACTACATGGAAGAATTGGTGTTAGCAAAGGATTTCAACTGCTGGCAATTATAGTCACTTATATTTCAGAGTTCAACAAAGCTGATACTCCATGTGTAGGATGAGAGCCTTTAGAAGTTAGCTTTTCTCAAATACTGAATAAATACATTTCTGTATGACCATAGCTAAGTAGACAGTAGTAATATACAAATAACAAACTTCAAGACAACATATCCGACCTTTTTCCATCACAGCTCTCCTGTTACAGAGAATTTCCAATGTGGAATTTTCCTGCAGATCACATATGGCACTTTGTTCTCTGATTTTAGGAGTGATTGGGGTCTTTTCACAAAACAGAATATTATTGTTTCGAGAATATTTTGCTTTAGAAAATTGAAACTGATATTGATCCAGTATAGGATTAAGTTCAGCATAGAACATGACAGGGAAAATCATTCCTATGTGCACACAATCCAGAGAAAATGCCTTGTGAATACGGGTTCAGATGATGCTGCAAAATAGACAGAAAGGAGGAATCACGGGCGCTGGAGAGGTGGCTCAGGGGTTAAGCCTCTGCCTTGCAGGCGGAAGGTCCCGAGTTCTGATCCTAGAACCCACGTATAGACGCCAGGCGGAAGCGGGGGCGGCCTGCGCTTCTGGTCCTGGTAGGGCGGAGCCTGTGAATCCCGGGGCGGAATAAACAAGGAGGTGGAGGCGTCCATGGTGGTTCCCAATTCGTCGGTGGTTCTACACACACATACATACACATGCACACACATGCATACATGCAAAATTGAATAAATAATAAAAAAATTAAAAAAAAGAAAGGAGGAATCAGGGGAATGATAATTTAATACATTTCTGTAACCTTTATGTGGGGCAAATTTGGGCTATATATTTCTAACTCTAATCAATACATTGGCAAAAATATGGAAATGAATTATAAAAAGCTTTAAATAGATATATTGTTTTATTTCTGAATAATATCCTATACTATGCATGCTGTGTAAGAATACCTTTGTACTTCTGTCTTCTAAATTTCTCTTCAATAGGTAAAGAAAAGTTCAAGTAGCTGTGCTAAGAAGCTTTGAGAGGAGATCTAAATATTAGTTAAAGCAAATTTATTGTATGAAAATTGATGCTTTAAAGCAGATGGTCTACATCAAGTGTATGATAAAGGTCTCTCCTAAGAGTATCATTAATATTAGCTGGCTTATGGAACCCTCGATCTGTGACATAAGCTGGCAAGATCAGTTTGTCAGTATTCTATTTCTAGCTTATTCTGTATCGTGTAAACAGACCTGAGTAGGACCACAAAAACCTTTAGAGTTATGAGATTCAATTAAATCAAGAGGAAAGCAAATCCCACAGTCAACACCAAACTCATCTGCCAAACATAATGTGTGTTTCGTTATATTAGTGTTTTGAGATATGTACAAACATGCGCAATAAGGTTTCTGCTATTATTTGTAAAATGCACAACCACTCAAAATGAAAAAAAAATGAAACATATTGGCACATGCATTCAAATTTAACAAATGGATTTTAATTAAAATCTGAAAACTTTTATGAATAGAATGAAAATAAATAAATTAATATAAAATGATGTAACTAACAATAAAGTGACAATGTTAATGTGACGGATCACTTAGGCAGAGTACTCTAAAGCCTTGTTTACCGTGAAATATTTAAATATAAATACGAAATGATTTTTTAAAAAATGATTATTTTTTATTTTTATTTTTTCTACGTTTACAAACATATTGAGTATTCATCCCAGTTTCTTTCCCTCTCTCTCCCTCTCATCCTCTCCCTTCCCTTCCCTCTCGCTCCCTCCCACCTTCCCACCTGTGTGCTTCTATGGACGCCAGGGTTCATTCTGGCCTGTCTACTCCTGTGGGGGCTCAGGTTTCCATGGTATATCAAGTTATTTCTCTTCAGGCCACCTTATAGGTGCATTTCTCTTCATTTTTACAGCTTAAGAACCAGAGGTTTCCACGGTAAGTTCCCATTCTATGGATGTGATAAACAGCGACCTACAGAGCACTTTGTTGTATTGTGTTCCTACCTATATGTTTATTTGGCATATTCCCTATTGATCTATTTCCTTCCCTTAAAAAGTAAGATGATTTTTAACTCAGGAATAAATTATGACTTTATTCCTCATTAACTCTGCATGCTTAAACATAAGACAGTGCACATTTAACACCAAACACCACTTCAGGCATATGATTGATAATAAATCTTAGCCATGATCACTAATGAAGGATGAATGATTTAAACTTCAGAAATTTTGAAACTTTCTAATCCAGTATCATTGCTGACCAACATTATGTTCTGGAAAACCTATTCTATCCTTCATCTTGTTTGATTATCAGCAAGAAGCCACTCTTTTAGTATATACAACAGTGCTTCAAGAGATTAGAAGCTCAACTAACTCCTAGTTCTTCAAGCCACTTATTAGCATATCTAACTGGATTTCATCGCATTTCCAGAGCAAAAGAATTGAGATTCCAGATATTGTCATCAAGATTATCTACTCATCACAAAGCAGAGCCCTTATATTCACTAAATAGGGATAGTCATTTCAAACCAACTTAAACTCATTTTTTTCATTATTTTTGTCTTTAAATATTAGCCTTTAGAATTTTGAAGAATGCTTTAAGACAGTATGCTTGGACATATATCTCATCAAATATATTTTGGTTTTTCTTATGTTTTGCATCATAAATGGCTTCAAATGATTTTGGTTTGAGCCCAAGCTAAGGGTGATCTTTGGAGACTGTGGAAGGTTGGACACAACTGAAGGCAGCTAAACCATTGCAGACATGTCTTTGAAGAAGTTATTTGGAACTTGGTCCTTCTTCTCACAATGTTTGCTTCTTTCTGGCATCTATGAGATGAACAGCTCCTCTATCAAATGGATCTACCAGAATGCCCTACTTCTCCAAATGCCCAAATGCAGTATCATCAAGAAACTATGACCTCAGACCTCAGACCTCTGAAACTATGAGCCAAAATAAATCATTCTTCCACTAAGGTTGTTTATCAATGGCTGACATTATATTTGAGGAATGTCAGCAGAGAGATTGAACTTTGGAACCATGTTCAAACTGTAAGGACTGTGGAGACTTTAGAACTTAAACTAAATATATTTTGCACTGTCATATGGCTATGAGCTCATGGGGACTAGAGCTGATGTGTTAAGGTTTGAGTGTTTATTCTCCCTGACAGGCATATTTCTTTGAACATTTGGTCCCCAGAAAATATCCCTTATTTGGGAAGTTGTAGACTTTTAGGAGGTAACTCCCAGATGAAAGAATTAGGTCACTAAGGGTGAATACTTGTGGGACTATTATTACTGGTTCCTTCCTGTCATATTGTTCATATGGTCATATGAACAATATGTCATATGGTCCATCTGTCATCTTTAGAACTAACTCTGAGCTCCTACCCGTAGGGAGGTTTCCTATTATTTGTGTTTGACCATGATAGAATAATCTTTCTACATGTGTAAATCAAAATAAATCTGTCCTCTTTTAGATTGCTTCTGCCAATTATTTTGTCAGAGTGACAAGGAAAATAAAAGGATTATTTGCTTCATATTGCAAGCCACCTATGTACAAGGTTTCAATATGGGATGAAAAGACTATAAGCATTTGTATGAATATAGAAAGCAAGAAATTGAAAATGTAGAGATGTACTTTCATACACACAAAACAACTATGCCCACTCTCTTAAAATGTTAACATAAAATGCAATAAAAGTAAGCATTTTTTTAATACTTTTGGGTTTTTGTTAAGATAGACTCTGGTTAAGTCTTTGAAAAATTGCTGCTATATCCTTTCCTATATAATATTTTCAACTTCTGAAACTGTCATCCAGGTATATTAAAATATTTGCTGCATATTGTGAATGGTATATTAAATAATATACCATTTACCATGGTATTGATAAGGACCAGCTGTATAGCAATAGAAACATTATTAACTTCATTCTCTAGAGCTAAGATAACTGATATCTGGAAACTTGGTGAATTTTTTCACTGTAAATTATTGCTCAGAATCAATATGTAATGGAGTATCTGATTTTAGGAAAAGACACAATCATGTACAAAATCAATCCAAGCCAATTCTTTCACTTACCATATTCTCTTGTATATGCTCAGATTCTTAATGTATAAAATAAGTTTCTCTGAGTGGATATCACTAAAGGTCTTCCAGTTTCAACATTCTAGACTGTGATTATGTGGATTATTCTAATGTCTAACAATGAGAGGTGAACTTGGTGAATAATCCCAAACTGCCTAGATTCTGTCTTAGTTCCTAGACTTTGCCTTCTGTCTAAAGAAAGATAGCATTAACTTGCTTTTCTTAAAAATAGGTACTTTAAAATAGTTAAACTGCATAGTTACATCAGTTGTGTAATTTTCTTTCCTGTCATTTAGCAACATTGATGACAGATTTAGTCAAATTATAGCTGTTTTTTTCCCCTCAAGGACAAAGACGATGTCATGCGTGTGTAATATTTGGAATTTATGAGTGATGCATGGTTAATGAACCAAGAAAACTTTCTCTCTTTAGAAATTCTAAAATGCAGAACCACATCCTGCTTTTTATCTGTTTGTTCTTTTTGAGCTAACCCTTCAGGTGTGAGCTATTTTTACATGTGCTATCTAAGATTCTCTCTAAGAATACCAAAAGAGTGGTGTCAAGATACATATCTTCGGAAATACCTGTGTCTTTCCTTAGAACTCAAGTCAGCTCCATAAAGTTTATATAGTTTATAATGTTTAATATTTCCTCCGTTTTTACTGACCTTATTTTTTAATAGTGATAAAAGAAGTGCTTTATTGTTTGTGATAAAAGGTAACTTCACTAACAAATCATAAGCTTCAACATGCATGCTCTTGACAACAGTATTCAACATGTAAAAAATAGTTTTGGAAGTAAAATGAATCTACAGGTATACAAAGGGGCCATAAAAATTCTTTGAAAAGGACAAGCTATTGAAATTGGCTAAGAATCTGATATCAAAGAAAATTTTCTGTTTATTCAGTGAGACTCATAGTGAAAGTCCTCTCTATTAAGGAAGTCTGTGATTGAATGTTTCACAGAAAAATTATAAACCAATTAGGGGAAAAGAATAATAATTATATACATAGGTAGATAGAAAACAGATATGAAAAGAACACTCATTGCTTCATTGTGCAACATTACATTACCCCAACACAAAATCTAAACAAAAATATTATAGAATAAAAACATCCGTGTCAGCATTCTGTCAAGCACATGGCTTTTCACTGAAATATTAGCAAAGGGGATTAATCCACTCATATATATAAATGCACAATATTGTGCAGAGATCCAGAGTATTCAAGGCTGATTCAATATTTGGAAAGCAATCAGTATAATATATCATGTTCTCACGCTAACAAAAAAAGACCATGTGATTACCGCAGTAGATTCAGAAAAGAAAACTTTTAGCAAAATCTTACACAGTCATAATAAAAACTTTAGAAAATGCATGAATTTATTCAACTTGTAAATTCCAAACTCCTCATAGGTAAAATCATACCTAGTGATAAAAGAATGAGGGCTTGCCCGTAGGACTAGAAGTAGGACTAGAACCAAGAATAATCATCCATTAATCACTTTTACTCAATAATCTAAAATATCAACCAGTACAACAGAGCTTAAAACAAAAATAAGGCAGATAGTAGGATCAGAGAAAAAAGTCTGATCTTATGTACAGTTGCAACTGACCATGATCTGAAGTAAGAGTGACCTGCACCAGATGTCTCCCTACTTACATGCATTACTTGATGGTGACCTATTTTCTCTACTGAAGTTTGATCCCCTATCTCCTTTTTTGGGTGGGTCCTTCTTCCCCTTCCCTCCAATCTCTTTGAAATTACCTTATGTATTACAGAGATTTACCTTTCACTTTTTCATTAAGTGGATTTGGAACTAGGATCCACCTCTTAGCTCCCTAAGAGCTACTGATGTTTAACTTTCTGTGTCTGGGATACTTCGCACAATATAATTTTTTCTAATTCCATCCATTTCCAGCATATTTCATTAATTCATTTTTTGATGGCTGAGTAATATTCCATTGTATAAATGTACCACATTTTCATTATCCATTTATCAATTATTGGGCATTTGGGTTGATTCCATGACTTTGCTATTGGTAACTAGTGCTGCAATAAACATGGTTGTGCTAGTGTCACTCTAGTGAATTTCTTCATTATAGGAGATTATTCCCAGAAGTGGTATATCAGAGTCATATGGCATTTCAATCTTTAACTTTTTTAGATATTGCCAAACTGATTGCTAGAGTGGTTGTATAAGCCTTCATTCCCACCAGCAATGTATGAGAGTCCCCTTCTCTCTACATCCTCTCCAGCATTTGGTGCTGTTTGTATTGTGGATTTTTGCCATCCTGACCAGGGTGAGATGATATCTCAGGGAGGTTTTTGTTTTGCATTTTCCTGATGGCTAGGAATGAGAAGCATTTTTAAGATATTCGTTAGACATTTCAATTTCATCCCTGGAAAAGTTTCTTTTCAGTACCAAGGTCCATTTTTTAATTGGGCCATTTGTTTCCTTGATGTTGTTTGCTAAGTTCTTTGTGCACTCTGGATAATAGAGCTCTATCAGATATTTGGTAGTGAAGATTTTCTCCCATTCTGTGGGTTGCCTTTTTGGTTGATTTGCAATCCCTTTATCTGAACAGAAGCTCTTTAATTTCATAAAATTCCATTTGTTGAGTGTTGGTTCTAGTGACTGTGCTGTTGGATTTCTGTTTAGGAACTGTGCCCTAGCCTAATCAGCTCGAGGGAGTTCCCTGTCCTTTTGGCTAAGGTTTTTATAGTATCTGGCCTAATATTAAGACTCTTGATACACTTGGAATTAATTTTTGTGCATGGTGACAAGAATGGGTCCAGTTTTAATCTTCTGCATGAGGATATCCAGTTTTGTCTACACCATTTGTTAACCATTGATCTACATATCTATTTTGAAGCCAGTACCAGGCTGTTTTTATTACTATGGATTTGTAGTATATAGATTAAGGTTTTATATGGTGCATACCTCCAGCAGTGTTTTTGTTACTCTGGATTTTTTTTTTTTTTTTTTTGCTATCCTGGCCTTTTGTGCCTCCATTGGAATTTTAAGATTGTTTGGTCAATTTCTTTAAAGAATCCTTTAGGATTTGATTGGTATAGCATTGCATCTGTATATCGCTTTTGTTAGATTGGTCATTTTTATGATGTTGATTCTCCCAATGCAAAAGCATGGGGGGGTTCCACCTTCTGGTGTCTTCTGTAATTTTTTTCTTTAGGGTTTTAAAGTTTTCATTATAAAAATCTCTCACTTCTTTGGTTAGATTTATACCAAGGTATTTCATTTTTTTAGAGGCTATAGTAAGTGGGATTGTTTTTCTTAGGACTTTTTCATTTTTTTCAATCATTGGTGTATAGGAAGGCCACTGATTTTTGCCCATTTATTTTGTAACTTGCCACTCTGCTGAGTTCCAGGAGTTTCCTGAAGGAGTTTTTAGGATCATTTTTTAGGTATATGATCATGTCATTTGCAAATAGAGGTAACTTGACTTCTTCCTTGAATAGAAGTGGTGAGAATGGACAGTGGAAATGCTTCAAGTTTTTCCCCATTAAGTATAACTCTTGCTGTTGGCTTGTTGTATACAGTTTTTTATTGTTGATATAAGTTCCTTTCATTCCAACTATCTCTAGGGTTTTGATCATAAAGGGCTGTTGGATCTTGTCAAAAGCTTTTTCTGCATCTATCGAGAGTATCATGCAGTCTTGGACTTTGATCTGGTTTATATGGTGAATTACATTTATTGATTTGTATATGTTGAACCAAACTTGTGTGCCTGGGATAAAGCCTACTTGATCAGAGTGAATGATCTTTTTGATATGTTTTTGAATTTGATTTGCTAAGATTTTGTTGAGAATCTTTACATCTCTGTTCATCAAAGAGATTGGCTTATAGTTTTCTTTTTTAAGTGTATCTTTATTAAGTTTTGGGATTAGTATGATATTTGCTTCATAGAAAGAATTCGGAAGTGTTTCTTCCTTTCTTATTTTATGGAGCAGTTTAAGGAGTATTAGTGATAGTTGATCTTTAAATGTCTGGTAGTATTCTGTGCTGAATCCATCTGGCCCAGGACATTTTTGGATGGGAAGATTCAAGATTACTTCATCAATTTCCTCATTTGTTATAGGACTATTTAAATAACTCAAAACTTCCTGATTCAATTTAGGTAAGTTGTGCTTACTCAGGAATTCATCAATTTCTTTTGTGTTGTCAAATTTCAAGGAGTATAAGTTTTGGAATATGATCTTATAATTCTCTGAATTTCTTGGGTGTGAGTTGTGATAACTCCATTTTCATTTCTAATTTTGTTAATTTGGGTATTCTTTCTCTTGATTTTGGTTCATTTACCTAGAGGTGTATCAATCTTATCAATTTTTCAAAGAACCAGATTTTCATTTGGTTGATTCTCTGTATTGTTTTCTTTATCTCAATTTTGGATATTTCTCCTCTGATTTTGCTAATCTTCTCTTTTCTACTGCTTTTGGGATTGGATTGCTATTGTATCTCAATAATGTAATCTGCACTGTTATTTATTTGTTATGTTTACAGTTTTTGATATAGGCATTAAAAGCTATAAACTTACCTCATAGGACAGCTTTCATTGTGTCCCAAAATTTTGATATGTTGTATTTTCATGATCATTTGCTTCTAGGATATCTTGAATTTCCTTTATGGATTTTTCCTAAACCCAATTCTCATTCAGGATCATAGTGTTTATTTTTCAAAAGTTAGTGTATTTTCTGCTGTTTGGTGTGTTGAGGATGCAAGCTTTAGACAATGGTTGTCTGATAGGGTACAGGCTAGAATTTTAACTTTCCTGTATATGTGGAGATTCGTTTTGTGGCCCAATATGTGGTCAATTTTGGAGAAAGTTCTATGAGCTGTTGAGAAGAATGTATATTCCTTGGTGCTTGGATGGAAGGTTTGATAGAGATCTGTAAAGTCCATTTCAGTAAGGTTTTGATTTATTTCCAAGTGTGTCTGTTGAGTTTTTAGTCTGTTGCTATATTCCATGTTGAGAGTGAAATATGGAGATCCCCAAGTATGATCATTTTGGGATTGAATTTTTGTTTAGATGTTGCAGCATTTGTTTAATGAATGTGAAGGAGCCCATAATAGGTGTGTATATATTCAGTATTGTAAAGTCTTCCTAGTGAATTGTTCCTGTTACTAAAATGTAGTATACTTCTGTATCTCTTATGATTATCTTTTGTTTGAAGTCCACTTTATCAGATAGCATAATGGCTACTCCTGCTTCTTTCCTGGTTCCATTAGTTTGAAGAATTTTTGACCAGCCTTTTACTTTTAGAATGTGCCTATTTTTTGTGATGAGATGTGTTTCCTAAAGTCACCAGATGGATGAGTTGTGATTTCTAATCCATGTTTGTAACTTGTGTCTTTTGATTGGTGAGTTAATATCATTGACATTTAGTATTATAATGGAGAAATTACTTTTAATTTCTCACATTTTTTGTGTTTAGTGGCTTTTCTTAAGTGTATTATTTAGATTGCTGGTTGTGATGGTATTATACTTCCCTTCTGTCCTCCTTGATATGCTTGTTTTTTTCTTTGCATTTTTGAAGGCCTATTTTGGTGGCCATGTGAGCCTTCAAGTTGTCTTTATGGTGGAAAATTTTTCTTTCACCCTTGAGCATGACTGATAGTTTTGCTGAGTATATCAGCCTGGGTTGACATTTGTGCTCATTCAGTACTTGAAGTATGTCTCTCTAACCTCTTCTGGCTTTTACTGTTCTCACTGAAAAAACATTTGTTATTTTAACAGATTTACCTTTAATAGTGACTTTTTTTCTCTTGAAGCTCTCAGCACCTTTTCTTTGTCTTGTATGTGTAGTGTTTGACTATTATTTTCCATGGAGAATTTCTATTTTGGTCATATCTCGGGGTATGGAATGCCTCTTGTATTTGGATGGCCTTCTCTTTATTTAGATGTGGAAAGTTTTCCTTTATGATAATTTGAAAAATTTCCTCAGGTGTTGCATTTTGGGATTCTTGTTCTGGTATTTCATTAATGTTCATGTCAGGCTTTTTCAAAGTGTTCCATAGCTCTTGAATATTCCTCTCAAGTATCTTTTGGCTTTAATAACCTTTTTAATTGAACTGGTTAGTTCTTCCACTTTGTCTTCAAGATCTGATATTCTATTTTCTGCTTTATTAGTTCTGCTAATAAGACTCTGTGTTGAGTTCTGGGTTAAAGATAACTTGTCTTTTAGTTTGAGTTTAAACTTTGCTTGAGATTGTTTTAACTCCTCTATGCCTATTTTTTTCAATTGCTTTTCTCATCTCCTCTAAGTGCCTGTCATGTTCCTATTCAAAGTGGTTGATGTGGGTATGCCTGTCTGGTGTTGGTATTATTTCCTAGATGGGGCTATTGGACTATTAGTACATCAATTAAAACAGGTTTTGTAGACAGGGATTAAAGACCAGTATGTTAGTGCACTTTTTACTTCCTTGGTGACATGTGAGGGTGAATTATATAGTCCCTGAAGTTGTATGGGTTTTTGGTTGGCTGTATGGAAATATTAAACTAAACTACAGTGACTAATAATTGAGAGGAATGAGATGGTAAAAAGGATTCATTTATCTTAGAGCTGGATGTTAAGATTCTATACCAGATGATGGGATGATTTTAGGTGACTTCAGATGAATGGTGTTTGCACCCTAGCCCTTTTCTGGGTTTTCTCTGGACTTGTTGAATTCTGAGGAGCAGGGAATCTGCCCATAGACTGAAGAGCTGGGAGTCTGCCCTGGTCCAGGTCTGGATCAGTGTACAGGACAGAAAAGCAGAGTGGCTAGTGTAGCAGGCAGATGACCTGGGTCTTGGTGCATGGCCTAGGGGCCTTCCCTAGTGCTAGAAAGGCATGATGATTACTAGTGGGGCACACAAATCACCTGGGGCTTACCTGAGGAGCAGGGAGTCCGCCTGGTCTGGGTCTGGGTCCAGGGCAGAAAGGCAGAGTGGCTAGTGGGGCCTGCAGATGACCTGGGACCTGGGGCATCTGACATTATTTTTTGACATTGATTTAACAAACAGATCTATTGGTTTGAGTCAACACAAATTTATAGCCAACTGAATGAACTCAGTTTAGTATTTGCTGAATTGTGGGAGAATTATGCCAGTTAACTAAAATATATGATCTAAAAGGATGAATCATGCCTATTATTTAATAAAAAAAGAAAACAGTTCGAAAGGACAAGGTAAGTTCATGGTTGATACAGTCAGAATGGGTTGGGTAGGCAACCAGGAAAGAAATATATGCTATGCTTTTGAATTGTGGTATGAAACATATAAATTACAAAAATGTACATTATAACTTCATAATAAGATATGATTTGGTCTAATGGAAATAGGTACTATTGCTTCTTAAAAACTTATAATTTCAGTAACAAGAAAAACTACCAGAAGGGAATTATTGCAAAAAAGTTTTTGATGAAGGATTTACTCAGTCAATGGATTAATGTGTCAAAACCTTCCTTCCCCCGAGAGAATCATAACTTCCTTATTTGTTTTTCTCAGTTCTTCAATGAAATGTTAACTATCACGTGAAATACTTCAGCAATTTGAAAATATATCACTGTTTTCTAGCATCTGCTTATGCTGAAGAAAACAATTCTGTTTTTCTAACTGTAGGCTCTTTATAGGCAGAATATGTATTTTTTGTTGCTTCAACATGTTTTCTTAACTCACTATGATATTTTAGTGTTATATTTATTTTTGTTGGTGCTTAATAATATAAGCATTCACTTATTTCATGAATTCTTGAAATATTTTATCTTCTCTCCCTTTCTAAGTCTGGAAAATTGTTATGATGGGAATACTGGTCATTTTCATTTTCTCTGCCAGGTCCAGAAACCTCTGTTTCAGAAGTCCTTTTGCTTTAACACTCTGAGTTGACATTTGAGAATTTTTCAAGATCTGATAACTATAATATTATTTTCAGTTATATTTGAACTGAATCAATGCTGCTATTTTATGTATAAATTCCATAAATATGTTCTTTTTTATTTTTTAAAGTTTTAGATTTGTTAAGCCATTGTAAATTTCTATAAATTCTATGAATATGTTCTTTTTAATTTTTGACCTTCAGATTTGTTAAGACATTGCTAATTTTCTGAATTTTATTTATTTCTTCATACCTTTCATCTTATTGCTGAGCTTTTTAAAGATTTGTGTGGTATCAGATGACTGTATTTTAACTAAGTTTCTTGTATGACTGTTGTCTGTTGTTTAGGAGCAATCATTCCCTTAAATGGGAGATATTTTCCATGTGCTTTGGAATCAGAATCCAAATGATTCTGTGGCATTAAATTAAGGGAGTGGTTCTTCAGAATTATGTTACATATGTTTCTGCTGGCAGTACAGAGACATCATCATGGGGGATCCTGGATTCTATCAGTAATGAAATTTGAAATGTTAAATCACATTTGTTCAGGCACATGGCTAGAACTTTCCATTTCCTTCCACATTTACATTCTGGTCAAAGACAATCTACCTTGCTCACCACCTGATACAGTGGAGTTGTTTTTTTGTGGTTGCTGTGGCTCCCTTATCTTGTGCTCAAAGACTAGTGCTATGTGTGCAATCAGTTTAATTCCCATTTCTATTGTTCACTGGGTGACGCTATATCACACAAGCCTTAATGTCTTCATGAGAAATAGCAAAACAAAACAAATATAAACCAAGCCAAACAAACTCTAAAGTTTCCATTATTCTTGTTGGTGGGAGGTATCCTCCTTCTTGGTTAGTGTAACAATCCTACTTGTCTTTGTGGATGTGCCAAGACTACTAGACTCAGCATGTTTCCATCTGCCAATTCTCAAGGTTGTTTACATGCTAGTAACACTGGGCAATGAAATAAATGCTCCTCTCCTAGAAATAGATCATGCTCACTATAATCTTGTTAGATTCCCAGCTACATATTACTCAGGGATGACACAAATTGTGTGTATAGCATTCTTCTCACTATCATCTCACTCTCAACGGGCTACAGGTTAGCAAACCAACATGAGCAATGGCTTATTGCACTTGAGGCCTCAATATCTTGATCATTAGCTTAGGAATCTATCCCTTTCTGCCAGTATCTGAAAAGGGGAATGAGATAACTTAACCTCTTTGCAATTTAGAAACAGTTAAATCTTGGACCTGCTACCTCACTTTCAGGGATATTATGAAAATATGTGTGCATATGACAATAAGATCAATATTACAAAATGTGTACCTATAATGGACCAAAATATGTCATAAATGATGAATACTAATCCATGCACAGTAAAACTACTTCTTAGAGGTAATTAAATATGAATTCCTTTGGATATAATTATCCAAGAATATCCATGAAGCAATCTTGATAAATTACCCAAACAGAAAATCCTGAACATGCTTTGTTCAAGTCTGATGCTCACGTAATCCACTTAAAGGCGATTTTAGGGAGACAAGAACTTAATAAGCAACAATATTTGTGAAGAATCAGTAAATCCTATAATATGGAAGATTCTTCTAAGCATATAACATTTTTTAAAAGAAATGAACTATACATAAACAGGGCAGTGAGATGGCTCATCAGGTAGACATGTCTGCTGTCAGTCTGATGACCTGCATTCACTCCCTGGAGCCCCTTTATTGTGAGGAGAAAACAGAGTCCTGTGAGTTGTCATTTCTGACCATGATGTGCATGATGTCAGATGTGCACAACTCCCACATTTGCACAGTTTAAAAAGTAATTTTAAAAATATAGAAAAAGTAAAGAAATGGAAGGAACTTACAAAGAAGCCTTATTATAATGAATAGACTTTCTTTAGCTGTTGACATGAATAACTAGCTTAAAACATTGAAATAATCTTCAAATTTCAAAACATATTAGATTCTTGACAATATTAAAGAAATACTTCATAGTCCATTGAGCATGTGATCCCATAGACTAAGAGGAACTGTGAAGAACATAGCTGGAAACCTTAGGGACTAGAGCTAGATAAGTGAAGGGAACCCCTATCAGTGGGTTAAGCCATGGAGGGGCAATTTGGTATACCACAGAGGTCTGAACCTTCACAAGAGTAGACCAGCCAGAAGGAACCCTGGGGTCCATTGAAGTGGTCAGCAGGAAGGTGGGAGGGAGTGGAATGGATTGATGAGGAGAAAGGAGAAAGGATGGGAGAGAGGGAGGGAGGACAGAGGGAAGCAGGATTAGTACTCAATATGCTTGTAAAATTAAAAAACTAAAAAAATGTTGAGATTAAATAAAAGAAATACTTGATATAGTACATATTGATATTATTGTTAATGTCCTCTTATACATATTCTTTAAATATTGCTGATGAATGAAATGATATCAAAATAATGTACATAAAAAGAGATACGGATAAGTTTAAATACTGAATAGGATATCCCAAGCAAGTAATAGGATATTACAGCAAGTAATGAGCACAAGAAAGTGAAATATACTATCTTCTGCTTCTGCACATTGTTATTTTAGAAAATGTATAACTGTTGTAGATTTCAGGTAGGGGTTATCTGTGCGGCCCCAGACTAGTATGATATTCATAACTGTATTCCACTTTGCCAAGGGCAAAGATTGCATCACACAACATAGATAATGAAAGAGATAGTCACTTAGTTGGCTTCCTATGAAAATAATTTGTGTCTGCTTTCATTTCTGCAACAAAATTTATTTTGTTTCCCACTTTGTGATAGTTTAGAAAAGACAGAGAAGTGACTAGAATCCCAAAGTCCACTTCAAAGGTACAATCCTCAATGATCTGGCTTCTCCTCACCACCTATCCTAGAGTTCCTACTTCCTTTCAATATCACAAACTGATGACCAAGCCTTTAGCACATGTAAGGTTTTTCTTTACATTTAAGATACAGACCATACTGAATTGTTTCACATCTTCTATAATCATTCAATTTAAAACTAGATATGTCAACAAAGGTAAAAGCTATTAATCTGATGCCTTCTGTAATAAGACTGTTAGATTAGCACATATGACAGCTGACAATATCAAAAACAAAGAATAAATAAACCACAAAAATTCAGATCAAGTGACACAAACTAACTTGAAAAGTCAGGTAAGAAAAATGGAAAATGGCATGTAAATTTGAAAAGAACAGAATGAAAAGAACAAAACGAAAAGAAGAAAAAATCATATTTCCTATAGAATGAGTATACATGTATATATACCTAAAACCCTGTTATTACTGATAAACCAATTCAGTAAACCTGCAGGGTGCAAAAATCAAATGCATTTCTATACATTAACAATGAAAAATATGAAAGCAACCATTAAGTGGGGGAGGGAGAAAGGGATAGGGTGAAAACCTTGAAGGAGGAGTTATGGAGACCACAGACATCAAGGTGGAAAAGGGACAATGAGGATGAAATGTTCAACTGTTGGGTGATGAGGAATAAGAGAGATTGAGGGAGTAACAAATAGGCTTTAAGATACAAACAGATAGAAAACTCCTATTCTATTATTACATTAAGGAAAACCTTTTTTCAACACATAGTGAGAACTAACATACCCTATATGTGGAAACACATAGGAAGGTAGGGCAAAATGAAAAACTGCCCTAGAACACATAGGAAATTAAACAATATTCCAAATGGAAGATATGTTATACCTCCTAATTATTCATTGATCAGAGATGTCTCATAGACTCCTCAAACAGGATAGGCTTTTTCCATTGCTCTTGGTTGTCCTCCAGAAATGGACAGTAAGACCCTATTGTTGAAGAAGCAACACAGTCAAATCACTGACATAGACAAAAAAAAAAATAACACCTACTGGAACTGGTCAGAAAGCTTTTATCTTTGGTGGACAACTTTCATAGTGTTAGAAAGTACCAGGAAATCTGCTGGGGAGAAAAACCATCAACCATCTCATCAGTTTGAGGAAGATGCAAGCTTACAATAATAATAGCCCTGGAAAGAGGTGACTATCAGTGTAATAGTGGGGTGCATATCAGCAGGAGCCATATTCCTTGCACTGTAAACTAGTACCAGGAGCCGAGAAAGCGGAGAACATACGTTTTGAGGGATAGGATGCAAGTTATCAATGTTTACTTATTATGACACTATATCTATCACATTATCTTTTTAAGATTTCTCTAGTTTTACAAACATAATGAATAGTTGTCCCTTCCCTCCTTCTTTCCTCCCTTCTCTCTTTCTCCCTTTCCTCTGTCATCTTCCCCCCTTCAACAAAGCATCCGTCTCCCTCCTACCCTGTTGGTACCTTTGATTTTCACTGAGCATCAAACTGCCTTTTAAATATTTGTTACTCTACCCAAAGATTGAAGGAATACTCAGCACTCAATCTAGAAGCTTCCTTTTTGCAATAGCAGGTATTTATGACCAAAAAATCACAACTGGCCGAAGAACTGGCCTGTTTCTTTTGTGAGCACCATGGTTCGCTTCCTGTTGTCTGCTCTAGCAGGGGTTGCCTCTGTGGCAGAATATGTGGCCCTTCCTTGGGTAGACCTGCTGAGGGACAAATCTCTTCTCCTGTGTACTCTTACCCCCTAAGGTTCCCACCACATGCAAGTATTTCTCTCAAGTTCCTCACTGCCATGTGGGAATATTGGTTTGTCAGTCATTGTGCAGATCTGGTGAGGATAGTCTCATTGCAGTGAATTCCTGGAGCAGCAATCCTGTCTTGAATGGAATGTCTTGGCCAGCAGTAGACCTCCTCACCTTTAGGCTTTTTATCTTGCTGAACCATCTTCTGCAAGATTTTCTCAGCTTAGGATGGGAAGAGCTTTGGTTAGCTTGATTCTGACTGAGCATCAAACTGCTTTTAAAATGTTTGTTACTATACCCAAAGACTGGAGGAATACTAAGCACTAAATCTAGAAACTTCTTTTTTGCAATAACAGGTATTTATGACAGAAAATCACAAGTTGCCAAAGAACAAAATTAAGTGACAATGAACTGTTTGGCCATAATGAGAACATCTATTACCCCACCACCCCAAGGCTCAGTGAATATTGTAAGAGGGATTAGTAAAATTGTGATAATCTGAAGAGATAGGGGTGCGGACATAGCAGGGCTGTTGCATCCATGGTTTCACTCCATGTATGTGTAATTTCATAAGAACTGCACATTTTTCCTACCAGTAGTTCACCTCATAAATGGAAAGCTCTCAAGAGGCCCCATAAATTATCTGAGTGGCTGACACGATTTACTGCTGAAAGTGTGGAAAGGAAGATCTTATCCTCAATGGAATATTCATTCACTGATATATAGTGTTCATTCGCCAGTGAGTACATAGGTAGATGCAATCAAGGACAACTTAGATGAAACTTGGTGGGCCATAGGTGTCAAAAGACTGTGAAAATAAGAGGGAGTCTGGCAGGGGAAAAGGGTTAAAATGTCAATAGGAGTGAGGTTGGATTGGGGATTAATGTATGAACTAAAATAATAAAAAGAATTTTTACAATTTATTTACCTATTTTTCTATCTATCTATCCGTCCGTCCGTCCGTCTATGTGTGTGTGTGTGTGTGTGTGTGTGTGTGTGTGTGTGTGTGTGGTGTGTGCGTGTGTGTATCAGAGGGCATTGTATGTCCTATAGAGTACTAAAGGTGACTTCGGGACTCTTCCTGTATTGCTTCTCCTTCCTTTTTGCTTCACTCTGGGATTTCCCAGGCTCCACCCATCAGGACTGGAAGGATAGGCTGGCTACCACCATTTCTGCCTGGTATATTTTACATGAGATCTGGAATCTGAACTCAGGATCTTCAGCTTGGGAAGCAGATCTGAACCCCTGAGCCATCTCTGCAGCACATAAGAAGAATCTTGGAGGGAGGTCACACAGAATAAAAAGAATGTATCCTCCGTGAACTAGAGATTTGCGCCACTGGGGTTAATTTGACTTTTAAATATGAAGCTTCTACGGCTAACGACCCCCAAATTTTCCTCCTTGTTTTGTTTTTCAAACTCTAAATATAAGTGAGGGCAACCCTGAACTCCTGATCCTCTCATCTCCAACTCACAAGTGTTAAAGATACAGATATGAGTCAGGGGTAGAGGTAGAGGTCAGAAATCTACTTGAAGTCTTGGATTCCGATCCCTAAAATCCAATTAACAAGGCAAAACACAAGCAAATGTTTGTCTGAAACACAGTCAGAATATTCAGCCTAGGTTGGCATTGAACACAAAGTCGTCCTGTTTCAGCCATTTCAGTTCTGTTGGTATTATAGGTGTGTGCACCATGCCCACCTCCCAAAGTTGCAATCTGACCTCAAACACTGCATAATTTTCTCTCTTCCTCACCTTTCTCTTTCTCTCTCTGTTTTTCTCTGTGCATCCCTTAGCTTCTGTCTTATTGTTTATTTGGTTTCAAAACAGGGTTTTAATAAGTGAATAATAAATTGCCTGACCTGGAACCAAGATCTCCTCCTGCCTTAGGTACCCCAATGTGGGATAATAGGTGCACATCACCATTATGGTTTCTCTGTTTACATATATATTATGGAATTAATTCCTGTAATAATTAATTCCTTTTCATGATGAATATTATCCCATTGTAAGATGTCATACTTGTCAACAATAAATGTGAAGATTCAGGTTCAGACATCAATGGAATGGCAAATATGCTGTTTCTTCTAAAGGTACCAACTGTAAGTGACTCTTACAAGTCTCCCCAAATTAAATATTAAGTATATTAAATTTCCTATTAACTTGCCTGACCAGGTGAACTGAGGATTGACCATATCACAAAACTAAACTGTGTTCCCTCAAAAATTCATTGTGAGATTTTATGTATTGATGCCTCCATCCAAAACTTTTCAAGATTCAAATGGATATTGTTCAGCGGGAAATGTATAAATAATTTAGCTTAAGATAATATTATGAAGGTATATTTAGCCATCGTAAGTAATAAGAAGCAACCAGATTAACTCAGATTATTCCTTAAATTGTTGACTCAGAAAAAAATGAATAAATCGCTATAATTTAATAAAACAAAAGTCTTGTCTCTACTTATCATTGAAGATTATAATTTGTGAATAAAAATACAGGAGACATTTTACTTCAGTTGAAGAAATGCATAAAATAATAAAAAATACAGTTACAAATTAAAAGAGATGCAATACCTTATCACATGCTTAAAGGTTAATACAAAGTTATATTATTGTAAGTGTGTCTGTAAACAAAACATTACATAATAAGAACCTAGTCTTTGGAATTAATTACAAATTTGACACCCACTAAATTTGGTGACAGATGCAATAGAAAGACTGGGTACCATGGATTTCCAGAGATATTAATTTCTTGAGGAAAACTTCAGACACTAAACTCTGGGTTCACATTAGGAACTTTTTTCCAGTTTCACAAACAGAGCTCATTGGCTAAGAAACTGATGGAGTGAAAACCTTTTCCTTTTCTCTTCTCTTAGTCATGAGGCATCAATGCAGTTGATTTGAAAGTCTGAGACCCTAGGAAGATTTATTTTTTTGAACTCAATTGTAAATCGGATTTTGCTAACTTTCTTGCCATTGCCATGGTGAGCAGCACAGTGTGACTCCCCAGTGTCTTATCATACTGTTTGTCTTTGCTTTCCAATTTATAACAATTAACTTATTATAGTGCCTTTCTTCAAAATACTCCAGCTTTTATTTCTTATGTTACACTTTATTATCTCCAAAACTAACATTATATGTGGCAGTAAAGATAATAGCTGTTTGGAAAAGTTATTCTACTATTGATGGTTGTCACCATGTGAAGCAATCTATTAGGAATTGATTTTTTTGTTTTTGAAGCTTCTATTGAGTTTACCCTTGGCCTTTGAGTCCATGGAATAGTAGTTGATTATAGGGTAAATTCTGCATTTCTATCAGATACAATTTATTGATACCTGTGACTTTCCTTCCTCTTATTATGACTGCTAAAGTCAGAAGTCAGAATGAGAAGAATCAATCTTTTGATGAACCAGTCATGTAACAATACTCATTGGGGTGAAGGAGTGGCACACCATTTTAAAACATTTAATACTTTTTAAATTATCATTTGAAGACATCTTTTGATAAAGTATGATGTATTTACTGTTGAAATAGAAAGTTACAAATATTAATTCTCTCGTAACTAAATGATATGGAACAATGCCATGAACTAGGAATTGTGTGACTAGACAAACATATTTTTTTCATGTTTTAGCTGCCAGAAACAAAATATTCTTGTCCCACCTGTCCAATGAACGTTAGTTTTAACCATTTTACTTTCTGTCTAAAACATATATATTTGTTTCTCCTCCCACTGACATCTTCTCAGTCCAGGTCTTTCTTGAAGTTTTCCTGACATGAACTAAAGTTATTAAATTACATTCATATAGTATTGTTTCTATATAAATTCCTTAGGTGGATTCTGTCATCTTTGGATGAAATCTGTTCTCCCTGAACTTTTTAAACTTGTATATATTGTTTTGACTTTAACTCTTGTTATTCTGGGTGCATTGTATTTTTTTTAATTTTCTCATGCTTTGTAGTCATTTCATTCCTTGTGTTTACAAGAGTCATACCTTTCCTTAGCTTCCCGTGAAACCATCACTAGTAGGAATTGGCTTAACTCTTTCAGTAATAATACTGCAGAATATTATCATTTTCATAAATGTTGTAGTAAAATATTAGCGATTATATCAGTTCCAAAATATGTGTTTAAAAATAACTGCTCTTAGTGTCCTCTGTAAACTCTATAAAAAAGGAAATCAATAAATACTCAAGGGGAAATGAATTTATAAGTGAGGAAAGAAAACAATGACATGTACTTCTAAATTTCCAAAGTCAATTTTAAAGGTAAAAAAATCAGAGGACTAGACATGAAAATCATGATGCTAAGACTCCATGTGAATTGGTATTTCTGAAATCTGCATTGTTGCTAATCTTTTCATGTTGCCCTATTTCAAAAAACCGTATTCCCTCTAGCAGTCAAGATCATTCTGGTAGAAATTTCCCATGGGTCTTGTAGCAGTCACAGTAATGTTATTACTGATTTGCTTTTCCTTACACAGTTTGCCGTGAATCATAGGTGTAAGGGATCTCGTTTTTCTCTGTGCTGATTTCTGAAAAGCTTAAATTCCACTATTTATGTCACATCCTTCAAAAATGAAAGAGTTTAAAGAAATGAATCTTCTATATTACCCTAAATATGGGATTTATTTTCATTTCTTCTTGCTTATAATTCATTTTAAAATTTAAATGTCATAAGAGTGTGTTGTGGGTGTTGGGGTAAATTATCTTGAATCTCTTAAGAGTTAGAAAACTTCAATTTAGAGGAGGAAAGTGGTTTAGGTATACCATGAGAGATGAACAAAACTGAACATGTATACAACTTAACTCTGATGATAAGTTGGAACTTTACCCATGAAGACTCTCACACTGGATAGTTCATCTATCCCAGATCTGTGGCAACTGTAGTTTATAAAGATTAGCATGAAGTAATCAATGAAATGATAATACAAATAAAATATTTTTGTCTCTGTGATCCCCAGCCAATTCATTACATAACTAATTGGAAATATTATACCACTCATTTGACATTTTGTATGCTATTTTTGGTTGCAGCATTTTTGGTGATTTTGAAATAAATGCCAAACACAAAAAAAAATTGCTTAAGAAATGTATGCAGGAAAATAATAATTTTAACAATTTTCAGTCTAACTGAACTATATGCTTTTTCACATTTACATGTATACCATATAGATAAGAGTAAATAAATAAATTCATATGATTTCTGAATATTTAATTTAGGTATTTTGCTACTAAACTCATCATAAAACAATTTTAGGACTATCTAATTAAGCTATTAACTTACTATGTGACCTTCTTTAGATATCATGTTCCCCGACATCATTCATTTCATTGACTCATTTGCTAGAATAACTCAGTAATGAACACACATGTTGACAAAGTCCACCTTCCTAGCACAACTGGTTTGTAGATGGGTACATACTTCATGTAAGGCCAATCGAAATATTTTTCTGCTCCTGGACCAATAATACAATCAAAATTAATTTGAAAGCACATACATTATGGTGACTAATTGATGTTACTTTTTTCCACTTTACCTAATCATGTGGAAGAAATTACTCTCAGTGAGAAAGAGACTCCAACAAAGAGCATTATATCTCAGAAATCTAGGGAGACCTCAGATTGCATCTTGAAGTTAATAGATCGAGATGTGCATAGTCAGATTTGTCTATGGAGTGTTCAGCTCAG
This sequence comes from Typhlomys cinereus, assembly GCA_023101885.1. Lineage (NCBI taxonomy): Eukaryota > Metazoa > Chordata > Mammalia > Rodentia > Platacanthomyidae > Typhlomys > Typhlomys cinereus. Next base: position 2,094,236 of record JALPQD010000170.1, read on the forward strand.
TGGAAAAATGAATTCTGCATTTGCTTGAGGTATCTTCATTATTTATTTTTTTCTGTCATTTGTGACTCAAAAACTCAGGTTTATTTCAGTCTTCTCCATGGTTCTTGGACTTTTCCATACAAAATCTGCTTTTAAAGCCAATAATTGAAAAAGCTCCTAAAATTTCCAATCATTCTGATGATTTATGTAAATAGAATGTTAAATATGAGGAGGATTCTGAACAGAGCTCATGATCAAAATTAAATTGATTAATATTGTAATAAAACATTATACCACAAAAGAGCTATTTAAAATCATTTTTGCATAAATTATCTCAGAATAACATGTATGTTACAAAAAAAGAAATTTAACTACTATGCAAAGATACATGCTTTATTAAGGCTGGTCACTTTAAGTGGAAGAATTCTAACTTCCCCTAATTTGGAGCAATTAAAATCTACTGCACACCTAAGGACAGGAGTTTGCTTTCCGTCATGTTACTGAATCCAGCCAAACACAGCAATGAATTCAACTCTGTATAATTTTCTCAGTAGGATCATTTCCTGGTGTTATTTGCTCACACAAAATCTCTAAAAGAGCAAGCTTTCACCAGCCGAATGAGCCTTACATCAAGTTCTGAACCCAGAGCAAACAAGTCACTGTTCTCAGAACATTTTCTTTGGATTTGTAATCAAAAAGGCCTACGTTAAAACAGCCAAGTACCAGTGCTCGGAACAGAAAACTCTTATTTAAAAAGAAAAGGCAGTTTTTCTTTCTCCAAGTTAAACATGTTGTACTCTTCTGGCAGAAATCTTTTTCAATTTATCCTGAAACAGATTAACTGCTTTTAAAATTATTTGCCATTTATACTTGAGGAATTCAGATATTTTACCAGTGCTCAGCCCAAGAATGTGTACAATATCTGAACGCTAAGTTTTTCAGTTTCTAAGTTGCCAAGAGTAACCAAAGGGAAATTGCCTTGAAACAGTTGTTTGTTGCAGTTACTGGTATATAAATTTTACAATGTGCATGCAAAAAGATACAAATGCCTTATAACTCGTAAGGTGATGTTGTAGCTTTGAAAAGCAGAGTTATGAGCAAATATTTAAGTATAAACTTAGATTTCAGAATGCAGTTTATATTCTCATAACAATTTTGAATTTAAAAACAATATGCAGAGCTTCATGTGTGAATGTTTTCATGTACTGCATTCTGAAATATGTTCAAGTTGTGGACCATAGTGGTTTATGAGCCAAGTCTGTGAAATATCTTGTAGGAAGAAAACCTGGAAATGCAAACAGATATCAAGAAGCTAGTCATATAGGATCCAAGGACATGCATTGAATAGTTTCACCAGATGTGACTTTGATTTATTTTTTGCTTATGAATACCAGTCTTAAACCACAGATGAAGCATGGGCTACAAAGACATGGAAAATGATTAAATGAAATAAAGTAGGAATTATGAGGCAGTCCAGGACATTTACATGTGCACACATCATTAATCAAGTATGGAGAAACATTGACATTTCACTAGAAAATATGGCTCTTCTGGTAGCTCTGAGATCATGAAAAAGCTCAGGCTGAAATTCTGTGACTTCTTGTTGGATGTTGACCTTAATATTTCCAAGTTCTTGACTAATTCTTATGTTTTATACTTTGGACAAAACAAAAATATTAATTTTTACTAGAAGGTAATAAAATTAATGTACAAATTTTGGAAAATTAATCATATGGGAAGATTTTTATATTCTATAACAGGAATATTATATGAATTAAAAAGAAATCTTTCATGGTTTCTGACAATCTTTTGTCTGTCTACTTATAATGATTTTTAGCCCTAGTATTTCTTTTATATCAAAAAATGAAAAAGCTATAAAGGTTAAAAAAAAGACTTGATTGTAATGAGAGAGACAGCTAGAAGTCACTAGAAGGGTATCAGAAGACAAGAACTGAAACATTTTACATATGAATGTTTTCAGTGAGTGTTTTTTTTTATTTGAACCTTTTTCACCACTAGAGATCTAGCCATGGAAGCGAATGTCTTGAAGTTTAATATTTCTTCATTGAACTCTACATTGTTTTGACCAGCAGGTTATACCTAGGAGGCTTCTATGCATTTTGCTCTGCATAAGCTGAGTTCTGACATAACACATAGTAAAAACGAACTGCGGTTTTTATTCCATGTCTACATTGAGCAAATTTAGAATATCGTAAAAGTGTTTAATTTTTTTTTCAGTGAACCGTGTGATCATTTGAAAAGAAATTTGTCATCGTTTGAACCAATGTTTCAGGATGTCTGTGTGTCTTGGCATCTTCATGGGAGTATGTTGTCATTGCTGAACTAACTTCTGCAGACACGCTTTCATTCCCCACTTCAAAAAAACTAAGCTATATTGCTCATGTGTCCAAAAAAAAAAAAAATCCTGGAAATGAAATGATTCTGTTTTAGTTTTCTACACACAGATTCTGGTTGTATACATAAGCATTTACTGTTTTTGGAGTAAAAGCTTTAATGCTTTGCCTAGGTGTACTTTGCATTTTCTGTTTCTCAGATTTCTTGATGTGTGGGGAGGTGGCCTTGTAGTTTACAACTGGCATGATGGATGTTCCCCTAGGGTCCATTTAAATTTATTGGCATGCTTGTGAAGTTCAAGTGGACATATTTGAATGTGAAGAGGAATACAGTGCTGAGCTTTACAAAGTGCCAGCCAGAGCTGAAGGAGCCTTCCACTACACATCACAATCGAGCTGTTTTCCTATATCCTTCCACTACACATCACAATCGAGCTGTTTTCCTATGTATGATCCAACAACTCCAGGCGCAAAACAAATGAACATCTAGGGGCTCTGAAGTGGCATTAAATGATTTGCAGCTGTGCTAGATTATGTTGTGCTGTGTCCGAGTGTTTTACTGAGTTTACATCACATCAAATATCGAGTGAAAAAGTGAAAAAATGTAGCCAGTCAGCCAGATGTTTAGCACATAGTTGGACAAACATGTCAGTATGGGATGAAACATCTGGAATTTCTAAACCCTCTGCAGCTGATGCCGTGAAAAGAGACATTGGTGTGAATAGTTAAATTTAGCTAAATGAAAACAAAGATGTTTTTCACATTCAGTGGTCACAATTTTTGAGTGCCCTCATATTTACACATATGGGTAGAATGTTTGAAGCATTACTGTCTTGCAGATGTGCAGGGAAGTGAGAGGCTCTTTATTTAGTTTATCGTGGACCTGCTCTTCTTCCTAAGCCCCAGCAACTGCCAATAGGGTGAGATGGGGCAGAACTTTCCCATCTCATTAATGATGTGCTTGGTGGTGGTCAATCTTTTGGGGGAGGTGGGGATAAAAGCATTTAGTCTTTCAGATGTAATGCTTCCATTGTCTGTCTTAGAATTTGTTCATCTGCTTCCAGATACATACTTTTAGAACTTGAGTTTCTGGAGACAAGATTGACACCCTCGAATGTGGAAGTCTGTAGCTTCCTTCATGTAGCTTGTGCCGCTTCCATCTTCAAGTGGACCTTGTCATATCTTTCTTCCCCACTTTCTTCCCCACCCGAGTTTGAGGTTCCAAGATATCCTCCAGTTTAGCCCCTTCTCCCTCATGTCCACCACTGTCTCTCACATAGTTTAGTTGTAGAGGCTCTGTGAGCTCTGTAAACGGAATGGGACCCCTTTTGACTTAACAGGTTCGGGTCTTAGCTATTTTGTCTGCCAACTCCAATGTCATGGAAACCAGAAGATTTCTTTTTTTTTAATTATTATTATTAATTATTATTTATTCAACTGTGCGCATGTGCATGTGTATGTGCACGCGCGTGTGTGTCTGTGTCTGTGTGTGTGTGTCTGTGTGTGTGTCTGTGTGTGTGTAGAACCACGGACGAATTCGCGAACCACCACGGACGCCTCCACCTCCTACCAGAAGATTTCTTAAAAAAAGAACTTTATCAATTTTTTCTGTCCACATTGGAAGTAGAGATGGTACAAACAATTGCCACTTTGCAGGGGGGAGTTCTTCCTCTTTCTTCATTATTAACATATTGAAGTACCTTCTGGTCTGTCTCAAACTCATAATTGAATAATTAGAACTTTCCCTTTTTATCTGATCTTCCAATACTGCTATGTTTAGAAAGGTGTGAGCTTTTCTTACAGACACAGATAGCATTCTACTACCAATCATTCCTCATGCATATACTTACTGACTACCATGTGTTTGCTTGCTTCTTTGATTTTCTTGAGACAGGTCTTGCTATGTAATATAGGCTGACCTCAAACTCACAGCAATTCTCATGCCTCCAGCTTTAAAGTGCTGTATGTATAGACATTTGCTATCACTATGGGCTATGATAAATGATTTTCTTTATCAGGAAGACTTCAGAATCTAAACATTCCAGTATTAGACACTGATGAGTTAAATGACAGACATGACAATATTTTTTCTATAAAACTTACAAACTTGAAAGATGGAGGCAAAAATCCTATTCTTCATAGTCAGAAGGTGAATACTGTCTGTTTTGCTTTGCATTCCTGTGTGTTTTCTGTCTCCTCTTTTCTCTCTCTCTCTACATATTTTTAAATAGATAAGAATCTAGAATCATTAAGCCCACTAAGACTTTGATTTAAATAGGAAGCTTTGTTTTCTAAATAAAAACTTTCAAACTTTGAAGAAAAATGTGCTGGAATAATTAATCATTTAATTTAGCAAGTCAACTCAAAAATATTTCATAGGTAATGATGAAAATGTGAGAATACTTTTCAATTACAAAAAACAGCAAATCAGAAAAGATCGTGGAGAATCATGAACTATATATCTCATAGAAGGAACTGAACATAATGATATAATTCAAGTGAATGGAAATCCTCTAACTGATTAGGAATAAGAGAATAGAAGACCACTGATCAGATACATTTTCATCACTTATTCTGGCAAAAGTAGAAAATGTTGGCAAAGATATGAGAACATAGAAATCTTGCTCTTTTGTAGCAAAATTAAGTGTACATCTGCATGATGAACCAAAGATTCTGTCCCTTGAATAGTTAATGCATGCCAATAAAAATATCTTAAAATTAAAAATGGTAAAAGGAGAAGTTCATATAAACTGTTTTGAAATAAAGACTGTCTTCAGTATCTCTTTGCAGGATATGGTGGTTGTTCATTGGTATTAGATTTTGCAGAGGACATATCTTTATAGAAATGACTTATCTGAAGTTTTTATTGCTTCAAAGAATCCTTGTAATTCTTATCAGGACTATATTTCATGAGGGCCCTTTGTTCATGGCTCTTCCTAATAATTTGTTTGAGTTTGATATAAATGAATCCATTTTGCTACTGACAATTTCCATAGTTTGGCAGTATTCAGCTTATCATTGGTGTAGTGGCATAAATTCATAAGGACATCTAAGCAATAATACAAGGGTTCCTATGCGCACAGTGTACAAACAGGCACAGTGAGAAAAATTAAAAAGGGAACTGAAGTAAAAGAGCAGCGTCAGAGATGGGGCCTGCTAAATGGGTAAATATCTGCCTGATAAACACAAATTTGGATTTGATTCCCAATGCACAACACACACACACACACACACACACACACACACACACAAACTGAAAAATAAAAATAGAAAATATCACTATTAAAGGAGAAACAGTATAAATGGATATGCACCATAGAGTTGAAATTGAGCTGGTGTTCAAATAAAATGTACTGTTGCATACAAAAATATAAAGGAATTTGCAGAAGCAAGTCAACAATAATCATAGTTAGGTCACATATTGATAGATGATGATGTAGAACATTAGAATAATATCTGGCCTAGGTTTCTCCACACTGTGCTATGCTACTGCTGGCATTATCATTGTCAAGTGAAATCTTTATGCAATTTATCCTGACATCATTGGACTTTTTGACTATAAGATTAATAGTTTAGAACAGTTGGCAGTACATTTCAATAGAAGGTTTTGAATAGCACTGACATTTTTGGTTTGGCTGACATATGTTAACATGGTTCAATTTTAGTACATTTCCTTATTGTTGACTGTTTACAACTGCTAACTGATATAATTAATTTGATACCTGATGTATATTTTTAAGTAGTTCTAGAATCATTTCTTTTTCTGGTTACTTTTACATAAATTCCTAGGCACATTCTTTTCTTTTTCCCATATATCCAATTTATGACAAGCCTGCTGAATCTAACCAATGGGAATATATATTGCATCTTACAGTACTTTTGATTAGCATGCACATATGTGTGAATGTACATAATATATATATAAGTAATATTATGCTGTGTAAGAGAAAGTAGAAATGTATACAGTTACTGACATTAGAAAGAGTTCTTTATTTGTTCAGCTGTCTCATAGGAAAGAACTTTGTGGTATTTTTGTCAGGCACCTGGTTTGCCCATTTTTATGGGAATATTTCAATTTTTGATTTATAAATTTAAATTACAACAACATTTTTGAATAATGGTTTTATTTGAAACTGTAGAAAACCAGAGTTGTTTCCATCCAGTGGTCATTTTTGTTTCTTTCTATTTCTCTAACTTTTTGTGGGAGAAAAATCTGCTTTTCTTCAGTGGACTTATCAAGACTGTTTCTCACATTTCCTCTAAAAAAACATATATTTACTAACAGAGAACCAACTTTCTCTTAAATAAGTGACATCTAAGGGAAAAAAATCTGTCTTTCAGTTGTTAAATAAATGACCCTCTGACAAAACTCAAAAGATAATATGTAAAATTTACTTTGTGTGATGATGATGGTTATGTTATGGTTTAGGAGACCTGGGGAGGGGTGGGGGGGAGGGGGTGTGGGGTGTGGTTATCCAAGAGCAAATCTTCAGATTAAGAAATATTGGCATCTGGGCATGCCTGTGAGGGTTTGTTCTGATTGTGAAATTGATGTGAGAAGACCTAAAATTAGTCAGCACTATTTCCTGTGCTTGGCATGTATAAGAAAAGTAAGCTGGAGAGTAGGCGTTCCTGTATTCATTTCGAGCTTTCCACTCTTGACTGTGGATGTGATGTAACCACTTCTATCAGACTCCTACTGTGACTCCCCTACCATGATGAAGCATATTCTGGATTTGAGAGCCAAGTAAACTCTTTCTAACTTAAATTTATTAAACCTATTTGGGTCAGGTGTTCTGTGACAGTGGCTAATAAGTAACCATCAATGGAAGCATCTTCTATTTCCATCAAAGTTATCTCTTTCTTTTTAGGATGTTTGTAAACAATTGAGCATTTTGATAATTAATGTATTAATTCCCTGTAGTTAAACAAACAAACATACCATGGCCTAGGTAAAGGAGGAAACATCTTTAGTACCTCTGTTTGCTTTCATCCTCCTAGCGTATGGGTCTATCATAGAGTGAAATTTAAAACCTTTGAGGGCTTGTGGTAGCTTCAATTGCACATCTTCCACCTTGAACCACAGTGTCTTGGTGACTTACTAATAAAAAGTTCTAAAACATGAGTGCAGCATATAGCAAAATCTCAAGTCAAATTTTCCATTGTTTTTGAAGATTCTACACTTCTCAACAATTCGACTTCCTCAACTAAACAATATTCCCCACTCCATAGCTGTGGTGAGTAGTAATGAATGAATGCATAGACTTTCAGCCCCATGATGATCATGCATTTGCTCCTAATTAAAAGTTATTTATAGTTACAATTTAGTTTATTCCACAATGTTTGCTTTGCAATAATGTTGAAAATACTATTTTATTACAATGAATGCACAAAACTTTTAAACTAATGATAATCATGTATTTACTAATTAAATGTTATCTACAATAGCCATTTAACTTACTCCTCAAAGTTCACTTTGTAATAATGTTGAAAACATCATTTTAAAAGTAATATTTATTTATCTTTTCTTTATTCACACCCATATACTTAATGTTTATAATCCTTTTTTGAGGAAATGAGTAATGGAAAAAATAACAGTTGAGAAGTCAAATAACTTCTGGGTACAAAGTTCCAGGCTTTACAGTATTACCATTTTCTCACAAACATGTACTTTGTTGAGGATGCCCACCTATAGAAGCTGAGTTTATTCTTTTATGTACCGTACTTGTATTTATAAACATTTTTGAAAGGATACATGAACAAATTCTCAATTTGAAATAAGATTTTTTTGTGATCCCATTTCTATATGTATTGTTGGAATAATGGAATTAATTTTGCCGCAGGAAAAAGTGTGCTTGATGTGGTCATTGAATTCCCAAAAGAACACAGAAGATAATCAGTAAATAGAAAAATCTTATTTAGAGAAATAACTTTTGGACATTTCATCTGTTGAGTTGTTTCAGTATTCGGTTAAGTCAAATATGCTTTTGTGAGCTATCTCAGGGATGCAAACATTCTCTTCAATATTGGTTTCTGGGAAAAATGTATTCTTGGGTAACTGGTAAGAAGGCCAAAGGGGAGCACAGGAAGAAATAAAACAAAAATCAAAGCAAAACAGAAGAGTAGGCATCTAACTTTAGCTACATCAGCTGCTTTTGAGATTTCCGAGTCTCAGATAGATGCCTGAAGTCTCGGGAATCTTCTTTACCAAATGTCATGAAAAGTAAAAATATTTCTCAATTCAGTCACTCTTTCGACCCTGGAATACATGTGATTACTGAGAGACCAGTATAATTTGGAATAAAAGGCAATTAAAAGGCAGTGATTGAAATATAAATGCTTCAGGACTGTGGGAGTGTGGGAGTGGATATGATGTAGAAGGTACATCAGATAACTTAACCTACTGTGGAACAAAGGTGCTGGAGTTAGAACAGCGCAATTGGTTTCTGAGCAGGGCAAACATAGATTTACTAAGGAAGAGTAAGAAAGAATCCCCAAGGGCTGGAGGATCTCTGCAAAAGGCATATTGATAATACAAATGCTGGAGAAAATTATGGCCCGCTGTAAGCCCAAGGTCACTGGCTCCAAGCACACAGCTGCATGTTGCTTTGCTAGCCAATTCTCGGATCTTGAAAAGTCCTTAAGACAGTCAATAATATAATACTCACAATAACAAAAATAAAAATTACACAAATCAAGGAATTTGAATAAAGCACAATAAAGTATCTCTACAAAGGGTTTAGGAAATATTTCATGTACAGAAATAATCAAAATGTCTTAAGATACTTATTTTCTGTTTCAGATGAGGATTGATAAGGAACAGATTACATTTCTAGGAAGAAAACCCAACAGGAAATTTCCAAAAGAATTATAATGAATGACATATTGGGAAAGCTGAAAATGATTTATGTAGCAGTAATATTAAGTATCAAGTAGGGAAAGGAGAAAGACAAAGGGGAGGAAGTAGACTGGGTGTTAAGTTGAAGTCATAGGTACTTTCTGAACATTTCAAATGACTTGGTTGTATTCAAATATTGACAGAAGACATTTGGAGAAGCCTAAGTAAAAATGATAGGATCAGGTTTGCATTTGGACACATAGCTCTGTGTAATGGGATGTCAGCTGAGAGGTGAAGACTGGGTTTCAAGGAGGAGACATTGGGAACATGATGCATTTGAAAATTGATGATTAAGAACATGTTAGTACAGAGAAAAAACATCAAGAAGAGCTTGAATCATGTTTCCGAAGGTCAAATTGTATGTGGAGATTGCGTGAAGATGATCAAAGGGTGTAATAGTTACTCCTAACTATTGCTGTGTCAGAACACTCAAAGTCAATCAACTTAAGGGAAACAGGGAGGTTTATTCACCTTAGGGTTCCAGAGGAGAGAAATAGTTTTTCAGCCAGCAGCATGTCTGGCTGGCTGAAGTTGGAGGCAGGCTAATCACTGCAAAATCCAGTAGGCTAGTGGATGATGACTGAAGGTTGGAGGATTCCTGGAGAGTCTCTCTTCTTCCCAATCTTCTGTTCTGTGGTTCCTTTTATCTGGTCCACTACTGGGAGGTTCCAATGAGATCTAGGGAAGTTCCAATGGAATCTAGGGCTGGCCTTTGTATTGTAAATATGTTGATTCAAGTAATCTCTTCAGGTGGTCTCAGCCAAAGGGAAAGTTGATGGTTGTGCTGGTGGGCTGCAGTAGAGATCATTCTCTAGCAAGCTTTAGAGAGGGAGCAGATTGGGAGTGGTTGGGGGGGCAATGCTTTGAAGTTTCAGGTGATGACCTTTGTGCCTTTGAAACAATTCAATCAGATGTGAAGTCTGGATAAACCTCCCAGTCACTGCAAAGAAGGACTTGGTTGGGGATATCAGTGAGGACACACATTGACACATAGTCAAAGTTAGGGCTATGGGTGAGATATCCAAGGGTAGGGAGTAAAGAGGGTTTAGGACAGAACATAAAGAGATGGAAGATGAGCCAGTCCTAGAGACTGGCCAGAGTGTAGTGATACACAGAGTGATACACAGAAAGCTAACAGGACAATGTCAGAATAAAACAGCTCCATGCAGCTCTTTTGTTTCAAAGGAGGGAGGAGAGGGCCATGTTGAAAGTTGCTTAGACATGATGTAAAATTGAAACTGAAAAGTATGTACTGAATTGAACCACAAAGAGTTCTGAAAATCTTAGGCTAAAATATTCCTTCCCTACCCACAACAAATACAACAGTAAATAATACTGTACTGCACGCTCTGAATTTTATTAAATCTGTTTTCTTTGCCAGCGCATACCTACCCCCAGGGGCCTGACTCTAAAATGATAACCCATATTCTCCAACTAAGACAGAAAATTGGAGACACACATGATTTAAATGAAAAAACTCAATTGATGATTAAAAGAAACCTTTATTCCCAGAAAGTAATTTGATTCACAGACTGATGGGCTGGAGCTGAAAAGCATTTTACAGCTCATCTCGTCAAAAAGCTCATTTTATTAATGAGTGAATTAAGTAAAGTCATCCCACTTTTCCTTCCCTTTCATTCCTCATGATCAGCTCTCATTCTTTGTGAAGGTGTGTTGGAGCCAAAGCGGGGGAACAAAAAGAAAATCTTTCTGGGCTTGTGAAGCTCACTTATAGAACATAAAATTAAAGCATTTTGAGTCGAGTCATTCTGGGCACAAGCTAGATATTTTTTATATGTAAACGAGAAAGCATCATATATGTTTTAACACCTTTGCTACATTACCAGAGAGTTGTTAAATAACTCATTCCTTATGAATCTTCAGGTCATTGTGAAATGAAATTCTGAATAGAGAAGGAATTAGCAAGAGCATCTTTAAGAGACCTAGGGCAGAAAATGAGCAGCCGCTCAACCTCACAGGAAATATGGGAAATGTATCGGGGAGCACCAAGAAAGGAGGAGGGAAGGAAAAGGGATGAGAAGTGGAGAGACAGTGGGAAGGGGGGAGAGTGCAATGGGGAAAACAGGTGGGAAGGAAGGGGAGAGGGAGAAGAAAGGAGGTACCTACTGAGCTTGTATAACTAGGCAAAAAATGTAATAAAAAAGTGGTGTTTTCTGTGCAGTGGTTTTTGTCTGCATTCCTACATTATGTGTTGAGCTGAAGCAAACAGCAAGCAGTAAGCAACAGGGAACGTAGCCCAAGAAGGCCTGAGGATGCCTAATTGAAGCTCTTTCCTTATGTGATCCGTCTACAGTGCTTCAACGAAATGCACTTGCCAGTGGGTTACAGCGGCGTATTATACTTGAATCAATCTTTCCTTTTTTCCAAGTTCCTAATACTTCTCATTCTGTTCTAGTCAGGTACTTGAATGGAGGAAGTTCTCTATTATTCATCAAATACCTCAAGCTGTTCCTGTCAAGTTTCTCAACTCATTTCCTACAGACATTCCACAAAAAGACAGCCAAAAAAAAAAAAAGAAAACCTTCTCTGCCAGGTATGAGCCCATATGAATAAAGAACACAGGAGTCAGACATTTTGCAAGAAAGGAAATGGACCGGAAACGTGCACTTGTTCAATCCCTGCAGTTTGTTTACTTTGTACCAGCTGTAAGACCCTATTCCGGGCCATCTGATTATTCATCTTCGTTATTTCTGCTTTCTTCACTAATAAGGGACAGCTCTTTCCCCAGAGAAGGAAGTTATAACCTTGACAAGAATGCTACTTCCTGCATTCTTTTTAGTAATGCGTTTAGTTTTAATAGTCAGCTAAAATTAGTTTAGAACACATGCAGGACAATAAGTCTTTGGTGGTGATGAATCAACTTAGAACTATGAAAAGAAAGAAAAAGAATCATTTTAGCTAACATGTCCATTAATAGGGTTGAACATTTTCTAGAAATGCTAGCTTCTAACTGGAATGTTCAGTCATGAAAGAGTTTGTTTCTCTTTTTTTGCTTTCAGAATTTGTTCTGAAGGCCTGAAGATTAACTGACATGGTTTGAAAGATTCAAGTGGGAATAAAATGTACCGTAGGTTTCTTTTTCTTTTTCTTGTTTTTGTTGTTGGTGTGGGTGAATTTGAGATCTCTTTCTCCAACTTTTAGTAGTATGGTGTTTTTGCGTATCTTTAAAAGGGATCCAGGAAGGAATAAATTGGTTGGTTTAGAAAGAAAGATTCCCAGGGCTGGTGAGTTGATTTAGCACAAACTAGGTACCTGGGTGTGACCCTCAGAACCTACTTGGTGGGAGAGGAACTGAGCCATGAAATTCTCTCTTCTGATTTCCACCATGGCAGGGAACGCTGGCAGGCTCATTCTGCTCTCAATCTCTCTCTCTCTCTCTCTCTCTCTCTCTCTCTCTCTCTCTCTTTCTCTCCTTCTTTCTCTCCCTCACTTTCACCACTAAATAAATAAAAAAAGAAAAATTCTCCAAGGAAAGATCCATCAAAGTACAGAGAACTCCTGAAAAGAGCCGTAGACATAGCCATAGCATTCTGATAAAATTCAAAATATATTTGCTCATCCATCCACAGAAGGGCATCAGATATTATACAAACAAGAATACCAAAACTTTAGAATTCATCCATGCTGGTATTTAAGCTAATTCTGTGGGCACCCTTACATGCCCCTTGAGAATTTGGAAAGCTGTGTAACAAAACCTGGAAGTCTGATCATCACGGTTTCATCATGGCAGATGAGAGATGAATTTCCTTACAGAAAATTCAGATATTAATGTCGTTAAATAAGATTCTACCCGAAAACTACGCACATTTTGCTCAAACTCAGCATCGCAAAATTTCAAATTACATAATCTCAATGATAGTGAAAAATCTGGGTTTTTACAACTATAAATTCACATATAAATATTTCTTTCCTATACTACATTGTGCCAGTCATTTATTTCTTCAGAGACTGCATAGGTCAATAGAGTGGAGTTAGAGAAATAGTAAATCATAGGAGTCGATAGGACAGAACATAGAAGCCATCATCGCTCATGGGACAGGTGTGGAATTTGAACGACAAGGTGGCCAAGGGAGAAGGAAACAATGATAGACGGGAAAATTTGTACAGTGTTGAGGAGATGACTTGGGGGTAAATGCACTTGCTAGACAAGTGTGAGGACATGAGTTTGAATCTTCATGTCTATATAAAATTCAGACAAAGCAGCATATGTCTGCAATACCAGCACTCATACTGCATGATAGGAGACAGAGACAGGAGAATACCGACATCTAGTCACCCTGCTGGTGTAGATAGTTGCACAGAAGAAGAGAGCCTGTCTCAAACAAGCTGGAAGGTGATGACTCATCCTGAGGTTGTTCTTTACCCTCCACACATGCACGTATTCACATGAACATACACACACGCACACACAGTCATCATGTATACACTCTTATGTCACACACATACAACACACACAGACATCATATACAAATGTACACACAGACATCATGTATAAACACATACATAACACACACACACACACACAGAGGCAAATATGTGGAATGATAAAGAAATGGGATGATAATATAGACAATAGTTGAGACAGAAAGCTCTGAGCTTTTTTAGTGATTTCAGTTTTTATCGAAAACTTTGAAACCAGGCTACCTCCAGGGAATTTAACTGATGGAGATGCATGCAAAGTAGATTGGTATTTAGATACCTAAATGCATCATCCAATTTCTTCCACTCCTTGTTCATATTATTGTCTTAGCTTCATACTTTATTACTTCAATAAATACCTGACTCAAGCAATTCCAGGGTATAGTTCTCCACAACAGGAGAAGTCACATGAGCAACAACAACAGAGGGAACTGGGAACCCCATGTCCACAGCAGATATGGAGGTCAAGGACCAATGTTTTACACTTACTTTCTACCTTGCCAGTCTGCAAAAATGCTCTCTCTACACATCTCCTGGGAAGAGTTCCCATGCACCCCGGGGAGATCTTTCTGCTTCAGCTAAAGCAACTGAAACAATCTCTGGCAGGTTTATCTCAAATCCTGCCTTAATGTAGTAATTCCTCAGAGGCGTACGCAGAGCATTACTTCCCAAGCATCAGGTTTTCTGAAATGTATACGTTTATAACTCTCTACTTTATGGAAGTTGCCAGAGCCTGGAAGGCAATGACAATAACTAATTTGTTTTCAAATATTGCAAATGTTTAGGGGATGTCCCATAGCAAAAAGTCTCTGCTTTCTCTTGTTGGATGAATGAATGAGTGAAGAGATTGAATAGATGAGAAGAAGAGAAATATCTAAGAGTTTGAAGATCAGCCTTAGAACATTCATAAAATATCTCTTCCGTGGTTATACTTTATGCAACATACGTCATTAATTAAATATGTGAAAATATAGAAACCATGTGCTCAAATGAAAATATTTTAAGGCATTGATGTTCTAGTGTTCCAAAAAGCAAAAATCATAAATTTTTATTCTTTTATGCTTCTCTTAATACAATAGTAGATTTGGATGAGTGTGTATATGTGTGTGTTTGTGTGATATATATGTATTTATGTAAGAAAGTAGATAAAATAATTTAAAATAATAGAATTATGAAAATTAACAAGGCCTTTGCAATAGGAATTTTTGTTAGATCACTCTAAATTTGTTTCCTATTTTTTGAGCAAACTCACAGTTCACTGATCACTGTTAACTACATCAGAGATGGAAAATTCATTAAGTAAACTCACTATAAATAGGCTCTGCACACCAGATGAAGTTCTCTCACTTGGGAATTTGAAATCTGAAAATTCAGAAATTGTGTCCATTGTTCATAGAAGACAGATTTGGGGTTCACATATTTCAGGGATTTGAGGCATATGCTTGGCACAGGCAGACCAGTTGTCATTAGAGATCAGAAATACAGTCTTACATCGACTTGCTCTTAATTCTACCTAGGCAACTAGCAAGAATTTTATACCATAAACTGTGCAAAACATCCTAAAACATTTAACAATGCTTCATCCTGATCATGCTAGCTTTAAACAACTTGTACTTTTTGAAACAAGGCTATCCCTAATGAAATAAAAGAATAGTTATTTTCAATGAAAAAAAAAAAAAAAACAGAAGTCAGTGCCATGCATGATCAGCTATGAGAGACATCCAGGTCATTACAGAACACACAGGCATGCCCATTACAACTGACTCCTTCCTAAACTGGCAGCTTTCTTGTCCTGCAACCCAAGATTGTCAAAATTTTACCATTCATTTTGTGTTTTTCCCTTTTCATTCCTTCTGTTCACTCAATAAACTCCATGTTTCAATTAATAGATGATAAAGTGAGTCCAAACAGGAAAATCATGCATCTCAATTATATGTGTCAAGCTACCAACAGATTCAGGTAAGATGGCTGTTTTCCAAGACCTGTCCGATCATCTCTACAGTTTTATGACTATAGTGCCACAAAGGAATGAAACTGAAAGAAAAACACACTTCTCTTCCATAGTCTTTCCTTCATATAGTCTTCCTGACACGACACCTCTGTGAATACTAAATATCTGTGGATGTAAGTCCATCATAAAAGCAATAACCAACACATATTCTCACATATCAATACATATCCTCTCATATCAACACATATCCTCACATATCAACACGTATCCTCACATATCAATTCATATCTTCACATATCAATACATATCCTCACATATCCAATACATATCCTCACATATCAATACATATCCTCACATATCTTTATATATCTGTGGGAGTTATTAGGCCCAAGGCCTGCTCTCTGGATGATACATTAGCAACTGAACAGGCTGTTGAGTGACTTCTCCCCTGGGGGGTTGAGTTTGCCTCTTGTCTACAAGACAATGGCAGGCCTACTCCCCTTTTGGGAGTAGAGAACTCCCAGGTTGTTTGGATCACTTTTGTTTCTCTTAGAAACTGGCTGGACTGTTCTTCCCCCAGTTCTTTCCTGCTTATCTGAGATATACTTATGCACGGACCAAGTAACTCTGTTTTGAGGCATACATTACTTTCTCTTCTAGCAAGGAGGTGCCATGCCTGATTAGCATACCTGGTAACATGTCTGGTCCCACAACAAGTGGATGTAACCAAAATGTATGTGCTTTATATAATCCTGTAAAGAATTTGGTCCTGCTCTTTTTTGATGTTTTCCTAAATTTGGCCCTGCTTCTTGATTATAAAACCCATGTATGTCACAATAAAATTGGCTTGGATGATAGGAGGACATCCAAGGCCCCCTCTGACCCAAAGCCTGAAACTTTTAATTCCTACTGCTCCCACTTTAGTTTCTTGCATTTTTAGGTTCGGGTTTGTGCTGGTTCGTGAGCCCAGACACATATCAATACATATCCTTACATAGCTAATACATATCCTTACATATCAATACATAGCCCTACATATCTAATACATATCAATACATAGCCTTACATATCAATACATATCCTTACATATCTAATACATATCCTTACATATCCTTTGTATCATCTTTATAAACTCTTAATAATTAGCTAGCCAACTTTTCACCAGTGAAATAAAATTATGTGGTGTAAGCAGATTAAAGTCAACAAAGGTTTGGTTTGGCTTATAAGTTCAGAGGTTTTAAAAGTCTGAGGCTGGTATCTTTCTCTGCTTCTGGGCATTGGTGAGACAGAGCATTATGGCAAGGAGAGCAGAGTAGAACAAAGTTGCCCACTTCCACGTGGCCCTGACAGTGGGCACACTGCAAATGTATGTATCCTCAATAAATACTTCCTCTAAATGGCTCTCACTTCCTGAAGTTTTCATTACCCTTGGATACTCATTAAGCAACTGATATGTGCACTAATCTCTCTTGATGCTCCAACACATGATCCTCTCACTTCTCCAAAGCTCCTACTGCGTTTGGGGACTAACCCTTCATCAGTGAATTTCAGGGGATACCCAAGACCCAAACCCTGACAATGCAACTGCTAAGTCAACAGTCATTCTGCTTTATTTTTTGTGTGGATAATGACAGGACAAGTCAATGTGCTTAGCACATATGATGTTTTTAACTAAATGGTCTCTATTCAAAGTCGGCTGAGTGGAGGGTTGAGTATATATGTGATTCACGTGTATTTCAAGATTGAGTGTTCCACCTTCTTATCCACTGTGGTGACTGCGCTTTTCTCCCTCTGCTCAGGGCTCTCTAGTTGCTTTTCTACAGCTTTTCTTCTCAAAGATTCTAGTCTATTTCCTACAGTCTATTCAGTCTTTCTATCTAGTGTTCAGTAAGTATCTCAGATCTGACAAGTGTACATCAACCTGCTGTTCCCATTGCAAAAAAAATAGAGTTTGCATTCACCAGTGATTCAGCCTCAGGAGTTTGAAATTACCTTTGACCTTCTAAGCACACTGCATAGCTGAAGACTTTCCTGCTTGCCCGTCTGCACTGGAGTCGAGACCACTATCATGGGCTCCTGATGTCTTTCTTTAGTCCACTGGCAACACCATTGTCACCATTGTCACAAGATAGCTGTCAACTTGGTTGACAGTTTAAATTCTGCACACATTTCTACAGAATTGGTAGTTGAATTAAGCCCAGAGGAAACCTGCAGGAGATTGTTTGGCTGATGGGAAAGGCCCAGCCCACAGTGGATGGGACTAGACCCTGGACTAGTGAATAAAATACAGAGAGCTGGATGAGAAAGTTGGCATCCTTGTGTACACTTGGCCAGACATGCTGGTCTGGCAAGTAAGGATGGTCCCTCTCTCAACTGCTGTGTGGATATGGTACGTCCAGTTCCCTTGACCCTTTGGTGATGGTGCATGTTCTCTTGACGAGTTGGACTAATAACTGTAACCAGACAATCTTAAGAAAAGAAATCTCTTGTTCCCTTTAAGTCTTTTGATGGTGATTTTATTAGCAACCATGCAGACAAACTGAAACACCCAATACCACTGATGGAATAATTTTTTAGACGCACAAGTGTGATTGACACATTTACAGTACTTTTGTTTCAATCCACATGTAGAGCAAACTTTACAAGCATTACAAGTCTCTAACTGCTCTTCTACTGTGATTTGCATCCCATATTTTCTCCTATCATGACTTGTTTCATCTATATTGTCCCCTGCTTTTCCTCTAATGTAATAAAGATCTCTTTGCCTCAAGTTCTAAGTTGAGGATTTGCCTGTGCAAAGGTGACCCTCTTCCTTCATAGCCACTTCAGTAGTGATCTCTGCTCACAAGTCATTTCTTTACAAAGTGTATATTTATTCTTGTTTTCTAAAATGCAGCAATCTTGTTCTCTTTGTTTTTAATCTCTTGACACTGCTTTAGTTCTTTCAGAACTCTTACTATCATAGGGCATATTGTCATGAATATATGCTTGAAAACTAGAAAGCATTGTTTATTTGGGCACTGATAGACCTCCAGAACTAGAGTTATATCTGGCATATTACAGGTATTAAACATTACATTGACTGTACCTTAAGCTTTCTAAGTTGTGAATTTACCTATTGTTCTTAATGGAAGTTCATTCTTTTCAAGAAAGACTAGAGTTTTGAATTGTACAAAAGTTTCCAAACACACATATTTGACATATTGAAGTACTTATGCTTAAAAGGTAAATTGAGAACCATTTTCATGAAAATATGTTGATATGAAAAAATTTTATATAGCTTTAAAAGTTTAACAATGCATACTCTAAAATTTGACAATACATACTTGAAATGCTGCATATGTCCAAAGGACAAATGTATGCCCATGAAGCATCACTAAGACCATAAGACTGAGTAGTAATTTCTATCTTGATTTGTCTTTCAAAGGCAGATTTTTTATAGAAATAATATTCTTTTAATATTTTTATCTAATCTTTATTTTGAGAAACAGGAAAATGAGAGATGGATGTCCTGGCACACAGGTGGAAGCTAGAAATCACTTTTTGTCTTCCACCATGTGGGTTTCTGGGGATTGAAATCAAGTTTCCAGGAGGCTGACTAGTTGAGCTATCTCATCTGCCACAGAGGGAAGGATTTTTTAATTTTGATTGAACCCATTTAAATATTTTTCTTTAATGGATGTGATGATTAATGCTAACTGCTGTCTTGATGATGAAGATCACTGAAAGGTATGCAAGTGTTTCTGGGAAGGATTACCTAAAAGGAAGATGTAGGCTGAATGTGGCACCAGTCTATTGGCTCTGAGTATGGACAAATAAGGGGCAAGGGTGAAAGTAACCTTTCTATCAGCTGTGGTGTGCTAGGAAGAATGCTTCTCCCATGTTATGCTTTACAGGAGAATCAGAAATGCAGAGTCCAGGATCCATGGACTAAATCCTCTCTAAACTGTTTTGTAATAAAAAAAAAATCCCTTCCTTAAGAGGTTTCTAGTGTGTGATGGGTCCCAGTAACAAATAATGTCATTGATAAGATGGATCATTCTTTATTGTCACATATAACAATATGATAACTCAAGGTCACAGAGATTGAGTTTGAATCCCAGCACTCACATAAATAAATTTGGGGTTCACCCACTATTAAAGAGGGTGAAGACAGAAGGATCATTCAGGTTAGCTGGGACACCAAACCAGCTCCAAGTAAAATGATGATCATGTCTCAAGGCAATAAAGCAAAGAGTGATAGAACATAACTAATAATGTCCCACATAGCCTCCCCATGTGAACAGGCACATTTGTATACACCACACAAAACCTACTAAACCTACCACCCATACTCAGACACACGGTCTTATGCAGAACATGAGAGAATGAATGAATGAATGAATAAATTAACAAAAATTTAAAACAGTATCAAGCCCTGTATTCTCTAGACTGTTTATTTTTGTCTGTGTCAATTAGAAGCATCACAGACTTGACCTACTTTTCATATAAATCTTTAAATCATAGAAAAAAATTTAAGTTCATTTATAATTGTTATGCTTTTCCAATTTCACTATATTTCTTTTTTATTTTTAGAATGTGTTCATTTCTAAACAAGTTTGCAGAGGTATTGGTTTGGATTCTATTAAGTGCATAGATTGCTTTAAGAAGCACTGACTGAACGATACTGAATCAGCCAGAGTAGAAGCATCATAGTTCTCGTTTGTGTAGGTCTTTATTTGCTTTCAGCGAGCTTTGAAACCTTCAGTATAAATGAACTGCACATTTCTGACACTTTTCAGTATTTTGATCAAGGAGAGTATTTCTTATATAACACTGAAGAAAGTTTTCACTCAAAATATTGTATCATTTTGTATCTTCCAAATCCCTAAACACACACCTGACACTCTCTTTTCAAGATTCAAGTAATGCTTTCATGTTGAAGTATTCTTATAAATAAACTTTGCCCAAATGTTTATATAAATGTTGGTTGTGATTTTGGGGAATATAGGGCAGCAGTTAAAACAAAGGGAATGCTAAGTAAGCAATGATAGCCTCCAGAATTTTATAGAATCATCAGATTTAGTTTTAATATAAAAAATATTTGTTTTGTCTTTAAAGTAGTTCATTTGTCTTGGAATTTGTGTGACTATATTCATAAAATAAAGCAAAGTTTAAAAATTCATCTTCTGTGGTTTAGAAAATCAGTTTTCTTAGTAAACTTCAATATTTTTCCAATGAAATTGAATAAGCAAGAACTTTTTGACATTGTTCCGATACCTTTAGGTTCTGGTCATCCAATATCACAAGAAACTCAGAGCAATAAAACCAATATTGGATGTTTAGGATGACTGAAAACATGAAAAAGTCACCTTAGAAGTTTTGAGAAAACAATGTTTGAATAAGGAGGCCTTTATTTTTATTAACATTTCTCTTCTAATAAAAAATACTTTATCACAATAATTCATGCATTGAATTTCAGATTATTTACTACTTTCTGGAAAAATCATGAGTGAATTATTTAGAGTGCAAAGATGATGTATCTTGAATAATTTTTGAATTACTCATAGTTCACATTCATAAAACAAATGTTACATAAAAGGAAAATAATAAATCCTACTTGTGTTATTCATTGCTCATATGTAGAAAGATATTATGTGTATAATTCACCATGCATTTTAAATTAAAGATCATTAAGAAAGTTACTCCATTTAAGTTATATAAAAGAATAAAATTCATGAGAAAAATTTCATACTAGCAAATTAAAATAGGAAACCAGTATTAAGATAAAGAAGAAATATGTGAGCCACACTGAAAATGGCTTTTAAGTCCAAGTTCTGTGTATGACTCTTACACCATAGCCAGTCAGTTAGCCTCTTCCTTTATTATCCAAATTTCATTTGCTTCTTCCAATGATGGTGAACTAATGTTCTGTTTGTGAACATACTCTGTGAAGTGTAAATGGATATGAAAAGATATTCTGGTATGTTCTCATCCCAATGCCAGAGACAACACTGCCTTGTATATACTGAACAATGGAAAGCTCATTGAACTTATGCTAAAACTTATGTTTTTGTTTGCAGAACATCATCTGCACTAGTACAACAGATGCAAACTCTTTCTTCAGACGTGATAGTCTAGTAAGTGACCATTCCCTTTCTTCAAAGTCAAGAGAGCTGGCAATGTGATTTCTTAAGTAACTTTTCTGAGAGAACCATGGTAGAAAGACTAGCCTTAGAAATCACATGGCTTATCTTTTGTTTACACTTCAGTAATTGATGGTGTAAGTCATAGCACAGAGAGGAGACAGTAGAGGAAGAATATGCTTGTTCCTAGCTGGTTTCCCTTCAGAAGAGAGCACTGACCATAGTAAAAGACTGTCTAATTTCAGATTCTTCAATTAATCTTAGAATTTTTGGGGGGCAGTGTCAATGATAAGGTTTTGCAGACATGACCTTCATTATAGTATTAATAAATGAGTAAATAGAGATTTTTAAGTCTGTCAAAATTCTGAAAACAACAAAAGAGAGAATATACCAACAATTAATTTTTAAATAATAGACATACCTTACAGTCTGTCATTTTATTCACATTAACTTGTTAGTTTAGATGAATAAGTATAATATATATATGTATTTCACAGTGAACATTGCAAATGAGTATAAAAATGGTTATGTTTACTTTATAAGTTTCAGCTATTTGAGTTCTGTAGATACTCAACAACAATTTAAGACTCTATATAATGATGATATCATGTGTTTGGACTTCAAGTTGAAGATGAAAATATTTCACTTGACAGGCATTCCTTCATCATCATTACCATCAGCATCTCACCTCTAACAATTGCAAAAGTAAGCAAAGATATCTTGCTTGGCATTTTCCTATGCATACAATTATTGACTACAACTTAGGTAAAGTGTATGTCTATAAATAACAATAAAAAATCAAGTACAAGGAAGCAGCTGTGATATTTCGTGTGTGTGTGTGTGTGTGTGTGTGTGTGTGTGTGTGTGTGTTCAATTTTTCTAAGAAGAAAACAAGTTGTCTGTCAAAGCCTTAAAGAATTTATGGAATGGAATAAGCTGATAAATCTGTGAACATTGTATAAGCTAAAATTGATATAAAAAAACTGAATCTATGCATGTAAGTCATCTTCGATTTGAAAATTGGAATGATTACAATAACTTTTTATAGCACATTTCTATAACTGATTCCCTAGTTTTATTCTAATATTTTTATGAAATTTTGTGTCACAGTGTATGAACTCCTGGAAAGAGCAGACTTCTCTCTGTGATATCCAGCTGATAAGCAATCATTTACTCATATAAATAATCCATAGCACTCTAAAGTGAAAATGCAAATGACGGATCATTTTTATACATTGGTTATGACATATTTATGAGCTCATCTGCTCTTACAATTTAAGGAAATGACCCATTTTAAATAAATTAGTTAAGTCTAATACCTGGAATATTCATTCAGGATTACATATTAATGTCCTTTCAGACATCGCTGCTGGATTGGATTTAGGTTTTCAAGAAGTTATTATTGTAGTTTCATACGGAACTCAATTTTGGTGATTGTAGCTTCCCTCATGGTTTTTCACTGGGACGAAAGCCTGGAGATCAAACCGGTGCACTAACGCCAGTTACTCTATAAACAAGGCTCCCTGTCCTCTCCTGCTGCTTCTCTTTGCCAGAAGAAACAAACGCCGGCTGCTTTCATGCAGCCAACCCTGAATTTTGACAAGGAGGCAAAATGATACAAAGCCAACAAATACCAGAAGAATCACGAAAGGAATCTCACTTCACACTGAGACTACACAGTCAGGCAGTGGCGACTTTAAAGCTGATTCTCATCTTGATAATCTACCTCAGGTTTCAAAGCACAGTTAAACAATTCATTCTCTTCCATAAACTAATATTTATGAACAATTTGTACAGATGACTATCCATCCTGACATATAATTATTTGAGTTTTTATTATGATTCCTTCTTGTTCATCCGGCAATTTTTAATTATTAACACAATTTCTATGGTAAAGTCAATGGTTGAATTCTGAATTTGCTTGTAGGAATTATTGGTGAGCAATCTTTAGGCCACTGGGAAAAAGTTAAGCGATTATAGCATTTTTTTATAAACACACAAAGTATCATAGTACATTTGTTTAAGTTGCTTTGTAAATTTCACCTGCTCTGCAGGGCACTTTTGTGGCAATTATCTTTTAATTTTCGCAATGATGGTATTGTAAGAATTATCTCTTGGACATAGTAAGGAGACAGGGGCTGATCAAAATTAAAGAGCTCATCATCCTCAATTGTCATGACTCAAACCCAGAATGTTTGCTGCTGAATGCCTTTCTCTCTACTGCCCCCTAAGACATTACACGCAATTATATCAGTCAAGGTCACTAGGAGACATTTCAGAACTAAATATTAAAGGAAGAGAATGTTTAGTTCTGCCTCAGATATTCTTTTTAAAAAAATACTGCATTTATTTTGTGTGTGTGACAGAGAAGAGAGAGAGAGAGAGAGAGAGAGAGAGAGATAGCAAGCACTCTGTGTCTCTGTGGAGGACCAAGGGTAACCTGATCATCATTCTGGATTGCTTCTACCTCCTTCTTGCTTTGCTCTGGGATTTTCCTGGCTCTGCCCACTAGGGACTGAGGTGCAGGCCACCACCATTTCTGCCTGGTGTTTTTATGTAGGACCTGGGATCCAAACTCACGACCTTCTGCTTGGGGAAGAGAGTTTTAACCCCTGGTTCATCTCTCCAGCGATGCCTTAGATATTCTACTGGATGTTCCATATAAATAATGTGCCTTTTATTGTCATATATACTTACTGCAATGTTTCTCTGTTGGGT
Organism: Typhlomys cinereus; assembly: GCA_023101885.1. Lineage (NCBI taxonomy): Eukaryota > Metazoa > Chordata > Mammalia > Rodentia > Platacanthomyidae > Typhlomys > Typhlomys cinereus. Next base: position 2,118,701 of record JALPQD010000170.1, read on the forward strand.
CAGACAAAAACGGCAGGTCCAACATTTTGGTTACTTCATTATTTATACCCTATATTTATTTCCTTTACAGAATCCAGTGCTGACATTCATATTGAGAAAAGGATTTAAGCTGACTTTTATGATTATGGACTTCATTCTGGTCAACACGGACTACCCTTTGGGGATGGGAACTGTAGCATCTCCATATAAGGAGATACATGGTTTAGCTTGGCCACATAGCACCCACTATCCACTTATCAGTTAGAGGCTTATAGATATTACAGTTGTTTGATAATACAAAATTTGAGAATCTGAACTCCTTTTAGATGAAAGTCAGCAGATGTGATCAAAAGGATGTAAAATAAAACCTGTGAGAAAAAGTTAAAAGTGCAGGGATGTGTAAAATTAGAAAGAAGAAAGCTGTTAGTGAAAAACTAGCTCACAGATCATGGTTACTTCAAGGAGACTAAGGCAAAAGATTTATAAAGTAGTACTACACAAAGAGGAGTGGTTATTACACAGAAGAAAGAAGCTTCGAAGTGTGAAGAGAAGAAGGATGTGAAGAGGTTTTTTGCGGGATTTCAAATATGAAGATTAAGAATGAATACAGTGTAACAAAAACATCTGTAGGGAGAAGTTTGACTGCTGGAAGGAACAAGGAAGCACTGTTATGATAACCGCTGAAGTTAGATTCATAATCGTGGGAAAAGCATACTAACAGGCTATTATTGATCTGTTCTTCAAATCATCATTATGTTTACAGAACGTTTATACTGATTATACTGAGAGGAACTTTTCGTTCTGAGAATTGCTCTGGTTTTAGCTCTGGAGTAGGCATTTCAATTGCTTAATTAAGAGTTGCTGGAGAGATGGCTCGGGGTTGACCACCTTGTAAGCAGAAAAAATTGACTTCAGAACCTGGTTTCCAGGGAAAAACACCAGGCAGAAATGGTGGCATCTTCCAGCTCTAGAAGGAAACCCGAAAGCCATGCACAAAGAAGGTAGAAGCAATCCAGTATGATTCCCAAATTCAACCTCCACATTTGCACATAGTGCCATCTAATAAACACTCACACACACACACACACACACACACACACACACACACACACACACACAGGATTGTATGCATAAAATAAGAACATAATAAGATAGTATAAAAATGTTAAGATATTGAGGAAAATTTTTTTTTAATTACGGCTGAGTTAAGACCACCAGTGACAGAACTACCCTTTCGATTTTCCAAAAGTATTTAGAGTTTGGGGAGTTAAATTTAAAATTCAAACTGTTCCCAGAAATTCGTTGGCAGTTAATCCCTGAGTCTTAGGTTCCAAATACCTCAATTGCCATGTGGATAAGAGTAATTTAAATGGAATTAGTTTTGTCAGATTTGCAAACTGTACTGTTGTCCTGTGCAACATCTAATGAAGGCAAATGTGTTAAAATCCATTCATGTTCAAATCAGTCTAAAGAGACAAAACAAATATTCAGCAATAATTACATATAATAAATACAAATGGGTTTGTGTAATTTGTTACAAAAATAACTCCATTTTCTTTTGTCTGGCATGATAAATTGGAAAGCCAAAAAGAAGTGAAGATTTCAAGTGTGGAATGACATTTTATTTTTACTAATAACAAACTTTGACACTTATCACAATATAAAAGTCATAGTTTACAGGTACTAGGAACAGTTAAAAAGAATACTAAAGCTATTATTTTAAGTGTAGTGAATTTGATAACCCTCCTTTCAAAAGAACATAGTGCCAAACCACCCTAAGCTATTATTGAGAATAAGTGAAATATGAAGTTAAACTTTACAATAGACTTCTTCATATCATGGAATAAGTCATTAATTAAGATCACTGGTCTGTAAGTGGAGAGAAATGAACATAATAGATACTTACATAGCCTTTCAGAGCATACACTTCTGTCATTTTTCAGCTGTTTCAGAACCTCTCGCCATAAATGCAAGATTTTTGAAAGCTTAGTTGTTCCAGCTGCACAGAGTTGATAACAATATTGTATTTTTTTATTGGAAAGACTACATGGAAACGGGAACCAAAAAAAAAAAAAAAAACCAATCCCAGATATCTGGAAAGAACTTAGCAGTGAGGTGACACTCTATACCATTCATAAGTGTCATGCTCCTTTCTTACCTGGAGTGGTGGACATTCAATGCCTTGCTCTTTTGATTCCGTATTATAAACATTCATGGTTCCCTCCTCAGGTTACATTGCAAATGTTTAGATATCACTAAGTACTGGTTGTGCCTATCATTAGAAAATAAATAATTTATTATATCACTGGGTGTTTCTTTAGACGTACTAGCTTAATTTCAGATTTTTTTTGTGAGTTTTCTGTGAAATTAACCATAAAATGAGAAGGGGAAATGACTTTCAAGGATGATTTGTGTTTCACTAATCGTAAAAATGTTAAAATCTGACCATGAAAACAATAAGGTTCTAATTTCCTGTTTTTTGAAGAATTTTACACAGTGTTTTCAGGAAACAGAGTGAAATACAGAAGAGAGACTCAGGATAGACCATTTTGTTAACAGAGCCCATTTAGATTGTGTCGCTTCCAAATCATAAATCAGTCACTTTTAGGTGTTTCTTACATTAGTATTTGCTCATTATTAAATTAATATAAATCAAGCACTTCCCTTATTGAACAGGGTCTCCTTGAACTTCCTGAGGTTGATCTTGAACTTCTGACCTTCCTGCCTGCACTTCTTGAGTGCCTGGACTACAGGTGTACTTGTTCCTTCTTTCCTGATCATTTATCTTTTTTTGCTTGTCACACATGCCGCCTGGTCATAAACTGGAAATTTTCAAATGGCATGAGGAGTATTTGTTGTTGCCTAATTTGAAAGCGAATTTTAGCCGCAAAGGTTAAAAATTGTAGCATGAGAATCAGGCTTCATCTCTAGCATGAAAATCAAAGATTAAATTAAAAACAGATTTGAAAGCCCCACGAAGACCTGAGATAATATCTTAGTGTGAATGCCTTGAAATTGTATATCCAAAGCGGTATGGGGCTTGAATTACAATGTAGATTATCATGACATGTAGGAAACTGAATCATCTTTTCATTTCTCAAATTCTCTAAAAACCCTGCATATTGAGAATATTTGATTTTCCAGTAAGGCGAAGGGAAAGTACAAATGATTCAGTAGCTAGTTGAAACTCAGAGACACAAAAAGAATTGTATTTCATCTGCTGATATTAATTCAACATAAGTTATGACAGGGAAATAAGTGCCTTCCTAGCTCTCCACTGAGTCCTGATAATTGCCAAGTCCATCCTCTATTTTGGAATCACACATATCCACACACACATGCAAGTGTCCTGACCAATGTAGGAATTGACTGGGCTTCTGGCTCTTCTGTCTTGTGAGGGGAGACTTCTTCCACAGTTCTCCTCTGCTTGTGTTCATCAGCAAGCTGTGCAACATATGGAAAGTAACAAGCTGACAAGGAAGAACAGCGTGAAGGACTGAGGGCTGATGCTGAAGGCCACTAAGAAGGACAGAGGAAAAGGTAGAGAGCACGAAAGAAAGAATTGCATGCATTATGTACTGGAAGTTTCTAGATTCTTCTTCAAGCTCCTTTATTTCTTTTTTATCTATATATACTCTATCTACCTATGTATAATCTATCTTTCTATCTACCTACCTACCTATGATCTATCTATCATCTATTACCTACCTATCATTTGTCTATTATTTATGCAACTGTCTATTTGTCTATTTATTTATCAGTCAGCTGTTTATATTCATCTATTATACTTCAGTCACATATTTCTCTCTTTTTCTCTAGCAACCTAGCAATCTTCTACCCATATGCTCATAACCTAGCATTGAAATATATGCAGTCTATCAGTTATATCTCTCATATTTGTTATTTATCTGTCATCTATGAATATAACATCTATCACATAAATCACATATAAATTATCTATATATTTATTCTTTATTTTCTCATCTATATGTATCCCATTTATATATAATCTATCATATATCATTATTTCATCTAATTATGACCTATTAACTAGATATCTGTAGCTATCATCTATGATATATATCTAACATATATTTATATGCCAATATATCATTAATCTATAATCACATTTAATGCCCATCATGTTTTGTGTTATAAATAATGATGAACTTTTAAGCACTTTTATTTATTTTCACTGAAATTTTTTGTTTGAATGTTACTTTCAGAGGTGGAAGAGTTGAAGGTAGAATGTATAAATATATGTATAGCCATACTCGGTATATGGCAAGATATAACTTAAAGTAATGTTTGTCTCACTCTTAAACTTATCTTCTTTTGTGTTCACTAAGGGAATTATACTATATGTATAAATATAGACAAGAATAGAGACTAAAAAAACATTATCATAGAATTATTGAGTTGGAAGTGCACTTAAGTGATTTGAAATTGGATCTTTGAGTTTGGAAATCAGTCACAAACTGGTTAATGAAAATTAGAGCTAATAAACAGTAACACAGACCACATTCATATTTTAAGTGCTCATAAATTCTATGAAAAATGGGAATTCTTTCTTTTAGTCATATGCTTATTCTCCGAATTACATTTAATGAGCAAATTAATATTCATTGTTATTATTAGCTGTGACATTTTGATACCCTAATCAAAAACTAAAAATGAAAGGCCTTATGAATGTTCTGTGTAATATCATTTTAATTATAAAGTATGAGGGAAGACATTTTCTACTTCATGTTTTGTGACCTTAAAGGTTAGATTTGTGATTTTACCCAATACTTATTGATAATTTGTGACGTAGGGGTGTACGTTTTTATCTTTAGGATTCAAATGCTTCTCTATTAAGCTAATACATTGATAAGTAAGACAAAAAAATAATATCAAACAATCAAGTAAAAATAGATGCATCTTTAAAAGAACTGAAGCTTTAAACATAATTTAATTTATATTACAACTTATACTTATGAGGTATTCATTCAGTGTGAAAATATTTAACTTAACATATTTACAATATTAATAGTTTACTGATATAGCATTCAACATTTATCATAAAGTGATTATAGAAAAGTGAAACAAAAAACAGGTTTTTTTAAAAAACCACATTTTCCTTGGTTTGAATAAATCATGTTAGAGTGGTCATAACTTGACTTTTATTATCAGTCTAGCTGGTATTTTTTGATCTTAGCATATTACTTCCGTTGGTGTGTCAGTTAAGCATAGTTTACATACATTGAATGACATACATGGGGTTATATCTTTTAAAACCTAGATCCTTTCCAAATAAATACAGGTTAATGCAGGACATGAAATGCCATAGACTGACATAAACTAATGAAGTGTTTTATCTAGGGGTAACCTGGAAGGCAGTAGTGATAGCATGTCTTCATACTTTATCAATTATTCAACTATTAATTCTCTTTTCTCTCTCTCTCTCTCTCACAGGGTATTTTTAATGTATGTGTGTTTGTATGCATGTGTATGTGCATGTGTGTGTGTGTGTATGTGTGTACAAGAGGGCACTTGAGTGTATGTGCCTGTAGAGACCCAAGGGTGACATTGGGAATCATCTGGATTGCTCCAAGTTACAAAGTAAATTACTTTGCTCTGGGGTTTCATAAGCTCTGCCTTCCAGGGCCGAAAACACCAGCCTCCAAATTCACCCTTGAATTTATGGCTTGTTCAAAGTTGACAGGAGTGCCCCTACCATTAGAATCTTGAATGTCATTTTAAAATACCTACCAGCTAAAAATTGTACTCCTATCTTTCTTGCCCTTGGCCTTTTGACTGAATTGCAGATAGGTTAGGTTGTAAACTATTCCATGAAACTTTTTCTTATCTTTTGTTTATTGTATCTTCTTACTGTGCTGAAATTTTTATACTTATCCTTTCAGTTCATTCTGATTGTTTAAAAAAGAAACTTATCTTGATGTTGGAAAATAACTATTTCATCAGATATTAGTATTCTGTCACTTAGAGCATGGATCTTTAGCAAATTACCTAATTAGTCTGTTCTGTGTCCTATGCAAAAAATACATTTTATAACAATTGTAAGAATCCAATAAGTTAGCATTTGTGAAGTATGTACAATAGGACCTGACAGTTTGACAAAAGACATATGATGTGTTTGAGAAACAGAACCAACCATTCCTATCATCTTTTCAGTTTATGCTATAGTCCTGTGTAATATCATGAAATAGCATTTGACCAACTAGTTTCTTTGTTTATGTGGTTCACAAAATTTCATCTGTATATTTGATGCACATTTTGGTTACATCACCCAAGATACAAATATTTACAATGGGTTCCTTCTTCTCAAACCATGGTGAAGTGTGGGAAGGGAGGCAGTGGCAGCGCTACAAGAGTGTTGCCCTGACCCTCCCTGGAATGAGAATGTTGGGAGAGCACAGCCTTTGGAGGAGCATTCAGTTCCAGTGTTACGGTCTTTGCATCTCTGGATTGCTCCTAGCCCTGGACTGAACAAGGGAAGGACTTTATCCCCTGAACCAGAATCATGGACCATGAGCTATGAAGTGCTGTTGACTGATAAGGACTGTCTCCTGAGGGACTATTTGTGGAGGTTTCCTACCAAATGCTCTTCCCTTCCTGGCTTTCCTTCACAGCCAGGGTAGGACAATACAGTGTGTCTTCTCCTTCCTCTTTTACAGGAAACCTTTGGTTTTCCTAATTTGTCTTTGACCTCTAGTTCCTCTTTTCACACAAATGACTGAGTGCCATTTAGATCACTGAAGATAATAGTTTCCAAGAACTAGAATGTTCCTGTACTTTCACAGAACAAGTTTAGAATGTATAGTAGCATAGAAAAAGTTAATCATGTAATTTTATTAGGAATAATTTGAATGAAGGAATATGAATGGAATAATTTTTAAATAGCTGAAGATAACAAAATAGAACATAAAAATGAAAATAGGGACTACCCATGAGGCTGTTTTAAATTCTCATTTGCAGACACTATTTTAATTTAAAGTGTACCCTAAAATCTTCATGTTTTCAAACATATTTGCTTCCCACCCTTTTTCACCTTTGAAATTCAGATTTTTATTCATAATATTAAGCATTTTGCTCAGCATAGGCACTTTAATCTAAAGCTATGTGTAAGATAGCTGGAGAAATGCTACTTTTTTATTCCATTTTGTTCTCTTAATTTCCAGCTACACACCCTGAAAGGGGGTCTATTTTTAATTTATTTTTAAGTTTTATCTTAATCAAAAAATACTCTCCATCTCATATTGTTGTATCCTACTTAGTTAAATTTTACATGCAATATCTTCTAAATTACTGCTTTCCTTTTAGGGGATACAAATTAAATCATGTGATCAAGGATAATCAAAAGTACTTTGTTTTGTTATTACCTTAATGAGGACATTTTTAGAATGTTTTAATGAAAACTTTTCTATCATTCATTTCCTTTTGGTTCATACCTGCCTACTTTGGTTTTATAACTTGCTGTTCTTTCATAATATGTTACTTACAATTTGAAAACCATAGTTTCATGATTTTTAAAAGATATTTCTAGTTACTTCATTTTGGCAGTATATTAGTTTTTATTCTATTGCTTCTCTTGATTGCTTTTTAGTATTTTTGTTTTCTTTGAAGTCTACTTTCCATGGATGTACTTAAGTTCAATATGTCTCTTCAATTCTCAGAAACGATTCTTCAAAAAATAAACCTGTTTACACATTTTATATGTGTGTGTGTATGTGTGTATAGTTAGTTAATTAATTAGCTAGTTATTTTTCCTATTTCTCTTTCTCTTTCTTGGTCTCTGTGTGCATGTGTACGTGTATTTGTGTGTGTGTGTGTTTGTGTGTGTGTGTGTGTGCACATGCACAGGTACAGCATGCCATAATACACCTGTGGAAGTCAGAGGAAAAGTGGGAATCTGTTCTCCCTTTGTACAATGCAGTTTCTTGAGACCAAACTCAGGTCATTAGTCTTGATGGCAAGGCCTACAGAGCCAGGTCGGTTGCTGAAATGCAGTAATAAGTTTCATTCTTTGAGAATTCTTTCCTTGTATGAAATTGATAAAAGAATAATTTTAAATATGTTGTACGAGCATTTTTGTCAAGTATAATTGAGAATTTCACAGTAGGTGGGGAGGCCGTTTGCAGGTCTCTTCTATGGGATTTTTGTTTGATCAGTCAATGGAATGGATTCAGCTTAGCTGAATGCAGGATCAACTTTTATTTTTGATCATTGTTTCTCACAAACCATCTTGAATTTATAGCCAAATAGTCATGATATGAAACTTTTTATTATTTCTTATATGAAAAATATTTCTTTCTTTTTGAGCATGTCAATACTTGGTATTTATTGTGTATTTTTTTGATAATTTTCATTCTGGGTGTGTAATGGATGTGAAGGTTTGAGGCATGAACTCTCAAGTACCATTTTTTAATATTTTATTTATTTAGTATGTGTGTGTGTGTATCAGAGGGCACTCTGTGTCGGTGACTTCAGGAATCATCCTGGATTGCTTCTAACTCTTTGCTTCATTCTGGGATTTCTCAGATTTCAGCTCTGAGGCCACTGCCGTGACCACCTGGTGTTTTTACATGGGACCAGGGATCTAAACTCAGGACCTTCTGCTTGCAAAACATAGTCTTAACCCGGGAGCCACCTCTCCAGCCCTCTCAAGTCCTATTTTACCACAAGTTTTCAGTACATACTGTTGCAGGTATACATTGTTGCAGGTCAACATTTTTTTTTTATTAAAAATTTAATTATACATTTTAAAATTTTTTACCAGTTCCCTCCCTCCCCCCTACTCCCCCTCCCCTTCCCCCAGTGCCTCCCCGCCAATTCCCAGAGAGTCCTTTATTGTGTACGCCTAACTCTCCACTGGGTCCTCCTCTCCGATGACATATAAGGACCCAGTGGCATTTCCATAAGCCCTTTCTCTTGTTCCCCTTAAGCATAAGATCACTACTATGGCTGTCAATCCCTTGCCTCCAGGGGTCTCGGTGCCCTTAACAGATGCTAGACTTTATGAGGGCAACAGTGCGCTGGACATTGCACAGGGCATGCAAAGTCCCATTATGATTGCTTTGGCCCCAACTATTGTTGAGAATCTTGCAAATCGTTGCTCCTCCCATCCTTTTGCTCTTACAATCTTACCGCCCCCTCTTCCGCAAATGTCCCTGAGCTCCAGGATGGGGAGAGATTAGGCTGGCCTAGTTCTATGTGATTGATATAGAGTCTCTGAAGTTCTGGATTGTGGTTTGTTGATTTTCTTTTGCAGTTTTGCTGCTCCTGCAATTCCCTTCACTCCATTCTGCTGGGCACTGTATGTCACCCCTTGCAGACCTTGATGGAGGCCTATTTTCTCTGCTGTAACATGGTCTCCTCTCTCCTTGTTTCTGGTGTGGCCCTCCTAACCCATCTCTCTTGTTCATAATCCTTGCAATTACTGTGTTACATAGGTTTACTTTTGAGTGTCTCAATGTGGGCTGGGTGAGTTTGGTACTAGGAGCCAACTATTAGGGAGTACATACGGCACTTAATTTTCTGGGTCTGGGATACTTCACTTAATATAATTCTTTCTAATGACATCCATTTCCCAGCAAATTCCAGTAATTCATCATTTTTGATGGCTGAGTAGTACTCCATTGTATAGATGTACCACTGTTTCCTTATCCACTCGTCAACTGTTGGACATTTAGGTTGATTCCATGACTTTGCTATTGTAAACAGTGCTGCTATGAACATGGTCGAGCTTGTGCTATCGAGGCGAACCTCTGCTGCATGGGGGGTTATTCCCAAAAGTGGGATAGCAGGGTCATACGGCATTTCAATCTTTAATTTCTTTAAGAATCTCCAGACGGCTCGCCAGAGTGGCTGTATGAGCCTGCATTCCCACCAACAATGTAGGAGAGTTCCCCTCTCTCCACATCCTCTTCAGCATTTGTCGTTGTTTGTGTTGTGGATTTTTGCCATCCTGACCGGGGTGAGATGATATCTCAGGGAAGTTTTGATTTGCATTTCCCTGATGGCGAAGGAAGTGGAGCATTTCTTAAGATAATTGTTAGACATTTTAATTTCATCCCTGGTAAAGTTTCTTTGAAGTTCCAGGGCCCATTTTTTAATTGGGCCAGTGTTTTCCTTGGAGTTTAATTTTCTAAGTTCTTTGTGCACTCTGGACAGTAGAGCTCTGTCAGATATGTGGTTAGTGAAGATTTTCTCCCATTCTGTGGGTTGCCTTTGAGCTCGTGTGACAATCTCTTTATCTGAACAGAAGCTCTTTAATTTCAAAAGATCCCAACTGTTGAGAGTTGGTAGCAGTGACTGTGCCATTGGATGTCTGTTTAGGAAGTGTTGGCCTAGCCCAATCAGCTCGAGGGAGTTCCCTATCCTTTCAACTATGGTTTTTAAAGTCTCTGTCCTGATATCAAGGTCCTTGATCCATTTGGAATTAAGTCTTGTACATGGTGACAAGTACGGGTCCAGCTTTAATCTTCTGCATGTGGAGATCCAGTTTTGCCAGCACCATTTGTTGAAGATGCTGTTCTTTTTCCATTGGATTCTTTGGGCCCCTTTGTCAAAGACCAAATGGCTGTAACTTTGTGGGCTTATATCTGGGTCTTCAATCCTTATCCATTGATCTGTGTGTCTATTTTGGAGCCAGTACCAGGCTGTCTTTATAACTATGGATTTGTAGTATAGACTTAGGTTTGGTATGGTAATACCTCCAGCTGTGTTTTTGTTACTCAGGATTGTTTTTGCTATCCTGGGTCTTTTGTGCCTCCATATGAACTTTGAGATTGTTTGGTCAACTTCTTTGAAGAATTGCTTTGGGATTTTGATTGGTATAGCATTGAATCTGTATATTGCCTTTGGTAGGATGATCATTTTTACAATGTTGATTCTGCCAATCCAGGAACAAGGGAGGTCTTTCCACCTTCTGGTGTCTTCTGCAATTTCTTTCTTTAGGGTTTTAAAGTTTTCATTGTAAAGGTCTTTTACCTCCTTAGTTAGGTTTATACCAAGGTATTTCATTTTTTTAGGGGTTATAGTAAATGGCATGGTTTCTCTCAAGGCTTTTTCACTTCTTTCATTCTGGGCATATAGGAAGGCCTCTGATTTTTGCACATTTATTTTGTATCCTGCCACCCTGCTGAACTTCTCAATTAGTTCCAGGAGCTTCCTGGTGGAGTTTTTGGGATCCCTCAGGTATAAGATCATGTCATCTGCAAATAGGGATAGCTTGACTTCTTCCTTGCCGATTTGAATCCCTCTTATGTCCCTTTCTTGTCTTATGGCTTCAGCTAAGACTTCAAGTACAATATTGAATAGAAGTGGTGAGAGTGGACAGCCTTGTCTAGTTCCTGATCGAAGTGGGAATGCTTCCAGTTGTTCCCCATTGAGCATAACCCTTGCTGTGGGCTTGTTGTATACAGCTTTTATTATATTGATAAAGGTTCCTTCCATTCCTATTGTCTCTAGCGTTTTGATCATAAAAGGCTGTTGGATCTTGTCAAAAGCTTTTTCTGCATCTATCGAGAGTATCATGTGGTCTTGGACTTTGGACTGGTTTACATGATGAATTACATTTATTGATTTGCGTATGTTGAACCAACCTTGTGTGCCGGGGATGAAGCCTACTTGGTCCCCATGAATGATCTTTTTAATATGTTTTTGAATCCGATTTGCTAAGACTTTGTTGAGCATCTTTGCGTCTGTGTTCATCAGGGAGATCAGCCTATAGTTTTCTTTTTTAAGTGAATCTTTATTAGGTTTTGGGATTAAAACGATATTAGCTTCATAGAAGGAATTTGGTAGTGTTCCTTCCTTTGCTATTTGATGGAACAGTTTAAGGAGTATTGGTGTTATTATCTCCTTAAATGTCTGGTAGAACTCTGTGCTGAATCCATCTGATCCAGGACATTTTTTGGTGGGAAGATTCGAGATTACTTCTTCAATTTCCTTATATGTTATAGGACTATTTAAATAATTCACAACTTCCTGATTCAATTTAGGTAAGTTGTGTTTACTTAGAAATTCATCCATCTCTTTTGTGTTGTCAAACTTCACAGAGTGTAAGTTTTTGAAATATGATGTTATAATTCTCTGGATTTCATGGGTATCAGTAGTGATATCTCCATGTTCATTTCTAATTTTGTTAATTTGGGTTTTCTCTCTCTTGCTTTTGGTTAGTTTAGCTAGGGGTGTATCAATCTTGTTGATTTTTTCAAAGAACCAGCTTTTTGATTGGTTGATTTTTTCTATCGTTTTCTTAGTCTCGATTTCAGATATTTCTCCCCTTATTTTGCTAATCTCTTCTCTTCTACTGCTTTTGGGATCAGATTGCTCTAGTTTCTCTAAAGCTTTAAGCTGCATTGTTAAGTTGTTTATTTCTGATGTTTCCATTTTTTTGACGTGGGCATTAAGAGCTATGAACTTACCTCTTAGAACAGCTTTCATTGTGTCCCAGAGATTTTGGTAAGTTGTATTTTCGTTATCATTCACTTTCAGGAAATCTTGAATTTCCTTTTTAATTTCTTCCTGAATCCAGTTCTCATTCAGCATCATAGTGTTAAGTTTCCAGGAGTTAGTGTATTTTCTCTTGTTTGATGTGTTGTGGATGTCCAGCTTTAGGCCGTGGTGGTCTGATAGGGCACAGGTTAGAATTTCAACTTTCTTGTATATGTGTAGATTCATTTTGTGGCCCAATATGTGATCTATTTTGGAGAAAGTTCCGTGTGCTGCTGAGAAAAATGTGTATTCTTTGGTGCGTGGGTGAAAAGTTCGATAGAGATCTGTGAGGTCCATTTCTTTCAGGGTTTGATTAAGTTCCAAAGTGTCTCTGTTAAGCTTTTGACTTGTTGATCTATCCCATGTAGAGAGGGCGGTGTTGAAGTCCCCAAGAATTATCGTTTGGGGGTTGATTTCTTGCTTTAGACGCTGTAGGGTTTTCTTAATGAATATGGAGGGGCCCGTATTGGGTGCATATATGTTCAGTATTGTGAAATCTTCCTGGTGAATTGTACCTGTGACTAAAATGTAGTATCCATCCGTGTCTCTTATAATTTTTTTTGGTTTGAAATCCACTTTGTCTGATAGCATAATGGCTACCCCTGCCTGTTTTCTGCTTCCATTTGCTTGTAGAATTGTTGACCAGCCTTTTATTTTTAGAGCGTGCCTATCTTTTGTGGTGAGATGGGTTTCCTGCAGGCAACAGATTAATGGATTGTGATTTTTAATCCAAGTTTGTAATCTGTGTCTCTTGATCGGTGAATTAAGTCCATTAACATTTAGTGTTATAATGGAGAAACTATTGTTAATTCCAGACATTTATTATGTTTAGTAGCTTTTATAAGTATATTGCTTCACTTTTAATGGTGTTATATTTGCCTTCTGTTCTCTTGGATATGCCTGTTTTTTTCTTCACGCTTGAGTATCATTTCTAGCAGTTTTTGAAGGCCTGGTTTGGTGGCCATGTATCCCTTAAAGTTGTCTTTGTGCTGGAAAATTTTTCTTTCTCCCTCGATCATGACTGATAGTTTTGCAGGGTAAATCAGCCTGGGTTGACATTTTTGCTCATTCAATACTTGAAGTATGTCTCTCCAAGCTCTTCTTGCTTTTACTGTTTCGACTGAGAAGTCATTTGTTATTTTAATAGGTTTGCCTTTAAAAGTGACTTGTTTTTTCTCCCTTGAAGCTCTCAGCACCAGTTCTTTATCTTGAATGTGGAGTGTTTTAACTATTATTTGCCGCGGTGTGCTTCTATTTTGGTGGTATCTGTTTGGGGTGCGGAATGCCTCTTGTATATGAATGGGCCTCTCTTTTTTTAGATGAGGAAAGTTTTCCTTGATGATCGTTTGAAAAATTTCCTCAGGGGTGGTATTCTGAGATTCTTGCTCTGGTATTCCATGAATACGCATGTTAGGCTTCTTCAGGGTGTCCCATATCTCTTGGATATTTCTCTCGAGTATCTTTTTGGCTTTAACAACCTCTTCCATTGAGCTGGTTAGTACTCCCACTTTATCTTCAAGGTCTGAAATTCTGTTTTCTGCTTCATTAGTTCTGTTGATAAGACTCTCTGTGGCGTTCTGGGTTGAAGATAACTTGTCTTTTAGCTCAGTTTTAAACTCTGCTTGAGTTTGTTTTAACTGCTCTATGCCACTTTTTGTTTCTTGCACTGTTTTTCTCAACTCCTCCAGATGTCTGTTGTGTTCCTCTTCAAAGCGATTGATTCGATTATGTAATTCCTCCCGGATTTCCTCTTTCATAGTATTGAACATGGTAATGATCATATTTTGAAAGTCGTTATCCTGGGTCAGGCTTTCTTGGCCTTTTTCCGCGGGTTTGTTCTTGTTGGAGTCTAACATTATGGGATTAATTTCTTCAGTGGGAAATTTGTTTACTTGAGTGTTGCTTCTCATGGATTTGCACTTTGACTTTGGCAATGTCATTTTAACTCTTAAGATCTCTCAATTTCACTAAACTGAATTATTTGGCCTGGGGTACTGGTGGGCGGGGCCGAACGGGGACTTACCTAGGGCGCGGGGTGAGGCCCGGGTGGACCGTGTGTGTCCCGACCGGTGGAGCGGGGTGGGGTGAAAAGGGAGGATGGGCGCGTCGGCGTGGAGCTATTTAATCCGAGGGCAGCTGGGGCGGGGCCCGGGCGCAGGGGGAGGTCATCCTCGTCCCTCGCCCCCGCGGGGCTCCGGCTGGATGGTGGGAGTCGGAGCCGGGTCCCTGTGGGCTGACCTGGGGTCCTAGAGCGCGCGGTGAGGCCCGGCTGGATCTCGCGTACGCGTCCCGACCGGCGGAGCGGGGTGGGGTGAAAAGGGCCAGGTCAACATTTTTATCATTAAATTCAATTTTACATCTGATTTTATATAACCATAGCCCCTGCTGTCTTATTTTAAATGCTCACTATCAGGGATGTGCTGAAGATCTGCAGCACACCTAGTCATACTTTCCATCCCTCTCTAAATCACAATAAAATGGCACTATCCAGCCATGTCTTCTTGGTCAAATCATAGACACTTTTTTTTTAACTATTCTAAATGGAAATCTCAAGATAATGGGAATTTGATTTTGCCCATGCATTCAATCAGCTTTCATTATTTTCTATTTATTTAAATTAATTTATCATTTTATTCATGAATAAATCATTTGACTACACATTTTGTGCTATGATTTTAGGCCAATTGGCATGAAAGTTAATTTTGAATTAGTACAATTTTTAATTCCTATTCCAACTGAGTATTCCAGAATCCATCATTGAAGAACTTTTACATATTTATTTATTGAATTTTAAGACACTGAGACTTATGAACTGTAAAAATAATGTAGAACTCATGTACCAGAATTGGTACATGCACACAATACATCTATAAGCCAAACATATAGGTACCCTTATTTTAAACATAAGGAAACTGAGGCACAGTAGTAGCTCAGAAAGTACCATCTGAGATTAAATAGTAAAATATTGACCTGGATCTCCACTAGGCATTCTGTCCCTTGAATCCATTCTTTTAGCAATTTTTATTGGATTTCTTCTCAACACACTTATATTGCACTTCATTCAAGCTGCCTCTTAAATAGATTAAGCAAATGAAGTAATTCATAACTTCATGTGCTTTTGACAAACAAATCATACTAATGGATGATGGATTTCTGGATTGGGTGTATGTTTCCTGGAGAACTGCTTTGTAAGACTTGTTTCTACATTGCTGTGGTGCTTTCTGCATGGATGTTAACATGAACACTTTCCTTCCTTTTAAAAAGAATTTTTGGTTGCATGACCTAAAGAAATGATTTTTCTTGGTTGTCTGATATGAGAATGGAATTCCTCCACTATGAGAGGAGACTCAACAATTTTGGTAAAAGAATATAAGAAGCAAATAAATGGTTTCATCATATGCCAGTTCATGACTATATGCAAATAATGAGATGGGATATATGTTATGAAGATCCATTGTATGCATGTTCAGCTGAGATGAGGAGAATCAGGTATACACGTCTAAATGATTTTATAAAGTCTGAAGTATTGCTGTTATATATTTAATACCAAGATAGCTTAAAACTTGTTTGCAGATATGCATGTTCCCAAAATTAATCCACTCTTTCAGAGATGAGCTGGTATATCATATTTATAAAATGACATGTGAAGAGCATCATAATCTGTGGATCCAATAACTATAGAAGAATCTCATAATCCCCAGCTTCCTTCCACATAGAGTGACAAGAAAAGTATCATGTCATCACTTGACATTTTCTAGATGTTTTCAAAGTAAAGAATTCAATATTTACTCTTGTCCTTGTTGTTGATGAAAAGATTACAAATAGAATGTCACAGATGAGGTGACCTTTCAGATACACTAACACCATTAACCCATGCAATAACATTTTGAAAAAGAACACTGTGCATGAAGTACCCCTTTTGCAATCTATGAGAGTTAAATAATTAGATTCCCTGTGGCAATTTTTCTCATAACTAAGTTTATCACTCTCACAACAGTAAAACTTTCTTCACAAACTTCTGTGAAATCACCACATAATAGATAATCATTAGTAGCCCTGGAGCAGTACTTACTCGTTAATTATAATTAATGCAGGGCTGATTCATCACGAACATGCTGGTAAAATTAGTACTGTATCTAAATGTAGATCCACCTACTTCTGTGACTGAGTTTCTTCTCATTGACTGCCAATCACTGAATTTATCTAATACCTTGGATCAAATGATCAATGGATTACTGATTATTAAAATAGCTGATGTTTCCCCTGAAAATCGTTCTTGTCCATTTGCTTTTAGGTTAGTGGATCCTTATGATAGTTTTGCTTTATATTCCTTTTTCATTAAATGACAAATTTTCTACCACCAGGGTCATTATATTGAGCATTCTATGAAATCTAGTTTTAGAGGGAAAGTGCTTTTCTTATTATGACATTTGAACAGAAGAAAAATGTGTTACACAATTTTTCTTTCTAATTAAAAATGTTCTTGTGTGACACATTTAATTCACTCCTTGCTCTAAAGAACCTGACGTGTTATCTAACTTTCATGTCTTCTCTTTCTCTGTTTCTGTCTCTTTCTCATTCTTTAGTTCATGTCCAAGTTGGCCTCAAGCTCAGTGCCTAGAATGATAAGATACTACTTGTTTTGGGCAATAAACTCATTGCTTTCAATAATGCTTTTGGAAGCCTGAGACCTTTACCTGCATGTGCTCTTCACACACCCTTCTCTAAACATTGAATGTAGGATGACCTGAGACTCCCAAGTATGCCAGCTGCATGCACATCCTCCACAAACAATGCAATGTGTTTCTTCTCCCATTAGCAACTATAAGAGTAAGATTCTGATGAATTACATGTATGGCTGTAAGTGGCTAAGAACATGAAGAGTCCAGTCCTGTGGTTGTTCCTGACCTCCATCTTTTCCCCCTTCATCCTCCTTTCTCTCCCACCCTCTCCTCCCTTCATCAGTCCATCCTCCTCCCTTCAAACCTCTTGCCTGTCTGCTTGTGTGGCCCCCAGGGTTCTGGTTGTCTGCTCTAGAAGGGGCTGAGGCCTTTGTGGCAGATCAAGTGGCAGTTCCTTGGTGTACCTGCTGGTAGGGACACTTCCCTTCACCTGTCTAGCCTTAGACCCTAAGGTTCCACTGTATGTAATTATTTCTCCTGAGTTCCTCACTGGTCCACGCAGGAATGTTGATTTGTCAGCCATTGTGCAGGTGACATAAGCCTAGTGAGGATAAGTCTCATTTCATTGCAATGAGTTTCTGAATGCAGCAGCCTTGTCTTGAGTGGAATGACTAGACCTGCCATGGACCTCCCACTTTTAGGCTCTTAGAGACTTACAAAATAAAAAAAAGTGATAGAAAGTTAAAAAAAAAAAAAGAATTTTCATTGCAGAGAGAAGCAGATTGATCAAATCTTCTTTAGGCTTGCTCTGGGCTTAAGTCAACTATCTTTACATATGTGCCTAGAACCAAAGCCTTCAGTTGTCTAATTGATGGGGAAAATCCAGCCCATGGTGGGTAGAACCATCAGATGAACAAGTTGGAGAGAGCTGGTTAAGGACATTTGCATATTTCTGTATACTTGGCCAGAAATGCTGGTCTGGCAAATGAGCATCGTCCCTCTCTTAGTGTTCCTGTGTATGTGATATGGTCAATTCTCTTGGATCCTGATGCTGGTATGAGCCGTCCTGCCAAGCTGGATAAAGAATTGTAACCAAGAATCATAAGAAAAGATAAAACCCATTATGCCATTAAAAAAAAGAGACCAATCCAACATGAAGTAGCTTTGGATACTTGTACTAAAAGATAATAAATCAGGTGCATAATGACAAGGGACATAGTAGAAAAAAGGCTATATGATGTAATCGATCAGTCTATCAATCAATCAAACAAAAGAACCACTGAAATTATATCCCTTGGCAAAACTTTTCCTTCTTTTAGCCCCATATAAAAGAAATTTTAAATAATAATAGGAACTCTTGAGTACCCTCCCTCCGTGGCCTATAGTCACTCTTGACAAACTATCCCTTTCTAATCTCCTCAATAGTTTTGCTTTGAATAAACATTTCTTACGACTTTTCTATCTACATGAGCTTCTTTTCATTCTAGAGTAAGAGGACAATAGTCTGGAAATACTCAGATACCAGTAATAAAAGTGTAAAAGCACATGTGGATGGAGACTAGAGGTCCATGCTGGACGTCTTTCTTTATTGCTCTCTAAATGTTTTAGAAAATTTTGAAATACGGTTTTTTTGTTGTTTCCAGAGCACAAGGTTGGTTTGCCAGTGAGACTCTGAGATCTCTTTGTCTTCAGAGTAACTGGAGTTACTGACACATGCTGCATGCTTGGCTTTTACTTGGGCGTTGGCGATCAGAAATCAGGTACATGTGTTTGTGTACAGGCACTTTGCGGAGTCACTTTCTGGGACTCATTTTGATGCTTTTGCTGTGACAGTATTGAGTCCAGGGCCCTGTACATGGTTGGCAATGCTTTGCCATGTAAGCCAGGCAAGCTTTGAACTTGCGGTCCTCCTTCCTTAGTCTCCTGAGTAGCCGAGATTACAGGCAAATACCCCAGGTCTGGTCACCAGATCCATTTTTAAAGACTATAAATTATTCAATTTCAACTGTCAGTTCCCTCAATTTAACTTTTTCCAAAATAAGGAAGATGCCAAAATAAAGGACAAAATCATAGATGTGTAAAAAGTAAGTATGCTTCCTTTTAATTTTTAAAATAATGTGCTTTGAAATTAGAGACTTCTAGAAATTTTTAAATTTTTTTTATTATTTATTCAATTGTGCTTGTGTGCATGTGTGTATGTATGTGTGTGTGTGCGCATGTGTGTGTGTGTGTGTGTGTGTGTAAAACCTAGAACCACGAGCGAATTTGGGAACCACTATGAACCGCTTCCACCTCCCTCTCTTTATTCTGCCCCGGGGTTCACAGGCTCCGCCCTACCAGGGCCAGAAACGCAGGCTGCCCCTGCTTCTGCCTGGCATCTATATGTGGGTCTAGGATCTGAACTCAGGACCTTTCACCTGCAAGGCAGAGGCTTAACCTCTGAGCCACCCCTCCAGCCCCTGAAATTAGAGAGTTCTATAGGACAAACAATAATGTTATAATGCTAAGCAAATGTTGTATATCCCTTTTGAATATATTTTCACATTATTCTTTTTGACTGCTTTCATCTTGTTAGTATTTGTACTGCTGTTTCAAAATGCAAGAATTTTGAATGGAAGAAGAACCATTCTTATATATTAAGATAATATGGAATTCAAGATTATGGCGTTATCTTCAGTCTGTAGCACCTCTGACTTTAAAGCTCACATGCATTGTCACTGGTGCCCAGATGTGTAAAGTAGCTGCAAGCAATGTCTGAAAAGTAAATTAGAGATGCACACTTGGGCAAGCTCTCTAACAGAATCTATACAGTAATACCACATGAATCACAAGTGGCAAAGACCATATTTTGAGTTGTAGTGTCAGATGATTGATAAACTATTGACAGAAATTCTGAATGATCAGGATTTTAAATAGGAAAATCTAAAGGATAATATTTAATAACTATGTTTCCAAAATATAAAATTTAAGGAAATTGATTACAAACAGGCTGGAATACAATTTTCTACTTTGAAGACACAGCATCATGTTAACTAGCTTAACTTGGATAGACATAAACATTTTGTAGCTTGGTGACAAGAAAAATTGCGTAACTCATTTCATTTACAACATTCAGCTAGAAGCTTTCTTCTTAAAAATTTGTTGCAAAAATAAATTATCCTCTGTAAAGAAATGATGTGCCAACATTTATAAGCATTCTCTAATAGTTGGCATTAGTATTTCTAAACACGATGTATAAATTTTCTCTCCACCCTATAAATTTGGCATTGCAAATTTAGTCTGTATGATCTATTGATCAATCGTTTCTCAATCAAAATAGACTTTTATTTTTATGGCATGTATTGCATCTTTGACTATGATAATTCTACAAGATTTTTTGAGAATAGCTATCATCTCTGTGATTGGTATGTGAAAAAACTGGTTTGAGAAGTAAAATGTTTGCTACTTTGTGTAACTGGGAGAGAGGGTGGGGCATTTTAATATAATTTCTTTATACAGAATTGAAATTAAAGATGGCTTCATTCAAGTTTCAGGCTAGTTCATGTAATCTTTTTCCAGATTGTTTGTGTTGGGCCCACCCCAACACAAAGGGAGGGAGTGAGCAGGGCATAGCTTAGCACATGGGACCAAAGATGGCACTGGGAGCTAGTGTCCTAGGCGTAACCCTGATCACATTACAGAGAGTCCTAATTGGCTTATAGGAGCCAACATAGATATATGTTTAGTTTGACCTATGCAGAGTATGTGCTTTACTGACCATTAAGGTAATCGGCTGCCCGATTCGCGCGCTTGGATTCTTCGTCTATATAAGCTGATTTGTTACCCCCAATAAACTGAGATCTTGCTTTAACAAACTCTCCGTCCATGGCCGAGTCTCTGGAGGGCAGAGGCGGAGGTGCAGGCGGTCAGGCTTTACTTATCTTCCTCCTTTCAGCCAGGAGCTGTGTAACTGAGTGAATGAATGAGTGAGTGACGGAGTGTCGCCTTGACAGACTCCCTGCTGTGTCCGGAGGACCCTGGATTTGGGTGGGGGTAAAGGGCCTGCAGCATATTCGTCTTTCTCCGCTCAGATGGCCTGGAGTCCTCACAGTGTGTGCCTGGGGGAATCGCTCCAGCAGTTTACATAATGTATGTGTGTATGCATATGCATATATGTGTGTTTATGTGTGTATAATACATATATACATATACACATACATAGATCCCAAGCACTATGATGAGTAGCAACAGAAGGAGAGTGTATTTGTATGTTCAATATTTCACAAGCAAAAACATAAGCAAATAAATAAGATTTTGAAAATTGACTTTATAGTGGTTGATTAAATTTTATACTCTGTCATGTGTGAATGCAGCTTGAGGAGCTATCTGTACTCATAAATATATATAATTAGTACTTTAACATTATTTAAGAAGCACTATTAGATAAGAGAAGGCAGGGACAATGTGGTTTTGAAATTAATTTTGTAGTAACTAATAAATAAAATGATCATTGCATAATGTAGTCAGTTATTCCATACTTTCCTTTAATGAGGACCAAGGACCAGAATTAGAAAATTTTTTTGCATGTTTTGTATATGTGTGCATTTGTCATAAGATTGCACTTGAGTGTGTGTGCCTGTGAAATCCCAAGCATGACAACAGGAGTCGCCTTGGATTGATCTATCTTCTTGTTGATTTCCTCTGGAGTTTTCCAGGCTCTGCCTTACTAACTGCAATTACAGGCCATCATTATCTCCATTTTGCATTGGTGCATGGGATTTGGGGATCCAAACTGGACTCTTTTTTCTTGTGAAACAGAAGTTTTAATCCCTGAGACATCCTCCAAGTCCAGAATTAGAATATTTTTTAAAGAAACCTTTGAATCTGGTAAATGCTTATGGATGAAAATTGTTGAAAGGCCAAATCAAAAGCTGTTCTTAAAGAAAAGTTACTCCTGCAAGACTGATTTAACTTCTGTTTAGAAACCTCAAGCTACTAAACACTTTATGAATATCTCCCAAAGTAGTAACAGGTTGAAGTATTCCTCCTGAAGCATATTTAATACATAATATAAAAATGTCAGTAAAATTGTCACATTATTATAGAAGAAGACAGTGATTTGAATTTGAACAAAACATTCAAGAAAATATTTTGTGTGTGTGCATATTCATCTTAAAATGTGACAGCAATGTATGCACTTTCAGAACTGTGTTAGACATTCAGGCATTGATTTATCTGCACACAAAATAACTTGAGCATTCTAATAGTTCATCCTAACAAATGTGCTGCATTTTGGAGCCTCTAGGCTTCATTAGCAGACACATTTTTTAATGTAACATTTCTAAAGAAATGTTGCTTAATTTAGCCAACCCAAGTACACAGGAAGGAAAAGAACAAAATACTTGTTCAGAATGCTAGGGCAGAAACTGGACTCAAGTAAGGTTCTAGGAAAAGTAATCCTGTGTGCCAGTGAGACAAGGCAGCTCAAAGGGAGGCGGGGGAACGGCAGTAGGGGGATGACATTTAAAGGCATTTACCAAATTGAAACGCAAGACTTTCCAAGGTTTTAATGGAAGACACAGAGGGTTACATAAAGGGCAATTAAGTGAATAGTGGATGTACTACCATGACTGAAGAAACCCATGTCTGGGAGAGAGCAGACGGAGAGAAAGCAAGGGTGATTTCAGGCTTGTGTTTGTGTCACATCAGAAAGCACATTTTGGATTTATTTTGATAGGGAGGGAGTGTCTGTAGAAAATGAAGTCTCTTTATCACACTATAAATGACTCTGTAATAATGAGACCATTTTGGCAGAATCCCAAAGTGGAATCCCAAGTATGACAAGAGAAATGACCTTGGATTGCTCTATCTTTTTGTTGATTTCCTCTGGACTTTCCCAGGCTCTGCCTTACTGACTGGACTGAAATTACACGCCATCACCATCTCAATTGCATTGATTTGATTTAAATGAGGGGGTCTGAGAAAGAGAACTCTGCTGACAGGTTACTGAAAGTAATTAGTATGAAGTCAGGAAGACTTTTCTGAGAGATATATACTTGAAAATGCTCTCAAGCATCTGTCCTATTCTTTTAGACACACAGTCCCCAGAACGCTGGCTCTTACCCAGCACAAATAGCTGGAGTTATCTATACTTTTTTCTCCAGAGTATGAGGATGTGCTATGTTACATGGCACAGGGGACGGTTAGACCTTAAGTAGTTTGAGCAACCACCCAGAATGGTACTCTGGGTAATTTAGTTGGATCTATTGTGGTCGCAAGGGTTTTATGAGGTGATTAGGTAGTAGGAAGGGAAGCAGATATGAAGGTGTGTGATGGTATGTGTTATGTGTGTATGTAAATGTATATGCAAAGTGGGGTAAAAGGGAAGGAAAGGGAGGAGGAGGAAAAGAGAAAAGCAGAGGAAGTCACAGAGAAAGATGAAGAAATTATAAGATGGCATGCTTCTGTCTTGAAATGAAATAATTGTGATCACAAGAAGCTGGAAAGGACAAGGTGTTGATTGACTTTAGACTCTCCAGAAGGAGATTTTAGGACATCTGATCCCCAGAATGGGAGAAGCACAAATTTGTAGTGTTGCTCACCACTTGGTATACTGAGAATTGTTATGAAATCAATTGGAAACTCATATGTCTTATAAAATCCTCTAAGGGACAGGCCCTCTCTCTTAGAGTGATGGCTCTCTCTGAAGTTTGTCACAGAGAAAACCGGATGATGCTTAATCAAGAATGTGAACAATTACAGACTGCAGTCAACTGGCTGGTAGTAAACTCATAAGACATAGATATCAATGAAGACTTTAAATCAGAAGCACAAAATGATTAGGTCTGGCTTTGGAACCTCAATCATTGATTTGATTTAAATGGAGGAGGGTGGGAAAGAGAACTCTGCAGACAGAGAGCACTCTGAAACTAATTACTGAAAATAATTAGTATGAAGTCATGAAGACTTTTCTGAGAGATGGATCGTGTAGAAGTGAATAAGTGGAAAGAACAAGCAAAGAGATATTGAAATGAGAAGCATACACTTAAGTGATTTACAGGAAAGGAATTTTAGGCTATTAGTCTTAAATGTGACCTTAAAGAAGACATTAAATTACCAATAGCTCTATTGTTTAGTATAATTTAGAAAAATAATACAAAGAACTGTTGACACAATATGGAATAATCGACTCCCAATTGCCTTATTTGAAACAAAATTTAACTGCAAATGAGTTTGTTACAGTGACTTTTTTTAAATGTCAAAGTCCGTATTCATTGGTCACTCTGTTAACATTTATGCTTCTTTTTTCACTTCCCTCCTTGTTATTTGACAGTTGTATCTTATGTTCTTCATTCTTGCTTGTGAAATGCAATTACTTCCTAAGTGTCTCAGTTACATAGAGCAGTGAGGTCATTAAGAACTCTGTCTTGTTGGTTGCACATTGTGCTGTATATATTTAAAAAAAGCAGCTGCAGGAAAATACCATGAATGAATGATATTACCCAGTTCATAACTTTCTGCTACTGTGACTCTTTAAAACCCAGATGGGTAAATTGCGTGGTATGGAATATAATACCTAAAGAAATGGAAAACACAAGAAGTGTGTGCTGGATGTTCTTTCAGCTTATGGAGATTTGTCATAGCTTCACATAAAAGAAATGTCAATATTGTCTCCTTTTGTGAAGATTAGAAATGAGGCAACTCTATTTAAAGTCATTTTTAGTTCACATAAAAGTTCTATGTCAATAAATATTCTTTCTAGACATTAGGAATCCTCCTTAAATAGAAGAACTATTTGTCTTTATTCATATAATTTAACATATTCAGAAATCATACCTTAGAAAGGACACCCAGAAGATGAATCATTCATTGCATTTCTCTTTTTTAACCTAAAACCTACATATATTGATCTTGTATCTTCTCTGTAGTAAGTGAACTAGATTATTTTTGATTTTTATGCCCTGACAGTTTCATAAATGGACACAATGGATTTAGGTCATTTTCACCCTTTATTATCCATTCCATTACCCCTCCTTTTCCCAATGTGAACCTTCCCAACCAGCTTCTTCTCTTACTTTCATGTAGTATGCAGTATGCTGTGTCTCACCGGATTGTCTGTATTGGAATGTGCCTGAGCACATACTGGGGTGTGGATGACCTGTCAGTGGATACATCAGTGGGAAAGGAACTCTCTTCTCCCCATTTGGCATTAATGCTTTCAGAGAGGTTTGGTCCCTTTTGAGGCCTTCTCCCTTCCATGACGAATAGTTGATAGACCATATACTGGTATTGTGGAAGCAAACAATTATAATGAGCTCATGGGTGCAGCAATCCTGTCATGTCCAGATGACACTGACTGGTAGTACCCCTCTTTACGCTCTGACTTTTGTATTTTTACTTTCATGACATTACCGGAGCTTTGGAGCAGAGATTTATTTCAATATAACTTTTAGAAACCAATGGGTTGGGCTCCTTTATGAAAAGATGATTAAGAGAAGGTACTATCCTGAGAAATCCACAATTTAGTTGTGGACTTTGTTTTATCTTTAGTTAATTCATATAGGTAAAGAGTTTTTTAAACTCTACTTCAGGTAAGAGTTCAAGGGCAGAAGGCAAAAAGAGAAGCCATAAATCCTTGGAACTCCAGAGTAGTGGGGCTATGTATATTACTCCACAAAGTATTCAGATCTATATAACTAGTTGCTATTGTAATATCTTCAAATGCTCCTTTAATGAAAAAAATATGATATTTTTGAGAAAAAAAACTTGCAAAATGAACAGAACATTACCAGCTAGGAAAGAAAGAAGGTACTCCAGTTAAGACGGGAGATAGTTGTGATGTCAAGGTTTTCGATTTGCAAAATTTCTCCTGTAGAAAAGATGTGATTGGGAAAGTTAACCACCACATGCTGAAATTTGTTATAAAATGTATGAGAGGGTTTTCTTCTTTAGGCATATAAAAGTCATAACTGTATATTGAATTGATGAAATTTATGGCATAGGTATAAAGTGATATAAAAGATGGTTTAGGGTATTATTTGACAGATTTGTTAAAAGAAAACTTGCTTGTAGTTAATTAACATTTTTTTTCCAAGGATGAAGGAAATTTTAACAAGACAGCCCAAGACATGCAGAGTAGGGAAGACACTTCACTTTTTTATTTGCCTAATGTATTTGTGCATGTTATACAAGTCTTTTGTGAATTTTATTCTGTCAGTCAAAGCTACTGATAGTCATTGGCTACATCTGAAAATCCTAGTAGAAGAAATGTTCTTTAGAATACCCAATTATTTCTAAGAATTCATCATTAAGAGAATGAACTCTAGCTTGAGTGATAGGCTTCAGTCACATTCAAAAAGAAGAAATTCCCAGAAAATTTTCAACAATATGGGAAAAAATGAAGACATATTTCTCAAATTCTAGCCATTTCTAAGATGGTGCTTTCTTTTGTTCTTAAGCACAAAAGGGAAAATAGACGTTGCCTGAAGAGAACTTTTCCACTAAATCATTTAGGATAGTAATAAGTGTTAAAAAGAATGCATATTTCATTCATAAAAAATATGTTATTCTAAATTCTGGGAAAATTACCTCTTCCTATTCTTTTCCATAATTAATATCAGAAAAGATATTAAAATACTGCACCTCTATCATTTATTTCTGTAGAATATATTTAAAAGGAGATAGGAATTTCAGTGACTAGAAAGAGGAATACAGCAGTATCAAATTCTATACTCACTGAATTAACAAAACATGTTTTTGTCTTATTCCATTTAATACAAATTTAGACATACACTTCCTTGGATGAGGGAGTAAAGACAATATACAATATTTTGAGTAAACATATTTATTTGAATTGATCTGATCTAAATTTGTCAGAGGATGGTACATTAGCCAAATAAAACCTTTTTAAGAATGGTAAGACATGTTTTTAAATTATACTAATAAAAGAAATTATTTAGCATCTACCATACGTTGTTAGTTTTTATTAGGATTGGAAACAACGCACATTCCCACAGAAGCTCTTTCCATGGGAAAAATTAAAGTCTAAAGCAGGTGCTAATGAGAGCAGTGAAGGAAAGTGACATAGAGTAAATAAGATAGAAAATGACTGGAGGACACTTTAAAGTGATATCCTGTCTACTATGGCTACATTGGAATTGGAACCTGGACTATACTATGTTCAGCAAAAGAAATGCCAAGCTCTGGTGCTTACGGCGATTGTTCTGGAGGGAAAAGAGTTGAGGGAAAACAGTATCAGCATAATGAACTGTGTGGAAGCCAAGGTGAAGCTTCCCTATTTACTGTCAAATAAAATGGGAAGAAATTGAAAATTTCTGAGTAGGATGGGCTCTGGGACTAGGAAAAGAAATTTGGAAACATGGAACCAGGATTCTGTTGTGATAATCACAATGAGAAGTGACCGTGATGAGCAAGGATGGAAACAGGAGAAGATTTTGAAAAAGTTATGAATATGTCTCAAAGTCTGAGCCTATAAAATTGTCTTTCCAATCAGCTCAATGCATGAGAGACCACTGAATAAACGCTGTGAATTTATCGCTTCAATTTATCTTCAAGTCTGGTTAACTTCAGATACTTGGATAGGAAAGAAATCATTCTTAAAATATACATAAATCTGTGAACTTAACCAGATGTCTCATTGCTTGTTTGCAGTCTTTGAGGGAGGCCTATTTTCTCTGCTGTAACATGGTCCCCTCTCTCCTTGTTTCTGGTGCGGCCCTCCTACCCCATCCCTCCTGTTTATACTCCTTGCAATTACTGTATTACAGAGATTTATCATCGAGTGTCTCTAGGTGGGCTGGGTGGGTTTGGTACTAGGAGCCACCTATTAACTAGTACATACTGTGCTTAATTTTCTGGGTCTGGGATACTTCACTCAATATAATTGTTTCTAATGACATCCATTTCCCGACAAATTCCAGTAATTCATCATTTTTGATGGCTGAGTAGTACTCCATTGTATAGATGTACCACCTTTTCCTTATCCACTCATCAACTGTTGGACATTTGGGTTGATTCCATGACTTTGCTATTGTAAATAGTGCTGCTATGAACATGGTCATGTTGTGCTATCGAGGTGAATTTTTGCTGTATGTGGAATTATTCCCAGGAGTGGAATAGCAGGGACATATGGCATTTCAATCTTTAATCTCTTTAAGAATCTCCAGACAGCTCACCAGAGTGGTTGTATGAGCCTGCATTCCCACCAGCAATGTAGAAGAGTTCCCCTCTCTCCACATCCTCTCCAGCATTTATTGTTGTTTTTATTGTGGATTTTTGCCATCCTGACCGGAGTGAGATGATATCTCAGGGAAGTTTTGATTTGCATTTCCCTGATGGCTAAGGAAGTGGAGCATTTTTTAAGATATTTGTTAGACATTTTAATTTCATCCCTGATAAGTTTCTTTTAAGTTCCACGGCCCATTTTTTAATTGGGCCATTGGTTTCCTTGGTGTTTAGTTTTCTAAGTTCTTTGTGCACTCTGGACAGTAGAGCTCTATCAGATGTGTGGTTAGTGAAGATTTTCTTCCATTTAGTGGGTTGCATTTGAGCTCGTGTTACAATCTCTTTATCTGAACAGAAACTCTTTAATTTCCCAAGATCCCAACTGTTGAGAGTTGGTAGCAGTGACTGTGCCATTGGATGTCTGTTGAGGAACTGTTGGCCTAGCCCAATCAGCTCCAGGGAATTCCTTACCCTTTCAACTATGGCTTTTGTACTCTCTGGCCTCAAATCAAGGTCCTGGATCCTTTTGGAATTAAATCTTGTACAAGGTGACAAGTACGGGTCCAGTTTAATCTTCTACATGTGGAGATTCAGTTTTGCCAGCACCATTTGTTGAAGATACTGTTCTTTTTCCATTGGATTTTTTGGGCCCCTTTGTCAAAGACCAAATGGCTGTAATTTTGTGGACTAAGGATTGGTATGGTGATACCTCCAGCAGGGTTTTTGTTACTCAGGATTGTCTTTGCTATCCTGGGTCTTTTGTGCCTCCATATGAATTTTGAGATTGTTTGATCAACTTCTTTAAAGAATTGCTTTGGGATTTTAATTGGTATAGCATTGAATTTGTATATTGCCTTTGGTAGGATGGTCATTTTTACGATGTTGATTCTGCCAATCCAGGAACATGGGAAATCTTTCAACCTTCTGGTGTCTTCTGCAATTTTTTTTCTTGAGGGTTTTAAAGTTTTCATTGTAAAGGTCTTTTACCTCCTTGGTTAGGTTTATATCAAGGTATTTCATTTTTTAGGGGCTATAGTAAATGGGATTGTTTTTCTCAGGGCTTTTTCACTTCTTTCATTCTGGGCATATAGGAAAGCCACTTATTTTTGTACATTTATTTTGTATCCTGCTACCCTGCTGAACTTCTCAAATAGTTCCAGGAGCTTACTGGTGGACTTTTTGGGATCACTCAGGTATAAGATCATGTCATCTGCAAAGAGGGAAAGCTTGACATCTTCCTTGCCAATTCAAATACCTTTTATATCCCTTTCTTGTCTTATGGCTTCAGCTAAGACTTCAAGTACAATATTGACTAGAAGTGGTGAGAGTGGACAGCCTTGTCTAGTTCCTGATCGAAGTGGGAATGCTTCCAATTGTTCCCCATTGAGCAAAATCCTTGCTGTGGACTTGTTGTATACAGCTTTTATTATATTGATAAAGGTTCCTTCCATTCCTACTGTCTCTAGCATTTTGATCATAAAAGGCTGTTGGATCTTGTCAAAAGCTCTTTCTGCATCTATCGAGAGTATCATGTGGTCTTGGACTTTGTAAATAAATTACATTTATTGATTTGCGTATGTTGAACCATTCTTGTGTGCCGGGATAAAGCCTACTTGGTTCCAGTGAATGATCTTTTTGATATGTTTTTGAATCTGATTTGCTAAGACTTTGTTGAGAATCTTTGCATCTGTGTTCATCAGAGAGATCGGCCTATAGTTTTCTTTTTTAAGTGTATCTTTATTGGGTTTTGGAATTAAAACAATATTAGCTTCATAGAAGGAATTTGGTAGTGTTCCTTCCTTTGCTATTTGTTGGAACAGTTTAAGGAGTATTGGTGTTATTAGCTTCTTAAATGTCTGGTAGAACTCTGTGCTGAATCCATCTGGTCCAGGACATTTTTTGGTGGGAAGATTCGAGATTACTTCCTCAATTTCCTTATATGTTATAGGACTATTTAAATAATTCACAACTTCCTGAATCAATTTAGGTAAGTTGTGTTTACTGAGGAATTCAACCATCTCTTTTGTGTTGTCATATTTCACAGAGTGTAAGTTTTTGAAATATGACGTTATAATTATCTGGATTTCTTGGGTATCAGTAGTGATAACTCCATGTTCATTTCTAATTTTATTAATTTGGGTTTTCTCTCTCTTGCTTCTGGTTAATTTAGCTAGGGGTGTATCAATCTTATTGATTTTTTCAAAGAACCAGCTTTTTGACTGGTTGATTTTCTCTATCGTTTTCCTAATCTCGATTTCAGATATTCCTCCCCTTATTTTGCTAATCTCCTCTCTTCTACTGCTTTTGGGATCAGATTGCTCTAGTTTTTCTATAGCTTTAAGCTGCATTGTTAAGTTGTTTTTTTCTGATGTTTCCATTTTATTGATGTAGGCATTAAGAGCTATGAACTTACCTCTTAGGACAGCTTTCATTATGTCCCAGAGATTTTGGTAAGTTGTATTTTCATTATTGTTCACTTTCAAGAAATCTTGAATTTACTTTTTAATTTCTTCCTGAATCCAGTTCTCATTCAGCATCATAGTGTTAAGTTTCCAGGAGTTAGTGTTTTTTCTGTCTTCTGTTGTGTTGTGAATATCCAGCTTTAGGCCGTGGTGGTCTGATAGGGCACAGGCTAGAATTTCAACTTTCCTGTATATGTGTAGATTCATTTTGTGGCCCAATATGTGATCTATTTTGGAGAAAGTTCCATGTTCTGCTGAGAAAAATATGTATTCCTTGGTAGGTGGATGAAAAGTTCAATAGAGATCTGTAAGGTCCATTTCTTTCAGGGTTTGATTAAGTTCCAAAGTGTCTCTGTTAAGCTTTTGACCTGTTGATCTATCCCATGTTGAGATGGCAGTGTTGAAATCCCCACGAATTATCGTTTGGGGGTTGATTTCTTGCTTTAGAGGCTGTAGGATTTTCTTAATGAATGTGGAGGGGCCCGTATTGGGTGCATATATGTTCAGTATTGTGAAGTCTTCCTGGTGAATTGTTCCTGTGACTAAAATGTAGTATCCATCTGTGTCTCTTATGATTTTTTGAGTTTAAAGTCCACTTTGTCCGACAGCATAATGGCTACCCCTGCCTGTTTCCTGGTTCCATTAGCTTGCAGAATTTTGGACCAGCCTTTCATTTTTAGGATGTGCCTATCTTTTGTGGTGAGATGGGTTTCCTGCAGGCAGCAGTTTGATGGGTTGTGATTTTTAATCCAAGTTTGTAATCTGTGTCTCTTAATCGGTGAGTTAAGCCCATTGACATTTAATGTTATAATGGAGAAATTCTTTTTAATTCTGGACATTTTTTTATGTTTAGTGGATTTTGTAAGCTTATTGTTTTACATTTATATTTTTGTGGTATTATACTTCCCTTCTGTCCTCCTGGATACGCTTGTTCTTTTCTTCAAGTTTGTGTATCATTTGTAGCATTTTTTGAAGCCTGGTTTGGTAGACATGTATCCCTTCAAGTTGTGTTTGTGTTGGAAAATTTTTCTTTCTCCCTTGATCATGACAGATAGTTTTGCTGGGTATATCAGTCTGGGTTCAGCATTTTTGCTCATTTAATACTTGAAGTACATCTCTCCAGGCTCTTCTTGCTTTTACTGTTTCCATTGAGAAGTCATTTGTTAATTTAATAGGTTTGCCTTTAAAAGTGAGTTGCTTTTTTTCTCTTGAAGCTCTCAGCACCTTTTCTTTGTCTTGAATGTGGAGTGTTTTGACTATTATTTGCCGTGGCGATTTTCTATTTTGGTCATATCTGTTTGGAGTGTGAAATGCCTCTTGTATTTAGATGGGCCTCTCATTCTTTAGTTGTGGGAAGTTTTCATTTATGATGAATTGAAATATTTCCTCAGGTGTGGTATTTTGAGATTCCTTCTCTGGTATTCCATTAATGTGCATGTTAGGCTTCTTCAGGGTGTCCCATATCTCTTGAATGTTCCTCCCAAGTATCTTTTTGGCTTTAACAATCTCTTCCATTGAGCTGGTTAATTCTCCCACTTTGTCTTCAAGATCTGAAATTCTATTTTCTGCTTCGTTAGTTCTGTTGATAAGACTCTCTGTTTTCAACTTTCCTGTATATGTGTAGATTCATTTTGTGGCCCAATATGTGAGGAACAAAAATGGTGCATTTTAACTATTCAGTTCCTGGTAGCAAACTGCCATTTAAATACTTATCTTTAAATAAGTTAGATAGGTTAGATAAGATAGGTTAGAGATGATCTTAGCACTCAACCAAGATGCATCCTTTTGCAATGGAAGGCATTGAATGCATAGAACCACAATTAGTCAAAATGCACAAAATGGCTCTGGAGTCCTTAATTCTATTCAGGGCATCAAAATCACCCTCCCTATCTTCAGTCTCAGGCAAAAGGAGCCATAAGAATGTAAAAGCCTAAAGATGGAGAGGAGGTATCAGAGGTTAGCCTTTGAGCATGACAGGGATTCTGCACCCAAGAACTCACTGCTGGGTTGTCCATTTCTACAAGACCTGCACAATGGTGTACCTATCAACATTTTACTATGGGTGAGTCTGAAGAGATAATATCCTTCTCTACGAGAATATCTATGGCTAATGCCATCCAGGAGACTAGAAGCTTCTTTACTCAATGATTTATCTACTGAGAAGTCATCTATGCCCCAGTAACTACTCAGGCACCTGCAAGTAAAAGCTCACCAGAGGGAACTCAGTGGGCCACACATAAAATAGAGTGAAAGAAAGGAGATGGTATGAAATGAGACGAGAGGGAGAGAAGGCATTGAGTAATAAAGGATGAAAACACACAAATTCATTGTATCTATGTATGAGAGTATCAAAGATTAAAGAAATAATTAAAGGCAACTAAGTGAAACATTGAGTGTATGTTATTTATTATATCCCAAAATTTCAGGATTCATCTGAAGACTATTTAGAAATCCAAGAGCCAGGAAGGAAGACCCTAAACTTAAGTCAATAGACGCCAACACAAAAATATGTTCCAATAGTCAGAAAAGGATTTAACGCATATATGGCATTTTCATAAAATACTTTAAATAACACTTGTGAACATATATGAAGCAAATGGGAAAAAAATGAAAGAAATCCTCAGCTAAGAACTAAAAGATGGAAAGAAAATTTTGACAATTAAATTAAGATATAATAGTAAAGTCAAAAAAGAATTACGCTATGTGCAAAAAATATCATGAGCAAAGCATGTTCACAGCGCATGGATTTCAGGTTGAGGGGTCTGGGATACAGAAAGGAGTGATCCAACTCGTGGGAATCAATCTGACTTCATGAAAAGGCAGAAAGTGAGGAAAGAAAAGATGAAAGCCATTCATTAACTCCAAACTCAATCAATGGAACTTTTAGTGAAGATTAAAAGGCACAAGTTCTTGGATGAGGATATGAAAACACAAGACAATGTAAGTGATGTTTCTTTTTTTTTTTTAAGAAGTAAAGTTTCATTGATGAATTGAGACATATATTCAAACACATATTTGAACGAAAAGAAGTATCCTGAATTATTGGGGTGTGAACAGCCTAGCGGTATGATGTCATTTAGATCTGTGTCTTAGACTGAAGTTCCGTTATATATTTTAGCAATATCCCATTTTACCTAGATAATAATTTTTAGATTAAATTTTACAGTATGTGAATATCAGTCTTCCAGCTACACATGGGAAGAAGGTTTCATGCTGTGCTAATTGTGCAGTGGTTAGCAGGCTTGCTTTAGTTTGAGAGAGCTGATGGAGAACACAACAAACAAATAGGTGAGACTAGGGAAAATAACGACCTGCTCTATCTGAATCCACAGAAAGAGAGTTTCCTGGTGGTACACAGAGGGCATGGGCGACTTGGAATTCAAGTGATGGAAAGTTCTAGAAGGACGGCATCGTCTCACTGTGCATTGCATTATCGCATTCTCTAACACAGTAATCGTATCCTGTTGAACAATGAGGCTATACCTCAATATTCTATCATGATTGTCAATGAACATTCAGCTAATTTCTATCAGTTGTATAATTTTGTTAGAGATCAGCATAAGCTTATTTTATAGTTACATATATAATCTGAGATAAGAGAGTGTTTATAGTGGGCTTCTGTCATTTTTATTTGTTTTATAGTGTGATCAACCTGATATGAGTTGATACTGATGATCTGTGGATTATTGATTTTCCTCCAGATGAATCTGCACTTTCTTGCCAGTGGAAAAATACTGATCTAAATTTTTCAGCTAACCACTAGCTGAATGCCACCATAGGTTGGGGGAGCATGGAACAAATGAATTGCTGCTGGGGGTGGAACAGGCAGTAAGGCCTCTTGTGATAAGCAGGTGAATTATGGGATGCAGCAGGAAGACTGGTGCAGACAGCTAAAAAACTCCACTATCCTGTATAAGTGGGAGAACTGGCAGAATGATAGTGCAAATGATGGAGAGAAAGAAAGGCAGGTGAAACTGACAGTGAGGAAAGGATGCCTTAGTTTTTTTTTTTTTCGAGTTGCATAAATCAAGGAAGAAGAACAATAAAGCATCATCCTTAAGCCTGTAGCATGTAAATCAAGTTCATGTGCTTAGAGAACTGTTTAAACACTGGAAAGAGGAGTTAAGTGGGAACCAAGAATTTTTAAGAAGCACACTCTGGATTCAGGGACACACATGACATGAGTAGAAATCCAAACAATATATAAAAGCCACCCGAGAAGAGCAAATTAATGAACCCTAGGAAATTAGACTCATAAAATATGGAATAAGTGGACGGAAATTATAACTTTGATAAAAGTGAAGCAATTTATCATTGCAAACTTCTACCTAGGTTTCCTAATCTACCAGGTTGTTAAAAATCACTAAATGCACAAAACTTATAATTCACTGTCTTATTTGTATTTTAGGTGGCTAGTTATATCTGCATTTTTAATTATACACACAAAAAGTAAAATTATATCAGATTATCAAAACCAGATAGTAATTCAGTTTTTATATTTGACTAATGCATTTATTAATGATTCACTCACGTAGAATGACGTATTTTCTTATTCTCAGTGTGGTAGATAGTTTGTGTCTCTATATTGACACTTCTCTTCTTGTGGATATTCTATGTGTGTATATATATATGTTCCATATATTTATTTACATATATATTTATATATATATCTGAAGAGTATATCTAGATTGAGGCATACTTTGAAGTAAAACACACATATACATGAGTATCAATATATGCTCTCATAAAGTAGTGAGATGGGAAAGAATTCAATAGATCAATTACTTCTGGAGTGGACTTTCACTGATATGCACAGACAGACATATATAATGATTCACTGAGCAGTGCACCTAGGTGGAGTTCATATTTTATATTCTGCCATATTTACATTTTACTTTACTCAAAAATGAAAAAGAAGAAAGCCCAAAGTGTTAGTCTGTCCATATGATAAGTTTCAGGAAGAGATTACAGGGATGTGAAGCTTTGCCCATGTGTGGGGAGACACGTCAGTAATGAAGGTATGACTTGAAGCCCTGGAATTCTTAAAATTTTTGTTGCAATGTCCAAATACAGATTAAAACATAAAGAGAAAAGAGTTCATTGTCAAAAGAAAAATTTCTGTGAACAGAAAAAGATCAATGGATACTCTTGCTCCCCACTTCCATGTAGCCAATTAGCTATCTCATTCTCAAGCTAAGGACCATGACTTAGCTCCTGACTAAATATCCAGATATAAAATACCCATGAAGGTAATATCTAGACCGCAGGAGTGGGCAAAGCATTATTTTTACACACAGAGGATGGACTTCTTTCGCACATAGTGTGGGGCATAATCACCCAGGACTTACCTTGCCTGTGAGTCGAGAGGATTAGAGAAACCTGGCGCCCCAGTGATGTTCAAGTCTGAATAATTATATCCCTATTGATGTCCTAATGAATGTACAAAGAAATTAAACAAGTCAATTGAATTAATTGCAGGAGGCAAGCTTCTGGCAAAAGCAAATGAATTGATTCAACTAATTTGTGCTCTCTCTCTTTTTACTTCAGATGGAAACTTTGATTAAAAAGATATCCACTGCTTGTATTCCCACCTGGATGGGATAAACGTGAAACTCAATGAACTCTTATTCGCCATCTGAGAGTCTGATAACAACTAATTGCTCGGGGTGATAAGTTCCTTCTTATATCTTCTTTAGAAGATATTATGACACTTACGTTATACTTTATTTAATATGTGAAATATTTTTGACATTTTTATCATATTCCATCTGACTGACAATAAGGAGATCATGAAGACTCTTGCTGATGTGTATTCTATTCAAAGTCTATCTATAAGCCATTCCTGGGGGTCAGATGGAGCCTGCAGTGGAGGCTGAGGCAGGAAGATGGCAAATGCAAGATATGTCTTGACAACTTAATGAGTCACACTCTTAGGGAAAAAAAAAATAGTCCAAGGATGTAGCTCAATGTCAGTATCTCTTGTGAAGCTCTGGGTTCAGTCCCCACTACTGTAAAAGTAAAAACTAACAAGTGAAATTCCCCCTAACACTATTATCAGTTTAAGGCTTTAAGGCAGAAGTCAGTTCAAACATCAAGAGTTCATGTTTTACTTTCTATTTTGTTCAATCACCTGGACTTTAAAATGTAATGTCTACTTGTAGTGGAGGTAGGGGTTGAGGAAGAAACATTAAGGTTTGTCATTTGGATGCTTCATTTTACTGAAAGAAGACAAAATAAAAAGAAACAGTGCTAGCTACGGCATTTAACATCCAAGCAAGTAGACTCATAAAGAAATAGAATGGGAAAGATGTTTAGAGATCTTCAGTACAAGAATGGTAAATTTTGGCATGCATTTTAAATATTACTTGTCAAAAAATGTATAGGGACCAGGAGAAAAGAATGGATTTTAAGTAAGTGTTTATATAATTGACTTGATAAGGAGCATTACCTCTGACTACAACCCAGCAAACAAGTATCTCCCATAAAATGTTTCCATTTTTGCTGACAGGTATGTATGCCAGAACAGCTTCATTTGTTAGTATCAATTGTTATCACTACTATTTTCAATTATGCCCATAAATATTTTCTGTATTTATAATATAATAAATATAATATAATATAATACAATACAATATAATGCCTTGATAAAATAATAATTTTGATATTTATTCTTAGTCTACAGAACATGAAAAATCATTAATTTGCACTTTGGAGAATGAAGTTTTTCTGAGCTCTGATATACTTCAGCAGATTTGTAACTTTATCATGAATTACAACCACTTGTTGATGCCCAGATATTCTGGTTTCAGCTTCAGTGTGACTTCAGTTATGCCTGCTGTGGAACCCCAAATCTGCATCTTTAAGGAGTGTTCTGTGGAAGCTGGTGCTCTGAGTGGTGGGAACTCATGCTGAGAATCACCGGCCCAGTTCAGTTCTGCATTGGAGGAAACTGAGGCCCTAAAGTATGCCACCTAAGTCACACCTAATAGTTGCAGAATCACATCACAAGTAAAGCTTTGTAAATTAAGACTTATTGCACTTCTTTTCTCCATAGTGGAACTTCCATTGGCTGGTGAAATGGTACGTATTTGTAATGAACTAAGAAAGCAAAGTTAAACTGAAATCTGTTTGTCTGTAGAAGGCAGGATGTCTCAAGGGTACAAACCCTATCATTTTGCAGGCCTAATGACTTTGAAAGCCCTGTTCAAGGATGCATTAAGCGGCTATTAGAACTCCTCTTGCATGCGTCGTCCCCTGTGCAGCATGTGTCTGGCCCAGAATCAATAACAACGCCAGGGGGGAAAAGTCCTACATAGTAAGTTCTTTCTAGCAGGCTTTCTCAACCTAACTGGACCATCCCACAGTGATGTGAACAAAATCACAACTTACCATGTTTTCTTTCTTACCGGGACCTCTCTCATTCTTAACATATCCTTTGAAGAAAATTGAATTTGAAAGAAAAATTGGAAAAGTCTAACATCATGGTACTTCTGCCAGGATCACACAGCTATTTTTACAATGAAATTCCACAAAATCTGTGCCATCAGTCTGGATCTATTACATTCATATTTCCAATTGCTTTGGTTTGGAAATGGAAGAGTGAATGTACTTGATCAGATATAATGATATATATTTGGAACTCGAATTCTTTTTATGTAGAAATGACTCTAAATGTCATTTCTAGCATGTTGGTTCTTGGTAGATAAAAGAAAGTCTATTGTTTAATTCTGTTGAGCAGAGAATGGGACGAGTGTAAGGACTGTAATGATCCTAAAAATAAACATAAACAGAGGTGATGTACATTCATCCATTGGCCAAAGTTTTTTGAAGAAAACTTAGGAACACTGAATCTTCGGAACTATTCTCATTCATAATTTTCAGTGAATGTTGTGTATATGTGTGCTGGTGTGCTACTTTTTCCCCTGGGCTGCCATCCTGATCTTTGCCTTAGTCTCAACCGTGAACAAGTCCGGAAGCTCAGGAGGTTCCTGAAACTGACAAATTTGGAGGGGGTGGGGCTCCCCCGAGATAAAAATCACAGGTGGTGAGTGGAGCCTCTCCTGCCAGCCAAACAGATAAAAGGCGGACTGCTCATTAGTTAGAGGCAGTATGAAGGAAACCCTGAGCAATGAAGACACCTCCTAGAAATAGCTGATCAGCCAAGCAGTTCACCTTGAAGAAGATTCCAGAGCAGTTTAGTTAGAAGATCCTAGAATAGTCAAGAACAGAGAGAGAGAGAGAAAGAAAGAGAAGGGGAAGGGAGAAGAGAAGGGAAGGGAGGGAAAGAGGGGGAGGGGAGGGGCAGAGGAAGAAGCAGGGGCGGGGAGGGGCAGGGTGAAAGGGGAGGGAGGAGGGGAGAGAAGAGAGGTCCATCTAGGCATCCACTGGAAGCTGTCAATCAGCTATGCCTGTGAATGGCTCCTGTAAGTACCACAATAATCACATTGGTTTATCACTAATTTGATATGCAGTGGCGCTCCTGTCTGGGGTGGGAAGATGGTTTTGTGTGGAGTCTCCCTAGGAAAAGTAATTCACACAGCAGCTGTCTGCATGTCATGCACGTGTGCAAGTGGGTTCACATGTGAGCATATGTAGGTCTTTCCACTTTATATACATGAACCTCTAGCTACCAATTCATCTAATCTAGCTAGCCAATTTGTTAGGTGACCCATGTCTCCTCATGAGTGCTGGAATTGCAGGCGATCACCACACTTGCCTGGCTTCTAACTGGGTGCTTTGGACCCAAACTGCAATCTTCATACTTGAATGGCCAATGCTTTATTCACTGAGTCACCTTCCCACCCTAATAATAACATTTTCTATGTGAAGAAATGTTCTGAGTATTTTAAGACTTCGGACTTCCACGAAATTCCATAAATGAATGCAATTGTCATCTGCACTTTCTCTATAAAGACTGGAAATAAATCAGTTAGGCTTCATTTGGCCACTGATAAGTTATTTTTCAATGACTGGCAATTGCTTGGTCTGCCATAATTTGGGAGGAAAAATCCAGTTGTTAGGTGTCAAGGATGTGGCTGAACTTCATATAACATGTAGGATATTACCTTGAACAAACATGGCTATATTTTTCAAAATTTCAAGTGTTAAGTTTAGAAGTTTACTGAAACATGTACTTTACACTCTACACTAAAGAGTTTTAAAGATGGAACTTCATCTGTTGCATCACAGTTACCTGTTGTGCAATTAATTGCACATGTTACTGGTGACTTGTTACCCTCTGTGTATAGCTTAATAATTCATCCTGTATTTGTTATTGTGGAAAACTCAAAGTCTTTTTATTTCCCTTTGAATTAAAGTCTGAATTAATATCTAGATTTCATGATGGGAAGAAACTAAGAACTCTGTAAGATCATGTAAAACTTAAAAACAGGTTTCTATATTTCCCTTATATGTCATTTTTATTAAAATACAAGCTTTGGTAAGATCAGGGATTTCTCCAAAAGTATCCTTACTTAGATACCTTTCCAAATGTGACCACACACATTGACAAAGCCATAAAACAGTTTGCTTTCTGTAGATGAATTTTTGAAAAGCTTTGGCTTACAGCTGGAGGCAAATGCATATGCTTCGGTTGCACTTCTAATGAAGGATGAATTATGTTATGGTTTAGCAAGAGGGTTTGCATGTATACATTTTTCATGAATAGCACAATTTATGCCTCATTATAGTGTAGAAGGTCGGCTTCCTGCTTACTGTGAGCATGTCTGTTTTAAGCAAGTAGTAAGAATAAAAACCCCAGGACAATGCAAGTGACAAGCATTTTCCTCATTCATTTTGTTTCTATAGAAATGCTTTCAGTGAGGGAATATCGTGGACACTGTGTTGGAGAAGGTCAGAAAACAAGTATCATACCTGATTGTAAACGCAGGAGATCATGAGCTGGGTAATAGCTGAGATCTGAGAATTCAGAAGATGTCATAACATAACCTTTCATGCAGTCCTGCAGGCTTAGCATTGATGTGAAATGTTTATGCTTAATGCAGGATTAACTGAGGTTAAAAAACTCATTAGGATGAGAGGTCAAGTTATGAACCTATACTAGTAACATAAGTGTAGAAAATCACACAGATACTAATGCTGGAATATTAACTCAACAGCTAAGAACTTCAAGGAAATACCACAGCAGAGTTAATGAAGACAGTCTCCTTTAGTGCACACTGAAAGTTGATAACTGGGTATGATCTATATTATGTCTTCTTGTTTCTTTTTAGACCTACTGTCATTTCCACTTTCTCTGCTAGCTTTTATATGTATTTTTTTCCTGTGTCTGACATTATCTTTTGCTTTCAGTTAGTTTTTTTTTTAATTTACTTTGCACATGCATTCGTGTGTGTGTGTGTGTGTGTGTGTGTGTGTGTGTGTGAAGAGAGAGAGAGAGAGAGACAGAGAGAGAGAGAGAGAGAGAGAGAGAAAGCACTATGTGTCCCTGTGGATGACCAAGGGTGACTTCCGGAATCATCCTGGTTTGCTTTTACTTCCTTTTTGATTCTCTCTGGGATTTCCCAAGCTTAGCCCACGAGGGCCAGAAGAGCAGGGTTCGGCATTTTCCACCCGGCATTTTTATGTGGGACCTGGGATCCAAACTCAGGACCTGGGATCTGAACTCAGGACATTCTGTGAGGCAGAGTCTTAACCCCTGAACCATCTCTACAGCCCCCAGCTACAGTGTTTTAAGGAGCTTTAGCTAAGGAAAGAAAAACAAAGGATAAAGTTTAAAGATCTCTAATAATATAATATATTTAATAATATAGTACTTCTAAAATAAGTCAAAACAGAATGCATTTATCTATAGATTAGGAAATGGTGCAGTGGAAAAGTATTTGTGGTTCAAGCATGAGGACCTGAGTTCAGATCTCCAGCACACACATAAGAGCCAATCACAGTGGTGAGATTCCTGGGGCTTGCAGTGAGCTATGCAGGCAGCAGGCTCGTTGAGATATTGTATCACAAAGCATAAGATAGGCAGCTCCTGAAGAAGACACAGACCCGTATGCACACACATATGTATCTACACATGCACACGTGGGATACACAATCATTTGTCTGCAGAACATTATCACAAGCTGAAGACCTAGTCAGTTTTCTCATAGGTAAAAAAATCAATAAATATAACTTATGATTTGTGATTTGAAAATATAAGCAACATACACTTATGTATGGGTGGTTTAGTTTCCAATAGCCATAATAGATAAAAGTTTAGGGCATATAGCAGCATTTAGTAAATTCTAAGTATATTATGATTTGTATATATTAGCAATAATTTAAAATTTAA
This sequence comes from Typhlomys cinereus, assembly GCA_023101885.1. Classification (NCBI taxonomy): domain Eukaryota; kingdom Metazoa; phylum Chordata; class Mammalia; order Rodentia; family Platacanthomyidae; genus Typhlomys; species Typhlomys cinereus. The sequence continues at coordinate 2,160,781 of JALPQD010000170.1, forward strand.
GATGCAAATTATTTTATATATGACATAAAAATTTTATATATGATAAAAACAAATAATCTTTCATAGTTTTCTAAAATATGCTCTTTGAAGTAAATAGAAATTCCTTTATGATTACATTTCCACATTAGGCAAAACCCAGTTGCGTTGTTGGTTTAGAGGTCTTGCTGACAGATATTCTGACATGTCTGAGGATACAGAGCACAGGAACAGAGCCAGAGTATATCAATAACGCTTGCTTGACATTGAACTCCAAAGTACATTTTAAATTGCACCAATAATGATAGGTCAAGAGGTCTGAAGCAGTCTGTGTGTCTGTTTATTTCTGAAAGGTAAACACAGATCTGAAGCTTTAATGGAAGGATAAAGACTGGAGATGTGGCTCAATGGTAGACAGCTGAGCTAATATGCATAGGGCGCTGGGTCTGATTTCCTAGCACTGGAGGAAAAGAAGTCTTGGATTGGCAAGAGTACCTGCATCGTGTTAACCTGGAGGTCTAAATTCAACCCTGGAGCCCAAATGGCAGAGGAGAGAATGCACTTCTCAAAGTTGTTTTCTGACCTCCACGTGCCTGCTTCCCCCACAAATAAATGAAATATTTTCAAGCATACAAATGTTAGTTTTCTTCAGATTAAGGTAATATCCATTATTTCAAGAGGATTATGGAGATTACATTGATTTATATGTATTCCTTCACTTTCACTCAATCAGGTAATGGATACTTAAATACCTATTCCAAAACCAGAAAAGAAATAGCAGTAGTTAATTAAAATAACATCATATATATAAATGAATTGGTTCAGAAAGAATTTCTATCAAAAATTAAACTATAGTTTTAAATCAAATGTGCTCTGAAATCACCTTGAAATATTTAAATAAAATAAAGCTATATGTGCTTTTAAAATGTTTTCAGGGGTTCAGAAAACTATCCAGAATGAGATGACTGGTGTCAGCATAGCTTTGCATTTGTTACATCCACCAATTTCTTATATCATTATCTTAATGATAATGATGTATGACAATCTAACATGAGTATTGAGTGCAAATTTTATGATATTCACTTAAGACAAAGCTATCAAAATTATATTTTCCATTTACCACATTTAGGCTACTTCCTAAGGTTTTGCGAAATAGTTTGGGAAAGCATATCACAGCAAATTCTCTTTTCATAGATTAATACATTTTAGTATAGTTCATATAGTAGTCCAAGTTCATACCTCCATTTTTCCAGGTTATTCGTAGAAAGTTGAACTTACTAAGCAGACATGCATCACATATATACTTGTGGGCAATAATTTATCTGTAATGACTCTAGATGTTGTGCGTCATCTCAGTGGCAATGTTTTGGTGGAACTACAGATGTGTTGCGGATGCTTATGACCTCTTCCCTCGGACTCTGTGTGCAGCAGTGTAATGATCTATAGCAGCAGTGAATGCCCAATCGATAGCAGCTCATTAAAGTCAGCACTGTCAGCTTAATCAGGGAGCGCCTGCATGTTTTCAGCGGTCAGTGGAAGGTCTTGAACATCAACGTCTCCTTCAATCCTTAGGTTGCAGCTGACATGTTACAATGGGCTTTGTTAAGAGACTTGTGTGCAAGCTAATGTGGAGGCCATTTGTCATTTTAATATGTGATCAATAAAATCCATAACCAGTGTTCAGACTCATTTACTAAAGGAGAAAGTAGGAGGGGAGTGCATTTTCCCCAGGGACTTGCTTACGGTGTTCCACAGTTCTCACTCTTGCTTTATTTATTCTTTTTTTTTTTTTTTTTGTACAGACACTATGGGTTTCTGTCCATACCATTTCCCTTGATCCCCTTCTTTCACCAATCCATCCTTATTTCTCCCACCCACATGCTGCTCTGTATGTGGATCACCAGGGTCCTTTCAAGGTAGAGGAAGGGACCTGATCTGTCTGTGGAGTCTAAGTGGCCCTTCAGTGGGTAAAGGATGTACCCTGTCATTTGTCCAGCATATGTCCCTAGGGTTCTCATTGTGTGAAGTTGTTTCTTCTGGAATCCTCACTGGTCCCTGGGGCACTAGTGACATATCAGTCGCTGTGTAGATCTGGTGGGGGTAAATCTTACTGCAGCGTGCTCCTGGTCCAGGACTGGAGTGTTCTGGCCAGCAGCGCACCTCTCCATCTTTAGACTCTTGCAATCTTACTGCCTTCCCTTCTGCAAATTTCCCAAGATGATAAAGTGGCTTTTCCTTTTACAAACAAAAGCCATAACCATTAATTGTCTGAAATTAATTGTTGGGGTACAAATTTTTTGACTTCTTTCTCTCTCTTTTCTTATTAATTATCTTTTCCCTGGTTCAAAGGAGCCATCCATGATAATATCGCTGTACTCAATAGAATAGCTTTAAAGTCCTTTAGCAGGATTTCATCTTCTATTAAATGAGCACAGAATAATTTATCTTTTTTACACATAGCCCAAGGAACTGCTAGGCAATTATATTATTATAGATATTATAGATCTATAGATATTATAGATATATATAGATCAATGGAAAATGTACATATGCATGTATACATAATAATATATACATATTATATATAATAATGACTTGGGACTGAATTCTAACACTTGTGTTTGTGAGATGCATTACCAATAAAGTCGATAATGCCATACATTTATTTATATAGGCTATTCTCCCAAGAATTCGTGTTGTTTTCAATATCTTCCTTGAGGTGCTTTTATAATTGCTAATAAAGTATTTTAATGAAAAGTGATTCTGCTCAATTTTTGACTGATGCTTTAAACAGGTAATGGGGTATTAACAATGCACAAAAAAAAAGATGAACCCCCCTGCCTGCAGATAAAGTCCACAGAAGGATAACTGAGAAGCAGTTTTATACTCATGATTATTTAGTGAAAGAATTACTTGGAATAAAAAGTGACTAAAAATGAAACCCATGTAGGTGGTTCTAAAGAAAATATTGTTAGTTCTCTAAGTTTGCAAAAAAAAAAATCTCTTTCTTTTGCCTTTTAACTGGAAAATATTACTTAAAATTGTAGTGAAAAAATATTCTGAAGTTTGTCTTTGAGAAAGTCTGAAGTCCTTAATTGTTTCATAAGTTTTATCTAATAATTTTGGAGAGAGAGATAAAGAGAGAATATGAATGTATAGATCAGAGAACAACTTTCAGAAGCCATATTTCTCCTTCCACCTTGTAAGTTCCACAAACAATTCCTACAGGTGCCTTTACACATTGAGTCATCTTGCCAATCCTGAGGTACTATTTTTTTAATAAATTGATTTTGTTCAGTCTTTTAGCACCACAGAGTTAGATGTTTAATGCTGAATATACTGTTTTGAAGAGGCTTTTAAACAGACTAAAATGATTTTAGTTTTTGTTGGATAACAGAGAAAAATGAATGTTTTAGAACCTAAAATCCACAAACTGATTAAATATACCTAATTTTCTAACCAATTTGCTTTCCTAAATTCCTGTATTTATTAGTGACTTCTAAAAATCTGAATAAGAAAATTAATGTGTTTGGATGCATAAAAAACAAATGAAAAAAGAAAAACTAGCCAATCATATTCTCAACAAAAATAATTAACTACCTAATTATTCTTAAGTAAATGATAAAGAAAAGATCATGTTATTTTTAATTTGGCATTCATAGAATCCATGTAAAGATCAATCTAACATGATGAATTTCTTTTACTTGTTAAAATTATCAGTCTTGAAAGTTGAATGAAAGCCTGCCATATCCTGGGCTGCCAAGAATTACATACTTGATGGTCAATGAAGGAAATCATAGTGATTTCGAAGTGGCAAGTGGTTATTATAAATAATGCTATTTTACCTTCATGGCTAGAGGATTTGTTGTTTCAGAAAGGCGATGCCGTCTGTGGTGGCGACCTGGCTGGAGGAAAGGATTCAGGATCAAGCCAAAGCTCTATAAACCATGTGCATCCAAATTATAAGGAAAAGAAGCATGGTTATTTCGGACCTAAGCTTTACCAAGAGAGACCCTCTGCATCAATGATCCAGAGGACTAGAATTAGCAAAAAGAATTGCTCAAATGTGACTTAGCATTTTCAAAAGTGTCAGGAATTCTGGGGATGTGCAACCAGTGTGCCCGGTGCTTGTGATGCATTCGAAGCTCATGATTTGCATAAATCAAAGCATGGATCAGAATCTAGCCCAGTATGCTGGGCTACAACATTGTGATTTGTTTCATACATGATTTTCCCCTATATGAATAGAATCATTTTAAGACTAGAATATGGACTCAAGAGAGAGCTCAGGGGTTAAACTTCTGTCTCACAAGCAGAAGGTTCTGAGTTCAGACCCCAGGTTCCATATAAAATCTCTAGGCAGAAATGGTGGCAGCCTGTGCTTCCAGCCTTTGTGGGCAGAGCCTGAGAAATTCCAGAGCTAAGCAAAAAAGGAGGTAGAAGCAATCCAGGATGATTCCTGAGGTCACCCTTGGTTCTCCACAGGGACATACATTGCTCTGTCACACACACACACACACACACACACACACACCTGTAAGCCTGAGTTTGGATACCAAATCCCAAGTAAAAATGTTCGTTGGAAAAATTGATGGTCTGTACTTCTGGTCCTGGAAAATGGAGAGTGGAACTTCCCAGAGCAAAGCAAAATAAGAGGTAGGGCAATATAGGATGATGATTTCTGACAGTCACCCTTGGTCCTCCACAGGTACATGTAGTGCCCTCTGACACACACACACACACACACACACACACACACACAGCAATATGATTGACAGGGAAGCGTCACTTGAAAATGAATCTTGTTATGGTTTGGATTTGGAAAGACATGGAAGGCTTCTGCCTCTTGCATAGAAACGCTGGGGTTAGAACTGATGAGAATGTATCATGGGAGGCTTCAGTGATTAAGGGTTTGCCCTCACAGGGATTGTGGGATCCCTGGCCCTGTCTTTCTTTACCCTGCTGCTAGCCTGTGAACAGCTTTGTTCTTACCACAGGGGCAGCACCAAGACACCAAAAGTGTGAGGCCAAATAAACCTTCTCTGTTTATAAGTTGATTCTCACGAATATTTTTGTAACAGTAGCAGAAAGCTGATGAACACTAATCCTAAGCACAAGAGAATAAATCTATTTTTTTTTCATACAGCCTTGTAGAAATCTCCATATATTTCAGGAAATTGTATTTTTAAGCATTTAATAGTTAAAAATTCTTATATTATGCAATATAGGACATAGCAAGAGATACGTAAAGCAAGACCCCTTAGTTAACGTGTAGTGCAAAATAAAGAGTTGTGAAACGTTGTTACAAGAGTCAAAGCACACATGAAGACCTACTACAACCTCATCCTTCTGTTGCTTACTTCATCAACGTATTTAATGACATGTCATTCTAATCTCTGGATCACAGGACCCTATGGTTGGAGTGAGGCCTGTTCTCTTCTCCTTGCCATCTCCCTTGATGTTACTTCTCTGCTTTATTTTACTTGTCATAGAATTAAATCATTGACTCAATGCATTCTATAACTTTGTGCTTCTGCTTTTCTGAAAATCACTTAATGTGCCCCTTCTTGTGGGTTATTCAACATTCTGGGAAATTTATTCTTAGAATCTTCTGTGTTTTGCCTTGCATTCTTAGCTTCTACCTTACCTTTTATTTAACTTAGAACTTATATTGCTATTCCTATTGTACTGGAATACAATATTTCCAAATTCTTAGCTTACATCTTGTCCTGGAATTCCAAAGCCCTTGGAAATCAGTCAGTAAGCTCATTTTGTATTTGCACATTGGTTTCCAAGGGTTGAACTAATCACTGGCCCAAGGGTGCCCACATTGCAACATACAGACATTGCTGTAGCATCATGAATGACACATGTCTTTATATCCTCCTGTTTACATTTCTGTTCATGAGGTGGAACACACACGACAAAGAGAAATTACTTTAGCATTTTAATGCCAGTGTTTAGCACAAAATAAATCTTGTATATTGGGTGACATATTAATTAGTCACCAATAACAAGCAAAAAATTAAAAGTGGAACATTGGTCTTGATATTTTATCATGCCTGCCAACATGGAGTTTTTCAATTCTGTCCTAACATGTTTTTAAAATTATTATTTGATTGTATTCACGACTTAAAATAAACCCTGTTCATTCTTCTTTCATAGATTCTCTTGATGAAATTTTTTCTGCTTCTCTTTTCATTCTTGTTATTGATTTTTAGTGACAAATCACAGCTGTATTAATTTGAAAACTGACGCTGGGGCTGGGGAGAGGTTCAGATGGAGAAGCGCTTGCTACAGAAGCGTGGGGACCTAAGTGTAGATCCAGTGCATCTTCCAGAAAGGAGGGTTGGGGCCCCTCACAAACCTACCTCTAGGGTGTGGGGACCAGAGACAAGGAGATCCCTGTAGTGGGTGGAAGCTCAGGCCCATCAGACCCGCCAAAAAATAGGGAGTTCCAGGTTCATTAAGCATCTCTGTATGGAAAGGAACGAGGGAAGGAAGGAGGGAGAAAGGAAGGAAGGAAGGAAGGAAGGAAGGAAGGAAGGAAGGAAGGAAGGAAGGAAGGAAGGAAGGAAGGAAGGAAGGAAGGAAGGAAACTAAAGTGGAGGATGAGAGTAAGATATCTTAAGTCAACTTTTGCCTCCATATATGTACACAGGCACCTCTGTGCATGTGGAACACACACACACACACACACACACACACGCACACACACGCACACACGCACACACACGCACACATGCACGCACACATGCATCCCTTGTTAGCTTGCCGCATTTTTTTCTTCCTCATTTCGCTTTGATCTATTTGAAAAGAAAAATGGCAATAATCAACCAAAGCTTTAACTACCAGTTCTTTAGAGCTGTATAAAGAATCTAAGTCTAGCTTAGCATGAGCTATGCTCCTTAAAGGCAAATACACTTGATTATTTATCTTTTAAATAGCTCTTTCCTGATGGAGAAATTATCTCTGCTAGGTGATTAGTCCTAAAATCATTTTTACCAAAAAATATAAAAACATGCTGTTCATTCTGATCATGGCGCCAGCATCCTTAAATCTGTCAGACTTAAACACTCTCCACTATTCCCCAAGCAGACAGTCTGCTGAGCCTAACAGCCTGCACCTACGCAATCACTGTCTTTGCTTTCCTAGTTTCCATCTTCATTTGTTCCACTTCACTTCAGATACTCATTACCTCTTAACTAGTTGAAAATACCTATCGGATTTATTTCCCATATTGCTTCCCTGCTCTGAAGTCTCTCTGCTGTAGCACAATCTCCACTGCTAGATTAATCACTCAAAATAAGCTGGATTGTGACTTTCAAGTTCAAATTTTTGTCTAAGTTTTCATTTCCTATCTAAAATCTCAAGCCAAAAAGTATCCAAGACCACTGATATCTCCTCAATATATAATTTCAATATATAATTTCATTTAATGTTTCTGCTAGTAGACAGCTGCTTGCATTTATGCAACCAGAGAGAACTGAGCATAGGCCAAAAGGTGACACGTACTTTAGAACCCTTAATCCCAGCATGGCTGTAAATATGCGTAAATGCATATTCACATATTCATGCATTTGCATGTAGAGATTCATGCCCATACAAGTAGAAAAACTGATCCTATGGCAAAATTAATAAAACTAGCACGACTTTTACAAATGGCAGAGTCAAAGGAGAGAAAAGAGAATTCCTATCTCTGAATCTAAAAGTGAAGTAATGGATTTGCAAATAATTGAGAGGAAAATCTCTTTTGATATTTGGACTTTTTCTCCCACTATAAGCTTCCTCATTTCAATTCATGATCACAGTTGTCCTTGATATAGAAAAACCACATCATTAGATTTTCTTCACCACATTCCTACCTTGGGTCTTTGGATACTTTGTGCTTGAAATTCCCAAACACCATAGCTCAACGTGTAGATATTCTACTTACATTTCAGGAGTATTTCAGTGCTATACACAATGTCTTCCTAGTAACATTAGCTTGTGAGACACTATTACAAAAATCAATATACTGCTTTCTTTCTCATAATTCAGCTCTTTAATGCTCTGTCTAATGTTTTATGCATGCCAAACACTGGGTCTTTCATTTATTCAGCAAATATGCCATTAGTACCTACTGCAGACCAGACACTTCTCTGCTAAGTGGGGATGCAGGGAAGAGAACAGTGATAACAAAAACACAGCTCCCACAGCGCTCAGGCTAGGTGTGAAGTGAGTGAGATAAACAAAAGCAAGTCAGCAGATAAATGTTTACTGAATTTGCAAACCTTGATGAGCAAACAAAGCAAGGTTCAGAGGACTAGAAAGGGCTGGAGCACAGTCTTCTCAATTTACATAAGCAGGCAAGAAAAATCTCACTTACAGGTGATTTTTGATCCAGAAACCTCAAGACAGTAAGCATGGTGAGCACTCTGTATATCAGAGGAGAGAACTTGAAGCAGAATGAATACCCACAAAGGGAGAGTTGTGGGATTCACATGATCAACAGGACCAAGATGATGATCATATTAACCTGAATACACCATATCTGATCTCAGAAGCTAAGCAGAGTTGGGTATAGTTACTATGTAGATGAAGGATCAATAGGGCTAGAGTACAGTGGCCTAAGAAGGAGAGCTTTGGAGTAATAAAAGTCTTGTAAGGTTGTTACAGAAGAGAGATTATAGTAACTGCTGTGAAAAAGATTCAGGAAATGAAATTTAGAATAAAAATTTGGTAGCATCATAGGTTCAGAGGCAGAAAAGACAAAAAGCATTGATTAACTTCACAACATGACCTCACAATATATCTAAAAATACATATCTTTAAATAAATAAAACTCCAAACCTACTAGTATCTACAGTGTATAGTCTCTAACTTTAAATTTGTTCATCTATTCCTGGATTTAAGTCAATAGCTATTTATCCTTATCCAATTACTTATTGCTAATTGTCAATTTAAAATATTAGTTCTATTCAGGCACAATAATGTCCCAAATTCATCTGAGAATCTCTGTGTTTAGAATATAGAATGAATAATCTAAAATAATCTATATTTGTTTTGTGGGTAAGAATTTGCTACACATAAATGGATATATAAGCAACAGCATTATATGTGAATTCAGATGTTTATAATCACAGTCAAGTTAGATTTTCATGAGGTAGAAGTAAACAGTTTTATTATGCACTATGTACTATGAATATGCACTATGAAAATTGATGATACCCCACAATGAATTATCTGATACAATCTTCATAGCTATTTTGATAGTAAAAGGACCACAGAACCCTGTCCCTGTGAGTTTTTATATACATCACCAGTAAGAGGGAAATTCTAGGTCATTCCAAAAACTTCACTCCTGTACTGCTGAGAGCTTTTAATTTGCTTTGTGTGTACAAATTCTCAAGTGGTAAATAGACTATGCATGGTTTCTCTAATTTACTGGACCATGTAACCTTTTCCTCCCAAGAAAAACCCTACAGAACAATTGGTCGTCACAGTATTTTGAGAATGCTGGGTAATGTGATGCTTGGTCTGAGAAGCATGATATCCTAAGGGAAAAAAGAAATCTTTCAACATATGGGTTTCGCAAGTATTGATCTTCAGATGTTTTCACATTGGAAGATGGTCATTGCCTAAGAGAGAACTCTGTGTATGATTGTTTGTCTTTAATCTTTGAAATGGAATGTCTGAAATCAACAAAAAATATTCAAATGTTAAAGAATCCAAAAACACATCATGATCTCATTTTCTAGGACAGTGATGTGAAATAACCAAAACCCGTCCATTCTTCATTTAAGATCTTTAGTAATGAGAGATAATTTTTAAGGATGTTTGTAAATTTTGTAATTTCTGTGAATTTATCTTTTATAGTTTAAAAATTTTTGTAAAGGTAATAATTTTTGTCAAAGGGTCAGTATTCATAGACATGGTATTAAACATTTTTCAGCTGTGGTTGTGGAAAAACTTGTTCCTTAACCACCTATATTCTTTAACCACCTATATTTCAGGACTGACATACTATAATTCCCAAAAGAACCAAAGAGACTACTTTTGGAGAAATTCATCATTTTACTTTACATGCTTAGAATTATTTATAATTGAATATCACTATTATTCTTTTAAAGAAACATTTTTTATTTGTTTGTTCATATTTTTGTTTATTTTCAGAAATGGGAGTACGTCACAGGGTTTTGCATCTGTTTGTGAAGATTGCTACCACCGAGTTACTTATAACTCCAGTAGTTAGTTTCAGCTGCCAGTACTTGATATGGGTGTCTGGAAACACCTATAAAGAACTATTTAGTGACAGCAGACTGGAAAGCTCGAAAGTAAGGATGCACATTGGTTCTTGCCTCCTGTGCCTTTTTTTTTTCTTCTGTAATTATAATACCACCAATTCTCTTGGCTCCTGATAAGGGTATCACTCCTGTCAGGATGAATCTTGAATTGTGATCGTCATTGAACCACGCATTCTCATAGATGTTTTGCAAAGAAAATTATGAAAGTAAGGTAAGCTTCAGTGCCTTGGAAATACTCTTGTTGCACAAGTGTAAGTCTTTAGAACACAAAGAAGGCATGCAGAAGGCATACTCCCGCTTGGATAAACTGCTGGATTTCTTATTGTCTCATGAACCCAATCCCCTATGTCAGATACAATTGATATAATGAAATCAAATGAATTTCCAGGCAACTTCCTGCCTGGACGTTTCTTTTGGTTACAATCTCAGTGTAATTTCTTGGTGGTTCTGAGGTGAAACTGGTTATCAAACACCTGGAGCTATGAGCTGCTCAAGTCACTCACACTTCTTTTCTTTCTGGAATATTCAGAACATATGATCATGGTGAACAGAGAGTAAATTCAATTTAATTCAGTACACATTTGTTGAACAGACATTGGGCTCAGGTATTAAGGATAAAGAGAAGACAAATATATATTTCCTGTTCATACATACATTATCAGAAATCTAGTTGACTAGAGAGAAATCTCCTAATGTAAATATACAAGGATGGTGTTTCATGTAATGTGAGATAGACTATCCAGTTGCTTTAGAATTAGAGGAGGAAGTGACTGATTTTTGACTGGAGTTAATGAAAGCTTAGTAGAGGTTTGTTTTATTAGAAATAATTGAGCTAGCTTAAATCCAGTGGCTTAGGAAATGATTGGTCATGCAGACAAAAATATAACTTGCAGATTTGTTTGTTTAATTACTTAGTTAATCCATTAATTTAGGTTCATTAATCATTAATCATATATTTAATGAGGATACATTATATATTCTGTATTTGTTTTTAGAAACTATAACAACAGTTCTGGACAAGAGAGGTGAAGTCCCTATTTTAAGTAAGCTAGGTTCTGGGCAAGGCCAAATAAAGCAAGAATAGAAAACAAAAAAGTAGTTGTAATAAAAAAGTTGAAATAAAAAAGTAGTTGTAGTCTGAGATTAATTTAGAGGGGATGGAAGCAACAATGGGAGACAGTGTGTACAGGAGCTGGTCTTGTTGGCGTGCACAAGGATTGTCTGTTTGAGAATGTGACTTCGACATGGATGTTCATGGAGAAAGAGGAGACCTGAGGATGATCAAGATGCAATAGTTATGGTCTAAGAGAACATCATGTAGGATAGTCATCAAGTATGATGACATGTCAAATAGTTAATGAAGAAGGAAGTAAAGGGATTCACTGACCGGAAGGAATGACTTTAAGAACCTACAGAAAAACCTCTGGAGGGCATCAAGGAGCTCAGATTCGGGTTTTTTTTTTTTTTTTTTTTTTTGATGCAGTGCAGGCATCTGCATGTGTTGGCTCGGTCTTCAATCTAACCTGATTAAACACTTTGGGACCTTTAATTTAAGTGTGAGATGCACCTGTGAACGTGTCATGGCATCTTTGGATAGAAGGGCATCATGTAGGTCCAGTGGCTGGGGCTGGGGAGATCGTTCTCAGTGTGAGTGCCAGTTCCTTCCAACTGGCAAACAGCCAAGTGAATAACATTTGGGGGAAGGCCACATGCAAGGTCCTTGAACTCAGAAAAAGAGTGTCGATGACCACTGGCAACCTCTGATATTACCCTCTAGCATCTCTGTACTTTGAATTCAAACTTGAAGTTATGGACTTTCCAGGGAGTTTCCAAACTTTTTCCAACAAATTGGGCCTGTTGAGAACTCTGGTTTCCCAGAGTGCAAAACAACTATTGTTGGGTTTCCTAGCCTCTGTTAATGCAGTTAAGTCCCATTTAAATGTATACACATTCTATTAGTTTTAGTCTATTCTTCTGGAGACACTATATAATATAGAATGACTGCTATATTTGTATTTGACGAAAGTGGATCTGACTGTCCCAAGGAGAACTTACACAGATATGGAAGAAGAAATGTACCTGTATTGGATGTCATTGTTCTATTTTAAAAAGAATACTGTTGGAGCCACAATAATGTTCTATACTAAAGGGGAACACAAAAAAGAGCTCTAGGCAATGCCACTGAGTCCTTACACCTCATCAGAGAGGAAGACCCAGAGGGAAGTTTGACAAACACACTAATGGATGCTCCAGGAATGGGGGTGGGGAATGGGAGAAGGGGAGGGAGGGGAGAAAGGAATGGGAAATGGGGGAGGGAGCAGGGGGGGCCCAGAAAGAGGAGGAGGGAGGAAGGGGAATGGGCTACTTATCAACTTTGTATGAGTGGAAAAAATAAAAAAATGCTGTTGGTGTTTCATTTAGGTAATAACCTGGAAAATGAAAATAGAGTAATTGAAAATACAATTCTTGGTATATAAAAAATCTTGTTCTGATAATTATGGAGATAGAAAGAGGGAGGAGAGAGGAAAAGGGGTGGTTGGAAACTAAAGAGAAGAATGAAATCATAGACTCACCATTTTGTTTGAGCAACTGGGTAAACATTGGTGTGACTCCCCAAGGTGGGTGGACTGAGTCAGCAGAGAGCCTTGTGTGCTTTTGTGGATTGCTGATACATACGTCTTTCATTAGATTTCTCCCCACTGTTGTGTATCATGCAGGGAATGCACAATTATCTCAACACTAGTTTTTGCATTCCAGTCTACAAGAATCCAGTCACTTCATGCTCCTAAGCAGTAACGTTTAACTTGAACTCTCATTTAATTCTTACAAGAAGTCTGTATTTATTTCTTAGGTGAAGGAGAGGAAAGGCACTCTTCTGACCCCTGTTTGATAGACATAAACACGGACATACAGAGAAGCTCTAGACTTTGTCTTTCTTAATATAAGTAGTCAGATTCAGGCATAGAATTTTAACCCAGACTTTCATCTAATTCCTGATACTGTTGGCCATGACATGACTTCAGTGCCAAATAAGGAAAACACAACCAACTATATGTTAAATATGATAAAAAATTATCAAATTTTTTATATTTTATAGCATCCTTGACCTATTTAGATGATGGAAAAGCAAACCTGTTCCAAGACTTTTGAAGACACAAATGACAAATGCTGTGTGCTTTGTTTGCTTTTAGGCAATGTTTTACTATCCATTTGTCAACGATGCATGATTAGAACAGAATTGGAGAGCAGCATTGTTTGGTTCCTTCAGAAGCAAAGGAACCTAGATAAATATAAGTGCTTATCCTTCGTGACCTCAAATGAATATGCTATTGACAGCAGAACAGCTAGCTAGCTTTTCCTAAGAGAAGTTGCTATATTTGTAAGCTTCTGTGGATACATGTGCTTATTTATATAGAGGAAAAAAATAACAGATTGCCTTCCAGAAGATTCACGAGTATGCATGTTGGAATCACACTGTGATAGATTATTTACTGTAGAAGAGTTAAGGAAGAAAGACACCAAAATGAAGCTTCAGCCATTTGTGTTTTAGGGAAAACAAGAAAAAGGAAAGTAATTCTGACTACCTGGAATCCCCTAATTTGAAGATAATGCCATATTTCATAAATATCAGAACAATAGTATTTATATGGATTGTCTGAAAGCATTGGAGGTATTTCATTACATGCAACCTGGAATGATAGAAGTGTCTTTTCATTTCTCTGAGCAAAACAAAGGTGATTGCTTTTCACAGTTTTGAATTCATTGTTTTTGTTTCTGAAATCATTTTCTCTGAACAAAAACAGCTGCAACTGAGTAGTATGTAGACAATCTTTTTAAAACTTGTGTTATTACACAAAGCTACAATCAGTGATTTTGTTCTTTTTCTATCTTCTGCAGACTGATATTCATAGTGTCTGTGTTACCCAAGGCTGCCTTATGTGATAGCAAGACCAGTACATATACATGGAACACCTGGAAATCATCTTGGAGTGAATGAACTCAGAGTCTGAGATCAGAGCTCACTGGCACCATGAGATTCTGCTTGGAAAAAAACATTCCATAAGAACCTGAGACTCAAATTGTCAAATAATTGCCTGGGCTGATACCATGAAGACAAATAAGAGTAGAAATTTACAGACAGACAGAAACAAAAGCAATTATTTCTGCATGTGTTCCTGGCTGCCCGATACTCTCTAACACTAAAGATACTCTATTAAGGATTCCAGATTTTAGATGTTAATGTTTAGTGAAGCAATTTGAAATGACTTCTCAAATTCTCATAATACAAATAAAAACAAGCCTTATGATTCAAAATATATTTTCATAGAATCAAATCCCTGCTGTAGCTTCATTGAATTAGGTTCTGCTACTAATTTTATTGTTAATAGGAATGTTATTCAAAACGATGTAAAGTGATAAGGAAAAGAAACATGTTATTTTTGTTTTTAAATAGTGAGAGACATACAACCATCTCAGTTTGAAAGCACATGGAGGTTACCCATTGTGTGGAAAAATTCCTTCCCCAGAGACATATGAACCTTGATTGTATCAGCAAAGTAATTTGTACATTTAAAATTCTAAAGGTTGTAGGCTTCTGTCACGTTCTTTTCATTATGTAAATAGCGTTTCCATTTAATTTTCATACAACTTGCTTTAATCAGTTCAACAGAGCAGAATGAAGGTTACAGCTCAGAGAATATCTAAACCAAGTGGTTTAACAAGGACAGCCTTCCTCAAGTCATGGATGAGCAATTGCGAACCACCATAGGAGTTTCTATTTTCCTGCCTATTGGTACTAGCACATGAAAAGCAAATACGGGGCTGGAGAGGTGGCTCAGGGGTTAAGCCTCTGTCTTGCAGGGGGAGGGTCCTGAGTTTGGATCCTAGACCCCATGTATAGGCGCCGGCGGAAGCGGGGCGGCCTGCGTTTCTGGTCCTGGTAGGGCAGAGCCTGTGAATCCCCGGGCAGAGTAAACAAGGAGGAGGTGGAGGCGGTCCATGGTGGTTCCCGAATTCACCTGTGGTTCTACACACACACACACACACACACGTGCACACACGCACACACACACAATTGAATAAATAAAAATTTAAAAAATTAAAATTAAAAAAAAAGCAAAATACGTGAAAACAAAGATGATGCTCTTACCACAGAAAAATCCAACCTCCTCAAATGAAAGCAGGGAAAGGAAATATCAGAATCTAACATAAGGAAGCAAATGCTTTGCATACCGATTTCTGAGGATAAACACAATGCATAGTTTAAATGTGCTCTGTCTTTCTGCACTGTGATATCAATGGGCTCAAAAACTTAGTGTGTCTATTCTTAATGCTACGAATACTTTCCATCACAATTTTTCAACTATTCCTTCAAACTATAAATTACATGGCAACGTGCAACATTGTAGTGATAAACTCTTACCCCTTCTTTACTAAGGATAGGACTCTCAACTAGAGATCTAATTACCTTGTATAGATAAAGAGATTTTGGTCAGAAAATAACATAAATTCAGTGGGTATTGGAAAATCAAGTAATATTAGTGACCAGTCGGGATGAGAAAGGAGAAATCAGGGGCAAAATTGGAGTGAGAAGAAACTGAGTTCTTGCCAGGCCCTAGGTGACAAACCAGTGGGCTAATCATTGCGCAAACTCTCCTTTCTCTGCGTCATGTTAACCTTGAGACTTCTCTCAGGGAAGTGTAGTCTCTCTTAAGATCTTCTCCCTTCCTGCTGAAATGTTAATAGGTCTTTGTACGGCCTTGTAAAAGTGGACATCTTTGTAGGGTGTTCCTGGGTTCAGGAGCCTGTTCCGAGCAAATGATACTGTCTGTCAGGACTCATCCCCACCCTTAGACTCTTGCAGTCTCAGGGATCCTTTTTTGCAAGGTGCCTTAAGCCTTGGGATCAGGGTCTGATGTTGACATAGTGTTTAGATATGAGCAGGTCACAGTCACTTATTCTATGCACTTTGGACATTTGGATTGGTTCTCTGCATTAAACACCTTTCATTGCAAAAGGGAGTTTCTAGGAAAAGAGGTAAGAGCTCCTTAATTTCTCTGTGTGTGTACGAGTGTATGTGTGTATGCATATGTGTTTGTATGTGTCTGTGTGCATGCGTAAGTGTGTGTGTATGAGTGTGCCTGTGGAGGTTCAAGAGTGACTGGGAATCATCCTGAATTTCTCTACCACCTTTTGTTTCTGCTCTGTGGTTTCTCAGACTCTACATAGCTGGGTTGGAAGTTCACCATTTCCACCTAATATTCTGAGGTGGAAACCTGGAGATGGGAATTCAAGTCCTTCTGCTTGTGAGGAAGAGGCCTAACCCCTGAGCCATTTCTCCAGTCCTCTAGCTCCTCTAACTTATGAGTACAGTAAATAAATGCTTAGATTGGAGTTTGGTATCATGTCCAAAGCAGAATCTTAAATGAAACCCAGGGCCACTCACAAAAAGACTTGAAAGTAGGAGGAAGTCTGTTTGGAAGGCAGAAAAGTATGAAGCGGGATGGGAGGTAGGAACGGAATTGGGTGGTAAGGTGGGAAAACACACAGATTCACTTGTATTTATGAAGGAAAATGCCAAAGAGTAAATAAATAATCCATAAAAGAAGAACTTTTAGGATGAGAAAGAATCAGAAATCTGATGACCTCATCAGGAAATATTTTAAGTATTTAAGCTAGGTGGACAATCTTGAAGGTGGAAAAAGCATGAATAATTCACTGAACATTGAATTTTTATCAAACAAGAGAGCCATCCATGCCAGTGCCAATGAGAAATCAAACTGCTTTGTTCTGTGTTGCTATTCAACAGCCTTTGTAAGAAGGTATTGTGGACTAACTAACTCATACTTTCTTTAAGATGTAAACAATTTTCCATAAGATGTCATGATTTTATAATACGTTAGGAACCAAGTTTCTCAGTCTTCCTCTCTTGTTGTCTCTTATTTGTTTACGTTGAATCATAAGTGTGCTTTATGATAGACATTTAAAATTTACAAGTGTATCAAAGGATTATTAACCTAGTAGGAGGTAGTTCAATTGATAAAAGTGCTTGCCCTGTAGCAAAAGGTCAACCCCCAGAATTGATGGAAAGCCTCTGATGGCATAATCCCAACGCAGGGGATGTTGAGAGAACCAGCTCCTTGGAGTAGATGTCCAGCCAGCATAGTCTACTTGGTGAAATTCCAGCAAGTAAGAGAACGTGCTGCCCCCAAAAAGGTTAACAGCACTTCAGAAACAATAACTGAGCTGGCCACTGGTCTCTCTATGCCTGTAAGTTTTTTCCAGTCCAAACACAAGGAGTATTGAACTGTCAAAAAAATCAGTCTCTGAATTTGATATGTTACTATCCCTAATGAGTCTAAGTACAACAGCTATTATTGAAGCATTAGTGTTTAAAAGAGAAAAAAATAAGACACCAGCAGAAACATTTGAAAGTTTCAAGAAAAATTTGAAAGTCTGATGCTTTTATATATTTTAGTTTATACTTATGATAAGTGGTTGTACATTGCAAAATTTCTAGTGTTTGAAAACTGCTAAGAGTTTAGTTCGTGACTAAGTAGAAGGCTTTTTCTTTATGAAAGTGGGTAAGGGAAAATGCCTTTTTAGTTTCAACTGTGAAGATCAGTAGCGCTTTCTTTTGATTTTTAGTTGTTAAGTCAGTCGAATGTTTTTGCTCTAAGTAGCCAAAACACGAAAATGAAAATGAATGCTCCCACCAGGAATGTGAACATGTCCCCTCACAGTAAGAACTTATGATGCTTTTATCTTATCTACTCTTTGCTACACAGTCACCCAGAATCACAATTCCCCTTTTTTCTCTTCAACCTCTTCCTTGCAGGATAGCTTAATTCAAACAAAGATGGTTGAATGGATAGTGTGAATCCATCCCTTTCTTATTGATACCCATTTGTATAAATAGTTTCTTAATATTATACTACAATATTGTTACTTCTATTTTAAATTCATTTTATATTTTTCACCAGAATTCCATATGGTTCAAATGTCCCTCATGATGTTTTTGTTAGATAGGGTTTGAGTCATTTTGCTTTCTGTATAATTTTCTTCATGATCATAGTAACTACCTCACCCAATAAGTGAATAAGTGAATTTATTCCATGTTATAATTACAGGTTATAGTCTATCGTCATGGCAAGAGAATTTCTAGCAGGAGCCAAAGGAACTGGTCCTACCACATCCACAGCAAAAATGGAAGGTCAGGTCTCATACATACTAGCTGGCAAAATGCCAATTGTCTCTCTTTATCCGGTGTCTACGACTGTTTTTACTGACGATGGGCTGAGTCTTCTGTATGAATTATGCAGTCAACACATTCTCCTACAGACTTACCCAGAGGTTCACATTAGCTAATTATTCCTAAGTCTGCCCAGAGACCTGTATTTTAAATGTCAAGCTGACAGCTGAAGCTAACCATAACAGAAGCTTGCAAAACTTCCTCTCACTTCAATCATTTGTTATTTTAAAAATTTTTCTCCCACATTTTATTTTTTTCCTAATCATACAAGCTTAATAGGTACTACCCACTCCCTATCCTCTCCCTTCTCCCTCCTTCCTCCCCTCCCCAGGCATCCCCCCCTTGCACTTTCCTCCCTTCCTTTTACCTGCTCCCTCTTCCTCTCCCAGTGGCTCCCCCTTCCTCCTTCCAATCCCTTGGATCATCCTTTTGTGTGAACACCAAACCTCCCTCTGAGTCTTCCAACCTAGAGTGGCATATCATGGAGCCCCTTCTTGGGCTCCTTGTTGTATGGGAACTCTATTATGACTGTTAATCCCTTGCCTCTAAGGATCCTACTGCCTGAAGCCTTCTCCCCTGTGATCCATATTAGACTTGGGGGGTTGTTGACATGTCAGCCATTGTGCAGGTCAGGCAAAGCCCAATTCTGGCTGCTGCAGCCCTAACTTGTGTGGAGTATCTTGCATGTTGTTGATCCTCCCCATCTTTAGACCCTTACAATCTTGCTGCCCCCTCTTCCACAAGGGTCCCTAAGCTTCAGGATGGGAGAGATTTGGCTGGTCTTTCAGATGATTAATGTAGGGTCTTTGGTGTTCTGAATTATTTGTTTTCAGTTTGTTTTCAGTTTTGCTTTTCCTACACTGGCCTTGGCCCCATCCTGATTGGCATGGAAGGTCAACTCCTAACCAAAAATAAAAGACTGCTTAAATGAAGATCTTAATATAGAGGAGACTCAAAGGTAGATGGAAGAATAGGAGTAGGGCATAGCAGTGAGCGGAAGAGGTCAGTGTCCCTTTTGCAGGAAGGTTACCATCTACCTGCCAGTCCCTATACCCTCCCTGACTGGTGAGATCAAGCCTCATTAGTCACAGGTGACTAGGAAGGGAAGTAAGGCTGAGCTTCATTTGGTGTCTTGCTATTTACATGCAATACTTGATGGTGAACTATTTTCTCTACTGAAGCATGATCCCCTCTGGGGGGGACCTTCCTTCCTCTTCTCTCCTGTTTATAATCCTTTGTGATTATGGTAGGTATGACATAGATTTACCTTTGAACATGTCATTAAGTGAGTTTGGAACTAGGCTCCACTTATTAGGGAGTAAGTTAACAGCTGAAACTAACCATAACAGAAGCTTGCAAAACTTCCTTTTACTTTACTAATTTCTTATACTGCACAGACAAAATGATTTTCTAAATACAATAATTTGTCCAGTGACTCAGTGTTACATTTAGAATTGAACACTAAGATTTTAAAAGATGCTTTATCATATTGTTTCATTGATCTCTTAATTCTGCAATTTACATTTATTTTCTTTTAGAATATGCACGTTGTTTCAGTTATTCTACATAGTTATTGATAAAAATTATCATCAAATGACTCAAGGGAACTTAAGGGTTTAATTTATTCTCTTACACTAATCCAATTATAGTTTCTAGTCCAGTGTGGCAGGAGAGCATGCACCATTACCAAAGGGCTGAGGGAACTGGCCACATCACCTTCACATAACAGCTGAGAGAGGGACAACCCTTAACTTGGTAGACCAACAGTCTGGCCAAGTATACATAAAAATGCCAACTTTCTCAAACAGTTCCCTGGGGACTACTTCCAACCACCACAGGCTGGGCCTTCCCCATTAACTAGACAATCTTCTGCAGGTTTTCTCTGTGCTTTACTCAACTACTAATTATCTACAAGTGTGCCCAATGCTTGAACCCTCAACCATCAAGTTGACATCTGTGCCTATGACATGCCAAGTGTATTATGTGCATGATTTTGGGTATGTGCATAGATGTACATGCATGTAAAGGTCAGAGGTTGATGTTAGATATCATGTTCTGTTCATTACTTTTTTTATAACTTTTTTATTCACCTGTGCATGTGTGCACGTGTGTGTGTGTGTGTGTGTGTGTGTAGAACCACAGGCAAATTCGGGAATCACCATGGACGCCTCCGCCTCCTCGTTGTTTACTCTGCCCCGGGATTCACAGGCTCCGCCCACCAGGACCAGAAATGCATCCCCCCCCTCCCCCGCCCTGCTTCCACCCGGCATCTATACATTGGGTCTAGGATCTGAACTCAGGACCTTCTGCCTGCAAGATAGAGGCTTAACCCCTGAGCCACCTATCCAGCCCCAATTTTTTTTTATTAAAAATTTAATTATACATTTTAAAATTTTTTACCAGTTCCCTCCCTCTCCCCTCCTCCCCCTCCCCTTCCCCCAGTGCCTCCCCCCCAATTCCCAGAGAGTCCTTTATTGTGTACGCCTAACTCTCCACTGGGTCCTCCTCTCCGATGACATATAAGGACCCAGTGGCATTTCCATAAGCCCTTTCTCTTATTCCCCTTAAGCATAAGATCACTACTATGGCTGTCAATCCCTTGCCTCCAGGGGTCTCGGTGCCCTTAACAGATGCTAGACTTTATGAGGGCAACAGTGCGCTGGACATTGCGCAGGGCATGCAAAGTCCCATTATGATTGCTTTGGCCCCAACTATTGTTGAGAATCTTGCAAATCGTTGCTCTTCCCATCCTTTTGCTCTTACAATCTTACCGCCCCCTCTTCCGCAAATGTCCCTGAGCTCCAGGATGGGGAGAGATTACCAGCCCCAATTTTGACATAATTTTCTTTACAATGAATTAGTTATAGTAATTTTTTGTATCATTTTATCCTGTTACTGTTTTAAAATTTTTGACTTTAGTCTCAGAAAGATTATTCTGAGTTCAAATTACATCATATTGAATTATTTTTTAATTTTAATTTTGTTCTTACTGTGTGTGTGTGTGTGTGTGTGTGTGTGTGTGTGTGTGTGTGTGTGTGTATTTATTGATGATTATACATGTGTGGGCATGGGTGTTTGTACATGAGTAAACTTGAGTGTGTGTACCCATGAAGGCCCACCCAAGAGTGATATCAGGAACAGTCCTCAATAATTCTTCAACCTTATTGTTATGATTCTGGGTCCCAGATTAAATGAAGACATGGAGATCCTGTCTTTAGGGATAGTCTGGCTAGCCAGCTTGCTCTGGGGAGTCTTAGTCTCTACCTTCCAAGGGTAGAATTATAGGCAAACTGCCATAGCAACTCTACATTTGGGTGTGTGCACATGCCTGTGTGTGTGTGTGGGGAATGTGTGTGTGGATATGTGTGTGTGTGTGTGTGTGTGTGTGTGTGTGTTTGTAGAAGGCAGTTGAGTGTGTATGCCTGTGGAGGTCCAAGGGTAATATCAGGAGCCATCTATCATGCACCATCATATCTTCTTATTGCTTTGCTCTAGGCCTTCTCAGGCTCCATTGACAAGGACCAGAATTGATGGCTGCCACCATGTACCGTCAGCCTTTTTATATGGAATCTTGGGATGTGAATTCACATCCTTTTGCCTGCCACACAAAGACTTTTATTCCAGAACCATCTCCCTAGCCCCAGCCCAACATTTTTATAATGTCTGGTGATTTGAACTGAAGTACTTTTCTTTCAGAGGCAAGTCATATCTTTGTCCGATTTCTTGACTATTTTAATGTTGTGTTATATCTATTCAGTATGTCATAGTATGTTGTGGTTATTGTGTGTTCCATTTTCCTGTACTTATTAACTTTCGCTCTCTGTCTCTCTCTCTCTCTCTCTCTCTCTCTCTCTCTCTCTCTCTCTCTCTCTCTCTATTTGTTGAGGAATTAATTAGTAATTAGGTTTCCATGGCTTGTCCTGGGAAAGGGAGAACAGCTGCTAGGCTTTTCTTTACTGGACCAGTTTCAAACATGTGTACAATCTACACCCATTTCTAGACTCATCCAAAGATAGATTCACTATTCTTAACTCCTTCAATTCTAATAAGTGTAAAGCAACCACCTTATCATTAATTGGGAAATTAATTGAGAAAGTATTGTCCGATAACTACACTTTCTCTAGGCTATTGGTACCTGAAAATTTGGAGATTATTACAGGAAGGTGTGAAGTCTGCTTGTGAGGCAGAAGTTTAACCCCTGAAGCATCTCTCCAGACCCTTGTTTGTAGGTTTTTAATCTCAAGAATCTTAGTTTTATTCTGGTCTTTGTGCCTCAGCATTCTGTCCCACAAAAACCAATGAACCAATGGACCAAGTCTGTCCCCTGGACACTTTGGAACATTTGAAGTCTGAGAGACCCTTCCTTCCAAAGTTTCTTTTCATGAATGCATGGAAAAAGGAAAACACTAAGAACTTATAAGACCTAAAAAATGTATGTGAAGACCTCCAGTTTCCAGTCTGGCGTGCAAAGAATTTGGAAGAGTTTCCCACTGTCTAAACAAAGAAAACAGCTGATCCTGTTGAAAAATCAATAAAACTTCTTGGCTATATCTGAGAATTAAGAGAATAAGATATCCATACTCAAGAACGTAAAAGAAAAAAGAGAGAAACACATCAGAACTAAGGGTCGAGTCTTTTCCTAGGGTATCAGGCCTGCAACAGGGAAATTCAACTCAAGATGGCAAATTGCTGAGAGCGCAGTGAATTTCCAGGGTCTCAGACAAGGATGAAAGTCTAAAGCATCCAGGTACACTTAGATTTTTAGGTAAGATCATTGTGCTTTTAGAGGTTTTACCACAAGTAGATTTATCACATTCTCCCAGTGAATATCAGATGCAATTTTCACACTTTTCTGATAAGCCTTGATGAAATAAGCTTAGAGCTTATTTCTGCTTTTTATGTTATTTCTGTTATTTCTGTTATGTTATTTCTGTTATTTCTGTTCTTATGGACTGCATTTAAGAAAAATCACTTTATCCGAGCCTAATTTTTTTGGGGGGGATTTAATTGTATCTTTCAAATATTTGAAAAGGAAAGCAAATAGTTTCAAACAGATTTTTTTAATATTGGCAAATCTATACTAAATTTTATAAGAAAATTTAAATTTTGTAAGATTCAGGGGAGTTAACATGATATTGACAGTGTGTGAACTCACATAACTGAGTTTTAGCATTTATTATAAAGTTCTGTTAATTGACAACGATATTGGTAAAATGATAGACAAACGCATCAGCAGACCACAACAGAACTCTCAGAAATAGATTATGCCAAGAGTCAATTGACTTTTGGCCAAGAAGCAAGGTAGCTCAATGAAGTAAAGGAAGTTTTATTTAGTAAATGGTGCTAGAACAGGTGGAGAACCATTTGTGAAATAAAAAAAAAGAATTTAGCAGTTAATATAAACACATAAATTACACTCCTGAGAAATATTAACTCAAAATAAATATTGATCTAAATGTAAAGTGAAACAGTATAACTCTCAAAAGAAAACAAAAAAATCAACATGACTCTATATTATCAGTGTCTTTTCAGATATTACATGTATAAGACACATTTGGTGTATAAGAAAATAATTATAAAGTAGATTTTTGGATACATAGGCTACTATAACAACTATTTTATAAGATACCTTATATCCCACTGAAAATTATTACCCAGGGTTCTGAGAGCTGGAAAGTACAAGATAAAGGTCAGCAAATCAGGGTCTGGTGGTTTTTGTTCTGCTTTAAAGATGACACCATCTAGGTTTCATCTATGTGGTAAAATTTTCTCAGGCTCTTTTATAAAAGACCTCACTTCACTCATGACCAGATTATTTCCTAAGGTTCAACCTCTTAGCAATAAGATATTAGCTATTTGGTCCCAAAAGAATTCTTGAGGGAACACAAGTCTTCTGGCTGTAACATCATGAAAAAATTATGTGGACATTATTAAAGGTGAACACTTTTTGTTTCTTGAAAGATGCTGTTCAGACAATTATATGGAAATGCACACAGGGAAAAATTCTGTACAAAACGCATTTGTTAAATGACTGGCATCTGAAATATACTCAGAATTCTTAAACTCAACGACAAGCAAATAATGCTACTAAACTGTGTGCAAGAACTGGGCATCAACTCTTGAATGAAGAAACACAGAAGATGAGTGAATGTGAACATTATCTTATTAGAGATTAAAATTTAAACAAGATGTACCACAAATAATCTGTTAAAATAGACACAAATATTAAAATCCCAAATATTGATACCATAGATATTCTCCTGACAATATATTAAAAAAGTGTTAATTCTCTAGTGGTGAGAATGCAAAATGACACAGATAAAAAATTGATAGCTTCTGGGGGCTGGAGAGGTGGCTCAAGGGTTAAGCCACTGCCTTGCAGGTGGAAGGTCCTGAGTTCGGATCCTAAACCCCACGTATAGACGCCGGGTGGAAGCGGGGGCGGCCTGCGTTTCTGGTCCTGGTAGGGCGGAGCCTGTGAATCCCGGGGCAGAGTAAACAAGGAGGAGGTGGAGGCGACCATGGGGGTTCCCGAATTCGCCCGTGGTTCTACACACACACACACACACACACACACACACACACACACACACACACACATGCGCACATGCATAATTGAATAAATAAAAAAAAGTTTAAAAAATTGATCGCTTCTTACAGAGGGAAAGATCTCATTATATGCTATGGTTTTAACATGGCAAATCCTCCCTGAGGCTCATATGTCTGAAGACTTAAGTCCCTGCTGCTACTGTGTTATTTTTGGAAGTTTTTGGATGAGGGGCTAGCTAGGGAGGGTTAGTTAGAGGAGGTGGGTTGTTACATGGTAAGACTTGAGGGGAATAATAGCCTGACCTTCATTCCAGCCTGAGTTCTCTGCCTCCTGTTCCACCAAGATGCAGCAAACCATGCTACAGGCTCCGGGCACCGCAGATGGAAGTCTCAGCTTCCATGCCTAATATTTCATTAGGGATAGCACCTTCTTAATCAAGGAGCCGAAATGAAGTTCTTATGTGTTATAAGTGTTTCTGTATTGTATTTTGTAAGTTATTTCTATGGCAAGACAGGTAACTGATGTACTATGTTGCCTAATGATTTTCTCACTGATTTTTACCTAAATGGCTTAAAAACTGAACAAAAACTACTGGGGGGAATGTTCACGGAGGTTTTGTTTACAATTGCCAATTTTAACTGAAATCATGATATCCTTCAATAAGTGGATAATTGAGTAGTCATGTAGCCATACAATCAAATATTATTCATCAATTAAAGAAAAAGAAGTCTTCAGATAGGGAGGAAACTGAAATGCGAATTGGAAAGCAAAGAAGTAGATTTATAAAGAACCCAATTTGAAAAATGCACAATACTAAATGCCTACTATCTATCTATCTATCTATCTATCTATCTATCTATCTATCTATCTATCTATCTTCATATCTATCCATCCATCTATGTCACCAGAATCTTGAAGTTTCTAAAATGGTAGAACTATTGTTACAACCAAAATAGGGGAATGCTAGATATTCAGGTCATAGAAGGAGGAGGAACACATTCGGGTAGAATACATAGAGACACTTTAATTTTGACTCTGTTGAACCCTATATGATGTAATGATATACATGTGTACACATGCACAGAATGTACAAGGGAATAAATCCCAGAATCTATGATGATGATCAATAAATTATGTGTCAGTGTTGAATAATCAATTGCAACAACCATAACACACCAGTATAAGATGTTAATGATAAGTGAAATAGTTTGGGGAAGAATGATATGAGTACTTGATCATTTTTAATATAATTTTCAAACTTTTAAATAATTAAATTCTATTAAACAAAGCAAAGAAATCTGATCTTTATAACTTCTACTAGTCAAAATATTCCAAGAATTGGGTCACTTTTCTGATTTTAACAAAGCACGCTGCCAAAGTCTCTAGAAGAGCAACAATATAACCTCACCAATGTTTCTTTGTCTGAAAGAAAATCAAAGTGACTGTACTCAATTTGTGCTTCTATCTCTGGTGATGGCAAATTAAGTAAAAAGTATGATTATAGCATTATAATAATTCTGAACTTAGCTAACCATTACATGAAATAGAATTACTTTGGGTCATAAGATTTGATTGTCTCAGATTGCCAAATACTCAATGGCAATTTCAATATATGAACACACACAAACATACACACAATCTTATACAAACAAGATGGGCGTTACACATTAGAGAAAAATGAGTTTTGTCTATGGATTACAATGAAGGATTACAATGAAGGATTACAGGGAAAGCTTCATTTTAATTTTCAAGTCCTTCTAACTTTGTAGGTATAGCAATGGATACAATATCTGAAACTATATTGCTCAACATTAAAAAGCAGATACTGACTATATCTAACTGTTAAGACTTCAGTTGACTGGCATATAAATTTGAAAACCATTTGCCACTTCGAAGGACTATTAATAAGTTAAAGTTCACAACAATGAAAATTGGTGCAAAAATAATATAAATCACATTTGTGATTTTAAATTCTCTAGTAAGTAAATTCAAAATTAAAGGTAACAATATCCTTGGAAAAAATTAATATAATCAAGTATAATTTTTATATTTTTGAGGTTTTAATATAAGACATCTGTCATGGTTTCTGAGCTTGTTAGATACAGTTAGCATCTTGACAATTAAAAAAAGATTTTTTTAACTTTTTATCATTTTATATTTTTAATCTGTAAAATATGAGTTAAATAACTTCAATATTCCAGTGTGTGTCCTTAAAATGCAAAGTGTAGTAAAACAGTATCATATTTTTAACTGCACTTATGAATAAAATTTTAGTTAAGGCATTTCTTTAAGCAAGCCTGTAGGAGATTATGAAATTGAGTGGAAATTTGCATTCCATGTTGGGTGGGGTTTTCATTTTTTTTTAACCAAAGAGAACAGGTTTGGTATTTTGTCAATCTGGCAAGGTAGAAAGTATGCCCCTCCTATCTCCTCCTGTGGATGTAATATGTCTGGTGTCCTCAGCTCTTAATGTTGGTTTGCACCCTCCAGCCATAATGGATTGCAACCTAGAGAACTGTAAGTTGGGACAAAATCTATTTGTGCCCTTAAATGTGAGCTGCTATATGTTGTAACCTTTTCCCCATCATGATGGACTAAATTCTATGAAACTGACTCCCAAATAAATCTTGCCTTCCTTTTTAGGTTTTGATAGCAGTTTGTTTCACTTCCTCCTAATGTTACTGACAAATATATTTCAGACTTAGGGGAGAAAACAGAGTTAATTTTTATCTATGATTCTGGTTACAGTTCATAGTTCAGCATGGCCATAGCCTGGCCATATCTACAGGAATTGCTGAGAGAAAAGTGAACCTCCTCACCTGCCAGAATGTGATTATGATATTTTTAACCTCTTAATCAGCAACCCCATCCCCACTTCTTCTCCCCTCACAACCCCTAATCTCTCTTGCCAGATTCCTTCCTATTTTCAAGTCTTTTTCACTTGTGTGGCCCACAGTGTTTTATCTGTTTTGCTTTGGTCATATATGTCTGACTAGGAGTAGAGTCATAGTTGTGACTAAATTGATAATTTAGTTCTTATGATTTTGGACCTGACTTTTGGGCAGAATTTAGTAGTTTGGAAATCTGGGGCAGCAAGTTTCATGAATCTGTATGTAAAGCTTAGTAGTTTATAGTAGTGGATGTTCAGTGGACAACATGACAATGTGCATATGGACAATAAAGACTGTGCTCAAGGTTTCAAATGGAAAAGATTGTATAGAAGTATATTTCAGTTTATTCATGTTGTCTGGCAGCACTGAATTGGGGTATGTTTTGTCTATGCCTGAGGTTTTAGAACAGATCGAAAATCTCAGTCTATTTACTTTGATAGAGGATACTTCAGTGGTGCCTTGAAAGTGTTGCCTGCTTTTAGCTGAGTTCGCAGTAAGAATCAACAAAAAGTGTGGGGGCAAAACAATCTAAAATGTATTCAGATTATTCAGAAAATCCAGCGAAATTTTTTGAGGTTAATTTTATTTTAATTTCAACACCTTTGAAAAGAAGACATGGGCTGGAAGGATGGCTCAGGGCTTAAGACTGGCTCCACCAAGGGATCAAACGGTCATAATTGAGTTCCCATACTAAAGGGCAACCCAAAAAGGGGCTCCACCCCACTATGCCACTGAGTCCTGAACCCTCACTAGGGTGGAGGACTCAGAGCGAGGTTTGGTATTCACACAAAAGGATGCTCCAGGAAATGGAGGGAGGAAGAGGGAGGCACTGATAGAGGGGGAGGGAAGGAGGGAGCTGGAAGGAAGGAGGGAATGAGGGAGAGTGCAAGGGGCAACTACTGGGGAAGGGAGGGAAGGGAGAGGATGGGGGTACCTGTTGAGCTTGTATGATTAGGAAAAAAATAAATTGTGGGATAAAAAAAGACTGTCTCACAAGCTGAAGGTCCTGAGTTTGGATCCCAGGTCCCACATAAAGATGCCAGACAGCAAGCCCAGATGGCTTGCACTTCTGGCCTTGGTGGGTGGAGCCTGGAAAATCTCAGAAGGGGGGACGGAAGTAGAAACAACCCAGGATGATTCCAGAAGTTACCCTTGGTCCTCTATAGGGACATACTGTGCCTTCTGTCATGCGTGTGTGTGTGTTACACACACACAAATAAAGTAAAAAAAAAAGTGAAAAGACATGCATTTTCCAGACACCATACATCCCAGGCTTAAGGGTATAAAGAGTAAGCATATTTAAGAGCTTTCAGTTGAGATAGAGTGTATCCCTGATCCAGCTCATGCTGCTCACACTGGGCTACTTAATAAATCATTTCCTTAGAGTTCATGTCATTATGCTCTGCTGTGTAGACACTCAAAAACTTCTGTGGGCATTGTGCAAGGAGACCCATCGACAACCCAAACTTTCAGTGGATCTTGGAATCACTCACACGTGGATTTCACAGTTATGAAAAACAAGAGTCAGAGGGCATAGATGTTTAACTTGGGTTTTAATGGAAAGCCTGTGTGCTGGGCAAGGAGAGATTGGATTGTCTCACCTCTGGCAAGCATGAAGCTGTCAAGGTGAGACTTAAAGTCGGAGACTCTCAGACAGTGGAGGTGACAGAAACCAGGACCAGTTGTGAAGGAAATGAGTGGAGTAGTCCAAAAGCATACATCGAGGGAAGCAAAGACAAAAGGGTGGAGTAATCTAATTGCTTGAGAGCTCAGATCAGGGTTCTATGTGCCACTGTTATCAGGCAAGGAACCACAGGACTTAATGTTTTCCTGCTGGATTTCTGTGTCGCATTGCTTTATGTGTTCCTATTCTTCCCTTTGAGTGAGAATGTGCCATGCCATCATACATTGGAAGTATTAGTTTTCATTTCTGACAGGTGCTGATAGAAAATATACTGCCTCGAGTCTTAGATGAGACTGTGAAATTGGATGTTGAGACAGTATCAGAACTGTTAAAACTATAAGGATTCCTGCAAAAGCACTGAATGGATTTTGCCTTATGAAATGACCATGAATTTTTGGTGTCACAAAACTGAATGACATGCTTTAAATTTGAAATGTGTAATAGAATTTTATGTCTCCATCCAATTGTGCTACTGAAAGTATAAGGAGTGCAATAGATTGAGAGAACATAGATCCCTAAGTGCATGTATCTTTGTGATGTATGCAAACGAGACCTGTCTCTGTCTTTCTCTCTGCTTGCTGCCTATGTTCTGTTCTTCCCCACCATCCATAATTGTCAGAGCCATCTAAACCATGAGTCAAAACAAATCTTTCCTCACTTTATTCACTTTATGTGAGACATTCTCTCAGTGAAGTCCATCTAATACAGATACATATTCCTTCTTCTCTAAGTCTTTGAAATATATGTGCTTCACACACATAGCACAGCTCCATTTATGCTATTTCTATTTCAAGTATGACATACACATGTGTAAGCAGTGAATAATACAGATGTACCAGTAAATGAACGTGGCAGGAAACGTAGAATTGTGAGTGATGATAGAGAACAAAAGCACAAATAAGTTCCTTAGCCATATATAAAATTATAAGACGATTCCTTTCATAAGATCATATTCTGCATAGCAGATAGCAAAAGAAGTGCTCTCAGTGGGTCTGTCAAGGGGAAAACTTAATGGGATAAAGGTCTCTTCTGTCTCACAGCTCAAGGGTTGAGCTGTCTATCATTGCAGGGAAATCAGGTATCAGGAGCTGAAACAGTAACTTTGGTAACATTATCACAGGCAGAAAGCACAGAGAGCTGATTGCACATTAATGCTCAAGCCACTTGCTTCTTGTTCCATTGCAGGACTCTGTCCAGAAAGGGTGCAAACACAATGGACAAGCGTTCCTAATCTAGTCTTATTCAGGTGAACTCCCCTGGGGATGACCAGAGACTCCTCTCAAAGGTAATCCGAGATCTCATCAAGAGAATAATTGAAACTAACAGTCACAAAACTAAGAATATAAAATTTGAAACTCCATAGGAATATTGAACCTATGAGTAGTATCACAAAAATGTTTTTACAGGGGAATTAACAAAGGGACTGTTTGCCCAAGTTCTGCTCTTAATTAAATGTGTGACCCTATTTAAGTCAATTAAATATATTCTTTTCTCTTCCTACATTCTACAATTGTAAATTAAGGAATTCAACTAGATAATCTCTAACTTTTTAAAGTTAAAAAATGCAATATGCAAAAACTGCAGTGTATGAATTAAAACAGTTCAAGATTTAGATACAAACAGAAATGTTATAGTTGGCATTCAGAAGATAGAGCAGGACAGTTATGTAACATAGTTATTTAAGCCTATTCTGGGAAAATATGGTGTTAGTGATTGAATTTTAAAATAATTACCATCCATATTATATTCCATGTGTGCCAACATTTACTTTTCTGCCTCCCATTTTCCTAGAGGTAGAACTTATTTTAACACAGAAAATAACAAACTTTCTCTTGCTTTTCATATTGGAAAGATTTTGAAATTATAAGGTCATGAAATCTCAGTGTTGCCATAAACTGTTCTGCTCTGGTATACTTGGAAATAATAAGATATGCAAGGAGACAAGAAAATGCACATTCTTCTGATATCTTTACATATTACAGATCAGTTATGTAACATAAAAATGTGAAAATTTGAAAAGAAATGATGAAATTCATCTAAGTGAAATAAGGTCATCCTAGAATTAACCCATTTCATCAATTTGATAATCACCTGGAAAAGAGACTGTCTTTGATTTTGTATCAATAAAGAAATGATTTTATAAATGTCTCCACAACTAAGACTTCAACAGATAGTCTATGTGAGATACAAGTAATATTACAAAATGCCATGCTGAAAAATATCTTTCTTTCTGTGCCATTTCATTAGAACTCTATAACTCTATTTTTTAGACCATTGCCATCCAAAAAGCTAACTCATATGATTATTAATATATAAGGAGAAAAAAATGAAAAAAATGTAAAGCACACACCAGAGACACTACACATTAGGGTTCATGCTTGCATACTTTCACACAAGGTAGGAACATACCCTGGAAATAGGAAACATGCCTGCTATAGCGGGTACAAATGAAGAGCTGCAATGACTGAGAGACCAGAACATTAAGCAGGTAGCTGATAAGTAATGAGGGAGGCAGGTCCCACAGAGACAGTAGTGCAAAGATGGACATCTTCAATGAAGTCTTGAAAATGGATAGTCTGCCGGAGCCCTTAAATAGCATATTTCTTCTCACAAGTGCAAGGATAAGTAGCGGAATTGTTCACAGCCAATGAAGCCAGAAGAACTGTCCACTGAATTGAGAACCCATAAAGAAGATGGTTGATAATAAAGGGATGGATTTCCTAGGGATTTCTGTCAAGACAGAATGGGGCTACTTGTAACATTGTTATAGAGGTTGTGAACCAGAATAGAAATTTAAAGGTGGTTGCCTGCACACATTGGTTGCAAAGAGACTCAGTTTCTGGGAGGTCTGTGATGAGACACACGAAAAGCACCAGGAAAAACTGTGAATCTGAACTGAAAAGAGAAAGGCAGGAAGCAGAATTATGTTTACATTGAGAGTGCTCTCCTAGCACTGAGACCAACATCTGGCTTTGGTTACATTTATCTGAACATAGTGAAAATGTTTGAATTAACCAGAAATGATTAGACTAAATTTCATAACAGTGTTTACACAGCAGAATAAATGACAAAACAGATACATGGGAAAAGTGTCTGTTTATGCACACATTTCAAAGAGCACCCCGAGTTACATTATCTTAGCGTGGCTGACATAAAGCAGGGCTCCGCATAAACTCTTAACGATAGCCATTACAAATTATGTTAGACTAAGGTGGTTGCAACATAGATATCCATGTCTTTGTTTATTGCTGTGATAAAAAAGACTCCGAATACATTTCTACCAAAATTAAGAGGACACATGGTTGGGAAATGCATTTAAATTTTATCTTCTTACTTGCAACAGCATTTCAGGTGGCATCTTTAGCCTCAGGAATGATAGCACACAGTAATATGTTTTATCCCTGTTTTCCCGATAAATAAACATATTTGGAGGCTGTGAATTGTTAGCTCATCCAGAAGAATGAGGATTTGTACTTTACAGAAGCAGCCAGAGTTTCCCTGGCTATGTTGATTGGGTTTTTAAAATCTCACACGTTATTAATTTAATAAAAAAAGATCACATTGATCTTGTTTTGCAACTGAATTTCTGCTCTTGTATCACTGTATTGTTATCACTGTTTTCAACCAGGAAACAAAGGCCAGTAACATTTGGCGGGCAACAAAACTTCATCCTCTATGTGGGAAATACTCTTAACAGGAAGAATTAGCATTTAAGGTCTGGGAGGTTTCGGTTCTTGACTGAAGGTTTTATACGGGGAGACAATATAGTCATGGACAACAAAGACAATCATTTTCTCTGAAGCATTTAAGCAGATCATCAGTTCTCAGGAGGGAAAAGCACTCATTGGTCTTAAGTCATGAAGACTCCACTCGCGTACAGCTAGTGCAAACTGCTATATTTTAAATCAATCTTTGAAGTGTTACAACTGGAGGTGAATCTAAACTAAATGCACTAAAATCAAAACCGGAAATGGACGTAAACATCAAATAAAAGTTTTGCTTTCTGCTACTTCGGGTTTCTTTTTGATTTTTTTTTTCCTGGAGCCCTGATGCTTAACTTTGGCTCTTCTGAGAAACAGCTGAAGTTTCTGTCCTGAAACAATGTGGCTTTTGCAGAGACTGACAGGTCTGACCAGGGAAGCATTCAGGATGACCCCAGTCCTAGATGCGAAGCCTGGCAGTGTCCAGCCAGACTAGAAAATGCCTGTGACCGTCAAAGGATGAACCATGTGCATCCTTTGTCCAATGGCAGAGTCAGGAGGCACAGACGGAGTACTGCTGTTAAAGACCACCCTGATCAGCAAACAAGGTCACAAAGACAAAGAAAAAAGGACAGGGGAGGCACAAAAATGGGGTTGGAGCAATAGCTCAGTCGTTAAGACTCTATTGCACAAGCAGAAGGTCCTGAGTTTGGATCCCAGGTCCCATGTAAAATTAAAAAAAAAAAAAAACTGCCAGGTGGAAACAGTCGTCCGCTCTTCCGGCCCTGGTGGGCAGAGCCTGAGAAATCCCAGTGCGAAGCAAGAAAGAGGTAGAAGCAATCCAGGATAGGATGATTGCCCTGTGATACACACACACACACACACACACACAACATAAAGTTAAAAAAATGTATACCACAGCCAGAACCATTAATTAAATGTATCCTTATTTACAAAGATGCTCAATATGAGTTCATGTATTACACATGGATGGTACATTAAGAGTGAATGATGATCAAAGAGTACAGAAGTCACTCTGAGTGAGATCTAAATTTATCATGAATTCTGTGCTTCATAATTCTGGTGAAGAACTCTATTTTGATCAATTCTGGGTTTCTTTTTTTTTTTTTTTTTTTTTTGGTTTGAAGCAGTGCCCAATTTTCATTAACACTTAACACGAGAACTTCAGCAAGGTCTGTGCAAGTTTTTTTTTTTTAATTTTCATTTTTATACATTTGCTAAAACAGATCAGATCTTACTGAGACAAACATTTCTAAACACATTTGATGAGCCATATTTTAATCAACCTCCACAATAGATCTACTCTCATCATGATAAATTGATACTAGATATAAAGTTGCCCAAACTAATTCCATTTGTTTATTGTTTTTAAGAAGGAACTATATTTCAGTTTTTATATTGTTTTAAGCCCTATTCAGTCTGAAAATGGATTGGTTATTCTCAGTTGTCTGTTATCACCACGTAATCAAGGAAGAAGGTTAGCAATAAAGACGGACAATATGATTCCTCTCTGGATGGGATGTAACATGTTTCCTTAAAGGCCTGTTTAAGGTTTATTTTCACTAGAGGGGCCCACAGATCATTGAAGCATGAACCTGGTACTTAACTAAGTTCCTACCACCTTCTTCCCTCTCCTCCCATCTCAGCCATGATGTGACTCGTTTTGCTTTTTGAGTTTCTGTTATAAGACCACAGGGCAATGCAAAGATGACCCACAGACTAGAAACTCTGATACTATGTGGTGAACAGTCTTTGTCACCATCTCAGACATTTTGGAGTAGAAATTTAAAGTTCCGGAGTCACTTTTCTATCACTAGGCAGCACAGGAGTAAATTTCTATGGAATATTAATCTTAGGAAGTAAATGACACATCAGCATGTTTGTCATAAATGTGTGATACACCAAAGGCATGCTGTAGAGATAGGGAAAAATAAATATCTCTTGTTTTCATCTTTCTGGTTTTCTGTGGACTCATCCTGAGTTCCATCTCTTAGAGGATGGGAAGGTCATCAATCCTAATGACCCCTGGATCCACTAAGGCAAAAGTTAGTTCACAATGGGCAGTAAAGGAAAAAAAAAGTCCATGGTGAAAACTGTAATATTATAACAAGAAGAGAAACTGAAGCCAAAAGGAAAATTAAACATTAAAGCATTGAATTGAGGAACACTGAGGGCAAGATATGCAGAAGCTACAAGGGAGGCATGAGACAGCCAAGATGGATGATAGGAGGACAGTACTCCAGACAAGAGAACACAAAGTGACCATGTAAATGTTGAAACAAAGAGAACTTAATATAGCTAATAGCATTGGTACACCTGCAAGATCTGAACTGGCAACACCAGACAGGCACTAAGAGCAGAAAGACAGTCAAGGCCAACAAAGAATAATGGGCGCAGGTGGGCTTCAAGCCCCCTTACTTAACAAGTTCAGTAGCTCATGAACAGTGCGCAGTCATCTCCTCAGTTGGATCAAGGGGGCATGCTTCTGTGTGCCCTCCACTGATTCATCCCATTACAGGTCAAGGAATCATCCAGTCATGCAACAATCATTGCAATCATTGCCCAATTTCTGACATGGCACTATAAAATCTTAAGATGAAGACGGGGCAATGGCTTTTTCCCCTCTTGAAAGCTGCGCCCACTCTTGGGAGTTTCTCTCTCTTAGCATTGAGTTAGATGCCTCTACCTTACTGTTGTAAGCTGTCTGCTCTAGAAGTTCTAGGCTCAGAGCATAATTCTTCCCTTTCCTTTTTTTCCCTGCATCTTCTGAAAATGATTTTCTTGCTTCTTCCCCTGAACTCAGGATCCAAAGCTGCTGGTTCTGTTATTTTTCTGATAAAATGACTCTTCGGTTTCTATTTTTCAGAGTCTGTTTCTGAATCCATTTAATAAAAAAAATTAATGACCTAACCAGAGGATCGTAATTTCTCCCAATAATACCAGCTTATATGCAAGCAATATGAAGTTAATGTTCTATTTCTTAAGAATTGGTGAGGATGATTTATTTCTTAAAAAGTGTCTTCTGCATTATGAAGTTCCAGTTACATAGTTGCTTTAAAGAACTAACAAAAACGATTCTGACAAAAAAAAGCAATAAGACTTTAATTTCATTTAGTGTAATTTTGGAATTTAACTTCAACTTATGGAATCAGAAATGGACCTAACGTTTTCCTGTAAGATGAAATTTAAAGTTTGTCACTAAAATCAGTAATCCAAATAAACCATTCTTAAAACTTTAAAAACCACACTTTTTTTAAGCCTCAATGTCCTTTTCTGAAATGAAAAAAAAAAAAAACTTGAAGAATAGCATTCTTACAGGGTAAAATGAGAATAGGCAGAAGATAAAGACTAGATTTTCTCAGAGCTGTCTCTTATTCTTTATTTATTGTCCTGTAAGAGATTCTCAACACAGTAGATTTTTGACTTCAAAGAACATACAGAGTATTCTGACTTCACCCTGACCTAAAGTATTTTAGCATGAGAAACAAAAGTTTTTTGAAGTTTCTGAAGACTTTCAACTTGAAATAAACAATGCAAGCATGAAAAGACACAGTTACTATGTATTTCAGTGAGACTTGTCCTTACCAGACCTGCATAATGACTGACATACCAACATGCCCCATAGACTGTTGAGGACCTCAAGAGAGGACTAAAGCTGGATGAGTGAAGGAAAATGTCCCTGTCAGTGAGGTGACCTGAAGAGAGGCAAATTGATATGCAACAAGAAGTCCGAACCCCACAGGAGTAGGTAAGCCAGAGGGAACCCTGAGGTCCATAGAAGCAGACAGGCAGGAGAGTGAAGGAATGTGATAGATTGATGAAGGAAAAGAAGGGGTAGGGCAGAAAGGGAGAATGGTGGGAAGCAAGGATAAGTACTCAATATGCTTTTAAAATTAGAAAATAAAAATAAAATTAAAAAAACATGGTTACTATTATGTTCAATGTAAATATGTAAATGATATTCTAACTGAATTGACAGAAGGGAAAATAACAATAGAAGACTACGTTTGAGAGACAGACATACAATTGCAGCATCACTACTAAAGCACTTTGACCCTTATACATTATTAACAAGGGATTCCCAGAAAGTTAGTGCTTGAAAGCACTTGCTGTAAGCCTAATAACCTGTGTTTCTGTCACTGGATCCCATAAGATGAGGAATTAAAGCCGTCACCTTGCAAGCAAAAGAACTTAAGAATCCACATAAAAATGTTGAATACATATGACCACTGCCTGCAATGGTCATATGAACACGGGACCAGGGAAACCCTAGATAAAAGTAGTAAGAAGGTAGAACAATCCAGGATGATTCCTGTGTTACCTTTGAACCTCCACAGGCACATACACTCAACTGCCTTCTCGTGCACACACACACACACACACACACACACATACAAATAAAACAATGTGAATGTGAGTGAGAAAATATGTGGTGTTTAAGTTCATTGAGGAAACAAAAATACCCATGATTAATAAAATGTTATGTGGAGACATTAGGCTAACACATCTCCATTACTAAGAGAAAAATCATAATTTTTGGTGACATGATGAGGGACATTTGATTTATCAGACTGAATATGAGTTATGATTAATTTACAGATTTTTTAATTAGTAAGAATGGAAGTGTATTTGCCTAATGAATTCTAAGTAGAACCTATTCTGTTTGGATTGGTGAGTCCAGTAGTTGCATATTATATTCTGTAAATTATTGCTCATTACTATACCTTATTTTATATATTATTATACCACATAAGTGCTTGTACATTGTTACACAATTTTTATTAAGAATTGCTATAAAGTTGTCTAATGAATTCTTGGTACAACCCATTCTGTTTGGTTTGGTAAATGCAATAGATAATATACTATATTCTTGTGTATTATTACAAATATCACTGAAAGTGTTTGAATTATACAAACTTAATTAAAATTTCAAAAACCAAGATCACATATTTCATGTAGTGATTTAATATATTTTTATTTATATAAATATAAAGCAACTTAAGATATTATGAGTTATTTATTGAGCTTATACTATTAAGTTTATAATGTCTGTAAACAAACAGCCTAAGTATTGGTTGTAATCTAAATGTCACATTTAAATTGAAAAAGATATGCCAATTAAATGGTACATGTGTGTATCTCTATCTCTCTTTCTCTTTCTCTCAGATAAAACATATTTTTAAAAAATTACAAAAGATATTCATGAATTCAGACATTTATAACCAAAATGATCTTTATTCATGTAACTACACGATATTATAACCCTTATTTTATTAAAACATGATCAATTTTATTGCTATTTTCAATCTGCCTATATTTCATTAATCTTTCCAGCTTTCCCTCATAATAGAAAACTTTCATTAAAAAGAAATAAATAAGTTATTTCTCCCCACAAGAAAAACTCATACAATGGTTTATTTCTTATACTTCAGAACTCTTGATTGGATTTCATGGGCTCTCTGGATATGTTTATTATATTCTATGGTTAAGTGACTAACAATATTTTTCTTCCAAACACTTTCTAATAGTTTTCACTGGGTTACGAAGAAGTTTATAACTTTGACAATGTCTGCATAAATAGAAGGTTAGTTAAACCATATTAAGCAGAGGCAAAATGCTTTCCTTCCCTCCATCCCTTCATTCCTCCTTTCCTCTCTGTCTCCTTCCTTCCTTCCTTCCTTCCTTCCTTCCTTCCTTCCTTCCTTCCTTCCTTCTTCCTTTCTTTCTTTTTCTCTCTGTTTTCCTTTCCTTCAAACTTTCTTCTTGATGAATAAGACTTCAGTGACTTATTTGGAATGATGGAGTATTATTGTAAGACAGATAAAGTATTGAGGCAAAACCTATTTCACAGAAAGACATATAGGAAAAACTTACTTTAGGAAGAATAAAATGAAAAGAAAGATAATATATTGGGAGCTGAGACTTTTTAGTCAAAGATTCTTTTAAATAGCTATTTTCCAAATTTACCCTTGAAGTGTATTTTTAATGAATTTCATGATGGAAATGACCCCTAAACAGGACTCACAGCCTTTTTCCTTGCCTCATTAGGTTTGGAAGGGTGACTCTTGTGAGCTGTGTCCATGTCTTTCTCTACCACAATGTAGGCACTTAACAGCATGTGCGAACAAGGCATTTGCTTAATCTATCAAATTGGAATGTTTTTCCCCTGGATAATTCTAAACCTATTTTATATACACCCCCTTAATTGCAGAGTCTCCAAATAACAGTGCTGCAAGCGTTAGCTCCTTTGCAAGCCTGGAAGTTCAGGTGGTGTGCAAAGGTCTTCTCTGAGCACTTCATCAAAAGGCACAGTCAGTGGTCTGGTAGCAGATGGTCTAAGGGCGAAAATTCCCAGATGAGATTTCGGTCATGGTTTTTCTGGTTTTAAAAGTAGCAATCACATGTCCTTTTTATTTGTGTTTTCCTGAAGCATGGACCATGTTTGAATTCAAATATGAAGGATTTGAGGATAGTTTGTATGAGCTGAAATAATAATAATAAATGTATTAATAAAAAAAATAAAAAGAACTCAACTTCTTGTATTTGTACTGATTGGGGATTATTCATTTCTTAATTTTAACACTAAGTTAACTCACAATCTTCTCATTGGCTCACACTGTGTTTTGGATGATAGAAGTCCTTTGCTTCTTTATATTCTAGCGATTGGATCCCTATCATGTATCTTAATGGCTATTATGCATACAGTTTTGTTAGTTTTCTCATAGTGTAAACATAGATTGACTTGTCATTCTGCATATCAGAAAGAATTTTTGACATTATATTCAGGACTCTCACCAATTTGCTCAGTAAATGTGGAATCCTGATGCTTTTTGTCTCTTACCTTGTATATTCCTTACTATCGTTATTATCCACCGTTAGAACTTATTTGAAGACAAATTATGCTACATGTGTATAGTGTACTCAAAGTGTGGAAAACATGAGTAACTACTCCACATGTAGATAACCAGCTCCAGTCTATGTGGAAATTAAACAAAGCAATCCTATATTTTTCCCTCCAACTTCTTTATTCAATTTAGCCCCTCACCTCTAAGCAACTGCTTGAAGATTTTAGAAGAAAAAAAAAATAAGTTCATTTAGGGAATACACATTCTTTACACATATATTTCATAATTTACAAATCCTTCCCATGGGTAATCTTTTCTTACCCTGTGACCAAAACCACATTTGTCTGATCATGATAGTGAAATAATGCATGATTCTTCCTCTAAAGAAAAGTAGATGTAGATTTAATTTCAAAATGAAAATGCCTTTATAAAGCATGAAATTTTTCTTTATTATGATCTTTGTTTTTGACAATCTGAAAGATGTCAAACTCTGATTTTAATTGTAAGATAATTACTACACTTCAATTAAATGAAAAATTAAATGAAAAGTAATCAAACACGGGTGTGATGACAAATCGAATATTTAGAAAGTCCAGGCCTTGGCAGTGAGATCTATTACCATATTTATTTTCATACCACTTCTAATTCCTGCTGTTTATGCTGTTGGTGAAAGCATCCTTAGATCATTATGTTCTCAATTTCTATTGTTGAATGTAGAGTTTCTGCCTGGGAGTATGTGATAAATAAATATAAAGGAGAGGACAGTCTCTGCCAGCATCTTTGTGCATTGCCAAAATAGAATATTTCCTTTACCCTTGACTTATGCTAAGTATGCAGCTCAGGTTATGGGAGATAGTTGTCTGATTGCCTGTTCTGTTTTTCTCTGCCAGAGCAGAAGAGTATACTTATCTATTGCAAACACTTCAGAGCAGCATTAAGCTAGGACACCTGTGGAGTTTGTCAAGTG
This sequence comes from Typhlomys cinereus, assembly GCA_023101885.1. Taxonomy (NCBI): domain Eukaryota; kingdom Metazoa; phylum Chordata; class Mammalia; order Rodentia; family Platacanthomyidae; genus Typhlomys; species Typhlomys cinereus. The sequence goes on from JALPQD010000170.1 coordinate 2,201,953, forward strand.
AGTTATCAAATAGGTCACTGGTCACTGAGGCAGCTTGAAGAACAGCACTTTAGGGGCAGGGAACAAAGATCTCTGTGCTGTCATGTCATCTGTGAAGAAGAGAAATTCATCTCTTGCTTACTGTGAGATGGAATGGGAAAGATAATTCACTTCCCATTATTTAATAGATCACTCATTTATAAATTCATGTTCTAATGCTACTGCCAGTAGCAAAGCATAATAAGGTCTATTTTATCCACCAGGGTTTTATTTTCAGAAACGTGAAGTTTTTTGTTTGTTTTTTTTTTAAGTTTTTTTTTATTATTATTATTTATTCAACTGTGTGCATGTGTGTGTGTATGTGCGCGTGTGTGTGTGTCTGTGTGTGTCTGTGTATGTGTAGAACCACGGACGAATTCGCGAACCACCATGGACGCCTCCACCTCCTTCTGCCCCGGGATTCACAGGCTCCGCCCTACCAGGACCAGAAGCGCAGGCCGCCCCGCTTCCGCCTGGCGTCTATACGTGGGATCTGGGATCCGAACTCAGGACCTTCCGCCTGCAAGGCGGAGGCTTAACCCCTGAGCCACCTCTCCAGCCCCAGAAACGTGAAGTTAATATGTGATATCAATTATTAACGAATACTGTTCTGGTTGCTCAAGAAGACATTTCTTCTTTAACGATAAGCGATCCAAACAAAGTTAAATTCAAGATGTTTTACTCAAATGTCTCATTAAGAAATTGGAATTGCCGGCATCACAGTAATAAAAGATGATTTTTTAGACTAGAAAAATATTTAAAATATTTCTGATAGGTCTGGAAAATGAAGTAGTGTAAGAGTTAATTTTTTAGATCATTCAGTTGACAGCAGTACGAAATTGGTAGCAGTATGAAATATATCTATGCAAAAGACACAAAAGTAGGAGAGAGACTGCTAGGGAAGAAGAAAGGTTGTAATGGAAAAGGAAAGTGATAGATTTTGGAATTAAGATGTTGAATTCCCCAACACCTCAGTAAGGGCCTCTTGCATCAGATAAGGAAAGATCTCAACACCCAAACAAGAGGCAGTTTAGTGCAATGGAAGAGCAGTGAAATAGACCTCAGCCACCCGACTCAATGCAGAGTTCTGGTGGCCATGAAATGCTCAGCTGCAGTCAGGCCAATCAATCTCTCTCCCCATCCTAAGGCTCAGGGAATCTTGCAAAAGAGTGGACAATAAGATTGTAAGAGCCTAAAGATGAGAGGTCCACCATTAACCAAGAAATTCCACTCAAGGCAGGATTGCTGCATCTAGGAACCCACAGCAATGAGATTTAGCATCACCAGACCTGCACAATGGCTGACATATCAACCTTCCCCTACAGACTCAGAACTGAGGAGAAATAATTACCCGCAGTGGGAAATTTATGGGCTTGGATTAGACAGGTGAAAGGAAGTGCCTTTATCAGTGGGTTACCCAAGGAAAGGCCACAAAGCGTATCACAGAGGCCTGAACCCCCACTAGAACAGATAATACGAAGGGAACTCTGGGCCCACAGAAACAGACAGGAGGGTGGGAGGTAGCGGGACAGGCTGATAAAGGGAAGGGAAGGTGGAAAACAGGAAAGGCGGAGGGAGGAAAGGGGGAAGAAAGGGGTCAGGGAGAATTACTCTTGCATTTGTAAAGCTAGAAAAAATAAAATTAAAAAAATTAAAAATGAGAAAAAGAAGTTAAATACACTGTACTCGTGCATGAAACTATAAAACAAAAAATTAAATAAAAAATGTTATTGTAAACATTTAATTCAACGTCCAATTATGGAATCACAATTGAAAGTGTAGACATTGCATCGTAAGCAATATTTTTTATGTGAACTGAATTTTTACCTCAGAAACTGAGCAAGAATTATGAGGGTTAATCCTGATCGGAGGAGAGAGAAGACGCTTTCTTCCATGGAGTGTCACAGATATATGATACACGCTGCAGCAAGTGCACAGACACATATCCGGTAGGCACACTTGTAAAAAGATAACAGGAGGGAGAAAGGCAAGGATATAGAAGGGCTGTATTAGGAAGAAGAGAGGGGATGAGATTGAGAATTAAGTTGCGTAAACATAAATTCACTATATTCATGTATAAAACACTAAATCAATAAAAAGGGAAAACAGAGCAAGTCTATTACTTTTATTAAGCAGTACAGCTTTGTTTTCAAGTGTCTGCTGAGGCAAATCAATCCTTTTTTTTCTGTTATCTTGTGGGTTGTTTATAGAAGGTGAATCAAGAGCACTGAGAACACAGGAAGAAAGTAGGTCACTGAAACTCCTGTTACACCTCACATTTTTGAAATAATCATAATAGGGGCCACAGATGCCATCTATGTATTTAAAATGCATTTTCTAGGTCAGAGCTATGATTAGTCACTTGAAAATGCTTGTCATGCAAGCACGAGAACCAAAGTTTGAACTTGGGACCCATGTAATAAGTTGTGCAAGGTCTTCCTGTGCTTGTAATTCTAGCACTGTGTGGGGTAGAGACAGGAGGATCCCTGGGACTTGGAGGTCTCCCAGGGAATGCAAAAATAAATGAGCAAACAAAAACAGAAGCTCCAGCTGCAGTAAGACACCCTGCCTCAGAAAATAACATACAGAGTGATAAAGTAGGACATCTAATGTCCCTCCTCTGGCTTCAATGGTCATAGACACAATGTACCTCATTACACACTTGTGCATATACTATGCACACACACACACACACACAGTAATAATAATAATAATATTGTTTTCTAATTTTCTAACTATTAGAAGTAACATTATTTTGATAAATACATCACCCTCAGCAGAAAATAACAATGAATAGTTTCCCAAAGTTCACCTGACTAACTTCCAGTGTTCTCAAGAGAAGAGGGGCCAGAACAATTTCAAGCACTAAATTATTTCCCAAAGGCTTTGCTCCTGGGTTTTTTTTTTTTTTTTTTGGTAATGAGAATTTCTAAAGCAAAGTAACTTACTATTTGCTCTAATAGATTTATTTATGTTTAATAAAATTGATAACATTAAAAAGACTGTGTTCTTTGTGTGTGGCAGGAAAAAAAAAGAAAGTGCAGAGCATTTACATATACAACTGGCTCCCTGAAAATGAAAACCCCTAGACTAATTCTGGATCCAAGAACAGGCTTTTGATAAACTCAGCATAAAACTGTTTAAGTACCTAAGTATGACTAATGTGTCAAACTCATTTTTAAAACTATCACCCAAAAGAAAGCTAAACAAAGTAATATCCATGTTATACATCCGAAAGTAGAAGCATGGAGGTGTCACAGGAAGCAAACGTTGCAACTGAGAATTCACAGACCACACCCACTGTAATCATCTGCTATGGGCCTGTGTCTTGTCAGCAGACATTACATTGATATCATCTCACTGAATAACTACGACTATGTTGTCACTGGTAGGCAGCTCCACAGCTTTAATGACAGATACAAGAAAGGAACCTATATTTTAGAAAAGTAATATTAGCCATGCCAGAAAGTCTATGTTTTGAGAAGTTTTGTAATCCAGTCTTCCAAAACATAAAGCTGGCATGAGTGGGAAACGTGCATATGCCATGTGACACTTGGGAAAAATCACACAGCTCTTGGTACCTGAAAGCAGTTATGTTATGCAGGATGCCTTCAGTGGGTCGTTACGAGGACTCAATGCTAGAGTTAAACATCTTAGTCATGGTCCTGATATCTTAAGTGTTGATAAATAAAAGTTTCTATCAATGTTTGTTTCAGCATAGCCTCATCTAGAATTCCAGGTTCCAACAGAAACAGATATAGGAGGGTAAGCCTGATAGCAGAAGAAAACAAGTGGACTTTGTAGTCAAAAAAGAAGGGAGATCAAGGCAAGTATAACAGACATGCCACTAAGAGAAGACTCTCCAAATGTGTTCAAGCTGAATTTTGAAATTCTTATCATATCTCATGGTAGCGTCTGTTGGAATCTGGAATTGTAGATGAGTCTATGTTGAAACAAACATTGAAAGAAAACTTTACCTAAAAAGTTGGATTCTTAACTCTTTTCATGGTATCTACTTTCTCCAGGTAATCTTGAAAGATGGCAAACTAAGCAGGGAATACTCTCACAGTAGCTACCCTTCACCCTCTAAATTTACTGAATAGATTCAACCATGGCCTTGTGGAGTGTTCAACATTACAAAATGCATAGGACTTGCCAAGTCACCGCTGAGGACTAGGAAGGTCAGTAGGAAATGTGAGAAATTACTGTCTTGGCACCCCTGAGATATTCACAAAGAGACGGAGAGTGCTTTCTTAGACAACAGAGGAAACCGCCTTAACAATGATAATACTAAGGATCAAGAATGTCTCAAAATGGCCCATATTTCAAAAGGATGCTGGGTGCCCTGTAATACAACTTGGAGTGGTAGAAATTTGAGTAGGTGGGAGGAAGTTAGGTCACTGGGTGGAACCTTGAAAAGGAATACAGAGTCCCCGGGCCCTCTTGTCTCTCATTCATCATGAACTGAGCAGTTTCCTCTGCCATGTGCTTACACCATGACTGAACGCAGCAAGGTCAAGCCACCATGGACTGAAATATCTAAAACCATGAGCCAAAACATTCCTTTTTTATGTTTATTGGTCTGAAGTGCTCATTGCAGTGACGGAAAGCTGATTAACATAGAATCCTTGGCATAATGATGTGGCTATTTCCTCCATGACTTACATCCATAAGTTTTATGCTACTGCTTGATGATGTTTTTTACTCTTCAATAAACAAAAAATATATCATACTAGTACTCTGCAGAGTCTTCATCTTATGAAGGATTGTTCCAGCGATTCTTTCACTCTGAGAAATCTTGTGCGGGCATATATGCCAGGCACTCATTAGACTCTTGGGATTCAACAATTAAAATGACCATTCTTCATTGCTTGGGAGGGTAAGTCTGATAGTGGAAGAGAACAAGTGGATTTTGTAGTCAAAAAAGAAGTGATATCAAGGTAAATATAACAGACATCTCAATGAGGGAAGACTTTCCAAATGTGGTCAAGCTGAATCTTGAAAGATTGAAGACAAGTTAGAAACAAATAAAGGGGGAAAAAAAGAGCAACCAAAGAGAAAATGTGAAAAATAATCTCACTCCAAAGTTTGGGAAATTCCAAGAAATATGAGTAGTCCTATGTCATTGGAGTACAGATCAAGGAAATTAGAAATAGACAGTAGAAGATTTAGTAACAGAAGCACATTTTATCAGTGCCTGACTAATGGGCATGTAATCACATATTGGTGTCCAGATAGAGATGAAATGATTAACTGTGAGTATATTCACTGAACTCAGTGTTGAGAAAACAAATCTTCCAGTAACTAACAGCATTGGCATTCTTGCACTATTTTTAAACAAAGAAGAAATAAGTGGGAAATTCAATAAACAAAGATGTGTAAAATGTATATGAACTATTAGAACAGACTTGATCAATTAATTACCTCCTTACTGCCCCCCTACACACATTTAGACTATGGCTCCAGAATTATTCTACAAGAATACATGTTAAATGCATTAATCCTTATTCCTCACTATGGCATAATTTTTCCACAATTGCCCTTTGTTTTCCTGCTTTTCCTCTTGCTGCATGTTCTAGGGGCAGTGGAGGTTCACAATGTCTGTATTTTTTTTGTCATTTACAGTAGTTAATATTTGGCATAGTATAATCGGAGCTAAATGAAATTCCCCAGAGCTGAAAAAATTTATGAGAGATAAAATTCCACAGCAACTATAAACACCCAAGTCAAGGACCTCATGCAGTTCTGATAGCATATTTACTGATAAAGAATGAGGTCACTGCATTATCTTCCTTAATTGTTAATGCTCTGAACTATTTGCTGTCAGGAGACCAGAGCTGCACTGACCAAATTATCTTGCATAGTTAATCATTTGGAATTATTTTCCTTTCTCAGCCTCCTTTCAAATCACTGTTTTTTAAATTTACAACTTATGTTGGGAGAGAAATAACAATACAACTGATTCATAAATAGCCTTGGGGAATTGGTTATTAAGAAAAGCTCAAAATGTAAGAGTTCTTCAATGTTACGATATATAATAAGTACTTCCAGACTGACCTTACAGCAAAAAATGCATAATTCTCATAGAAAAGACAAGTCCAGTGTTTTTAAATGTATTATTATTACTGTTATTATTATTATTATTATTCAGAAACCCACCATGATAACTCTATTCAGTTATTGTGAGAAAAATATCAGAGTTTTATTTTCATTACAGCATAGGCAGATAAAATGTCTAAGCTCTCAATCAGAGAAGAATGGAGCTATGGTGTTATACAGCTGATTCATTTCATCATGGTTTTTGGTAATTTTTTTGAGGAAGCAATTGATAAATTGGGTATGAGAAGAATATAATGATCAAAAATATTACAGTTACAACTGGATTGGTTTACCAGGCCACTTAATCAATCTGTGGTACACTTTCTCCCATCTATAAAGTGGGAGTGGTGAATATCTAAGAAGAATGACATCAAGGTTTCATGGAGAATGGGATCTTAACTTTATATGAATATGGATTTCTTACTCTCATGATTTGGCAGCAATGTTCATATACATAAAATATGCGTAAATGTGTAAGTACATATTCTTTGACAGTTTCATATATGAACACAATGAATTTTAGCAATATTCACCACTGTACCCATTGCATTCTCATCTGTTGCTGTGAGACTCAACTCAAAGTCAAGCAACGTAAAGGAGAAATGGATATTTAAGCAGTTTACAGTTCTAGAGGGGAGATACAGTCCATTATGGTGGAAAAGGCATGGCTGGATGGCAGAAGCTGGAGGTGATCTGAGTTACATACTGCATGGACACAGGGAACTGCTGCATGGAAGCTCAAGAGCAGACTCACTCACTCAAGCAGGGTGGGGCTAACCAACCTTAAGACCCACCCACTGGGAATGCCTTCTTTCATCAAGGCTCAAACTTCTAAAGGTACTACGACCTTCCCAAATACTGGCAGTAGCTAAGGATTCAACTACAGGAGCCTATAGGAGGCAGTTCATATTTCAGACCATTACAATCCATTCCTGGTCCCTACGGGTTCATTTGCCATGTCATTATGCAAACCATACTCAGTCCCCATGGTTACATAATTACATGATTACATTAGTAATCCCAACATAGTCCAAAAATCCAAAGACCAAAGCCTCCTGCAAATTCAAAGGACCAATTACATGCTTCCAACATTCAATGTACAGAATAAACAATCCCATCCCAAAAGGGAAGATGTGGGGCCTTATCCAGGAAATATTGTTCCAAAACATGACCCAAAACAGGACAAATTCCAAATCCTACAGCTCCATGTCCGATGGATGTACTTTAATTTATAATTACCTCAGTTCCAAAGGACTTTGGTTCCACCCCTCTAGTACAATTGCCTGTAGAACACATCACTCTCTCTGGCTGGCTCTTCCTAGGGTATATAGCTCTCCTTGGCACATGCTTTTTATTGGCTCTAGCATCTCTAACATGTTAGTTTCTCAATGTCAAAACAGGCTTTAATTCCACAGTACAAACTGCCCTTTTTGGCCTATAAACTGCAGGATTCCTGCCACATACTGCATAGCTTCTGCTACTTTCTCTGAAATCTTAGAGGAGAAATCCAAGACCTTCTATCCCTCTTGAATCTTTAATGCCTCTAAAACTATATCCCCCCCCCCACCATGGTCTTCTACTCTTATTCCATCTACCTTTGAATCTACTCTTATAATAAGACTCTATTTTAACAGCCTTTTATCTCTGGCTAGGAGATGACATCCAATACCCATCAGGATGGAGCCAAGGGCGGTGCAGGAACAGCAAAACTGGAAGTTTTGACATTCACACTAAAGGATGCTCCAGGAACCAGGAATGGGGGGATGGGGGGCACTGGAAGAAAGGAAGGGAGTGGGGAAAGGAAGGGGAAAAAGGGGGAGGGCGCAAGGGGATTCAGGGAGGGGTGGAGGGAGGGAGAGGAATGGGGAACCTATCAAGTTTGTATGAGTGGAAAAAATTAATTTAAGTGAATTTGAATGAAAAAAAAAAACTAGAACCAAATTGCCAAGTTCTGTTACAACCTTGACTTGGAAACTAGTCCCTTGTTTCACAGCTGGTTCAACTTCTATGTACTGACTGTGTACAAAATCTCACTTGGATCTTTGCTTTAAAGAAGCAAGCAACTTTCTTGGAATTCTGACCTTTAGCTCTTCCCTACCAAAAAGAATTTGCATTCTTATGAGTGAGAATCTTCCCAGAGGATCTTGCCCTTAGAGTGCAGCCTTTCCTATTACCCAAATGAACAGTAGGCTTTGGTTTATTAATATTTAATAATAGCTGACATTTTGTTCTCTGCCTCTTCCTGCTTTAACTTTTCAAGCTTGCCATTAATATGTTTTCCTCAAAAAACCTTACAATTTTTACTTCTTTCTGTCTTCTTTCTTGTTCTTTTTTCTCGTAACTTTAAACAAGAGTGCTAAAACATAGCCATGCCACACTCATGAGATTACATTTCTCTGAATGTTCTTTGAAGCATTAACTTTAGGCAGTCTTTCAGGATGAGGGCAAAAATTAATCAAGCACTCTGTCAGTGCATCACTCCATTTGCCCCTTGTCAAATTCCCAACACAGTCTCTGCTCTCCTCTGGACCACTGCAAGGTTGACTTTCACTGCCTGCATCTCTCTCAGCATCACCCTTTTCCATGCTCTCATGGCTCAACTCCAAGATGAAAAGGCTTTCTCAGTGCAAAGTACCAGAGTTCTCTATATTTCTCCCAACAAACTTTTCCAAAGGCTTACAACCCACATCACAGCAATGGCCATACTTCTCTACTTCTGGGTATCACTTTTCTCAACTTCACAAACAACAACTCACTTTTTTGTACCAGATTCTTTTAGCATCACACATTCTCTTAGACATCCCATTTTATTAGTAGCAATTTCTCTACCAGTTACTCTTCTCTCTTACTCTGAGACAACACTGAGGCTCAAACAACTCCAGGTGAGAAAAAGGGAGATTTATTCAGCTTACAGTTGTAGAGGGGAGATACTGTTTTTCACGGCAGAAATAGCATGGCTGGCTGGCTTAAGTTAGGGAAGCCTAAATCACTGCAGACTTTAAGAAGGCTGAGAACTACTGAAGAGCCAACTGCTAGAGGAGATCTTTCCCAGAAGTAGGGTGGGTTTGATCAGCCTCGACACCCAATTCCTATGACTGTTGTCTTCCAGCAAGGCTTGTACTCTTAAAGGAGCCGTAACCTTTCCAAACACTGGCAGCAGCTAAGGATTTAAACACAGGAGCCTGTGAGGGTCCAACTCACATTTCAAACCATGACAACTAACATATATACTTATCACCCCTCGTTCTCCAATGTTAACCTTCTTCTTAACTAATTTCCCTCCTTTTTTCATATCTTTCTACATGTATAGTCGACTGAGTTGCATCTGAGTTGTCTCTACTGATAAGTACCTGAAAACTTTGTAGAAAAGTTTTTATTCAGAGAATATAATGAACTCCAATACAAAAGAAGACAAAGCAAAAATACATTCCTAATTGGGAACTTCTCAGCCTTAAATTCTTGGTTATCTGGCAATAATTTCTTTGTACAAAGTCACATAAAATTAATATTTATTATCAGCTGACAGTTCCTATTGATATTTTTTTAAATTTTTTTAATTTATTCAATTGTGCGTGTATGCGTGTGTATGTGTGTGTGTATGTATGTATGTGTGTGTAGAACCACGGACGAATTCGGGAACCACCATGGATGCCTCCAACTCCTCCTTGTTTACTCTGCCCTGAGATTCACAGGCTCCGGCCTACTAGGACCAGAAATGCAGGCCGCCCCCGCTTCCGCCCGGCGTCTATACGTGGCCCTAGGATCAGAACTCCGGACCTTCTGCCTGCAAGGCAGAGGCTTAACCCTTGAGCCACCTCTCCAGCCCCCTATTGATATGTTTTATAGTCCACTAACTGACAAAAATCAATCTATTACACTATCATAGGCTCATCTATCTATCTATCTATCTATCTTTCTATCTATCTATCTATCTATCTATCTATCTATCTATCTATCAATAATGTGAGTTAAAGGTCTGAAAACTAATTGAGAAAATGCTGAGACTAGGTACAGAATAAAGGATCAGAAGTGAGATTTTACACTGTCAAGATTCAAGCTAAAACAGAAAACTAAGTGATTAAAGGACAATAGAATAAACAGAAAATATGGTTTTCTTGACTTTGGAAATGGATCAAATAAGGAATTTAGAAATGTTTGAGATGAAAGCCATGATGAAAGGATTTCAGTATAGTAAATCCAATTTAATGCATGGTTCTGGAGGAAACTTAGAATGTCATAATGATAGTAAGACTGTAGACAGTAAAATCTGTACTATTAAGGGTTCAGGTATAAATAATGTCTTCATTATGAATTGGACTGAAGGCCATTCATATTGCATTCCACTGATTTTCTTAAAAGCATGTATTTTGTCCTAAGACTTTGAATGAGACTGTATTAAAAAGTAATTAAAAACTAATTGATTTGCAAATATCATGGTAGCATAACATGCAAACTGTAAGATGGTCATGCTGGATTTTTTCAGCAAGACTTGTACAAAAATAAGGAACTGAAGAGGAGGATTCAGATTATCCTTTAAACACACACACACACACACACACACACACACACACACACACACACACGGAGATATACTCTTAATAGTGAGGCTGAGGAAAGTATAGACCCTAAAAAGACAAAGGCAAACACTTTTTCAGTGGAGTAATAGTAGGAAAGATGCTTCAAACATATCTGAAGAAGTGACAAGGATTTATCCATAACATGTTGGTAGATTTTAGGAGGAAACAATAAACTCACTACTTGAAAGATTATTCACTAGGAATCCCAGTTCTCTGCTATAAACATTTGTGGGGAAGTGCTGCTTTTGGTTTGGCTTTTCAGCTACTTAGAGGCAACGCAAGTTAGCTGCCATGAAATCCAAATGGTGTTGAAGTTTGTAGAAAACTTGACATTGTTCCTCTAATGAAAGCATCCAAAAATGTAAGAGTGATAGGATCTCCAGGGATTCTACCTAGATTTAAAAGCATGGAGTAGAAGACCAGAAATGTGTGGTAAAGTGTCATAGTTAGGCACAGGTATCAACTTGACAATTGAGGGTTCGAGCTCTGAGCACATTTGTAGAGAATTAGTGGTTTAGTTGGGCCCAGAGCAAACCTGCAGGAGATTGTCTAGCTGACGGGGAAGGCCCAGCCTATGGTGGGTGGGATTAGGCCCTGGAATAAAATACAGGGATTGACAGCCACAGTAGTGTTCCAATGCTTAAGGGGAACACGGGAAAGGGTTCAGGGAAATGCCGCTGGGTCCTTGTACGTCATCGGAGAGGAGGGCCCAGAGGAGAGTCAGGCATGCACAATAAAGGACTCTCTGGGAATTGGGGGGGGAGGCACTGGAGGATAGGGAGGGAGGGGTTGGATACAGAGAGTTGGATACAGAGAGTTGTTTGAAGGAGTTGGAATCCTTCTGCATACTTGGCCAGACATGTTGGTCTGGCAAGTAAGGATTGTCCCTCTCTCAGCTGTTATGTGGTGATGGTGTGGCCAGTTCCCTTGGCCCTGGTGTTGGTGCATGCTCTTCTGTCCAGCTGGACTGAAAACTGTAACTGGACTGTGTTAAAGAAATACACCCCTTTTTCCTTTATGCCATTTAATGGTCATTTATCAGCAACATGAAGACTGACTGCAACACATGGAGTAAGAGACAAGAAATGTACGATAAAGTAACCATTCCTATAGGCTGCCCTTGAAAGGATAATGAGTAGAATTGACAGTATAAATCCTAAGCTATTATGGACACCATAGGCTGTTGGAGATGTCAGAAATATGAAACTTCAGCTAAGAGAAATCATAATCAGACTAAGAAAGAGGGCATGTGGGCTCCTCACATGGAAAGACTGTAGAGATGAGCTTTTTGAGACTTTGGAATCTCACGTCAGCACATCAGTAAGCTCCAGATACCAGACATGAAGCTACAAGATGTTATGTTTGTTATGCTTGGTTTCAGTCTTGCTTTGACAACTTTCCTAATTTCTAGACTTTTCTTTCTCCATGAAATATTGGCAACATATTTCCTGTACCATTATATTTTAGGGACTTACAATTTTCTTTTGGGCTTCACAGAATTTTTTTTTAAATGAACACATTTTATTGTAGACTAGAATTCATATTTCTACTATTTCCTGACAAGGATTTAACAACTAAGAATTCTCTTGAATCTCAGAAGTACATTTTGAATTTGTGCCGTTGGACAATATAGGAGGATTTTAAATTAGGTCTCATAGAGGTAGATTCCTTGAATTTTGCATTATGAAATTCTCATGTCTATGAGCCTTTGGCATGGGACAAGACAATAATTATAATGTTAGATTATAATATTTTCCCTGAGTAGACATGGATCATTTGTGAAAATAGGAATGGAGTATTATAGCGATACTGTGACATCCTCTACTCTCAAAGCTCATGCATTCAAGGATCAGTTGCAACATCTTGATATAAAGTTATGGAAATTTCACAAGGTAGATGTAACTATATGAAGTAGGCCACAGGGAGGATGTCCTTGGTGAGACACTTTCCCTATCCCCTTCCCGACCTTAACTCTACTTCTTGATCACCAAGCGTTGGGCAGTGTCCTCTAATTCCCACTAGACTTCTGGATAAGGAATCAGGCAGGCATCATCTGAAGTCTTTGAAAACATGAACCAATGTGGATTGTTTCTTACCATAATTTTTATGTCTTTTATTTTGGTCAGAACTATGTAAAATAATTAATATATCTTTTTACTGGAAAAATATCTTTTGATAGAGAAGATTCTGTTATTTTCAGAGGCATGCCATCTAACTTAGTCAAATGAATTTGATATTTAAATCTCAAATTTATCTTAAGAAATTATTCTGTATAAAAATGCATCGTCAGTTTTTCTTTCAGTAAAGTACAAAATTCTAACTGAAAAATAATTAATTATTTTCATAATATAGGTTGATTATAAGATATTCAAACCAACAGAAAAAGCAAAAATGTACAAAATAAATAATTATTCAGCCCTGATGTTAAGGAATGAATTACTATACAAAAGTAGCTCTTCCTGAGATACTAATACCGGTTTATCTAAAGAACATTAAAGGATCTGATGTTTGGTTCTATAGTTTGATATTTCTTAAAACTTGTGTCTCAGTTTTAATAAGAACTCAGAAGCTTATTAAGACTTGATAATCAACCCCTATGGGACCTGCTAAATTAGAGTTCTTGGGCCAGAGCCTAAGAAAGTCTAGAAAGAAAATATTTTACATAAGCCCCCAAGTGGTTTTCAGTGCATACTAAAGTTTTACAATTCTCCTCACATTCCTAAAACACAATGAATATCATCAATTAATATCTAAATGTAAATAAAAAAATACGCAGAATTTTCTCTTCATTGTAAAATGTTCTATTGAGAATTGTGTATTGCATTCAAAATTGTAATCAAGGATTATTAGGTACTTGTTTCAATTTTGATAACTTTACATGATTTCATGTTTATGCTTCTAAATCACATCTTCTAAATCCTTCTTCATCACCTTAGGAAGGTAAAGCATCTCGAGAAATATCTGAAGGCATTAGTAAATTCAATAGTTATTTTCTATCTTCTTTTGAATTATGAAGACCAATTTGCTCAATTTCTATTATCCTATTTACTGTGATAAGATTATTTATGACACAACTATTTTACACATCAGAGTATTTAGAGTTATTCTGGATGTGCCGGAGAAAGCTAGAAAGTTTGTTTCTAGTGTCTTTTTTCCCACAGTGCTATCTGACACTGACTATGACTTACTATCATTAAAAAGATCTTTATCTCAAAATATATTTAGATTTCATCCTTTTTATACAGCTTCTTAGGATTTTTGTCCATAAAGTATTATTTTAAATCTTTTACAATGTCATACATATATACAATAATTTCAAGTCATTTCACTACATATTGACCAAGTCTTTCCCTTTCCTTCTCCATGAAAACCACTTTCTTCCAATCAGTCTCCCTCCTACTTTCATGACTCTGTGTGTGTGTGTGTGTGTGTGAACATATGTGTGTACATGAGGTAGTTCATGGTCTTTTATGTGTGTGTGTTTCCCACTGAGTTAAATAACTGCATGAATTAGCATGTTCTGCATACTTACCATAATATGCTATATCAGTGGGAATATCACTGAAGAAAGTGCCTCAGATTCCCACAATCCATATTAACAATCAGTCCCTTAAGAAGAGGTGGTCTCTCCCAAGGTCTTCCCTCCTCCCCTTCCTTCTCAAAATGTCCAGAGGATGCTATTTAGTGGCAATCTTTCCTATTCCCTGGCTCTCATATTTTTTCTTAGTTGCCTATTCTCTGTACTTTGGGCATTATGACTCTGTATCATGTGACTTCTACAAACGGTCTTCAGGTAAAAGACTGAAAGATACACTAACATGTGGGCATAGAGACAAGTATTTAAAAGGCAGTTTACTGGCATGCCCACACGAAAGAACAACAGTCAATTATTCTCCTTTAGGGCCTATGACCTTATTCCTTAGACCACATATTCTAGCTAGGTTAGTTGTACCAGGCCCGCCTTCCATTCTCAAGAGCAGGCATTAAAGCTAATCAAAAAGTGGTTGGTTGACGATACAGTAATTATGCCACTATTGCACCGGTGAGCGTACCTTTCCAGGATAGTTGCTATTGCAGCCTGAAGAATTCATCGCTGTGTAAGACTATCGACAGCTTTTCTCCCTCTGCAGCGTGCCATACAACTCTCAGGTCAGTTACAGTCTGATTGTTACATGAACTGAGAATCAAAGTGTGAGGTGTCTTCAGCAACACAGTTGTACCCTCAAGTTCGGTGGGTTCTAAGAGAAAAAGCCTGAATTGTTTAAAGATCTCTGGGACCTTATGGTCAGGAGCTTGTATGAAGATATCACCTTTACTTCTTGGAGGAGGATCCCGAGTCAGTTTCTACTTCCTATTTTCAGCCATCTCCTTGTGCACATCTCTGTAGGGGACTTCATTCAAATTTTTAAAAACTGTATTTTTTAAGCAGTCGCAAAATTTGAAACAACAGGGATGTGTAATAATAAAATTCCTTTGGGCTCATAATTCCTGTTGAAGTATTCACTGTGACAGATTATATTAAAATTCCCATACTGGATAACTTGTTTTAAAGAGATGCAAATATTACTATCCATTGTATTCTGACTTCACATATCCCCTTTAGGATATATGTTCCTTATCCATTATAAAGCTGGGCATGTTGCTGATGTGGGTCAATAGGAAGTCAGAGGACATGCCAGAATGCCAAAATACTAATTTTTATCAAAAGGATTCCTCTCCCCATAGCATCCCAGGCTTCTCCTCTCTCTCTCTCTCTCTCTCTCTCTCTCTCTCTCTCTCTCTCTCTTTTCTTCTCCTCCTTTCTTCTTTGCTCCATTCCAGTAGAGGCCCCATAAGACATTCTCAACCATTAGTCTTGGCATGTAACATGAGTGAACAGAAATATAGTTGTAGTTTTGAACCATAATAAATTAATTTTGCTATCACTATAAAGTATAAGAACACAAGTGAAAAATTATTGCTATAGTAATAGTAATTGCTCTAGTGATGTGGCATGCACCTAGAAATGGGGTTTCCCAAAACATCTCAGAGCTGGATAATGGACACATTCGAATGGCACTGAAGGTCCTTCTGTGATTTTTAATGTTTTTAACATGATTGTTTAAGAGTCATACTATACTTGCTGACTTTTTTAATTCCATCACTGATCTTCCTTATACATTTTTCCCACAATAGTTTCCAACCCTACTCTTAGGCTTTCCTCTTTGACTTTCTTCTATGACATATTTAGTACTGCAGATAAATTAGAGAGTCATCACTCTCCCAGTCACTATCAATAAATGTTCAGAAAGGACTGTTAACTTATCTACTGAAGAATTTCGTTTTCAACTTATGGTGTTTATACTTGTAGCAGAAAAAAGAATCATTTCTATTGCCTGTGATTACAAACCTAAAATATAGTGAGAACACACAAGTATTCCCAAATACTCAAGTGCTGTATTTGAAAGCTGTACAGGGTAAATGGTCTACAAGAAGTATATGAGTATAAACACAATTTTGATTATCATTGGAACTCTTGATTCTACTTCAAAGCAATTGCCATCTCAAAAATGACAAGCACTGATAAGTCAAAGTATCATGGAAAAAACTTTTAGTGAACTCATATGAAGCTACAAATGGCAGTTTGCCCATTAATTTGGCTACTGGTGAAACTGGACAAAAATTGTTACGTGTCTTTAACAAATTAAAACTGATGAGTACATGATCATATATTCATTTTTTTGAGATTCTTTGTGCCAAGTCTTATTTGGAGGTTTCTGGAACTGATAATCCACTGAACTTATCATCACTGATGAATTTGTTTCTCCGTGGCCAGGGATTCTGAGATCTGGCATTTGATTTTTATTTGTTGGCTCATTGCCTCTGCCCCAAATCCAATGAACTTTTGTAAAAGAGACCATTGATATTACTAGCTTTCAGTTCATATTGCAAACTTTCCTAGTCTTTCCAAGTGGAGAAGACATATGTTTTTGGAGGACCATGACCTCCAAAAGGTCAGTCGCAGTTGACTGTTAATTCTTAGAAAACAGGGAATGATTCATTTCTTTAGTTTTTATGCATAAATAGAAAAAAAGATCCGACCTGTCAAGTAATTATAATTCTTCTCTGACTACAACTGTGTGGGAACACAGACTGTGCTTCGTCAAATTTCACATCAGACAGTTTCTACACTGTTGCATAACAAAAATGGGCTCTCCACTGGTCTTTCTTGTTAATTACTGTTGATTGTCAAGAAAACAAGACAATTGAAAAAAAAGCAGGGACAACAGATTTTAGGGGAGGAGCAAAGTGTCCTAGAGCAGTGTCTGCAATCAGGGTGAAAGGTGACCACAGTGAAGCCCTCCTTTGCTCACAATTATTTCCATCACTCATCTCTTGAGGATTTCACTTTTATGGCCTGGGCTATGGCATGTGAAATGGACAAATTCATAAATGAATATAGCTTTAAGCTACCAGGACAATTAAATAAAGAGATCATATGTGTTTAAGTCTGATAAGACAAAGTGATATTACTAAATAGCTTTAAAAAAAAACCTGCTCAAAATGGAGGAAATGAGCAACATGGGCGAGCCCAGATATTCTTACTTTCCACACATTGTTCTCTATAAAACCACAGCAGCTCACAAAGCAAAGCTTGGAAGAAAAAAGAGACTGATGACAATTATGATATGCTGTTCTCGATTTCCTGCCAAGACATGAACAAATGTCTATTTCCCCCAGACAGGGCCCCCAGGACACAGGAGAGAAACAATTCCACTCAAGTTTAGTGTGATGAACCAATGGATTTAGTGGGGTTTCTTACAGTAATATATCTGAGGGCTTATTGACAAAATCATGGGTGATTAGGAAAGCTGCATCAATGAAAAACTCTCCCTGCAACAAAGCCTGCACCTGTGGGGGGGGGGTGCTCTGTATAATTTAAAGACAGCTACATCACAGAGGCATTTCTTCTTCCTCCACAATTGTTTACTGTTCCTGTAACCTTGAAAGGCACATCTTGAGTGTGTGTGTGTACATGGTGCGGTGTGAACTCCTTTCAGTCCCTTCCTCTGGAGCAAACAGTTACAACAAGTCTCAGTGAGACAAATCCAGAATGAGAAACATGTCCACAAAGTGAAACAGTCTTTTATTTTAATAATGACACCATAGACATAACTATGATGAAGCAGGAAAATGCATGTGAGTGCTTGCATATGTGAGTTGTTTCTAGTCCTTTTCTATTAAAATAAGCATGCCTGGGAATCCCCATCAGCTGTGCTCATTACCGGAACAACTGATCCCCTTCCTTCAGAGATGGTGTCCTAAGTCCCAGGAGTGCACACATTCTTGTTCTTGGTGGCAGCACTTTGGTCACCCTTCAAGGAAACAGATGTGTGTATTCAGGACAGCTTGTGATGTTTTCTTTTTCCGCTTCCTCCTTTATATTTTTTTTCTTGTAGCTTTTACCAATTTCATCTTTATAACCATAATTATTGTTCTGACATTTGTCACAAGTCTGATTCTCGCTTGCTTTTGGAGAAATGGCACTATCTGGACACTCAGCTCCGTTCTGCACTTGCCCACTTCTGTTTATCTTTCCAGTCTGGCCAACTCACTTCTACGTCAGTCAAGATTTTCAGAACCAGGTATCACCCTCTTCCACGGGAACCTCAGATGCTCTTGATGACACTCAGCATGATTTTCTCTTTTAGTTTTTCGATCTTTGTGTCTTTCTTATTCTGGGAATTAATAAAGTCAGAAAGCAGTTTTGTCTAGGGTTGCAATAGTTCCCATATGTATGTCTTAATCTTGCCTATCACTTTATTTTGTCTGGGATGAACTAAGAGAGATGCCTGGAAGGATGAGCTGAAGAGATAAGACCTGCCCTCAGAAGGAGTGGCACTTTCTAGCAAGTTTCCAGCTTTAAAGAAGTCTAGGGGGTGGGAATCAGAGCTATTTTCCTGCCTGTCTTTGCTCCTCCCTGGTGCGTGACTGTGCTTGCTGTGTCACCATCATCCTTCACTGACATCAGACTCCGCTTCTTCCTGCCATCCTGAAGTCACGGAGGACCAGTGGCTCTCTGGGAATCTTCAAGCCTTAATCACCAGATGGGGACAGCTGAGGCATTCCCAGGCTCAGTCTGTCCAATGTGCAGCCATTGTGAGACTCTGTGGCTCATACTGTGTAAACCAATCTAGTCAATCCCCTTTGCTACATAAATTCTTTCTTGGTTGTGCTTCGTAATATAAAATATTTCCATTGGTTATGCTTCTCTAGAGCACCATGCCACTGACTGCTTCTTAGAAGATCACAAAATACCAATACCAATGATTTCTCTTTAAATTATACTTACTTATAATCAGCATTCTTATACCGCAAATTGAGAGTTTGGGAAATATAAACACTATGGAGTTTTGTGGATAAAATTTGCATATTGTATATCCAGTAATTTAATTACATCTAATCTTGTTACATACCTTTTGTTCAATCATATATTAATTTAATAATTCTCTGGAACTCCAGATAACTTTTTATATAATTTGTTCTTTATGACTCTATCCTATGTTTCATTATCTGTTAGCAGAGCAGATTGGTGCATTTAATTTAGAAGCTTCACCGTATGGCTCAGGGGTTAAGCCTCTGCCTTGCAGGCGGAAGGTCCTGAGTTCAGATCCTAGACCCCACGTATGGACGCCGGGTGGAAAGCAGGGGTGGCCTGTGTTTCTGGTCCTGGTAGGGCAGAGCCTGTGAATCCCGGGGCAGAGGAAACAAGAAGGAAGTGGAGGCAGTCCATGGTGGTTCCAGAATTCAACTATGGTTTACACACACACATACACACACACACACACACACACACACACACACACACACGTGCGCACCCACACACATGCACAATTGAATAAAATAAATTAAAAAATTAAAAAAGAAGCTTCAACATAAACTAAAAACAATTTCTTTACATTAATTCTTAAAGCAAAATTATGATATTTACTTTGCCACATGTGGATCTTTATAAAAAGTACATAAATATGAATATTTTATCAAAACAACCTAAGAAAAAATCGACCTTTCATAACAAACTAATCTATGAAGCCAAAAGCACAGACATTTTTTCATGGTAGTAGTTGGAAAAAAGGAGAAAATCATACAGTGCAAGGTTGATCCCCAAAGGAGCCCATTGATTTTAGTGGTTCCGTGAAAGAATGGTTTGGGGATTGCAACTAATATACATGAAAGCTACAGAAATAATGAGCTAGAATGTCCAGTGCTTAGCGTAGCCCTGAAGGAGAAATTACAGCAGGATATTTCAGACTAACTGGGAGAACGCAAGTGTAGACAGTAGGAACAAGTAGGCTGATGTAAAGACATGAATTCAAGTGTTTCGAGTTGTGTCTCTAAGGGCAAAAATTGGGGGAAAGTTGTAAGACTCAGCAGCAAAGAAGGATGGGAGGCAAGTCCTGCACGGTCATGGTAAAAATAAAACTGAAGATTTTGTTCTATTATGAGGGATGCGCAAGTCCCTGAGGAATGTGATCAGGTGCAAAATGAAATGTGCTTGTCTGAAACATGCTCTTGGTGGAGGGTAGAGGTTATATTAAGGGTGTTGCTGGAGGAGCTATGATGGAAGAAGAGGAGGTAAGGAAGTAGATGAAGTACAGGGGTGTATGTGGACAAGAGTATCTACTAATACGAAAGAGCAATTTGGTAGGAACATTTCACAGTGAATGCAGAGAAACAGAAGCTTGAAAATGAGTTTGTACTTGTTTAAATATCAATGAATATCAAACGTTCTTTGAGAAAACTGACTAAAATTATTTGTAGAATGAAAATAGGCTGAGAGTAGATGCTGCTGAGCACAAAGCTGGGGTCCTTCCAAGTGCTTCGTGGCCTTCTTAATTGGACCAGACACATGGAAGGAGACAGAGACTAGAATAGCTCACAGTTCTCCGTGCTGGAGGCTATTACTGGCTTGCAGGAAGAGAATGAAGTACGTCGTGGTACCGGAGGGACACCCAGGCGGAAAGGATGAATAAGTAGGTGTATATGGGAATTTGAAGAAATCTCCTGATGATACTGTTCTGAAGATGCACCAAGGTTAAAATACCTGTGCAGCAAAAGTTCTGTTGCTTTCTGGGTCATAAGCATGTATATTTTTTCTATCTATTAAGGATAGTATAGTGTATTTTTTCCACTCACACAAACTTGATAGGTACCCCATCCCCTCCCTCCCTCCACCCCTCCCTGGATCCCTTTGCTCCCTCCCCGCTTTTCCCCTTCCTTTCCCCACTCTCTCCCTTTCTCCCAGTCCTCCCCCCATTCCTGGAGCATCCTTTAGTGTACATGTCAAACTTCCCTCTGGGTCCTCCTCTCTGATGAGGTGTAAGGACTCAGTAGCATTGCCTAAAGCTTGTGTTCCTCTTTGGTATAGGAACACTATTGTGGCTGTTAATCCCTTGCCTCTAAGAATCCTAGTGCCTGTGATCCATGCTAGACTTTGGGGGGTCAATGATATGTTGGTCATTGTACAGGTCATGCAAAGTCCTATTATGATTACTTCGGCCCTAACTTTCATCAGTTCCTTTTAATTGTAAAAATCTTTGTAGTTTTTCTTTGTCCTGTTGTCTGTTAATAGCATCTCTCTCTCTCTCTCTCTCTCTCTCTATATATATATATATATATATATATATATATATATATATATATATTTACAACACACACACATACACATATTTATAATAATCATTGGTATCTTTTGCAAGTTGTAACACTGTATTGGAAGAATATGGTATCTATACTTTAAGTGATTACAGTCATACATCTTAGAGAGTTACTCTCATCAGCAATGTATTTTTTCTATTTGTCATTCATCTTATTGCATGTTCTTTTACCTTAGCTGTCTCAGGTCCTGTTTTGCATGAAAAAAAGACTAACAGAAAACACATGTATACATCTATAAAGCTTATAATCTTATAGCAAGCATAAAGAATATGACAAAATCAAAGAGATGAAAAGTTTCATCCTTTTGAAAGTTGGATGTTTGAATTGAAATGGCAGAGAAATCAAATGATAAAAGGACTTTGATATAAGAGTAACAAAAAGCAACCATCAGAGATAAAGCACGGTGCACCTAGAGGAAGGACAGAAACTATTTTTCAGGCTGACTTTGTAAGAGCAAATCTTGGCACTTCCTTAAAATTAATTACTTTCTGTTTTAACCGAAGAAAGCATGAGACTATTCAAGTTTCCCAGGACTGGATTACACTATTCCATTTCATTAGCCCCAAAACCACATTAATAGGACCTTCAGTGATAGTTTAGTGATAGTTGTGTATTTTGTGCTTGGAACTTGTTAGCAGTTAGTCATGAATTATTTTTCTGCTCTAAAAACTCTTGCTACTTAGTTGAGTTCAGTCCCTGGTGGTCACTAAATTCCTTAAAAAAATGAGACAGGTGAAAAAAGCTTTTGCTTCACAGAGTAATTCATATTAATACACAGGACAATGGTCTTGAGGTTTATTAATTAAATTACTTAGATTATGACACTCACTCACGGATCATGACTGAAAAAAGTTGGAAGGAAGCAGAGTAATATACATTGCAGCATATTCCAATTTAGAACCTGGAGAATCATTAAAGATAGCTTGACACAGATTTAATAAACATCCATCTCCTCCCTGAGTATGTGTACTTTCACAACTTAGGTAATTCATTCAAATGAACTTGCATCAAAATATGTGTTCTGACTTGTTGCCTGTACTACAGCCAAACCTTGAATAGCCTAAATTATATGTCTGTTAAACTAAGTCCAAATTACATGTCTATTAAAGTAAGTGATTCCATTATACATGATTAGTACATTGTATCTGGGAAATATCAACAATAATTACAGTACCTATTTTTAATTCTTGTATTTTTGTTGAGAATTAAATATAATGAAATAATGCATCCTGCTGAGAATGTATCTATATGGTAGTGGCAAGTCGAATCCTTATTTCTATTGAAGATATAAATGATATTTATCCAAAAAAGTGAATGAATCCAACATAATTCCTGAAATGTAACATGTGTTCATGTCAATAAAGTGTACCATGGACTTTCTCATGACTTCAGATCCAGTTAGATGCTCTGATAAAATTTACAGCACCCCTATTTGGTTCCTTTACCTAACACACACACAAACACACACACACACACACACACACACACACACACACACACACACACACAAATTTTCTGTTCTACCACAAAACCAATTCCTTTCCACTTTAAAAATATTTCCTTACATTTTGCTTCAGATCTTATAATTTAACTTGCATACTAAATCAGTCATTAGTACTGATAAAGAAAAACATGACATCAAAAAACAAAGCTATCCAAGGTATGGCTTCTGTCCATTACCAAATCATTCCATTTCTTTCTTGAATGGTCCTAATGTGTCTTGCAACTTTCTTCTTACCCATTATTAATTATTGTTCCAGCAACAATCTGGAGATTGAAAATCTGATTCATGGCATGCTTCATTCAAAGATGGTTTCCATTTACTTTCAGCAAAAATCAAATCTTTATAATTTCATCTGTAATAAATATACAATGATCTAGCCACTACCTTGGCTTAAGAGTATAAACTCTTGTGCTCCTTTCTTTTTCAATCACACTGTTGGAGCCTTCCTTGCTGTTCCTGGAACACAACAGTCATCCGCTGTCCAGTTCTTTGAACTTTCTGGTCCAAGTACTGGCAAGGTTCTGTGCTCAATCTCTTTCTCATCACCATTGTCCTTCAGTTCCTGGATGGAAGTTCTTTTGTTCACCAAGGACATCTCTAAAACTAAATTCAAAGTGGGATCCCTCTACTATCCTTCCATATTTCAGGATGAGAAAGGTAGCAATGAAAAGGAGACTTAGCACTGCCACCCGATGTAATAAAATGAAAAAAATGCTTATTAATGATTTTGTTTTTATGTTTATTTGAATTCTCTTTCAAATAGGCTTATATGAAATTCATTTCATATATCTTATTTGTAGTGGATTTAAGTATCAAAAGTGTGCCCAACAGAAAAAAAGACACAGTATGTTCTCCATTATAATTGTATCTTAACATTAGACCTTCAGATTGATGGAATCAAGCAGAAACTCTTAGAATACCCACAAACACAAGGATGGTGTGGAAGAAGATCTCAGAAATGCAGAAGCAATGGGTAAACAGCTTAAAAAGGCTTTTATGTAAGAAAAGTCTTAAAGGAGAGGGAAGACATAGCAGAGAGTGAGTTAGCCTCCAGATATCTACCTGCTTACTAACCCCTAACTCTCCACACCTCCCATGACAGGGAGCACATGCCCAGCTCTGCAACCAGTTTAATCAGCAGTGGACAGAGAAAAACTGACAACAGAAAGGATCAGATATTTCAATACTAACACAAACATCTTTAGATAATTAAATTATCTTTAGATAATTAAAGATCTCAACACCCAAATAAGACACAGCCTAGTCCAATGGAAGAGCAGTGAGACAGACAACAGCGGCAATCAGAATGCAGAATACTACAGACCCTGAAAGCTCAGCTGGAATCAGGCCAACCAATTCTCTTCACATCCTAAGGCTCAGGGAATCTTGCAAAAGAGGGGACAGGAAGATTGTAAGAGCCTAAAGATGGGTAGGTCTATCGTTGGGACAAGACATTCCACTCAAGACAGATCTGCTATATCCAGGAACCTACTGCAGTGAGATTTAGCCTCACCAGACCTGCACAATGGCCTGCCATATCAACATCCCCCCATAGACTAGTAAGGATCTGAGGAGAAATAATTACATACAGAGGGAACTTTAGGGGCTAGGACTAGATAGGTTAATGGGAATGCCCCTGTCAGTGGGTCTACCCAAGGAAGGCCCACTTAATCTGTCCCAGAGGCCTGAGCCCCCACTAGAACGGACAATCTGTAGGAACGCTGGGGTCCATAGAAGCAGACAGAGAGGGTTGTGGGAGGGAGTAGGATAGACTGATGAAGGAAGGGGAAGAGGGAGAGGAAGAAAGACGAGGAAGAAGGAGGGGAGATAGGGACAATCATTCATTATGCTTGTAAAACTAGAGAAAACTGCTTGGTATGTAGGACATATATACTAAGAATTTCTTAAGTAAGTAAATGAAATGTAAAATATTAGGCCGAAAATATGAGAAGAAAACTTTCAGTCTTTAAAAGTATGGTTTGCTACTTGGTAAACTGTAACTTACTGGGGAAGATCAATTTATTGTTTCTATTTCAGATGAAGGAATCCCTTATAGAGTGTTTCTAAGATATATTTAGGAAATTCATCAAGCCTCCTTTATTGTTTCCAAATCTGAAGTGGCTTTAGAGTCCATGCAGGTTAGAAATCACAGAGACCCTCAGCCCTTAGTTCTCAGTGTGTGGGATTCCTGGTATTCTGAGAGATATCCCATGGAAGGGAAAGTAGGTCATGCAAGGTGACTTAAATGCATGTATATGGCCCAAAGCTTTCTAATAACTGAAATGAAGAAAACGAAAGCAATTAGACAATTTTTTAAATATAATAGAACAATTCTCATAACTTAAATAGCTTGTGGATGTAGTTTAGTTTACATTTTGTTCTATCAATTATAAGTGACATTCTGTCAATATGTAAACACTTTGGTTGAAAGGTTAGTAATCAAAACACCATGTATTTTCAAAACATTGTTTAGCTGATAAATCCAATATGATATTTCCATAATTATTGTCTTAAACATTTCATATTGTTCATCAAACAACTTTTCTGAATTACACTCAAGACAAGTTACCACTCTACTGTTCTCTGACTTCTCAATTTCACATTCCATTGGTAGAACGGATACTTTCTTTGCAAAACCATATAGAAACAGGATTTTTAAGTCATGCTTACAGTTGGTTGTTTTATCAGAAGAATTACCAGCACAAGCTGGTGCTTAGGCAAAAACTATTCTGCTTATAACTGGTGACTGTTATAAGCAGTAGTTTTAGAGTTGGTTCTTTTCATATACTGCACTACTGGGAAGTTCCAATGAGTTCTATGGAGGTTCTAATGGGATCTAAGGGCTGATCTTCATATTATCCAGATAATCTCTTCAGGTGGTCTCAGCTGATCTTAGGTGTGGTCTTAGCTGATCTTAGTTAATACCAGGTGTGTCAAGTTGACACCCAGGATTAACTATCACACCCACAAATGAGTTGGCTTTGCACATCAGTTGTGCAACTAGACAATCTCCTGCAGACTTTCTTAAATTTAATAATTCTTCCTAGTTGTGTGGACAGGACCATCACTTCAAGTATCAAATTTACCCATGAAGCCAACTGCCACACTGACCATACTTAAAGTCATGCTCAGTTAGTTTGTTTATTCTTTAGGATGGATGGAGTCTGCATAATAGATCTCAACTCTAAAACTACTGCTTATAACAGTCATCAGTTATAAGCAGAATAGTTTTTGCCTAAGCACAATAGTGGGCTATTTAGTGAAAATGATCTATATTTTCTACAAAAAACTAAGAAGGGGACTCATTAAACAAAATTGAAAAATCTCAGAAAGATCATTCAGACAATATTAGCCTCACAAATTAATCTAGCACTTGCTTTATTGGTATTATTTAATGCCAATATCTCTTGATATTACCCACATACTGTACCCAATTTTTAAATTAAGGTTATCTTGGGAAAATAATTGTACTCTCTGATTTGTCCAATTGGTGATTCAATCAGAAACTGTAATATCCCATTGTGAGGGGAAATAGAGCTGAAATTTTACATGAGATATTCTTTAGTAGGAAATTCTGTGAGCTGCCTCTTTAGGTGTATAAAAATTCTCTTTATAATGGTGAAAATATAAACTAAAATGCTCTCAAGAGTTTTTGCATAATTTTTACTTATCACAAATATCTTTCTGCAATTACTGATGTGATTACTTTCTCATGTCGAGTCCTATTCATAACAATTTATTGGAGTTTGATTTAATTTTGCTGCAATGATTGCATGTATTTAGAATCAATGCAGACCTTGCTTTTTAATACAAAATATTTCGTTGGAATTTAAAAATATGAACCATTGAATAAAATATCTCATTTACTTTTAGATATAATGTTTTCATGGAAGGACAGAGATGATTCTGTACATAAAAATATTTTTTAAGACTATATACATATGGTAAATGTTCACACTTAGCATTATGGGAAGAACAGTGGTCATTTCTAATAAATAATGTGTGAAAATCAGTAGCACAGCTTCAGAAAAACCTACTGTTTGTCAGTGGCATAAGGCCAAAATTGTGCTTCATGAATTTGTTTACATTTTTGACAAAACATCTAATATTACATGAGACAAATGTTTTTCATTTCTTGAAGAAAGAATTTTATTAACATAAAGCAGGTGCTAAGGAAACTGTAATATTCATAAAGAAATTGTCGGCCTAGAACTCTTTCTATTTATTTTGGACATGAATTGAATTGTTGGACATGCACTTTCTTTAAAACTAGGGAATGAGTGTTGATTCTAGTGCCCGTGCTATTTGGATGTCTGTTTAGGAAATGTTGGCCTAGCCCAATCTGCTTAAGGGAGTTCCCTTCCCTTTCAAGTAGGGTTTTTATAGTCTCTGGCCTAATATTAAGGACCTTGATCCATTTGGAATTGATTTTTATGCATGGTGACAAGTACGAGTCCAGTTTTAATCTGCAAGTGGACATCCACTTTTTCCAGCACCAATTGTTGAAGATGCTATTCCTTTTCCATTGAGGTTTTTGGGCTCTTTTGTCAAAGATCAAATGGCTGTAATTGTGTGGGCTTATATCTGGGTCTTCATCCCTTATCCCTTGATCTATGTGTCTGTTTTGGAGACAATACCAAGCTTTTTTACTACTATGGATTTGTAGTATAGTTTAAGGTTTTGTATGGTGATACTTCCAGCAGTGTTTTTGTTATTTAGGATTGTTTTTGCTATCCTGGGCTTTTCATGCTTCCGTACGAATTTTGAGATTGTTTGGTCAACTTCTTTAAAGAATTGCTTTGGGATTTTGATTGGTATAGCATTGAATCTGTATATTGCTCTTGGTAGAATGGTCATTTTTATGATGTTGATTCTGCCAATCCAGAATCTGCCAATTCTGTCTGTCTACCTTCTGGTGTGTTCTGTAATTTCTTCCTTTAGGGTTTTAAAATTTTCATTATAAAGGTCTCTCACTTCTTGGTTAGATTTATACCAAGGTATTTCATTTTTTATGGGCTATAGTAAATGGAATTGTTTCTCTTAGGACTTTTTCACTTTTTTCATCCTTGGTGTATAGGAAGGTAACGGATTTTTTCACCTTTATTTTGTAACCTGCCACTCTGATGAACTTGGGTATTAGTTTCAGGAGTTTCCTGGGGGAGTTTTTAGGATCATGTCATCTGCAAATAGAGATATCTTGACTTCTTCCTTTCTGATTTGAATCCCTTTTATCTTCCTCTCCTCTCTTATGGCTCTAGTTAAGACTTCAAGTGCAATACTGCATAGAAGTGATGAGAGTGGGCAGCCTTGTCCATTTCCTGATTGAAGCAGGAATTCTTCAAGTTTTTTTCCCATTTATTATAATCCTTGCTGTTGGCTTATTGTATACAGTGTTTATGAAATTAAATAGCTTCTGTTCAGCTACAAAGATTATAAACTGAACAAAAAGGCAACACACAGAATGGGAAAAAAAATATTTACTAACCACATATCTGATAGAGCTCTATTATCCAGAGTATACAAAGAACTTAAAAAACTAAACAAGAAGATGAATAGCCCACTCAAAAAACTGGCACCAGAACTGAAAAGAAACTTTTCCAAGGACAAAAAGCTATCCTGAGATATGATCTAACCTAGTCAGGATGGCAAAAACCCAAATACGAACAAACAACACCAAATGCTGGAAAGGATGTGGAGAGAAGGGAACTCTAACACATTGCTGGTGGGAATGCAGGCTTACACAACTACTCTGGTGATCAGTATAGTGATTTCTAAAAAAAGTTAAGGATTGAAATGCCATATAACCCTGCTATACACTACTGGAAATAATCCCCCAAAATGCAGCAATTCACTACAGTGACATGAGCTCAACCATGTTCATTGCAGCACTATTTACAATAGCAAAATCATGGAATCAACCCAAATGCACAACAGTTGACAAATGGATAATGAAAATGTGATACATTTATACAATGGAGTACTACTCAGCCATCAAAAAAAAAAAAGAAAAATTAATGAAATTTGTTTGGAAATGGATGCAATTAGAAGAAATTTTATTGAGTGAAGTATCCCAGACTCATAAAGTTAGACACCATTTGTAGTCCCTTATAAGTGTTTCCTAGTTCCAAACCCACTTAATGACATATTCAAAGGACATGACCTTCAATACCAGCCAAGGGCAGTGCAGGAACAGCAAAACTGAAAACAACAAACCATAATTCAGAACACCAAAGACCCTACATTAATTACCTGGAACCAGACCAACCAAATCTCTCCCCATCCTAAAGCTTGGGGAACCTTGAAGAAGAGGGCATGGCAAGATTTTAAGAACCTAAAGAGGACCATGATATGCAAGATGTTCCACACAAGTCAGGGTTGCAGCAGCCATAATATAACCACGATGTGACTGGACTTTGCCCAACCTACACAGTGGCTGACCTGTCAAGGATCCCCCAACATCTAGCAGGTGTCACAGTGGAGAAGGCTTTAGGCAGTAGGATTCTTAGAGGCAAGGGGTAAAAGGTCATCATAGAATTCCCATGCTAGCAGGCAGCCCAAGAAGGGGCCCCAAGTTATGCTACTGAGTCTTGAACCCTAACTAGAGTAGAGGACTCACAGGGAGGTTCAGTGGCCACAATGATGGATGCTCTGGGGGATGGGAGGGAGAAATTGATAGGCACTGGGAGAGGGGGAGGGAAGGAGGGCAGTTGAGAGGGAGGAGAAGGGAGAGAATGCAATGGGGGACAACAGGGAGGATGGAGAGGGAAAGGAGAGGGTACCTACTGAGCTTGTATGATTAGGCAAAAATAAAGTGTGTAGTATAAAAGAAAGCAAAAGAAAAAACCGCAAAATAAACAAAAAACCAGGCAATGAGAAATAAGTCAGCTAGACATAGAACTTCAGTGACATGTGCAGTGGAAAAGTCAATGATGTCACTTCAGATGAGTTTTCCTATTATAATGATATTGAATAAGACTACTGTTAAAGATAACACAGATTGTTGCCTACGATAAACCTGAATACTTACTTTTAAAGGTTTTGAACTATTTTCCAGAAGAAACTTGGAAGAGTTTGAAACT
The DNA here is from genome assembly GCA_023101885.1 of Typhlomys cinereus. NCBI lineage: Eukaryota > Metazoa > Chordata > Mammalia > Rodentia > Platacanthomyidae > Typhlomys > Typhlomys cinereus. The sequence continues at coordinate 2,231,928 of JALPQD010000170.1, forward strand.
TCGGGTTAGAAAGTTAGGTGGAAGCAGAGTTTAATGGGCTATTGTGAAAACTTAGAGATAGCAATGCTGAGAGATGTGGACTGTGGAGGTCCAGCTTGTGGTTTTGGGGGTGAAAAAGGATGATGGTGAAGTTGAATTTGTAGCAATCAACTGATTTGTTTGAAAAGGGAAGACTGTGTGGACGAGCTTGAAGCTTCAGGGAAAACTGAAGAATGCAGATGGCAGAGCAGCATTAACTGTCAGAGAGATTAAACTCAGAGGAAAAAACTCATGCTCTGTACTGACACAGTGGGAAAGACATCCATAGGGAAGAATTTCACCTCACAGATGCTTCATTATGTGAAGAGACAAATTGATTTGGAGGACAAAAGTGTTTCTCTAGGATTAGCTCATGAAGAAGATACAGGTGAAGCTTTGTCGGCCTCGCTGCCTTTTGACCTTATGGAAGAATTTGGCAGCATCATCCAGTTGGCACTTTTGAAGGTAAAGATTTAAGAGAGAGGGTGTCAAGAAGAACAACTGAGGCCTGATATCACGTTGAAGGGTTAGATTCTCTAAGAAGAGTGTAGCTTGGTGCCCTGGTGGATATTCCCATGGCCCGGGGCATATGTTGAGGACGGTAACAGGTAGACGCTAGAATCAAATCAGAGAGAAGCTATGTGGGCTATAGGTAGCAGAGCAGAGATGTGCAGCTGTTCTATATTTGTACATTAGGAGCTACACATGATGGAATCTGAGCAATAGGACTCGGTTTTTGTCTTACTCTACTTTGGTCTTAACTGATTTGATACTTTCTTATTAGGCTCCAATTCTTTCATTGTAAAACAAGGATGCTTATGTTGTGTTATTATATATTGGAAATATTAAATTATCTTAAATTTTATAGGAGATCACAGTTAAGAAACTTTACACTTTTAAAGTGTTGAAACTATTACTGACTATAAAAATTTAAAGACTTGCTTATAGGAACTTTTAATACAAATTTATTGGAACTTTTAAAGTCGTAATTTATTAGACCCAGAATGCATTTTATAAGCCCCTGGGGATGAGGAGAGTTTAATTCTGATGTGTTTAGTTGAACAAGAGAGTGCTGGTTAACCTCAGCTAGCAACACTTGGAATATGTGTCTTTGGCATATTCAGCGAAAGCAGGTCTTTTGGCAAATCTGCAGGCGATTGTCTTGATTGCATAGTTGATTTGGAAAGTCCCACCCCAAAGTAAGAAAGCCCATTCCCCTAAGGGGAAGGGAGAAGATAGGGCACCTATTGAGCTTGTATGATTAGGACAAAAAAAGTAAAATGTGGGGGAAAAAAAGATAATGCCTACTTTCACTAGACCTCTACAATAGCTTCGACTAGACCTCTACAATAGCTTCCACTAGATCTCTACAATAGCTTCCAGTAGGCCTCTACAATAGCTGCCTTACCAACATTTTGCCATGGATGAGGAGGATCACAGAAGACATTGAGCCACCCTGAGAATGTTGGGGACTGATGTGGGACAAGAGAGGGGAAGCTTCTTTACCAGTGTTGAATTTGCCCACTGCAGGGTTGTTTCCAGTTCAGGCACCTTTAGTGAAGTCCAATGGATCACAAATACAGAGGGTTGTGGAGGCAGGAGAGAGACTGGTTTATAAACCAGGAGGATGTGTGGCATGGGATGGAAGTGGGGATAGGAGCATACAGTAGTGGATGAAAACATAAATTCAAGATACTTGAATATGAAAGTTTAAAAAATTAAAAAGTAAAAACTTAAAAAAATCTGCCTTAAGAAAACTCAGTGAGTATAGAAACTGCAACACTGTTACAGAGACATTTTGATGAATGATACCAATTAAATAGAAATCTTTGAGCTGAAAAATATACTAAGTGAAATTGAAGCAAAAGAAAGGATCAGAAATAATATAGTAGAAGCAGAAAAATCCATGAGTTTGATGACTGGATATTTAAAAATAAAGAGTTACAAGAGGACTTGGACTGAGTGAGATAAAGGAAGAAAGTTTATGGCAACTTTGGGAACTTATAGAATTAGAAATGTTCATATTACTGGGATTGAAGAGGGACTTCATAGTTCTAAAGGTAGAGAAATCATAATGAAAGGATTCATAATGGAAAACTTTCCAAAGGTAGAGCAGATACAAGAACCCAGGTATCGAAAGGTCAAATGTCACTAGTATACAACAATGAATATCACAATCAAGCCCTTAAGAATAAAAAGATTCTTCATGCTACATGTAAAATGTTGAATGTGTGTGAATGTTTCTCTAGCTCACTGGAAACCAGACATCTCAATTGAAAATGTACTGAACAGATTCACTTGAGAGTGTCACAGCATTGCAAGAAGAATCTGTCATCCTAGAACACTTAGCAAAGTTATTCTTTAGAAATAACAAGATTGTAACACAAATCTGCCTTACCAAAATTGATTATAATGAAACCCAAAAACCAATATCAGTATATTAGAATGGACAAGGACAATACGCCAGAAAAAAAGGAAAAGCACATTTCTGGTCCCCAGAATCCATATAAATAGTAGTCAGGTGTGGTAGATATCTGTTCTCCCAGTACTCAGAAAGAAAATACTGGGAGTCCCTAAAGAAAGCTGGCTAGTCTTATACTTAAGGGGAACACAGGAAAGGGTTCTGGGAAATGCCTCTGGGTCCTTGCACCTCATCTGAAAGGAGGACCTAGAGGAGAGTTTGGCATGCACATTAAAGGATGCTCTGGGGATGGATGGGTGGCACTGGGGAATGGGGAGGGAAGGGGGAGCAAAGGGAAGGAGCAGGTGGGTCGGGGAGGTGGAGGAAGGGACGGGACCAGTGTACATGTTAAGATTGTATAATTAGAAAAAAAGAAGAAAGCTGGCTAGATAATCTAGCTAATTTGTTACGTTTGGTTTCATGAGAAAGACCCTGTCTTAATAATGTAGAAAGCTATTAAAGTAAACACCCAACATCAACTTAAAAATTCCAATTGCAGGCCTGCACACATACACCGTGCACACACATATACACACACACACACACACACACACACACAAACACCTTTTTTTTCTTTTTGCAGAATAAAGGCAACAGAATAAAAAGGAAACCCACAAAGTGTGAGAAAACACATATTTCATAGTATATATCACTATATATGTACCAGTTGACATCCAAAAATATAAGGAACTTCAAAAACTCAGCACCATGAAATCTGAATTATTAGATTTTTAAAGTTAGGGACTATACTTGCATAGCATTTTTACAACAAAAAAACAACAAAAAATAAAAATATATGAAAAATTAATATACATCACTAATGATCAAGGGAATGAAAATTAAAACCACTGTGAGATGTCACCTCTCTCCAGTCAAGAGCTGTAGTTACTGACAGAAATGAAACTAACATGTATAGTAAGGATGAAGAGAAAAGGAGTCCTTGTACATCCTTGATAGGATTGTCCATTAGTGTAGTTATTACAAAAAGTGAACTTCAGAGACTTTATATCAACCACCTGGAACTAGGCCAGCCTAATCTCTCCCCATCCAGAAGCTCAGGGAAATTTGCAGAAGAGGGGGCGGTAAGATTGTAAGAGCACAAGAATGGGAGGAGTAATGATATGCAAGATACTCCACACAAGTTAGGGCCAAAGCAATCATAATTGGACTTTGCATGACCTGTGCTATGTCTAACACACTATTGACCCCACAAAGTCTAGCATTTGCTAAAGGCATTAAGATTCTTGGAGGCAAGGGATTGACAGCCACAGTAGTGTTCCTATGCTTAAGGGGAACACAGGAAAGGATTCTGGGAAATGCCACTGGGTCCTTGCACCTCTTCGGAAAGGAGGACCCAGAGGAGAGTTTGGCATGCTCATTAAAGGATGCTCCGGGGATGGGAGGGGGAGGCACTGGGGGATGGAGAGGAAGAAGGGAGGGGAGGAGGGCACAGGGCAGTGGGAGGTTGGAGGGAGGGAGGGGACCGGTGTACCTGTTAAGTTTGTATGAATGGAAATAAAAAAAAGTGTGTGAAGATTCCAAAAAACCTTATACAAGCAGAAGTACCCTGTGTTTAAACACACTTGTATAAATGATTTAGCAATATAGCTAATTGGTATACAACCAAAAACTATGATAAGTATGGTGAAGAAACAGCTATAATCCAATATTGCATGCAAAACTCCTCACAATAGTCAAGAAATAGAAGCAGCCCAAATATCCAACAGCAAATGAATGAACTTCTGAAATGCAGCATGTGTCAGTGATATGATGCAACATGATGCTGTCTTCCTAGAAGAGAAAACAGCTGTCATCTGTGCCTGCACAGGTAATTAGGAGAGGGTTGGGGAGCTAAGTAGCTATAGCTTCAAATGTCAGCTTGTTCTATGGGCTACTGGAACTAGAGAAGTGCTATCCACATGGTCATGATGTAAACTGGTTCTTTGAATGAGTGATAAGAGAGAGGGCAGCCATGGAATCATTCCAGGTTAGTTGAAGTATTTTGGACATTTAAGACTTCGCGTTTGGATGCAAATGCTTCTCAAATTATGCGGATTATAATTAATAGATAATAATTAGAGAAATGAAAGAGCCTGCAGAGGAGATTGTATTTCAATGGTATAAGCATCCGGTTGGTCTGGGTAGCATCGTGGCATACCTGAAAGGCCTAAAAAGTGTTGGGGGAAAAATGTTATATTTACACCTACAAATATAACTGAGAAGTGGATTTTGGCTCATATGCCATTTAATATATAGCCTATAAATAGTGGGAATCAGTGAATAAATCCTGCTAGAATGGCAAATAAGACATAGTAGAAGTGAGCAACAACATAGTAATTGTCATGTAAGACAATATCAAGAGAATTTGATAGTGTGATATCTGTTAATCCTCCTACCGTGAGCAGGAAAATAAAGCCCAGTGCCCAAAATATAGCTGGGGATCATTTAATATTCCCTCCATGAAGGGTGGCCAATCAACTAAATACTTTTATTCCTGTGGGGATAGCAATAATTATATTTGCAGATGTGAAATATGCTCTGGGGTCAACATGAGCAACATAAATATATGATGGACTCATAAGATGAAGCCTAGGAAACCAATGGATAGCATTGCTCAAACTATACCCATATACCAGAATGGTTCTTTCTTTCCTGAATAAAATGTTACGATATGAGAAATAATGCTAAATCCTGATAGAATAAGAATATATACTTTGGAGTGACCAAAGAATTAGAACAGACGTTGATAGAAGATGGGATCTCCTCCTCCTGCAGGGTCGAAGAAAGTAGTATTTAGATTTTGGTCAGTTAAAAGTATTGTAATTCCTGTGGCTAAAACAGGTAAGGAAAGCAGGAGGAGACCAGCTGTAATTAATACAGATCATACAAATAATGGTGTTTGATATTGTGTAATAACTGGGGGTTTTATATTAATAATGGTTGTAATAAAATTAGTAGCCCCTAGCATAGATGATACACCTGCAAGGTGGAGGGAGAAGATGGCTAGATCAACCGAAAATCCTGTGTGACCAGATTTCCTGCTAAAGGAGGATAAACAGTTCAGCCTGTGACAGCGCCTGCTTCGACTATTGATGAAGCTAGAAGAAGGAGAAATGATGGTGGAAGGAGTCAAAAGCTTATATTATTCATCGAGGAAAAGCTATATCAGGTGTACCTATTATTAGAAGTACAAGTCAGTTTCCAAATCCACCAATTATTATTGGTATAACCATGAAAAAACTTATTACAAAGGCATGGGTAATGATGATTACATTATAAATTTGGTCATCCCCTAGTAGTGTACCAGGTTGACCGAGCTCTGCTCAGATTAGTATACTTAAAGCTGTCCCTATTATACCTGCTCAAGCACCGAAGATTAGGTAAAGTGTTCCTATATCTTTGTGGTTGGTTGAGAATAGTCAACAGTTTACGAACATAGGTAAAATGGCCACATAGATGTTAGACTGCAAATCTAAAGACAGAGAGCAATCTCTTTTTACCAAGCCCTGAGGGGAATGTCATGGATGGTATACACTTAAAAAATTCCATCCAAATATTTCTTGTTTGCTCTTGTGGCTTATCATGTAAGGGACATTTATATATTCTTCACCTTTCATATGGGTCGCTGCAACATTTAAATTAATACTATGATACTGTATTTAAATACCAATATTTTACAAACTAAAGAAATGCAATACCAATTTTATATGTGTTAACTTTTTAATGGACAGTTAGTTTTGTTAATAAAGTGTTTGAAATAAATAGTTCTTCAGGGTCCTACCATTCAGTATGCCTTTTCTGCAGAGGAGGTGGGGGTTTTATATTAATAATGGTTGTAATAAAATTAGTAGCCCCTAGCATAGATGATACACCTGCAAGGTGGAGGGAGAAGATGGCTAGATCAACAGAAGCACCTGTGTGGCCAGATTTCCTGCTAAAGGAGGATAAACAATTCAGCCTATTTATCCTCCTTTTCAGCAGAGGAGGTGGGTAACAAGTCTGTAAAGGCCGATTCCCCATACCATGAATTCTTACCTGCTACAGTATAGTAACTGACTTTAGTGAGAGAAGATCTTTCAGCTGCCCTTACATTCCATCAGGCATTTATGTCAGTTCCTCATATTAAGAATTCAGAAAAACACTAAAACAGAAAAAAGGAGCCATTTAAGAGTAACCCATTTCAATTGCAGCTTGCAAATCAATGGGAATGCCTTTGTATGTTAAACCAACTCTTCTCATTTTAAATGCAACATTGATTTTGAAAGCGCCACTAAAACCTTTAATGATAAATGAATGCAGAAATTTCTGAGGTAGACATAAGTAGCTCTTCTGAGACAAGGTGCAGAGATTAACAAAATGAAGTTGGCAGAGACTGAGTGAAATTGGTCTAGGCGCAAAACATAAGGATCAGAATTTTCTCAGAAGCATGTCTGACTTCCTTCTCTCTGCCAAATGTTGTCATATTTCTTTCTTGAGTGGTCTTTACTCACTCCTAAAGTCAATCAGTCAATGTTATGCTGTGGTATGTATTTGTTTGCAGTGATTTTTACCGTGGATCTAGTCAAGCTCCTTAACACTGCAAGATCATTTTGGTGTTCTCCTTGTTCCTTAGTGCTCTCTATTTCTACCTTCCCAAACACCATTGATTTATTCCTCCTTTGACTATCTACAGAATAAAGTGTGATCATTTTAAACATCACCTTAAGCAACTTGGAAAAATGCTTCCTGTGTTTGTACTCTCACGAAAGCTAGCACATATTTATTTACATCTGTGTGTCTTCCCATACTAGTGAGCACACTTCAGTGACCTTTCCAGGCCCCCTCGTTCCTCTTTTCCCTCTCTCCCTCTCTTTCCCTCAGACTCTCTTTTTCTCTTATTCCTGTTTAAAGGCAAACTGTCCACCAAAATTGCTCCTACTGAAGAGCTTCGCTTGCAGACCCTTTAACATCGGGAAACCAGTCCCTAACATAATACCAAGTATTCGAGCATCGTACCCTCTTCTGATATCCTCTTATTCAAGTAAGTAATATGAAAATGTTAAAAATGTAGAATAGAAGCTGTAAAATTTAGAATGATAAATTTTGCAAACTAAGTTTTGAAAGAAAAACAGACAACTTTGTTATCTCTGATCCCGCCTTTAAAAAGATGATAATTTTTAAATTATATATAAAATTTAGGAGATTATTTTAGTGAATTCAATCGCCATACATTCATTTGAATCAAGATTCAGTCAGAGTTAAGAAGTGGGAAGGAAGCTGGCCTTTGTTTAAATTTCTGAATCTTTATGGGACAGACTCAGCTCTGTTTTAATGGAGTTTATATTGTACATACAGGACAGAATACACCCACTGGGGAAGAACTGACACTTCTGACAAGACCATTGAATAAATAATACCATGTTCAACTTCTCTGCTGCTTTCATCTCAGGGTCTACAACACTCCAAAGGACAAGTCAAACTTCCAAATGCCCCGTACTACGCCTGTGGGTTTTCTTTTGCTCGGGTTTACTGAGCAGCCAGGTGATGGGTTGTAAGTGGTCTATCTAGCAACTCACCTGGAAAATGCAGATCTGACCAAGAAGCAGTCTCGTTACCGGATAGAGAGCTGCACTGCAGCTTCAAGACTGGGAATGGGACAGTGAATGTGTATTCACATGTGGGCTGTAGAGAGTCACACAGTCTCTGAAACTTATCTCGGACAAAGGAAATGCGCAGGGTTGGCAGACGTAAAAGCACGGACTCACTATCTGAGAAGGAAGGCTATTTTTTTTCTAGTTTGGAGCTGGGCAGACACTTTGAAGAAAAATTTCTATGGTTCGTTATCACCAACTACACTCTGTGGAATATTCTTAATGACACACTCACATGGGCATGGCCATCTGTGGAACATTAATCAACTTCAGACACAAAGCATGAGAAATAAGTCAAAGTGAAGATGCCGAAAATATGCCAGGGGACAGACAGAACTAAGCAACACTGAGAGATAATCTCCATTGAGTTCTGGATCACTGAAATTAGAAGTTGGTGAGATATTGCAAAAACACACTTTTTATAATGGTGTCTAGTTCATTGGCTAATAAAGACTTTCAGTGGGACAGTCACTCTTTAAGGACGCAGCTTCTAACTCCTAATGCATTTCTATCTGGTTCACTATTATTGCTTTGTTTTTCCTTTCACATCTTATATGCCTGCACTTTAACTCTTTGGTGCCTATTTTAATAAGTCCACTTTCTTGATTCTATCAATTTGACTCTTTGGTGTATTAACATTCATGTTCCTCAATCCTTCTTAAAGATATAAGTCACATCCATTTGTACATTTATTTATATATTTTTTTCAAAAGGCTAACATCAATAATTACTCAAGAACTATGCTTAGTGTTAGAAATCATTGGTGAGCAACAGGCTATATTTGGGAAATTAATATTTTAAAACAGAGGTATAAGGATATTAAAATTAGCTGAAGTGATTAGTATAAATGCTTTATGCAAAATAGGATGTGTAATGCAAACTCCCAAGGCTCTCATCAACTTTAGTCTAGAGGAAGTGCCTTCTTAGCTTAAGTTCATTAGTTTTGGAGTGAAACGATATGGGGTCGGTGGGTTAACTAGGACACGTGGGTTGACTAGGACTCCTGGACAGACCACTTGTGGGAAATTCTAAGGTAAATCTACTGTTCTTCCCTTTCAGACTAATGTCACCAGAGCAGATTAAATCATGACATAGGAAGAGCCTGTATCACAGGCCTGAGTAGCAGAGGGAAAGCATGAAATAGGGGATTGAAAAAAAGATGGTATGTGCACAAAGGGTTCAGTAGTGACTGTGTTTCCAGATAAGATAAGGGCCCATCAGCAGCTGCTAACTGATGTGCCCCGGATCAGGGAGTTGGGAAGCAGGTGTGTGCAGTCTACTCTGCTAAGAACAACACAGGCATAGCAGCCTGTGGTGTCCCTTGTCCTATTTCAGACACAGTCCATGTGAGTGTGTGAGATAGGGTGTGTGAGTGTGTGAATGTGTGTCTTTGCATGTACGTGTGAACTCAGCAACAGGAGTTATCATAATTCATTCTGACAGCCATTAAACTGAGAGAAGAAAGAAGCTTCAGGAAATTTAATGTGAATATCTATAAAAATGAAGTTGGCAGATGTCATAGTTGGATACAGGTGTCAACTTGACAGTAGAAACTTCAAGCTCTGGACATACTTTTAGAGAATCAATAGCTGAGTTAAGCCAGAATGAACCGACAGGACGTTGTCTAGTCAGTGGTGGACAGGACAGGATGATAAAGTTGGCAGCCTTTGGTATACTTGGTGAGACATACTGGTCTGGAAAGTAAGGATTGTCCTTCTCTCAGTGGACATGGCATGGCCAGTTCTTTCAGTCCTTGGTGCTGGCATCAGCTTTCCTGCCAAGTTGGAGAAGAAAATATAGCCACACAACTGTAAGAGAAAATAAAACCCTTTGTTCCATTAAGCTGCTTTGCCATGACATTATCAGCAACAATACAGGCAAACTGATATGGCAGATATATTCTGGAAATTACTTATGATAAGTAGCTTTGATGAGTTTTTGGTTACAGGGTGAAATTTCTGATATGTAGAGAATTATATTAATAGGAGAGCCTTTAGTAAAATTAAAGTTAGAACATTTCCCATGAGAATTACATATGAAGCCATTACATAATATGTTTCCATGTATTCAAACTGTAATTGTATTATTATTCTGGACAAAGATTATTTTAAACATATATTTGCATTAAAATTAATTGATTCAAAATTAGTCTCTGTAATTGTAAAACATTTCAGGTAAATGTTGTGCTATATGTTTTATATCAAAGTGGTATGGATCCAAATTCAATAGAAACAATTTTATCATTGAAATATTAGCATTTAGGGCAGGAGAGATGGCTCAGGGTTAAGGTTCTGTCTGGCAAGTAGAAGGTCCTAAGTTCAGATCCCAGGTTCCACGTAAAAAACACGCCTGGCAGAAGAGCCAATGGCCCACACTTCTGATCCTGGTAGACAGAGCCTGGGAAATCCCAGAGCAAAGCAAGAAGGAGGTAGAAGCAATCCAGGATGATTCCCAAAGTCACTCCCCTCAAAACACATATTAAAACTAAATAAATCAATAAATAGTTTAAAAAATTAGCATTTCATTAAAAAATACTTTTCTGATATTTTCAATTAAAATTTTTATATTGTTAAATATGACTATTTTATGAAAGAAAAAATCAATAACAAATAACAAAAATAGAATTTGAGCTACAAAAGAACGAAAACAAAATAAAGGCTCTAGAAGACACTTTGACAACAACATAGGCCTGAATACAGCTGTAAAAAACCTGAAAGATTCATTTGTAGAACATGATGTTCCCACTAAAGGGAAAGCTAAGAATGTTTGACTTATAAGCAGCTTATTAAGTTTATTCTGGAAAGGCAGCCCACCTGCAATCTCTGTCCTCCAAAATTTGAAACAGAATTTTTTTAGTATTTCCATTTGTTATTAAAAGGCTTGGTACACAGAAAAGGGAAAGTACAGTTACACTGTTTTAGATTTTTATTTTAGTTCAAATTATCAGACAATTTCCATCACATCAGAATTTCATGACTATAGCCAGTATCTACAGATCAAGGAATTTTGAAGATTTCTAGCAATAAAATACATTAAGAAAGACATTTAAAGCTTTCTAGATATTTTAGTTTTAATATATATTAACACACATTTATATACAAAGAAATTCTTATGAACCTGAGACAAAGCACACAAAAAAATCTACTATTGGCCAAGCAAAAAATTTAGAGGAATATAATCAATAATTATGTCAATTTTTAGAATTAGTTGCTGCTCCATTACCAGTCCACATGTAGCGTGGAACCGAGTGACCTGAAACAAAGGTGTAGGGTTTAATTCTGCATTGCGCATCCAGCATGGGCCATCTTACAGTAAGTACCTATGTAATGCATCTGCATGCTGAATGACAGGAGGGCTGCACATCTGCCTCAAGGCGTCCCCTGCATACAACCAGCCATGCTCTTATCTCCACTAAGCTTCCTGGAGCCTGGGACAGATGAATGTGCACTGGTATGAGGAGACATCTCGGCATCTTGTGGAAACCCTCACTTTCATAGCCTGCAAATCCCATGAAGAAGAAGTGGGTGCTGCCTTTACTACCCTATTTCCCTCGGCGGTCTCAGTTTTCCTGCATCTTCTACAGCTCGTTCTCTTATCTCGTAATCATCTATCAAGCATTTCCAGGCACAACCATCATTTTATTTTAATTTTATCTTTTTTATTATACATTTTATTTTCGCCTAATCATGCAAGCTCAATAGGACCCCCTTTCTCTCCCTCAGCCCTCCCCTCCCCATCATCCCCCATTGCACTCTCTCCCCTCCCCCTTTCCTTCTCAACTCCCTCCCTCCCTCCTTTCTTTCTTCCTTCCCTCCCTCTTTCCTTCCCCCTCTCCTGGCATCTACTGCTTTCTCCCTCTCATCCCCCAGAGCATGCTTTGTGTGGACTCTGAACCTCCCTGTGAGTCATCCACCCCAGGGAGGGTTCCAGACTCAGGGCATAACTTGGGACTCCTGCTTGGGCTGCCTGCTAGCATGGGAACTCTATCATGACTGTTTAATATCTTGCCTTTAAGAATCCTACTGCTTGAAGCCTTCTCCCCTGTGATCCTTGCTAGACTTTGGGGGTCATTGACATGTCCGTCATTGTGCAGGTCAGGCAAAGTCCAATCACATTGTGGCTATATCATGGCTACTGTAGCCCTAACTTGTGTGGAGTATCTTGCATATCGTTGGTCCTCTCCATCTTTAGGCTCTTAATTTTCATTTTTAAAATTATCCCAGTTATAAGAGCTCAATGAATATCTATTCTTGACACATTCCTTTCTCTCTTATCTCTTCCCTCCCTTTCCCACCTCTTCCTCACCTTCCATTGCTCTTCCCCCACCCTTCTCCATCTCTCCCACTTCCCTCCCTACTACCCTATTTCCAACCTGCTTCCTTCACCCTCCTGTCCTTCAGCTTATATGGGCCCAGGGATTCCCTCTGAATCATCTACTCTTCTAGGGGGTCAGGCCTCTGTAGCAGACCAGGGAGCCCCTCTTTGGGCAGTCCACTAAAACCTGTCTAATTCTTCCTAATCCATTTTAAAAAGTGGTACATTTCTGAAAGTAGACTTAAAATGCATATATTTCTATTAAAAAGTTTATCCTGGAGGGAGCAAACAATGTCTTCATATGAATATTTATTAAACATCTCTGCAACCAATGGAAAAGCATCCTTAAGTCCTTCCCACAGATTGATTTTTTTTAACCATTAAAGAACTCAGTGGAGACCAAAGCTAAGAAATAAAAGATGAAGTGGGCCAAAGATCCTTGACAAAACTTTTTTTTTAAATTTTTTTTATTATTATTATTTATTCAACTGTGTGTATGTGCGCGCGCGTGTCTCTGTGTGTGTGTGTATGTGTGTGTAGAACCACGGACGAATTCGCGAACCTGGACACCTCCACCTCCTTCTGCCCCGGGATTCACAGGCTCCGCCCTACCAGGACCAGAAGCGCAGGCCGCCCCCGCCTCCGTCTGGCGTCTATACGTGGGATCTGGGATCCGAACTCGGGACCTTCCGCCTGCAAGGCGGAGGCTTAACCCCTGAGCCACCTCTCCAGCCCCAAAACTTTTTTGTCAAATACTTGCAAGTAACTATCCAGTGACACAATCTTTATGGTATATCCTATATTAGACTAGCATGTGTAGTACTATAAGTTAAAATACTTGTACAGTTCTGTTAGATCATTCAGCCTAAATCAAATTATAACCTATCAGCAGAACATCTACCCTTCAAATTACATGAAACATGCTGTGTCCAGCAGGAGATGGGGAGTGTAATTCACTATTCTATTTGCAAAGTTGATTTAATCTTCTTGTAGAGCCATCTATCTTAGAAAGTATAATTTATATGTTGATTTAATAAACTGGACACAATGGAAAATTAATGCAAATACAAAATATTGATTATGTACAGGAATCTTCTCCTGATAGTATTTTTGTATTTGTTTTTATTCTTTTAGAAATTCATGCATGGATACAATGAATTTATGTCATTTTTCTCCCTTGTTACCCAGTCCTATCCCGCCTTTTACTACTGCAAACTCCTTCTTCTCATGCAGTCTTCTTCCTACTTTTCCTGTTTTTTTCCTTTGGATGCATAGTCTGCTGAGTTCCATCTGCGTTCTGTGCTAGCCTGTTCTTGAGTACTTGTACAGTGTGGTTGATATACTGGTAAATATAGCATATACCACTGAGGAGAATACTTCCTGCTTTGGAAATGATACAAAACTGCCTCATGAACATTTGTTTATTATACCCTAAAATAATGGAAGATGTATTATTCTAAGAAATGCCATATCTCCCTGAGAATACTTTTTATGCAAAATAAAATGAATATTTATTGTGTGAAGAAAACAAAATTGGAATTATATATAAATGATCCTATTTTTATCCTAAAATATTTCCTGATGTGTTGCTTCATCTAGGTTAATGTGTGGCACTGTTGAATCGTAGGAGGTGGGCATATTAATTATTAGGATATATTGATTTTTCAAAAACATACCTATGATGTTATCATGATTAGAGGATTAGAATGATTCTTTCTTTTATTTTAGCCAAAATCAAATGTTTCATGGTCATTATTTTACTTGTATGATAATTTTATCATTGCAGCTGATGCATCTTCAATGTTGAGTAAAAGACGCTCCTTCACATGTACTTGTTAACTTTCTTTTTTTGGTCATTGCATTAACTCTTTACCAAGTAGTCTAATGCATTACACTTTCATGTTTATTATCTTTTGTATTTTTTAAAATCAAATACCAATACTTTATCAATATAAAGAAGAAGGAAATATAACAAAAGTGGCAAAAAATGGTCAACACTGTAGATGAGAATAAAATTAACAAACGTTAACATATTACAGGAAAGTTGTATTTTCCTTTGGATTGAAAATATAGTGGAAAATTGTATTTTGCACTGGATCTGGGGACTTAGGGGTGAAGCTTGTCCAAAGATTTGAATATTCCCTACCTTCCCCCAATGTAACCTATTAAAAATGACCACTAAATCTCCTCTCATTATTTTTCTCAGCTGTATTTTTCTTTTGACCCATAGTTGTGTCTACTTCTGGCCAGCCTTTCCCTGGATCAGCTCCACAGGCAGCTTTGCTGCCTCCTCCCTGCAGCCCTGCATTGGCTACAAAACACTCAGGATAACTGAGCACTCACGACAATTGAGCACTCATGACATGTCCCCTCCAGGGTTCATCAGATTGTTTGCCATCTCTGTTGGTTAAAAATGGATGAAGTCCTCTTGTGCTGTCTCAGAATGCTTTGAGTTCTGACTTCTACCACATTATCTGCCAGGAAACTATTCCCTACCTCTCCTCTGTATCCAGTATTGCCCCTTTATAATCACAAATTAGTTTAGCTTTTGTGCTTCTCATACCACACACTGTTGAATCTTTGTGTGTTTTATTTCCTGTATACATATTTTCCTTGAAGGCTTCTCATCTCACTGGTCTTGGAAATGTCACTCTTACGGCAAACCTAAAATCAAAATGGAAATATCTGGCTCGCCTGTCCATTTTTATACTTGGCGTGAGAATGTTGAAAATAACAATTATAGATATTCTTAAAAGTCTGTGCATTTTCCAGAAGCAGAATCCAAGAAAACTCACATTTCGGAATATTAAGAAAATGCACAGGTGAATAAGGGTGAGATAGAAAAAGAAGGGAAAGATGGAAGGCAAGAAAATGATCCCAGCGCAAAATCCCAGAGAGTCAGCTTCTGCCTTGCTCTACAGGGAACGTGAGTATCTGCAAACTTCAGAGCAGTTATAGCCCAAGCAATGGAGCTCTCAGATCTTTATCTATCTATCAGCATTTAGTGAAATCCTCAGGGAGATGTAAACTCCCAGGCACCTCCAGCCTGTTTGAAGTGAGAGCTATGTAGTGCCCTTAGCTGAAAAGCAATGCTATAAAAAAAATCTCATGTAGGTACTTGATAAATTTTGAATGCCTATCTGGATAAATGATAAATTATGGAAACCTAGGGTTTGTTTAAAAGAAAACAGTGAGATACTGAAGACTTTTGATGAAGACAGTGATACCATCAGAGCGATAAAATTAATAAATTACACTAGGAGAATTATACAGAATAGATTAATGAAAGCAAATTCATCATGAAAGAAGAACACTGTTTAAAGGAAAAAAATAGCGACACAGCAATCAATATGAGATAAGTTTTCTATGGATATTGCAAATAAAGAATAATTCTTCATAATCGCTTGAGTGTGTGACTCAAAGGAAGAGAGGCAAGGACTTCCAAATATTTTTGCAGATCGTAATCCCTGTTTTTCTGTGGAAAATAAGGGCTGTTGTGACTGGGAGAGGTTTACAGATCTGCCCTGGAGCTTGGGCAATATGCAAACACTAGGTGCCACCATGGGGGATTTCGGCTTTCTTGCTGACTGTTTCCTTTCAATTTACTGGATGCCTCCAACCCCACTGACCATGGAGACTCTGCATGCTGGTTCTCAACATGACAAAGACTTCCTTTCATCTTCCTTCTTACCTTCTGCTTCAAATATTTCCTCTTGAAAGAACATAGGTGAAGAGTTTTTCTCTTCTTAGCCATCTTCTTCCATGGGGAATTATTTCCTTCCTTCATATTCACTTTAGTTTCAATTTTCAATTTGCAATCTAATAATTTCTCCTTTCCAAGGAGGTACTAAGCACTGGAAAGGGTCTTTTGTTTCTTTAGCAATAATCTTCCAATACATAGAACATTTCCTCATAACCATTTGTGAATAAATAATCAAGGATTTAGCAAAACTGAATTAAAATAATATGTGACTATTCAGGAAGGTAGGTCTAAGATTCATTTTTTTACTGAGTGGTATTTGTCTAGAGAAAGGAATGTGGGACTCATAGGTAGTAAGTGCCAACAGAGCTGAAAGATATTTAATTGCTCTAAAGTTGGGAAAGAAGAACAAACGTCAACAAATCAAACATTTTTCTAAAGATGCTTATTGGACAAAAGGAGTAGATACACATGTCAACTTGACACATTGAAGTCTGAGCTCTGGGAGCATCTGTGAAGAATTAGGAGCTAAGGCAAGCCTTAAAAAAGTCTGAAGGAGATTGTCTGACTGATGTGAGATGACACAGTACACAGTGGGTGAGACCATGCCTTGGACGGTGGATAAGACGGAGGAAGATGATTCAGTATTTTGACATACTTTGGCATATTTAGGCAGACTTACAGTCCAGTAAGTGAGGTTTGTTTCATTTCAACAATTCTTGTCAATAGGGCATGATCCCTCGACTCTTGGAGTTAGTATGAATTTGGACTGGGACTGTGATGGAGAATCAGAAGCAAGAATCAAAGCCTTTGTTCCCCGAGGCTGTTTGGTCATGGATTCATCAGCAACATGCACACAAACCGCCACAGCACTACTAATAAAAAGGGATAGTCAAACCAAAAGCAATGCTGATCTAAATTTAAATTAGTATTCCCATTATGGAAAACAGCATGGAGATTCTTTAAAAACAATACAACCAAAGCTCAGGCGACAGCTCAGTGGATAAAGTGCATATTTTGAAAGTGTAAAAACCAGAGTGTGAATTCCTAGAATGCATGGAAATGCCTGGTGGATTTGGTGGCCCATCTATAATCCCAATGCTCAGAAGTCGCAGACAGGGGATGCCCAAAGTAATGCAGCCAGATAATGTAGTCCCTAAAAACAGTTCCAAAATTCAATTGAGATACCATATCTCAAAGAATAAGGTGGAAAATGATGAGAGAAAAACCCCAAATTCAACTTTGGGTCTCCACATACACACAGAGATGCACATAGACACACATGCACGTGTCCACACTCACACTCCACTCACACACACATGTCATCACACAAGCAATTATTTGCACATACACACAAACACACAAAATTATTGTATGTTGATTTTTAGTAAACATAATGGTAATAATAAAGCAGGGAATCACTATTTGGTCAGCCTTCTCAATTCTGTGTATCTACCTGAAGGAAATGATATCAGGAATTTGTGTGAAAAAACTGTATGCCTGATTTCATTGTAGCAATGTTCACAAAGTCAAAATATGTAAAGAGCCTAAATATTCACTAAAGACCTACTGGATGAAGAAAATATATGCTGTATGTAATGAAATGCAGACAGCAAAATAGAAAGTCGTGTTACTTCCAACAAAATGAATTCTCCTGAACGAATATTGGTAAAAGCAATAATTGACGGATGGAAGGATAATATATGATCAGATTTAAGAGTGGAATCTAAAGAAGTCAAATTTACAGAAGCACAGAGTAGAACAGAGTTTGGTAAGATTTGGTAACTGGAAGAAAGAAGGACCAGTTTAATTAAATGGACAAACTTTAGTTTTCAAGAGGAATACGTTGTACTGACCTAATGTATCCCATTCTGATTATCATTATAGTAATACAGTCCATGCAATATAGCGACCTGAGATGAGCATGATATCTGATTTCACAATGGAGACCCTCATGCAATCACTATGTCATAGCCTGTAAATACATGTGATTGCATTTTTCAATTTCAAAATTAGGAAATACTAAACTCAAAACTCATGCCCCCTCTAATTCAACTTGATATGCCATCCTGACTATTTCCCACTCCATGACCAGCCCAAAAATTTCAGTACAAGTTCCCTGCTCATATGCCTTTCATTCTTTGAAGTATTTGTTTTCATTTTTCACTTCCTTACTTCATTGTTATCTTCTCTTTTTTTCAGAAATGCCTGTCCCTTCCTTCTGTGTATCACCTGATTTGAATTCATTTCAACCTTGAAACCCAACTCACAATGATGCAAAAGCAGATACATTTCTCTCTAGTTTTTGAATAACATGTGGCTTAAATATAGTATATAAATCACATTATCATTCTATTGTTCAAAAAATTTTAATATTTAAGGAAAAATATTGTGGTTTGGAGAGATGGTTTAGGGGTTAAGACTCTGCTTCGAAAGCAGAAGGTCCAGAGTTCAGATTTCAGGTCCTACATAAGAAATGCCAGGCAGAAGCTGCACTTTTGGCCTCAGTGGATGAGCAAAGTAAAAATGAGATAGAAGCAATCCAGGATGATTCCTGAAGTCACCCTTAGCCCTCCACAGGGACACATAATGCCCTCTGATACACACATAAACACACACACACACACACACACACACACACACACACACACACACACACACTGCTCTATTTTTTCTATAAAAAATCTAAAGTACTCCCCTTTCCCCACCCCTCCAGGACGCGTGCAGTCCAGCCGGGACTCACGGCAACCTAGGTTTTTATCTCTTGCCAGGGGGTGACATCCAATATCCATCAGGATGGAGCCAAGGGCATTGCAGGAGCAGCAAAACTGAAAAAAAATCAACAAACCATAATTCAGAACATCAGAGACTCTATATCAACCATCTGGAACTAAGGCAGCCTAATCTCTCCCCATCCTGAAGCTCAGGGAAATTTGCGGAAGAGGGGGCGGTAAGATTGTAAGAGCACAAGGATGGGAGGAGCAATGATATGCAAGATACTCCACACAAGTTAGGGCCGAAGCAATCATCATAGGACTTTGCATGACCAGCGCTATGTCCAACACATAATTGACCCCACAAAGTCTAGCATGGACTAAAGGCACTAGGATCCTTGGAGTCTAGGGACTGACAGTCACAGTAGTGTTCCTAAGCTTAAGGGGAACACAGAAAAGGGTTCTGGGAAATGCCCCTGGGTCCTTGCACCTCATCGGAGAGGAGGAGCCAGAGGAGAGTTTGGCATGAACAGTAAAGGATGCTCTGGGGGTTGGGGGGGAGACTGGCGGATAGGGAGGGAGGGGAGAGGAGAGGGAGAGCAGGGGGGTCGGGGGGAGGGGGAGGACCGGTGTACCTGTTAAGTTTGTATGAGTAGAAATAATAATAATAATAATAAAATACAAATTATCTTGCAAGACTTCATATACTACCAATTTGTCCTTTTTACTTTGTGTTGCAATTGGTAATGTTTGGTAAGTACCAAATATTGCCTGATAGACAGCCAAATGAATGAATGCCTGCAAGAAGCCAATGGTTTCAAGCAGTTTATCAATATCTCTACCTCTTGTGTGATGTTGGAAACTTGGTGAGATAATTATAAATAGTGGTATTTTGTGCTTTAAACAGGTTCCAGTTCAGTGAGTAATGACTACACAGACAATAAGACAGCGGCAGTCTGAGAGAAATTCCCATAGTACTTCACATCTAAACAAAGAAGCACTGTAATGCATGCTAGAGTTAAGCTTTGTGA
This sequence comes from Typhlomys cinereus, assembly GCA_023101885.1. Classification (NCBI taxonomy): domain Eukaryota; kingdom Metazoa; phylum Chordata; class Mammalia; order Rodentia; family Platacanthomyidae; genus Typhlomys; species Typhlomys cinereus. The sequence continues at coordinate 2,251,796 of JALPQD010000170.1, forward strand.
TATTATAAATTGCAGTATATAGTTTTGCAGCATCTGACAGAAGAAAAATAAACTATTAAGGAACATAGTTGTTACAGACATATTACTCATATGAGTCCACACAAAATAAAAAGTCAGAAAAACAATCCAGATTTTCACTTCATCAATTTTCCACCAAACATTCACAGGTAGGCTTTAGTAGCAGCCTGAATAGTTAAAAGAATACACCATTAGACAAAAAATTTTGAAGTGTGAATAATCCATGTCCTATTTTACACAGATACAAGTTAGAAAATTTGAAGTATTCACAAAATAGAAAGTGTGGTTTTGTCAAGATAACTGAGAAAAGGAGGCATTGAAACAGTCCTGTGATTTTACAGACTTTTCTTGCCCTCTCCCTGTCCGTAAATAATACAACACAAAGAAAAACAACAACAAGCTTGTAAAAAGCTAGTAATTCTAGCTTAACCTCACCCCTAGACTCTTCCTAATGGAATCATGGCTGTGGTCATTTTCTCTCGTATAGTATCCATTCACCAAATCCTTACATCTTGGATCATACACCTTGGAGAAAAACTTTCCAAACAGATCCAGGATTAGAACAAACAATCCTGAGTGGGCGTTTGGACTCTGGGCTTAATGCCTTCAGTGACACACTTTCATTTCTAGAATATATACACTATTCTCATGAAATGTTGCAATTTTCTTCATTTAAATAAATTCATCAGTTAAATTATCAAATCTCTAAACTAATCTTTCAATTTTAATGCATTATTTTTACTTAGTATTAGTACTGGGTTTGTGTACATGCCTACACATGTATGTGTATGTACACACGCTCATGTGTGTTGTAGATATATGTGTATAATGGAGGAGGAGAAGGACATGCAGCACAAAAAATACATGGAAATGAAAGGGCAACTTTGTAGAGTAGTTTTTCTCTTTCTGCTTCTTCAGAATATATCTCAGGCCAGCAGGCTTGTGTACACCCCACACTCTTATGCCATCTCACTGATCCAATATATTCCATTTTTTTGCTGTTTTATTTACTATATATTTGCATCTGTTAGACATTAATCATCATGTACAAAATTCAGTTAAAGATTTATCATCTAATGACAGAAAAGACACATCACACGGATTGGTACAATATACTTAAAATGCTGTATTTATCGTTTTGTCAAATCCTTCAGACGGTTTCTCCTTTACTTGTCTTTGAAGACCCCTAACTCTGTATTTTTGAAAGCTAACTAGTTCGCTGAAATAATGAGACAAAATTATTTTTAAAGGCTAGATAAGAAGATTTGATACATTTGATACATTCTGTTTCATCTTCAGTCTCTTGTCTCAGAAAAATGCATCGTCATCTGCAGGCTGGCTTCTGTCCTCTTTCTCATTCCAGAAATTTGACCTCCAGTTCAATGTAAGTTATGACGGGAAATATCTGATTACCTATACATTTCTTCATTTTCTTCTTGCTGTCTCTCTGTTTTCATTTAGTAGGTTTCAAAAACACAATAGTTTTTCATTTTCATTTTAGCCTGTTTAAGTTAATAATCTCATAGACACATAATAATCTTAATATATTGAACCTATTTCTTTTTATTTTTCCCTATTACTATTGAAATTTTGTTTCCTTAAGAATTACATAGAGAGCATTATCGGAGTCTTTGGAGACTTAAGCAATTGCAAGGGGAACACTGGGAAAGTGTTACTTCTGAGTTCATTCAATATGAACAAGCAAATAGAAGCAGTTGCACATGGAGTCTATGCACTTTCCTCTTGATGCCCAGAGTAGCTGATAACCCCTCTTTTCCAGTATTAATAGTTTATGGCTGATGGCCAATGAATGAGAAGCAATTCAAAGCTCTGCTATATCCTGTATTAGGCTTCCTTAAACTGCTATAGCAAATGACCATAAAGTAGATGCTTAAAATAACGTTTACCCTGTTATTTTCTAGAGGCTGGAAATCAGAAATGGAAGTATTCTCATGACCATCAGAAATCTCTGCTGTCCTAGTCCGTGGCAATCTGATTTCAGCCCTTCTCACAGCAATCTGATTTCAGCCCTTCTCACAGTCTCTGACAGTGTTCTCCTCTGTGTGTATATTTGTCTCTGTGTGACCATCTTGCTATAATGATGTCATCACATTGAACTAACACATGCCCTTAGCTAATGTGAATTCATTTTAACTGCATTGCATTTCAAAACATCTTAGTTTTAAATGAAATTACTTTACAAATCCCAAGGGAAAATTAATTTCAAGGAAATACCCTCATTTTTGCAATTTTTTATTATTAGAAAGTAATAACTGTTAAAATCTAAAAAATGAAGAATGGAAATCTTATTTTTTACAAGTCATGAAATTTTGCTTGTTCCTGTTGATTCATTTGTAATAATTCTAGTATTATGTGGGTCCGGGCTGGAAGGGCTCAGGGGTAAGCTTGCAGGCGAAAGTCTGGATCGGATCCAATCCACGTATAGCAGCGGAACTGGGGGCGGCCTCGTTCTGTTGGTAGGCGAGCCTGTGATCCGGGGCAGAGGATGTGGCGGCGCCTGGGGTTGCGAATTCGTCGTGTTCACAACACACACAACAACACACACACCCACACCACAGATGCCCGCGCACTTCGCATAGCACACAGGAAAAATTATAAAAAAAATAAACAAAAAAGATGGGGTCTGAATACTGACTTTCAAAAATTTTCTCATGGTAGCAATATGGATATGGCCAAGTTTAACTTGAGGTTTCTCCTGCAATGTGACCATTGTGCTTTCCATATGCCTCTCCTTGGTAGTAATGGAACTTATAACAAAGACATAGTTTATCAAATCAAATTGTCTTATTTCGTGTTCACTAGGAGTCCATCCATTTAGTAACAAAAACTTTGTCTGGAGTCTCAATGAATCATTTATACTATTCTGAAATATGACACAAATGTATTGAGCTATAAGAAGAAGATGATTTATTTAACTCTTATGTTTATATCATAGCAACCAGAAGCCATGGAAACTTTCTTATGACACCAACCATAATTAAGATGCCAGCTTACACAAGGAAGGCAAGCACTGAACAAATAATAATTCTGATTTAGATCAGAGTAAGCAATGAGAATTATGATGGGCATTGACTTGATGTTCACTATGAGGTAGGAATGATTCCACATGCCAATGTGTCAAGGAACAAAAATGATGACATTGTAGAGGCATGTTGAACATTCTTGACTTTTTCATCTTCTTCCTATAACTCCATTGTACTTTTAACTCTAGCCACTTTCCTTTCTGTCCTCTGGCTTCCTGCTGATTTGAATAGTAAAATATGTCAGGGTTTAATGATGAGAATAATCTCAGTGTTTTAGCCTGAGTTCTTTTCCTTCACAGCTTTGCAGTGGCTGCTTTCTGCTGAATAGTCAAAAGACTTTCTGCTAATCACACTGGTCCAACTATCTGCTTCTGGACTTTCCTCCTCTAGCAACAGAATACGTCAGAGAAAGCTGTCTAGCTTTATCATGAGTTCTGGTGTGTGTGTGTGTGTGTGTGTGTGTGTGTGTGTGTGTGTGTGTGTTATGTGTACATACACATGTAAGTTTATTTACCAATGGAGGTTGGAGGTTGAATTTGGGGTGTTTTTTCTTGTTTCTCTACAGTTTTTATTTTTGAAACAGGGTCTCTTGCTGAGCCTGAATCTCAACATTTTCTCAAAATCCCAACAACAAACTCCCAGACCTGCTTATCTATTTTCCCTATGCCCCAGAATTGTGGTTTTAGGATGCACTGGCATGCCTGATTTTCATGTAAATTCTGAGAATTGGAACTCAGGTCCTTCCATAGTATTTTATTGACTGACTCATCTCTCAAGCCAGAGTTCTGGTGCTTTCTGAACCTGATAACATAAATTACAATTTGGACTTGCTGTTTATTTACTTGGACAAACACTCTGTTGATTGGCTATATATAGTAAGTATATTCAAGGACAAAGCATGGACTTGGAAAAATACTCAGCTTCCTGAAGGCATTGGAAGCGTTATTCTAGCTTCCAATTCTCTCTGGCATTCTGAGTTCACGAGAAAGATTGGGTCCTAGTTGCCCATGGTGCATTTACCGTATCTTCCATCCTATCGCCAAGAGCATGCATTCTATTAAACAGATCATGAAATTCACTGCAAAATAGACTACATGCTAGACCCCAACACAATCCTACACAAACCCAGGACCAATCCCATGGAATGAAGCTAGACATATATAACAAAGTAAACATCAGAAAGTACACAAATTCTTAGAAGCTAATAACTTGCTACTGAATGAGGATTGTATCTGGGCAAAAGTTGAAATAGAATTAAAAAATTCTTTAAACTTAATGACAGTAAAAAACACAATATACCTAAACCCATAGGACACCATCAAGGTAGTCCCAATAGGAATATTATAGAAAAAAAGGAAACATCCCAAGTAAATAACCTATTAATGTAGCTTAGAGCCTAAGATAAATTAGAACAACCCCCAAAGTAAGTGAAAATTAGGAAAATCAGGGGAAATGACTAAAATTGAGACAGAGAAAACACTACAAGAATCAATTAAAGAAAGAGTGTTTGTTAAAAACATAAACAAGATCGCAACCCTTAGCCAAATTAACCAAAACCAAAAGCAAGAAAACTGCTCAGAACCTTTACACTTACTACATGACGTCTGTCAGGGAAGATGTCATACTTTAGACTGAATAGAAATAGAATGAAAGAAAAGCAGAAGGCAATCTTCAGTAAACTAGAAGTTAGAAATACATGCACAAAAGTGGAAATAACAAGGGCAGAAATCACTTTCAAGAAGTTTAGCAGTAAACTATAAAAAAATGTATAGAGCAATAGGCCTAAGATAGGACTTCTGCTTTGTTTGGCTTCTTTATATTTCTTCTTAAGTTGAAAGAAACATTTTTGTTCACATGCTTAGCAAGAGCCAGTTTTGGAGGAAATACTTGATGTTACATGAGTAAAAGGGAATGCTTGATCAAGGAAGTCAGAAAAGTTAAGAATTTTATTTTAAATCACAAAACTGAAAAACACCTATACCATGCTCATTATAAAGCATTCAAAGAAGAGAAAAACTGAGGGAAAACCTATGCCTACATTCACCTTACTTTCTACAAATTCATGTTTTACTGATCTTTGAAGTAAACAGACTTCAACTTTTACTCTCCCTAATATTTCGGCACATCTTTATGATTTTGCACCAGAACTGTGTGTTTTGAAACTTGATATTTTCACATAATAGGTATTTCTTGTCTTTTACTGTCAAAATACTGAATCCATGATGTTCCAAATAATTCAGTTTTATAAACTGTTTTACTTATGAGAGAGACAGCAAGTGCACACTTGCGTACATGTATCACAGCATGTGTGTGGAGGTCAGAAAACAACTAATAATACGATTTTACTATTCCATCTTCTTCAAGGAATAACCATACTTTTCAGTGTTACATCTCAAAAAGGACGAATACACTGCACATTATATTTAAGTACATTACATTTCAGAACCCTTTGGGAATTCCTTCTCTGTATTCAATTTTTTAAAATTTTTTCATGTTTCCCAATTAGGTTACAAAGTGACAGGTTTGCATGTTGAGTTTCACACTTACATCACTTTGCTGTTCCTCCCCTCTCCTCAGCCTTCTCCCTCATGTTTGCCCCCCGTTTTTACTGACTCTTATGTTATTGTCTATCCTAGCTAGCATTCTTCACTTCTTTTTCGCTCAATGACTTCTTCACCTCTCTCTCTTGTTCTTCCATATTTCATTGACTAGCTAGATAATATGATCTTCCACATAAACTTTTAAAGCATGTCTTAAGCATATAAAACATCACTTTATTTATTGGAATTATTTTGGATCTCTAATGTTCAAATTTTAACAATATAGTATCTCTTTAATTGTCAGTGTAAAATATTTATCTTTGGTATTTACATTAAGTTGTTCATTCTGTTTGTGATTGTTTAATTAGATATTTGGCATAAGATTGGGGGACTTACACATAATGTTTTCATTATTTTTAGAGATCACACAAGAATATTTTTTCACAATTGTATTTTTTTAATTTTGAATTTCAAATGTTTATTTGTAGGAACTTGGCAATCATTCTTATTAGTGAGTCTTGCATATTCTTTTTCAAAACAATACTCAAAAATATAGCCTTTCAAAACATGCAGATTTTTGTTTTTCATAATTATTCACTAAACAAGACAGCATAAGAGCTATCAACAAAGTGTTTCTATTGAATTAGGCATTATGTAATCTTGCATTCACTTATACTTCTTATATGAAAGGATTTTAGCTTCCTTGGATTTCAATATCTGTGGGATTCTGAAATCAATGCTTCATTGATGTCAAGGGACAATGACAACATTGCAACTGATTTCTTATAGCAACCTTATAAAGTTCTAACGTTATTGCAGTTGCTTCTAAAGGTTGTTCTCTTTTAAACTTTAAAATATTCTCCAAAGGGAAACATATCATTTATATATACAGGTTTTAAATTTCTTCCTTTTAGATTTGTAGGTTTTTATATCTCTTCAGTATTATGGCCTCACTCCTAATCTTAACAAGTAGATATTGTTAAATATCTTAGTAACCTTAGCAAGTTTCCTATTGTTAAGTATCATAACTAGTTTTTGTACATATTCTCTCTGAAATTAGTCACTTAATATCCATGAATTTACATTAAAGACACTAAGTTAACTTCTGTTGTTATGCTCTCACAGCCTAAAAATTATGGTTTCAGTAAATACTGATATTAATTTATTTTAATGTGGAGATACTAGGAAACAGAAACACAATAGTGAAAATAAGAGTTGTTTTGACAAATGAAGGGATAGAATTGGGAAGAACACAGAAACATCAGATTAGCCAGTGAGGGATTAAAAAGTGAAGAGAATAATCCATAGATGATATGCACTTTGGGGAAGAGATCAGAATCACTCTAATTTTATACTACTTTTCGGGTAGTTAGTGGGACCAATGTGTATTCCATGCAATTGGAAATTCTTTAATCTTTGAAAGACGTATCACACATATAACACACACATACCAAAAGAGCTCCAAATATGAATATCTCAATAATACAAGGATGTAATCAGAAATTTTGTGTAATTTTAAAAGCTTATGAAATTATCAGATAGAAGATAATATTCATTGTCCTTTACACATTAGCATTCAGTATATGTTGTCTGTAATTCTTACTCTAATCCAGCCTTTTAAAAGCATTCAGTTTGTGTTTACTTTTTAAGAAGTTTCATTACTGAAGTAGATTTTTCTATGTGTTTCTCTATCATGTGTAAATCTGGCAAGTTTCTGTGTCTGGAGCCTTCTTATTATTGATTCACAATAGATATTTTGATTATCACAATTACAATATTACAATATTAAATTTTAGCTAAAGTTGTTAGTTTAAATGTGACATTTGGAAATGTCTTTTCATTTTAAATGACATTCCCATGTGCAAGGTTCATTTCCTTCTAATTCCTTTAGGACAGATTACCAATAGAATCCTATGGAAGGTTTGAAGAAACTTTCTTCATAACCATACTTTTATAAATATCACATGGGGGCTGGAGAGATGGCTCAGGGATTAAGACTGCTTTGCAAGCAGAAGGTCCTGAGTTCAGATCCATGTCCCATATAAAAAGGCCAGGTGCCAGGGTAGCAGTCTGAACTTCTGCTTCTGTTGGGCAGAGCCTGGGAAGTATCAAAGAGAAGCAAAAAGGAGGTAGAAGCAATCCAGGATGATTCCCCAAGTCATCCTTGGTCCTCCACGGGGACTCACAGTGTCCTCTTATACTCTCTCTTTCTCTCTCTCTCTCTCTCTCTCTCTCTCTCTCTCTCTCTCTCACACACACACACACACACACATACAAATAAATGAAATTTAAAAATAAATAAATATCAGATGGAAAGCCATTTGATTTTCTGTTATAATATTTTTATCTTACAAGTCTGTGTCAGTGACTTCAATATGAGAATTTTCCTAATCATTAAAAAATAAATAGTCCTACCTAGTACCTAAGTACATCAATTGATAATTAAAGTTGTTCTACATTTAGTAAAAATTGAAGGAATGAAAGAAAGAGTGTAATAGAAACTGGCCTGAGACGCTTGTATCAGAAGCCACAGGTGTTCAGAAAAAATTTCCAGCACCATGTTATTTCTAATACCTCCTAACGGCTATTGAAATCTCAAAGTCCCCCAAAACAAATTTTTGCATTTAGTCTTGGTTCCCTCTTGAACCTGATGGTGAGGCATTATTGTTAAAAATAGTAAACATATAGATCTCAGGGACAGAGACAATAGTCAAGAATGGATTCAGGAACTTTCTTCTTGCTGGCCAACATTCACAGTACCGAATGCATGGTGAAAACTTCCAAGACAGAAATGCAATTAGCAGTCTCATTCAGCTATGTAACCTATAAGGTATAATAACAACCACTCTGACAAGAAGTGACCATTGATGCAATAATAACATGAATAATATTGGAGTAACCACATGTTTTATAATTGGATTTAAGACCCAATTTTAGGCAGGGACCACATGCTTTTAACTGTAAAGCAGGACAAGAACCAGGGAAATGAGTCCAGAGGCCAAAGAAATAAACGACTGAGGTCAAACTATGGCTATTTGAACACATATCTAAAGACATATTATGCTCATAGATTAGTGCAAATCTCAGCCTTCAACCAAGAAGCATCAATTTTCGATAGATGGTTTTTAGCATAGAGAACCAAATCTGACCAAAGTGCAGTGACTATGGACTGCTTGGCTCTAAATAGGACATCCAAATTACCCCCCATCTGAAATTCAGGGAACATTACAACAAAGAGGAAGGTAAGAATGAAAGAGCCTGAGAGAGGCTACAGGAGCTGCCAGACAATACCATCTGCCTATGGCAGGGCTACTGAAACCAAGAAGTAACTGCAGCCATGCTACTTCCACGAGACCTGCACAAGATTTGGCCTATCAACATTTTACCATGGGAGGGGAAAATATCAAGAAGTACTTTGCGGGCTGGAGAGGTGCTCAGGGGTTAAGCCTCTGCCCTGCAGGCGGAAGGTTCTGAGTTCGGATACTAGAACCCACGTATAGACACAGGGCAGAAGCGGGGGCGGCCTGCGTTTCTGGTCCTGGTAGGGCGGAGCCTGTGAATCCCGGGGCAGAGTAAACAAGGAGGTGGAAGCGTCCATGGTGGTTCCCGAATTCGTCCGTGGTTCTACATACACTCACGCGCACACACACGCATACATGCACAATTAAATAAATAATAATACATTTTTTTTTAAAAAAGAAGTACTTTGCCTTCCAGAGACTAATGAATGTTAATGCCAGACAAGAGATTAGGTGCTTTATCCAGTGATTTACCTACTGATAACTCATTTCACCCCCAGCAAATGCTCAGACACTTGCTAACAGACATCCCAGATTAAACCTAGTGGGCCTCACATGAAAGTAGGAAAAATCCTGACTACAAAGGAGAAAATTTCCTGTGGGAAAAGAAGGGGTGTAAGATTAGGACAAAGGGGGGTGAAACTGATATAAATTCATTATGTCTGTGGATGTACATATGAAAGAATAAAAACAAATAATATTGGTCAAAAGTGAGGAAAAGACCAAACAAAGTGAAATCAATAATAACAAAATATATAGAAAAGGATCTGATAAACTTATATTTCAGATAAACATTAAATTTCCACATCTATTCTTCCTGTTTTGCTAAATGGTAAGACTTACACACCCATTATAAGCAACTTTTAGAATAAAAGGAATAATTTGGGAGAAAAAAACTAGTGACTTTTAAATTATTCTATGTACTCTTACAGGTTAAGCACAAAAATCAGTAATGTCAAAGGATTTAAAAGCTTAAGGAAAGGAACACCTGCGAATAATGATGTCAGTTATTTACTCTGAACAAGGATTAATTTAATTGTGTACTGTCTTATTTAAACCACAAAGAATGATATGTCAATGAAGCCAAAAAATGTTTACAAATTCAGAGTGAACAAGGCAAGGAGGATAAGCTTCAGTTCTTCATTAGTATCAAGGTTCATTAGATTTTTCTTCACGCTGATTTCATTTCAAAGACAATGGTTTAATTCCCTATAATTCTATTCAGAATTTGTTCACTTAGAAAAATAAGTAATCTAAATAGATCACAGATATTAAGTAAGATATGAGATTCATTTCTTCAGTAGTTTACATGACCTAATTTGACATGCTATAATCACTTTAAAATATAACTTAATAGGTAATTTATAATTTCAAGAGGTTCATCAGGGATATACACAATAAGGGCTTAGTGATGAATAAGCAAAAATAAACATAAACAATGCAAACACAATGATGGGTAATTTCACTGTTGTTAAGAATGAAACCACTGGTTGTATTTGTAGGGGAAACCCGTAATTACCTGAATTGCTCATAGGCTCCACTGCAGCTGAAGAAAGTTTGAGAGAATTTAAGATATGTGCCAGTGCATTTTTATATTTCTCATAAAGTTTACATAAAATATTTAAATAAATACTTGTGACCCTCCATTTTCTTATAAATTGGATGTATACTATAGTCTGTTTAGGACTACATAAGAAGCAGTATTTATCCTCAAAATAGTATTCTAATATTTCAGTAAGTAACCAAGATATCCCATTGTACAGATCATTATAGTACAAAAAGATGTTATATTTGGTCAATATATGAGCTAATATGATCAATGCATTAGCTCTTTTTAAATAAGATGTGAGTCTACTATGTATTATTCTCATGATTTTAGAGGCTAGAAATATATCTGATCTTTTATAGACATAGTTTAAAATGTACTTGGCAAATGAATGAATAAAATTCTACCATATATTGTAATTAAATTAAATTAAATTAAATATAATCATAAGATTTTTGAAGATTTAGCATTTATTATTCTAAATTTATGATGCTACCCTCAATAGAATGTTCAGATATTGTTTGCATAATTAAGCTGACCTTGAGCAGTCTATATAATAATGGTTATTCAGCTTCCTAGTGGTTTGTTTGAGAATTATTTCGTGAGATTTTCTTAGTACCCTGAATACAGTGACACATCAGTTGTCTTTGATATTCAAAGATACCCCTTTGTACACTAATAACTGTACTAACATAAATTTGTTTAATACGTGATTTTAGATCCATTATTTCTGTGTACATATAAAGTTTTGAGATAGTATCTCTTTATATTATTAGTTTTATGGATTTCCTAATTTATAAATTTTCTAAATAAACATGCTCATAATATTTGTCAGTAATAACAATTTGTTTCTCTAACCTTCATGGTTTCTCTTATTTCTTCCTTATCATTTCACTACAATTTCAATAGAAAGTGGGATAGAAAGGAGAACAGACACCCTTTCTGCATCTATTACTCTTTCACAATTTATTAGGTTTTATCTCTGTAGGCTCTGTCAGTTGACAAGGTTCCCTGTCTTTCCACTTCACAGGGATATTTATGACCAATAGTGAGAATTTTGTGAGATTCATTTCTGTGTGTGTTGGGATCATCAAGAGCCTTGGAATTGAATTTTCCTTTACAGATGATTTCATATGTGTTTGAAGTGGGAAGCTCTGTTTGAACTGCTGAATAGATCCAGAGATAAATGTAGCACCCTCAGCTGAAAGGGATTAAGAAATTCCTTCTGACTATAATGGTGCATAGGCAGTCCACCCCAATGAGGAGGAATTTTCACTGACTGCTCAGAATGGCCAGAACAGGTTGCTAATAAACAATGGGCAGACGTTTGTCCTTGATACTGCTGGTTGCAACTTCTCTGCAGGTAGAACGCCATAGTTCACCGGCAACTTGAAGATCTAAGACTGAGCTCAATCCTTCTTACACAGCTATAATACATTGCTGAGTTGCTTAATCTTAGAACTTCAGTATTCTCACATGTAATACAAGGAGACATACAAGAAAAGTATTCAGAAAAAAGTTAATGCAAACTGGAAGTTTTCCCTATGCTTGTATGTCAAAATTTTATGTACTTCATATCTATAAAGAGGCTTAATTACTTAGGTATCTTCTACATCTATAAATATAAATATTTCATGCATGCATATGCTTAAAATAATTTGAAATTATAACTAAATTAAAATTACATTTGAAATATACCAGAAATGAGAGATTATTAAAGGAATAGTTAAAGGAACATATGGAGAATGTTCATATTGGGAATTAAAAATCACTGATGACAAAACTATACATTAGAGAGAAAAACATCTGTAGCTTAAAAGACTAAGTACTGTTTAATAATCGTTGTTAACCGTTGGATTAATCTCTTTAATGCAATCCTTGCCATAATACTGGCAGGAACTTTTGTAGAAATTGAAAGGCTATGTCTAAACATGATAAGGAAATTCAAAAGCTGACAATATTGAGAGCAAATTTAAAAATAATACGGGTATGTCTAGTGCTATTAGATTAAATAGCATGTTTTGACTATTACAACAATCATTATAGCATGGCATCAATGCAAGGAAATATGTCAGTGGAACTGAATAAAGAAGAGATTTCAAAAATTATTCTGGAGCAACTGAATATATGCATAAACTCTAGAACTTGAAGGAGAAAATTTCTGAGAAATCTCTGTGGTGGGAAAAGTGGGAAAATAATAAAAATAAAAACAATAGGAAATCACATTTTATAAAAATTAATGTCTTGTCCTCTGAAAGTTATCATAAATAAAATTAAATATAACAGCAGAATTAAAGGAACTATTTGTGGTTTGTATCTGGAAACAAAAATTTTCATAAAGTTAAATAATTGATTTTTTTAAAAAAGACAAAATGCTTAAAAAGTGACTTCATCAAAAAATAATGGCAAATGATAGAACAATCAGCATCATTAATCATTAAGGGAATGCAAATTAAGACCACATGAGATACCACTTTTTATCTATTGGCATACACAAAGTAAAAATAAAGATAAGGTATCATAGCCATATTTAGAAGAAAAATCATTTTTGGTAAGAATGTAAATTAGCCCAAGCCTCCTGGGAAAACAGAATAGAAGTTTATCTAATAAATTAATCTGTGTCCTTACTATCTGATCATGCAATTCCTCCATTAGGAATTCAATGATGAAAATCAAAACATATGACCACATAAAATGTGCATATAAATGTTTATAGTAGCTTTCTTTGGAATATTTCCAAATGATATCAACAGTGTTCATTATCTGGTGAATAATCAAAGCTCACTATTGTGCACCCATACAATGAAATTCTACATTAATAAATAAGACAGGAAAGAGAAATATTACTAATAGGTGTAAAGGAAGAATGAATAAAACTATTATGATAAGGGAAAGGCGGCAGATCTTAAAAGTTACTTAATTTGTGCTTCCCCTTCCATGACCTTCTGGAAAACACACACACATCTGGAAAACTACAACTGGAAAACACACAGGAACTAAACTCACAGTATGATTTCTCAGAAATGGGACATGGTGGAAGAGGTCTAATTAGAATGGAACATCAAAAGATATTCTCACAAGCCAGGACAGACTTTACATCTAGGAATAACTATTAAAACATCAGTTTAAAAATATACAACTGTGCAGTCATAGGCGAAACCAGCATGATCCAGTGGGTACTTGCATACCTATGGTTACACAAAGGATTCTGATTAAACACACTGGATGAGGGGGAGAAAGAGATAGAGAGAGAGAGAAAGAGAGAAGAATGAATGTGGGAAAGGATGAGTTGGAAAGTGTTAGGAGATATGAATAGGTGAGTATATAGTATTCACTATTTCCTCTTATCTCCTTTCATTTATGTTTCCATCTCTTGTTTCTTTTCTGTAAACTTGAAACATACAAATTTTTATATTTATAACCCACTTTAATTGCAAGGGACAGTCTTTTATTAGTGCAATTAACTGTGCTCTGAAAATTAATGATACATTTTGTAGCATATAAGTATTTAAATTACAGTTAAATGTATTGCAATTTTCATGTACTAGTTGCCATAAAGAGATGCTAAATAATACTAGACAGACAGCAAGTATAATATGAATATATCTTCACTTTCTTATAATTAATTCATCTAACTGAGTAAATGGTTGTTAAATAACTTAATATGTATTACTCAAACTTCATTATAAATAGTGCCACTATATAGTTTTTTGGACATTTTTTTCAAATAACATATCACCAAATTTACATGTCAACTTATATAGACAGGTTACATTATGTAATCGGAACATGTTCAAGTTTAGATAATGCACTGTCATATATCTAGCTGTTTATTAATTTTAGTACTTACAATTTGATAGTTTATAATGCAAAGCTGAAGTACATTGTTTTAGATATTTTTCTGAATCTATTACATTGCATAGACATGCAAAACCTTTGACTCCCCTTTTATCCAAATACCTGACCTGTCCTGATGTGTGCTAGTTGATCTGTCTATATAGAGATAAAAATAAAAATGAAATAAAACAAATAGGGACAGTTGTTAAATGCTAGAAGGACAGAATTGCATCTCTTAAATCCAAAAGGTTTTGTTGTTATTGTTGGAGTTTAAGCTCCAACACATTAAACCCATTAGGTAAGTTCTCTATATGGACTTATACTTATCTTAGTGCATGTTCAGTAGAATAAGAACAATATATCTTTGGCTTTCAGCTTATTGTTTCTGCCTCCCAAGTATCTTCTGGTTTAGCTTTGTGTCTAAATTATCAACTTCTTCCATGTTTAGTCTTCTCATTCTAATTGTTTAATCTAATAATATGATACTTTCTTTAGTGTTCATTAGAAAAAAAACAACTATACACATTTAGCAGATACTTTTCAATTTGAAAAACTGCAGTTTGACCTACATACTTTTGTTACAACTAAAAATACCAAATGTGAGTGTTATCCACCTGTTTCAAAATACAAAATCTCCTGGTGTATGCTGTGTCTCCTTTCAGTTTGCAGTCTACATCTTTCCTTCCTGTCTGTTAACACTCTTTCCTCACTTCTATACTCCCTTCCTTTCAGTAAACAATCTATCTGTTGTGTTGCTCTGCACAGAACTTATCAGCTCTCCTCAGCCACATCAGCTAACCCTGCATAGGATACTTGCTGCCACCACAGCCACTGAGAAAGGTAGCCCTGTGAAGTCTGTAGTTAAGATACCTTCACAGGTAAGCATGGTTTCTCTGAAAATTATGGAAGCTATCAAATTTGGAAGAAGAAAAGCCAAAAAATGCTAGGAAATTTTGGTCAAGATTCCATTCAGAAATAACTAGCTTTTTGAACTCAACAGCAAGGCATCAGCAAATGACCACAAGAAAAGAGGTTTTAATTCATTCAAACTTATTTGCTTTTCTATCATTCCTGTCTTGAACTGGATCATGGAAGATCATTGCCCAGGAAAAATTAGACTTTAGACTTACTAAGTTATATGAGTAAACACTGCAAGGGATAACCTTTAAGTAACTGATTTAAAATTTCCCAAGAGAAAATGACTATTGTATGTGGATTATGTTACTATCATGCCCACTGTGGTAAATGAACCTCTATGTATATAGCTTTAAGCGTTCACTAATTTGTCAACACAATCGCTGATGCCCAAGTGCTCCTATTACTTAAACAGAATAGTTCTTAGGCTCCAGAAACATGGAACTTCTTATAATCAAAGTAGACATTTGATTTTTATATAAATTTTATTGTTAAAGAGTTGTGAACAAATGGGAAACACAATTTAGCTGGAATTTATCATAGGAAGTCTTGATATAATAAAGTCTGTTGTTAAATGAATGTTCTCATAAGATAAAGTATGATTGCATGGTATAGAAGGAATCTAATACTCATGGTTGTACTTAGCAGATAAGATAGGGCAAGATTATTTCTAATAGCTTTTGGAGATAATGTTAGTAGAGGATGTCTTAGTTTCATATTTCTGCTGTTTGTAATGAATACATGAGTGAAAACATTCAGGGGAACAAGGGGACTTTTATTCATGCTCATGGTTTTGAGTTGCAGTATATTATGGCAGAAGAGGTATACCATGATCAGGAATCAAGGGAATTGGCCACCTCTTGTGTATACCCAGAAAAGAGAGTGGGTATAAGCTTTATTCTAGCTTATCAGTCTACCAGTCTTCCAGTCTGTTGCCAAACCAACAATCTCACTACATCCACGATGGAAGAACATTCCCATATCAATTATGCGATTAAGATACTCTCTTAAAAAGCATGCACAGAAGACTGACTTAAATAAATCATTCATAGTTGTGCTCAAAGACCCAGTTTTCAATTATCTAGTTTATGCCCAAAGCCTGCTGAATACATGCCGTAAATGGAGAGTTGCTATTCATCTGTCATAATTTCTGAGCCTTTCTTGAAAAGGTTTTACCAAACATATTGAAGCACTATAATACAGTGAGCTATTGTGTAAGAGATATTATGCAGTACATTGATTTACTATGAAACACATCTCCATATATTTTGAAGGGCAAAATTGAGGAATAAACTTAAATCTTCATTTACCCAAGACCATTTCCCTAACATGAAGGCATATACCTAGTACCCATAGCTTAAATATTATTTAGTAGCTTTAAATAATAATTTAAAAATATTACAATTATTGCAAATAATTTTATATTAAACTTTATTTTTATGCAATAGAAGTAACAAAAAGCCTCCACTGGTACAATTGTTGCATGATTTTTAAAAAAATTTTATTATTTTTTATTCAATTGTGTGTGTGTGTGTGTGTGAGTGTAGAACCATGGGCGAATTCGGGAACCACCGTGGACCGCCTCCATCTCCTCCTTGTTTTACTCTGCCCCGGGATTCACAGGTTCTGCCCTACAAGGACCAAAAACACAGGTCGCCCCCGCTTCCTCCCAGCGTCTATACATGGGGTCTAGGATCCGAACCTTCTGCTTGCAAGGCAGAGGCTTAACCCCTGAGCCACCTCTCCAGCCCCTGTTGCATGATTGTTATGTGGGTAAGCAACTACACTCTGAGTCTAAGGAATTTTCCACTAAGAGCAAGTCATAGCTAGTAGTGAAAAATCTGGTCCAAAACCCAAATGATCCTACCTCTGAGAGGAGCACTTATTTTAGCTTCTTAGCCAAGTTAACACAATATAAATTGCCTGCTAAATATCTATGTTTGCACATAGTCAAAGGCTCCTTAATGAATCATAATCAGAGAAGCCTTTCTTCACTGTGATGAGAAAGAAGATGTGAATAAGTTGTGAACAGAATTCACTCTTAAACATGTCCTTCATGCCATCTCTTCCAGGTTTTGCAGTCATTGCAAAAAAAAAAAAAAAAGGAGTTAGAAAGAATGTAAGAAACAAAACTTAGGAAAAGGCTGTGAAGACTAATTTTCTAAGTATAAATGACAAAGTCACTGCAATCAATCATAAAGTCACAGCAGCTTTGGTTACCTGCATGGTCAACACAAAGTTGGTTTGTGTATTTGACAGCAAATGTATATTGGGGTTCATGGAGGTATAACATTTACTATTGAACTGTCTATCTACAACTACCATATTCTGGGGGTGAGAGACAAAATATCCAGCTTTGTACCCACTAGTGATCAAATAGTTACACACAGACTACCCTGGCTAAACACAGTGCGACAGAAAAGAAAAAGAACAAAACAGAGAACAGGAGGAAGTAGGCAAAGTCAAGTAGTGAGTAAGGAATATGGGAAAGAGATTTCTAGCAAGTATGTGGTTTCTAATGACTACTAAGTCTATCACCTGTGTCACCCTGGGTCTGTTTCTTCTGACTAGCCTTTCTTGTCTTTATGGATCACATTTCCTGCCTCTGTGCATCTGTGACATGTGTTTATTGGAAATATCACACAGTAAATTTTACCTCATGTTATACTAAATATATTTTTTTCTCTAAAATATCCTTATGCTTGTTTAGGATGGGAATAAACTACACAGAAAAGATTTGCTCCTTGTGAAGCTTAGTTTTAAGGTTTCTTTTGTGGGGCCAGAGGAACACTTGGTCAAAGTAAAATTTCACACATGAGTAAGAGCACTCTCATTGGTCCATGTCTTTTCTCCTGTAGTTATTGGAAACACAGACTTTTCCATGATCCTATGTAAATTCTAGCAACTGGTCTACCTTCCTTCCAGTTTTCTTTCCCCCGCTTCATATTCATAAATTTGGATATCATCAATTCAAAAATAAGCGTCTTAACATCTCAGAAGCTAAGCTATGTGTTGATTACTCTTCACTGTTATGCCTGAGCACTCTTGCTTCCAATTTCTCATCTCTGTCATGGAAAATTAAATCTAATAATCAGCCAAGCTTAATGAGATTTCAAAGCACAGAAGGGGTATTCAGCATGAGGGAACAGTGAGGGCAAAGAGGAAATCAGAGATTCAATGGCTATTTTGGGAAGGGGCAATGGAAATGCAAACTTCTGTTATTAGTTAGTTGTCAGTAGTGAAAGTGAAAGACAAATGTAGATTGTTCTCTTGGATTCCTGATCTAACAGGCCAGTTCCAATGCTGGGCATCAAAACAGGAAGGAGGAAAAGAGAGGCAACATCAAACAGGAAGTAAGGCACTAAATTTCATGCATGTATATGACAATAAGGGGAGGATCTATAATCTTAATTTAGCCTCAGTTAAATTTATCCTTCACCAGATAGCTAACATATTGAAGACCTTTATTAGGAATTTGAAAGAGAATGTTGAAGAAGATGCAATACCCTCTATTGTGCAACTGGACCACCATCTAAATCTGGTTTACACGAATCTCTTAATTCATTCCTAAATCTGAATATTCTTGACAAGTTCTAATATAAATGATAAGAAGAAAAGATCAATAAAATAAAGATTTATAGACTTCCTTCCATAAATAAAGTCCCTGGTCATTTTCAGAATCTTTTGACCTCTCCACTTAATATAACAGGCAGGCCAGCTCTGACTCTCAGCCAAACTAATTTTCTGCTCATGCTTCAAAGCAGAAGATTAGAAGTGGGGAGGGAACTACTCCTGGCAGTTATATTTTCAGTAGTGTAATGTGATCACTGACAGCTTGACAAGAAGGGCAAGAAATCAAGTAGAAAAAGAACCAGAAAGTCAACAGCACTAGTCCTACAAACAACCAAAGTTCTGTGTTTACTTCTATATTCAAATAAAAGATAATAATGCCCATGTACTATAGTGCATATCTACCAACTGAAACTTAAAAAAAATTTATCATGTCTGCTTATGAAATAACTCTATGATGCAAAATAAGGCTTTAGTTGTTTCATTTAACATGAATTCTCTCATATGCTATGATTACTATGTACTAGAAATATTGGTTATTTATTGTCAGGAACCAGTAGGAAGGTTAATTAATAAAAGTGCATACTTGATATCCAAATATAATAGTGAAACTTTCAAAGAAAAAATGTGCATTTCAAAGAAAAAAATGACATGACATCTCAATTAGTCTACTTTATTTATATTTCATCTCCTCTTCTCTTGAACATTATTTACCACACCTTTGTGAAAAAAAATAACATAAAAAGGGGTCATGATTATTTTATTTCTTCAAAGTTACATTTGCTTATTTTTCCTCTTTCTGGTCCTATAATCTAAGAAGTACAATACAGATCAAAAATTCAAGTAAGTGAGATGTTTTACTTTTAGAAATGTAAATTTAGCAGATAAAAAAGAAGGAGGACTCAGTGTGGCAAAAGCATTGATCAGTCCAAATATTTGATCTTGATTATGGGCAGTTACTCTGCATGTTGCAGAAAATTCATTGTTAGGTGGCTTAAAGGGAAAAAAGGGATTTTATTTTGGCTTCTTATTGTTTGGTTACAGTTGCTTGTCAAGTTTTATGGGAAAGCACAAAAATACCAAGAAAGGAGGAAACTGGAAACACCAAATCTACAAGATGTTGAGAAAGGGACAATCCTCACTTGCCATACCAGCACGTCTGGTCATGTATAGAGGAGAGCGCTGACTTCTTTAGCCAGGTCCCTCTATTTATTGGTCCCATCTACCATGGGCTGGGCCTCCCCATCAATCAAACTCCTATAGGCTTGCCTAGGGCTTAACTAGTGACCAATTCTCCATAACTGTGCTCAGAGCTCAAGCCCTTAGCTATAAAGTTGGCAAAGTTATCTAACTCAGGCAGTCTATTAAATACTCTTTAGTTAGGCTATTTCAGAAGCTTTCAAAATGCAGATAGATGATGTAATAGTCTTGCTTTTCTTTGGGGTGTTTGGGTTCTGGAGTTGAAGATTGAAATCAGAAGACCTTAAGAGGTACAAGCAGGGATTTTATTAATTTTTTTTACAAAGTAACATGTTTATTATTAGACTTTTTTTCTCCCACATTTCATTTTCTTTCCTAATCATACAAGCTCAATAGGTACCCTGTCCTCTTCCTCTCTTTTCTTCTCCCCAGTCGTTCTCCTTGTACTCTCCCCCATGTTTCCCTTCCTTTCACCCCCTCCTTTCCTCTCTCCCAGTGCCTCCTCCTTCCTCCCTCCCATTCCTGGGAGCATCCTTTTGTGTGAATGCCAAACCTCCCTCTGAGTCCTCCACCCTAGTGAGTGTTAAGGACTCAATGACATAACCCCAAGCCCTTTCTTGGACTCTCCATTAGTATGGGAACTCTACTATGACTGTTAATCCCTTGTCTCTAAGGATCCTACTGCCTGGAGCCTTCTCCCCAGTGATCCATGCTAGACTTTGGGGGTTCATTGACATGTCAGCCGTTGTGCAGGTCAGGCAAAGTCCACTTCTGGCTGCTGCAGCCCTAACTTGTGTGGATTATCTTGCATATCGTTGGTCTTCCCCATCTTTAAGGCTCTTACAATCTTGCTGCCCCCTCTTCTGCATGGTTCCCTGAACTTTAGGATGGGGAGAGATGTGGCTGATCTGGTTCCAGGTGATTAAAGTAGGATCTTTGGTGGTTTGAACTGCCCTTGGCTGCATCCTGATTTGTATCAAAGGCTACCTCCTGACCAAAGATAAAAGACTGTTTATATGAAGATTTTAATATAAGAGGAAACTAAGGGTAGATGGAAGAATAGGAGTAGGACACAGCAGTGAGGGGACTGTCAGTTTAGGACTATGACTTTTTCCTTGCCTCCCTTAGACTGAGAATTCAAGAGTTCCTTCCATGTTTTCTAAAGTGGGAGAGCATTAGAGCAGATGAGATACCTTAAGGTCAGAAAGAACAGGGAGAGAGTCAGCATGAGCATATGGCTAGGAGAGAGGAGAGCTGAAGAAGACAGAGAGTGATTGGTGGAGTCTCAACCTTTCATAGTCCATGCATTGCTAATGAGCATCACAGGAGTTGCTGGGAAGTGAGATAAAGACTGGAAGGGGGTGTTGGGTGTGTTACCAACTGGACCAGGACATTCCAACTGCCATTAGATATTAAAATGGTCCCTCAGTAGAAAGGAATCAAAAAGAAACTATCTTACAGGAGATTAGCAGAAGTGTAGAAACCACTTCATGTGACATAAAGTATGCGCTTTCATCCAAACATTAGCAAGACAATGTAATGTTTAAATGTTTAGCAATGTGATATGAAAAGAGAAACTAGTACACAAATGTTTATTTTTCATGAATTAATTATGAGAGGTGTATGAGGAGTTTAAGGAAAAAAATTAGTGTTAAACTATTTGAAATAAAACATTTTATATATAAATGATAAAGTAACTGTAATAGAAGGGCATTATATGGAATGTTAACATTCCAAAGATGTCTCAAATACTTCAATAAAGGCAATAAAGGAAAGAACTAGAGCTGTAGAATGTAAGTAAAATGCAAACTTTCTTAACCTGAAGCAGATCCATATTCTGGCCATCAAAGGTATCACTGAGAAAAAGCAACCAAGGCAATGCCTACTTTTCAGTACGTTAACGCAACCTCCTCTCTTCTTAGTTAGTAGCACAGACAGGCACTGGAGTCCTCACTGAAATTTTCCCAGTTGTCCCAGAACTCACATGCCCAGCATTGCAAACCAGTCTAACAGTGGAAGGGGAATAAGCTGACAGTGGACAAGATCAGACATATCAGTACTAACCACAAACACCCAAGAGTAAACTTCCATTGAAACACCTCTCATTTGTTCTTTAAATAGGAGGGAATCTCAACACCTAGACAAGACTACAACCTAGTGCAGCTGGAAGAGCAGTGAAATAGACAACAGCCAACCAGAATGCAGAGTTTTGACCGCCCACGTTCTGACCGCCTTTATAAAAAAGAGAAAGGGGGAGATGTAGGCGGGCACGGGGTCCAAGCCTAGGTGACTGCAACGGCCGAGGCTGCAGAGTGAGCAAAAGCCACTGTTGCAAGCCAGCTAAGCACGCTTCCTGGTGACTCGGCCCGCTCCCAGCCAGACTCCCAGTGCCTCTACCGTCTCCTTGCCTCTAGATGCCTTGGAATAGCAGTCAGAACTTGTGGTCTGGTCCGCCCCAAAAGGGCCCCCTGTGTACGTGCCAGCGGCTGGATTGGCTGGCTCCCCCTACATGAGTCTTTGTTCCTACACAATGAAGTGGATACTTTCTTCCCCCGCGCTGTCTCTGGTGCTTGTCTCTCTGTCTCTTGTGGCGCAGTCGTCCTCACCCCTGTCGTGTCCGCGAATAGCCCTGGCTGGGCCGCTGCACCCACCAGCAGCTCTGCTGGCCACTGCTGATGCGCCTGCCGCTGCAGCAGCAGAATACCAGCAAACCTGCAGTGCTCACCAAGAGTCAGGCCAACCACGTCTTTCTCCATCCCAAGATTCAGGGAAACTTATGGAAGAGGGGGCAGTAATATTGTAAGAATCTAAAGTTGGAGGCATTCCACTCAAGACAGTGCTGCTGCAACCAGGAACTCACTGCAATGAGTCCTTTCCTTGCCAGACCTGAACAATGACTGACACACCAATGTGCCCCCGTAGACTAGCAAGGATCTCAGGAGAATTAATTAAATGCAGTGGGAACCTTAGGGGGTAGGCCTGGATAGTTGAGGGGGAATGCCCTGTCAGTGGGCCTGCCCGAGGAGGGGCCACTTGATCTGCCACAGAGACCTGAAACCCCACTGGCACAGATGATACAGAAGAAACCCTGGGGCTCATAGGAGCAGACAGATGGAAGGGTGGTAGGCAGTGGGATGGGATGATGATGGGAGGGAAGGGAGGAAAGAAGGGAGTGAGGAGAGAGAGGGAAGGGAAAGGAGGGGAAGAGATAATTATCAGTATGCCTGTAAAACTAGAAAAAAAATATAAAAGCAATTCTCCCAGCCTTCAAAGATGCAATCATTCCAGCAGTATTTACAGTGTTACAAGAAATATGCAAAAAACAACCACAGAATTCTCTATAGGATTCACCTAAAATTATTGTTATTTATTGTTTTCCCCAAGAGAACAGCCATTGTCTTTGTCTGAGACCAACAACCTCGCAACTGTTGACAGTTGACATTTTTTCAGAGACTTTGACCTGGACTCTGGCCCCACTTGGAGCATCACTCAGCCATTACTGTGTGATTCTGCCTTAATTAAACATGAAAACATTTGTATACTTCACATACTGCCCTACACATGGAGTAGTGGTAGGAGCCACAGCGCACACGGTCCAGCCTAGACCCTCCCACTCAATCTCAGATGCAGCCAGCGGGGAAGCTGTCAGTCATGCTGGGGTGGAAACTTTTCAGTGGGGCTCCTCTAGGACCATCCAGGATGCTTTAAGTACCTCTTACCCCTATTCCTATAGGTACCCCAAAAAACTTACTGGTCTGTCAAGTATTAACATGGGCACATAACTGGGGTTGTCCTTGACTTCCTATCTAATATTCATTTCTTGTCTAGCTTACTTTCATGCAACATCTCTCCAGAAAGAGTGTCACACACATTTGTGAATAAAATCTGTTATCAAATATTGAAACATATATGGTAAGATTAAAGGGTCTCCTATTGAGCCTTACATTGTGTATGATGCTGTATGACTTGTGAAGATTTTGAGCAACAATTTGAAAATGACTTCATTTTAACAAAACGATTAGTTTATTTCACTGCATCAGAAGTACATAAGAGAAAAAAGCAAAATGATCCTTTCCAAAGACTTTAAAATTTGAACATACTGATACTTATTTTATCAACAGGGAATATTGGCAGTTTTATTCTCCTATATGAACAAACATATGAAACATATATGTGTATTCATATATGAGATATAAGATAAATATTGCATAGTAAGAGTGATAGCCATTAATATTATCTAGAAAAGCTAGTTAAAATAAAAATATAATGGGTAAAAACTTAAAAAGAAGGAAGAAAATTCAGTCCTAAATAATAAACTTACATTGATATATTGACAACTTGTGAAATCATCTTTCAGTAATATGATGCTTGGAAACAATTAGTACATAACAGATAAGCATAAAAAATATATCTATTTAAACATTTAGATAATGCAATGTTTATATCTAACACCTTAATTAAATTACCAAAAATTACATTCTTCATATGAAGAATTAGATATTGAAAAAATTATTTTATTTATATGTTCTTAAATACATATTCTTCATGAGCAAAGTAAAAACATTTGCTTACAGATTTAAATATTCATTATCTGTACAACTTTCTAGTCATCTATTTATTTAGACACAGAGAGGCATTTGTATACTTAAAATATTTTGTATATTTCTCTAACAAGTTAAAAATGCTGTTAGCTAAAGGGCATTACAGGAGCAGCAAAGCTGAAAAAAAAATCAACAAACCATAATTCAGAACATTAGAGTCTCTATATCAACCACCTGGAATTAGGCCTGCCTAATCTCTCCCTATCCTGAAGCTCAGGGAAATTTGCAGAACAGGGGGTGGTAAGATTGTAAGAGCACAAGGACGGGAGGAGGCATGATATGAAAGATACTCTACACAAGTTAAGTCTGAAGCAATCATAATAGGACTCTGCATGATCTGCACAATGACCAACATATCACTGACCCCTCAAAGTCTAGCACAGACTCAAGGCACTAGGATCCTTAGAAGCAAGGGATTAACAGCCACAATAGTGTTCCTATACGTAAGGGGAACACAAGAAAGAGTTCTAGGAAATGCCACTGAGTCCTTACACCTCATCAGAGAGGAGGACCCAGGGGAAAGTTTGATATACTCATTAAAGGAAGCTTCAGAGATGGGGGGAGGGGGCACTAGGAAAAAGGGAGGGAGGGGGGAAAGGAAGGGGCAAAGGGGGGAGGGAACAGGAAAGTCCAGGGAGAGGTAGAGAGAGGGAGGGAATAGGGGTACCTATTACGTTTGTATGAGCAGAAAAATAAATTTAAAAAAAATGCTATTGGCTAAAGACTATTAAGTTAAATTTTGGTATAATATTGAAAGATTTTACTAAATATGTATAATATCATATATATTGAGGATGCTTCTGTCATTAAAATATATATATGCTGGACTGTGTCTCTGAAAGCTGCCTGTCTAGGTTTATATGAGTACAATGTATTAATACGCCAGTAGATTTCATCCATTGTAGTCAGCCGATAAATTCTTCAAAAGGTGATTTGTATAAGAAGCAGGGAATGGTTTACGTTATTCACTGAAGATGTTCCTTAATCTTCTTTCACATCTTTACCTGCAGCAAATATTTACTTTCTCCATCTCAGGCTGGAGAGTGGCTATCCTCTGAGTTACGCCAGCTTAGCCTATCTACAGAACAGGGCCTTTAAACCAGAATCAGAATCCTAAGGAATCTAAGCCACACTTTTACTCAAAAGTTTTTTCTCTTCTCCCTCCTTTGACGTTCAAAAGTGCCAACCAGCAGTAGTGAATGTTACTCTAGATAGATATACACAGTTGGGTGCATTATATTTGTGATATCATGCTCCAGGTGTCTGAGATAATTAGGAATTTTCCATCATCTTTTCCCAAAGCAAATGCCTGTATGGCCAAGTCTCGTGGTTTGTACATACCTAGTGTGTTTTCCTTGATATTACGCCACCTTTGAAATTTTATCTAAATCGAAACCGAATTGAGAAAGAAAAATAAACCTTAGCTATGTGGAATACTAAGAATAAATATGAACAACATGCATTGCATTAGTTATAGACATGTTTGAAATATTTGATTTTAAAATTCAGGTTTCAAAGAGATTTTACCCTGAGGGATAAAAATGCAACATTTTTTAATATTTGGAAAATATTTCCTCATTTCATTTCTTTGGCAATATTTTAGTATAATTGTGTGTTGCACTTCACTTTTTCCTTTTTTTTTTTGTATTTGTGTGTGTGTGTGTGCGCACGCGTGTGCGTGTGTGTGTGTGTGTGTGTGTGTGTGTGTGTGTCTCAGAAGGTACTATGTGATCCTTTAGAGGACCAAGGGTGACTTCAGGATTAATCTGGCATTATTTATACCTCCTTTTTGCTTAGCTCAGCTCTTCCCACCAGGGCCAGAAGTGCAGGCCACCAGCATTTCTGTTGGCATTTTTACTTGGGACTGGGATACCATCTGAGGACCTTCTGCTTATGAGACAGATTCTTAACCCCTGAGCCATATATCCAGACCTGCATTTTATTTTTAAAAAGAAAGGGTAAAGCGGACATATGCATCTCAGAGATGGTGTCCAAGACCTATATGCTTGCGTTTATGTAATAAACACAAAGCATCACACCCAGAAGTAATGCTTGATCAACACTGGTTAATGGTAATTTTAGGAATCATATATTTGAAGTTAGCAAAGCATAACCATACATCTCTCAATTGCTCACAGCTAGATTTCTCCTCATAAAGGGAGAAATTAATCATCTACACAGAAAACATAGCTCTGTCTTATCAGATTGGAGGATGAGTACATTGAATAAAATATTATTTTATAACAAGCAGCTTGGACAGGAAAATATTGAGACGCCAAAAGCCAGCTTAAATATTGTGACTGAGGTATCCAAGTAGTTCCTAAGAATACAATAAATACAATGTCGTGTTCTATGCCTGTGTTTCATTACAAGAAATTTTGCTGGTTTTTCTGTTTCCATTTAATATAATTAGAAAGTATTTCATTAGTTTCCAAACAGTATGAACAAATTTGGATAATAGAAAAAGATTTCGTTCAAAAAAAATCCATTCACAAAAGCCTAAAAAGAGTAAAATGTGTTAATAAGCATTCTGCATTTCCAATGTAAACTTCCATTATCATTTAAAGATAGTAGAAAAATACATGCAATTACATCTCCTTTTAATATTTTATTTCCAATTTTCTCAATTCAATTTTCTGCCTTGGTATCATTACTGCAACTGTTATCTCACTGTGTTCAAGGTTAAATAAGTTTGCAAATTCAAGATGAATTAGACTGTGCATTCCAGATAATAATACAATAATCACACACTAACTGCTGACCATTACAGACATCAGTACTTAATGTGGCATTTGGTTGTCAAATCAATCATTCTCATCCTGTAATAGTCATGTAATTCTGTTTTCTTTCTTTATGCATGTTAATCTCTGCTGTTTTGATCTTCTTTTCTTCAAAGTTCCAAAAAGTTGTCTCTCTCCTGAAGGTGTGCAGCTGCCATAGTCACATCTGCTGTGCTAGTTGCTCTCAATCTGCTCTTTTTATTGCGCATTCTCCTCCAGGGTTCCTTCAGGACCTGTCTTCAAGTATTTGAAGATAATCAGAATCAACTGAAGTACAGAAAAGAATCACTAATCCCCGCATTATATTGTCAATATTTGTCAGCAATGGAGTCCTATTGATTTTTTTTTAGCTCATGACTTGTGTATTTTTGAGTTTTACATTTCCTAAAACATCTCTCAGGGTGGCATTCATTTAAGACTCAGAGACTGCTTGAAGTCAGGAAAGAAAAAGAGGACCAGCCGGCACCTCCTAAGGTGACTGCTTCATCATTTTGCAATGCTTATTGCTTGTTAGCAATGTATGCACATTTTCCTCATGATTCTAAGGATTTAGTGCACAGTGTTTCTACATACTCTTTAATCTAGAATTATAAAACAGAATTTGTTTCCCTAAACTTGTCACATTACCAGATAGATCTGTTTGTTTGTACATTTGATTTGGTGTGTGTGCATGTGTGTGTGTGTGTGTGTGTGTGTGTGTGTTTGGTATGTGTATGTGTAGATATATGCAATCACCTGTGCTTTCATGTGTAGAGACCTCTCCATTATTTTTTAAAATTTTTTTTATTTATTCAATTGTGTGTGTGTGTGTGTGTGTGTGTGTGTGTGTGTAGAACCACGGGTGAATTCAGGAACCACCATGGACGCCTCCACCTCCTCCTTATTTATTCTGCCCCGGGATTCACAGGCTCTGCCCTACCAGAACCAGAAACGCAGGCCGCCTCCACTTCCGCTTGCCCAGCGTCTATATGTGGGGTCTAGGATCCGAACTCAGGACCTACTGCCTGCAAGGCAATGGTTTAATCCCTGAGCCACCTCTCCAGCCCCCTCTCCATTGTTTTTTGAGACAGTGTCTCTCACTAATCAGCAGCTCATCATTTAGTCAGAGTAGATGAGGATCCACCTGCCTTCATTCCCCCAGGGCTGTGCTGACAGACATGACATCCTGCCCAGCTCTTACATATATACTTCCCATTTGAACCTGGGTTCTCATACTTGAGTCACTGATCCATCTCTCCAGCTCTGTATGTTTTTGTGTGTGTGACATAGGGGACAAAATAAGAGCTAAGGGCGCATAACATGAACATTTTCAACAGGGATGGCAAGTAATTATCAGATACCTGACACCATTTGGCTGATACCTCCTCACTGAGAGGAGGCCAACTTGGCTTATTCTTCAGGACCTATCCCAAACTTCTTTTTCCCATTTAAGACAGATTGGTGTGAATGACACATCCATCTCTACTATTGTTTCCTTTTTATCAGTGAAATATATGAGTGAACATTTCAAAGGTCAAGCACAGAATGCGTTTCCCTCCTTGAACAATCCTACTGCAGAATACTTTCAGAAGGACATGCCACTAGCAGAGTGGTGAAATTTGAGATGTGCAATAAGAGAGAGAGAGAGAGAGAGAGAGAGAGAGAGAGAGAGAGAGAGTTCCTGCCTCAGAGCTATAAAGGGAGCACTCACAGCAATGATAGGTAAAAACCAGAGTGGCATGGAACGTGTCACACTGTGACTGACCACATGGGAATCACCTTCATCTTACTGTGATTCTTTGAAGACTTACAGTGCAGATACAGCTATGGAAGTTCTCTTCTATCCGAGAGAACAAACAGTGCAGCGTGTCCCTCAGGGTCTGTAGGACCAAGGAGAGCAACTCTGGTACTTCCAATGCTCAGAGAAGGCAGGGCGCACTCATCTCCCTATGTGAAGTCTTCAGTTCCGAAGGAACCCAGACTCAAGCTCAGAATTTCAGATGGAACCACCTGAAGCAGAGTGATCAGAAGACTCTGGGCACTGAAAGAGACAGCTGGCCACGGAAGAGCGGCTTTCCTCATGTCCCTACACTTGCTTCTCAGAATCAGAGTTTAGCGATGGGTTTGGGCGAGTGGATGTCTTCAAATCCCTAAACCCTCCTGACACAGACACACCCTCAGATTTCTCACTGGAGGAAAGAAAATTATGAATAATTCATCTGCTTTTATGAAGACTGAAACTGTAAGAAAAACTAGAATTCAGTCAAAAGTGGATAAAAGGCCTAGCAAGAAATTTCTTTTGGACATTCAGAAATAAAGTAAATTTGGCACCAGCCTGTTATCTCTCTCTCTCTCTCTCTCCCTCTTTCCTCTCTTTCTCTCTCTCTGCTTTCTCCCTCCCTTCTTTCCTCTAGAGTCCTATATTCATATTTAATTGAATCCACAGTTCACTTTTACTGCTGGTAGGTATGATGGACATCAGCTTGGAACAAAGGAGGATATTAAAGCAATGTCAAGAGAAGGAGGAACTCAGTACCTCTGGCCTAGTCTAACCTATCTGTGTCATATTAGCGGTCATCAGACAAAATCATATTGTCCATGAAAAACATATATATCCTTGACTTGAATTAATTTGTGGCATTTGTTTCAGGAAGCCTAAATATACCATTTGGACCAGCTGCAGAGGAGGGGAAATGCATGGTAACAGAAACAAAAAAAGAGCATAATGGACTTTTTAAATGTTCTTTTCAGTACAAAATATATTTTAAAGCCAAATTATACTACATCATTCCTAATTACAACTTAGCAACTGCTTCTTGCATTAAAGTGTAAATTTGTTGAGGGTGAAAAGAAGGGAAACTCTTGTATAAACCCAATAGATTTGTGTCTAGGTTTTATAGCTAATGGATGTAGACATGTCCTGTTGTATAAGTTCCAACATTATATCATAAAACATAATATATTAGCACATATTTCCAAAGTGTTCATACTCTCTAATCTAGGAAAAGGAAGGCGTTCCACACACACTAGTGATTTTGGCCAACCACTGATTAACTCACAAGCCCACAGACTGATGGTGAAGAGGTGATACAGGTCTGTGGAAAGTACAGCCAATAAACAAACCCCAATGTAACATATTCTGTAAACCATGGCTGTCACACCGAATGAATAAGTATGCTCCTGCAGAAATGATAAATAATGACTAGCTATCCTCCCTGGGAAAATGAAGCATTTGTTGTCCCTCAAATTGCTAAAGGTGAAATCTGCTTCCTGGGCCCCATCTGTTAGAGGGGACATAATCTGACAAGATGATTTTTCTTAAAAGGTTGCATGCTTAGGTCCAGAGCAAGAAAACAGGTGGTTTACAAGTTTTTTCTTCATTCTTTGTAGTTTTACGAGAAAGAGAATTAAGTCTGAATTAAGACTTATAAGGAAAATGGGTTCAGAAAATTAAAGCTTTTGAATATTATTGATTGTGACCGGGATTCTTAAACTTGTGGAATTAAAATGTTTACTTGATTTGCAATAAAAGGCTAAATAATAGATTATATTTGATCTTATTATAAGGCACAATGTGAAAAACTGAAAAAAGAATGTATCAACTTGTGTGGATGCAGATTTTATCAATTAAAATGTCTTTGCACAGGGCTGCAAAGATGCTCAGATGATAAAATCCTTGCTTCACAAGTAGAAGGATATGAATTCAGATTTCAGATCCCAAGTTAAATCTCAGGGCTGTAGTGGCAGCAGATTGAACTTCCGGCCAAAAAGTGAGACTCTGAGAAACCCCAGGACATAGCAATAAGGAAGTAGAACAATCCAGGATGATTCCCTAAGTTGATCCTCCACAGACATCTATAGTACCTACTACTATACACAATGATACATATGTACATTTACACACCCATGTTCACATATGCCCAGAAAATGTCTTCAAAGTTTCTAATAAGCCACAGTTCTCAACAACCAATTCATTATCCTTGTAATTGACAAAGTGTAAGAAATTTATACTCCTATCATCTTTCAGTATACATCTTTCATCATATGCCTAATTCATCACAGCAACATATAATCATTTCTGCCCAGAAAATACTGTGCTGTGAGACTCAAAAATGAACTTGGGTATATTTTATTAATTTGTTTTCTCTCTCTTGTTTTTGGTTAATTTAGCTAGAGGTGTATCAATCTTATTAATTTTTTTCAAAGAACCAGCTTTTTGACTGGTTGATTCTCTGTATTGTTTTTCCTTATCTCAATTTCAGATATTTTTCCCCTAATTTCACTAATCACCTCTTTTCTGCTGCTTTGGGATTGGATTGCTCTTGTTTCTCTAAAGTTTTAAGCTGCATTGTTATTTATTTGTGATGTTTCTATTTTTTGATGTAAGCATTAAGAGATATAAACTTACATCTTAGGACAGCTTTCATTGTGTCCCAGAGATTTTGATATGTTGTAGTTTCATTATCATTCTCTTCTAGGAAATCTTGAATTTCCTTTATGATTTATTCCTGAAACCAATTCTCATTCAGCATCGTAGTGTTTAGTTTACAGGAGTTAATGTATTTTCTGCTCTTTGTTTTGTTGCGGATGTCAAGCTTTAGACCATGGTGGTCTGACAGGGTACAGGCTAGAATTTCAACTTTCCTGTATATGAGGAGATTTGTTTTGTGGTCCAATAT
Source organism: Typhlomys cinereus (assembly GCA_023101885.1). Taxonomy (NCBI): domain Eukaryota; kingdom Metazoa; phylum Chordata; class Mammalia; order Rodentia; family Platacanthomyidae; genus Typhlomys; species Typhlomys cinereus. The sequence continues at coordinate 2,283,804 of JALPQD010000170.1, forward strand.
GTGGTCTATTTTGGAGAAAGTTCTATGTGCTGCTGAGAAAAATGTGTATTCTTTGGTGTGTGGATGGAAAGTTCAATAGAGATCTGTAAGGTCCATTTCAGTAAAAGTTTGATTATGTTCCAAAGTGTCTCTGTTAAGCTTTTGACCTGTTGATCTATCCCATGTTGAAAAGGGCAGTATTGAAATCCCCCAAAATTATCATTTTGGGGTTGATTTCTTGCTTTAGACATTGTAGCGTTTGCTTAATGAATATGTAGGAGTCCAATTAGGTGCATGTATGTTCAGTATTGTGAAGTCTTCTTGGTGAATTGTACTTATAACTAAAATGTAGTATCCTTATCCCATATGACTCTGCTATTCCACTTCTGGGATTAATTTCCCATAAAGCAAAAATTCACCTCAATGACACAAGCACAACCATGTTCATAGCAGCACTATTTACAATAGCAAAGTCATGGAATCAACCCAAACGCCCAACAGTTGACAAGTGGATAAGGAAAAGGTGGTACATTTATACAATGGAATATTACTGAGCCATCAAAAAGATAAATTAATGAAATTTTCAGGGAAATGGATGGAATTAGAAAAAATTATATTGTGTGAAGTATTCCAGGCACAGAAAATTAAGTACCATATGTCCTCCTTAATAGGTAGAGTACCAAACCCACGTAGTGACATATTCAAAGATAAATCTCTGTAATGTCTACAGTAATTACAAATATTATAAACAAGAGGAAGGGGAAGGCGGGCCCCTCCAGAAATAAGGAGATAGGGAATCATGCTACAGTAGAGAAAATAGGTCACCATCAAGTATTGCAAGCGAGACATCTGGTTAAGCTCACTCACTTTCCTTCCTGGCCACTTGCAATTGAGGTAGTTGGGAGGGCATAGAGTCTGGCAGATAGATGGTAACCATCCTGCAAATGGGAGACTGACCGCTCCCCCTCACTGCACTCTCCTACTCTTATTCCATCTACCTTTGAGTCTACTTTTATAGTAAGATTTCATTTAAACAGCCTTTTATTTCTGGTTAGGAGATGACTTCCAATACCAATCAGGATGGAGCCAAGGGGTGGTGCAGGAACAACAAAACTGAAAACAACAACAAACCATTATTCAGAACATCAGAGACCTTAATCACATTTCATTACATTAATCACCTGGAACCAAACTAGCCAAATCTCTCCCCATCCTAAAGCTCAGGGAAACTTGCTAAAGATGGCACAGTAAGATTGTAAGAGCCTAAAGATGGGGAGGAGAAATGATATGCAAGATCCTCCACATAAGTTAGGTCCGCAGTAGTCATAATCAGACTTTGCATGACCTGCACAATGACTGACGTGGCAATGACTCCCCAGAGTCTAGCATGGATCACAGGCACTAGGTCCTTAGAGACAAGGGACTAGCAGTCATAACAGTGTTCCATACTAAAGGGGAGCACAGGAAAGGGCTCTCGGCAATGCCACTGAGTCCTTACACCTCACGAGAGTAGAGAACTCAGAGGGAAGTTTGACATTCACACTAAGAAATGCTCCAGGGAATGGGAGGGAGGGACAGGTGGTGCTGGGAGAAAGGGAGGGAGAGGGGTGAAAGGACGGGGAAAAGGGGGGAAGGGTGAAAGGGGGACAGGGGAGGGGTGGAGGGAAAGAGGGGACGGGGTACCTAATAAGCTTGCATGGTTGGGAAAAATAAATAAATATAATAAAAAAATTAAAAAATGGTCTTGGGACTATACTGAAGATGTCCTCATTAATTTCAAGATTAATTTCAAGCCAGGGGTTCGTATCATGAAATGGAGTACAGTATTGTCAGGCCTCTCCTGGCTGCTCTGTCCTTCCCAGTATGCCATACCACGTAGACACTGCTCATATGTCTCTGTTTCTTAGTGTGTGTGTGTGTCTTGCATATGTGGTGTGTATGTGTATCAGAGAGCACTGTATGCCCCTGGGGAGGGGTAAGAGTCACTTTGGGAATCACCCTGCATTGCTTCTACTTTCTTTTTTGCATGGTTTTGGGATTTCCCAGGCTTAGCCCCCCAGGGCAGGAAATACAGGACCCTGCCATTTCCAGCCAGCATTTTTACATGGGACCCGGGATCCCAACTTAGGAACTTCTGCTTGGGAGGCTGAGGCTTAAGCCCTGAGCCATCTTTCTAGCCTGCCTGATAATGCTCTTTTTATAATTGATGTTTAGGTCCCAAAGGCTGGATTTCCCTGTGATGTTTATACATTGGCTTATGCAGCCTGAATATAATTCTCTCCTCACTTTCCTATAGCCCTTCTCCCTGGAATCTTTCTTCACCCTCCAAAAACCTCCAATATTTTCCTGTTGCATGAATTCCATCACTGTCTTTTATTTTTTTATGTCCCCCATTTGTAAAAATCTCTTCTTCCTTTCTCACAGTCTACTTTCTGTGAACACACACACACACACACACACACACACACACACGAGTACAAGCTAGGGTTTGTACATGAGAGAAAATTTGAGATATTTATCTTTCTGGCACTGACTTGTCTCATTTAGTACAATGGTTTACAGCTCCATCCATCTTTTCTAGCAAATTTTATTATTTCGTTTTTGTTCATTGTTGAAGCATATTTCATGGAACATATATCACATTTTCTTTAATCATTTCTCTCTGATGAAGATCTAAGTATTTTTATTAATTAATGATTTTTGAGAAGTGCAACATTATACTTAGGCTGGAGGTTGATTCTAAATTAAAGAGGGAAGGGAACTAGCAAAAGTGAGCCTGCCTCATGCTTTGCTCTCTGCTCCTCACTGTAGATGTGGTGTGGTCTCCAACTCCTATAGCTGTGACTTCCTTTCCATGGGGACTCTACTCTGGGAAACAGCTTTCTAACCTTAATTTGTTTGTGTCAGGTATTTATTGAGACTAAGATATGTCATCTGTTACTTTCAGGGTTTCTCAGGCTATTGTCCTTAAAGCTTATGTATTGTTCTCTGTATGTGATCATAATTTTAAGTCTTGAGTCTTAATCTGAAATGATGAGGAAAGATAAATAACCAGAATGTTCAAGAAAAAAAAAAAAAAGAAAGGATCTGCACTGATCTCCCCAATGACAAAAATTACATGTCCTGTGAGGTCTTAGTAGACTGTGGATCTATTGTTGTGTATATGCGTGTGTGTGTGTGTGTGTGTGTATGTACGTGCACCCATGTGCCTGAATGTGCTTATGCATGCATGTGTGTGTGTATGTGTGAATGTGTGCATTTTCACCTCTAGGGTTAGGAATTAACAAAAATCTAAGCATGAAGTTACACAAGGTTGAATTTGCTAGTTCTTTTCCAGTGAATTCATTGATATCTCTAACTTTTGTTATTGATAACACTTAACTATGTTACCCTTATTCTCTTGCTAAAGTTGAGTTAATACTGTACACTAAAAGTATGAGTCTAAAACAACTATTATGAATTTTCAACTTCCACATTATTTTGTCAAGGAAAATTTTATACTTATAGTTTAAGTTTTTAAAATATTATAATATTTATATTATATATAATATAGATAATAGAGATATATAATATAGATATATTATAAGCTTTATATTCCAACTGATACAAATTTTATAGTGCCATGCATATTTTATAAATGAAACTATACTATTCAATTCAATGAAATTCAAGGAAAATATTATATGATAATATAATAACTCATAGCATGCCACATTTAAAAATGTCTTGCATTAGTAAATCTCTATTTGAGATCATGTCTTGAATTATATATCCATATTAATTTAAATTCTCACTGAACAACAATGTATGGTAAAAAATCACACTGATGTTTTCAAAAATTTCAGAAGGTTAATTTTTCTGGACATAATACAGTAGTAGTGAAAGTGAACCTTCAGGCTAGATACAAATACAGAATTCTAATTTGGAGGATTATAAATAAATTTATGTTAAATGTAAGTACATCTTTTCCTGAAGAAATTCTCTTTGTGTGTCTGGCAATTTTTTCATGTCTTACTCACAAGTATCTTCCTGCTGCAAAAGATATGACACCTTAAGCTCAAGGGCTTCCTTCCAATACAACATGTTACATTGGCAGATGGTCGCTTGATTCCCTATATGTGACGTGTGAACTAGGGTTCAAATTACCAATTGAACAAGAGCAAATGTTTCAGATACAAACACTGAAAGAACTGTGCCATAATCTCTAATAATCCATAAAGGAACAAAAATATCTCAGAGAGTAAATGGCTTAAGGCTGTGCCATGGTGAATGGACCAGGCCAAGGAAAGGTTTGAGAGGTTTCCCTTAAAAGGATTTTCTAAAACAAGTGATCTTTTCCACTGGAGTTCAATGTAAATATTAGCAAGAAATGTCCAGAGCTAAATGACTGAAATTAATTGCATTGCTGAAGCGTTGAACTGGAGACAAAAGTTTGCAGTGGTGGTTTCATTTCCTATCATTTCAGTTGCCTCTTGGGTGTGGCTGAAGGACCCATGTATTGTTTTCAATGTTTAGAATCATGGTATTTTAATTAAAATGAATGAATTGACTGTATTTATTCAAAACAGGTCCATATTATCTTTGCAAACATAACCAAAAAGACTGGTGGATTATTTCATTAAGTTACTGATAAAAAGTTTATATTTTAAGGCATAACCTTCTTTTTTAATTTTTCATATGTGTATGCATGTTTGTGTATGCACATGTGTCCTGCATGTATGTATGTGCATGTGTATGGGAACATGTAAATGAATGCACTTTGAGGGTATATGCCACCTGCTGGAAGCCCAAAGGTAATAATCAGGGCTTGTCTGAACAGCCAGCATGTTCTGCCCAACATTTTTAAGTGGGGTCTGGGGACCCGTACTTGGATCCCCAGAAGAAAAGACTTTAATCGATGAACCGCCTTCCTTGTCCAAAATATCCTTCTTATAAAAATGTTTATTTTTAGTCCTTTTTTAAGTAATACATTCATTGTAGTGAATACAGATATGAAGTATTTCATAACAAAAATACAGTTATCAGGGCTACATAGAAATTTAAATGACATAAAAATGAAATACGATACTTTAGAAATAAATAAACTCTTTCCTGCTGATTATTATCCTGCTAAAAGTAAATTGCTCACAGTCCTTAACACATTGTCTTCTAGTAGTATGGAAAAGATTAATCATAACTGCTTGACACGGAGCTCCTTAAATCTTTGTTTTTAAAGTATCAAGAGAGCGATTTGATTTTAAAGAAATTAACTGACATGTTTCTACAGTTTATTTTTCCTTTTCCTTTTATGAAGTGATGGTTGTAATGTAATAAACTATTCTGGATATACACATGACTGACTCGATTTTTCAATACTGAAGATGTGATGCAATGTAGACAACAAGTTTGGTTTAATAAGTTCTCAACCTGATTGGTTTTAATATCCTAACACCATTAATAAGCAATGTTCAAGCAACATTAAATCACTGAAGTTTAGTGATACTTAATATATTGACATGTTGCCATGTTCATTGCCAAAGGCCATCCATATTCATCTTATGGTTTCCTCTAGCAATGGATGACATGCTTGATGTCAGTACAATCATTACAGGAAAGAGCACTACACTTCTTTAGATCCAGTGCTATTCTGGAGTTTCTGGCTACCGAGTTTAGAGTTTATCAGCATCAGAACTGCAGCTGAAACCATAAAATATACTCTATGAAAAAATGTTTGGGGAAAAATTCATAAAAGTATCAAAAGTTCAATGTTTTCAATTCATGTCTTTCCTGTTATTGATTCTGTCATGCCATCACCCCTATCAGCTATACACCCCCCTACTTAGTTCTTAGGAAGCGCTATTTATTTCTCAGGTTTCTATGGATTTTCAGGTCACTAAAGGTTACCTAGTTTAGGCATTTATGAGCCAGGGTTCAAATAAAATATTTACCACGTTTACAATTTTTTTCTTATACTAATCTACCTTTATATCATCAATGATCAGATTATCTATTATCTTTGGGAGAAAAGATTGTTACACCTGTTTGAATAGGCATTCTAATAAAAACAGGGGGAAATATTTCTTCAAAAAATCCCACCAAATAAGATGTATAAATAATTTGCCTTGATTTCAGCAGAGTTAGGCAAATACAAAATTAACGACACAGAGATTTTGCTATTTTTCTTAATTCCAATAGATATCAAATACATGACCAATTTTCATTAATTTTACACGGGATAATTATTTGGGAAGGGTACTTAAAAATTTTGTCCTCTAGCCACCACGAGGCTGATTCCCTCCCATTTAAAAGTGTGCATGTGTGTGATCACCATGGCTTCAGTGCACATTTTCAAATTCCCTAGGGAAGATAGTTATTGTAACCATTTTTAGGAATGCCTATTATAAATTATGAAAATATTATATATATTGTACACCATATACACAAAAAATTTATATTCTCATTAATACAATGAAACCTGTGGAAAAGAATGTTTAATACTAACTGATAGAGACATAGAGAAACAGATATAGAGACAGAATAACAGAACACATAGAAACTGCTATAGCGGGTAATACAGTGACATTAGAAAAACTGAATTAGGTTATTTAGTTACCAATAAAACTAGAATATTTCCAGTGAGAGAAGACCAAAGCAAACAAGAGAAGTAATATCTTTTAGATACCAAAATCAGACGATGACCAAGTTCATTATAGTAAATGATGCAAAAGCTTTATTGCATCATACGCCTTTTTCTATTTTTAATTTATCAACTGATTTTTAAAAATATTCTAGAACTTTTGAAATGAAGGTATCCCTGGTTTCTGTATAGTGAAATAAGCAGATATATTTGTATACAGATATTATACTGTATGTTTCACTTACAGTTGCCTTATCTGCACTAACTTTTCATTCTTTCACTTTTCACAGCCTTAGAGAATGTAAGACTCCTATCACATTCTTGTATATATCTTTATCTGTCCACAGATCACACAGTTATTTTGTTATTCTTTTTGAAGCTAAGACAATTTTATACATAAAGAATTGCAAGAGATTGTTCTGTTATGAGTAATTTTCATTTACTATCACGTTTCTCACAAGATGCCTGCCTGAAAGGTTGGACATCGAGTAAGCAAATGTGTGCATTTGATTTCAAGGGTACACATCTGTTTGCTATACAATGGCAAACAATTCAAAGATCAAAAACATACCATCTTAGTTACTCTTCTGTTGCTGTGTTAAATGCATGATCCAAACAATTTAGGAGAACAAAGGGATTTGTATTTCAGTTTATAATTTCAGGCTACAGTTCATATAGTAGCAGAAGTCTAGGGAACTGATCACATACTATCTATAAGAAGAGCTAACAGAGGCATATTTTCTGGCATGTCAGTCTTCCAAATTCTAACCAATTTGCTTTTTTGGCACCTATCTGTCAGGGAAATGATCTTACCAGCTATCAGCTTTGTCTTCCCACATCAATTAGTCTACCAGCATTTTGAGGCTTGCCTTAACTAAGTAATTCTTTATTGGTGTGGCTAAGATTCAATTTTCATTTGCCAAGTTGATGCTTAAAACTACCTGCCATATATAATTTCTTTCTCCATATATCCATAATGGAAAGCTGGTATAGAAAAAAATGAGTATTAATTTTAGATTAAGCATGGCTTGCATCAAAATATACTATACAGATCAGCATACTTTTCCTCAGAAAACTTAATTTTCTTTCATTATCTCTGGAGCTTATTCCATTTTCTGCCAGAAAATAACAAAGTCTTTGTTTTATCAGGTTTTTAAAATTTGGTTTATATGCTTCTGGGTTAAATGTTTTATTGGAGGAGAAGTTTGGTTGGTCTTTGGAAGAGTTGTAAAGCTCATAGACATCTATTCCTTGCAACGTTAAAGGAAACATTATTGGAATTTTGAGACTATAAGAAATATTTTTGATGTTTACCCAAATTATCAATAGAAGTTATTTTCCTCAGTAATAAATTTTAGCATGTAAGATGTTTATTTTACTAGTTCCATCTAATGATGTTATTGTTAAAGTTATCTCCAAGAAGAATTGAAAGCTTGTCAAAGTCCATTGGAGTTCAATCAGAGTAGGAATGTGAAAAGACTGGGATTATCCAAAGGAAAGCTTCTCTTATTTATGCTATTTTAAAACAGGGCCATGTTCGGAAGATCTTTGAAGTTCTTTGAAGGTCATCTCCCGCCGGTGGATTATCCTGAAAGAACACGCCCTGCTAATCTGAAGGAACTGGCTCCAATCCTCCACAGACATGGAGTCACCAACGTCCCGCAAACCTCCGTTCATGGAAGGATATGGAGATGAGTTCTCCATTGCAAATAATTTAAGTGCCTCAAAAGAAGCAGCTGAACCATGAACTTAGCCACAAGGAGGACTGGGCTGGGCATGGGATATGAACCAACCAGTCAGATGTAGGGGACCAAATCAGGCTTGCAGAAACTGGAGATAACCAATAAGAAAAATCCCCCTTTCCTGGACCTGTCTAATCTCATAAATACCTCTGACTCTGCCAATCATCTTTGGCTCCCTTGCCCCTCAGTGACTCCATGCATGTAGTTCCTAAGTTCTGTTCTTTCTCTTCTTTAATAAAATCTGCCTTAAACCTCTATGGGTATTCTGGTTTCAGTCTTCAATTCTGGAACATAAGAACCAGGACATAAAAGCTCTGCAGCAATGTGACCACTGTTGTGTGTTCACTCACAGAGTTCATGCTACTACAGTTAGTACGCGAGCACTACTACCCTTTGCCAATTCTACCTTAAACTCCACACATTCTTGGAAAGGCAAGTGTCTCCTTTGGTGGATCATATAATCGATATTTTTGATTTCTTGTCTATTACCTTTCTCGTAGTATTTGACACACAATGTTACTGTCATTTATAAATCTGCCCAACTTCCATGTACTCAGTGCCAACATGAAAACCATTGTGTGTTACAGTGAGCCATGGACTTGGGATCGCCAGAATTTAGCCTTTGCCTCCATTGCCAGCAAGTTGTATGATGTCTGGAAAGTCAGATCAATTATCTAAGTGCTCCTTTAAATATGAAGTTGAGGTAATCACATGCACATGTCTACTTTTTACAGATTTAATTATATGATACTTTAAGCCAAGAAAGCCTGACGGTTGTCCTGTCAGCTTGATTTATATAAGAAGTATCTTTTGATGAGCTTAGAAAAATGTGAGCTGATCAGACCAGCAAACATCACAGAGATATTTCTAAGGGAATCTACTTTTGTAACCATAAATTACCATGTGAATAAGATTAAGAATATATAATGATCATGATTGTATAACATATGAGAATGTGAGAAGGTGGATATTTCTTAATGAATTAAGCTGAAATAATATTGAGTTAAAAGCAGATCCTTTTCCAGTGTCCCTTCTACATCCCTTTTATGGGAATGGAAACTGAGACCTAGAAAGCTGTGTGTGATGTACCAAGTAAGTGACATACCTCCACCCAAGAAGAACATGAATTCATAAGCAATGATCCTGATTATTCCCAAGAGCAGAAAAGCAAGTCTCATTCCCTCTAAAAACTCACCATTATGATAGGTGATCTGAAATTTCAGTATTAGAAATCTCAAGAAATTCCTAGCTTCCAAATAGTCCTTAATATACCTTGAACATCTCTTAAGAGTAAGGTATCTTTAAATTGCTTTTTGCTGGTGCTACACAGCCAAGGAGAGCAATAGAGCCAGAGAGGGAGCAGAGATGCTACACATTGGCTAAAGGTAAGCTAGTAAGACTGCGGTTTATTACATGACTGAAAATCCTGAGCATCCCTGGATAAAAATCAAAATTCTTAGCAGAGTTGGAAGAACTCTGGGTAAGCCCCTTAGCCCATGATCCCTGATTGCTTATGTTTCTGCACAACATTCTAGCCACACTTCCTGCTCCTCTCATGGAGTGTACTTTCTCACATATTTGAGATGTTTCTACATTCTTTGAGCAAATTCCTGACTAATTAGGTTATCTTCTTTATCATAACATTTGATAATAATTTTAGAATCGTAATGCAAACTCATTGCCTCCAAAATCTAAATGGTTTAACAAAGTTAGAAATGTAGAGGTTAAGCCTCTGCCTTGCAGGCGGAAGGTCCCGAGTTCGGGTCCTAGACCCCACGTATGGACGGCGGGCCGAAGCCGCGGCGGCCTGTGTTTCTGGTTCTGGTGGGCAGAGCCTGTAAATCCCGGGGCAGAGTAAACAAGGAGGAGGTGGAGGCGGTCTATAGTGGTTCCAGAATTCACCCGTGGTTCAACACACATATACATACACACACGCACAATTGAATAAATAAATAAATAAAATATTAAAAAAAGAAATATTCGTCCTGATGACCCCTCAACATTTCACTTTTGCATCTCAATTTCTCCCTTGAAAATGGGACTTTGACAGAAACAGCTGGGAGTGTTAAAAGGTACAACAGATATTAAGCATTTACAAGAAATCTGGAAGATGAATTTTACTTATTTTCATTATCTATATTGATTCACATGTCATGGTTTGGATAAGAAACGTCCCCCACTAAACGCTCCTGTTCTTGAGCATTTGTTCCCTTGGAGCTGGCATTATTTGAGAAGGTTGTGAATCTTTCCTGGAGGAAGTACATCAGCAGGGTTACTGTGGGCCTTGGGATTTGTAATCTTTCCCATTTCCCTGCTCTCTCTCCCTCATGACAGCAAAGGTGAACCAGCTTCTTGCTTCTGAAATTCCTCCCCTGCTTTCTGTTGTTTGTGCCCTGCCATGGCTTCCTCTATTTCTTTTGCAAGTGCAAACCAAAAATCAAAACGCTTTCTTCCTTTCTCTCTTAAATTGCTTGAGTCAGAATACTGTATCGCAGATATGGAAGTATATTTATAACGTGACCTACTATGCTATGCCCAACTCTTACATGAGATTATGAACTAAGACAGGGAAAAGGATGCTGCAATAATTGGAGCAAAGGAAATCATTCTCCTGTGGATACTGCTGTGTGCTTATTATAATATTCAACCTGAAGGCATGCGATGATAATCTTCTGTCAGTGATCATTAGGGTTACATCTCATGGAAGAGTGAATTATTTTTGACGAGAATGGTCTCTATAGTATAATCTAAGTAATATAAGGACAGAGTAAGGTCCTGAAACGTCACAGGAGGACATCTGTTTAACATCAATGCAAGAGTCACCAGTAACCAACTTTAACTAGGGAAATAAGGTAGTATCAGCTACAAGTTTCACAACTTCATAATTTTTCTTAGAACATCCCTGTGAATAGGTTTTAGGGATGCCATTGGATAACATATTCTCTTATTTGCATGAAACTTGCAAGGAATGTAATGGCACAGAGCTCTCACACACTAAGATTTGAATCACTTTCCATATGTATTCAAGTCTTCATGAAGTTAATAATAAATTATTCTAATTATAATAACTGGGCTTAATATTTATGGAAAAGTTGCACAAATGTAGATAATAGGACAACCCTTGATGCACTTTGATTGCTTTGGGATGGCAGTTTTCAATATTGAAATTAGGTGATAATCACTAGCATTATGTATTATTTATCAGCATTCAGATTGTTGAGAATAGAGGTGTCCACTTGCACATTAACCTCCTTTCCAAAAGATTAGGGAAAATACCTAATTCAAAATGCATCACCATTCTTCATACCTTTTTATATTTTTTCATTATTTATTGTTGAAATGTATCATACTCTTGAGATAGGAAAGGAGCTCATTTTTACCCAGTCATGTCTAAAATAGCTCTGAGCTAAAAATATTCTCCCTGATATCCCATGCAAATAAGTCTGTTTTGCAATTTCATGATTGAGTCTTAGAAACTTTTGTAACACATAAGCTGTGGGACATTTGGGCTCATATAACAATGGAAATATTGGAAACAACCTGTTTTATATACTGTCAAAAAGCATTCACTAAAAAGTTAACACTTCTTGGCGTTTAAAACATTTGCTTGGCTTTATTGCCTGAGAAAAAGATGTGTTTTTAAGAGATAATATAGACCATCTTTAGTATGCTAATAATAATTAGAATTTTCATTTCAACATTTATGAGAGAATTGGGTAAAATAAATCCTATAACTCTAACGTAAACTTAGGTTTTAAAAATCCATTTGGAAAGTGGAAGAACTTTGGACTGATAAATATGACAAAAAGAACCATAAGCACTGCTAACTGACTCCTTTTTATAGCCATTAGAAAGTAAAGCTAAGGATTTTTAAAGATGAATTGTCAAAGAAAAGAATCAGGATGATTTGTTTGCTGGAACATAAATGTGGACCATTTAACATAGACCATTTCCTAGGCTCGAGATGTATTCCTGAGATGCTGGAATTGAAGATATCAGCTGTCACCTTCAGTCTCCACAGTCATGTCTAGATACAGTGAAGGATAAAATGATGGAACATAAATTATTTGCAGAGTGACCTAATCATTGGATCCAACCCTTCACAGTGGGGTTAGGGTCAGGAAACTTTTTTTCTTCTGATCACTTACTTGAGTAAACTCACAAGAAATGAAATGGTTATACACATTTGTAATACACCTTGTTGAGAAGAATTTATACCATATGCTTTTTACTTAGTCTATAGAAGTATTTCAGATTTTCTCATACCTTTCCTGGTAATAGCATGACTCAGGAGATTCTGTGCTAATATATTACACAGAACCTATTGCCAAAGTTAGCACAGAAATCTATCAGAATTAGTTCTCATTTTAGAATTAAAACTAGGAGTAGGCTTCACAACATTGCAGAGGAAACAAAATTCCTAAATCATAAAGACAAGTGCAACATTTAAAATTTTTTCTTTGTAATAATAAAGTCTTTAAAAAACTTTACTTTCATTGTAAATTTTCTGTGCTCTTTGGAGATTTTCAAAAGTGCAATGCATACATAAGTTGCTTCAGCAGAAGACATTCTTTAGTGTGAAAACTATTTATGCATCTAGAAACTGCATGAAAGTTGACATGAAGATTGATTGAAAGAGGCTAGGAAGAAGTTTTAATGGTAAGAGTCTTTCTGGGCCTGAGCTCAAATCCCTAGAACCCACATAAATATCCCATCAGGATCCTAGGCCCTGTCACGCCACTGCTGTGTAGTACTAAACTACAGTCACGAGGGTTTCAGAGGCAGGACAGCGACTAGCCTAGCTGAGAAAGCATGGCTTAAGCTTAAACTAGTGCACACCTGCATATACATATGAATACATATGCATACAACACCAACACACATGTAAAAACCAAAACAGAATCAAAATGGTTTGAAAGGTAATTGGAATGCAACTTTAGTTATCCTCATAGAAACTGGAAAACACAGACAATTAAACATGTGCAATTGGAAAAATTCTGTAACAGGTCACAAACTGAACGGGGGATGTTAATATTTGTGTTACTCTAACAAATTCTTGAGATAATCAACTTAAGAAGATACATGATTTAATTTGCAGTCATAGTTTCTGAGGTTCGAGTTCCTAACCAATTGGCTTCTTGCATTTAGGCATAAGGCAAGGCATTATATTCCCACAGTAGAAATGTGGAGTGAGCCACTCATGTAATGCTCAGGAACCAAGGTGAAAGAATGAATGAATTTATGAGTGAATGAATAAATAAAAGAGAATGAGAGGATAATAACCCAGTCTTATTAAAGGCACATGAACATTGGCCTGAAGTCATGCATGAAGGCTCCAGCTCTCTAAGTTTGTACTTAGACCAAACCTTTAATATGGGTGTCCTCAGAGGATATTCTAGAGTAAAATTGTCCTGTGAGGATTGTCAGTACCAATGAATGTATCCCAGAACCACTTGGCAAAAGTGAAATGCAATCTTCCTATTTACTTTCTTTCACAGCACTGTTCTTCAAATGTCCAAATATACAACAAGAATGAGTCTAGACACTTTATTTTACCTGATATTGATTTCGGTTGAGTTCAAAGTTCACTAGACATGGCACATTTTTTCTTCTTTTCAAACACAACATTCAACTTTACCAGAGGACATGTCAAGGCTGTTTTTAAATTGAGTGCCAATTTTAATATCTCTCAGGTCTTGATATAGCTTAACTCGTGTGAATCTTATGTTTTTCTTACTTAAAGGCATCAATAAAACACATTTGAAGATTAGATGTGAGAGCCTCATAAGGTTTTTATGCTGGAAAGCCGGGCAGTGCAGCGGGAGCATAAACCTCATTATCGGCACTAGTTCAGGTCCATTACATTAACTGGTCTCATCACAAAGCACTCTACTTTTTGCTTACATGTTGAATCATAAAAGGAGGTTAGATAAAGTTTTATCTAGTGAAGCAAACGATGCCACAATCCCCAAGTTTCATCTTTTACCTCTTCTCTGAATCTCAGCACAAAACTTCTAGACCTTTATTACCTTTCAAAAAAAGAACTCAGAAGAAATCCAGTAATAGTTTGTTAAAGAAAATAAATATAATTTTTAAGCTAGCATGCCCAAAATTCTATCTTTGAATTATGTTCTGTTGCATGGATTTGTCTACCAGGCAAGGGAATCACTTAAAAGCAAGTACAATTAGTAACAGAAAAGCTACCAGATTTCAATCTTGATTGGGCAAACAGAAGTGATTTCAAAGAAGCAAAATGATCTTTACGGGTTTCAAATTTTAATCTTTAAAATGAGGAGGTAACATTACATGTTCCAAGTTTAATTAACACAGCAAAACTCAAGGAAAAACTTACAATAGAACTAGGTTAAAAACAAGTCAGATATAAAGCATGATATACAGTGGGCTCTGTTAGAAACACCTACAGAGTGTGATGTCTGAAAAAGAGTCAAAACTTGTATTTTCACATAATGCAGAAAGATATTCAAAGTTGTAACTAACAAATAAATTTTTTAGGGTCCACAAAGATGGCTCAGTGGGCATAAACACCTGAGCACAAAACCTGACAACCTGATTTTGATCCCCAGAATCCACAAAGTGGAAGGAGACACCAACTTCTAGTAATTGTGAATTTGACCTTTTTCTACCCCCACCATTCTCTCCAAAATAGATGAATAATCATCTGCACAAAGCATACTGAGAATAGTTTAAAGAATCAAATCAATTTCTGGTTAATCATGTAGAAATACAGTCTCCGTGATACTTCAGAATGATATTTATGATGACTTTGAATCATACTCTATGATGATTTTTGGTAACATAACGTTGCATTTACTAGTATTTACCTATGGATTCACAAATTACAAATGTATATGCATAACTATCATTAAGTAGCAAGGAAATATTATCCAACAGCCTTAAACAATGTATCTATTCTCCATTTACTTGTGTGTGCATATTGGAATCATACTAGTTGCCCACTGTCTAGATGCTATTCTCAGTCCTTGTTAGTCAGTTGTCGAGACAGTAACACAAAAAGATTCTAACTCTTCAACAAATTTTTTACATTCTTTTATTTTTAATATTACATGTATGAATATAGTTAATGTATAATATTCTCAATTTTCACCACTTCCTCTCAAGTTCCATTCCTCCTCCTTTTCCCTTTACAATCGTTATTCTCCACTGCCTGACTCTCTCCTATTTTCAGTTCTTTTTGCTTATTTGTCTTTGATGACATATGCCTGACATACTTCATACTCCAACCAGTATCACAGATCAGTGTGTGTATCATTGAATAAACATCTCCTTGTAGTCCTACCAGCATTAATCTTCATCAGTCTCTCAGAGAGGTGTGGATTTTTGTTTAAGGCTGTTGGATAATATTTCCTTGCTACTTAATGATAGTTATGCATATACATTTGTAATTTGTGAATCCATAGGTAAATACTAGTAAATGCAACGTTTTGTGGATCTTTCTGCTTTCATGGTTTGATGTTGACACAGCTCCTATGTAATTCTTGTATAAGTGTCCATATCTGCCATGAAGTCTTGTATATCACAAATCTGTCATGTTCAGGAGGTAATGTCTGACCCACCATGGTCTCACTTCAGACTCTTACAATCTTACCACATCCTCTTTCTCATTGTTCCCTGAGTCTTGGAGTTGGGGTGTTGTGAGGTATATGTATCTTGTTTTCAAATTTAAATTAATTCTTTTATAATATAATATACTTATGTTTGTTTTGTGATGTATTATTTAACAAAATTCCTGATATTGTTACATAAGTTATAGGTTTCTGAGTATTAGAAAAATAGATTATATGGCTACCAGTTATAGACCAATATATCCATATATCCTTAAATTCATTATTATTCATTGATGGTAAAATTGCATGTATGTTTGCAACTTATGAAATATTTGCAAATGAAATTCTTACATGTCAAACTTCTGAGCTTAAGGTTTCATGGTTGAGATCTGACCATGCTGGTCCCGAAAAACAAAAATGAAATGAAACACACAGAAGAGGAAGACAGACGCCCTTGTAATATCACCCTCCAATTAAGTGAGTAGGAGGAGTGGAGGTGAATAACTCAGATGTGGTTTCCATGTCTTGAAAAGAGGTAAGACGCTCCTTTGTGTCAAAATAATGAAGACAGAAATCTGTAGGAATTAACTCTAGGGAAAACAACAGTCTGTACATCTATAAAATGGTCAGAAAACAGTAACATTTCCAACCACATTCCACTTCTAAGCCAAATTATAGAAAGGTTTCATTTTTATTTCTATGACCTTTGAAAAATACAGTCTTTCAAAATTTAACATATTTTGAATGCAAAGGCCTATCTCTTATCATTCCCTGGCCTTTCTTCTAACATAAAGCAATACCGCACAGCCGTTCCTTGATTTCCATTGCTTTCATATGACTGATTAAAAATGTAACAGTGTATTTCTATTTTTCAATCTTCGCAGGCTTGCTTCTAAAAAAAATCCCAGCAATGTATTTCCTATATCTAACAGTATATTTTACAAAACTAGTGAATGTGGTTGCTCATTTATTTTTCAGATATCCGTGATGCAGAAATGTTTCAAAGGGATAAATTACAGACAGAATTCTAATTTAACTATTTGCAAAGCACTTCTTTTTTGCCAAAACTGATTGAACTTCAAAGCCTCTCTAAAACATCATACATAATTTATTTTAGGAGAAGAAAACAATAAAATTGAAGACAAGGGCTGGAACAATAGCATTTTAAGTAAGTAACAAGCAAAGTATTTGCTTGGAGATGAATATAATATTTTCAACCATTTTCTTTTAAATTGATCAGTCTGGTAATATTGAAGGAATGATGGTTCCAAGATCTTACTCACAGAATATCAAAAAGAAAAACAACACATAGGATTGATACCTCCCTCATTTTCATAGACTGCACCGTTCTTCCATAAGCATTTATTCTAGTCATAGAACTTTAATTGGTTTGGGACATTCATACCACCATGGGTTGATTAACAATTCTCTAATAAGGTTGCATAGTATTCATGTGTGTTTAATAATTCAGAGATCCATCGATGAAGTAGAATGGAACCCTGAATTCCCTGTATTCCATGATGTTCAGTGGCTAACATAAGACACTAAATGGTCCTAAATGGCACTTAGACTACTACAGAAAGAATCAGCAAGAATCCAGGATGAATTGATTACTGCAACCCTTGCATATGGAGACAAAAATTGCCACTTGTATTGTCTAGACCAATCTATATGGGAAATATAAAAAAAACTAAGCAGAAACACTAAACAGAAACATGAGTAATGAATATTTCAGCTGTTATCAGCATCTAATAACAAACATTAAAGTAAAATTCCTTAGTAGTGCTAGGCTTTTAACACCTTATTAAAATGTACATTAAAATTTAATTTTAAAATTAAATAAAGCATCTGAGAGCTATATAATACTTTATTCACCCTGGCAAAATTAGCAAAAATAATTTTTAAAAATGAATATGAAGTTAATCTACATAACTGTACTTCTCAATGTACTTAGATCTATCTCCCACATTAAAAGCTCTAATATGAAGAAATGAGTATAATTTACAAAGTTTAGCTGCCTACAAAAGGTAAGGTGTGATTCTAGAATACACAAAGTTGCAAGATTCCAAAAATAATACTTACTGTTTTTGTATCTTTTATTTTATACAATTTATGCAGCTTCATATTTTAATGCATATATTGATTACTTAAATCTGTGTTATATTATTCATATGCTTAAATATATAGCTGTTTCTGAAAACAGTAGAACTTTCTACAAGTAAGTCTCTAAATAAACATTAGTAACACTCAGTGAGTTCTTAAATTTTTATATGCAAATGACATATTTGATTTCAAACTAAATTGCTGTAAAGAAAAATTCCATATGGTCATTACTATTAATTTTAAATATTTATTAATCTCTGTGATATTTTAATATATCTATGTGTGGCAAGCACTGGCTATGTACTGTAGATGGAGACAGTAATTTGAGTATCAAAATCTTTTCTTTGAGCATATGGATCGACTATAAATGGCAACATTCTTAAAATTGACTACTAATTTCACTTTTCTCAGAGAAGTGGGCATTAAAGAAGGGCAGACCACCTTTAGTCTGGTCTTTGACTCAATGGTATACCCCCTGGATATTTCCCCTGCTTATAGTCATGTTAAGATAGCTTTGACCTATGCCACTGAGGTCAGTGGGGACACATTCCACCACACTGTGGGAAGCAGCTTCATTCCTGAATGGCTTGAAAGAGCAGAATCACTTTCAGATATAGCTGCCTATTTCAGCTTGTAACACAAAAGAGACACGTAATCTTTTTTAGTATCTGAATTTGTTCTGAACATCTTTCTAGAAAAAAATACATTCTTACACTCATCTCCACATGCTGTCACCAATGTATATTCAGCTCTTGATCCTTGGAGCTGAGCTGCATCCCTTAGAGAGGGGTGCTAAAGCCTTTGTTTCACTCAATCCTTTTCACTCAGGCTATACATTAATCTGGACTGTGTTATGGAGTACTTAATTTTAAGTAAACTTTTAAATAATTTTCAAAATATTTTATTTTGAAATTGTACAACACAGGCTTCATAAATTTTGGTGGAACTAAAGCAAAAAAAAAAAAAAACCTTCAAATTACGTTAAAAAGACTGAGGAAGGAACAAATGAGCTGGATTTGGGGAGAGAAGGCTGCTGTCTGGAAGACAAATTCTACCAGAGTTTAACGTGAAAGAAAACTGTGCCGGAAAGTTCTCAGCAGACTAGATTTGTTCTTGTCCTGCACTCTACAAGAAGAATCCATTTTCATGGCTGGCCCTAAGCTGTTCTTGGGAACTAAGCTATTACAGCAGAAACTTTCAACCACAGTAGACCAGTGTGTTGGTTTTCTGTTATCATGACAAAAAATATCTAAAGTAATCAAATTAGTAGGAGGAAAAATTGGTTTGCCTTGTGGTTTCTAAGCTTTTAGTCCCAAGTTGTTGGGACCTATCACTGACGTTCTGTGATAAGCCACATCATGGCAGGAAGTATGAAGTCGGGTGAAGATGCCTAATTTGCAATAATGAGGAAGCAGACAGAGACAGAAAAGGGCCTGAGCTCCATAATACTCGTGCAGAATGCCTTCCACGCACCTACTTGCTCCTGCTAAGACCTACCTCCTAATTGTCTCTGATTCTGAACTCATTGATGAACCAGTTCACTGATTATGACAGTCACATTTATGATCCAGGGATTTCTGAAGGTGATTACTTCACACACTGCTGTCTTGGAGACCAAGCTTTCGCCACATGAAGCTTCAGGGAACACTACATATCCAAACCATGAGGACTAGTGGGTATAGATGGATTATGTAAAGTGTGGAGCTAATGGTGAATAGCTGCTTTCTTGCTGAGAGAGGTAGTCATGTAATTGTGAGTGCTAACATGGGTACTCTCAAGTGGACACTGCTTTAAATGTTTGTCACAAGTTGCTGGAGGAAATATGGATGCCGTATAATTATACATCTTTTCTAGAGAGTTCTCTTTGGAACTTGCACCTAATCCCTACAGAACACATCTTAGGTGATTTTTTTTTCTCTTTGATGGCATTATTGCTGAAAAACGCACAAAACAAAAATGTAGGCAATAATTATGACACAGAATTTTGAATATTGTGTGTTACTCTAGTTAGTCTACATGTGTCCCACAAGTCATTCTGCTGTGCCTTGGTTTTGACATTGTGAGTAGGGGTACTGATTGGATTTGCCATCTACATTGATCGTTGCAAGGGTAAGTTCTAGACTCATAGTCCAGTTCAGACTGGCTTCTGGTATTGCCCTACACTATTCTCAGAGAGATGAAGCATACAAATGTTGGTATTTTATAGTTCAGATAAGCAGATCCTACACTGATGTAGGATCATACAAGGAGATGGAAGCTCTAGCTAGGGAAACAAAAAACAATTTGTTTCTAGTCATCTGAATGCTAAGAATGTGCAGCTCAGAAAATTGGAAAGCACTTTATGAGGATCACGGAGGGCCTGGAAGCATCCTCTTTGTGCAGCTCCAATGAGATTTAAGCAGACAAGTGTACTTTCTTTAATAAATAATCATTTAAATTATTAGGATATACAAAAGTGCATTAAATACAGAGAGACAAATATTTTGCAAGACATTATGCCTGAAGGATATATATATATATATATATATATATATATATATATATATATATATATATATAAATATTACAATTTCTGCCAGGGTAACATGGAAATGAGATCTGTACAAAAATGATCTATATCACAGGTGTGTGTGGAAGTCGCAATAAACAAGCGTAATATTAAAAATTTACTTTAATGATGTTTATTTATTATGAAAATGTGAGAATTAATCTTAACAGGGTAACTTTTCAATTTTTTTACTTTTTCAATTTCATACATGAATATAATGATTTTGGATATTTTTCACACCTTAATTCCCAATCCCACCCTTCCCCATTCCCATTATAACCTTTCTTCTTCCCTTCCTATTTTCTTTTTTTTTTTAACATTTTTTTATTATTTCCGCTCATACAAACTTAATAGGTACACCGGTTCCCTCCCTCCCTCCCTCCTCCTCCCCCGAACCCCCTGCTCCCCCTCCCCTCACCCCTCCCTCCCCATCCCCCAGTGCCTCCCACCCCAATTCCCAGAGAGTCCTTTAATATGCATCCCTTCCTATTTTCTTATCTTTTTGTTTGAGTGTCCTACTGAGTTACATCTTGGTTGTCTTTGATGCGTGTGCCTGAGTATTTGCTGGAGGATGAATTGTGTATTAGTGGATATACCATTTCAAGAAATATATGCCACCCACACCCCCCACTCCCATCATCATTTACTGTAATCAATCTGTCAAGAATGAATGGATGGGCCTAATTCTTTTATCCTGATCTGTTGTCTCATTTTTCTTACAAATTTCAACAGTGAGTTTGCTAACCTCATTTTTTGTCTTTATATTGATAAAATCTAATAATACAAGAGTGTAACCTTTAATGTTTGAACACAAGAGTGTAACCTTTCATTTAATTTAAATAATGGTTGTAAACACATGCCTAAATCCTATGTTTTAAAAACTACGTAATATACACAAATAAGTGATATGCTTCTGGCCCTTCAGCATTTACTTTTAGAAGGTACAGGTGATGGTCATACAAAGATTGAACTTTAGCGTCAGAAAGTAATTAAGTAGATTAATTTTCAAGACAAATAAGAAAAATATTCAAAAAAGCAGATATTTTAAATTTTTTGAGATCTGTATATTATAACTGAACTCTTGATTTGCAAGAAAAGTATTTTATCTGAGCTGACAGAAGACATACTGGATGATATTACACTGAAAACCCAATAAGGATGCAACAAATGCAAGTTAAACTTCCAGAAACTAAGTGATAACTAGATAAAGCTAGAAAGCAATCGCTTATGGGGCTCAGGATCGACTGAAGGTTACTTTCAGATTTAGGAGCACTTGTGTCTACATATAGTCAGAGAATGGTCCAACAGACAGAAAAATTTATTAAAGGTGAAAAAAGTATGATAACACTTTCTTTACTGTCACCACATGCTCTTAACAATCTCTTTAAAAACAGTAGAGACAGGTAACAAATGTAAACAGAAAATAATTTTAAATAAATCCATAACAGCATAGAAGAAAAAGAAACAAAAATATCATAAAATACAAATGAAAAATAAGACCTCAGCATCACAGTATATCTAAAAACATAGACAATGTTCAGGTGCATCATGCTTTCCTAAAGTATAAATGGACAAGATTCAAAGATTATATTATAAATACCAAGTCAATCAGTGAATAAACAATGTACAAATAAGAAGTTTGGACAGCAATCCATGGATAGAATACTTTGAAATATGAAAAAATTAAGAGTATCAACAGACATTTGCCTTCCTTCAATATGAAACTGCTACCCTATTTTCTAACCCAATTCTTCAGCATCACTATTTCTTCCTTCTATGTTCTGTGAGTCACCAGGTCCTAACATCATTCAAGCAGTTCTCAACCTGCCCTCTTAATCCATTTAACCCCCATTACTTAAGGCCTTTTTACTGAGGTCACATACTTCCTCCCTAATCCCAAAGACTTAGATAAGAATAATATCTTACTCCCTTGGTGGGGGGGGTGGAGGGAGGGGGAAGCTGTGTTCTACACTAACACCTTGAGACCTTGTCTGAGGTCTGTATTCCTTAATGTATGGTAAGAAATTAGACAATGTTTATCACCTTGAGAATTTAAATACTGCATCTAACTTTATGTTAAATACCTCCATGTACTGAGGTTGAGAAGGTGGGTCAGGAGTTAAGTCCTTTACCTCACAAGCAAAAGGAACTGACCCTCAGGTCCCTGTGTAAAAGTGCCGGGCAGATATGGTGGTGGTGTGTACTTCTGGCCCTGAAAGGCAGAACCCAAGAAACCCAAATAAAAGCAATTTGCTCCTTAAGCAAAGCAATCCAAGATTATTCCTGATGTCAACCTTGGGCCTTCACAGGCACACACGCTTAAGTGCTGTCTTGTATACATGTCTGTACACATACACACATGCATACACACACAAATACAAAGAGACACAAAGTTATTGTCCAAGACTTACTATCAACTAAAGATCAGTAGAAGACAGTCTGTGGATGATAACGATAAATTGTTTACTAATAGGTAGTGCCAAATACATACTATCAAACCTCTGGAATATTCTACATTTGAGGTTCAAAGTTGGTTAAAAGTCTTTATTGTTATTAATCAACATTTGAAGGTAGACAAATCCTGACCTGTTTTCCTTTAACTTGGCAGTTTTTCAAATGTCAGTTCACGTTGATCAAAATGTGTCTTAAATGTTCTTATTTTTTCATGAATGTATGTATGGGGTACATGCATGTGGGTGAGTGTACACACCTGTGTACATGAGAGCACTTGAGTCTGCTGCCTGTGATGTGTCCAAGGATGATATGGAAATCAATCTTGATCATGTTTATACCTTATTTTTGTGAGTCTGAGTTCCTAATTAAACCCAGAACATGTCATTAGGACCAGTTTGGCCAGTTTGCTCTGGGCATTACAGAGATAGACTTACAGGAAGACTGCCACAGCCAAAATATATGCTGGGGATCCAAACTTAGGTCCTCTTGCTATGAGAAAAAGACCGTCACCACTGAGCCATTTCTTCAGTTGCCCCAAAAGGTCATGTCTAATTTCTACCTACACAAGAACTTAATGAAACAAATAATGAAATTCTTGTTACTCTTGTACTTATTTATATCATTACCTGGAAAAATTTTGAAATGCCAAGGTATTACAACTATTAAAATGTCATCATCCAGAGCAAACACGCCTGAAAAACAAGTTACAAAATTTAAGGAAATGAAATCAACCTATGACTATAACCATCTCTGAGTTGACCTGCAGTTTTTTGATTTGACACTTCAAAATACATGAGAAATTGGCGAGATGAAATTAAAAATTACAACAATAAAACACATTCAGCTATCACCCAGCCTCCCTAGCAACTATCTCTATCCATATGCATTTTACTTTTCATAGCTTGACTGTGAAATTCAATTAAAAACAATTATGAACACAGTACCCTGAGGCTGCTAAGAATTTCACAGTCTGATCCTTTTTATTTGAGATGTCTTATTCTCATAAATTAAAAATTCATGCATCACTAATAGTCTTGACACTGAACTTTGGTTTGAGAAGAATGGGCTACTTCTCTAGTTCAAACATATCCAGATAAGCTAAATCTACAAGAAGTGACTTTTGCCACCTCCACCAAGTTTCAAATCAACACAGCAAGTGAATGAAACTCTCCCTAAAGTATCACATTTTACCAATTCACTTATATCACATGCATCTCAAAGGGAGCATAGTCATGAAATTGTCTTCAGTAATAACAAAGTATAAGTCTACAAGACGATGACCAGATCAACCCAAATAAAATCAAGAAATGCAGGTATCATGAAGAAAAGTATTTAAATATTAGAAATCTATTATAAACATAGATCAGTGACACAAGGTCAGTGTTTGCTTTTTTATTAATTTTCTCCTGATTCTGTAATAAACCTACATGCAAAAATTTGCTGATATCTAAAAGGGAAGTCTAATGTGCAAAAGTTATCCACAATTTTCTGGAGGATATGTGGGGGAAAAATTTGTAGTGTTTGTCTTTGAAGAGGAGGAGGCCGAATCCTCATACTTCCACCCATCACCCAGAATTATTCAATGATGCCTGTGGAAATGGAATTGATTTCTTTGTGTTTATTTGATAAACTCAACACTTTAGCCAGGAAGATGTCAGACTCAAATGCAGTTTTATGGTCTCTTCTCAGGATGCTGTTAGTCAAGTATCATGTAGATAAAGTATCTGTCTGGCTCCTGAATGTCTTCAGAACAGTGAAATAAGTGCTCTGCTTGCAACATATGATTTCCAAATGAGCATTAGGAGTACTATTCCCTCTTCTTTATCTGAATATTGAAAGCCTTCTATTCTGGGGTATTTTACACTGACTGTCCAGGAGGCATGGACTTGGAAGGCTGCAATGGGATTTTGGAATTGGCTCATAAAGATAAGTGCTGATTTTCTGAAAGAAGTAAATCAATATGGCCATACACCTCCAAACAGGGTCATAAGAAGCTGTGTCCGACTCACTAAATATAAAGCACATAGGTAGATGGTATTCTGGTTTCCCAGTGTATACATGACTTCAGAATGTGGAACATTTAATATGCATTGACAAGGAAGCCCCTGCTTTTTCATCTCATGACTTGAACAATGCCAAAAACTACAGAATTATTTAGATTATGACTAATAAGCTCTTAATCTATGCCTTCTGAGTACTATAAATTTAAATGTTTAATTCTTAACATCATAGTGGCACAATACAAAGGATTCATAAGAAATCTCTTTTAGAATTTACTATTCACCTGTACTGATATTACAATTATACTGAATGTATGTAGCTAACAAACCTTGAATTAATGTATATTTAACAGAAAATCTTCACCTTATATTTTCTTGATGCTGAGGCAGAGAAAAATCACATGTCAACTCAAGCATTCAAAGAATCTTATTTTATTTGTGCTTAGTTGTTGTCATCATTACCATCACCCATGGAAATGGTATCTTTTGAGAATGAGGTACATTTGAATAGAAAGAGAGGAGTTCTGAGTTTTAGTCTAAGCACTGGTCCTTGCTAGAGGAGTGAGAAAATATAGAAGAACACTGGCTTGTCATTTATATTTGAGATCATGTGTACAGTTAAAAAAAACTGAGAGCTTCGGGCTAGAGAGGTGGCTCAGGGGTTAAGCCTCTGCTTTGCAGGCAGAAGGTCCTGAGTTCGGATCCCAGATCCCACGTATAGACGCCAGGTGGAAGCGGGGTCAGCCTGCGCTTCTGGTCCTGGTAGGGCGGAGCCTGTGAATCTCCGGGCAGAAGGAGGTGGAGGCGTCCATGGTGGTTCCCGAATTCGTCCGTGGTTATAGACACACACACACACACACACACACACACACACACACACACACGTGCACATACATACATACACACACGCACAATTGAATAAATAATAATAATAAAATTTTTTAAAAAAACTGAGAGCTTCATAAATTTATAAGAATTAGAATTCCCAAAACCATGTTCATTTGAAAGAAGTTAATGGACATACACGCTTGGAAACAAATGGGAGTTGTTTTCAAACATTATTTATTTATTCATTTATTTTGTGTGTGTGTGTGTGTGTGTGTGTGTGTGTGTGTGTGTGTGTGTGTGTCTGTGTGTATCAGAGAGCATTGTGTGTCCCTGAAGAGGACCAAAGGTGACCTGGAAAACCATACTGGATTGCTTCTACCTCCTTTCTGCTTCTCTCTGGAATTTTCCAGGCTCTGCCCACCAGGACCTAAAGTGTGAGATGCCACCATTTCTTTTTTTTTTTTCTTTTTATTTTTTTTCCACTTATACAATGTTGATAAGTACCCCATTCCCCTCCTTCTCTCCACCCCTCCCTGGATTCCCTTTGTTCCCTCACCCCTTTTCCCCTTCCTTTTCCCTCCTCCTTAGTATGCATGACAAACTTCCCTGTGGGTCCTCCTCTCTGATGAGGTGTAAGGACTCAGTGTGTTCCCCTTTAGTATAAGAACACTATTGAGCTGCCACCATTTCTGCCAGGAGTTTTTTACGTGGGGCCTGGGATCAAACTCAGGACCTTCTGCTTAGGAGGCAGAGTCCGAACCCCTGAGCCATATCTCCAGCTCCATTGAGTGGGAGATTTTCATGCATGCACAACAGGTAAGAATCACAACCAATGAATGAACAAGATGTTGAAAAAATGAACCTAAAACGTGTTTTTCTTGTGCTGTCACCTCTGATTTCATTAGATATTTTGAAAGGTCCCAGGAGCAGGACTCTACAGTAAGAGAGGACGAATCTCTAATGTAACATAACTCAAAACAATTCCAATAAGGCAATGTGAATATTTTTTGATTCCCAAACAAACAAAAAAAATCTCCATACAACTCTCAACAGCTGTCTCCGCAGCTATATAACAGTGCCTACCTAAGCCGGCTATAATTATAAGGCAAAAAAGTACACAAATTAAAGATAGAATAATGCATCAGTAAAAAAATATAGCTGAGTTTATAGATGTCTGGATTAACTTGCAAAATCTTGGAGTCTGGTTTCCTCTGTTTTTAGATTTCCACTTAAAATTCTCAAAAGGGAATATGATGCTTTGTGTGGTTGATTCTGAAGGTGTCCTACCACAAATAGTGTAAAAAGAACAGTTAACATGTGAATTTGATAATGATGTGCAGAAAACAATGTTAACATCTGGAACTGTGCCTACTTGAATCTACCTGATGATTTGGAAAACTGAGATTTTGTTAACTTTGTCATCAAACATCATTAAACACCTAGATGCACGTGCTGGGAGTGTCAGATCTCATTTTCATCATACTAAACCATATGTTCTCACACTAGAATCATGCCCTTGCCCTAAATATTCCATCCAACTAAAATGAAGACACAAGTAATATATTAGCAATGGTTAGAAGAATGTTCTCATGGAGCAGATTCATTTTAAATTATTGTTTTTTCCTTCCTTCCTTCCTTCCTTCCTTCCTTCCTTCCTTCCTTCCTTCCTTCCTTCCTTCCTTCCTTCCTTCCTTCCTTCCTTCCTTCCTTCTTTTCTTCCTTCCTTTCTTCCTTCTTCCCTTCCTCCCTCCCTTCCTTCCTTCTTTCTTTCTTTTCTTTCTTTCATTGTAAATAGAAGTCATTCCTCTGGGTAAAGTTATAGGAAAACATATGAAAAGCAGTTTACTACTGGTTGAAGCAAATTGGAAGATATCAAGGATTAGAAGGATATCAGAGATGTAGACTGATTGATTTATGGCAATAGGATCACAACCCATAGCTTTTAAATGATGCTGCCACAGGAAAAGAATGCACAGGTACAAATCTGCCAGTAATCTTTGCAAAAATAAATCAGAGAAGGCTATGAAAACCAGTTTCTCTTGCCATTCTTTCAAAAATTTGCTAATACATGTTATCAACAATTCCCTAATGTCAACTGCAGTGGGTAAATACACTTCCTACTAAATCAAAAGACTTGACTTTGATGGCATCCATATGGAAGAAGAGGATGACCGATTGTTGCAAACTGTCCTCTGAGCTCCACACACATGCATAAAGCCATGTTCACATACACACAGACACACACACACACACACACACACACACACACACACAATAGATAGATAGATGATGGTAGATAGACAGAGAGAAAGAGAGATTGAGAGAGAGAAATGCTAAATAGATAGATAGAGAAGTTCTCTTCCACCTGCTCTCATTCAGTCTCACATCCCCATGTTCAGAACATTTTTAACTTGCCAAAGTTTTCCAGAGCACTATCTCTTAGCCCTGGGTGAAGTTGGTTTTCTACACAGAACTGAAAGGAAACTCTGGCAGCTTTTAGTCAATTCTATTGTTCATAACTCCCTGCACTTTCTTAAGACAAGAGAACTCATTCCCCAATTTCTGAGCATCATTGGAGTTTATAAGAAAGCACATTTCTAACTATTTGGTAGCCTGGATGTCAGCACTTCTACCACTTTATTTGTCACTTGATGATAAAGTTTTGTTGACAATGGTTTTCTGCTCTTGCCTCTTTTTGTAGACTCTTTGATCTTGAAGTTTATGTCTTTAAAAAATGCCATCATGTATATTTTAGTAGTGCTTCAAGAGAAATGTAGAGACAAACATATTTAAGTAGAAGTTCTCCTCTCTCTTCAGTTCTTTCCAATCAGACTTTAATATTCTCAGATCCACTTATATATCATTGTCAAGACGACATGTTGCTTGTCCTTCCAGTTATTTTGATGAGGTAGGTTGCCTTTGCTTCCTGTATTGTTTTCTTCACTTGACCTTCTATGCTCATGCTTCCTAAGCATGCATCCTGTGGTTAGGTATATCTTCTCAGGCGATGTGGTACACTTAAAATCTCAACCCCAGAGCATCTGGTAGAGCTGTTTTAGACCTTCTCCCTAGATGATTATCATGTAGTCCTCTGAAAGTAATGATGTCTCCATTATAGTAATTGCTACTACTGTTCTTCCAGTCACAAATTCTACCCTGAGCTCCTGACTTGATAAATTGACAAAGTTACTTGGATACCTAAAGGATATTCACATTTTTTCAAAATAAGCAAATTAATAAACAACCCAATATGGCATGATTTCAACAGTGCTTGACATTTATAAATTTATTTCAGCAGACACCTTCATCCTGACCTTCAATGTATATTCCAAATACAGTCGTATTCATCATACAACTGTTTAATGCATGCAAGTCCTGTAATGTGTTCATCTTATCTTTTATAATCAATTCATGACAGACATGGTACACTCACTCAAGATGACTCAATAATTCTAGAAGTACAGAGTTTAGCCATTCTGATCTCTCCTAAATACTACCAACTCCACCTACCATTATTACTGTTGTTTTTCTGATTATCTTGCTCTCTTTCCATAAAGATATGCTTCTTTAAACCTTAGGATATTGGTAATCACTACTATTGGACAGCAAAGTATTCTGCTGAGTATGACAGACAGATCATTTACTTATAACTCCATGATGATAATTGTCAATTATCAGTTTATCAAGTCAGGATCTCAAGGTAGAGTTTATGGCTGGAAGAATTGATACCTACTTACAGATGATACTCTTTCAAACCCTGGTCTAGAAGATATGATTTTTCTGAACTATAAATAATGGTTACTCAGATTGGTGGGATGTCAGTGGTGTGATATATAGGCAACAGGGTGCATGTACTCTTCCGTAGATTCACAGAAATGCATCTCTGTTGTGATTTTACTTTGTAAGCCAATCATAGTCCTTGCATAAAGTAAATAAATCAGTAGGTTTCACATAGTGACAGGTACTTTGAGGCACACTGACCATGATTGAAAATAAAGGCAAGTTCTCAGATCAGCAGATGGCACGAAGTGCTTTACATGGTCTCACGGTTCCTTTTTATCATTCCTTCTTCAGACAAAAGATGGGCTCATCACCAGGTGTCATTGCCAGAAGAGACCCTCCTGAGAGGAGAAAATCTTGAAAGCAAGAGGGTTCTGAGTTTGGATCCTAGACCCCACGTATAGATGCCAGGAGGAAGTGGGGCAGCCTGTGTTTCTGGTCCCAGTAGGGCAGACCATGTGAATCCCAGGGCAGAGTAAACAAGGAGGAGGTGGAGGTGTCCATGGTGGTTCTACACACACACACACACACACACACACACACACACACACA
This sequence comes from Typhlomys cinereus, assembly GCA_023101885.1. Lineage (NCBI taxonomy): Eukaryota > Metazoa > Chordata > Mammalia > Rodentia > Platacanthomyidae > Typhlomys > Typhlomys cinereus. The sequence goes on from JALPQD010000170.1 coordinate 2,313,992, forward strand.
CACGCACACACACACATACACACACACATGCACAACTGAATAAATAATAATAAAAAAGAATAAAGTCCAAATAAACCCCTTAAAAAAAACAATATGTTTCAGATGAATGAAAGGGACTTTCTATAAAGGATGGCTTAGAATATTTTTTGAACTAAGTGTAATAGCTTATTCAAATGTTCCAATGTGGTTTTCTTAGTCTGCAGTTGGGGGCTAATGAAGCAATCATAAAAAGGTATTTGAAAGAGTTATGTCATTTTTTATTTTTCTCATTTTATAAATGTGAATGTCATCCCTGTATAATTCATTTTCCTCTCTCTCCCCTTTCCCTTCCTCTCCACCGTCCCCTTCCTTCATCAATCCATCCCTTTCCCTCCTACTCAGTGGATTGTCCCCTTATGTGTGCCCAGTTTCTCTTCATGTTGTCAGTAATAGTATGGGTTCAGGCCTCTGCTGAATACATTATGTTATGTTTTATTGCTTTCCAACTTTAGTGTGTGAGTTGGCAGTTAGGCTTGTGAAATGCAATTTTATACGTTAGCATGATTTTGACTGCTCTGGTGTAGAACAGACATGGGGAAAGGGCAGTGCAAAGTCACATGTCTAGGAATATCACAGGGCCAAAACATATTTAAAGACATCTTAGGCATCCGGACAAGGAGGCTGTCTGAAAGGATCCATCAAATGCAAGATTTGACAAACAGAACATGCTCAACAAATAAGCTCAGCAAAAGACTGGAAGGATGGATAGACATCTAATGTCAATTACTTGAGAATCTGCTTTGCAAAGCAGTATGTGTAGCTGAAGATACAACAAGAACATGGTTCTTAGTTCAACTTTAAGAAGCCTGAAACAAGATATCCAATGATAAGTTTGATGTGCTTCTAGCCATTATAACAAGATTCAGCTTAGGCCATGAATTGTTTGAGAAGTACTTATTTATAGATTTTCATTGAGTAGGATGAAAAAAAAGAAGGTCAATTCTGGAGGAATGTTTTATTGATCTATCAAACAAATATTCAGATGGTAGGTTCATCTCTTCCTGCTCCCTCAGAATCCAATGTGACCAGCCAGTCTCCTGCTATGATTTTCTTACCAAGATACACTATATACTCTGGAACTTTCTATGTCTTCAACTATCCACTGCAACTTGTAAAGATTTCAATGGCAGTGAATCGCATTGTTATGGAAGTGAAGATGCTTTTTTCAAATTCATATACTGAAGAAATTTAAAGAGTTCTTAATACAAAAGAAGCAATTGCATTATCTCACTGTGATGGCTGGAAGCAGATCAAATTTAGCATTGGATATCTTGCTTCAGGCTTCTTAAAGTTTTATATCATAAGGATTTGAGGAATTGAGAACTTAATCCATTCTTATTTCAGTGCCAATTGTTGGACATAAGATAGTAGTTATAATACAGATTATTATGAACAAGATTTAAACAAATTATTGTCAATAAAAGCATTTGGAAAAGCAGCATTACATTGGCGATTATTTAAAAAGAGAAATAGATTTGAGTCTTCTTGATTTCAGCAGGAACTCTTAATTTGTGGACATTCAGGTTTTTTTCTTTCTTTATACACTACTTTATGGTGCTTATATAATTTTTCTTATGTGTGTGTATGCTTATTTTCTATTTGTTAATTTAGTTAAAAAATATTTATTCTTGTTGGACATTTTAATAAGGACTTCTTATGAAGAAGCATTGTAATTTATGCAAAGCTATTGTGTATGTGATATGTAGCTTTTCACCATGATATTGCTTAATATATTTTACATGGATATGTTGTCATTTACTTTCATTTGTGAATAATAAAAATATAAGAAAATCACAAAAATATTCTCACAGCAGCTCTAAGTGCAGATTAAACAATGGTGGGGAATAAAATGGGGAAAAATACAAGGAAAATGTTGGTTACAACAATTTGAAGGCTTTGTTCAAGAAAGTGAGGTTGAGAGCAGCAATCTGCTATATGCAGCAGTCAACACCTGCTTTGCTGTCTAGGAATAAGGCTTGGATTGCACAAAGTTTCCAAGAGATGCTGTCCTCACAGCCTGTACTAGCTTTATCAACATATGTAAAAATAATTCCTCTTTTAGGCATAATGCATATTCCTTTGTCTGCTTAAGTTACATTTTAATGGCCTTCTACATTCCAAACACTATGAGGGAATATTGGAATTTCATTATAGCCTAAATAGAACTATGCCTAGTTACCTGGGCCACAGTTGGTTGCAGAAGATACCTAAGAGTCCAAGAAGGATGGATTCATTAAAGTGTCTGATGGGTATTCCTTCTTTTCTCTTGCTGTAAATAAACACTGTGTCATGTGAACTTGTGTCTATGTTGGTTAATCTCAGTGACCTGTACCTATGCCTTTCTCTCTTCCCCTGGTGACCATTATCAATCGGTCTTATAATCTCATTTGCAAGGTGGACTACTCCCCAGTAAACAGTGGATAAAATAATCTGGTTCTTTGCCTACATATGCCTTCTAATACCATTGCCCACAAGTTCTATTGATTGAAGAAGTAGAGTAATCACACTTCACGTGCATAGAATATTGGTGATTTCAATATTACCCTGTACAAACTCCTAACTCTGGTGCTGTCATTTGGTTCAGGCATTTACATAAGTGAAAAACTCGATCATGTTACTGCAGATGTTGTTACCTTGTAGCATGGTAACTTGCTGTAAGAAATATTAGTTTTAGAATTTGACAAGTAGTTTCTAGGAAATCAACTGTTCATATGAATTTGAGGGTAAGTTGTTACAATAGCAAACTTTAAAAACCTTTTTTACTTACTATTAATTCTAGTATTTTCAAGAAGAAAAAATAGTTTTGTGCCTTTACAAGAAGAAGAACCAAATATATCCCACTATAAAAATCATAAGAGGGCAGGAAGGGGAACCATTTGTGCAGAATAATACTGAAAAAAATTTTTTGTGAATGAGAAAGTATTACCTCTACCCTCAGGGATGGATACAATGCAAACTAAAATTGTAGCACTATGTGGAAACGCAAGATTGTCCTTTCTGCTTGTAAGTAATGATTCTTAGGATTTCAACTCAATCTTCTCACTGAAAGGGCAGGAGTAAAGGCAGATTCTCAGAACCTCTTCCAACCCTTAGTGTAGATGGAGGAGGATAAGCTTTCTAGTGCTACACAAGGCTGAAAACAGCTTCCCAGCCACTGAGCATCATTTATGGCTAAGTAGGAGCTACAATGAATGCACAGAATGTCTTCTCAGCTAGCAAGAAGCATTGGTCCTCTGGGAGAGATGTAAAGATACTTTCCTTGATACCAGACTAAGCATCACAACCACCCACTCTTTAGGCAATAATATTCTCATTATTTGTTAAGAATCCTACTATATTAGGGAGATAGCTCTCATGGTACTATACATGTAATGAAACTTTTGCATAGAATGATCATAATTAGAAACCAGTACTGGAAGTTAAGGTCCTTTTTGGAAAATCAGCACTTCAATCATGATTCAGGGAAATTTAGAGGCAAATGTCAAATAGATGGTTTGTATCAGGCAGTTCTAACCTTATTCACAGAAGTCAGGCTAATACCATTTGCAAATGAGGGGACATGGACAGAAAACTGACAGTTCCCATGAGTAAATCCCAGTAAGACAGGCAACGAAAGACATAGAACCTGTACCTGATGAAAATATTGTATCTATATCTCCATATTTTCTTTGTTTTAGCAAAAAATATTCTCAAAAATATAAAAATTCAAGATATTAATACACTTAGAGACTATTCTTTATCCCTTCACATAGAAATATCTTAAATATTTTTCCTGAGAAGTATATCATTAGTATACAGTAAAATATATTACTTTAAAAATCTATTTGACAAAATACTACTTTTTAGATAATCTGATTTTAGAATGAAAGTTATGCTTAATTTGGAAACAAAAGAGAAAAGTTAAAATCCCAGCTGTATGTGCCATTGAACTGTAAACTAAAAAAGAATTACAAAACTAAGTCCATGTACATTTCATAAAGGAGGAAAAGTGTATTAACTACCATGTGCTTGCAGAGCTTTGTAAAGATTGGGTAAGAACACTGTATCATCATTCGCAACTTTGGATACAAGTGATAAGTTATTATCTTTACATATTAGTTATCAGTAAAGCATTTCAATTCAGATTGAAAGCTTAGCAAATTATAATTTGATTTGATTTCTATTCTCTAAAGCAGGATAAAAATTCAGTATTGCTTGAGCAATTAAGAGTCATCTCAAGTGGTATGTATTTCCCAATTTTCAGCTTATTCCCATATTAGAGGGATATTTTTTCAATGTCTCATGAAAAGCAAAAAATAATGTCAAATTTCCAGGAGAAGTCTGTCTTTGCTTCAAGCAGTCTGCAGCTCTCAGATTCCAAGATGTCTGTAGTGACGTATCCTCCTCCAGCTTTGGCCAGCCAGCATGCCGCCTCTGCCATGAGAAACTGTAACTTCCCTCTGGAACCATAAGCTGAATAAATCTCTCTTTCTCCCTTAAGTTGATTGACTTTGAGTGCTCTCACAGCAATAGTTAAGAGTAACCATTACAGAAATTGGTATCGGGTAGTGGCGTATTGCTGTGAGATTAAGAACAGCTGGTACCACAACGTGAAATTGTTTGTGAAGCTGAGAGAAGTTGGTATCCAGAATGTGGCTGTGATGTAGAACTGTTTGTTGGGAGAAATATGGAGAACTTTGGGACTTTGTGCTGGGAAAGTCTTTGCCTCTTGGCGAGGGGGTCAAATGGGCCTTTCTCACGAGAGCTCAGAGAGCAAAGCTGTGAGAGATTCAGGCAGTGGAAGCCCAGCTTGTGATGGTCCAGAGGGGAACAGAGACTGTGTTTGCAACTGGACGAGTGATACATGGATACATGTGTTGGCCGAGAGTTTAGTGAAGTTTTGCCCTCATCCTGAAAGCTTGCCTGAAGTTAAGCTGGAGTGCTTGGCGGAGGAAATTTCAAAGCAGTGTAATCTCGACAATGTGATATGGCTACTTTTTAGTTGTCTTCAAAATTATGAAAAAGAGCAAAGAATCAGGCTGGAAGAAGCAAAAACTGTGATATCTAATGATGAAAAATACAATGCCAAACTTAGAGTTGAACAAGGAAGAGGCAGAGAACAAAATGGCTATTAAAGAGATAAGCTCCATTTGTAAATCAAAGCCTGCTCTCAATTTGAATAATAGGAGAGGCCCTAGTTTGAGGGCTAGATCCTCAGAGAAGGCTCCCACCCATAAGAATGCAAATCCTTTTAGAAGAAATGAGCTAAAGGGTGGAGCTCCAAAGCAAGGATCCACTTCTACAAAACTACTGTCCAGGTGTGAAAGAGCTTTTCCCCAGGGTCAGCATAGAGAAGCTGAATCAGCTGTGGATTCAAGGGGGCCAGTCTTGGGAAAGTTTCCATGTGGTTCTGGTTTTACAGGCATCAAGGATGCAAGAGGGAGGAGATCATGGAGTCCTCCTCCAAGATTTCAAAAATTGGCAGAATCCAGGCATCATGAGGCAAGAAGCCTGTAGTTTAGAGGCCCAAAAGGGCAGTTTGTGCTGTGAAGTTAAAGCCTGGTTTGCCACTGAGAAGTAAAGATGTTAGAGATGCCAGAGACAACATGGGACACCTGCCAAGGAGAACTGTATACCCTGGGAGGAGTCAGCCCAAGAGAGTGATGTGTTCTATGGGCAGCTGCACTGGAGGGATGGAACCAAAGCCCTTTGGAACTGAGATGATTTCAACAAGAGGCTCACCTGTTGGACTTGGAGCTACAAGATTTGGGGTTTGTCCTGTTGGTTTTCAGTCTTGTTATGGACCAATCTTTCCTGGATATGCTCCCATTCCTTCCTTTTGGAATGGGAATATTTATTCTGTGCCATTGTATGTTGGAAGTATGTAAACTTGTCTTTTGATTTTACAGGAGGCTTTGGACTTTGGACTTTTGGATTGTTGGGACTACTGTAGTCTATGAAGACTTTTAAAGTTGGATTGAGTATGTTTTGCGTAATGAGATGACAATGAGCCTGTGGGGGCCAGGGGTGGAATGGCATGGTTTGAAATGTGTCCCCCACGGTCTCATGTGTTAACAAGGTCATGGTACCTTGAAAGGTGGAGCCTTGCTGGAGGAAGGCAGTCACAAGGGGTGGGCCTTGAGGTGGATTAGTCCCATCCTACTTCCAGGAGAAGTCTGCCTTTGCTGCAAGCAGTCTGCAGCTCTCTGTTTCCAAGATGTCTGCACTGACTTAGTCTCCTCCAACTTTGGCTGGCCAGCCATGCCACCTCTGCTTTGAGAGACTGTATGGTCCCTCTGTAACTGTAAGCTGAATAAATCTCCCTTTCTCCCTTAAAAAACAATAATGTCAAGAAAAAAACATGTGGGAATGGTGTGTGTGTGTATCTGTGTGTGTGTGTGTATGTGTGGGTGTGTGTGTGTATGTGTGTGTGTATGTGTGTGTATGTGTGTGAGAGACAGAGAGAGACAGAAACAGAGTGAGAGAAAGAGAGAGAGACAGAGAAAGAGAATCTTTGTGTACTAACAGAATGCTATGGGCAGCAGTGGGGAATCAGACAGTCCAGAACTTAGTTCTTGGCTTGCTGCAGGAGATGGCCTTATTTTTGTTGTCTTCCTGTTGCTTCAAGACAGGGAATTGTGTGATGCTCATGTTGACTACTTAGAACCTGATATCAGCGCAAATTGTATCCATAAATACGAATGTTAAATTTGTAAATTTAAGGCTGTAGAGGTGGATCAGGGGTTAAGCCTCTGCCTTGCAGGTGGAAGGTCCTGAGTTCAGATCCTAGACACCATGTATAGATGCCTGGTGGAAGCGGCGGGGTGGCCTGTGTTTCTGGTCCTGGTAGGGCAGAGTCTGTGAATCCCTGGGCAGAGTAAACAAGGTGAAGGAGGAGGTGTCCATGTTAAAATGAAAAAAAGTCATGCACATACACATACACACGCACACACATACACAATTACTATTATAATTCCTAGCTAAAAACCCCATTTCACACCATGGCATCTTGGATTGCCATTATTTATCTATATTGAATATTTATACATCTCACATCCATATAGTCCTATGTTACCCTTAGTTCAACTGGAATGACATGCAAATTAGGAATGAAGCATGTGCTTTTATGTATCTTTGGATATTTGTGCATGAAACATCTTCTGTATGTAAGTTTATCTACCTATACACTGAACTCTTCATGCAGAATTCTTCTTTTTTATATTTTTTATTATTATTTCCACTCATAGAAACTTAATAGGTACACCAGTTCCCTCCCTCCCTCCTCCTCCCCCCAAACCCCCTGTTTCCCCTCCCTTCACCTCTCCCTCCCCATCCCCCAGTGCCTCCCCCCTCCAATTCCCAGAGTCCCTTAATGTGCATGCCTGACTCTCCTCTGGGCCCTCCTCTCCGATGACATAAAAGGACCCAGTAGCATTTCCCTGAACCCTTTCCCATGTTCCCCTTAAGCATAGGAACACTACTGTGGCTGTCAATCCCTTGCCTCCAAGGATCTTGGTGCCTTTAGCAGATGCTAGACTTTGTGAGGTCACTAGTGTGTTGGACATTGCGCAGGTCATGCAATGTCTTATTATGATTGTTTCGGCCCTAACTTGTATATCTTGCATATCATTGCTCCCCCCATCCTTTTTCTCTTACAATCTTACCGCCCCCTCTTCCACAAATGTCCCTGAGCTTCAGGATGGGGAGAGATTAGTCTGGCCTAGTTCTATGTGGTTGATATAGAGTCTCTGAAGTTCTGGATTGTGGTTTGTTTATTTTCTTTTGCAGTTTTGCTGCTCCTGCAATGCCCTTCACTCCATCCTGATGGGCATTGTATGTCACGCCGTGGCCAGAGACAAAAAGCTGTTAAACTGGAGTCTTGTTATAAGAGCACTTTCAAGGGTAGATGTAATAAAAGTAGGCAACCTCAGTTAGGGAGGGGTCAATCACCCATTTGCAAAATGGTTACTTTTTATCTGCCAGACTATATGCCCTCCCTTTCTGGTGAGATCATACCCCCTCAGTTACAAATGATCAGGAACGAACATCTGTGAACTTAACCAGGTGTCTCATTACTTACTTGTAGTCCTTGATGGAGGCCTATTTTCTCTGCTGTAACATGGTCCCCTCTCTCCTTGTTTCTGGTGTGGCCCTCCAACCCCATCCCTCCTGTTCATAATCCTTGCAATTACTGTAGGTATTATATAGATTTATCTTTGAGTGTCTCAAGGTGGGCTGGGTGGGTTTGGTACTAGGAGCCACCTATTAGGGAGTACATATGGAGCTTAATTTTCTGGGTCTGGGATACTTCACTTAATATAATTGTTTCTAATGACATCCATTTCCTGGCAAATTCCAGTATTCATCATTTTTGATAGCTGAGTAGTACTCCATTGTATAGATGTACCACTGTTTCCTTATGCACTCGTCAACTGTTGGACATTCGGGTTGATTCCATGACTTTGCTATTGTAAACAGTGCTGCTATGAACATGGTCGTGCTTGTGCTATTGAGGTGAACCTCTGCTGCACGGGGGGTTATTCCCAAAAGTGGAATAGCAGGGCCATATGGCATTTCAATCTTTAATTTCTTTAAGAATTCCCAGACGGCTCGCCAGAGTGGCTGTATGAGCCTGCATTCCTACCAGCAATGTAGGAGAGTTCCCTTCTCTCCACATTCTCTCCAGCATTTGTTGTTGTTTTTATTTTGGATTTTTGCCATCCTGACCGGGGTGAGATGATATCTCAGGGAAGTTTTGATTTGCATTTCCCTGATGGCTAAAGAAGTGGAGCATTTTTTAAGATATTTGTTAGACCTTTTAATTTCATCCCTGGTAAAGTTTCTTTTAAGTTCCAGGGCCTATTTTTTAATTGGGCCATTGGTTTCCTTAGTGTTTAGTTTTCTAAGTTCTTTGTGCACTCTGGACAGTAGAGCTCTATCAGATGTGTGGTTAGTGAAGATTTTCTCCCATTCTGTGGGTTGCCTTTGAGCTTGTGTTACAATCTCTTTATCTGAACAGAAGCTCTTTAATTTCATAAGATCCCAACTGTTGAGAGTTGGTAGCAGTGACTGTGCCATTGGATGTCTGTTTAGGAAATGTTGGCCTAGCCCAATCAGCTCGAGGGAGTTCCCTATCCTTTCAACTATGGTTTTTATAGTCTCTGGTCTTATATCGAGGTCCTTGATCCATTTGGAATTAAGTCTTGTACATGGTGACAAGTACGGGTCCAGCTTTAATCTTCCATGCAGAAATCTTTTATACATTCCCCCTGCAAGTTTTGTGACTGTACAACTTTCATGGTATTTAAAAGACATGTAAAGGAAGCTGCCAACTGTTAATGTGCATGGTAAAGGCAATTACTGCAAATTCACAATACTCCTCTAGCATGAGCATAAGCACCAATTGCATAAGTACCAATACATTTGCATTCTTGTATAAACTGTACAAATCTGGTCAGGTTTCAGAGGAAGTGAAGAAATGAATACCAGCTCTCCTTGTTCAGGAAAACCTGTCTAATCTATCTAATCTGGATTACATGTGATCTTCTATAATATCTCCAACTTCTTGTCAAGATGAACTGTTCCTTTGATTGTCCATTTTGAATACAAGAAACCCTTGCATTCTTACTTCTTTTAAAGAAATTACTGGAATTCTTAACCAGATTAATTAAACAATGGGGAAAATAAAAGGCACTCAACCTAACTGAAAAATTCAAGTAAATTCACCAGACACCAAATTGATATACTAAAATCAGCAGTTACTTGCATATACTAATAATATTCTGAATAATTATTGAGAAAAACTTTCCCATTTACATATATTCAAAGGATATATTCCCCAAGAGAATAAAATATTTATACACTAAAAGCTATAAAATATCTATTTAAGTCATTAACTAAGATACAAACAGGAAACTTTCCATGTTCATAAATTGTATAAGATGAAATGTTAAAAGTTCATATCACTAAAATCAATCTGAGATTCCATATAATAACAATAAAAATTTCAATGATATTTATCCAAAAATTGAAAAAAGAAATCCTAAATTTTACATGCATCTATGAAGATCAAAACAGCTAGAATAGCTCTAAGAAGAATGAATAGTGCCAGAGATATCACTTTTCAAAATGTTTAAATACACTATGAAAGTATATAAGAATAGAATCCAATAGCATGGTGCTGACATGAAAACGGATGTTAGAGACAGAAGGGGAGAGAAACTGGCTGCAGGGAAAAATGGATGGGTAGAACAGGATGTGAGGTGGGATACAGTGGGCAATAAAAACACATAAAATCATTGCTAATATAAATTAAGATTAATTAGTCGATATTTTTTCAAAAACAATGATTTTATAAACCTGTTTTAATATCTATGCTATATATGCTAATTAAAATTAAAGTTCCAATTCTGATGACACACATATTACTTCATACTCGATATGCTTCATTGAGACATGTGAAGTTCCTACAGTGGGTGATTACTCTTCAATTTAAATCTGCCAACTGTTGTAAAATCTATGCTTCGTCTTTTGCTGGGACTTAAATTTTGTTCAAAGTGGGTCATTCTCTTCTTTAGTTTTGAAGCTTTAATGTTTACCTCATTGTGCTCTCCAATTTGCATTTCTTTGATTTGCTCAAAGGCTTTCCTCCTTAGACAGCCAGGGTTGCACAAACATTTCCTCCTTGAGCAGCAGACTTCATCAAGAGCTGTGCACAGCAATTATTTTGCCCCTCTGGAATGTGGAAAGCCACCCAAAATGTGTAATGACAGTGGAAAGTGTTTCTGTCACCTCTATATTAAAGTCCTGTCCTTAAAGCATGACAAATAAAATTGGACTATATATTTGGCTTATTATTTAAGAATAGTCAATTCTGCTTTAAAATACAAAAATATCAGGAATCAAAAAATGCATAAGAATGTTAGGAATAGACAGATAGTTGCTTATGAGAGAGAGCAATGTACTGGAAAACATAGGAATAGATTTGAATAAACAAGTTCCAAGAATACTTAGGTAGAAATCAAAGCTTATATTCACAAGAGAAAACAAGGTAGTCTTGTCTAAGATGAATTAAAATTGAAGGAACAAATATAGAAAATGATTTAACAAATGTGGGAGTTTCTTGTAGAAAGGATAGGGTTGAAATATTGAGGCATAAGATAGTGTTCATTCCCTATTTATGCATTTGCTAAATTGACAGCACACATAATAATTCTTGCATATACTTTGATAAAGATTAAAGCCATATTCACTCAGTAGATTAGTTGGAAAGCTTATTTCTAGCAAATGTATATGTCTGTCTCAATTTTCAGCAAGTTTTTACCCCATTAGCTTAGGCATTATTCCTTGTACTACTCTATAGAATCATCCACACTAATCTTCAAATAGACATCATTATTTTGAATGTATGATGCTGCATAAAGATAGAAACAAGACAAAAACAAGATTATCTATATTCTATTGTCATTTTATCACTATCATCTCTCTAATTATCTGTTACCTATTTGTATCTATCATCTATCTGTCCGTAAATATCATATATATCAGTCATCTATAATACAACTATATCTACCAGTCATATATCAGCTATTTATATGCATTTATGGTCTATCAATCAATCTTAATATGTATCTTATATCTATGTCAACATTTATCAACTATTTATAGATATCTCTGATCTATCTATCATCTATTATCCATCTAGCATGTATCTATATCTTTTATATGTTAACTTTCCATCTTTCTATTATACATCTATAAATATATATCAATCAGTTATCAATCATTTATATGCACCACTCTGTGAACAAGTAATCCTTTATCATCTGTGTGCTATCATGTCTATGATTCAAATAACGTTTTTCTATTCATTATCTATTATCTACCTATAACTTTGCATGTCATATTGGTACTATTGGCACTGAAGAACCTTGACTAGTATAACATTTTATTCAAGCAAATGAATAGCTGCTAAATTGGTTACTATTGAATTAGTTTTGGAGTCCGAAAATATGAAGTTGTTGGTCTTTCACCGAGAATTTTATATTAGTTTGAGATGTGTCAGTTTATCAGAATTGTTAAAAATCTCCAAATTCTTGTAACAGCAGAATTTGATGTCTACATATTAGGAAAAACTTTCTCCTGGGGGAGTTATAAACAGTGTCTACCCTTTCTCATAAGGCCCCAATAGCATTTCGAAGTATGACTCAATGGGGAAACCAATGAATTTATTGGGTTTACTTACAGCACATGCATGGGGGTGACTTGCAGGAGTGTGGGGAACTTCAAAGCAGCTCCAAGCAGACAATCACCCTATAGTAGGTTTTCTCACAGTTTTATAGATGAATCCTTCATTCAGTTATCACTCCCCAGCATACATATTTTATCTTTGTTGTCCTATCCAAGACCATGTGTAATTAGGCCAAAACTGAATACAAATGGTTTGGAAAAGCAGAAGGAAAAGCTGGAATCCCAGTTCAGGATTCAATGACTTCCCCCACCCATTCTGTCTCTGGGAGAACATAATCAGTGGGCTCAATTTTGATGGTCTCTTTCAGGTCGTCACATCTGATCTAGTAAAGATGAAGGTGTGAAGACTGCATTTCACATTCTCTGTTTTCTACAAATAATATAATGTAGTCTCTTTGGACTTTTTTTTCAGTATAACATATAGAAAATCTGGTGAGTGAATTTCTAAAATTTCAGTCTGCTAAAATATGTGATTGATAACTCAATAATGTGAGCGCACATAGACAACCCTGTGATTTCATTCAGGCTCCCATTGCAGCTTGGTATGGAGGAGAGTTTCCTAGTCTAAATATTTGGAGGACCATTTGGGATTCTGGCTCAAAAGACCTTCTTCTAGAGCCCTTCTTCAAGAATCTGTTTGTTTGAAGCCTGTTATGTGGATTTTTTGCAGGATTTGGGGATGAGAGAAGATGGGAATTCAGAGGCACCCCATTACTCCTACTATGGAAACAGGGTTCCTTCTTTTCTTCCTGGCTGAGGTTAATGCTTGTGTGAGGGCTTCAACTTGTTGGTTTCCCTCCTGCTCCTGCCTGGCCCCTTGCAAGGTCCACTGAACCATCCACAACAAAAGCACTTTCTACCTCTACTTACAAATGGACTAGAATGAAACAGGATGTATGAGATTTAAACTGGTTTTGCAGTTTTGAAATGTGTGTGATATTCAGCTCTCACAGTAAAGCTTCACGGTATCACCAGTTCTCATTGACTGCAAACAGCACTCATTCACATATCTCTTCAAGATGCCCAAACCAAATATACGGGTGACATCACTCTGACAAAATGTTCTGGCATTTCCTGTTTTGTCTTTTCTATTTTGTTTCCCAGTAGCCAAGCCCAACGCTAATTCAGGGCTTTGCTCTGTCTCTTTTGCTGTGTATTTTTGCTCATATCTTAGAAACATTCTCTTATTGCTTTCAACAATGACATTTTTCTTGTTTGTGATTAATAGGCCACTACTTAAATTAAAGAAAGCAAACCTCACATTTAGGAATTTATTTTGCCATCACTCAATGTATCTTCTTCTATCTCCTGAAACCTAAATCTTTGCTAGCAATGCAGATGATGAAACGCAGACACATGGGTTTGGGAGACAGGTTGCAAATTTGGTGTCTGAAACTTGGTTAAGTCATTGTCATAGTTGAGCACAGGTGTCAACTTGATAGTTGAGGGTTTGAGCTCTGGGTACATTTGTGGAGAATTAGTGGTTGGTTAGGCCCAGAGCAGATTTGCAGGAGATTGTCTGTCTGCTGGGTTAGGCCCAGCCCATGGTGGGTGATATTAGACCCTGGAATAAAACACAGAGAGCCAGTTGAGAGAGTCGACATCCTTCTGTACGGTTGGCCAGACATGCTGGTCTGGCAAGTAAGGATCGTCCCTCTCTCAGCCATTAGGTAGAGATGGTGTGGCCAGTTCCCTTGGTGTTGGTGCGTGCTCTCCCGTCAAGCTGGATTACAGACCATAACCAGACTATCAGTAAGAAAATAAACTCCTTGTTTCCTTAAGTTGTTTGATGGTCATTTATCAGCAACCATGCAGATGAGCTGTAACAGTCATTCTATGAAACTGAGAAGTTCATTTAGGTATCCACATAACAAGACTGAGAATACCAAGCTTTTACGTCATTGATAGGAAAATATACAGATAAATAAATAAATACACCTGTATCTCTGTGTTCACCCATGTGGGTAGGTAAATCTGTACAGTATTTTGAGTGCTTATCTGTTCTCCAAAGTTGTAGCTACTTTATAGCACCACTCTGGGCTAAGGCAAAATTGGTAACTGAGATAATGGGTTTGGGGAAAAATATCTTGTCAATTATTTTGAAGACAAACCTTCAGAATTATCCTAAACAGAGACCATGAAAACATCACAAAAAGAGAACCAAAAAGGAAGTGAGGCAGGTAGAATGCTAGCATGATTGTGATGGACTCACAGTACCTTCTCAGCGACTGATGACCCCTGATAGACCAGTAGCTTTTAATACCACAGGTGAACACTACACTACTGAGTTTATGGAAATAGGTATGACTTTTTCACTTTGTATTAGAGTTTATAACATCTTAATTGACAAAACCAGGAATTTATTACGACAAAGGAAGTGAAAGTAGATTAAGATATGGTCTTGACCTTGATGAATTTGTCATCTCAGAAGAAAAACAAAGGATTTACAGGTGAAGAAGTTCAGACACTAAGGCAAGATGATATGTGATTGCAAACTTTGATTGGCAGGGGAAAATACAGGTAAAGTCTTTGGAGAAATAGATGAATGTACCTTTGCATTGTCTGAAAAGTTTTAGCAGAAGTCATGTGACCTGAGCTGGGCTTTCACATTTTTTAAGGTTAAAAGATGGAAGGTATTTTCTGATATCAAATGATTTCAACTGTGATTTCCTATCACATAGGGATTCATTAAATTATATTTCACTTGCTCTAATTTTTCTTAGAGCTGCAGGGTTATTCATTTTTAATGCCTAATTTTCAGGCTGTGACATCAAAGGGAGATATTTAAAGAACGTTATGTTGCTTCAGAGTTGAGGAGTACCTTGCTCTCTTGCAGAAGTGCCACACAGCTTCTCATTTGTAACACTTTATGCACGTACCGGGAACTTATTGCAGTAGCAAGGTACAAAAATTCTTTCAATTTAAATTATCTTCACACTGAGAACTAAACTTTAAAATGTCTTAATGAAGAAAAACCCATGTGGCCACCCAGTCTATTCCGAAGTGCTGTCTGTCTTCAAATGCCCTCTCCCATTTACATATGTAATTCTTCACGGGCAGAAGCAGAGCCCTGCCTGACTTTTGCTGGAGGAAAGAAATAAAAAAAGACTTTTTTTTTTTTTGGTAAAGCACACTTCTGTCTCTGAAGGTTTAAAGTTAGAAAATTAATGTTATAAAAGGAACTGATTTTAGAACACACTCTGATCGAAATTTAAATGAATATTAGATATTTCTGGAGGGATTTTTACAAAACAATTCCCATGGAAACAAATCAGCATTTTAATAGATACACATATGTATAATATACCTGTATGGATGGAATGGTATGGGCACCAACAAAACTGGCTAGTAACCTGTCAAGCACATCAGTCTTGATTGGCTTTCATTTTAAATGCTTTATAGCACTGCATCGGGGGAATCAGTGCCACACAGCCACAATTAATCTTTCCCAGAGTTGAATGCTTTCTTTCCACCTAGCCTGAATCCGGATGCCCAGACAAGACTGAGGATAGCCTAGAATTAATATTAAATAGTTCAAAAATTTCGATGCAGATTGAGAGTAGTTAGCTGCTGTCCTGGTCAGAAGCAGCAAAATGACATGAATGTGCCGCAGAACCGAAGATCGTGCGGGGCCCGGGTTTGCATGAGTGGCTGGGAGACTTTGGAGGACTTCTGAAAGACAGGAAGTTAATGGGATTCTATTTATATTAGTTTCCAAGGGCTGCCATAACAAATTACCACACACTCGGTGATTTTCAACAACTGAAATGCATTCTCTCACAGTTCTGGAGGCCAGATGTCCAAAATCAAGGTGTTGGCAAGGCCCTGCTCCTTTCACAGGCTCTAGGGGAGAATCCTTCCCTGCTTCTTCAAGCTTCTGGTGGCGGGAGGTGTTCGTTAGCTGAGGGCTGAGTAACTTTGCTTTTTGCCTCCAAGTTCAGATGTATGTGGCCTTCTTCACTTATGTGCTTAAATCTGAGTCATCTTTTTTTTTCCTTTTTTTCCTCAAAGATACCAGCTCCTCAGTCCAGGATTGTCTATTATGAGACCCTTCATAGCTACTCATGCATGAACTTACTTCATCCTAATATCACCTTTAGAATTGAAGGGCCTTAGCATTAGAAATTATCTTTTTTGCACATTCTATTTACCACCTTGTGTCAGTGTAAGATTAAAACAAAGCCCTGGGTTGTGGTATATGACTTTTGGATGTAGATTCAGTAGGAAATTTCAACTACATTGCAAGTTTGGGGCCAGACTAAGCAACATAAGACAACATATATTTCAGAAAAATATCCGTTCAAAAAAAAAACAGACAGACAAACAAAAGGACCAAAGTAGAAGGAGCAATTATTCTAAATTTCCCTAGGAAGAAATAGAAGTGTTAAAGGTGGGGACTATTCTGGTGCATATGGTGCTACTCACATTCCACAGGGAGAGGCAAGAAGGAAGAATTGGAGGCCAATTTGGACTATACAGCAAGATCTTGTCTACCTACAAACAAGCAAAATGCTCAGGACTATTCTCCAGGATAGATTTTACAAAGATTCCTCGTGTTAGTGGAGCAAGAGATAGAATTTTAATAGAAATAAGGAAAATAGCTGATATTCAGCTGAAACATTAATTCCAATCTCTTTTCCTTTCTGTCCCTTCTGAGATCAAAACTGGTAGCGAACATTCTCATTCTGACCTTCCCGTTAACAGCGGGAATTGACACAAACATTTGTCCTAAAGAGGACCCAGTCTTCGAATTACTATGACTGGCATTTTAGGGGGAATCTAAGGTGCCAAGGGGACTCTAACATGCCCCAAGTTGTGTAGAGATGTTTGTCTGTACGCTGAGTTGAAAGCCAGGTTTGATCCTCAAGAAAAAAAGAGCATCTCTGGATGACGGTGGAATTGAAGGTCTTGTATGAACTGTGCATGAGGAATGACTCGGTCACTGCATTGAAGTAGAAATGATGATGGATCATCAGATGCATGCAGAAAAGCCAGCATTACGGAAGAAGAGAATGATCATTCTTGCCATGAACATTCTATGTTGTGCTCTAGACACTGAGTTACATAAACAAGGGCTAGTCCTTCTAGTAAGGGAAACCCCACCATAAAGAATTGTTAAGCAAAGAGAAGAGAATAATGAAAAAAATTACCAATAAACAAATGAAAATAGAAGAAGGTTTTTCTGTGGGTCTGACTGAGATATTTTTGAGAAAAGAGTAATGCACTGCGTGCTCAGGCCTGTCTCACCCATCGCTAGGCAAGTAAGACGCAGCCTGCAGGGAGAAGGCACAATGCAGCGGGTGCAAAAGTATGACAAAGGAGTGGGTGGGCGTGCTGGAGATGGCGTACATACATGGTGGTATCCATGTTGAGAGAGGGCCGGGAAGGGGTGTGGAGGCTGAGCTGAAATGGCAAACTTGCCCAAGGAACGCACAGTCCAGGCATGATCCAAGACAGGACAGGAGCATCCTCGCACCACCCCAGCTGACCTGGAGCAGCAGCAGAAACCAGCTGGAGGAGCATCTGCTGCTGCAACGTCACATCAGCGCCCTCTACCGAGAATGTTTAGCGCTGTGCTTTCCCTGAAGAAATGCTGAAAGGAATCTACTAAAGGACCAGATAAACCAGAAACTGAGAGGTAGGAGATGGATAACTGTAACAAAGTCTAATAAATTATATTGTAAAGTATCTTACAGTTGAAAGTTGGCCACCTCCTTGCTCCTGGCATCTTCAGTGTGGTAATCATTAAGTGTTCTGAACTGCTTTATTTTCTCATGATTGGACTATTGATATGATATTTAATAGTTCAGTCCTAAGTACCTATAAAAGCAGTCTAGATGAAAGAGTCTATTAAATGATCACTATAAACTTTTGAGTTAAGTACTGTTATTACTCACACAAGAGGAGGAAATGGCACTCACATTGGATTGACTGTAAATTTGAATCATTTCAATTAGACCAATAACTGGTATCTGCATGGATTCTCTGTTCAAACAAGTGCCATGCCAGTTTGAGACAATTCTTCCTGTGTACAATTATTAACCATCTTATCAAACTTGAGTACTAAGCAGGGAAGCGGCTACTGGTAAAGTTAATCAAATAGACTGTATCATAACTAACATTAAATTTTCTGCAGAGATTTTTTTTCTCATTTTACCACCTCAAAAAAACTCTATGTAAATATCCAGTCCTTCTATGATCAATAGAATGACTGGATATTTATTTGGATTGTTTGCTTATGTGCTTGCTTTGTTTATTTAGAAGAACCACACAGGAAGAAAACTATAATCCTTGAAGTGGATAGTTGTCATTTTTTTTGTTTTTGCTAATGTATTTGCTTTGATAGTAAATCTTCCTTTCTTTCAGATATATATATATATATATATATATATATACATATATATGTATATATATATAATGCCTCATGGAAAAAGATTGAATTTTATGGTGTCTTTGAATAGAAAGAACTGGATGTAAGGAAGAAGCTTCATTGATTGTCTTTTACTCTTAAAACTATGAAGCCTCCTTTTGTCCCAGGAACCTCTTCAGGTGAGGCAGACCATGTGTCTGTGATGCCTGTGCTTTCCCTGTTTGGAAGCTTCTGATCATACAGTGTCTTCCTTCCCAGCAAGAAACAAAGAACAGCAGTGTTCGGCTTATGGTGAAAGGGCAAAAGGTGACCGAGTATTATAAAGAAATTGCTAGATACCTCAGAAAACTTCCTGCTACAGGAAATCTTTGTGGAAAATTATTTTTATGACAGAATTGTTTTTGCTATGAAAATTAGGAGATTAACTGTTGCAGGAACAGTTGTTGATAAATTCATGACAAACAGCATAAAAGAAAAGGGGTTTATTTTCTCTTATGAATTTTTATCCAATTTGTCTCATACACACACACACACACACACACACACACACACACATACACACACACACACAAATATATAATTTTAATTACAGGACACTATTTTTCAAAGTTTTCATTTGTATTATTATTTATGTTAGCAAAATCTTTACATAAAGCAAATAAATTCTGCACTTGGAAAGACATTATTTCCAATCAATAAACTAATTTTTAAAGTACATTTCAAATTATAATGGTTTTTACCAGAATAATTTCAAAAATGTTAATCAGTAATTCATAATTATGAATACTGATGCTTTAAGCTGAGAATTATTTTCAAGCGATATTTCCATCTCTTTAGACAGTATCAGAAAATATATGCTATGAACTACACAAACCCTAGAGACCTAAACTGTGTTCTATGCTTTTACTTGATTATTCTATTTTACTTTTTTTCAAATAATTTCTCCATAAAGCATATGTAAATAACTGTCTTTCTTTAATTACATGATAGGTTACATGATGTAGCTTATTGCTACACACAGTATCAACTTAGTTGACACTGAATGAAACTGACATAAGAGCTCAAATAAAAACAAGAATTAAATTGGAAAATGTAGACCAATATATTCTGCATTTGATCATAAAGAGATTATGGACAGGAAAGAACATAATGCAACAGCCAGCCTTTTTACAAGGAGTCAGACTTCAGATGACTCTGTGCTTTATCAAAGTAAGCACTACGGACAATTTTTAAAACAATAATGTATTTTAGATATTTTGAAACAGAAGGGCAACTCCTTACAGATGTCAGTTGCAGAGTTCTGGGTACTTAGTGCATTATAATCAGAACAAACTCAACTTGCAAATCAAGTCTCTCACCTACTCCCTGTCTGCCTTTGCCAGTGTTCAGTGACAAGTGACTGGAAATTTTCTCTAACCTAAACAGAACATCGTGGCCCATAGATTGTGGTGTTTCATGATTTCATTCTTAAATAGACATAGTTTGTGAGAGCTGTATACTAGTAAAATGATATCCTACTGTATCATCAAGGTGAGGTGTTAAAAAGAGGCAAGCACTGTTGGCTAAATAAAAATATTGTGGAAAGAACATTCTAAGAAAGTTGCTCACTCTCCCATGAATCTTAACTTCCTCCAATTGCAAGGGAGACGCGTGAAGTATTAACCCAGATGCCTAAGACATGCAGGACCTTCCCAGAGAGCTGAGCTTATCTGCCTGCTCCATACTGCAGTTCTACCACTTGCAGACCAACAATCTCAGACAAGCAATTTAACCTTTCTGTGCTTTTATTTCGATTGTAAAATAGTATTATAATGGAACCATGTCCATAGTTGTATTATGATAGCTAACTGATTTTATCTTTATAAAGTACACAGCACAGGGCCAGCACTTAGTGCTATTAAAAATTGCTAATTAAATAACACAGTCATAAACACACAAATGGATGTTTTAGTCATTGCTATTATCATATATGTTGAAAGCAAATGGAATATTTTTGGTAAAATAAAAATGTGTAAGACACTGAGATATTTAGAAACCTAAATGAAATTATTTTAGTAAAATAAACTATCCTGTTAGTACAAAAATATTTTAAACACATCAACACAGAATAATCATTGTCATATATTTGTGCCAAAGATAGTTTCTCAGTCTGAGCTATGCTGAAGCAAATAATGTTTCTTCCTTCTTCAATTGAAATGTATTTGCTTTAGTTTGAGTCGTTGAGTTATTCCATTTCACGATCTTTACAAGGTTTCAGAACAGGACTACTTCCTAAAAATGACTGCTGGGATAGGGAGATGGACCGGGACTAAAGTTTTGCCTCACAAGCAAAAGGACCCGAATTCCAATCTCAGATCCAGGAAAATCCCAGAGCAATGTGTTAAGATGGTAGAGCAACCCAGTTTGGTTTCAAAGTCACCCCTGGGCTTCCAAAAACAAACACACTCAAGTGCCCTCTAGTATACACACACACACACACACACACACACACACACACACACACACACACAATCCAAATGACTTGCATTTCCACAAAACAGCACACGATTCAGCCTATCAACATTCAACATTTCACCACGGAAAAGGGGAAGATCTCCCGAGATATCATAGCTTTTGAAAGGTAAAACCATTTCTGGGCAAAGCAGCTTTACTCTTCAGTGGTGCACCCACTGCGATGCCATTCATGTTCCACTTAGTGCTCAGGCACATGCCAGTACAGGCATCCCACATGAAACCCAGGGGGCAACGTAGGAAAAGAGACATGAAAGTAGCAAGAAGATGGATTGGGAAGCTTATAGTGGAAAAAAAAGAAGATATAAGGTTAGGTAATAATTAGTGAAAATGATATAAATCCATTGCATTCATGAATGAAACTGTCAGAGAATAAAAATAAAAAAATGTCAGCAACTCAATAATTTCTGAATTTAAATAGTAATAGACACATTACTTCTTGCATTGGAAATAAATACTAGTCGTAGCTTGAATATTTCTCTTTAGATTTCTAAACACCTTCCTACTTGTTATCATGTTAATAGAACCTTATATTAGCCTTATGATATATTGACATATGACATAGCCTATTAACATATACATTTCCACAAACATAATAACCAAAAATTATAACAACTCAATTCCTCATTATTTTGTAGTTTAGATATCCAACACAAGCCATACCTGTCTAAATAGAAGGCACCCACATTCTTATGGATTCAAGTACTGGGGATAGGGTCCAGTGGCCAAGGTCTAGGGGAAGCCATGTGATGATGGAAGGCATACCACAAGTTGAAGCTGATAATGAAATTAATATTTATATATCATCATATCTTGAGGACTCTTTGTCCTACGGGCAGATTTTTACAGTCTCCTAGGAAATGTCAGTACTCATTATGCCTGAAAATGGGATAGGATCAAAGACTGCATCATCCTTTCAACTACAGAACACCAAGTGCCAATGTTTATCAACTTCTGTCACAACTGTCCTTATGGATGGTATCCAAAACTTCCCAAAGTGTTGCTAGTATGTTAGAGAACAAAGATCATTCACTGAGGGCTTCAAAATTTCATGAAATATTTGTTCTATATTACAATGTTCTGCGCTGTCTAAAATATCCCATAATGATTAAAATTATATCAAAAAGGCTAAAGGTCTTTATAAAATGTCTATTAATCAGAATGAGTGTAACAAATATGGTAGCCACTTAGATATTATCTACATATTTACAGTTGGAGACATTGGCACTTTCATCATTTCTGAAGAACCTGTCGACAAATGCATCAACAAGACTAAAGAAGAAATTATCCTTTTGCAAGTCTGGGAAATAAAGAACACTGGAAGACTGAGGGATTTTTGTTCACGCCATTCCTTTAGAGGAATGAATTACAGTGACCAGATGATGAAGAAAAACAAGAGAAAGTTGAAATGCATTTGAGCACAATTCCATCTGATGGCTAATGGCCAGCGTGACTTGCAATGCACTTGTCTCTCTGAGTCGGGATCAATACTTTCAAAGCTCCCTCTAAACCCAGGAATCCTGACGTAAGATACTGACTACATCTTTCTCTTTTCAGAATCTATTCAACTGCTGCCTCAGGAATATAGAACACAGAATTAGGGAAAGGGAAAACTTGGAAGAAGAGTCACTTTAATCAAGTTTAATATATTTCTATCAATATTTTGATTTTCACTCACTAAAGGACAGCTGCTCTATCTCTCAATTGATGACAATTCAGCAGCTCCACAATATAGGATCATCTTCCTGCTGAACTATAACAAACTTCTTCTGGAAATCAGTTTTCCACAGTGAGTAGCAACTTTGCTTGTCAGAAGTTGCCAAAACATGTCTTGTGTTTCCAGCAAATTATCTAAGTTAAGTGACTATCTGGCCTATACTCAAGCACCTATGTCCCCATTAGTGGAGTTATAGCTATTTCCTAAAGGGTTTTTAATAAGATAACTATATAATTTAATTGAATTATCAAATTCACTATGAGTAGAAATAAATTTGACTATAAAACTATATTGAATATTTTTGGAAATCTACCAAAGGTTAGTTGCTAAAAAAGTGTATGCTAAATTAGAAAGTGGGAGACATAGTCCAGCAAGATAAAATCTGTGCTAACACTGCTTTAAAGCCATCTTAAAATAACTAAAGAGAAAAATGAATAAGAAGCATACTGTTTGAAGAAGTAAAACTAAAATAGAGCTCTAATTAGCCAGTCTTCTGGCAAATGAATGTGATTTTTGCATAATTAATTGGAATATAATGCAAATATATGTTCTTATGTTTTCACAACTCTGTATTTTCAAAAATTTTCAAAATTTCCTCTTAGTTCACAATAGAGTTCATGATAACTTAACTGGAACTTATTAATCCTGCTTTTAATAGTAACCTAAACTTCAAAGCACTAAGATTATTGGCTTATGAACCTTTAGATCACACACATACACACACACACACACACACACACACACACACACACCACACACTCTCACTCACAAACAATGTATCACATGAGTTTTCCAGGGGGAATGAGGCAGGACCTGGAAGTTAGCTTGGTTTCATTTCATTTGCATGGTCCTAGACAAAGATCTTATAACTTAAGATTCTGTTATTTCCTTTTAACAAGTAGAAATTGTACAAGTAGTCAGGCAAAGTGGTGCATGCCTATAACCCCAGAAATTTGGAGTTGAAGTTAGGTATGTCAAGAATTCTACGTCATCTTCATCTACACTAACAGTCTCAGGTTAACCTGGGTTATATGACACTGTATAAAATCAAAACAAAGAAATGAATGAGCAGAAATTTATAAAAGCAACACTGAAGAGACAGAACAAGAAAATGAAGGTGAAAGTGTTTGCCATGAATGTCACCCACTAGACATAATGTCCCTTTTTTTTAGGTGGAATCTTTCATCTGCAGTTCAGCAAGATGTGTATTGCACAACCTTGATTTCTCCCAAGACTTGCTGTCCTTTAAATTACTTTTTCCAGTAAGTAGCCAGGCACATACTATCAAACACAACCCTTATAAAGCTCAAAGACATTAAAGATTGTTGGGAAGAAGCTTTGCAGTCAGAGACAGCAAGGTGTGTGGGAAGGAGCAGGTGATATGGGGCTTAAATGAATTAAACCCATTGTATCCCTGCATGCAATTGTCAAAGAATAAAAATAAATTAAAATATTCTGTTACAAAACAATACTGCAGTCAAAAATCTAATATGAAAATAATTTGTCTTGCGTTGACTCTAGAAGGCAGTATGTTTCTCATAAGTGAAATAAACACATTCCCATGGTCCTCAGAAATAGTGTTTTTCTTATTTAAAAGTGGATGAAAGAATCTTTCAGAAGGGTCAGGCCTTTACATTTGCATATTAATTTTACATTTTCAGAGTATAAAGTTTATTTGATTTCCTCGTGAAAATATCTGATGAGTGTAATCACAAATTTGGTCTGAATAAAGTCAGCCTAAATACAATGGTGATGCTTTTACCCCATCAAAATGCACATGTGAAGCACTCAGGAACTCAAGCGAATCTGCATAATGCTTTAGTCTTTGCTGGGTGAGTAAATGAAGAAAGTAATAGAAAAGGTCCACTGGGCAATTCCATTACGGAGGATACTGATGACTAACAGAGACTGGCAACACTGTAGGACACAGGCAAAGCCGTGGGGCGCAAGGACCACTGTCTTCAGTGGACCCCATTTACCTGCAAAATAGGAATTATTATCTCACAGTCAGACCAATCAGCCTCTGGAAGAGATCCTGCAGTGTATATGGAGGAAATAATGTTTTATTTGATCACGGCAATGGTTTTATATTAAAGTTCAAATTCCAGGGACTGGCAAGGTGTAAGCTTGTGTAAGCTTGACAACCTGAGTTAGATCCCTGAGACATGTCTGGTAGGAGTAAGGGACTGATTTTTTTTATTAAGAATGAGTGGTTGTCCACCCCCTGCCCCAAATCCTCCTCCTCTTCCAGGGTTGAATTCCAATGAATTCCACTCCTGTGCCTGAGTACTCCCCGTCCCATAAATACAATATTTTCATAATCCTTTATAACTGCTTGAGAAAATCCTTTTTAAAAATATTTGGCATCAGTTAGGTATAAAATACAAGACAATTTTGGAGATGCATGAATTGTTTCACCTATGTTTCCTTTTAAGTCAAAGGGACTTTGAGAAAGCTCGTACGTAATTCAGTGCATTATGACAAAGGCTACTCAGGACTGTGCTCCTCACAGATGAATTTCTAGATGCACAAAAGCTATGTTTATTAATAAAAGGAAGGGTTTTTAGTACAGTAAGGTACTAATAATTCTAATTAACTCTGAAATTAAATGGTAATGTTATCAAATTTATATCTACTATAAATTATCAAAGTCAATAAAAATAGTAACAGATATTACAATTATTAGAATGAATAATTTCATTTTCCAATTCAGACAGAAGTGTTTTTTAATCCCTTTGTTTTAGTGTGTGTGTATCAGTGTATGTGTGTGTGTGTATGTGTGTGTGTGTGTAATAGAGGCCACTGTGTGTCCCTGTGGAGGATCGAGGATGACTTTGGGAATTATCCTGGATTGCTGTTTCTTCCTTTTTGCTTGGCTTTTATGTTTTCCCAAGTTCCCCTATCAATGAACTAGATTTTAGCAAGGTGGTTCATCTACCATATATTCATGTTTTCTTTGCATGAAACAAGAGACAGTATTTTAACAAAGACAATTTCAAAATAAAATTGTTTCGTAAACTGTTAAATTAAAAGTACTACATTTAAATTACAGTAAAAATCTCAAACCAAAGGAAATGGTTGCAACTACATATTTCTATTTTTCTTTAAAAACAATTGAACTAAAATCTATTTTTATTTTAATACATTTTATTATTATTTCAGCTCATACAAACTTAATAGGTACACCAGTTCCCTCCCTCCCTCCTCCTCCCCCTGAACCCCCTTCTCTCCTTCCCCTCACCCCTCCGGCCCCATCCCCCCCCCATGCCTCCCGCCCCAATTCCCAGAGTCCTTTCTTGTGCATGCCTGACTCTCCACTGGGCCCTCCTCTCCGATGATGTACAAGGACTCAGTGGCATTTCCCTGAACCCTTTCCTGTGTTCCCCTTAAGCATAGGAATACTACTGTGGCTGTCAATCCCTTGCCTCCAAGGATCTTGGTGCCTTTAGCAGATGCTAGACTTTGTGAGGTCAATAGTGTGTTGGACATTGCGCTGGGCATGCAATGTCCAATTATGATTGCTTCGGGCCTAACTTGTGTGGAGTATCTTGCAAATCATTGCTCCTCCCATCCTTTTGCTCTTATACTCTTACCGCCCCCTCTTCTGCAAATGTCCCTGAGCTTCAGGATGGGGAGAGATTAGTCTGGCCTAGTTCTAGGTAGTTGATATAGAGTCTCTGAAGTTCTAGATAGTGGTTCGTTGATTTTCTTTTGAAGTTTTGTTGCTCCTGCAATGCCTTTCACTCCATCATGATGGGCACTGTATGTCACCCCGTGGCCAGAGACAGAAAGCTGTTAAACTGGTAGTCTTATTACAAGAGCACATTCAAGAGTAGATGTAATACTTATACCCAAAAGTGGACTAAACTAAAATCTTGAATAAAAAAATCCAACCTAAAATATTTTGAGGGGTAAGAAGGGTCCATAGGTAAATGTTGGTCTGTGTAAGAAAACCCTATTTCATTTTCCATGAGAAGCTCACATGGACGCATCAATTTTAAAAGGCTCAGAGATGTTACAAACCTCATAGGAAGAAGGCAAAGAAGGAGAAAAAGCAAAGGTTCAAGCCTCATGCAAATGTTACTTGCTCCATGCCGGGTGTAAGAACTGAAGACAGAAGTAGAAAGCTGACCTTGGTTCAAATCTGCTTATTACTAGACTGGAGTAGGGAAATTATATTCAGAAATTCTTTACATTTTTTTCTTGCTGCAGCAAAGCTTTTATTAATAAATTGGTCATCAGTAAACTCTTTCCGAAGTATCACTTGTAGCCTTCTCCCATACTGGGGTTCATAAGAGTATGATCTACCATTAGTTCAACTTTTTATCTCCCCAGACAAGAAGTCCCAGCTCTATTATGTAAACAATTGTTCACAGAATAATTTATGAAGCTTTTAAGCTCTGCAACTTTCTGAGTAGATATGAAAGAAAACGTCAAATGAATAGTGAACTACTGAACTGGAATCTAGCAGCTGGAGATTATATATATATATATATATATATATATATATATATATATATATATGACAACATGAATATTATCGTACTCATGAAATAACAGAATAAATCAAAGAGAAACTCACACAGGGTGTTTCTGACTCTGTCTGAGAAGGTACAAGATCTGGGTGTTTATTAAACCAGAGAATGTGGGACAGCAATTGAGTTCAGCAGGTCACAATCATGGTAAACTGAGTTTGATTCTTGAAAGGCTACATGGTGGAAGGAGAGATCCAACTTCTAGTAGCTGTTCTTAGATCTCCTCCTGTGTGTCAGGGTATGCATATTCTTCTCTTTCTCTCTTTCATTTTTTCTTTCTTAAAAATAAATAAATAATAGAGTCCTGAACCCTTACTGGGGTGAAGGACACAGAGGGAGGTTCAGAGCCCACATCCACATATACAGATGCTTCAGAGTATAGGAGGAAGGAAGGCAGAGGCACCAGAAGAGGGAGGGGGAGGGAGGAAGGAGGGGTGAAAGAAGGAGGGAAGGAGGGAGGAGGGAAGGAGGGAGGAGGGAAGGAGGGCAAGTGCAATGGGGAGGGAGGGGAAAAGGGAGGGAGAGGACAAGGGTATATATTGAGCCTGTATGATTAGAAAAAAATTAAATGTGGGAAAAATATGAAAAATAAATAATTAATTAAATATTTTTAAAAATAATAAAAAAAAAAAACAAAGAATCTTAGAGCTTGAAGAGGTTTGGGTCCTGGAACCTACATCTTTCTATGTTTAGAAACTAAGATATAAGATAACTTTAATATATGAAAACCATGTCATCCCTTGACTATTTAAAGCAGTTTTGTGAGAGAGAGAGAGAGAGAGAGAGAGAGAGAGAGAGTGTGAGAGAGAGAGATAAGCAAACATGTACAAGACAGGGAAGTGGACAGACCACAACAAAAGCTCTGAAGAAACTATAGGCCCAAAGCCACATGTGGAGAAAGCGACAGAAAGGAGGATGGAGGTGGCTGAGCAGCAACTGTGCAGAAAAGAACAAGAATTTCTTTGTGACTTTTCTGACTTGGAGAATGTTTGAGTTCAAAAAGCCAGGAGATGAGAGGAAATCTTAAGAAAAGTTTCAATTGCATCATAAATGTTCTTTGCAGACATGAACTAGTAAAGAATTTAACTTATTTCTGAATACTAACAGAAAACTAAAATGCCTTAAAATTTATAACACATTGAAATTAGAGTTGGTTCAGCAAGTAAAAGACATTTGCCTCTAAGTCTGTGAGAACTGAATTTAATTCCTGAACCACAGAGTAAAAGGAGTAAATTGACTTCTACAAGTTTTTCTCTAGCATCCATGCATGCAGTGCCACAAATATGTTTGCACACATAAAAAATGAGTGAATTAATTATTAAATAAATAAATGTAATTTCTGTACCACTGACTGAACAACATGATTTTCATATAGTTTCTACATTTTTGTTATGAAGGTGCATTTATAGAAACAAAGTCCTAACTTCCTCTTCTTTTTGAAATGTGCTTTCCTCATAAACATGTAGCAACTATAATATGAAAACCATGTTGCTCGATCAGTGGTACAAAGACATGGGATGGTGAGTTGAAATTAGTGGCAGGAAAGAAAGAAATATATTTTAAAGTGATTTATCTCAGTGCCGACTGCTGTTATCCCACAGAAAAGTAAGATAAAACAGATAGGAAACTATAATATAATTTTATCAAAAATATTAAAAATTGAATAAGAAGATACATATACCAGAAAAGGTAGCACAGACAGAGGAAGAGAAGGAATAACAGAAACTTTCCTGAACTGCTCCTACCAATATCCAAAGGTAATTAAATAAAGGTCTCAGTTCCAGGTTTAATGAAACCACCTTATGAACTGTTGGTCAGAGAAATCCAGAAGAAATCTCAAATCACTTCAGGATTTTTGTCATTGCTCTTAGCTGTCCCTGAAACTTGATAATGAGACATCATTCCTGAAGACATCATACATGTTGATCACAGAACACAGAAGAAACAAGCTGGGAGTAATCTAAATGTTTTCTCCTTGCTGACTTGCTTTCACAGTAGCAGAAAATACCATGCAGACTTCTGGGGGAGACAGGCAAAAAATAGTGTCATCCAGCTGAGAAGTTGAAAGCTACCACCACCCTGGCCAGGTGACTACTAGAGTAATAGTGGCATGAATGTTATAGGGGTAACCATTTGCTTTCTGATCGGGTGTAAGTCCCACTTTTCAGCAACACATACTTGGAACTTTTAACCAGGCCAAGAGCATGTGTAAAGGGATTTTCCCAGTGGCGAACAAACTACAAAGGTTTGAATATAAATACATGACAGCAAAGTTCCATCTAAACATTTACTTATTGTTCCCATCAATAAGAGATCTCATAGCAGTTTCCTACTACAATGGAAAGTGTTTAATTCATTAAACATTTAATTCATTAAATCGTAACTGACCAAAGTACAGAGAACAAGTGACTGTGGACTGCTCTACACTAACGGTACATTGAAATTACTACTCACCCCTTGAGAACATTGAAAAGAGAATGAGTCAAGAGTTTGAGTCGGAAGTTGAGTAGGGATGCTGCCATACAGAAGACTACACCCCATGTTCTAACAAGCGGGTATACTTCCACAAGACTTGTACAAGTCATGGCCTACTGCCAGGAAAGGCACAAGGTCTTAAGAGCCACCACCCCACCCCAAAGAATAACTAGAGTCAATGAAGGGTAAGGGAGTAGAATAGGGAAGTGCAAATAGGAGATGCAGCTCAAGTCTTTATTTAGAATATATATCTATTACAAAACAAGGCAAGGCATGACAAAGCTGGTGAGACATTCAGGATTGGCTAGTTGAAATAAACCTGGAAATCTCTGGTTTTCTGGTACATGGCCTTCAGATTACTTAGAGACACATAGGCCAGATGGAGGACGTCTGGGTTTGACTTCTCCGTTTACTGTTGAATAGCATCTGCCAAACAGTATCAGTACAGTCACTAAAACTTGGTGGACTCAGGAAGAGAAGAATATGTCCATCAAGGAACATTTTTAAGATGTCAAATGCCTAAATCTGTGTAAATTTGAGATGTGTGAATGTGATAAGGCTAGAAATATATCTGAGGGAACCCATTGCAGATCTCAGCAGATATCATAATGTTATTAATATGAATATGTTTTGCTGACCTGTTGAATCACTGAGTTGTATTTTTCTTCCATTAAGTCTGACATATCACAAATTTCTCTAAAGCATGTTCTGAGGATGTCATTTCAGAAAGTTTGAAGCAGAGATAAGCCAAGTCCTAGGAGTTGACTTGAACTCTGGAGGCCACAGAGGATTTGGGAGGGTGAGACATAGTCCTTAGAACAGAATGTCTGTTCAACCAAAGCACTGTTGTTACAAACATGTCTTTTGAAGCTTGTTCCCTGCTGATCATGCATGGAAAATCTTTTCTGGAAATCAGATGTGCCAGATGACAAATTCTCATGCTGGGTACATAGTGCCAGATCACAAGGGCCCCAGAGACACTGGGAGGGGCTTCTCAGTGACTGCATGTGGTGGACAGACATCAATATTTATTCAGATATTTGTTTTATCTTTCTACTTCTATACATGCTAAAAAATAATGTCCTACACTGTCAACCAAGAGTCAGCAAGATTTGCTTTTGGTTTAAAGGTCTTACATTTCTTATTTTACAGAGAAATGTAGAACAGAATCATCCAGAACTTTAATAAAATAGATAAATATCTTGCTTATACACCAATAAATTTTTAGACATTGGGAAGTTTTCAAGCTGCTGGGTTTTCTAGCAATATTAATACACAAAACACTTAAGAACATTGAGAAAGCTTCCTTATTTAGCCTTTGAATAATTAATAATTATATACCTTTGATTATGAGAGTAAGCTCATAAGCTCAAATAATGATGAGGTGATATTGATTAATATTTCATGTAGTCATATATACTTTATATTGCTCTTGGGAGAAACGTAGCAAAATCAACAATTCTGAGAGACTATATCTAATTTCCTTATTGATTTTTGTGTTTGAAAATAAATGCTGTAATGAATGTAAAGCACAGAGGTAATCATTGTAATTTAGTGATACACTGTAGAGTCTATTGAAATAAAAGTGCACTGTCCGTCAATTGGAATAAATATTCTTGCTCACTTCACAGAAATTCTTCCAGAAATCATGACATGGATATCTAGATGGCTGATCCATAGTCTAATAGTTCCAAATTGAGGTATCATTCCATCAAGGTTATGTTAGTTACATGCTTCTAGATAAGGAAAACTTTCCTTTAGGACCTTGAATATTCTCTTTCTGTTATCTTAGACCAAAGGTTTAATATTGAATCTGCCCCTTTAAATCAATATCTGAAATAAAATTTTATTTTTCTGTCTTTTCATTGGTCTTATATCAAGGAAATTTTTCTCAAGTTCCAAATATGATGCCAGATGCAAATTCAGAGAAGACAAGCTCAGACAAGCATGATCTTGTCTCATACACATTGTAGGAGCCTAATAAATATGCAAACTTATCAAAGCATGTGAAATAAGAGTAAATGCTAACTACAGTAGTATTCTAAATTTGGCCAAGAATATGACTGATTAAAAATGTTGTATTGCATTTAAAAATATTTCAGGGGATGTGACATCATCTTTTCTACCATAGATGTTGTTTATATTTATGAAATTATGAGTCCACATAGGGGAAAGATGTAGGTTTCATATGTAAAGTTTAATCTTGTGATAGGCACAGTAGTTTGTCCTCGACCTTTTTACTAACAAATCAATACAGCATTTTTTAAAATAGAACTTTAAAACTCAAAAGTTAAGCATAAGCTCTTTTAGATGGCAGGAAAATTTTCTTCCCCTTGTTTATTGAGCTAGATTAACACAGTTCTACTTGTATTTCTGTGACAAATGAGACATACTTCCCCCTTCAAAATATCCTATGGGAGTATTCCCCTCCTATGCGCTCTTTTCTTCTATAGAGATACATACATTGTGGTAAGTTTAAAAGAAAGCAATCTTCCAGACTATATGTCCCTAAACTGTATCCTTGACAATCACAGCAGATGTAAAAATATTCCCCTCTTGAGGATTTCAAGAAATAACATAGCCCCTGAGAGACTATTGAAGAATAAAGCCAGAACGGAGAAGGAAAGCTTCTTTACTCAAAGATGACTCACTCGCTGATGGGTCATCCATGCCCCAGGAGGTAGACAAGCAACTGTCCTGCAGGCATACCAGAGGAAACACAGAGGGTCACATGTGGGAGGAGGGAGAAGAGTAGTGAGTGGAGAAAACAGATGGATCCATTGTATCTACATGTGAAATAAAAAACAATAAATAAAAGAATGTTCTCCTGGTATCACTTCAGTCCTTCCTTCCTCACTACTTGACCTTGTCTTTCCTACTATTAATGGGGCAAGACTTTCAATCACTTGCAACAAGGCTATATAAATTACCTTAGTGCCTTAGGAAGAATCGACTTTGCATAGGTGATGTTTCACATCACCACAAAACAACTACAAATCATTCACAAAAATTTTAATTTGTACCACCAGATCTACACAATTAATGACATATAAATGTCCCCTGAAGGACTAACTAGAATCTTATAAAATACAGTTGCTCTCAGAGATTGTCTCAAGGACAGGCTCTGCACAAAGGAAGAGGAACTTCCCCACTTTAGCTTCTGAAGAGCCTCATAAAATTCAACAGAAATCTGACCACCAGTGTGATAATGGCATGAAAATCAAGGAGACAATTGGATTCAAGGCATGCTTGTCAGAATGATACTAGAATAAGAGCCTATAAAAAAGAGAAGGAAAAATGTCAATAGGGAGAACAGTCAATAAACCTATAGTTTGAAAGACAGTACATCAAATTGCTCTGTAGGTATCTATTATACCCATAGAATGGGTACTTACAATGGAAACCTTTGGGTCTAAAGCCGGATGAGTGAAGGGAAATGCACATATCAGCAGGGTGGCCTGAAGAAAGGTAACTTGATGTACAACAGAGGCCTGAGCACCCACAGGAGTAGACAGGCCAGAGTGAAGCCTGGAGTCTATAGAAGTATACATGCAGAAAGTGAGAGGGAGTTGAAGGAAATGGCAAGGAAAGGGAGGGTATAGAGGGTAGGGGGAAGAAGAGAAGCTGGAATGAATACTCAATAGTACTTGTAAAAGTAGAAAAATTTTAAAAAAATGCAAAATAAATAAATAAGTTTTTAAGGAAAAAAAAAGTTCAACAGAAATCTGATTCCCTTGCTAACTCAAGAACCCCAAAGGGAGTCCTGAGATACTTATAAGCCAAAGTACAGGAGGGGTTGGGGTGGGACAAAACAGTATGGATGAAGAAGGGAGGGGAGGCTAGAGAAGAGTGACTGGGTAGGGAGGGTGAGAGAGGAGAGACATGGGGGAGGAGGGTATCAGGGCAAAGACATTAACCCAGTTTGTTTGTAAATAAATAAATAATTTTTTAAAAAGAGAAAGCATGAAGTTATAAAACAGAATAAACTGCAGGCACACATCTCACTGCTTTCTGGAGAGGCAATGTCTTACTCAGAATTTAATTCTAGAAAGAGAGGGGAAGATATCTGCTGTTTGAAACTCACCACTCACCACTGATCCTTGCTGTTCATATATCTGTATCACTGGGTCAGCCCTTCCAAGATGGGTAATTTACATCTCTGTGTACTGCTGCTCACATGGCTTGCATTTGCAAATATATTTCAATGACTGTTTTGCAGTTTAAAAGAGGAAACTCTCAAAAAATATAAAAGTGACATTTGCAAGTCAAGATAATACCAGTTCTTGGGCAAAAAAGGAATGTTTTAAACTGTTCAGACTGTTCAGATATTTGAATTATTAATGGATTATCACCTAATAGATAGAAGAAATAAGATTAAAATCATATAATACAAATTTTGGTGCTGATATCTGTAGATGTACACACATGGCTTGGGTCAATGACATGAACATAAATTATTTGCTATCTTTCGAGAAGTAGAATATAGAGAACCACAATTTTAAAGCAAATAACAAAGCAGAACTCCAGCCATGATCTTTAGGAACCCATATACTGTTGTGATCTACAAAGATACAATTTACAGGAAATAAAGGGAAGCGAAAATCTTTATTCATGAAAAACTAAATCTGATAAGTATAAGCTATCCAGACACCAAGAAGACACCTTTTATTATTCTTCATGGACCTGTTAAGTTTGTATGAGCGGAAATAAAAAAAAAAGGGGGGGGGTGGGTTCTACTATTGCCAGGTTACAGTTGG
This sequence comes from Typhlomys cinereus, assembly GCA_023101885.1. NCBI lineage: Eukaryota > Metazoa > Chordata > Mammalia > Rodentia > Platacanthomyidae > Typhlomys > Typhlomys cinereus. The sequence continues at coordinate 2,348,624 of JALPQD010000170.1, forward strand.
TTTTAAAAAGAGGTGGGGAAAACCTGGCAAATAATGTCAAATCTCTTCCAATAAGAAAGGAAGGACTCAATATGCAAGGAAGTGATAGGAGAAGATGCAGGAATAGAGCAGTTTTATGCTCAACTTCCACTAAAAACTTCTCAATGAACAAAACAGCTAAGTATTTCATACAAATGTATTTGATTTTATTAAGACCACCTGCATAATACGATTATAATCTCATTTGTTATTTTCATAGTTTTGGACATTTATAAAGCTAGTATTTCCTACTTTCATGAAGGAAATACTAACGGATCAGGAGGTTTTCACCATTTTAGTTGACTGTTAATGATTTTATAATGTTATCTTTTACTTTAAAAGATGTTTTGCTCCTTGGGTAGAAACAGAGAACCAGAGAAATGCAGTGTGCACACCTTTTTGTTGTGCTTCTTTGTACCTTCATAGGTTCACACAAACCATTGAGAAATTATTCTTTCTCTCTCTTTCTCATCTGTATCTCTGTTTTTAAGTTGTGTTCTGAATCTACTTAAAAATCAAAACAATGGAAGTTTTGTAAATGGGTTCAAAGTTTCTTAGGATGAGGGAATGATAACAATCTACTAAAATTATATTACAAAAATGTTTGCACAGCTATGTAAATATACTGCAAAGTAGGGAGTTGCACATTTTCAACAGTTCAAACCTTGATATATATATACTTTACTTCTCAACAAAATGGAATGAAAATTGAGAGGAATATTAGTTTCCTGATTGTGTCCACATGAACTTCTTGGCTGGTGTCTATACATGTACATCCATGTGCTCAAAAACATGCCATATTAAATATTGTAAAATACATTGCTTTATTAAAAATGCCTTTTGCGAAAACATTGTTTTTATATGTTTCATAATTTTGATATTTGGCAAAATTGTTTCCCATCAAAAATTACTGATTTCAAAAATTAATAATTTAAAACTGCCACACTTGGGCAACTGCCCCTCATGGCATTCCACATTTGGAGTCCTTGAGTTCTTTTCTTCTTTTCCAGATCCTTGCTCCTCATGGTACTTCACATCTGGAGTCCATGAGTTCGTTCTTTCTCTCAAATAAACTCTACCTTAACCCTTTAAAAAATAAAAGAAAAAGTAAAACTGCGACATTCAAAAACTCGGCCACAAGGACATTGTCCCTATGAAGGTTTTATAATGCACTTTTTCACTATTTAACTTCAGTGGCCACTTGAGACAAACACTTCTAAGAGCATTCTTCCACCATTGATTAAGACTGGGTGGCAGGAGGCAGGGATAATATTCCTTGAGCCTTCTGAGCTTCTGTGCAGGTGGCAAATGAGCTTGCAGCTCCAGTATCTTTCTTGTCCATGGCTTTGATGACACACACAGCAGCTAATTCCATGAGGAATATGAATGCCTGTTTTCAGCCCATGTTCATCTATGTTTGGCTTAGCATAAACATAATCTCTTACTACGTTTGCATTGAGAGACCTAGCATGTGTAACCAGCTCGTTAATGAAAAATTTTTGACAGATAGTATTATACCCCAACCTTCAAACTCTCTTAGCATTTTTCAAAAGGTTTTTAAATTACAACTTGTATCAAATTCTAAGAGTTAAAAATGGATTTTCATTGTGGAAAATGAGGATTTCAATTGAAACAATACCCAATGTGCATAGCACAGCAACATCTCAGCAAATCCCTGATTACTTTTTAATTCGAATTAACAGCTGAAAATATTTGCAGTTTTACCCTTCAGAGAAAATCTCGAATTACTTATGTTTTTCCCTCTCACCAACTGATCATCATTTGATGAATTTTGTATCTCCATTGAGGGTTTCACAGTTCCCACCCCTTACGCTGGATCTTCTCACGTGATTTTTCATAGGCAGTGCATCTTCATATACTTCTTACCTCCTACTCTTCCTCAGGATGAGATGAGTTCAGAATCCCTGGAAACTTTATGCTTCAAATCCATGAAGCAGTTTTCATGCTCTGCCATGAAAAATCTAGTTCAAAATCAAAGCAGGTTGCTTTTTTTCCCCTGACTTTTAGCAAAACCTTTCTCTCTCAGTCTATGTGTCTTCTTCAGGTGAAGTTATTTTCCTGAGCACAAAGAAAATACAACAGATCATGTTCTTGCAAAGTACATGTCTTGGAATAAAAAAATTGGTTGCCGAGCATCTGAAACTTTTTTTTGTATTTTAAGTTTTTCTAATATGAGAACTTCTGAAATCTAAGAATTTAGAAAGATGCTTGAGACCTTCATTTTTACTTAAAAATTCTCTCTCCTCCATTTCACTCTAGTTTGTGTGCTTGTTTCTGCCTGCTTATATTTAGATTATCAGTGGACCAGGGCTCTGTGACTTTAATACTTTCAATGCTTCACTTCAGACTGCAAAGAATGGTATAATCAGTGTGGCATGCCATCTTTATTGAGTACTTCACCGTGAGAATATAAAATAAATATTTGCAATGTCAGCGATGCTTTCTACTCAGGTTGGAATTCTCCTTAGAGTTCAAGGTCTGCTTGATGACTTCCCACCCATGGAGATGGTAAGAATTTGCCTGTAGCATCTGCAGGGACATTAATCACTTGACTTCACATAGATGAATTTAAAAACAAGCAAACACTCCAGAAAAAAAAGCTGAATGGGCGTATGTTTCCCTTTTCTTTCACTGGTCCCAGCACAACTAAAATAACGATTATGTTTTTTGCTGTTATTGTTGCTGCTGATAATGATCCATCCTATTTATCTTTCTTTCAAGTGTTAGGAATCAAACTGTCTTCACAAAAAATTTATAAATCTTAAGTCCATATTTACTGAATTTGAAAAACACATGTATTGTATCCTCTAAACACCAATGAAGACACAGATCCCAAACAAATGGTTAACTTCTTTCTTTCAGGTCTTGTAAAGATAAATGCCCAGCCTTGAAATATGTTATTAAAAAGGATGTTTGACCTCTATATTCTGACCCAAAACCAAGAACTGAAGAGGCCCATTGTATAACTAGTTATTTCTGTAATTTATAAAAGTAATCTCTTGTCTATCTCTGTCTCCAAAATGCCATAATTATTGAAAATCTTACTAATTACTTTTCTAAATTATAAACATATTACTGAAGAGATGTATACTAAATGAAAATGACATATTTATTTTGGAGTAAAGAACTTAATCTTGATATATTTTTACATATTCATTGCTTAAAAATAAATTATCATAGGACTTGGGAGATGGTTCAGGGGTTAAAATCTTTGCCCTGCAAGCAAAAGACCTGACTTTGGATCCTTAGATCCCACATAAAAATGTCAGGCAGATACAGTGGTAACCTACAATTCTGATGCTGGAAGATGGAGCGTGGGAAACACCAGAGCAAAGCAATAAGGAAGTAGAACAATACAGGTTGATTCTTGAAGTCACCCTTGAGCCTCCATGGGCATACACTCAAATAACTCTTGTATACATGTAAATACACAAACATACACAGACACACAAAATAAATTATAACAAGAAACTATTATAAAATGGATAATTCTATTCAAATAATATTGAAGTAATATCAGAGGAATTATAACAATTGTAAGTAGACATGCTAAACAATATATGTATGTTCAAAATATCCATAATTGAAACAGTAACTGAAAAAAAGTTTTTGAAGGACAGATATTTCTGACATAAGAAACATTGTAACAACCCAGCAGTTGTCAGTGGTATTTTACTGCTAAGAAAAATATATATTATCAAACCTCCAAAAATGAAATACATGAAGAAACAAGATTTTTATTTTATGAAAAATGAATTAATCTCTTACATTCTTCCATTCCTATCCAAAAGTCTTATTTACTAAATAAAATTTCCAATCACTTGAAGCAAAAAAATGAGGAAAAACAAGTGTTTAGATTATGTAAAATGGAAAGCACCCTGTAAATGTGTTGTTATTCCTTTGTCTGTTAAGAGTCAATGTCCGTGGCAATTCAATCTCTGTATATAATAGTGCTGCTGGCATCATGTGAAGCATCCCAAAAAGCAGTAAATAAAGTACTTTCATGTAAGCATTACATGAAAGGTTTTTTTTTGAGATAGAAAGCGGGTAAATCCCAGAGTACAAATAAAGTTGATCATGGAAGCGTGTTTCTAAAGTCACAATGATCCTATGGGGAAGCAGGAATAAAATCAGAATCTCAGAAGCTCAGGGACTAGATAGTGAATGTTCACTAGACAGGTGAACACCAAAGTGACCCAGTCTGAAACAAGGATGAAGGTCAAGACCAACCCTCAAAGTTTGCTTCTAACTGCTACAAGTGTGCCACGACATGCTTGTGTCTGAGCTGACATACAATAATCTGTCACGCACATACTAGAAAACTAGAAAAAAAGGGAGAAATAAATCAAAACGTAAGCATAAGCAATATTTTATCTTTTTAATAAGAATGTTCAAAGCATAGGTTGCTAAAGCAAATAACTGAGATTCTCTGAATACCATAAATTTCATAAATGTTTACTAGGCAAACGAAGGAAATAGCAGTCTGAGGAGACTACCTTCAGATTTAAAATATTTTTCAAATTATCCCCCATCCAATCAATTATCGTACAGAATACATAAGGAACTCAGAGAACTCCACAATAACTAGCAAGTAATTGGAAGAGTGAACAGAAGACCATGGTTTCAAAGAAGATGCACATGTGGACAATAATTTCAGGCAAACTTATTCAGCATCTCTAACCATTAGGAAAATGAAATGCAAAACCAAATTCAGAGTCAGAATGTCAGGAACAAAAGAAAACTTAAAATGCAATGAATTCTGGCAAGGACCAGAATCTCATTCACTCACTTGTTGGTAAGCATGCAAATTAACATAAGTAATAAGAAAAACAGTATGGAGATTCGTATTAAAAAAAAAAAAAAAGACCTGGCTCCTCCACCTGCCTGCCCGCCCCAGATGCTCTTGGTCACCCTGCATCTCAGATAACGCCCACCAGCCCATCCCAGCTCCTCCCACCGGCCAGCCTGAGCAGCACCCAGCCTGCCCAGGGTTGGTTGGACCTCTAGACCACTCCCCCGGTCCCAGGTGAAGTGTGCCAACAGTGCGCCACCAGCCCCTTTGCTCGTCCACCCACCCAGGCGTCCCCAATGCTTCAGGTTACCCTGCGTCTGAGGAAGACACACTGCTCCTCAGAAACAAAGAGAGTCCAATGAAAACCCAAGCAAAGCTCTAGGGGACAAACAGCATACATCTGAAGTCCTCTAAAATCATCCTATCACATGGGAAAGATTCTTTACATCCAGCCCAAAGATAAGTAAACTCCTTTTGATCATCCTGCTTCTTTCAATTATTAATCATTGTAGATTAACTTTTCCATATAGCCACACCCAAACTATGTAAAACTTTAGGGACTATTCCACTTACCCTCACATATCATCAAGGTACTAAATTGTAAAAGTGCACCACTACCACACTAATATTCACTTCCTGTCTACTAAACCTATCTTAGTTGATGTACTAACAGCCTAATACCCCCATCCAGGAAATAATAACAACAGACAAACATACCCTCCTTCAAGGCAACCACTAGTAATAACTGCCAGAGAATATTAATATCAACTAGATCAGTTCATTCAAAAACACACAGATTTTGAAAGGTCTTAAGAGACAAAACAACAATGCCCAAGTCAAAACACAGATCCATGAGAAACAAAACCCAAGAAGACAAATCTCCCAATGAAAGAATTAACCCCATAATGATAGATTCAAACCAAAACAAATTCACAGAAAATAACCAAGAAAGCCAGGCCCAGAAAAATGACTTTCAGATGATGATCATTACGATGATCAATATTATGAAAGAGGAAGTCTGGGAGGAGTAAAATAACCACATCAACCACTTTGACCAGGAACACAACAGACACTTGGAGGAGTTGAGAAAAACAGTTCAAGAAACAAAAATAGGTATAGAGCAGTTAAAACAGTCTCAGGCAGAGTTTAAAACTGAACTAAAAGACAAATTATCTTCAACCCAGAACTCAACAGAGAGTCTTATCAAGCAGAACTAACAAAGAAAAAAATAGAATTTCAGACCTTAAAGACAAACTGGGAGTATTAACTAGCTCAATGGAAGAGTTTGTTAAGCCAAAAAGATACTTGAGAGAGATATTCAAGAGTTATTGGATACTCTGAAGAAACAAAACATGCACATTCATGGAATACCAGAGCAAGAATTCCAAAATACCACACTTAAAGAAATTTTTCAAATTATCATCAAGGAAAACTTCCCTCATCTAAAGAATGAGAGGTCCATCGAAATACAAGAGGCATTCTGCACACCAAACAGATATGACCAAAATAGAAACTCGCAACAGCAAATAATAGTTAAAACACTCCACATTCAAGACAAAGAAAAGGTGCTGAGAGCTTCAAGGGAAAAAAAGCAAGTCACTTATAAGGTAAATCTATTAAAATAACAAATGAATTCTCAATGGAAACAGTAAAAGCAAGAAGAGCTTGGAGAGATGTACTTCAAGTAGGAAATGAGTAAAAATATCAACCCAGGCTGATATACCCGGCAAATCTATTCCTCATGATCAAGGGAGAAAGAAAAGTTTTCCAGCACAAAGACAACTTTAAGGCATACATGTCTACCAAACCAGGCCTTCAAAAAATACTACAAATGATATTCAAGCTTGAAGAAAAAAACAAGCATATCCAGGAGGACAGAAGGGAAGTATAATACCACCAAAACCTAAAAGCCAAATAATATATTTACAAAAGCCAATAAACATAAAAATGTCTAGGAATTAAAAATAATTTCCCCATTATAAAATTAGATGTCAATGGAATTAACTCTCCAATCAAGAGACACAGATTACAAACTTGGATTAAAAATCATAACACATCAATCTGCCTGCTTTCAGGAAACTCATCTCACCACAAAAGAGAGGCACATCCTAAATATAAAAGGCTGGTCCAAAATTCTGCAAGCTAATGGAACCAGGAGAACAGGCAGGGGTAGCCATTATGCTACCAGACAAAGTGGACTTCAAACCAGAAAAAAATCATAAGAGACACAGATGGATACTAAATTTTAGTCACAGGTACAATTCATCAGGAAGATTTCATAATACTGAACATATATGCACCTAATACAGGCCCCTCCACATTCATTAAGCAAACCCTTCAGCATCTAAAGTGAGAAATCAACCCATAAATGACAATTCTTGGGGATTTCAACACTGCCCTGTCAACATGGGAGAGATCAACAGGTCAAAAATTTAACAGGGACACTTTGGAACTTAATCAAACTCTCACTGAAATGGACCTTACAGATATCTATTGAACTTTTCATCCATGCACCAGTACACAGAACTTTCTCCAAAATAGATCACATATTGGGCCACAAAACGAATCTCCACATGTACAGGAAAGTTGAACGCTATCAGACCACAATGGTCTAAAGCTTGACATCCACAACACAGCAACAGAAAATATACTAAGTCCTGGAAACTACATACTGTGATGCTGAATGAGAATTGGATTCAAGAAGAAATTTAAAAGGACATTCAAGATTTTCTGGAAGTGAACTATAATGAAAATACAACTTACCAAAATCTTTGGGACACAATGAGAGCCCTAAGAGGTAAGTTCATAGCTCTTAATGCCTACATCAAAAAAATGGAAATGTCACAATTAAATAACTTAACAATGCAGCTTATAGCTTTAGAGACACTAGAACAATCCGTTCCCAAAAGCAGTAGAAGAGAGGACATCAGCAAATCAGGGGTTAAATATCTGAAATTAAGATAAGGAAAACGATACAGAGAATCAACCAGTCAAAAAGCTGGTTCTTTGAAAAAAATCAATAAGATTGATATACCCCTAGCTAAACTAACCAAAAGCAAGAGAGAGGAAACCCAAATTAACAAAATTAGAAATGAAAATGGAGTTATTACTACTGATACCCAAGAAATCCAGAGAATTATAACATCATATTTCAAAAACTTATACTCTGTGAAGTTTGACAACAAAAAAGAGATGGATGAATTTCTAAGTAAACACAACTTACCTAAATTGAATCTGGAAGTTGTGAATTATTTAAATAGTCTTATAACATAAGAAGAAATTGAGGAAGTAATCTCAAATCTTCCCACCAAAAAAAGTCCTAGACCAGATGGATTCAGCACAGAGTTCCACCAGACATTTAAGGAGCTAATAACACCAATACTCCTTAAACTGTTCCATCAAATAGCAAAGGAAGGAACACTACCAAATTCCTTCTATGAAGCTAATATCGTCTTAATCCCAAAACCTAATAGAGATACACTTAAAAAAGAAAACTATAGGCCAATCTCTCTGATGAACACAGATGCAAAGATTCTCAACAAAGTCTTAACAAATCAGATTAAAAAACATATCAAAAAGATCATTGATGGGGACCAAGTAGGCTTTATCCCCGGCACACAAGGTTAGTTCAACATACCCAAATCAATAAATGTAACTTGCCATATAAACCAGTCCAAAATCCAAAACCATATGATACTATCAATAGATGCAGAAAAAGCTTTTGACAAGATCCTAGAGAAGGTTGGAATGCAAGGAACCTTTAGGAATATAATAAAAGCTGTATACAACAAGCCTACAGCAAGGATTATATTCAACGGGGAAAAATTTAAAGCATTCCCACTTCTATCAGGAACCAGACAAAGTTGTCCACTCTCACCACTTCTATTCAATATTGTACTTGAAGTCTTAGCTGAGGCCATAAAACAAGAAAGGGATATAAAGGATTTAAATCGGTAAGGAAGAAGTCAAGTTAACTCTATTTGCAGATGGCATGATCTTATACCTGAGTGATCCCAAAAACTTCATCAGGAAGCTCCTGGAACTAATACAGAAGTTCAGCAGTGTGGCAGGATACAAAATAAATGTACGAAAATCAGTGGCCTTTCTATATGCCCAGAATGAAAGAAGTGAAAAAGCCCTAAGGGAAACAATCCCATTTAGTATAGCCCCTAAAAAAATGAAATACCTTGGCATAAACCTAACCAAAGAAATAAGAGACCTTTACAATGAAAACTTTAAACCCCTAAAGAAAGAAATTGCAGAAGACACCAGAAGGTGGAAAGACCTCCCATGTTCCTGGATTGGCAGAATCAACAGCATAAAAATCACCATCCTACCAAAGGCAATATACAGATTCAATGTTATACTAATTAAAATCCCAAAGCAATTCTTTAAAGAAGTTGACCAAGCAATCTCAATGTTCATATGGAGGCACAAAAGACCCAGGATAGCAAAAACAATCCTGAGTAACAAAAACACTGCTGGAGGTATCACCATACAAACCTTAGTCTATACTACAAATCCATAGTTATAAAAACAACTGACTCCAAAATAGACACACAGATCAATGGATAAGGTTTGAAGACCCAGATATAAGCCCACACAACTACAGCCATTTGATCTTTGTCAAAGGGGCCCAAAAAATCCAATGGAAAAAGAACAGCATCAACAAATTGTGTTGGCAAAACTGGATATCCACATGGAGAAGATTAAAACTGTACCCGTACTTGTCACCATGTACAAGAATTAACTCCAAATGGATCAAGGACCTCGATATAAGTCCAGAGTTTACAAAAACCATAATTGAAAGGGTAGGGTACTCCCTCAAGCTGATTGGGCTAGGCCAACAGTTCCTAAACAGACATTCGATAGCACGGTCACTACAACCAACACTCAACAGATGGGATCTTGTGAAATTAAAGATCTTCTGTTCAGATAAAGAGACTGTAACTGAAGCACAAAGAAAAGAAACAGAATAGGAGAAAATCTTCACTAACCACATATCTGATAGAGTTCTATTATCCAGAGTACACAAAGAACTTAGAAAACTAAGCACCAAGAAAACAAATGGCCCAATTAAACAATAGGCCATGGAACATAAAAGAAACTTTACCAGGGATGAAATTAAAATGTCTAACAAATATCTTAAAAAATGCTCCACATCCTTAGCCATCAGAGAAATGCAAATCAAAACTTCCCTGAGATATCATCTCACCCCGGTCATGATGACAAAAATCCACAATACAAACAACACCAAATGCTGGAGAGGATGTGGAGAGAGGGGAACTCTCCTGCATTGCTGGTAGGAATGCAGGCTCATACAGCCACTCTGGCGAGCCATCTGGAGATTTTTAAAGAAATTTAAGATTGAAATGCCATATGTCCCCTGCTATTCCACCTTTGGGAATAACACCCCATACAGCAAAAATTCACCTCGATAACAAAAGCACCACCATGTTCATAGCAGCACTGTTTACAATAGCAAAGTGATGGAATCAACCCAAATGTCCAACAGTTGATGATTGGATGAGGAAAATGTGGTACATCTATACAATGGAGTACTACTCAGCTATCAAAAATGATGAATTAATTTACTTTGCTGGGAAATGGATGGAATTAGAAACAATTATATTGAGTGAAGTATCCCAGACACAGAACATAAGCACTGTATGTACTCTAATAGGTAGATCCTAGTACCAAACCCACTTAGAGACACTCAAAGATAAATCTCTGTAATACCTACAGTAATTGCAAAGATTATAAATAGGAAGGATGGGGAAGGAAGGCCCTACCAGAGACAAGGAGGGAGGGGATCATGTCACAGCAGAGAAAATAGGCCACCATCAAGGACTGTAAGTATGTAATGAGACATCTGGTTAAGTTCATAGACTTTCCTTCCTGATCATTTGCAACTGATGGGATATGATCTCACCAGAAAGGGAGAGCATATAGTCTGGCAGATAGAAAGTAACTATTTCGCAATAGCAGACTAACCCCCCCACACCACGGTCTCCTACTTTTATTCCTTCTATCTTTGAATATACTCTTATAATAAGACTCTAATTTAATGGTTTTTATCTCTGGCCAGGGGTGACATCCAATACCTATCAGGATGGAGCCAAGGGCATTGCAGGAGCAGCAAAACTTAAAAAAAATAAGCAAACCATAATTCAGAACATCAGAGACTCTATATCAACTACCTGGAACTAGGCCAGTCCTAATCTCTCCCCATCCTGAAGCTCAGGGAAATTTGTGGAAGAGGGGCGGTAAGATTGTAAGAGCCCAAGGATGGGGAGGAACAATGATATGCAAGATACTCCACACAAGTTAGGGCCAAAGCAGTCATAATAGGACTTTACATGACCTGCACAATGACCAACACATTATTGATCCCACAAAGTCTAGCATGGACTAAAGGCACTAGGATCCTTAGAAGCTAGGGATTAACAGCCACAATCGTGTTCCTATACTTAAGGGGAACATAAGAAAGAGTTCTAGGAAATGACACTGATTCTTTACACCTCATCAGAAAGGAGGACCCAGAGGAAAGTTTGACATACACATTAAAGGATTCTCCAGGGATGGGGGGGGGAGGAGGCACTGGAAGATAGGGAGGGAGGGGGGAAGGAAGGGAAAAAGGAGGAGGGAGTGAGGGGTTCCAGGGAAGGGTGGAGGGAGGAGGGGACCGGGATACCTATTAAGTTGGTATGAGTGAAAATAAATAAATTATTAAAATAAAGAAATAAATAAAATAAAAATTTACACCAAGAAAAAAAATGACCACATAAAACTAAGACACATCAGATCTAGCTATACTATTAGATGCACAAAAGAGATCACTGTGTAGTCATGTATATTACAGAACCATTTATAATAGCCAAGCTATGAAATCAACCTATGAACTAATGAGTTTAGTAAACAAATCCACAGTAAGCAGTATTTGACTACAAAGAAATCTTTAAAGTACGAAATAAAAGTCTTTCACAAACTTGCATTGTCACAAAAAGAAGTTTTCTCTCTCTATTTTGACCATTGAACAGGCAACCCAGACACTTAAATATGAATTGTAGTAAAATAAGTTTAGTTCTAGTTTTTTTTGTTCAATGAACAATGTACCATGTAGGTAGCAGGTCTTTGAAACAATCTTTTTTCAGTAAAATTCTTGGCAAACTCCCAATAGTTAACACTTCACTTATCATCCATATAGTAATTGAGTACTACTTTTTTGATTTCTAGAATTATAGTATTAGAGGTTTAGATATAGTCACAAAACTGGGCATTATGAAATGTCTCACGTTGGAAATATTTTGCCATATATTATAAATGCTCATTTCTTAACTTTTTGTACTTCCTTCTATATGACATTGGTAAAAATATATGCAGAAAAAAATGCCAAAGAATAAAATTCCTGGATTCATAAAAAAACTAAAGTCTTAATATTATTTCAGTAAAGTAGAAAAAATAAATGAAGTATGAAGGTTTAAAGTTATTATTTTGTGATAGGAAATGTGGCTTATTGTAAATTTTTGAGATAAATGAATATGTATATGTATCTTAGTATAAATTACACATAGCAAGTATTTCCAAATATTATCATCACTTTAATTTTAAATATTCTTGTGTGTGACATTTTGCAGAGAAGCATTACATAGAGATTTTATTGTGTGTCAAATTTTAAAATGATCTAAACATAAATTTGTTAGGGAATATTTTTAATTATGCCATTAAGAGATGACATATTTTGAATACTTATTCATGAAGTGTATGCATTGAATTATTTATTTGTATAATTAATTTGCTTTTAAATGTGCAACTTGGGCTAGAGAGATAGCTTAGGGGTAAGACTGTCTTGCAAGCAGAAGGGCCTGAGTTCGGATTCCAGGTCCCACATAATAATGCCAGGCATAAACAGTAGTAGCTGCACTTCTGGCTCTGGTGGGGGAGCCTGGTAAATCCCAGCGGAAGCAAGGAGGAGACAGAAGCAATCCAAGATAATTCCGAAAGTCCAATCTTGTCTTTCACAGGAACACATGTCCCCTCACACACACACACACACACACACACACGCACACGCACACGCACACGCACACGCACACTAAAAATATTTAAAAATCAAATCTTGTTGCTATGTGACATCATTCTTGAAATTTTAGTACATAAATTTTATTTTTAATATTTAATTTTCTCAAATAAAATGATTTTTCCATTTAAATTCACTTGCAATTTTTTAATATGTAGCCTTTTACATCCTGTGACTGAATATAAAAATTTTATAAGTTGATTCCAACTAATTTTCCATGATATTCAGTGTAAATTGAATTAGTTCTTTGACAATTTCACCTCAGTGTACAATGTACTCTGAGCACACTCACTGCCCATACTGTCCACTCCTCCTTTCAGCCCTGTTTATTACTCCCCTACCCCATTCTTTCCTACAAAGTTCTTTCTCACAGTACTGAGACCTCCAGATTCCAGTGGAAAGTTCTAGACTCGTGGTCACACGAATGGCTATGGCTAAATTAAGTAAATCACAAAACAAAACAGTCCAACTAATTTTATTTCCAATTTGAGGAACATAAAGGTATAATGAAAATTTTGTCTTAATTTTTATTTTAGTTTTTTTTTTGCTAAACAATTTCACATTACTCACAAAATTATAAGAGAAACATGTAATGATTTTTTTCACAATTTTTGTGCTCTTTGCTCTAGGGGTTAGTTTAAATGCTAAACTGCTATACTGATTATAGATATGAACAGATTTTCAAAGGTTGGCTTTCTGGATCTCGCCTTTTAAAATATAATTTATGGAGTCTGAGATTAGCAAGACCACAATGTGTAAGAAAAGAGTGCCCTGAAATTTTTAGTGTTTTGTTCTTTGCTATTCACTGGTGATGTCTGTGAGTCAGTGAATAATTCCAGTCACATTTGTCTAAGAATAAGCAGGTAAAGATCTTTTAATATGTCAACATCAACCTCAAGATGTCATTACTTGCAGAAGTTTTGAGTAGTAGCTTTCAAACATACAATCTTTCCTAAGAATAAAATTTTCCTCTCATACACTTAAAACAAGCAACCCCTGATTCCATTTTTTACTTAGCATCACTTTAGACCTGTTTCTTCTATACATTTTTAAATTGAGAATTCTCCTCTTATACAAACAAAATGAGCAGTATCCCTACCCCCTCTCCTGTTTCCCCCTTTCTTTCACACAATCCCCTCCCTTCACAAATCCATCCCTTCAAGCTCCTGAAAACAGCACTTAGATAATTTTTTAAATAATACCTTTTAATTTTCTCAAGAAAAGACTAATTCCTAGTTATTTCCCTTAATGCAAATACACATAAAATCATCATGAAGCATTCTTCTGAAATAGGAATGGTTCTCAATACTGAGTCATAATTTTTTTAACATTTTCTATCTCCATCTTTTTATCAAGGAACTCATATAACAAAATGACTCTAAGACAAATAAAATGAATCTGATACAAAAATCAAATATCAATATCAAACTATTGATGTCTGCTCATATTATTTCTTAATGGTAATTAAAATAACACAAAAAAGGAAAAAATGAAATAATAATGACTTCTGCTTCAGTTAAAATGAAATAAGCTCTATTCCAGAATCAATATGATCAAAGAGAAAAAAGACTAGCTGTCCATACATTATTTAGGTGAAGGAAACAAACAAATAGAAAAGCTAGACATATGAGACAGGTGCAGTTGGCAAAAACCAAACAAAAACAGAAGATGAAAAGTAGAAGTAAAATCTGAATTCTGTTACTCATTAGATAGCTTTCTACAATTTATGTTGACGTCTTGAGAATTTAAGGTTCATCAATAATTATGAAAATGGATGGCCAGTGAACTAGCTCAATGGGTAAGTCACTCTCAAGCCAGGTGACCTGACTTTGATTCCTGGAAGCACATCTTTCTTCATTTTCTCTTTGCCTTTCTCTCAAACAAATAAATAAATTTTAAAAACATATTTATGAAAAACTGAATAACTATAGAGAGCAGATCCTTTGTTATCATTCATGGTGAAAGAATGTTAAGTAGAATACTAATTCAAAGCTGTAATGTAATGTGTTGGTTTTAAGAACATCAACATCAGTGTAAACTTTAGGTCTTTGTTTTATTATCATTACAAATCACCTGGGTTATAATAGGCAATTTAAAAACTCCATCTAATTTCAGGTTATATTTAAATGCAGAGTTAGAGGTATTGTAAATACTCATAAATATATCTAGCTATAAGAACACTAAACCATGAATTTTTCATCTTTCACTGATACATAACATGTAAAAGATTAAGTATAGAAATGTTAAAATAATGAAAAATAATTAATGAAAACTTATAGAAATGGCTATTCATTGAATACCATGTCTAGTCAATTCGACTTACAGTATTAAGTGTATCTTTGTCCAAGACCAGAACCGATTTATTTGCTTTTGAATCAGAACATATCATGGCACACAAAGGACTAAAAGAGAATAAAGTTGGGGATCATGCTTGTGATTTTAAGATTTATTATAAACCAATGGTAGGGAAAGAAGGCTAGTTTTCACGTAAGGATAGAAATAGGTCAACACAAATAAACAAACCATAGGGAAAGAACCACTAATATTTCAGTCATTTGATCTAAGACACATAATACCACAGGGATGAAGTGGAAAAACTGCATATCGTCCAAGATTCTAGAGAAACTGGAAATGCCCATGGGAAAAAAATTTAAACTTCATTTCTAATGTGCATGGCACAGGAATGAATCCCAAATGGATTAGAAGGCACTATAAATAAAAAGTGAAAAACATTTATAATACAAAACTGTAGAATATGTTCATGACTATAAGATGGTCAAGGACATTCTTCATAAAAGAAAGTGTTGTTAAACTAAGCTCTCTTAGGATTAAACATTTTGGTTCATTATAAAGTGCCATTAATAAAAGTGGGGCTTGGGAGTTGACTCAGGTTAAAGTCTTTCCCTGAAAGTAAAAGGACTTGAACTGAGATCCCCAGTTCCTATGCAAAAATCCCAGGTGAATATGGCAGCAACCTGAAAATTCAGAGTTAGAAAACAAAGTCTGGGAAACTCCAGAGCAAAGTAACAAGGAAGTAGAGCAACCTGAGCCTCCACCGGCACATTCAAGTGGCCTCTTTTACACACACATGCACACACACACACTTGCAGATTGAGGGAGAGTGGGAGAGAGAAAGGCATATCCAGTCTGAAATATAGAAGGGTCAAGAAACGTAATAAATTTGAGCAAGAAGAATTTATCAGTCATTAAGGCTGCCCAATAAAGAAAACTTTGCAAATAACCAATGCATGAATTTTCATCCATGTAATAAATTAAAGATTTTATTTTTCAAATGATGTCTTTTCATCTCTCCAAAATGTTAAAGCTATTATTTTCTTATAGTAAAGCTAATAGGTTTGTTGCATAGTATTTCAACGGTACAGGAAAAGAGCACTTTAACCTACAGTCAAATATTTTGTCTCCATTGCAAACATCCATAGCCACTAGAAAAGAAATATTTCCCTATGCTAACTTGCAGGCATTTCAGAAGTATTTTGAAAATATTCTTGCACTTTCTAAGATTTTTTTATTATATTTTCTTTCTTATTATATATGAATAGCTTGATTTTTATATTATAATAATCATAAAAATAATAACAATCGTCATGAACACTTAAGCACAATTAGCACAAAATTATAAATATGCATTTATTATTATTTCCTTGAGTATGAAAATCTAAATTAATTTGAGAATCTAAAACCTGCACCTGTTCTTGCTAGGACCAGCTTTTTGTGGTTTAATGCTTCCTGCAGTTGCCAAATTGCAATGCTTTGTATTAAAAATAATAAATATCTTCCTGAATATACATGAGTATATTCATACATATGAGTATATATAAGTATATATATGTATATATATAGTCATTTAGCATGTAATGGTACATTATTTTGTGAAAATTCTAGATTCTGGCAGGTTGCCACAAACAAATGAACTATAATGCAACAAATATTAAAACCAAGTCAAGTAATGTAAATAGATGATAGAACTCTCCTAAAAGTGTATAGTGTTTCCTGCGCTAAAGTGCCAGCATCTATCATTACACTATGCACCCAGTTCTAGTCTCAAAATCTTGCTTCTATAGTAACCTAAAAATTTCCTCAATGAATATCACTGTCAGCTGAAGTGCTTTGGTCAGAGATAGTTATATCAGAGACTTGAGAAATTTAGAAATGGAAAACTAGCTTTGATTTGCATTTTTCCAAAATCTATGATTACCTAAAAGAGGTGGTGTTACAAAGATGTCTTATTCAAAGAAAGAACCTAAGAAGGTTTTGACAGTGGGACACAACATATGTAAATGGAGAAACTGAAGGAGGTGTGCTAATTAGATTTAAAGGTGTCAGCTTGACAATGGAAGGCTCAGTTCTGGGTACATTTTTGAAGAATTAAATATTAAGTCAAGTCCTGAGCAAGCTCGTAAGAGATTATGAAATTGATGGACATGGACCCAGCTCACACGGAAGGACCATTCCACAAGCAGTGAGTAGAAGGGAGGAAGTTGGTTTAGCGCTTTGGCAACTTGAGCATACTTTGGTGGAACTGCTGTCAAGTGAGGTTTGCTCCTCTCTGAGCAATTTATGTGGATACAGTGGGGTGAGCCCCTTAAGATCCCGATGCTAACATGAGCTCTCCAATCAAGCTGGACTGTGAACTGTAAAAGAAACTTAAGGAAGAAATAACAAACCGTGCTCCACTAAGAGGTTTAGTTTTATATTATTGGCAAAATGTAGACATCAGGATGGAAGTACAAAAGGATAGAGGACAAAAGAAGATATGTGGATTAGGAAGGAAAGAAAGGAGCAATAAAGAATGGGGGAAGAGACTGTAAAGGAAGCAGTGAACTGGAAGGAAGGGAAGTTGAGAGAGACTGGTGAAAAGGACGAAGGGGAAGAGGAAGTGGAGAAAGAAAGAGGAAGGGGCTAGAAAGAGGGTTCAGGAGTTAAGACTCTACCATACAAGCAGAAGTCCTGAGTTTGCATCCCAGGAGCCAGGTAAAAATGCCAGGTGGAAACCACTTTCTGGCCCACACTTCAGATCCTGGTGGGTGGAACCTGGGAAATCCAGAGTGAAGACAAAAGGAGATAGATGGCAGCCCAAGAAGGGGCCCCAAGCTATGCCACTGAGTCCTGAATGCTCTCTAGTGTAGATAACTCAGAGAGAAGTAAGCACCCCACATAAACAGATGCTCCGGAGGACGGGAGGGAGAAAGCAGGAAACACCAAGATAGGAGGAGGGAAGGAAAAAAGGTGAGAGGGAGGGAAAAAGTGTAAGAAAGTATAATGGGAGACAACAGGGCGAAGGGAGAGGAAAGGGAGAAGAAAAGGGGTACCTTGAGCTTGTATAATGGTAAAAATTGTAATATTAAAAATAAATACATGAAACAAAATAAAAAGAAGATCAGTGCAAGTCACACTTGGACCTCCACAGAGACACACAGTGTCCTCTCTGTCTCTCTCTCTCTCACACACACACACACACACACACACACATACACACACACATGCACACATAAATTAATTTTAAAAAGAAGAGGAAATGGAGAAAGGAAAGGGAAGGAAGGGGAAGTGGGGAAAGGAAGAATGAGGGAAGTGGAAGGGGCTCGGGGGTGGTCCATTTTGAGCACATGAAATAACTTTACTCTAAACAGAGTAATTTGTGAAATGTCAAGGTTTTGAAAGAATCAGCACATTTAAAGTAACACCAGAACAAGTGCTATAATACTTTACCTGTATTTCTAACTGTGCAACTGGTTTCTAGTGTCCTTAAAAAAAAATCAGCAACTGGGATAGGGACATGTGTAAAGGGTTAAACTCTCAGCCTTGAAAGCAGAAGAACCTGAATTCTCACAGGATTTCATGGATTTCATGTAAAAACCCTGAGTGTAGGTCAGTCTGCAAATCCCACCCAAGTGCCTGGGAAAACCCACAGCAAAGCATAAAGGGGGAAGAGCAATCCAGATTATTCCCAAAATCATCCTTGAGCCTCCTCTGACATACACGCAGTGCTGTGTGATACACACAGATACACACACACACCCATACATGCCCACAGAGATGCATAATAAAATAATATACAATATTTAAACAGTCAGCAACTGTGGTTATTTGCCCAATAGCTTCACCCTCCTCTCATATACAATTAAGAGGGAATGTAGCTGGGAAGAGGGTCAACAGGAGTGGAAGAGAATGAGAGGATAATGGAGAATAAATATGTTCACAATGCATTGTTTATGTATGGAATTTTCAGATTGAAAAAAACTCTTAACTTTCTCCATCCTTAGTTTATGTAAATGGAAAAATTAATTGCTTAAGGCAGCATCTTCAAGGTTTCTCTTAGCCTTCAAATTCTAACCTTCATAAATTTCCACAGTAGGAGACAAATTAATTTAAGAAAAAATGATACAAACAACTGAAACAACGGGACTGTTTAGATAAAAGACACTTGAGTGTCTTCATAATTGATTGGTCTTATAAAAGACCAATCCTTGTGCGACTTCTGCATGCCTGACCCTCAAGATTCACCTGATGAAAGAGAATGGAACCAGCCCCTTGCTTGGGTGTCACCAATGAGATATGGAGATGGATAATATACTCTGAAGCTAGCATGATACTGACATTCATTTCCAAAGATGCTGCTGTTTATGGTATCTGTGGGAGAGCTGTAATGTGCTCGTACACCTAGGAGACTGGTTGTAAACTTATATTAGGCAATCAGGGAGACGATGATAAACACTACTTGAAAGAAGATAGTGACATGATCATATTTTAACACCTGCCTGCAATACAAGGATTCAGATAAGCCTGTGCATATGCTTAACACTGGCAGTAGAATTTACACCCAGTGTGTTGATCAAATCACATAAAAATCAAGACTCCTTGAAGAAGTCGGTTGTCTACTTTTACTGATCACTTGAGCTATATCATACAGTTAGAGCTGCCTTTGAAATGGAAAGCATTTATTTAAGGCACAGATAAAAAGGTTGTTCTTAGGAACCTTTCAGTTGCAATTTCAATTATTTTCTGACATGACACATTTCCTTCACAGATGCCTAGGCCAACTGCAGTATGGGAAATATGTATAGGAAAAAAGCCTTAGCTTATTAACTTGGAAATATGAATGTAGCTATTTGCATTTAACAGATTTTCTCTGATAAATATGGGAAAACAAGAAAATTTGGAAAATGTCGAAAGAAAACTTACAAAGAATTAGTAAGAACTAGTAACCCTGCATCTTTAGAATAAGATCATTAAATATGATATATTTTATTGAAAATATATTATATAACTATTGCAATATTTTGTTTTTCTTCAATTAACTTTATATACAAAAAATCATACAAGACGCCATAATTCAAGGACAATATTCATATGGCTGGGACTATATGTCACTTGTGAAGTGCAGGCATGAAGGACTAGAACCTCACTGGCATCTTCTGTCCTTGTTTACTCAGCAAGTTCAGATTGTGAACATCTTTGGGGACATTAATTCTTTTCTCAACAATTAAAGCTATGTTGGGTTGGAGAGATGGCTCAGGGGTTAAGACTCTGCCTCACAAAAAGAAGGTCCTGAGTTCAGATAGCAGATTCCACATAAAAATGCCAGGTGGAAATAGAGGTGGCTTACACTTCCAGCCCTGGTGGGCAGAGCTTGGGAAATCACAGAATGAAGCAAAAAGGAGGTAGAAGCAATCCAGAATGATTGCCTAAATCACCCTTGGTCCTCCACAGGGACACAGTACAGTCTCTCTCTCTCTCTCTCTCTCTCTCTCTCTCTCTCTCTCTCTCTCTCTCTCTCTCTCTCTCCTCTCTCTCTCTCACACACACACACACAAAAAAAAACACACACAATCCAAATATACATTTTCATTAATGTATACTTAAGTAATAATAGTATCCCAGTAAGGTAATGTTCCCTGAAAAAATACACTGTGAATCTACTGCTATAAGAATCCATTCTTGGTCAAATTTCTAATACAAATTTTCCAAGATTGCCTCATAATTTGATGCATATTTTGATTAAAACGATCATGCATATCTTATTTAAATAGTCACTATATTCATTCTCATATTTGCAATGTTTATGCAAATCTCCAAGGCTTTGCTATCTGCTTCTGTGACTACGACACAAGTACACAAGGAATGTAGTGTTTACAATGGACATTTATGGAGGGCAACAAGGCTGTTTATTTTCTAACTGTTTTATACACAGAAGTCATCAATTGCCTTCACTTCCACTGCAGGATTCCCAAAGACTCTTGTTCTCTAAAAGAACAGAGTGCTAATAAGGATTTGAGCGTGTGTGTGTGTGTGTGTGTGTGTGTGTGTGTGTGTGTGTGTGTGTGTGTGTGTGTGATTAGGAAGCAACAGTGTAGAGTACAGCAAATACAGTTAGACTAAAATTTTATTGTGCTCAGCAGTGTTGAAGCATTTTAGTAAGAGAGAGATCATTAGAGCCTCAGTTTCTACAAAGTTCCCTCTTTCCCTTCCAGAAGAATCTCCTCAGTTACATTTACCACAGAATCCCACCTCCCATAATTATTTAGAACAAAAAGGGAATACCTCACTCAGACTCAGAATTATTTAGAATTCCTCACTCAGATTCAGAATTATTTAGAACAAAAAGGGAATTCCTCACTGTTTCCTCAGTGAGAAAACTTTCAAGTCCTTGTACCTCAGTGATCATCTAACGAACTTACATATCATACTCGGTCAGACATTGGCATATGAGAAGGCATATGTAAAGTAAGATTTCACATTACACCATGGCAAATCAAAGCTTACATGCATAGCAATGTAATAGGTTGAGGGATGCCCATGTTTTGAAGAGTGATTAAGAATGAATAGAATGAGTACAGAAAGACAGAGGGACTAAGAAAAAGTACTAAGATTTTGAGATAAAACCACATGGAAATCTGTATGATTAATATATCAAAATATTTTTATTTAAGTAAAGAACAAGATCAGACGTTTACTATACAGGGAACACAGAGAGAAGAATATAGGGGAAAATGAAAAATGTCCCATGATGCTCCAACTAGAAGCAGAAGCAACTCAAAAACACTACAAGTAAAAGGTATGTGATCTTGATAAGTTGTTGATCAGAAATGTGTCAAAGATTCCCCAAAGTATATAGGCTTGTGTCATTATTCTTGATTTCCCTTCACAAGCTGATAGCAAGACCTTATTACTGAAGATGCAACACATAGGTCATAGACCATGTACAAAATATACAAACTGGAACGAGTCTAGAAGCTTCCTCCTTGCTGAACAGCTTTCATAGTACCAGAAAACACTATGAAAGCTACAGGGGTGGGGAAATAATCAACAGTTGCCTCAGTCTGTGATACTGGAAACTGCAATAACAATTACCCAGTCAAGAGGCGACCATCAGTGTAATGGTGGCATGAACCTCAAAGGGGGACAAAGCTTCCTGATTGGATTTAAAGACTACCCGTTGGTAAGAAGAACATTTCTAGTTACTGTAAATTAGAACATGAACCTATAAAAAAGGAAATCACATATCCCCAGGGGGAGCAACTTCCTTTAAACAACTGTTATTTTACTCATAGATTGGAAGAGTACTTGACATTCATCCTAGAATCTTCTTTATGCAATGGAAATGTTCATTACTGAAAATTTCAATTTTAGAAATGTGTGGACTCCTTAGACCTAAAGAGGACGGGCTGGAGAGGTGGCTCAGGGGTTAAGCCTCCGCCTTGCAGGCGGAAGGTCCCGAGTTCGGATCCCAGATCCCACGTATAGACGCCAGACGGAAGCGGGGGCGGCCTGCGCTTCTGGTCCTGGTAGGGCGGAGCCTGTGAATCCCGGGGCAGAAGGAGGTGGAGGCGTCCATGGTGGTTCGCGAATTCGTCCGTGGTTCTACACACACATACACACACACAGACACGCGCGCGCACATACACACAGTTGAATACTAAGCCACCCCCATCCCAAGATTCAGGGAACATGGGGAGCAGTAAGATTGTAAGATTGTAAGAAGTGCAGTAGGACACTATCTTTTAGACATGAAAGGGCAGTTGTGTATACATGAATTCACTGAAGCTATATATATATATTTCTTGAAGATCTACATAGAAATTGTCCTCTCAACATTTCACCATGGAAAGGGAAAGATCTCAAGAGGCTCCAGGGTTCCCTAGAGACTGGTGGGTGTTAATGCTGATGGAGAGGGAAAGGCTTTCCTTAACAGGACAGCCACTGATAAATGATTCATGCTCCATCAAGTACTTGGGCACATGTCCTCAAAGACAAACCAAATGAAACCCAGTGGACCACACATACATGCTAAAAGCCTTGAAAATAGGAGAGAGTCTGGCGGGAGAGAAAAGGGGTTGTAGTGTAAAGAGGAAGAGGAATACGATTGGGGATTAAGGTGTGAAAAATATCATAAATTTGCTTTATTTGTTTGTGTAACACTAAAAGAATAAAAAATAAGAGAGAAAAGATAGTATAGGTTTGCAGTAGTGAAATCTCAGGAACACGTAAATCCATGGGGACAGAAGTTGGATTGTTTGTTGCTTTGCAATGAGAGATACAGGTGGGAATAGTAGCTGAAGGGTTTGGGATTTCTTACTGTGTTGATGAAAACAATATAAATTTCACTATAGTAATGTGTGAACATATGTAAAACCCCACTAAGTATATAATTTAAGTGGATGAGATTTACTTTATGTTTATTATGGCCTATGATAGTTATCCTAGTTGTCAAGTTGACCACACCTAGATCAGCTGTCAGACCACATGAAGAGATCATCTGGATCAATACATTTGTAATGCAAAGGCCCTGGCCTAGATCTGATTGGAACCTCTCCGTAGCAGAGCATATAAAAGGAGCCATAGAAGAGAAGACTTGGAAGAGAGACTCACTGACGCTGAGCAAGAAAACACTCTTCCCTCTTGCTGCCCAGCTTCTTCACCACTTCCAGCTCTCCAACCCTCCAAGTCTTCAAGGTGACAAAAGTCTCTCTAAGAATCCTCCAGCCATCACCCATTGAACTACTGGGCTGAGCAGCTACTGGCAGCCATTATTGGACTACCTTGGCCATATATCGTAAGCCAAGTCAATACATTCCCTTTTTTTATATTCATTCTGTGGATCTAGAGAAACCTGACTAATACACATCCTGATAAATTTGAAGCATATTTAGAAATAAAACAAAGAAAGCACAGGATGATGCACAATTGGTAAACACACAGACAGAGAAGGAAAAGAGGACTTTGATGAAGCGTCAGTCTCCTTTCACATGGCTGTCACCAAACACCAGATCCAAGCAACTTAGGGGAGAAAGGGGAAAGAGTTAAGTGGCTCCACAATTTGAAGTCGCAGTTCATCGTGGCAAAGAAGTCTCAATAGAAGGAACCTGAGAGAACTGATCATAATACATGCACAGCAAGAGCAAATAGAAATGAATCGGAGAATGTGTACTTGCTTGCTGATTCAGCCCATCCTGTCCTTATTCACTCTAGAAACAGTGGGAAGAGGTATTCCCACTTCAGTTAATGCAATCAAGACAATCCCTGGTAGATGTGCCCAAGAGGCTAAACTTAATCCGCAGTATCTCTTTCAGGTGTGATCAAAGGCCTTTCTCCTGTGACAGACTGACAATTAATAATAACCGTCATAGGTAGCTTTCTTTTTCCCATCAGTGCTTCCAGATTTAGCTATATCTTTGTTCACAAAAGTACATGAATTTACCAAGATACTGAGCATCAATCTGTCAGAACTCATTTAAATGTTTGTCTAGTCTTAGAAATTATGTAAGCTTTCATTGTGACTCTAATAATATCTCAGTTGCTTTGCGTTCCAGATTTCATCACTGATGAATAAAGTTTGAGACCTAGGAAATTAATTAACCTGCTCTGAATTTTTGGATAAGTCCAATTTTCCTTTTGCATCATCCTCTAGAAATTATTTCTTTCACTACACATTTTTGTATCTAATTACTTGTATTATGCACAATGTTTTTTACAATTTTTATTATTATAATATAATTTGGATTCATTTCCTCTATTTTTGTAACCTTACTAAATAAACAGGGAACACATCATATCCTCATATAATATCCATATATTAAATAGCTATTCAAAGATAACTGAATGTTTTGTGGTAAACATTACTTAGGGAATTCTGTTATCTGAGTGAAGTTTCTATTTTTCCTCCAAAACTCCATTATTGATTTTATCTCTCACTTTGGATGCTATGAAAATATTAGCGCATGTAAAATGCTATGCAGGAAGGCCAAAATTTGTGAAATTATTATATTAGTCAGAAATATCTATCAAAATCTGACCATATATTAAGTCTTTCTCTCATCGACTTATACTGTTGTCTGGTCTATCTAGAAGGGGATGATTTTGTAATGACTATACTTTGAGAAAGGAGGAAAATAAGCACATAAAACTGTTTTTTTTCATAAAACTGGTTTTTTAAGAAACACTCAAATAAGTCATTTAATATTAGTTTCCAAGTAATGCTGTTTTAGATCTTTTGTTATAAGGAAAATCAATGAACTTACTTAAACTTTGGAGTTGCATATCAATTCTTGTGAAGATGTTGTATCATAAACCATCTGTGTTAGTTTTTGTGTGTCTCTGTGTGTGCATGTGCATAGGTATTTGTGTGTGAGCATAGAGTCAATGTGGGTTATTCTGAGTTAGTGTGTCTCATGAAATATATTATTTCAACCTTAGGTAAGAAGAAAGGTACAAAAATGTTTAACTTTATGTTCACACTCTACTTGACCTCAACACAGAAGCATACACAAAGCATAAGCTCAGGTATTTTTCTAAGATTCCCTAGAAGAAGCAGAGCACCTGGTAGTCAATCAAGTGAGAGGTCAGACCCCTAGGGTGAAGTCCTATTAACTTTGGGCCCTCCTGTCTGGTGCTTTTCCTTGTATTAAGCAGATGGATTTCAGAGCAAATGTGCTACTTTTTCTAATGGAAGAACTTGGAGAACAGACACCATCAGTGGGATCTACTAAAATTTCTGTTTAACATTTATCAAATGAACACATATAAGGGAGGGTCTGCCTCTTTCCAGTTATTGTTCTATAACTCGTTGGTCCCATTTAATGTATACTCACTGGAATACTTCAAGACATTGACACCAACTAGCTTCAATACAGCTTAGTCTTTTTACTTCTACTTCATGGCAAGACATAAAAATAATGTAAGCAAATGAATATTCCCACCATCAAAAATTCAGGGGGTACAGAGAAGAAGGTTTTGAGAATAGTATAATAAAGAATGAGAAGATATAAAGTGGGGATTAAAATTTGAATCATGTCTAGACATAAATACTTGCTGCTTTTATTTCTAGAAAGGGTATGTGGAGATGACTAATTTGTAAATTATTTGCCATGTAGCATGACAACCTGGGTTTGATCTCCAGGCCCACATAAAATGATGGCAGTGCTGCACCTCCATCTCTATCCCTGGGAAGGAGAAAACGGACGAATGTCTCAGATTAGTTGCCAGGCAAGTCTACTTGAGTCATCAAGTACCAGGTTGATTGAGACTCATGAACTGAGAAAAACAGGACAATTAAGGGAAACACCTCACATTTATTCCACACACACACACACACACACACACACACACACACACACACATGAACCTGTGAATCCTATCACATGAAAAAATGAAATTTAACTCATGAATGTTTTGGTGTATTTCAGCATACTTGTTTCTCAGTAAAGTAACTTAAGGTCAAATTACACAAATTAAATTTTCCCCATTAAATAATACAGTTTTTTGGGGGGGAATGGGGAGGAGTCACATTAGCAAAGTTTACTAATTGTAAGAAAACATTTTCCTGGAAATTGCAGTTTTAGTTTTTTATGATATATTATAAGAAGGTGCAAAATTTTTAAATTATTTACACAAAATAGTAACTTATACAGGCACGCTAGTTACCAGGCTCACTTTACAGGCCAACAGAAATGTTCTTTCCTTACTACTTGGGAGAGTATGTGTGTTCCTATAGTGTTCCTCACTCAGTGAAACATAGGGTGCATATCTCAAACTCTTACATAGCCATGTTTTCCATAATTCTGCAATACCTTATTTTAAAGTATTATTTCTGCAGTATAATGTTCTGTAATATAACATTAGCATTTGTTACTTGCAAGTTAGCTCAGGAACCAACTAATTACTTCATAACAGGCATGTGGTATGACATTGTTCCACCTCTACCTTGATATCACAGCTTTGTTTTTGAGGAACGCCCTGAGCCGAGTTCACAGGAAAGTTGACTTGAAAGAGTCTCGGGAGATAACGGTAAGCATGTTTTCAGTACCACCTTGGTCAGCACATCCTTACCAATTGCTCAGGTGGCAAGCTGGAGCAACAGAAGAGCAGGGAGAGGGACTAGTTGGAGGGATTCTGAAGAACGGTCAGATCCACCTTTTCCAGGGCTGACATCTTCAAAGAGTCTTGCTTCAGAATGAAGGGCAACAATCAAGTCCAGGACTTGTAAGGAAATGTTCCAACTAAGTTGCCTGCCTAGGCCTCTAAAACTGCCCTCCTCCTGACATGGATTTTTAAGGTAAGGGAAATCTGTGAAGTCCACCCTGAATGGGAAAATTTGGTGGACATTTCCTAGGCTCAGATGGTAAAGGAAGCAGCAGTGTTTATGCAAGGTTTGGAATCAGAGATGCCAGGCAAGATCAGGGCCTGGGAACCAATGCTAACAAAGCAGGAGGGAACGTTTGAATGTATGCATAAAGGTAAGGGATTCTTCCTTTCTCAAATTCAGGGCTACAGGAAAGAACCGAATCATTTGCAGGATAGGATATAACATTCTGACCATCTGCAAGATTGACACTGAAAATTCACCACATGGACTCACAGCTCAGAACAATGAGCCCCTACGTTTGCGCTCTTCTGTCAGATTTCAATCCTAATCTTTCCAGAACAGGACCCTGGCTGGGCTTGGTGGCACCTACCTGTAAACACAGCACATGGAAAGCTGGGGCAGGAGAAGACTGTTGTGGGTTCAAGGTTGGTCAGGCTATAAAGCAAAGCACTGTCCTCCCCAAATAACCCAGACCTCCAAATCCCTTTGCACACAAACCACCATATAAAAAAAAAATTTAAAAAGGAAGTCCCCCAACTCTCATACTCAGGTCCATTGTGCCAGCGCTTATGGACATTTTCACCCACCAACATGAAGCCCCCAGGCAGCAGATGACTCCACCTTCCAGAACGCATGTTCATTTCAGAGACAGTGGCAGTCAATATGGAATTTCCCTAGTACTGGCTGTGCAGAGAGCTGCCTGCTGTGTGTCATCCTCACTCCCTTCCTGCAAGTTTCAAAGTCAGAAAATAATCTTATCTGAAGATACTTGATAATCCCCAAAACAGGCTTCCAATGTATTGTGTTCCAACTATTCAGGTGAAGAAAAACACAGAGGATCAATATAATTCAACTGTGATTTGGTAATAAGAGTAGTAACACCAGCAGCATTAAGAGTTACTTCAGAGTTCGGAGCTGGCGTCTGAGGATTGTAATCCTTAGAACCCATGAAAAAGCTGGAAAAATGTAGTGGCCACCTGTATTCCAGACAGTCATTTGGGACGCAAATAAAGAATCCCAGGATTCTGGGTTCAGTTGAGAGACCCTGCCTTCTTAAAATCGAGAGCTGGGCTGTAGAGATCAGGGGTTAAGACTCTGCCTTGCAAGCAGAAGAACCTGAGTTTGGATAATACCAGATCACACGTTAAAAACAACAGGTGGAAATGGCAGCAGCCTGCATTTCTAGTTCTGGTGGGCAAAGCCTGGGAAATCCCAGAGCAAAGGAAAAAGGAGGTAGAAGCAATCCAGGATGATTCCTGAAGTCACCCTTGATCTTCCACAGGACACAGTGCCCTGATACATACACACACACACACACACACACACACACACACACCTTACAGTGAAGATTGAAAAAGACAGCCAACATCAGCTTTGGACCTCTACAAACATATATACATGCATGTGCACCCACACATGTGAACTCCCCCCTTCCCCATACACACATTAGGATTTCAGCTTCAAATCCTTTCTGTCTTCAATATTATCCCATCTCATTACTAACTAAATGACCATAGCAAAATAGAAGTTTTGTAGCCTCCAATTCAGTATGAATTGGCACTAGCCAGCCACTCACACTTCCAAGTTGGTCTCCATTCCTGAGACCTCTTCCTCTCATTTTTGAGATCATCTCAAGTACTGGCCAGTGTGAATTTTCCTTGAGGTATTAGAGATTGAATTCAGGGTCTTGGGGCATGGTGTCCTATACAAAATTTAGGGCATAAGACATGGCTGCTAAAAAGCAGACCAAATAGTTACCAGCTAGCCTCACCTGGTCTATTTCAGTGATGAATTGATTCATGCACCCCACCCCCACCCCCTGAGAGATATCCAGGTAAGTCCGTCTCCTTGAGGAATCTCACTCTGTTCTTGGTTGCATGGCAAGCCACAGAGAGGGAAGGACACAAGAATGAGACCTCTTGGAAACGCTCCTCTAGGAAAGCAATTTCATAGGTGAAGTATTCCATGCAAATGACCACAAAGCTCGCTAAGTGCTCCACTGTCATTGTGTTATCTGTCAGAGGACAATCTTATTTTTCATTTTTGTTTGTCCATATTTCAAGATGATGTCCCAGACAGACTTCCGATTTGGAAACATAAAGCTCATTACACACAGCAGATTTACACTTTGGGAGGGGGGCAACTCGGACGAAGACACAGCAGAACAGTTTCTGCAGGCAAAGTCTTGTGATGGTCTTTTGTACCAGCAAGTTCACCCCATCAGTCCTTCGGATGCAGACAATGAAGGCCAAAGAATGTTTATCAGGAACTTCCAAAGCATGAGGTTTCACTTCTAGTCATCGGAAACGTACTTTGTCATGATGCTGTCACCAGGAATCATACATGAATGATTACAATTGCCTAAACGAACTTTTTACATTTCCTCTCCCTCTTTGCCATCAGGGCCTGCTTTGTTTGGGAGGCTTTGAGTTTCAGTAGATTTTTCTGGAATCAAAGGGATTTTTTTTTTCTTCCCTCTTCTTTCTCAGTCATTTCTGTGATACTGTTATTGCTCATGCAATGCAGTAATTTTGACATCGATTATACTGCATTTCACAAAAGAAAATATTTTCTGATAAAATAGTAATAATTATATTTAGATTTATCATTCAACAGGAATGTTGTCTAAATATTACGTTAGTAATAGTCAAAAAGATAGTTCAAAGAGGAAAGAAAAATCTGCTCTAAAAATAAATTGAGACATTGCATGTATCTGGACTCAATATCATCTTGATTGTTCAAAACAGTTTATTGTATGTTATTTCATGAACAGGTAGGGTATGACATTCAACGACCACACACATTACTATCTATCTTACTACTTTTCTATATCTGGTACATAAAACAGTTTTATTTAGTATTAGCTCACTTTCATTGTCCTATTTTGATAATTGAAAATGGACAGTTCATAATGATCTTCAGTAAATATGGTATGAATAGATACATACAGGAGCAAATGTATTATGTATGTTTATTATGTATTATGTATTATGTGTATTTTCTTGGAAAGAATTGTTTAGCGCATCAGTTTGGGAAGTATATCATTCTGACGAATTAAATAAAGACCTAGAAAACAGGGAAGTAGAAACCTCTTCCTTTCTTGGGAAATCAGGGATACATTTTTACTTGAAGGCCAGTGATACAAATTTGAGGAAGAAACATCACCTTACTGAGAGGTAGTCTCAGAGTGAAAGAATCCGTCACACTAAATTCAGATCATTAAAGGCAGATCTGGGAAGGGGCAAGGGCTGTACGAGTGAGTTAGCATCAATATGCTATCCAATCCTCACAATTCATTATTTTTAAATGAAAACTGTCAAACTCGTCTCAGTTGATCTGTAGGGGATTATAAACATATTGCTACTTGACCTTAGAGCAACAGAAATATGTGACATATGAATGCGTTCTTCCTCCCATGTAGTAGGAGAGATAGTGTGCTCTCTGGTCCCTAGCAGTGGAGATTGGTATTCATGGAGTGGAAGCCTTTGTTGACAATGACAATGAATTCTTGCATGATATTCATCAGGAACAAGGATCATGAGAAATGTGCATGATCTAAGACATGAATGAGATGAAGCACTCATTTCTGTCAAAATCTTAAGACAGTGGTCAGAAAAAGTCTAATTTCTTTATGTCATCTTTCTCTTTCTCCTCTCTCTCTCTCTCTACACACACACACACACACACACACACACACACACACACACACATTTTTTAAAACTGGCACCAGACTATTTAAAACCAATGACTAATTCAATGTCCAACTATCCATACTTCATTAATAGCGAATAACCCAAATCTTCATTTCACTTATATTCTTACCAGAAATTTACCCTTTTATCAATTGAGTGTGATTCTTTGAGACTAAGGGAGATTATGAATGGTTCACATGAATTTATCGAATATAAAAAGAGTATAGACTTCCTCTTCAAAGAAATGTGCCAAGTTTTAATATAGAAAATGATGTAGTCAGAATAAAGAATCGTATGATACCATACAGAATCTTTACCAGAAAAAATTCAATTTCATGTTCCATTTTTCTGTATATTTAGGTCCTTATGTTCCCTGTTCTGATTTTGGACTTTTGCTATAGGAAATTTTGACTGTGGAAGAATTTGGCAGGAAGTAATGCTAGAGTTCTATGTCTTTTTTCAAATAATCACCTTGGAATCTGTATGGAAGCCCCTGGAAGTCATGCAGAAGAACACTATCAGTTATTTGGATGCCTCAGCAAGCTTGATTAGAAGAGTTAAGGTTTTGAAATAAAGTGGTGACAAGAGAGAGAAAGCAATGTGTGAATTCCTAAGATATTCTGGTTTGTGTTCACACAGGATGACTGGGGTTTTGCAGATGAAACGAAAGGAATTTGACCCAAATATTTAATGGAAATTATAAATCTTGGGCAGGAGGGCTAATGCCTGAAGTCTATCAAACCTCTCCCTCCTAGGCACACAGTCTGGTTTCCATAGACATACCTGAGGTCATAGAATAGGTTTTATAAAGGACTAAGGTAGAAGTCGCTATACTCCTTACAGGCCAAGCAAATGGAAAAAAAACAAAATTCAAAATCTCCCATGCAGTCTTCCATGTTTTTATTTTCAAGTGGTTACAACCATAAAATACAGAACACCAACTCTGGAAGGATTAAGTTCACCCCACCAAGACCTGAACTCTTCCTTCCATTCTGACCTCTACCCACAGGTCTTACAATGAAAATAAGCATGAAGAAAACAAGCCAGCGTTTCTTAAATGAAGCTGCTACAACTAATTTCATTTTGTATCATTACAGCTGCCTTAACCATGTAAAAATCTTGAAATATTTGGTAAATTTCCCAACCATGTGAGATTGGACATGAATCTAGAACTATGTCTCATTACAATGTGTTGTGGCTACTTAATGCGTACTATAACTGCCTAGTTCATATACCATGGCATGAACTCACTTTTAAAAGAAGTGACAATTGTTTTTATTCTAAAAGTATGAATCAAATATTTTAATGCATATTTATAAGGGATATTTAGCTCAGCTGTGTCCAACTAAGAATTATTATCCCAATCCTTCAGGGAGGAGAAGGTAGGACGGCTAACCATCAGGTTGCCTGCTGGCAACATTCCTGCCCTATATTAAACCACCTGCCTGTGTTACTACTCTGTTGCATGTGTGTAATTATGTAGCTCGTTATCTTTGTTGATGGTTTGACTCTCAATCCTCAGACTACTTGTAAACCTGACATTTAAAAAAATATAAAGTGCTTTTATCACGTAAAATTACAATAAGCTATAGCATGCCTTTTTAGGCACTATGACATCTGAGCACATCTCTTTTGCAAAATTTCAAACCTGCAGGTAGTTTTGAACTGAAATGTGCTTTCTTTGCTGTCATGGATCAAACCTGAGTTGTCCGCCATGGGCTCATGCACTGGAGTCCTTAGCTAATGTTAACATTTGGAAAGATAATGGCACTTTTAAGAGGCAGAGCCTTTCTATAGGGAAGGATGTAAAATAGAGCTAGCTGACCTTGAAGTTGGGTAGCCCTGCCCTGTTCTATTGGTCTGTTCTTATAATTGAGTTCTTTTTCTCTCTGCCTCCAAGATGACTGCTATCACCTGAGCCTCCTCCAGCTTCAGTTAGTTTCCATGCTTTCTCTCCCATAATGGGCTATATCCCTTCTAGAACCATAAGCCAAATAAATCTCCCTTTCTCTTCTTAAGTTGGGTTTGTGTATCATCTCATGGCAGCAGGAAGAAAAAGTATCTATAACATTTACATCATTTTGATTTCTTTAAGCTTCACCTTTAAATCCATATTCAATCCATGCTCCCAACTGATTTAAAATCCCTTGTACTGAGAATACAAAGCTGTTGGTCAAAAAGCAAGATTTCATCTATTTTTTAAAATACTAAATTTATATCACATATCTATTCAATTAATAATCTAATATTTTAAGTCAAGTTTGCTTGCTAGTACTCATTTGTTCTTAAAAAATCTTGCCTTAATAAGAACATAGAAAAGGAACTGGCTTAGAATAATTTGCTCCCTTCTTAGTGTAAGAAGCATTAGCAGTGGTAAAATGATAATTCATTACATCCCACTTAAACTACAACTGACTTTATGAGGTTTTCACCATTCCATCATGCAAAAGGCAACAATTATAGGCTTCAAAATAACTAAAAGTGCCTAATTCCTTCCAGAAAATATTTAATTTATCATTATCACATAAAAATTTCATAAGGCATGGATACCTTATTAAAGAAGGATTTTTAATGCCATCTTTGAAAAACTACTAAAAAGTATTCAATTTTTAAACTGCTTCTGGCTAACGAACACTTACCACATACATTTACCGTATTAAATTAAATTGAAACATTCATGCTACAGTCCCAAAAGTTTCTTTCATGAGAATTCATTTAATCATTTACTGAAGATAATGAGTTCATTTAAATCTGTGTTATATCATTTTAGCAGGAAATATGGTATTGCTATATATCCTTTAAATTTTCATGGGTTCTGAAATGTCTATTTCATTCCCAGTCTTAATTATTCAGAGACGGAGATGCTAAAATTTGCATTGATTTCACCCCACAAGTAAAATAAATTTGTAATCAGATTTTGGAATGACTGTCATATGAAGACGGCTTGTGATGGAGTTCTACGTGTTTCCTTTCATAAGGGAGCACAGAAAGATGAGCCAATTTTTTTATTCTAATTTGGACACTATTTAGTCAATAGGAGGTGCACGGCCAAAATTTTCTCTCACAATGTTTATAAATGCATGGCCAAGTGTTAATAATTTCTGGAACAGGTGGTAGATTTAATGCAGCATCCCTGTACTAGAATGTACTGTATTTTAGAATCTCCACAGAAGCTCAGAATTGGCAGCCAGAACACAGATTTTGTCTCTCTTGGGTTTTATCTTAGGCCTCTCTTCTGCAGTACTTTCTCTTCTTAGATTACACAGACATTTCAAATTAGCTCCATCATTTTTCTAAGTTTCAAACAGGGCGGTAATTAATAAGGATCTATTGTGTGTATATTAAACACTGATGCAGAACTGAATAAACTGACATGGAAATAGATGTGGTTAGCTACCAGACAGTGGCTGAGCCATTAAATTCAGAAAAACATAGTTTTCACAGCACACATATGTTATGCTGAAATCTTTCAAATTTTGGACATATATTTTTTCCTCTGCTTGAACATATGTGACTAAGTGTGTGCCATTACATGTGTATGCAGATTATTAAAGAAATCAGTTTTCTCCTTCCACCACGTGGGCACCACCTATCAAACACAGGTCATCAGACTTGAGGCAAATGTCCTTGCTAGCTGAAAAATCCTGAAGACCCTGAAATATTTTCCTATGTCATTTCATTCAATGCTACTTATTTCTTATAGTTTATAATTTTCAACATATCAAAAAAGTTAGACTAAGTTTCAAGGGACAATTTTAGGAAATGTACGGTGCTTAGACCCTTGGTACTGAGGAATATGAAGACTATCTGGAAGAGCTGTGATTTGCTCCTTGAGGCTTTTTAACCACTGGTTATTTTCAAATGCAATGGCTACTCCTTAGTCAACCTAGAGGAAATGAAACATCATCCAATATAGTTGACAGCTTGTCTTCAATGGCATCAAACTGTTTTTTTTCTTTTTTATTATTTTATTTCTCTAGTTTTACAAGCACATTGAGTTCCCCTCCATCCCTTTTTCTCCCCATCTCCCTCCCTCCAATCCCTCTCACTTCCCTTTATCAGTTCATCCTACTGCCTCCGCCCTCCCATCCATCTGATTCTATTGAACCATGAATTCCTCTGGTTTATCTTCTCATGTGAGGGTGCAAGCCTCTTGTGGCATACAAAGTTGCCTCACTTCAAGCCACCCCACTGATAAGAACACTTGCTTCACTCATCCAATGTTAGTCCATAAAATTTCCACTGTATATTCTTATCTGTCTTGAGTTCCTCTGTACTCTATGGGGACATGTGGGTATGTCAGTTATTATGCAGGTCTGTTAAGAACAAGTCTCAATGCAGTGAGTTCCTAGATGCAGTAGTCCTGCCTTGAATGGAATGTTTTGTTCAATAGTGAAACTTCACATCTTTAGGTTCTTGCAATCTCACCACCCCTTCTTCTGCAAGGTTCCCAAAGCCTTAGGATGGGGAGAGATTAGGTTGGTTTGATTCTGGGTGAACCTTGTTAGGTCTCCAGTACCCTGCACTATGGCTAGCCATTTCTGTTCACTTTCACTGCTCTTCTAATACCCTAGGCTTCATCCTTTCAGAGTGTTAAGATCCTTTACTCTGTTGAGGGGATGGGAAGTAGGAGGGACAGAGGGACATATTAAAAAACCCTAAGATTGTGAGATGTAACTCCAAGGAACCTTCTATACTAAACAAAAAGCCCTGAGCCGATCCAATTACAACCCAGTGACAAAAATATACTAGAAGTAACAGATTCCTGGCACGTTCTGATAAAACATTGATCATAGAGGTCTCAAAGACTCATACAAACATTGTAGCCTTTTGCCATTGATCTCAGTTTCTCTCCCCCCCAAAAAAAATGTCAGTAAGACCCTGTTACTGAAGGTGCAACACATAAATGTCACAGAAGATGGGCAAAATGCATTAACTATAATTGGTTTGAGAACTTCCTCCTTGCTGGATAGTTTACACAGTACCAAGGAATACTATAGAGACTACAGAGGGAGAGAAATAATCCCAGGCCTCATCAACTCACAAGATATGCAAGTTATAAAAAAATCACAATAGCAACAGGTGACCATCAGTATAATAGTGGCATGAGTATCAAGGAGACAACCAATAGCTTTCTGATTTAACTCAAAATCAGCTTTTCAGAATGGAACACAATGGAACAAAGTAAAAGATCTGCAGAATCATCTAATGCTATATTTTGTTTATATAGTGACACTATGTTTGTAATTGAACTATTAACACCAAGGTCTATCAAATTACAGTATTATGTCTTTCATATATTAGTAGACTAGCTTCCCAAAAACAGGGTTTGATGACATTTGTTCTATTTCATAGACATAGAAACTAATTCTCATAAAGCAGTCCTAGTTTGTATGGCAACCTCATCTTAGAAATTTTAGCTAGTCATAAATCCTACCCAGGCTACATTCACATTTACAATCTGAATATTCTATTATATCAACTGTAGATTGTTATCATGAGATAATGTGTTAGGCAGCCTTTCATTGTTGTGATAAAATACTTGACAAAAACATCATAAGGGCTTATTTGAGCTCATGGATTTTTAGTCTGTGCTCACATGGCTGTATTTCTGGGCCTATAGTGAGACAGTTCATTATGATGGAAAAGTAAGTTGGAATACAGATGCTCATAACATGCCAGGTGACAGGAAAGAGAGGGGGGAGACACTATGAAAAAGAATATGCTTCAAAATACAATATTTTTAGTAAAACACAGTGTTCAACTTATTGCAAGTAGAGAGTAGTTTACCATTAATTTAAAAACTATTCTGAGAGGTATGGATTTCCTATAAAATCAATAGCTCAAAAATATGACTAAGAGGCAATACTCAGTAATTATTGATATGATTCATAGCATACATTGAAACATGGCTGCTTTATTTCCATATTTCCCAATAAAAGGTTTTCTTGAAAAGCTATCCAAAAGATGATGTATTTTTATATTTTGAAAATTTCATCCAGGAAAAGTAGTGTGCACCTATCATCCCAGGACCTGAGAAGATGAAGCAGGGGGATGACAATTATACAATCTACTATAGTCTACAAAGTGAGTATGCCAGTCTAGACGTGTGTGTGTGTGTGTGTGTGTGTGTGTGTGTGTGTGTGTGTACACAAACTATATTTATATCCTGGCTCAAAAAATTAAGTTAATAAAGAAACCAAAAAGTAACTGAACTATTTAATGGAATCCTTAAAATTTTTGCTTCTCAAACTATTTATTTATCTATTTATCTATTTATTTATTTAAAATTTATTTATTTATTTATTTATTTTAAATTTATTTATTTATTTATTTATTTATACTCATACAACTTTAACAGGTACATTGATCCCCTCCTTCCCTCCAACCTCCCACCGACCTATGCCCCCTTCCCCTCCCCCCTCCCTTCCTATCCCCTAGTGCCTCCACCCCCAATCCCCGGAGAATCCTTTAATGTGCATGCCAGACTCTCCTCTGGGCCCTCCTCTCCGATGATGTACAAGGACCCAGTGGCACTTTCCAGAACCCTTTCCTGTGTTCCCCTTAAGCATAGGAACACTACTGTGGCTGTCAATCCCTTGCCTCCAAGGATCTTCGTGCCTTTAGCAAATGCCAGAATTTTCTCAAACTATTTAGAAAAAATTACTTCTACCTGTTTGAACTATCAAAAATCTTAGGTTTTTGAGCTGACAGACATGTTAATTTTAGTTTAGAAAAATCGAAATTCAAATACAACACAAACTTTTTAATCATATTTCTTTTTAACTTAGCAAAATATATCTGCGAACAATTCATGCTATGACATAAATTTTTTATATTCATGTACAAAATAATTCAAAAAATAAGTATGGAATGCTTTGAAAAATGTCTAGTGAAATCTTACTGACCACCAAATTGCAAAATGGCTCTTTGATACTTTATAAGAAAATCAGGAATGTATTCTTTGGACTATTGGTCTGATCCATGAAGCAATTGTGTCTTCATTTTATCTAAGGATCCCAGAATGGATAAGCATCCTCACAATTCTTACATCTGCCCACTCCTCTTGGAGACTACTTGGACTGAAATGGAGAGAGACCAGCATATCTGATGCCACTGTTATCTTGGTTACCTACCTAGTGCATGTTCCTTGCTTTTCTTGACTCCACTTACACATCATGATTGTGGACAACATAGTAACCACATCTGTATTTATTAAAGATAAAAGAAGTCATAGTGTAATCCTGACTTGGACCAATGGAAACCAGAAACAAGAGACATACTTTTTTCTATTGTTTTCCTTGCACCAAATTCTGTTTCTAACCCGGGAATCAACATGAGTCTTAAGGAAAGGCCTTCTAAGTTATTTAGATGCACATTCATTCCTTTCTAGAACTTGGTTGTTCTCCAAATACTTAATCTTACTCTTCATAACACCATGGTGTACATACTGGCTCTCAGATTTCAAAGCTGGAACTTCTATTGCTGGAATATAACATTATGTACGGATTTCAGTGAGCTGTATATTAGATAAGTATCTGTTTTATCGTGAAGCAT
This sequence comes from Typhlomys cinereus, assembly GCA_023101885.1. Taxonomy (NCBI): domain Eukaryota; kingdom Metazoa; phylum Chordata; class Mammalia; order Rodentia; family Platacanthomyidae; genus Typhlomys; species Typhlomys cinereus. The sequence goes on from JALPQD010000170.1 coordinate 2,387,383, forward strand.
ACTGGCATGACTTTTACTAAAGCCTGTAATCATCTTTTTTATTAGTTTTGATTATCTAAGTAAGTTACCATTAATAACTAATCTGTCTTGAAAGAGCATGACTTTCACTAAATCCAATTATTAATACCCTCTTCACATAAAATGGGAATGAAAAATAAAACAAAATATTTACCTTACTAAAAATGACATCTATTTTAAGACAAACCATTGAAAAATATACAGAAGTTGAATTTACATAGCTCAATAAATATATGCCAACAGTCAAAATAAATTAATTCATAGTATTTTAACTATTAATAACTTATTGTTTTTACCAAACATTAGACAGAAGAGGAGTTTGTGTTCTCTATTTAATAGAGCACTGTTGATTTTTCCTAACATGTGATTTCTAGGTAGTTTAGACATGAAAAGAACCAATTCCTACTGCATGGAAAGGTGACCTACTGATTCCCTCACTTCTTGTAGCAGAACAGCAGGCAGACTTCAGTGCAGACCATGTGTCTCTCATTCCTCTGAGTCAAACATGGCTTTACTCCTGGTGACCTGTCAGTACAGCACGCAGAAGCACACCTGCGACCTGCTGGACTGCACATCTGTGCACAGGACAGTTGCCAGGATGTAGCAATGTGGCCTTTAGCCAGGAACATGGTCACTACCTTCCCACCACATGCTGGCCCTGTTCAATTTATGAACAAAACCAAGACCCTAAAGACTTTAATGATAGGCATGAAGACTGTAGTTCATCACATTACCAGCGATCACAGGAAAATGAACCTTACAGAGCCAGAAGCTATAAAGCCAACTGGCTAAACTCCATAGAAAACTGATTTCAGAGCATGTTAATTGAGCATAAATTAATATGAATGCTGTAATGATGCATGTGAATTTGAGATGATTGACTAAATCATTTATCTCCAAGGCATGAATAATATGAACCCCCTTCTCCACTAAATGATTGTGGAAAATACAGAAGAGCTAGCGAGTTACTGCTGTAAAGGAAATGAAGAAGCAGAAGTAAATGTAAGGGGAAATTCATCAGTCTCTATCTGCATTACTGAAAACCAGGCCACTCTTAGCTACTAACATCCTCAATAAAAGCATATGGTGACTTTGAACATGACATAGAATTTCTGGTGACATTAGTTTTGAGTAGGTTTTATAATCTGTCTTAATTGTAAAGTATAGAAAATTTATTTTTACATTTATTGTGTGTGTGTGTGTGTGTGTGTGTGTGTGTGTGTGTGTGTGTGCACATGCATGTGTATGTTTGCCATGGAACATAAGTGGAGCTTAGAAGGTGAGTTTTATGAACAGATACTATACTTCTACCATATAGGTTTTACGCATCAAGCTGAGGTTATGAGGCTTAGCAGTTAACCCTTGCCTAATCTATCTTGCCAACCATTCCCATTAAAATATTAAACAGACAAGCCCTCTTTGAACATTCATTACTTTGACATTGGTGCTTTTCCTTCAGGTGCACTTTCATTGGCTGTTCCCCCTGTGGCTTTCCCTGACTGTTACTACAATATTCACTGTGACATGTAAAGGCTAAAAGATACATTTTCCAAAAATATTTGCATGTATGTATACCATACACAAACATACCACACAAGCAAAGATATTAAAAAATTAAAATATCGCATACTAGAATCAATTATTAAGCTATTGCCAGAGAAGAATTTGGAGAAAGTTAAGTTTGATATAAAAAGTCTGGATTGAGAAAAATTGTCAATATCTCATTGATATAATTTTTAACCCTGAATGCAGGACCAACTTGGTATAAAATAAAGTGGGCTCCATGTACTTCTACAGATTCTAACAGAAACAAACTGGATGCAAGATATCCAATTTTTGTGAAAGGCTCCAGCCCTCCAACTTCAGTATAGGTATTCTGCATTTTCATAAGTAGTCTTCCTTTTCATACTGTCTGCTGACCACTCTGCCAGCATTTTTACCTTACCTGTCTCACCAATTCCTAGACAAACACAGCTCGAGGTCACATAAGCAGGGCAACGTTGTGGGAAGTGATGCATTCAGGTAGGATCAGGAGTCACAAGGTAGTAAGATGTGGCTCATCCATTCTCGCACCGTAAATATTGCCAAAGGGATAACCCCAAAGACAGGAGAAAAATCAGATGGATTTACCAATAACATATTTTAGAACACTTACATTTCTTTTATTAAAGAGGAAAGTACAGAAAGAAAAACCAAGGTTGTAGAAAACATGTTAAGATAAATGGGTTAAAAAAACTACAAAAAGAAACAGTGATATGCCATTTCAGCACATGATGAGAGAGAGAGAGAGAGAGAGAGAGAGAGAGAGAGAGAGAAACAGAGAGATGTTTACACATGTGGTAAGGTGTTATGTTCTGTAGTTGAATTCTTCAAAGTACAAAAATGTAGTAACAAAGAAGATGTCGAAACGGACAATTAGAAAAATGCAATTCAAACTGAATTGTTAAGACATGTTCCTAAGGAAATGATAAAACAGACAAAGAAAATTCAATCAAAGTATGTATTTGTGCTTGGGGAAAATAGAGGATCAAATGGTAAACCAAAGCATGCTGCTGGCAAATTGAAAATGTTCAGTGTTGTTTCATTATGAAAAAATAAAGGCTAAGTAAATTTTTTAAATGAACAGCTATAGGAGATTTATTATGTAAATGAGGGGCTAAGAGATGATTCAGGAGTTAACATTCTTAGGCAGAAAGAAGGACCTGAGATTGGATCCCAGATCCCATATAAAAACTTGAGTCAGAAATGACAATGATTTTCACACTTTTCACTAGAAGGTGGAACCTTCTAGAAGCAAAAAAGAGGTTAAGCAATCCAGGTGATTTCTGAAGTCTCTCTTGGTCTTACACACATACACACACGCACACTCACAGATGAATTTAAAAATTTTAAAAAGGATATAAATCAATTAAAAATAACAGATTCACTTCAGAATAAGGTGGAATAATTGAAATAAAAATATATACTATATATAAAGGATATCACTGAAAAAATTGAAAATGAACTAAATTCAAGCAATCAAAATAAGTCCTTAAGCTTTTAGATGGAAGGACATCAGCCTTCCCTTATAATGACCCTGTAGAAGATAGCAATGTAGAAATATCAAAAGTGTTAATTGCAGTCATAAAACTGAATTAAAATGACCAGAACAAGACTCATCAATGCTCTGAAAGGCTCACACATCATAGAATGACCTTCTTCTGCCCGCCACATTCCATTCCACAGAGGAAAGGACTGAGGTGCAGACAGGATGAATGCCTTGGATGGAATGCCCGCATGTCATGGGCAGACAGACACAGTAATGTGGATGTATTAGCTGGCTGTCCTTATTGTAGCTCATTCCCAAGTTAAAATAAATGAATTTTCATAGTCCATTATAGGTAACAATTCAGCATATGTCACTGAAATTCCAATTCATTCAACCTAGAGGCAGAGGTACCTGCACAAGCTGCTGCAGATACTGCTGAATCCTCAGCAATGATCATAGAATGTAAGTCCAGTGACAGGAGATCAGATAGCCTGTCCGTTGTAATTGTTAATGTCCATGGTATGTGTAATAACCAACACTGCATAAAAAGAAATAATACTTTTTTATATTTGTCATTTTCATGTGTTTGTGGGACTTGGGGGGTACATGTAAGTATATCTGTTCCCGTGTGTGGGTGCACATGTGTTCTTGATATGCTTGTCCACAGGTGCATAGGTCCAGGTCCAACGTTGTCCTCAGGAATCTCCGTTAATTGCTCTTCCATTTATTTCTTTTTGACACAGGGTTGTTCTAAACAAACCCAGATCTCACTGCAAGACAATACTGGTTATCCAGCTTGTTTCTGGGAATTCCCAGCCTGAGCAACAGAGGCTGGAATTTGCAAAATACCATCATGTCTTTCAGACTTAATAATTAAGGGGTTTCTCTCCTCTAAGCCTTTACTCTGCTTGATATCAAATATCCAATCCTAGAGTGCATTTTTCATTATATCTCATCTTTCATCATTTCCATGATGTGTGTTCAATGTGGAAAACATGTTCCTCACACAAAGAAAGGGATAAGAATGTCTGTATTTCTTCTTTTCCTTCTTTGTACCTGGTACAATGTGGGCATTTGATTTCCTTGACATTTGCCTTTTGCCACATCCTCGTGGGCCACATCACCTACTATAATCTCATCTCTAAAAGAAACTTCTGAAACCATTTCTCTGTTGCCTCTCCTCACATTCCTATGTACAGTTTCATTTCTGAAATATTAATATACTATCTGGGTGAGGTGCTATGCTGGTCACTGGAAGAAGCAAAAGAATCCAATAGAGAAGAAATGATACAACACAGGTTATGAAGGCCAGGGGGTGATGAAAACTGTAAGGTCGTGTGACAGCACAACAGGCCAATATACCAGAGACAGGTTACGAGTAGATGAAACACACAGAAAAATTTCTGTAGTGCTCACAATATTGGAAGCAACTAGAAACAGGATGGGAAAGACACCAGGAAAGACATATAAGAAAGGAAGAAGTTACAGGTAAAAATGGGTCATGAGGGAAATGGACTTTAGATGATGTTAAAACTTCGCCAGCGGACCTGCATCTTGGACTTATAAATTAAACCATTGACTAAGATAAGCTGCTTCCTTTTGCTTTCCAATGCTCTTCATTGTATGGTTTATTGATTTGTATTTATTGTGTAATTTCTGAGAGGAAAGATCTATTCTGTATTTTTCACTACTTCTATTCCCAATATTTCTGAGGTTAATATGCAGCCAACAGTCCTACACAAAGAACTGAATCTTTGACTAACTGATAGGTCGGCTGAAGACCTCCCACTCAAAGCCATCCAATCTGAATTACATTTCCAGTTTTAACGCATGCTAATGTTCAATCAGATCCTTCAACTTTTTCAATCACAGTTTTTAAGTTGTTGTTTCATCTCTATGACTTTCTTAATTTATTGCTTTCAAATAGAATTTCTTTTAGTGGAACTCCAGTTAAAATTCTAGCTCTCAGCAAAGTCATAAAACTTTAAGATGAAATTAATCATCTGCAAAGCAGAGTTTTATGAACTTATTATTCTCATTCATAATGCCAATTTCTTCTATTAACTGTGCATGCCTAGACAAGTGACTTAACCTCTTTGTTTGTGTTTTCTTTTTTTAAATTTTTTTATTATTATTTATTCAACTGTGCGCATGTATGTGTGTATATGCGCGCGTGTGTGTATGTCTGTGTGTGTGTGTGTGTGTGTGTGTGTAGAACCACGGACGAAATTTGCGAACCACCATGGACGCCTCCACCTCCTTCTGCCCCGGGATTCACAGGCTCCGCCCTACCAGGACCAGAAGCGCAGGCCGCTCCCACTTCCGCCTGGCGTCTATACGTGGGATCTGGGATCCGAACTCAGGACCTTCCGCCTGCAAGGCGGAGGCTTAACCCCTGAGCCACCTCTCCAGCCCTGTTTGTGTTTTCTTATATGTGAAATAATCCTATCCTGTACATGGTCACTGGGACTACTGGATTACATGTAATTTGTGAACATATCAAACATTATACTTTTGTTTTTCCTAGAATGAATAGCAACATGTGCTGTCCATCACATTTTTATTATGCATCATTTGAAACCAAGGATCATTTTTAATTTATTTTCATATACATTTATATCATTTACACATATTAATACATAAACAGAGAAATGCATATATGTACATATCTATGATATACCTTGATGAATACAAGGTAATTGTTCTTTCACTGTACTGAATTTTACAAACAGGACTCTCTTCAGCAATCCATTCACTATACATGAAATTTTTTCATAAATTTCAAATAGACAATCATTTAATTTCTGATAGAGATTTAAAATAATAAGCTAAGCCATTAAATGGATGAGATATTTTCCTTGATTGTTAAAATTTTTCACTTGCACAGAGTGCATTTTATCCTATGAAATTGCAAAACTATTTCCATTGAATTCTAAATAAAAGTATTTTAATATTTTTTTCTAACAGAACAATGCACCAGTTATAGCATTTTCAATTCTCAATGGCATAACTTGTAAATAACTTTACTTTGCTTTTAGAGATGCTGTTAACATCATAGCAGAGATGTTATAGGTAGAGTGGGTGTGAGTTTATTCAGTGTTGTCTAAACTGGTTATGAAAACAATTGCACATTCTTATGTGAGAAGGCATTTCATCTATTCTGCCAGCTTTCGTAAATAACACATTTTCAAATGCTTCGCATAAAATGAAAAAAAAAAATCCTGGAGAATGCTTTAAAGGTATTTTGTAAGGGAGAGACAGAAGCAAAGGAATCCTGCTTTCATTCATTCCTGCATTAGTTTTTTTATGTTTATTCATCAAAAATTTGATGAATTTCTATGACTAGTGCTGGCGAGAAAAAAGGCTTAAAATATACGACAAATTTAAAATGTATTGTATGAGTAAAAAAATGGACGCAAACAGCATACTGTGAAGATAAATATGGTGGATCTGTTAATTAGTTAGATAGGTAATTAGTTAGGGAGTTTGGAGATATGCTGTTGGAGGAAAATCATTAGGAAAGATTATCAGAGAAATGAATTTCAAATTATCTTTAATTTTTAAGCTAAATAGTGAGGTAAAATCTTATCAATAGAAACATCATGTGGGAGACCAAAGGCGCACTGTGTAGCTGGGATTTAGGGTGTTCATCTATGAGGGGTCCAAGAAAGAAGGAGAAATAGGCAACAGAGAGACCTGGTCAGAAAATCTACATTGAAATTATGTGCGATAAATGATGCAAATGTTTGAGAATCTCCTGGTTTTCAGAATCATCATCAATTTTTCACTTATGTTTTACAGGAATTTTAACCAGTTCTCCAAACCAGGAACACATCGTATCCAAAGCTACCTGCACAAAATTGAGCTCTTTAACTTTCTATCAGGTATAGAGGAGACCCCAAGGGTCTCCAAACCTTCTGAGGAGCTAATGAGTGTTGATGGTTGCTGGAAATGGGGTGTTGTTTTCTCTCTGTAGCTATGACGGGACACGTTGTGAAGAAGAAGGATTCATATGGAACGCAAGGGCAATAAGACAGAGCAACGGAGAGAATATGATGACAGTACAATGTGTGTAAGCGTGAAATGATGAAAAAGAGTCGGGATCCAACCAAATGTGAGAAAGCATCAGACTTCTATCCCCTTCTTGCTCTGTGATCTCCCAGGTACTTTCTGGTTCCTTGATGGTCCTCCTTAGCAACCATTTTGCAGCATAAGGATTCTTTTATCTCACGCCAAGAGTCTTGTTAAGATTTCACCTGTGTCTATGTCTAAGTGAGGGAGGACCAAGTAAATTGAGCAGTGGCAGTTCACCTCCTGCCTTGAGGCCATGGCTGCACAGAGAATAGAAGAAATTATTCTCCATCGGAGTTTAGGCAGTTCTGAGCCCTGGCTGCTGATGATACTATTTAGGACATCCTTCCCTCTACCTTGCACTGAGGCTAGAAGGTTCCTCAAATGTTTCCCTTTTCCATGATGAGGCACAATTCTCTGTTAAGGATACCTTGAGTCTATGCTAGAGGAAAAGAAAGAGAGGAAAGTGGACCACTAGTATAGTGTTTCTTTATTTAAACACAGCCTTTTCCAGAGTTCCTGCCACTATTTATTTTTTTGAATCTTAACAGTAATATCTTGTGTGCTCTGAGTAGGTATGATAGCTAATTCCATCATGACTCCACCTAGTTTAAAACAGACAGTTTATGATCCAAAGCGACACAAAAATGAAAATAAAGTCAAACATTGGTCCTATTTCTTTAAGGAATTACATCTTCTTTTGAAATTTTACCAAATAAAAACACAGAAGAAGACTTTTATAAATCAGAAGTGGGTTAATTGGAGTATTGCTGTGTATACACATGAATAGGTAATGATTTTTTTCTTTATATTAATATTAGTTCTAGCATCTTCTACTCTTTTGTCATCAATTATAATCTCCCTGCTCTACCAGAGTTATATCATGTGGATTCATTAAAATTTCTTTTCATTCTTCCAAAGCTCTTCAAAAGTGTTTTTCTTAACTAGAAATGCTGAATATTGTGTCTATTGTTTATGAAGGTATTTGGTCATAAATTGACAATATTGGCCACAAATCCCAGTTCTAAAAAAATTATTAGCTTATTGAGCAGGCCCAAAATGAGCAGCAACATATTGATAGTTTTATATTAATTTTTGTTTCTCTTTTTGCTGAGAGTATTTATCGATGTAAATATTTTGTTTCTCAAAATATTTGCTTTGCTTACATGTGCATGGAAGATCTGTCACATCAAGAGCATGTTTCATGTCATTCAGCAAAGCTTGATTTTGTTCTTTTTTCAGCTGTGAAATCACATCATTATATCTGCTGGTGTCTTGCCTATCTGTATGCAGTGACGTCATATTGTGACCTTTCCATGGTGAGACATGGGGTCACACTGCTGAGCACAGCTTCCAAGTTTTTCCATATTAGGGGCTTTCCAGAACTCTATGGTGTTCTGCTGGTCCAACATGAATCCTGCACAATTTAAGATAATTTAGGAAGAAGTGTCCTTAGAGCAGGTGATTGTTCACTGCCACATTCATGTGGAAGGAAAGTGTTAGCATTTAGCTTCAAAGAAGAATGTTAATTTACCACTTGTTTTCCTCTTTTGTGACATGTACATGAAGAATTGCCAAGCATTTATCTAAACTATATGAGAGAGAGAGAGAGAGAAAGAGAAGAAAGCAAGACAGACAGACAGACATAGAACGACATAAAACATTATGTCAAATTCCCCTACTGCATTGTTGCCTTTGATGATGCAGCCCTGTGCAACCTGCACAGATGAGAAATGATGGGTCTGACTGACTGTGGAGACAAAACAAAGCAACATCAGCAATAATATCAGCATAACCATACCCTCTCATCCCTTCTTGAAGCATACCCTAGGTGCAGAAGGACTGAAATCACATAAGTATGTGGAAGAGCTCAGGAGACCTCTACTGTGTATCCCATGCTCTTTATTTTTCCTTAAGAAGTTACTAAATATGGTTCTGGATGAAATATATTGAGACCTGTCAGTTTTATCATTAATTCAATAATAGCAAAAAGGGGCTATGCAAGCATACCAGATACTTCACAATAGTTTCTCCAAATTTTACATTTAACTTTCAAGGACAGCCACAGACTAGTGAGTGTGCTATCTATATGTTTATATTATTACTTTTCATCGTGTGTCAGAGCAGATATGTATACTCTATGGTATGCATATGGCAGCCAGAGAACAACTTTATAGAGCACTTTTCATCCATCTTTACATGGGTCTCAGGAATGGCACTTACAGCAAGAAATTTTGCCTACTAGGTAATCTTGCTGGTATGAAGCATCTCTACTTTAGCTCCTAATTTATATTACAATTTCATATGCTAGCTTCTGAGAATAATGTATATAGTGGCATTGCATATTGGTCACAATTTTTTTTCCTGAGATTTGAAAATAAATATAAATTTTTAGCCAAGACTGTCTGAAATTTCATAGGCTTGCAGTTGATAAATTTTGTAGATCTGATTTCCAAATGATCTTCCCAATGTTTAATATAAAATAGCTTGTCATTCTATAGTGCCAATGGTGTGCTTGCTGTGTACTGAGTCATCCCTGTTACAAAATCAGGTTTTTCTCTAAAAGCAAGAATTTATGAAAGTGGGTATCCTTTCTACAATTCCCCAATATTTAAATCCATATGCATGTCTATGTTGGCTCTTTGCATTTTTTCAAGCAGTATGGCTCCTATGCAAACAAGATTGATAATAATTTATAGTATAGTATTGTGCACAGCTTTAACAGAAACCTTCAGTACTCCCCATGTTACAGGATATTTAGGAATTCAGCTGTACCAAAATAAAATACCATGAAACTCAGCATAAAAAATTACAAAAATTCAAAAACTTTTCAAAGGTTAACAAGATTTTTTGCAGGAAGTTTTAGATGTCAGCTTAACAATTGAAGACTGAGAATTTGGGTACACCTGTAAAGTATTATCAGTTAAGGCAAGTCCTGGCAATAATGCTAGAGACTGTCTAATTGATGTGTGAAAATTGAGTTCATGATGGGTAGAAACATAGGTGCAGAGAAAGCTGGCTGGAAATTAGTATATAGGCAGACAGACAAACTAGCAATGAGAAGACATGCCCCACTCAGCTCTTTCTGTGGATATGGTGTGAACACTTCCCTCAGCTCATGATGTTAATATGAACATTCCTGCTGGGCTGATCAATTGTAACCAAGAATCACAGGCTGGAATAATGCCCTGTTCCTCTGCGTTATTTGGATTCTGTATTGATTCAAAGTAAGAAGATGAAACCAACACAAATGTAAAAGTTAAAATAGAAAAAAAAATCTTTGGAGCCAATAGAACCTGAAATGTCAAGTTACAGTTAGGAATTAAGAATATTTGTGATGAATGAACCCAACAGGAATTGAGAGACAAGAGTATATTGCCACAAATAGGGTCTATAGAGCAATGAACTAAAGATTCCTTAAAAGGTCAGGAATGTTTTTAGTGTTAAAAATTTACTGAAGGGGGGCTGGAGAGGTGGCTTAGGGGTTAAGCCTCTGTCTTGCAGGCTGGAGGTTCCGCGTTCTTATCCTAGACCCCATGTATAGACGCCGGTCAGCCTGTGTTTCTGGTCCTGATATGGCGGAGCCTGTGAATCCTGGTTCCTGAATTCTTGCCTGTGGTTCTACGCGTGCACACACATACGCACACACACACACACACACACACACACACACACACACACACACACACAATTGAATAAATTAAAAAAATTTAAAAAAGAAAAAATCACTAAAGGGATAGATAGGTGATCAAATCTGCACATGGAGAAAAGAACCAATGAGACACCAGTCATAATCATTTCCTTCCCTCCGCGACATAAAATATACCTGTGAAGACTCATAACCACAAACCTATTGTACCAGATTTTCTTGTTATGATTGTATATCTTTCCTCCAAGATCTAGGCTCTCCAGTTAATACTGAACATTAAAAAATGCCGAGGAATAGTGTTGCGTCTGGAAATTGTTAAGGAACTAATTAATTATTTTTCTGAATAAAGAAAATGTTTAACCTTAGTTATCTAGAATTCCCATATGGTTTTCTGCTAAGCATGAAAATCTAACACTGTCAAACACAGGGGTGTCCTTTGTGACTGAATGTGCTAGAATAAAGGAAAGCTAAACTTCTTGCGCCATCAGTTCCAATTCAGTATATCAAAACTAGAAACTGAAAAACAAAATGAACATCTAGTGGTTCAGGAAGGAAGTGGCTGCCCATTGCCAAGTCAGTGGTCATTGGGCAGCACATCAGCTAGAGCCCACGGGAACACAATGCATGCTATTGTTTGAAATGTTCTCAGAGAATGTCACTTTTTATAGAATAAAGAACTTTGGATAAGCTTAAAAAAAGACATCTTTAGACAATCAAGATTATTATATCCAAAAACGCAAAAATTAAGAAACTTTCAAGCACCTTTGAAAATTATCTATAAAATACTAAAAATGTATTTCATTTGCAGGACTAATCATAGGAGTAAGCTTTTTTCATTGGTAAGAAAGTTTAGGAAACAGTGAAAATTTGAATCATAAATCTGAGCATTCAAATTTATGTTATTTTTTATATGTTCAGCATTGAATTAATTTTTATGTATCCAAACTGATTTTTTTTAAATTTTTTTATTTATTCAATTGTGCATGTGTGTGTGTATGTATGTGTGTGTATGTGTGTGTAGAACCACGGGCGAATTCGGGAACCACCATGGATGCCTCCACCTCCTCCTTGTTTACTCTGCCCCGGGTTCACAGGCTCCGCCCTACCAGGACCAAAAGCGGAGGCCGCCCCTGCTTCCGTCTGGCGTCTATACGTGGGATCTGGGATCCGAACTCAGGACCTTCTGCCTGCAAAGCAGAGGCTTAACCCCTGAGCCACCTCTCCAGCCCCATAAAATCTTTCTTATAAAGTCATACTGTTAGAAATAAATTTAAAATAATATAATATGCATTCATTTGGAGCTAGAAGATTGGAATTTGATAGAAAAATAATATATTATATATAACATAACATATAATATTATATATAATTATAATATATAACATAATAATATAAAATAATATAAAAATAGTGCAACAGATTTATAACTCGTTTTATATAACACCTATGTACGTTTTAAATTGACAATTTAAAATACTAAACAAAGAAAATTTTAGGAATGTTGGCAATTACTGTATATAAATAATCTTAGGAGCTAGAGAAAATCATGTGTTATCATTTCCTCTTAAAGACTGAGAAAAAATACAATTACATTCAACAAGTAGAAAATATAATTGAAATAAATTCTCCTCTTTGCTTAATAAATTTCAGTATCCTAGAAATTCATTTCCTACTGATTCCTTACACCTCATCAGAGAGGAGGATCCAGAGGGAAGTTTGACATGCACACTAAAGAATGCTCCAGGAATGGGGGGGAGGGAACATTGGAAGAAAGGGGGGGAAGTAAGGAAAGGGAAAAGGGGGTAGGGACCAAGGAGATTCAGGGAGGGGAGGGGTAGAGGGTGGGAGGGGAATGGGGTACTTATCAACTTCGTGTGAATGGAAGAAATAAATAAAAAATAAATAAAAAATTCATACTTGAATTGTATATGAATTTATTTTTTTACTTTCTGTTTATTTAGCTCACACTATACATCAATCAGTGTCATAGGTACACGCCATTCTTGTCGCTTAGTCTTTGAGGCAACTGTCTCCTTATTATTCCCATTTTATGCACAAGAATACCAAGATTGTGATTGAATTAACCTGTGAAATTGATGAACTCAGAATTCTGAACTAGATATTTCTGAATCTGAAGCTTTTTATCAGTGAAGGGGTCAAATGCAAAATAAAAGGTCAGTGCTGAAGTTGATAAAAAATCCTATTCTGTTCTGTTACATTCTACTCTATTAAGCCCAATTAATAACTTTACAGTGCTTTTAATAAGGGGACAGCTCTCTCTATCATTTCTCTAATACTTAGTATCATATGCATGCCAATAATGATTTATTTTATCCAAGTAGGATTATTCCTATCAACACATAATGATTTTAATACCAGATTTAATGCCTGCCAATCTTCATGGTTGAAATATGTTCTCATCTTAACATATACACTTAAATAATGAATTTCAAGCATATCTTAAGTAGATGAGAACTATAAGAAAAAACTTCTCCAGAAAAACTATTTTAAAAAGCCTTACACACTGAACCTGTTGAGTCTGTGTGAAGAAAGGATAGCTCAGCTCCACATTCAGAGTCCCAGACAGAAGTCTGGTCAGTGTGAACGCAGAAGGCACCCAACAGGCTTATCAAGTTGTCTTTTATTGTGAAAGAAGATTGACTTATGACTTATTGGAGTCAACCTCAGGGTGAGGCTGCTTTGTCCAGACACTGCCAGACAAGAAGCATTATATGTCAATGTCCTGATGTGGAGTCAATAAGAACTCTGAAATCACTACTTCTGGATACAAATAAAAGGGTAGGCAGTAGTGTGTGGGGGGGATATGTGTAGCAGTATTAAAACGAGGGAAATGTCCTATAATTGTGAGACATTAAAAAATGTGCTTCAGGATTCAGTCCATTCATGAATATTCACACTTTCATTCATCTTAATTTTCCAGCCCTGTCTTTATATGATTACTTAAGTTTCCTTACATGCTTTGCTGAATGTAATTCCATGCCAGTAATCAAATGTTCAGGTAGCTATATTGATAGCTTGATAAATTATTTTCTTATGGAAACTAGTATGCTACTGTATTGAGAATTAGACACATACACAAGCATGAGTGAAAACAGAATTGATATCATTGGGAAAGTATAAGTAGACTTTTCTGAAGTAGATATAAAATACTTTCTTAAAATAATCAAATCTGTAACTTACCCTTAAGGCATTTGATCATGAATTTACTGGCCACAATGCAGTTAACTGCTACAATAGCTTTGTAGGAGTCAGCTCTCCTTTTACCATGTTAGTTCTGTGAACTGAACTCAGGTCCTCAGATTCGGTGGCAAACTGCCGAACCATCTCACCAGCTTCTCTACTTTTTTTTTTTTTCTTGACAGTCAAGGCTTTCTTCTTTAAATCTTACTAATCTTTATTTTTTTATTATTTGCACTCATACAAACTTAACAGGTACACCGGTCCCTTCCCTCCCTCTACCCTCCACCCCCCTGGGCCCCCTCCCCTCCCCATTCCCTCTCCATCCCCCAGTGCCTCCTCCTCCCATCCCCAGAGCCTCCTTTAACGTGCATGCCAAACTCCCCTCTGGGTCCTCCTCTCCGATGAGGTGCAAGGACCCAGCGGCATTTCTCAGAACCGTTTCCTGTGTTCCCTTTAAGCCCAGGAACACTACTGTGGCTGCCAATCCTTTGCTGCCAAGGATCCTAGTGCCTTTAGCAAACGCTAGACTTTGTGGGGTCAATAGTGTGTTGGACATTGTGCAGGGCATATAGAGTCCAAATATGATTGCTTCGGCTCTAACTTGTGTGGAGTATCTTGCATATCCTTACTCCTCCCATCCTTGTGCTCTTACAATCTTACCGCCCTCTCTTCCGCAAATTTCCCTGAGCTTCAGGATGGGGAAGATTAGGCTGGCCCAGTTCCAAACCTGTAACTGCTTATATGTGGTATTAGGGTACCTCATGAAAGTAAAACTCAATATGCAAAATATATCAGTGCGTCAAGAATTTATCTTTTGATGACATTTAAATGAAATTAAAATGTCAGAATTAAAAGAAAAATGAGAAATCAGAGAAGAAATGATTCTGCAAAATTATGAAGGCTAAGGATATTTTACCTGAACTTAGTGAAAAAAAACTTCATTTGAACCAAGGGAAAAGAAAATTGAAAGCAAATAAAAAGAACTATTACTTGATATAGTGCAACCATTTCATGGTGTTTTATTTTCCACTCACTATCACTATTCCACTCACTATCAGAATCTTCAGTACTGTGAAAAAAAAGGGGCAACTTGAGCATGAGGAACTACATGTTTAGAGTAACATTCCAGAGAGCAACTAAACATTCAACAGTGTAGCTTCGTGCTTAGTGATGCAAAATACTGAGCCTTATAACTAAACAGTAGACCAAGTACACTAATCTTTATATTCATTTAGCATGCTATCTCAGAAACTTCTTTATTCACAAAATCTAAGAGTATAATCATGTTGCACTTCTATGTTGAGAAAATCTGTAAGAATAATCACATGAACTCCTTCAGTATAAAAAGCTATTTATATATATATATCATACTGTGAGGCATATTAACTATACTAATTTTATTTATTTTCAAGTGTTGGCTTTTAATTAAACGAAATAATTTTGAGCTTCCATACATGTATTAGACTATATTTTTGTGTATCTGAAGACTTAAAAAAAACACATTTCTTTTCTCTACAGTCTGTGGCTATGTGCTACCTTCTAAAACAAATTAGAATAACACTCCGTATATCAAGGACATCTAATCATTTTCAAGTTTATGTTTTTAATTAACATAGATCTGATAATAAACCATTAGCATGGGGTGATCCCGAAGTAATCAGCAGTTGGGCCACCTTCTCCTGAGGAGAAAGCATAATAACGATTTCTAATTTGTCACTAAACAGAAGCTTTGCTCTACGTTTTGCAAATTCACCAGAGTGCTTCCCAGCACATTAGTCCACTCTGTGCCTTTCCACGGGATGTTGCTACACAGATCACTTCTGTCTACATTTACGATGTTCCTTCCAAACAGTACGTAAAGGTTTCCATTTATTTTCATTCCTTCCTAAACAGTGTTAGAATTATTGGACTATGATTTAGACTAGCTAAATTTATCCCAATGCAACTTTTATTTATAGTTCATTCTTACTTTCTTATCTATGTCACGGTTGAAGACCTTTCTATTCTCCTATTGTGACTCAATCAGGCAATATTGGAATTAGCGCTAGAAAAAATACTTTTTCTATAGCCTGATACTGTGACCCTAAGTAAACCCTTAGGGGCAGGCACTATTCCTATGTCTATTGTTGACCTAAAGAAACTGAAACTTAGGAAAGTGTTTACAGGTACCAAGCCAGGGATGTTGATAGTAGATGAGAATGTTTTCTATAGAAGTGTGTCAACTGAGTTCTGATACCCAGAACCCACGTGAGAGTTGGATGCAGGAGCATTAGATTAAGGCCTTTGGGACACAGGGGGCAAAGACAGAAGAATCTGAAGCTCATGGGTTACTTGTCAGACTTAAGAAATTGCATTAAAACAGGTGGGAGAACAATGAAGGTCACCCAAGGTTGCTCTTAGTTTCATATGCATTATATTCTCCATGCACATGAACATGTGTACACATAATTCATACATAACACACAATTTGTACACTCAGTATGGGTGAAGCAATGTTCTATCTAAGGTCTCCAGAGATGCTCTGTGGCCTTTAGCCATGTAGAACGAGAATCTTGGTTATAAGGCAATCATTTCTATTGTGCCATAAATACATATGTCTATCAGTAAGGATATTGCATAAGGTGGGCATACTGCTATTTGCAGAGTATTTGTGGTTACACTAGACTAAAAAATGGACTTAAGTACATGCATATGGAAGCTTTGGTTTTAAAATTAGTGGTTCATCAGTATCCTTGACTATTTTGTCAGGATTCAGAAACAGACTGACACTTTGAAGTTCACATGAATCAATAAACTGTCAAGTAAAAAATCAAATATCTGATGAAATTATACATGTATTGATGGATGTATAAATAATTGGAGAGGGTAGAAAATTCCTGATATATTACGACATGTATATTAATGTCTGGGAAGTGATACATGAAGTTCTGTATGAACTTTAAAACCATTTCCTTGTTTAAGAAAAGCCTTTTCTAATGTTTCCTTTGTTAACAGCTACATTTCCGCCGAGTCTTTACACTCTTTTGCTGTAGTGGTCCATTTATACATATAGGCGCGGGAGGTTTTCTAGAGAGCGACTTTACAAGTAGAATTAATTTTATTTGATTTCGATTTCAAAGCCCCAGATATTATACTGAATCAAGTGAACCTTAAGGCCTGCAGGAGTCTACCCCACTGAGAGTATCACCATGAATTCTGAGCATTTGCCGCTCAAACACAAGACGTTTTGTCATTATACTTCCTGCATGTTTCCAAAGAGTTCTGCTATAAAGGACTATAAGAAAACAACAAAAATGAGCTAGACCTGCTCAAGCCAAGGGATAACTAAACCACTTAAATATGTCTTTCTTTTGGAAGGTACAAATTTCAGCAGTGAAGCAGCTGATGGCAGGGATGACAAGGCAGGGATTTCTGCAGGAATATGTGCTTACATGAACTACAGCTTTCCTCATCACTGCCTGGAATTTATGTAATTTAATTAACTTATGCTTCAAGTGGCATTTTAAAAATGAAATGATTCTGAAGTAAGCATAGGGAAGGATCGACTTAGCATTCTATACGGCAAGAGAGGCATAAATCTAAATCTTTCAATAAAATCGTGCCTCAATATAAATTGGCTTGAATTTTTCATGTTGTTTAATAAGTTTGCTAGCTTTTAAATAACTTGGAGAACAGTGTGGAAAAAAGTTATTAAATGAATTTCCGTACTGAATTAAACTGATGTGTCCAAATATAAGCACAGACATATGAACATTTTCATTGATAAAAATGTAAGACATGAGCAAATATCTTACATAAACAACACATGAATTTTCTACCACTGTTCATCACCCTATGCATTTTTTTAAAGACCTTCCTAGTCACCTTCAATCAGTGATCCTTATACCTTTGCAACAAAGGTATCTGCATGCATAAGCACTCCAGGCATAGATTCCTTTCTTTTCTACTTTGTCTATATAAAGGTCATGTAAGGAGTGTCATGTTTAAAAAAAAGTGTCAACTTTTAACAATTCTCCATGGCCTGAGATACTGTTAGAACAGGCAAGTAAGGATCTTAGAAAAATTAATTTATACAGCATGTCAAAATAGAAAAGTTTAAAGATTCGTGAAGTCCAGCATTTCCAACCACAAACCAAGTCAAAACAAAATAAGACAACTGACGTCCATAGATTGTTGCTGCTTTCACGAGTGGCCAGAGAAGCTTCTCTTCTAGTGGCAGTGGTTGATGCAGAAATTCACAACTTGTCAAAGTGCTGTGGAGAGTGCTCAGCCGTAGATGAGGCATCTCTTTTGCAAGTTCTCTATGACTCTTATACTCCCACCTTCAAGACTAAGGGAACATCACAAAAGAATGAGTGAGAAAAATTTAAAAGTCAGAGTCTGGGAAGGGTGTTGTAACATGTCTTCTGGACATGTCATGGTCATTGCACACATGAAATCATAGCAGCTGTGGTCAACTGCATGTGACCTAAAAGAGACCAAGCCTGTTACCATTCCAGCATGTTTGGGGAGGGACCTACAGGGCCACACTCAACTCTGAAGAAGAATTATTGATACCTGTTAGATACAGGGTAAAACACTGTCATTTTTCTCTTGGGATTTAGCCACTAGTTGGTTGCGCATACATCTCTGGAGTGCTCCACAACCATAGATATAGGAACATCATTAATAGACTCAGTTGGTAAAGACAAATATAAAATGATGCAAAGTTGAAGAGGAGGCACTTTGAAGAAGGGGGCTCAGCTAAATTGGAAGGGGAGGGCACATGGGTATGATAACAAATACATAGTATATAAATGTAAAAATTTCAAGGAAAAACTTATTATTAAATATAGAAGTGGTTATTGTTGTCCATTTCTCTGCTAATCTTCCCCTCATGTTCCTCACGTTAAATGTTACTGCATCTATTTTTGCTGAAATTGTGCTTACTCACAACCACAATATAATATATGATTTATGATGTATGAACTTGTTATTTAGTCATTAAAGTCTATGCTTTGAGTTTTGGCTGGTGATATGCTGTGTGATATTTCCACTTATGTTGCACAGCTGTGTATGGTTATCACTCTGAATCAGTCATATAACTGTGAGGGTAAACAGTCAATAGAGTGTCTGGGTACGCTATATTAAGAATGTTCCGTGGATCTCAGCTGATGGTATTTTCACGTTGTGATGAATTCATCTTCACTCAATCCCATCACACTCTGAGAAGCATCTGCATAAACTCATAGACACATATGCAACTGCAAATGTGCTTGGAGGTGAGACTCTATTGTAAGTTTTCAATAACATTTAAGAAAAATAAAAATGTAATAAAATAATAAAAACACAAGGGAAAGAAGCTGTGGTACTATAACAACATTGATAAGATGCTTTTATTTGTATTTTAGCACGGATTAGAAAGGCAATCAAGTGTTCACAGTCAGTGAACTCTTACAGTAATGATGCTCTATTCTTAGTGACCTTAGTCATCTTAATAAGCCCATGATTTAGATCATAATTTTATTATCATCCCTATTGTACAGCAATACACATTGTCACAAGGCTATTTGAGAAAAACACAGCCTGACAACTGGCTCCTGTGCCTTAATTCCTCCGTTGTTCTTTTGAATATGAGCTTTGAGACAAGACTCAAGTAGAGCAAGGGAAGACTTGGAGTACTGGTATTGCCACATTATTGTTTTTGAGTAAAATTCATTCTTCAGACCATATTTATACAGACTTAAGTTTTCTTCCAACATTATGCATATTAAATACCTAGTAGATGTTATTGAATGATTTTTCGCTCCTTCTAAATCAAATACTGAAAGCATTTAGAGATAGATCTTTGCAAGTTAATTAGGATTAGATCACAAGAACAGTGAAGGAATCCGTGGTGAAACTTTGTAAGAAGGACACGACCTTTTATGTCGTTTGGTGACACAGAGGGAGGTGGGGAGTGATCATCTGCAAGCTGGGGAAGAAGACCTCACCTGACCTTCACAAGCCAGAACCTTATCTTAGCTTTTATGTCTGCAAAACCATGAGATATAAATCTGTGTTAAATAGACCACCTCTTCCACAGTATATTCTTATCATTGCCTGAGATGATGAGGAAGGCAATACTGATGTGATGCTGTGTGCATGGAATGTTATCAGAAATCAGTCATGAGATGTGATGGATGATTTCAACATTATGATAAAGACTAGTTAACTGAAAGGGGCGAAGGAAATTCCTCATTCTAAATGTTCTGCAATCTGCCTGGATTCGACACAGAGACACACATAGATTGTGATTCACTTGGCCAGGACTTTGGATTTTATGCCTTCTTCATGGAAGAGGATCAGTATTTCTGTCGACATTTAACATTATTTCATGGCCTATTAACATTCATGTTCATTATGAAATAACTTCAAATTTGTTTTAGGCCTATGTTCATAGAGACTGTACCAGTAATCAAGTAAAGTACTGTGAGCTAATCCAAACGCCGGTACATTAGTTTACTTAGGGACCATGAGTGGGGATAACTCTTCCATTGATGCCTGAGAGCTTTTAGAAAGTTTCTGTGCAACATACTGAAACACATTTATCGGTTACATAATCATACCAGCTTCACATAAATTATCCTCTCTCCAAGCATAAAAGAAGTATTTCTGGTTGTGAATTGCACCAACAGTCTCATAAGTAAAACAGGGGTTGAGGATATAGTTCAGAGGCCAGGAGTCCTTTCTTTGCAAGCACGAAGACCCGAGGTAAAATCCCCAGTACCCATGTAATAGGAATGCTAACATATGCCTGTAAGCCCAGAATCATGACAGGGCAGACGGAGAAACACCCTGGCAGCAAAGTCAAAATGTCAAACTTCAGGTTCAGTGGGGCACTATGTCTTATAGGAATGAGGCAAAGAGCAATAGATGAAGACATCTAACATTCTCCTGTGGCTGCTGCACGTGTGTGGAAACACATGTGCAAGCATGCATGCAAACACCACACACAATAATCACATGCATATAACACATAAGAAATTTAAAAGTATTTTTATTTACCACCATCTCCCTCTCCTCATTGAATCCCATTACCTTTGCAGAAAAAATAAATTAAGGTGCAAATATTGAATACGAACAACAAAGTAGTGCTACCCACAGGGTGTTTTGAAACAATTAATACTTCAACTCATAATGTCTATAGCCCTTAGGTCAGCTACATGACCCTTGGGAACAAGAAATGTGCCAATGAGAATGATTTAACAATGTTTTCATTTTATTTAACTTCAAAAGTCATAAGTGACAATGTAGCTCTCATTTTTGATAGTGCAGCTCCAGGTATAGTCCAAAATTAAGGAATAACATTTATTTTACATTTAAAAAAATTTCTTTCACAGAAGAGCTTGTATCCACCTCAGAAGTTTTTCATTGTCAATAAAGCAAATACAATTTTTAGAGAGTTGAAATTTTATAGATTTTTCTTGTATTTTAAAAACTATTATATTTTGAGAATCAGATTTTAAACTTTACAAAATTTAAATTAAAATAAACATTATGATAAAAAATGGAATCAGATATACACATATAGTTTTCAACCTGAACAACTCTATACGTGTTATCCTAACATACACTTCTTTTAAATTTCTCTTTTCCCTTTTCTCTTCCTTGATAAGATGAACCTCTAATAATTTAGTCTGACCTCATAGTATTCCATCAGTTTCTCATGAAGTAACTTTCTGATGGTATTCCATTAATAAATTTACATAGGACTTCTCACTTAACTGTCTATGAAGTGCAGAACCCATGGCTGAGGAGAAACTTAAATAATTTTTTTATGGTCTCAATGAACTTGTAACATTGTCTTAGAAACAAAATAAGCTACAAAAGTTGGAGACAAATATTTTTGCTCTAAGAGCATTTATTTAGCCTTTATTTTCCTCAAAGCCTTATTTTCCCTAAGTTAATGTTGGACTTTGGCAATTAGCACTGAAAAATGCTTGTTGGTATAGTTCTCTAATGTCTTAACTGCCTATCATATTATGAAGACCATACCATTCCTCATACACTCAAAAAAAAAAAAGAAAACCTGAATAGAAATAGTTTTTCCTTATCACCATGTTCCTAGTGTATGGGATTTTCTATGGGTTTGTTAACGCTGAATTTTTAATTTTTAAAAATTATTGATTGATTGATTGATTGGTTGATTGATTGTGTGTGTGTGTGTGTGTGTGTGTGTGTGTGTGTATCAGAGGGCACTGTGTGTCCGTTTGGAGGACAGTGGGGGGGACTACACGCATTCTAGATTGCTTCTATCTCCTCTTTGTTTTGCTCTTGTATTTACTAGGCTCTGCCCACCAAGGCCAGAAGTGGAGGCTGCCACCATTTCATCTTAATGCTTTAGGACCTGGGATCTGAACTCAGAACCTTCTGCTTACAAGACAGTCTTAGTCCTGAGCCATATCTCCAACTGCAGCCTCCAAAATGAATTTTTTGTGCTCATGTTTTCTTCCATTTTTCTTCCTTGTATACCACCTCAGATTATAGACTCAGACATTTCTGTATTTCCCTGCTGGGATATAAATTGTCCAATAAAAACGGACGCAATCACATTCCAACACCTTGAGCTGCACCTGATGATCAGATTGGCCTGTCTCTCCTGCTTCTGAAGAGTCAAGTGCATCTTTCAAAATTTCCATTATAAGCATCCCTGCTTTCTACCTACCAGACCAGACAGATCAGGGGATGAGTGCTGTTAATTTTTGTTTGCTTGCTTTATCGATTCATTTTTTTAATCTACCCTGCATGTACAATTTATATGCAATACAGTGGTGAGCACAGTGGACTTAAGAGTTGGGAGAGGAGCATCACTCAAATACTAAAACAAAGAAGTACACAATTACAAGCCAAAAGTAAATTATCTAAAAGAAAAATAAAGAAGTACCTAATAAAAAATGAAAAAATTCATTCCTACTTGAAAAGGTAAAATTGGTTTAAGATCTGTTTCCTTTAAAATCATGTCTGAGATAATTTCAATCTTAGTCTTAACTTTGATATAGATTGCTACACATTTAATAGAATAAGGGTCGACCTATTTTTCTTAATAAGGATAGAGTTCGCCAGATCTTTGGACACTCTGCCTCAATTGCACTCTTGCAGATGAGATGGGATTGCCTGACTGTTATGAAAAGGAATTCTTTTTGTCTGCTTATCAGTTTGCCTTAAGTGGCCACCTGGCCTAACTCTATAAAAAGAAAAGAAATTCCACGTGAAGTTAACCAGGAAGCATCTGTCTTCCTGATGTGTCACATTCAGTTGCTGTGTCTTTTCTCCTAATGTTCCTGTTCATGTTTGGCTTAGTTTCTCATTGCCCAGGTAACAAATTTCTACAAACTTGATGGTGTAAACACAAAAATCAATTATTTGACAGACTATAAGACAGAAATGTGAAGTGAGGTTCACTATGTGAATTGATGTGGAGGCTCCAGAAAGCACTAAGTTTCTGTGTCATGCCATTCTTATGGAGTCTACCACCTTCTAATTCTATTCCCCTTCCAGGGGAACCCTGGCCAGAGATGTTTGTCACTCAACATAATCACACATCTCCTATCCTCACTTTTCCCAATCTCTTTTTCTGACAATGAGGAACCACTGGGCGAGCTCTAATTTGCTCCTTTACTATCCCAAGAGACAAAACTTTCAGACAGAACTGCCCATAATTCTATTATTCACTCATCACCTCCATTTGCTCCTCAAATCTCTCCAATGATCTTATTTTTCACTGCTTCTCATGATTTAATTTCACTAAGCTGCAAAATCCAGTTAACTGTCCACTCATAACCACTCATGTTACTCAAATAGCAGGCAATATTTAAATTATCCCATGAAATAGTTTATTTAGAGCTTATTGAGATTCAGATCACTTGTGCAGATTTTTAATTCTCAAGACACAAAGGTGGTTTCCAAAAGTGTTTGTCTTTACCTGTACAACTCCTCCATTTGAGCTGTTCTTTACAAGTTCTGTAATGGTGAGAAAGACGTTGTGGGCTTTGACACACAACAATTTTGAATGCTTATTTTAATTATTAAAGAATGGGATTTGTGTGTAATATTTTTCTCTACTGAGACTTCATGCAGTAATGCTAATCATCAGAATAAACAATTCAAATTGAGATTACAGTTAAAAATTGAAATGCTTAACAAATTCCCTGTGATCATGGGTATGACTCAATTAGGACAAATTGCAGTTAAATGCAGGGCAGCAATAAGGGAAACAGAAATAATAAGAGAAATTATCTGTACCCAAAACAAAATTCAATAGCCAAAATATTTAAGAGTAATACAGAAATATCTGGCACAGGGAAATCAACCAAATGCCAACACTGTACTATTATGGTGTTCACAAAATGCCCAGTACTGTGGATACTGCCCAGTGTGCATGTTAGATAGATTACAAAGGAATACTAATTACAAGAATGTGTGCAATAAACAACTACTGGCTTATTTCCTCCTGAAACAATATGCAACCACAATAGCTCTGCATGCTCTTTTGTTCTAGCTAGACCAGTGCAGGTATGAGCTTATTTTTGTCATTGTTCTGCTAATGAACGTTTTACAAGGGATAGAGTAGACATCCATGCTATTTTCATTATAAAAATGATTTTCTGGGAAAACTTTGTGGCATGGATTCCAGAAAGAAATGAAAAAGTAAACCGGCTAGTTTCTTTCCCTTGGAAAAAGAGGTGAACAAGCTCACTTCTCAGATTCCTCCCTTTCGTCAAGAATAGATAAGAGAAAGAACAAAGAACTATGGAGGAAAAGTTGGCCAAGATCTCAGATTCATGCCTGTATTCTTCCAAAAACACTCACTATTTCACTAAGTCTTAGTCTCATGATGCTAAAGTACTTCTGGCAAATACTTTCACTTGGTCAGTACTGAATCTGAGAAGATGTGAAACTCTAAATAACCTTGGCTTAAAACAGAACAAGGATATGGTGGAATTGCCTTTTTAAAAAAATGGTGACAAAATTTCTCCTCACCCCAGAATCTTTTCAGGATTCCACACTCATTTCCTGTTCTCCAAAGCCATTATTTCTCAACCTAATGGATATTTTCAAAACATTTGTGTATAAGTACTGTGGAACGGGGAATTTTTGTCAGTATTCAATGCAATATAATCTTCAAGTGCTTGCATCATAGAATTTGTTCATGTATAGATAATATATGAATAATTTGACATGTGAATAAATTCTATAATTAATGCAGCTATAAGTTAGCAGTTAAAAATAATGCTGAAGGAAGTATTGCTGCTTATTTCCAATACAGTCAGAGAGATACCATACTCTTTCCTTCACACTCAAAGCCAATACTGGTTTGTGACTTTCTAACAGGGCTTGGTCTAATGAGAGAATACTGCTTTGCAGTAATTGCCATGTTCAGGGCCCTCCCTGAACAACTGAATAGTTTCTCACACTCTCCCTATCTTTTCATTTTGTTAAAACAGTTCACGCCCAGGTCTCTTTGAATTCTGCCCCCATTACAATAGAAAACTTCAACTTGGGATTATGTTACTCTCAAACATTTTTAGAATAAACTCAGTTCTACAGGATCAAAGTGCACTTGTAGTTCATTTTCTAGCTATGAAATATATGGATTCATAATTTCCACTTGACAGTTTTTTCCTATTACAACAGAGATATTAATTTTTGTCTGAGAAATTATACTATACAGACTTCTCTCAAAGCCATTTGATGTGAAATACTGTACATTAGAATCAAGCTGAGCATTTTGAATGTACATGATTCATTTCATGAGAGATGGCTTTTCTCACTAGGTCATGATTCGAAGATCTATTACTATTGTGATTGATATCACTCCTCCCAACTAGTATCTGAAGTAAATGCAAACAGCCACAGCAATGCAATTAATTGAAGTTTTCACTTTAAAAACCTTTTCACTTAGAAACCAAACATACAATAAAGATTACACGGCCCAGTCTGCTTGACAGACCCTCAGATGGATGGACCTATTACAATCTCTCCAAACAGGAAGGCCAGGTCACTCATTAAACCACGGTCAATAAAAATGGTGAAATAGGTTTTGTCCCAAGGACTGATGACTGGATAATTTGACAAGAGGACAGAGAAGAATTGTGAGACACAGAAAGATCAATGGCTATTAATTTAAAAGCAACACATATCCCAGAATGAAACAGTTTGTGTTGTTGTGTAGCGTAATTACCATTTTCAATTAGCTGACATTTCACACAGCCTTGGGACTACAGCAAGACAATAACCCTCAGCATCTAATCTCAGCTGTAACTTTTGTCACTGGTCTCCTGGCAATGCTTCAAAGGCAAACCCGGTCCTCGCAGAGCAATGGCTTTCTTTGTCATAAATAGCAAGCCATGCACAGAGTTCAAAGGAAGTTCAAGTGATAGGACAAGTTAGGTAAATTACCTCGTTAATATTTTCCTAGGCACATGAATATTTTTCTGGACATTTTGCTAATAATCATGTGCTTTTACATTCAGTGGAACAGTAATTTTATTGTATTTTGATGATACCATTAAAACAGAATGGAATTAGAAGCTTCAGTGGGCAGCTTTGTATTCCATCAGTGCCTGTAGAGAATTACATAACTTTTTAAGCCATGCTGCACATCTTGAGTATCTGTTATTGTATTTAATATCATGTTTTAAGTGGAAAGAAAATTAAATATTATTTCTCATTTAAAATAAATGAGATGCTTCTCATCTGAAGAAATTGTCACTAATCTATCAAGAAAACATACTAATGAGAAGCACTTTGAAAAGTTGATTCTCAGGACATGAAATCACTAATACAAAGACTCAATTTTAATTCATGTTTCATGGTTCATGTAATATGCACTTAGTCTTCTTATCCTGAGCTGCAATTAATTAACAATATTCAAGCTAGGGAGAAACTCAAGTGAAATAATATAACTGAAACATTATAGTCCACCCTTCCTATAACATAAGACCCAAAGTCATTGATTAGTAGCATCATTTCTGCATTTACAAGATATTGACACACTAATATCCTGGTGTTGCAAAACTGACATGACAACTTGTGATCCAATAAAGATCTGGATCAATGAAGAAAACGTGCTATCTGACAAGTCATTACTGGAATGCAGCTGCAAAATAATTAATGCATCCATCTTTTAGTTTTTATATATTTTATAATGTTTATTTTTCATCACTTTTCCCAAATTTTGATTGACTCTTAATGCTTTAGATCATGTTTCCCAATCGAAACCTACCAAAAGTGTTGCAGAATGGGAAGCTAATCATAAATAAGGTGGTAGCCAATTAAATTGCATTGTTCACAAAGAGTTTCTGAATTGCTCTATTATTTTACATGCTTCCTCAGATTTTAATTTCACACCCTTCAGACCCATGATTATATTGTCAATTAAGGATGCTATTAACAAAATTACAGAATCCTCAGACACAGCACAGCCACCTGAGCTACAGTTATTGCCATTGTGGTTAATGTCTGAAATGGTTCCACTGTCAAGATTTCTCATACTCTAGTGTGAGAAAGAACTGGATCCCAATATTTTCTTAATTTCATCAACAATTCAGCAACAAAATCAGGATGGTTAGAGTTAGTTGATCAGTGGGATTTTAGACAGTCTAGAAGACAAGCCTCCAGGCACATCTGTGAGGATTAGTTAGACTCCCAGCATGTCTGTGAGTGATGATGTTGCTTAAGTTAATTGAAGTTGGAAGACCTATCCTTAAGTGGATGGTAACAGCCCACAACTTCCATTTTTGTTGACCTAAAAATGTGATGGGGAGCTGAGTAGCAGCATGTATCACTCTCTGCTTTGTGACTGGGTACAAAGCAGCCAGTCGCCTCAAATCCCAATGACTCAACTTCCCTGCCATTACAGGCGATACCTTGAACTGTGAATCAAGGTAAATGCTTTCTTATTCAACTCGAAATGTCCCAGGTCTTTTATCACAGTCACTAAAAAGTCACTGACACAAAGTAAACCACTGGAAGATGGGAATTAAATGTATGTTAAAACTCTCCAGCAAGATTTTGAAGCAGTGATCCTGTTCTTTAGACCTGAAAAAGTTGTGCTATTCAGACAACTACCGAGAGATCCTTGGACTGTAAACAAAATTCCCTACAAAGACATCCATAGACTTTTTTAAGGAAGAGGATTATTGGTTTTTGTTTTGTACACATGAACTAACTCACTTGTATTACTGAATCCTTCACTATCTGGAAATTTCTAATATATTAGACAGAGCATCCTTCACTATCTGGAAATTTCTAATATATTAGACAGAGCATTAGATTTATTCAGCGTGATATCTAAGGGTACAAGCAAGATGCCCAGAAAGAAAAAAAAATGTCACCAACATGTTTAGTAAAGGAAGGAAGAGTGCCAAATTAGATAAAGATGATATTTTAACACTTAACCAAGAAAAAACTGGAATAGTCATATAAAATATGTAATTTTTCTAAGATAACAGACAGTAAAGAACTCAGAATTCAAGTCCTAAATGCATATTGTCTGCATGATACATTCTTCAATTCACAGTTATGACTTAGTTTTTTATTTACTTGTTGTGACAAGAAACCTGACAAATAACTTTAAGGGAGAAATATTTATTTTGTTTCCCAAACTACAGGTTTCAGTCTTGATTGCCACCAGCTTAGAGAGCTGGTATGATCCAGAATTTAAATGAAGAATAAATGATTGAACAAATGTGCCATCAAAGTATTTCTATGATCTTTATTTTCTATAGAAATGGTCCCACATAGAAGTGTGGGGTTGGATCAAATAAAGTTCTGAGTTCTTTCTTTGGCTTCTCATTCCACACTGAGGATATTAATGTCTGGACCTCTTTACTGCAACCTAATACACAGATATATTCACAGAAATCACAAAAATATATGTATCCTATGTATACTAGTTACTCTATGTTTGCTATGAGCGAATAGCCAAACTAAAGCAATTTAATGGGAGATTTATTCAGCCTACCATTCCAGAGGGGAGATAGTCTTTCATTGCCAAAGTGGTGTGATTGATGGCAGAAGCTGAAGGAAGCCTAGGTTACTGCAGACATCTTGGAGTCAGAGAGTTGCAAGATTGCCTCCTGCAAGAACAGACCTCTTCTAGAAGTAAAGGTGGGACTGTATACCTCAAGACTGCATTTTTCCAGCAATGGTGGTGGACACATTTCAAACCATGACACCATGCATGGAAGGGAAGGCTCAGACAGTCTGTAGCAGTCAAACACAAGAGTGGAATTCACATATCCAAATCTATCCAACCTATCCAGCTAAACACAGGGATGGATTATTCATATGTAGATGAGCCAGTAAACAACCAAGATATGACAAAGAGCCAAATGGTAAACTATAAAGAGCAAATTTCTCCCACTGCCTTCCCCCGATACCAATAGCCACTAGCACACTCTCCCTGACTGACTCTTGGTCACTCTAGCCATTGAATTTAGGAGTGGGGGTATATCTTTTCTGGTTTGCTCCTTTGCTGTCAAAGGTTGGTTTTCTCACTTCTTATTTTCAGTCTTCAGCATTCTCTAGTACTTTCTTCTACCATGTGCTTATAACATTGATTTACTTGCTCTGTAATATGACTAGCTAACATCTCTAGCAATTTGAAATGCCCCAAACTATGCATCCTTGGAAAATAACCCTGAGCCAATTACTCATGTAGGTATTCTTGCTCTGACTTTGAATACACTAGATAATTGTTATAAACATAGTTAGTGTCCCCACAGTTGCATTACTGGGTGGATAATCTATTCTTAGATAACCTCAACCTAATCATATGGAGCTCCTTTTCTTTGCTGATGTTTGGCAAATGATGACATATTCCCTTGCATGTTCTTAAATTCTTCTTGCATCAAAGACACGTGCACTGGATCTCTTGGTGAAAATTCAGGAAGGCTGGGATATTAAAAATATACTTGCCATGACTTGAAATATGTTACTCTCCCACACGCTCATGTGTTTAAATCTTTAGTTGTTTGGGAAGGTCATGGCACCTTTAAGATGTGGAGGCTTTCTGGAGATGTGGAGGCTTTCTGGAGAAAGGCCATCAGCAGGGTGGTGTGAGTGGTGTGAGGAGTCTTGAGGTTATTAGTCCCACTTTACTTCCAGGAGAGGCTTGCTCATGTAGTTTGCACTTTTCCCGGTCTCAGTCTCCTTGATGGACATGACTTAAGCCATTCTCGCCTTCTGCCTGCCAGCCATACATAGAGGACTGTATCTCACTTTTGAAACCATAATTTGAATAACTTTCCCTTTCTCCCTAAGTTGCTTGATTTTGAGTGGTGTCTCACAACAGAGAAATGTAACAAGTACAATACTTAAAATAAATACTTAAGTAAATATTTAAGTAAAGACTTAAATGTCATACACATTTCACATGAAATAAAAATAAATAAACAAATATATATTATTGATAAATGAGCTTGCAGATCACACATCTGATGGTCTATGGAGGGGGGAATTCTGGTTGTGATTTTGGGACCCTTCTCACATTCCGGCTGAGTTCAAGATCTTTTGGTTTGTCATTGAGGATACAGTAGCCATATAGCTGCAGGAAATGTCTCATGGTTTATCTCATCATGGGGCATTTGGTACTCTTCCCTCAAATCATCTGAGATAAACTCAGGGAAGGAGATTCCCATTTTCAAATTCACCTATCTGCTTTTTCTAACATTGATATGATTAAAACATATCACCTTTCCCACATGTTGCTGAAAGAAGATGAAGCAAAGATCTTTAAACCTTTTTTGTATATGGAAACCTTGATGATTACATACATATATTAGTGGTGACCATTTCTGCACTATGAAGGCTAAATCAAATCAGCTTTCCAACATATAGTAATAAAATGGCACTTGTTTTCTTTTCTTAAATGTACCATAGAATAATCAAAGGACGAAGAAGCTGAAGAGAGAAGTCAGGGGAAGACACATTCGTTTTTCATACAGCTCTCTCATTGCTGATCTCACTGTACTTCACAGCGTTCTCTTTTCTATTCTTGGATATTTTAAGAATTCATCCAATTATATTTGTATTAAATAAGTGAATTGACAGAAAATACACTGAAAGGCAATATGATATTCAGCTATTTTATAAAATACAAACTTGGATATCATTCAGTAATCTGTGAAATAAAAATTCAATTACCATATTGGAAAGTTCAGATATATTAAAATTTAGTTATTTTACAGTATACTTGTTATATTTTGTTTTTTTTTTGTTTTTTTAATACATGTACAAGTGTTCATGCTTGCATGGTATATACACACACGTGTGTATATGGGCATGTCCATCGACATAGAGGCCATAGGAAAGTGTCAGGTGCTCTTTTCCATTCCCACATTCTTGGTTTGATACAGAGTCTCTCACAGAATCTTCAGTTATTCTGCAACAAGCAAGTCTTAGGAATCTTTTTGTGTCCTTCTGCCACTCCACAGCACTGGAGTTACAGCTGCATTAGGATTTTTATGTAGGTTCTGGCGATTTTTTAAACTTTATTTATTTATTCATTTATTTTGTGTGTGTGTGTGCGTGGTGTGTGTGTGTGTGTGTGTGTGTGTGTGTGTGTGTGTATGTGTGTGTGTATGCTTGTGTGTATAGAAAAGGGTACTATGTGTCCCTGTGGAGGACCAAGAGTGACTTTGGAAATCATTCTGGATTGCCACTACCTCTTTTTTGCTTCGCTGTAATTTCCCAGGCTCTGCCCACTGGTACATGACCATAAGTTCAGGATGCCACCTTTCTGCCTGGAGTTTTTATATGGGATCTGGGATCTGAACTCAGGACCTTCTGCTTGTGAAGTAGAATCTTAATCCCTCAGCCCTCTCTCTAGCCCAGTTCTGAAAAATTTGAATTTATGCCTTCATGCTTCTGCAGAAAGAAATCTTACCCACCTAGCATTCTCCCCAGCCTGTATATTATAGGCATATATGCTTGCATACATGTAATAGAAAGATAGAGAGACAGACAGATATGTGACACATAGACATATAGATGCATATATAAAGATTTGTCAAGAGTAAGCCTTAAACGTGTTTAATGACTTAATGAAGATGAGTTAATTGAATAATAATTTACAAGGTTAGGCAGACTAATCCTCAAAAGTTGCTGTTAACAGGCACTAGGATCCTTAGAAGCAAGGAATTAACAGTCAAAATAGTGTTCCTATACTAAAGGGGAAAACAAGAAAGGGCTCTAGGCAATGCTACTGCGTCCTTACACCTCATTAGAGTGGAGGACGCAGAAGGAAATTTGAAATTCACACTAAAGGATGCTCCAGGGATTGGGGGGAAAGAGGGGGCACTGGGAGAAAAGGAGAGAGGGAAGAAAGGAATGGGAAAAGGGAGGAGGGAGCAAGGGGGTCGGGGGAAGGGTGGAGGGAGGGAGGAGATCAGGGTACCTGTTAAGTTTGTATGAGTGGAAAAAATAAATTAATTAATTTTAAAGAAAGTTGTTGTTAAGTTAAAAGCTCTTCCAAAAGCATTTGGTTTACTGAATTCTTCAACTCTTTCTGAACATCTCAAATACTCAATGAAGTTTTCTTATGAATTCAAAGTTATTATCAGTTTTAGATATCTTTAAGACACCCTGTCAGAAAAGACAAAAACATGTTCAGCAGTCAAGGCTGGACTGCAAATTGATATGTCTACCTCACTCTTCCTGTCAGATGAATTATTATGAGAGTGATAACATTTGGAGTTGGGAATTACTCCTTTTATTGTTATATTATTAACACCTCCATGAATTTCTCTTTTGATGTTTACCATAATTAATATCTTTTCAAAAGAAGTAGAAAAATATATCCTCAAAACACAAAGATATGAGAAATTGACTACAACAACTTATTTAGGGTCAATAATTGAATACATTTTACAAAATGTGTGATTATATAAAAGTGATTTAATGTACTTCATTCTTTTAGTTCTATATCTTTACTCAGCAATTAAATAACTTATTATATACAACAGTTAGAGAGAGCCCTCATTTCAAAAAATTGGTGATAAGAATTATAATATCCAGCAAGAAACCAGCTTTCTTAATATCAGAAGTTATTATGTAAGCAGCCAGGAAAGAAAATCATCCAATGCTCTCACCAGCTATGAAAACTCCAATAACACCTAGCCTAGAAAGTTGTGACCTTCATTGCAATAATAGTATGAATGCTTTAGGGATAACCAATGAATTCACTGAAACTGTGTTTCCTTTTGCTATACCTGCTCAAGACTTGGCCTATCGACATTTCACCATGGAAGAGGATGATCTTAAGAGGCCACCACATCTTCCTGAAAGACCATTGAGGGTTAAAATGTATTGGAGAAATGAAGGAAGAGGACCTGCTTTACTCATGGGCATATCCATTGATATATTATTCATGCTTCAACAGGAAAATGCCATTAAAAGCAAACCAGATGAGACTCAGAGGACACACACAGAAAAAAAAGTTAATCAATCAAAAAATGTAAGAGGAAGACTGTTTGGGAAGAAGGTTTGCAGTGGAAATCACACAGACAATAGGCTCAGACAGTAAGGAGTGATGCACATCAAGCAGTTATCAATGTTTTCGTAGGACCTTCATTTTGTCCTATCAGCAAGTCACCATGAAAACACAGAGAACTTAAATGGCCCCCACACTTCCTTAAGAGAGTGATGATATTGATTCCAATTGGGTGGGGGAAGATTCTTCCTTCAGTTGTCTACCCACTCGTACAATTCATACTCCACAAATGCTTACACAGTTGTGATCAAAGACAAATGGAATGAAATCCAGGTGGCCACTC
The DNA here is from genome assembly GCA_023101885.1 of Typhlomys cinereus. Lineage (NCBI taxonomy): Eukaryota > Metazoa > Chordata > Mammalia > Rodentia > Platacanthomyidae > Typhlomys > Typhlomys cinereus. The sequence continues at coordinate 2,421,149 of JALPQD010000170.1, forward strand.
ATATGAAAATAAACTAAAATTAGTAAAATAATAAAGAAACAACAACAGCAACAATAAGAAGATAATAAGTGAAACTTATCAGGGAGAAGAAAGGTTGTAAGTAGGAAGCAGAAGGAAGGTGAGACTGGAGATTAAGGTAGGAAGGTATCATGAATGCATTGCATTTATGGATATAACAATAAAAATTATTTTTTTAAAAAAGAAACTCTATAAGAATATTTAAAAATTAATTCTAGTCTCCATTTTAAAGCAAATGGTTGGGAGAGACCTTGGGATAGTGCTTTGGCCCTTGTTTTTGTTTTCCTTCTTCTCATTGGTGATACAAATGTTTGTACTAGTCAGTCCCAATTCCCTTTCAACTCCAATGATCTGTGAAAGATAACAGTGAATAATGACATTAAAAAAGATGATATGAAAAGTTAAAGCAAGCTACTTGAGCAAACTTTTTAAAAATATTTTATTTAGTGTGTGTGTGTGTGTGTGTGTGTGTGTGTGCAATGTGTCCCTGTGGGGGACCAAGGGCGACTTCAGGAATCATCCTGGATTGCTTCTACATCCTTTTTGCTTAGCTCTGGGATTTCCCTGGCTCCATCCACCAGGGCCAGAAGTGCAGGCTGCTGCAATCTCCACTTGATGTTTTTACATTGGATCTGGGATCCAAACTCAGTACCTTCTGCTTGCAAGACACAATCTTAAACCCTGAGCCATCTTTCCAGCCTGCAAATATTTTCTTAAAGTAATAAATTATTGAGAATACTTAGAAGGAGCTGATGGAGGAGGCATATGGGGGTTGATAAAGGTGGAGATACAGGATGGTGGAGATGATACAGGCCGTGTTAGATAGTATTACTACATTTGAGAAGTTATTACTTATGTTTGCCTTGATGTTAGATGTGTGGTTAGTATCAAGGAATTGTGGATTCTTGACTGCACAGTGCGTATTAGTGGAGATGGTCAACTATTCTTGTATTTCCATTCACCAACTCAATAAATGAATAAATTATCTTTTTCTCTCACTCTCCATCTTACTGTCTCTCTGGCACACCCCCCACACTCATGCCATACATGCAAAAGTACATTGTAAACTATGCAACCACTACTACTTTGTAAAGGTAGAGAATATCACATTACATAAATAATCATATTTACCAAATATGTGATCACCACCAATTCCAATTTATTTAGGTCCCTGTCTTCTTTCAGAATCTGGGTAATCACTAGGCCATGTCTATTTTTTTGTTGCTGTTGATTTGTCTTGTTTGGCTTTCAATACAGAGGTTTTGCTTATTAAGTTCCCATTAACAATAATTGCAAAAAGCTTTTGTGTGCATCCTGCCATGGTGAGGCATTGACTTCATTAAGAAGTAAATCAAACTGCGTAAGCATATTTTTTTTTCATTGAACAAATAACACTGTTTTGAAGGGCGGGATTTTAAAATTTGGAATTTCCCTTGTTGTTTTCCAGTGCAATTATAATTGGCTGCACCATTGACCATGGTTACAGATATATGTTCAGTGAGGGTACTGCCTCTTGGGCATAATAGATAGAGATACTGAAGAAATCATTTTATCTTTGTGATTTTACTTTGCTCATTTACAGTAATAGAACCTATACCATATGTCTTTTCAATGTGCATATAATAAACACTCAATATATACATCAATTACTTTCTCCAAAATCTTCTATCTGAAGGTTGCCCCATCTTAGAGTTCCTTTCCTTCTGAGTCACAGCTAGGGTTTGCACTCTGCTGTAAGGGGGACCCGTAGTTCCTAGACCATGCCTGCATGCCTGGCAGCCTCCACCAAGCCACCAATCCATACTCAAGTCATATTCTTCTTCTCTTTCTCTCTCTTGCTCCCCCAAACCTCCACCATATAATCTTTAAAGAACTTTAAACCTTTTCAAAAATTTAACAGAGTCCAGAGAAAAAACAAACAATGGTCTAGCAGACCAACACTATACCACTGAGGTCTCAAAAAATTATCCCATCACACAAGAGAGAATCACTGCTTCCAGCTCTAGATAAGTAAGATAAGTAAACCCTTTTACCTTCCTGTAATTCTCAATTGATAGTCACCATAATTTAAGATATCCATATAGCCCACCCAAAAACCTATACAACTTCAGGGACTTAGCCATTCACCCTCACACATCACCAAGGAATTAAAAGCTAAAAGTCGTATTACTGTACTTATCTTCAATTCCTACCTACTAAACCCACCCTCATTGATATACAAATAGTCTAATAGCCTCACCTAGGAAATAACATCAAGGAACACCAGACAGACACATCCAACACCAAGACAAACATTAGTAATAACCTCTCAAATGTAGTAATACTATCAAACACAGATCAGTCAAAAACACATATCAAGAAGGCCATTAGAGATAAAACAAAAATTCCCAAGTCACAATGCAATTTCATGAAAAACAAAAACTAAGACAACATATCTCCTGCAAAAAGCATCAACCTCAAAATGATGGAATCCAACCAGAACAAAATCACAGAAGATAGTCAAGAAAGCCATACCTGTGATAATGATTTTTAAACCTGATTTTTAACTATGACCAAAACAATGAAAGAAGAAATCCAGGAGAAGTTAAATACTGTATAGGAACACAACAGGAACTTGGATGAGATGAGAAAAGCAGTTGAAGAAACAAAACTAAGCATAAAACAGTTGAAAAAATCTCAAGCAGAGATTAAATTTGAACTAAAAGACAAGCTATCTTCAACCCAGAACATAACAGAGAGTCTTATCAGCAGAAGTAAAGAACCAGAAAATAGAATAGCAGATATTGAAGAAAAAAATGGAAGAACAAACTAGTTCAATCAATAAGGTTGTAAATGCCAAAAAGTCACTTGAGAGGAATATTCAAGAGTTATGGGATGCCTTGAAGAAGCCTAACCTGTGCAATCATGGAAACCAGAACAAGAAACCCAAAATATCACTCCTGGGAAAATTTTTCATATTATCATAAAGGAAATCTTTCCACATCTAAAGAAAGAGAGACCCATCCAAATATGAGTTATATTTCAAACAGACATGATTAAAATAGAAACTCGTCACAGTAAATAATAGTCAAAATACTACACATACAAGTCAAAGAGAATGTATGAAGAGCTCAAGAGAAAAAAACAAGTACTTTTACAAGTAAACCTATTAAAATAACAAATGGTTTTCAACAGAACAGTAAAAGCCAGAAGGCTTGGAGAGAAGAGCTATTAGTCATGAATGAGCACAAATGTCAATTCAGGCTGATCAACCCATCAAAACTATCAGCCATGATTTAAGATGAAAGGAAAATATCCCACCATAAAGAAAAGCTGAAGGCCTACATAACCAACAAACAAGGCCTTCAAATAATGCTAGAAAAGATACTCAAGGTTAAAGAAAAAAACAACCATATCCAGGAGGACAGAAGGAAATTATAATACCATCACAACCTCCAAGCTAAGTAATACACATATGAAAGCCACTAAACACAAAAAATGTAAGGAATAAATATCAATTTCTCAACTAGAACCCTAAATGTCATGGGATAGGTAAATTAGCCAAAAACTCAATATAGATACACTGAAACAGATCAAACCATTACCAAAATGAACCTAACACAGATCTCTACTGAACCATCCACCCAAACACGAAGGAGTACACATTCTTCTCAGTAACACAGAAAACTTTCTCCAAAATACATAACATATTGGGCCACAAAATGAATCTCCAAATACACAGGAAAGTGTATGTATCTGTGTGTGCGTGTGTCTGTGTATGTGTAGAACCACGGACGAATTCGGGAACCACCATGGACGCCTCCACCTCCTTCTGCCCCGGGATTCACAGGCTCCGCCCTACCAGGACCAGAAGCGCAGGCCGCCCCCGCTTCCGCCTGGCGTCTATACGTGGGATCTGGGATCCGAACTCGGGACCTTCCGCCTGCAAGGCAGAGGCTTAACCCCTGAGCCACCTCTCCAGCCCCTACCAAACATTTAAAGAATGAATAACACCTTTACTCCTTAAACCATTCCACAAAATAGCAAGAAAGGAACACTTCCAAAGTCATCTATGAAGCTGATATTATACTAATCCTAAAACTGAATAAAGATACAATTAAAAAATCTATAAACCAATGTCTTTGATGAACACAGATGCAAAGATTCTCAAAAACATATCAAATTCAAATTCAAATCAGATTCAAAAACATATCAAGAAGTTTATTCACTATGATCAAGTAGAATTTATCCCAGGTACACAAGTTTAGTTCAACATATACAAATCAATAAATGTAATCCATCATATAAACAAATCCAAAGTCCAATACCACATGATACTCTTCATAGATGTAGAAAAAACTTTTGAAAAGATCCAATATCCTTTTATGAGCAAAACCTTAAATATAGTTGGAATGGAATAAATTTATATCAACATAATAAAAGCTGTATACAACAAGCCGATAGCAAAGATTGTACTAAATGGAAAAAACTTGAAGCATTCCCACTTTAATTAGGAACTAGACAAACCTGTCCACTCTCACCACTTATATTCAATATTGTACTTGAAATCTTAACTAGAGCCATAAGACAAGTGGGAGAGATGAGAGGGAGTCAAATTGACAAAGAAGAAGTCAGACATCTCTATTTGCAGATGATATGATAGTATACCTGAGTGATCCTAAAAACTCCACTGGGAAACTTCTGGAATTAATACATAAGTCTCCATTTACCAAAGTCCCTAATAAAATGAAATACTGTGGTAAAAGTCTAATCAAAGAAGTGAGAGACCTTTATAATGAAAAATTTAAAACACTAAAGAAAGAAATTATAAAAACACCACAAGGTGGAAAGACCACCCATGCTCCTGGATCAGTAGAATTAACATCATAAAAATGACAATTCTACCCAAAGCAATATACAGATTGAATGCTATACCAATCAAAAGTAATGCTTTATAGAAATTGACCAGAGTCAAAATTCATATGAAGCACAAAACACCAGGATAGTATCTTGAGAAATGAAAACACTACTGGAGGTATCACCATACCAAGCCTTAATCTATACTACAAATCCATAGTAATAAAAACAGCTTGGTACTGGCTTCAAAATAGACAAATAGATCAATGGATAAGGGTTGAAGACCCAGATATAAGCCCACATAATTACAACCATTTGATCTTTGACAAAGGGGCCCAAAAATTTCAATGGAAAAAGAAAGACATCTTTAGCAAATAGTGCTGGCAAAACTGATTATCTGTATGAGGAAGGTTAAAACTGGACCCGTACTTGTTATCATGCACAAATATCAACTCCAAATGGATCAAGGACCTTAATTAACATTAGGCCAGAAACTATAAAAATCCTAATTGAAAGAGTACGGAAAATTTCCTTGGGCTGATTGGGCAAGGCCAATATTTCCTAAACAGGCACTAGAACCAACACTCAACAAATGGGATTTTATGAAATTAAAAAGATTCTGTTTGGCTAAAGTGATTGTAAACCCAGAAAAAAAGACAACCCCTAGAATGGGAGAAAATCTTCACTTATCTGATTGAGCTCGATCATGCAGAGTGCACAAAGAACTTAAAAGACTTAACACCAAGGTGATAAGTAGCCCAATTAGAAAATGGGCCTCAGGATTCAAAAAAAACTTTTCCAAAGACAAAATTGAATTCTGTAAGAAAATATCTTTAAAAATGTTCCACATCCCTAGCCATCAGGGAAATGCAAATCAAAACTATACTTGATATCATCTCCGTTCAGTAAGGTTGGCGAAAAACCACAATATAAACACCACCAAATATTGCAGAGGATATAGGGAGAAGGGAACTCTCATACATTTGAGGGTGGGAATGCAGGCTTTTATAGCCACTTTGAAGATCAGTATGGTGACTTCTAAAAAAGTTAAGGATTGACATGCCATATGATCCTGCTGTATCACTATGGGAATAATCTCTCAAAATGCAGTAATCACTATAGCACACAATGTTTATTGCAGAACTATTTACAATAGCAAAGTCATGGAATCAACCCAAATGCCTAACAGTTGATGAATGGATAATGAAAATGTGGTACACTGGAATCCTACTGAGCCATTAAAAAGATGAATTAATGAAATTTGCCAGGAAATGGATGGTATTAGAAGAAATTATACTGAGTGTAGTATCAGACTCATAAAGTTAAATGTCACATGTTCTCCCTTATAAGTGGATCCTAGTTTCAAACCCACTTAATGACATAGTCAAAGGTAAATCTCTGCAACACCCACTAGAACCACAAAGGATTAAAGCTAGGAGGGAAGATGAAAGAACACCTCAAAAGAAAGGAGACAAAAGAACACACTTTAATATAGAAATTAAGTCCATGGTCATATACTGCATATAAGTAAATCAACAACTGACACAGCTCACTCTCACTTCCTATCCTGTTCACTTGGAACTGGATATGTCTGATCTCCCCAATCATGGAGGGGATAAAGGCTGGCAGAGGGTAATGACCGCAACTGGAGTCTGACTCCACTCACTATTGATTCCCTCTCCTACTTTCCACTTATCTTTAAGCCTCTTCTTATAGTAAGCTCTTTCATTTAAAAGTCTTTTATCTTTGGTTAGGAGATGACGTCCACACCCAATCAGGATGTAGACAAAGGCAGTGTAGGAAGAGCAATACTGAAAACAACAACCAACCTACAATGCTTACCTGGAATCAGACCAATCAAACTCTCCCCATCTTAAAGCTCAGGGAACCTTGCCAAGAGGCAGTGACAAGATAGTAAAAGCCTAAAGATGAGGAGGACTGCCAATAGGCAAGATATTCCACTCAAGACTGGGATGCTGCAGCCAGGATATTGCTACAAATGGTTTTCCTGCCTGCTCCCTCCATCCTCCAGAACATCTGTTTATATGGGCACAGAATTTCCTTATGAGTCATCTCTACTAGTGAGGGTTCAAAAGTCAGATGCTTGTTTGGAGATTCTAGCAGGGGAGCTCAGCTATTTGTATACCCTTGACCGAAGACTGGTCCTCTTCTATCCAGGGAAGGGTGTCCTCTTTGACCGAGGGGGCAGCTTCAGGGAGGGATGCACATGGAATGGTGAGAGAGGAAGGAACACCTGCTTAGTCAGCCAGATCAGCTGAATCAACCATGGATATCAATGGGATTACAGATGTTGCAGTCAGATGGCCTTCACATCAATAGCAAATTCATGAATAAACCCAAATGGCCAACAGTTGATGAATGAATAAGGAAAATGTGGTACATTTATACAATGGAATACTACTTGGCCATCAAAAAGGATGAATTAATGAAATTTTCCAGGAAATGGATGGAATTAGAAAAAATTATATTGAGTGAAGTATCCTAGACACATAAAATTAGACAATGTATATACTCCCTAAGAGTTGGATTCTAGTACCAAACCCACTTAATGACATATTCAAAGATAAATCTCTATAATACTTACCGTAATTGCAAAGATTATAAACAGGTGAGATGGGGAAGGAGGGCTGCCCTAGACAAAAGGGGAGAGGAGATCATGCTTCAATAGAGAAAATAAGTCACGTTTAAGTATTTTATGTAAGTAGCAAAACATCTGATGAAACTCATTCTCACTTTCCTTCCTGGTCACCTGTGACTAAAGAGGTTTGATCTCACCAATCAGGGAGATATAGGGACTGGCAGATGATAACCATCCTGCAAATGGGACACTGCATTGACCCCCCTCACTGCCTTGTCCTACTCCTATTCCATTTACCTTTGAGTCTCCTCTTATATTAAGATCTTCATTTAAACAGTCTTTTGTCATTGATTAGAAGGTGACCTTCAATACCAATTGGTATGGAGCCAAGGGAAATGCAGGAAAAGCAAAACTGAAAACTACAAACCATAATTCAGAATAGCAAAGACCCTACATTAATCACCTGGAACCAGACCAGCCAATCTTTCCCCATCCTAAAGCTCAAGGAACCTTGCAGAAGAGAGGGAAGCTATATTATAAGGGCCTAAAGATAGGGAAGACCAAGAATATGTAAGATACTCCACAGAAGTTAGGGCTGCAGTAGCCATAATCGGACTTTGCATGACCTGCACAAAGTCTGACATGTCAAGGATCCCCCAAAGTCTAGCATGGATCACAGGCAGTAAGATCCTTAGAGGCAAGGGATTAACAGTCATAATAGAGTTCCCAATACTAACAGGAAATCCAAGAGAGGGCTCTGGGCTATGCCATTGATTCCTTACCCATCACTAGGGTGGAAGACTGGGGGAAGGTTTGGCATTCACACAGAAGGATGCTACAGGGGATGGGAGGGGGGAGAAGGAGGGACTGGGAAAAGAGAGGGGAGGTGAAAGGATGGGGAAAGGGGGAGAGAGTGCAAAATAAAATGTGGAAGGAAAAAGGAAGACTCAAAGGCATAGCTTGAAGCTCCTTTGTGGACATACACTAATACGGGAACTCTGTTGTAACTATTTAGCCTCTTCCTTCTAAGGATCCTCCTGCCTGAAGCCTTCTCACTGGAGATCCATGCTAAAACTTGAGAGATTCTTGACATGTCAGCCATTTTGAGGGACAAGCAAGGTAGAAACACAAGGGAGAAAAGAGGGATGAGAGAGAGAGAAGCACGGGGGATTGGATGGAGGACAAAAGAAAGGAGGGGAGGGGAGAGAGGAAAGAGGGTATACCTATTAAGCTTGTATAACTTGGCAAAAAGTAATAATAAAGTTTTAGAAAAAAAGAATATGGAAGTAAAAAATGAAGCGTCCATATACATTCATCTTCATGCGTACACTTATGCTGCTCTGTAATAATCTAGTTTTATTTCTGTGCTCTCCTAAGGTGGGTAGGAATTTCTGCCTATTTTCTTTTCCCTTTCTTAAATTGTCTTCAAAGGACACCAATCACGTCTGAAAAACTCAGAAGATAAAGGTGAAATGGTTCAAGGTCCTTATTAGCTCTTTAAGCAATTTTATGATCTTCAAACAACTTCTGAGAGCTTCTTCAAAAGCCATTTGAGAAAGGCTCACTCACATTTCAGATCACAAAGCATTATTGGCAGCAGGAAAGAAGTGCTGGCCTACCTTTGGGAAATCTAACTCCATCCTCCAAATTTTATTAGAAAGGACAGCCAGAACGCTTGGAAAGCATTTTAGCATGGCACACACCAAACCATTAATTAGCACCTCATATTTAGTCCCTTTTAGTCTTAGTTGAATCAAAGTGGCATCTTCCTCATTTGTCAGAAGAAATAATACTCACCAAAAATAATGGCATTGCTTAATTTTTAATTGATGATGTTTAAGCTATCTTTATGTTTAAAACACCGGGTTTATTATAGAGTCCAATGGTGCAGCTAAAGGCAATGGACTTAAACCCTCATTCTACCATATGTTGCTTCATATTTGGACTTTAACTTCTATTAAACTATTCATATAAGTCTAATTCTTGCAGATGCTTTACATTATTTATTTTTCTAAACATAAAAATCATCTTTTGATTATAATGTAATTCTTTTCTAATCAAAATCAATGATAAGATGATTTTAAAAACATATAAAGTTGGTCGCTTTTGGTTATTCACTTTCTACTCCATATTCTGATAATCATTATTATTTCTTGATTTTCAGTGGTGTTCGTATATTGATACCACATGTGAAATACTACAATTAGGTGCTGTTTATCTGTGCCTGACTTATTTCACTGAGCACAGCATTATCTACTTTCAAAAGATGACAGATTATTTTAAAACATCCTTGAGTTTAGTTTTGTAAAATATATTTCCATTTCTCTACATGTGGGACTCTGGACTTTTATGTAGATCTTATTCAAATATTGAAATGAAATAAAAATGACTTTTTGAGGAGAAAATTTAACAAACTATGGGTTTGCCTGAAGGTAACTTCTTGATTCAATTCATGTAGAAATAATGTGATCATCTATCTCAGTAGAGAAAAAATACATGCCTGGCTTTCCACTTTCACAACACAAGAGGGTATCTACTAGGAGTTATGTTATCTTAACATACACAGAATCATGGTGTTATTATAAATCCATAATCATGGTGTTATTATAAACACTCATATTTAACTTGCAACATGTCATCAAATTATTAATGTCACACTCAAAAAATCAAGCCAAATTTTTGAATACTATGCTCTTGATATGTTCTAATAATTAGCTCACTTGATTAGTAATATTTTTAAGCATGCTCTTCACCACTTTTTTCTGAGTTCTGTGTATGTGAGATTATAATATGAGATTATCTCATGAAGCAGGCACATTTGAGCATGATTGTTTGCATGGTAGAAGAAATATCTGTGCTTTCATATTTGCTATAAAAATATGAGCATTCAGTAATATTTTTAATTGTGAAACCTGTTCTAGAGCCTCAAACAAAGGCAAATGTGAGCTATTTACTTTAGAGTTAATTGTTTAGTAAAGAATCTCAATAGTTTTCTACGTTTTGGACAGAATTAATTTTGAACATTTTGGCTTCTGTCCTCTCACTGGAATTGGGAAATACATATACCATCTGTCATACATTCTTCATTAGTCAACATTATTAAGATATCTGTTTCTACATTTATATTGTTTATTTTTAAATTGTATTGAAATATTATGGCTAGTGTAAATTACATATATATAAATATATAAGGTTACCAGTTTTTCTACATATACATCAACAAAAAAGTTAACTTTTCTTAACAGATGTTAAGTAAAAGGTTGGAAGCAAATAAACTGGCATTGAGTGACTCTGAATCTTTCATGATAATGCTGCACAAAACTGGATATTTTCATGCAATTTTAGATAATTGGCTTCCATTATTAATGACACCATAACCAACATTGTTTTACTTTACATTGTTGTAATTTAAACACTATCACAACTGCAATATATTTTGTACTATGGAAGTCATCAGATAGAGTTTTGTGTTTTGTGAGCATCATCTACAGAGGGATTATCCAACTCAAGGCTAAGTAAGCAAAAGAACATGTCTGCCCCATCTATAAACAATGCTGTTGAGTGCTAGACAAAGAAATTCACTGAGACTTTGTTATTTTAAATGTTTTGATTCCAAATCCATCACTGTTCTATGCTAATAATAATGAAATCTACGGGAATTAAATAAGATTTCCATATTTTAACACTTCAAAGACTTTGTGATTGATGGATAAAGTAAAAGAATTGTAAACCAAGAAGCCTATTACCTAAAAATGATATAGATTTCAAGATCTACTTATCCATAAATTTATTCTTAAATCTATGAAATTATTTATGTAAAATTTATCCAGTCATTTAGTGTAATATATAGGATTCTTAGAGTAGACATAAAGGTGGAAAGTTTAACATATTTCGTGTCTGATGCCACTTGACATGATTGGTTTGTATGGATGGAATGGATGTAAAGGGTACATAAAACTCAGACCCTGAAATTAGACCTAGTAAGCTATAGAGAGTATGAAAGATAATGAAAATACTTTATTTTCTGCATTTCAGGGCTAGACATAAATTATACACATTTGACAGAGATATTTAATCTCCTTTTCCTTCTTAAAACACTGATGGCACCAATACTTCCTTCTCATTGCAATTGCTAATTAAAACACATTGCAGTGTGTAGCATATCCAGTCATTCTAGCTTCTGTCTGAGTTAAAAAGTAATGAAAACAAAATGACAGTCACTACAGATATAAACATATGTCACCTTTCTGAGAAAATGAGTCCAACTGCCAAATAACTTTAAGTTAAATTTTAAACAAATGAAAATTTTAGATAGACTGAGGAGAATGGCTAGAGGCTATAGCCTTTGTCTCATAATCAGTAAAAACTGAGTTTGAATCCCTAGATCCCATGTAAACAATGCCAGGTAGTTGTGACTGTGATCTGTGATGACAGTACAGTAAGGGGGAGCTTAGAAATCTCCAGACCAAAGCTATAAAGTGGAGAACAATCCCAGATGATACCCAATAACACCCTTGGCCTCCACAGACACCCATACCCAAGTGCACACATGTACGCATTTCAGAATACACACATAAACACACACACACACACACACACACACAACTTTTAAGTACATACACAAAAACAGGAAAGGAAAATTTGGAAATCAGCATGACTTTTCATAGGTTACTTCCTAGATGACATATATTATTTTCATAGTATATTTTCCGAAAAAAAATGTTAAGTATAAACATAGAAGAATATAAATGAAGGTAACAAATATCATGTGAAAAAATCTATATTACAAAGAAATACTTCTTAGTTCCTGAAATTGAGTTCTAAAACTAATTAATAATAATGATAATAGTAGTAATAGTAATAATAATAATAATACTGTTTTGCAGTGCTGGAGATCAAAGTCAGAGTCTTCATGAAAATGCACATTAACTACATTTTGACTGCATCTCAGTCCATTCAGAATGAGTGTCCTTCAGAAAAAAAAACAAGAACACATGCTAACAAGGAGGTGAGGGAGTTCTTGGACATAGCTGTTGGGAATGTAGATTAGACCTGTCACTGAGGAAATCAGCGTGGTGGTTCCTTGAGAATCAACAACAACAAAACTATGAAAAGAACTCTCATAAATTCAAGATATGTCACTTTTTGAAAGAAAATGGAGGTCAGTCAAACAGGCCAGAGTCAGAAAGACAAATGAAATATCATGTTTAGCAGAATCAAGATTTATAATAAAGGAACAAAATCCGTATATGCTATGAAAGTAAAAGAAGGGTCCTCTGGAGGGAGTCTGGGAAAAGGGGGGAGAGGGGAGGAAAGAGGAAGGTGAATAAAAGCAAATACGTGACATCCATGCATGAAATGGTGCAATGAAAGTCCTTATTTTGCATGCTAATGTAAAAAGTAAATATCTTCCTTTAAACAATTATTCTGTGTGCATGTGCAGCATAAAGGCCATGGGATCTTTATCATAAAGCAATGTAATTTCTGCCAACTCTCCCTTGCAGCAGATTTTATGGAATGGCTGGAGATAGAACAAGAGATGGGAGGGATCTGAGCGACCCTGCAGGAAAGCCTCTGGCTTTGCTCTGAGAGAATGGAGCTGTAGATGCCAAGCTCCTGGGCCAAAGCCAGGGTTAGGTGTTAGCATGGGGGCCAAGAGGGGGCACTTTCTCTGCCTGCTGTGTGCTGCACACTCTCGGGGCGGCTGATCACCATCAGGCAGGCACTAAATACTACATTACCTAAAGAAAATGGACGTGTTCAATATCTTCTATCAAAAATCCTGTGTTCTATTTATATCATCTTTGCTTTCTAGACTCCAAAAACTGGCCTACATTTGGGGACCAACTTGTATTTCCCCAAGCAAACAGAACTCATGAGACTGCTCATAAAGGCTCATTATTATCTTTCTACTCCCCAAACTCTAGTATACTCATGATGGCCTTTAATGTTACTACTTCAAAAAAAGAAAATATTAGTTTAAAAGATGTAGTGCTACAAGGTGTGCCCTTCATCACTGTCATACATCCTGACAAATGCTTTCATTTATTAAACATTTAACAAAATATTTCTTTAGAGATCTCATCAAATAATGTTGTTGTGAATACCATCTACCATGGGCCAACACTAAAATTTATTTCTCCAGCTCAAAAGTCTCCCTTATCTACAGATGTAAAGACACAACTGCCTACTGTATATTTCTGCTTAGTTATTCAGTAGATAATTCAGGTTTAACCAAGCCTAGGATCAAGTTATTGCTCTTTCCCCCAGCAATTGTTCTTCTGCAGTCAGGCACAGAAGAGTCAACCTCAGTTCAGTCTTTCCGATTATGCAGGCTGAAGACCTTGGTCTCACCTCCTACCTGGCATTTCAACCATCTCCTTGTCTTCTAGCTACAAATCAGGTCTGATTTCTCATGATGGTCTACCACTTCCAGTGATTTGTCATTAACCCACCTCACCATCGTCTCTCACCTGGTATATTATAAACCCCACAATAACTGGCTGTGTTTGCACTTTGGGTCACTTTGTGGGCTATCCTTATCAACACCCCACAGAAATGCTAATGCTAGAAAAGTAGAGATCAGCCCAGTTTTTAATGCTGTAAACCCTACAATATCTAATACTGTCTTTTTTATTAAAGAACCTATTTTGCTCTACATGATACATTTACTATATAGTAGCATATATAGTAGTAAAGTAGATATATTTTCTATGTCCACAATGGGAATTTTTAGATGTCTAATTATAAAACACATATAATTCAGGCAAACAATAATTTTTATGTAGCCATTAAAATGTTTCTAAAAATTTTTATTATCAATTTAAACTTCCATGCATACAATGTAGATTAAATTTCTTTGATGCATATTTCATAATGTAGTCTTAAAAATAATAAAGCAATATTATATATAATCACTAGAAATATATAAGATACTCATCACATATTATTGGATTTTTAAAAGCTTACAAAGTAGTACTACATTAATTATATACTTGTATGCAAAAGAACTGTGTAGATGTGTATGTAATAAATAGACATATGCCTATCTCTCTCTCTCTCTGTGTATATATATATATAATCTCACATATATATATATAATTTCTCTTATACATATATATATAATTTCTTAAAAGGACATTCCAGATATGGTTGTTTCTGAGTCTAGAAGCCGTTAAATAGTACATGAAACAGCTTGGCAGCTTCCATTCATCATTTTATAATTCTTGTACTATTTTTACGTCTTCACTTTTGTATGTTCCATGATCTGATCCTTCACTCTTTTCCCTAAGGAACCTGCTCTTGTTCTCCCTTGACAAACCCTATGCAGTCAGGAACATGTGTGCTTACCCATGTTCTCTAGCACCTGCTCTTTCTCTCAGGCCGCACATTAGCATAGCAATTCTTCAGATGTCATAGCCTCTAAGCTTTTCCACTTCCAGTTCCTTTTATCACGTCTCTTGTGTGTGTCCTCCCACATTAATTTCACAGAAAGTTGTCCAATGCTCTTAAGTGGAACAGTGCAACATATTCCCATAGACCATGTGACACCACCAACAAATATTGATTTCTCATGGTCTGGAGGGAAAACACCCAGTAAAAGCAGTGTCTAGGGAGGATTCCCCTCCTGCTTTATGTATCATCATATTGCATCATAAGAAAGAGCACAGAGCATTCAGGAATCATCCTGAATTGTTCTACTTCCTTGTTGTTTTGCTCTGGGTTTCCCAGGTTCCATCTTGAAGGGCCAGAAGTTAAAGACACTGCTATTTTCACCTGGCATTTTTTATATCGGTTACAGGATATTACGTTCTTTCCTAACTCTACATAAACTTTTGTAGTGACACATGTTTGTTCATTTTAATAATTTGTACATTTCCAAGGTCTGAAACAGGGTCTGACTGCGAGAAAAGCTCAAAACTAATTTGTTTAAGCAATAGAATACACCTAAGTCCTGAAGACCTTACCTTGTTTTCAGTTTCTTTTCTTTTGTCATGTTTGTGTTAATACCTTAACCACATTTTGAAATCATCAGAGCTTAACTTTTATTTAGTTTTATAAAACATAATGCTTTCTGAACCTTTTATTCTTCTTGAAGCTTTACATTAATTTTCTGAAAACACCATGGCTTTTAAACCCATGTACATGAAGGAAACCAAACCTATTATAGGACCTAATGTTCCTTCGTGGATTTTGTGTCACTTCACTCATATCTCATTGTGTTCTAGCAGTTCCTGATGATTTCACTACCTCCTTTCTTTAGCATTATAGTGAAAAACACAACTTCTAATATGCCACTCTGGGTTATATAGTCACCTGTTCCATTTTTAAGTGAATCAGTTCAGAATCCAGGTATCTGAGGGTTGTTGTTCTAATTCTAGCACATGCTCTATTTCATTTTCATATTTTTCTAACATTTTTCTTTTACTTTCACCAGGACTTTCAGTTGTCACTGGTCCCTCTCTACATCTTTGAACATCAGTCAACCTTCAGACTAAAGTCATCGTGAACCTCCTTAGAGGAAATTCTGCTCTGCTCTTCTTTCAGATGATGATACTCCTTATGGAGACAAATTCAGTGTGGCCTTGGGCTTCACGACTACCACACAGCCCCCTGAATGTGATATTAGGACTTAGTGCTCTTCTAGGTTCACAAAAAGATGTCAACATATGAGACTATGACTTGGTTTAAGTGTTTGGTACATATCAAAATGACTATCACTTATTTAGCCATAGAAAACAATCAAGCTAGTAAATGAGAGAAAGAGAGAGAAAGAGAGAGAGAAAGGTATTACATTTTTTACATTTATATATATGTTGATTGTATGACATATATCAGCCAGTTATACTCTGTAATATTTTTGATTTTTAAGATGTAAGAAGCTTATGAAAGAGATATAAAATGAAAATGGAAATGCATTTGTGTTAGCATCATTGAAATAAAATATGATACAGCCTTGTAGTGGTCCAAAGCACTGTAATGAGTATCACTCAAATGTAATTAAACAATAACAATGTTATTGTACAAATGACATTATTATGGCATTTTCAGATAAATATTAAATGAAAAATTTACATTGAATTGATCATTGATGCAGTATGTTTCTCTAATCCATAGAGTGTGTGTTAAAAGATTCACAATAGCTATCCACAACCACAAATAGCACCAATCCACACATACACACACACAAACATACACATGTTCCTATATACTTGGGATTAATAATAACTATAAAATGGATAATTATGACTGTATTGCAACAGTTATTTAATATATGATGTGATATTGCTCTCAATTTCTCTCTCTCTCTCCTTTATCTTTGTCTTTTTCTGTTCTTGCCCTTCTTTGGAGGGTACAAGGTCATATTAATGGCCACATGATGAGCAAGAAACTGTATCTTTTCAATAGTCTATTGGTGATCTTCTGTTGATGCAAAGGAAGGATGTCCAAATCATGACTTTACCAGATGATCTTTAGTAATTGAAATCACAAGAAATTTGTAAAAAAAAAAAAGAAAGATGGTGTACTTTTCAACAATTTATATAGAATGAATAAACATATTGATGCTTCCTCTGAAAGATTTTCCTGGATATTTTTAAATTTCAATTTCAACTCTACTAGTGTTTTTCTCTGCATTAGAAGTAGAAAGGTAATTCAAAACATTAAAACACAACCTTCATAATCCCGAAATAATAATTTGTGGATGGATAAATTCCTTTCCTATCTCTGTGTTCTCTCTCTTTTGTCAAAGGAAGCAAAGTTAGGGCTCATTATAAGTTTCAAAGGAGAGATACGAGACAAAAACCATAGAATTTTTTTCTTAACATAAAACAAGGTTAAGGCATAGGTTATATATCACAAGTTGTCAGAGATACGATACGTGTATTTCATAGGACCAACAGAGCACAAAGGTAGAAAATTACTAAACATAGTAAAGAAAAATGTGATAAGGAATAAATGCATTCAAAAGAACACTATCGAATGGTAAAATATGCAGTGCATCCAGCCTTTCTGATGCCTGCAACAGATTTCTCCTTTGGCCACAGTGCACAATCGTCCAGCTGTCGAGTAGAAAATTTGTCATATTTGAACTAACTTCCTCTGTGCCAAGAACAAGGTCAGAAGTAAACGAAAGGAATGTCCTGTCGCTTATTCAACTTGACAGCAAATTACTCTTTGACGAACAGATGGACACGAACAGATTTAAATTCATAATCAAAGTGTGATCATGAGGAACCACAGTTTGAAATTTGCTGTCAAGCCATCAGTGAAGAACATATCTTGAACTCTAGTCACAAACCCTGTTTCTCCCCCTACCTAATGGATTGTCAGTAGGTGCGTGTATGACTCCATAACTATCAAAAACGTGGGAAGTCATGCAAGTGTGATTCAATTTGAAGCGCTTTTTTTCTAAATTAAAAGGAAATTATACCCTCAATAAAAATGAGAACCCTTGAAAGGCAAAAGCATTATGTTTTTTCTTTTTTCATACAGCCTCATATTTCAGTCTAGAGAAACACATGTTGGATGTTAGTGAGTACGTATGCATCTGAATTTGGTAAGCTGTATCCACTTAACTGATAGTGTTGAAGTGAACACCTGGAGTAAGGAATGAGCGAATGCTGTCCAAGAACAAATAAGTAAGGAGAACCAAGCTCTGGTGTCCTGCTTCCCAGAAGGGTGAGCAAAGATAATGATTATGTGCTACATATTTCAAAAAAAGCTGCAAAGACTGTAAACCTGTCTTCGGCATAGAAATGATAGACAATTCAAGAGGTTTATAAGCTTTCTCCGATGCAAGCACAGGCAGTGAATGCATGAAGTGAAGCATCACATTTAAACATATAACTATGCTCTAGTTTGTCGAGTAAAAATACAAACATAAAATAAAGAAATATAATAATAAAATGCATGATAAAATATTCAAATGTAGACATTGACAATGTAGACATTTGCTGGTCTATCAAAAGCTTCAGAGACACTATACATAATAAAACAGTAAACAGCAAATGAACCATTCCCTCTTCAGCTTTTCCTTTCTATGACAGATCCTCATTATGTACCTGGTGTGGCTTCCTGCTCCCATTCCTCCTTGGTCAGACCCAGCAGCTCTGATTGAGGCTGTGAGCCACGGTGTTTAGGTCATCCTCAGTGAACTCAAATATTCATTGACATTGTATTTATTAACGTGCTGTTAATGTGTTGTTGATCGTGGTCTTAACTATGGTGATATACGGTCAGGCTCTGAACATGACAAGAAGGAGGTACACTCGTCTAAATACTAATAATCTACAGTGTATGACTGAGAGATGACAGGCTATTATTATATTGTAGAAAACTTTTTTTCTGTTACCTCTGGATCTTTGCCTCATTTTGTCTCATTTCTTCCTTTCCTATTCTTCTTGATCCTCTTACCACAGAATTTATAAATGCCCAGTGTATGTTAAGTAGTATGCCTCTGTCATGAATATAATTAAATTCTATGACTTTTCCGTGGCCTTCAAGAATATGTAGATTAAGATTCTGAATTTAAGCTTGTAGCAAATCAAACGCAATAACAATTTGTGAGTGACATGACAGATGACAGACATAACAGAAGTTTACTACTTCAGTTTCCCCATATTTGAACATATGCTTGAAACCAATTTTTATTGTCTCCACATAATGGCACTAAAGATGAGTTCCTTTTGGCTTGCAGAAATGCCTCGAAAGACTGCAATCATCAATCTCCTTTAATTACTCACACTCAGAGACAGCACAGTGGTGCAGCCTGTTTCTAGGGATAAGAAAAGGCGTAAAGGGAACAGCATTTCCATGTGGGACAAAGTGTAAGAGGGATTGAGAGAGGCTAACTTAAGCTTGAAAACTAATACATCAGGAATCTGGAAGTGGGAAGAGATACAGAATCTTATCAGAAATATTAACATGAAGTTACAAAGATATTGCAAAGCCTTTGAATAAAAAGTCTAATCCATTTGCTGAGGATAAGTGCAGAGTCTGAAAGTAGAAAATGGCCTAAATTTAGATTGTAGTTGGAGAGCTACACAAAACCATGCTATATGAAATCTTAAATATCACAAGTCAGACTTGATCATGCAATCTTGAAAGAATGCTCCAAATCTTTTAAGTATAGAAGTAGGATAACTCCATATTCTGCAAAGAGCATTCTGTCCAGGTACACCTGTGATTTTCAGCCCAGGAAAAAACTATGTCCAAGTTTAATTTGGGAGGCAGTTTTTTTATTTTTTGTACTGGGAAAAGTGGAGGTGCTGGTAGTGACAAGCAAGGAGAGATTTGGAAAGCTATTGGACATTTTTAATGCACGGTATAGCTCTTCACGACAAAAGTGCCATCAATGCGAGGGGTAAAACAACACAGAGAGAGGAATGCCAGGGGTGAGTACAGTTGCCCGTAGCTGTTAGATGACATACATGACCTATGTCAGAGGTAAAGGAAGTGCTCTCTGTAGGCCTGTGGACATCAGCCTAACACAGCTGCTCAGAGACCCACATTAGACAGACCCTTGGAGAATCCAGCATGCCCCTTGTCCTGACCTAGAAATTAGTACTGCCTAACAGTGAGCTTCATGTTTCATTTTGTGCAAGCTTTCAAAATAATGCAGCAACTGTTCATCCTGGATTTTAAAGTTGCTAAAGGGTCTTCAGATGGATGTGGGGTCACTGAAGAAGAATTTAATTAATGTCATTTCATTCCAGATGACCACCACTGTTTGCCTAGAAAACTTTGGAAGCTCATGTCCCAGGGAAATGTTAAACATAGATTTTGGTAGACTTAGAACTACCTGTTGAATAGATAAATGAAATTGTGTAGTAGATCATATTCCAAGGGCATGACACTCAGGAGACATGGCTTCTTTAGATAGCATTTAGGGTTGAGACTCTAATCATCAGGAAAGAAATGATTAACAATGAATATGAGCGTTAATTACTGGGGAAATCAAATATTGGTCAATGATCACTCTTTCAATGACAGTAATATATAATGATGCATATAATTTTTAGGATATACAATTAGTTGGTTACATACTGAGTCCAAAATGGCAACTATTATTTCATTCTTTTGAAGAAATAAAAATATGATTAGTTTATTTTCTTAAATCAAAAAATAACAGAATTTGGATGACGGTGTTTCTTTTCTTTATTCTTTTTAAAATACATATTTTATGCATTCAGAAGCCTGAATTTTAATGAAAAGATTCAGGAAAAATTTACTGTTCTTTCTAGAATTGATGCCTTTTTGGGAAGTTGTGATATATATATGGTGCATTAACATTTGGCTAAAATGGCAAGATTTTTGTTTGCTTTCTCTCTGATGTATTTTCAGATGTTGCATTAAAAAGCTACAATTTTAGATTAGATTATGATTGCTGCTACCTCTGAACATTTTTTAAATCATAATATGATGTAACATATACCCAAAGTAAAAATGATTTAAAATGGAAAATTTTTAGGAACATAGAATGTACAACTCACCTCACTGCTTTTTCTTTCTTGAGATTATTTTTCCTGTGAGGTATTATCTTTTTCATATCATCCCAGTTAAATTTAACTTAAAATATGTTTGTTTAAAAAATCAGAAGGTTTTGATATGTATACTACTTACAACAGAGCTGTTTACAAGATATATTTCTAAAGTTACTCAGATTGATTATATTTTTAAGGTTGCACTCTTTTGCTCATATTAATTGATTTCAAGAACATTTTGATTATTTCAGATCATAAACAATGTATGTAGTGTACCTCCTTAGGAAAAACTATTCCTTATTTCGGCCTTTGAGTGCTTTTTCCTGTTCTTCTGAGTGAATACTCAGAGAAGCTGAAATAAGTTTTTAAATGAATGATTGCATATTATGTTACTAATAGTGACCAACTTCATTGAAAATAGAAAAGTACCCTTTCCCCACCTGGCCGGGACACCGCACAGTCCCACCAGGACACACTGTGACTTAGGTAAGCTCCCCCTCCTCAGCCCCAAACCCCAGGCAACCCACTAGTCCCAGCTCCTCCCACCAGCCAGCCTGAACAGGAGCTGCCTCTAGGCCAACTAATTCAGTTCAGTGAAAAACTCACAGAAATTGAAACATCTTAAGAGTTAAAATGACAATGTCCAAGTCAAAGTACAAATCCATGAGAAACAAAACCCAAGAAAACAAATCTCCCACTGAAGGAATTAATCCCATAATGTTAGACTCCAATCAGAACAAAATCATGGATAACAGCAAGAAAGCCTGACCCAAGATTATGACTTTCAAAACATGATCATTACCATGATCAATACTATGAAAGAGGAAATCCAGGAAGAATTAAATAACTTCATCAACCACTTTTAAGAACACAACAGACACTTGAAGGAATTGAGAAAAACAGTTCAAGAAACAAAAAAGACATGCAGCAGTTAAAACAGACTCGAGCAGAGTTTAAAACTGAACTAAAAGAAAAGTTATCTTCAACCCAGAACTCAAAAGAGAGTCTTATCAGCAGAACTAATGAAGCAGAAAATAGAATTTCAGACCTGAAAGACAAAGTAGGAGTTTTAACCAGCTCAATGGAACAGGTTGTTAAAGCCAAAAAGATACTCCAGAGAAACATTCAAGAGTTATGGGACACCCTGAAGAAGCTTAACATGCGTATTCATGGAATACCAGAACAAGAATCCACACTTGAGGAAATTTTTCAAACTATCAGCAAGGAAAACTTTCCTCATCTAAAAAAAGAGAGGCCCATCCATATACAAGAGGCATTTCACACCCCAAACAGATATGACTAAAATAGAAACTTGCCACAGCAAATAATAGTTAAAACACTCCACATTCAAGACAAAGAAATGGTGCTGAGAGATTCAAGGGAAAAAAAGTCACTTTTAAAGGTAAACCTATTAAAATAACAAATGACTTCTCAGTGGAAACAGTAAAAACAAGAAACGCTTGGAGAGATGTACTTCAAGTATTAAATGAGCAAAAATGTCAACCCAGGCTGATATACCCAGCAAAACTATCTGTCATGATCAAGCGAGAAAGAAAAGTTTTCCAGCACAAAGACAACTAGAAGGCTTACATGTCTACCAAACCAGTCTTCAAAAAATGCTAGAAATGATACTCAAGCTTGAAGAAAAAAACAGGCATATCCAGAACAGAAGGGAAGTATAATACGACCAAAACATAAAAGCAAAACAATACACTTACTAAAGCCACTAAACATACTAAATGTCTGGAATTAAAAATAATTTCTCCATTATAACATTAAATGTTAATGTAATTAGCTCACCGATTAAGAGGCACAGATTACAAACTTGGATTAAAAATCACAACCCATCAAACTGGTGCCTACAAGAAACCCATCTCACCACAAAAGATAGGCACATCCTAAAAATAAAAGGCCGGTCCAAAATTCTGCAAGCTAATGGAAACAGTTAAGGGTAGCCACTATGCTATCGGACAAAGTGAACTTCAAACCAAAAAAATCATAACAGACACAGATGGATACTACATTTTAGTCACAGGTACAATTCACCAGGAAGACTTCACAATAATGAACATATATGCACACAATAGGGAACCCCCACATTTATTAAGCAAACCCTACAATGTATAAAGTGAGAAATCAACCCCAAAATGATAATTCTTGGGGAATTCAACACTACCCTCTCAACATGGGATAGATCAACAGGTAAAAAACTTAACAGATGGGCTGGAGAGGTGGCTCAGGGGTTAAGCCTCCGCTTTGCAGGCGGAAGGTCCTGAGTTCGGATCCCAGATCCCACGTATAGACACCAGGCAGAAGCTGGGGCAGCCTGAGCTTCTGGTCCTGGTAGGGCGGAGCCTGTGAATCCCAGGGCAGAAGGAGGTGGAGGCGTCCATGGTGGTTCGCAAATTCGTCTGTGGTTCTACACATACACAGACACACATACACACAGACACACACACACACACACACACACACACACACACATGCACGCGCGCGCACATACACACGCACATGCGCACAGACACATACAATACACACGTGCACACACACATACACACACAATTCAATAAATAATAAAAATTTTAAAAACTTAACAGAGACACTTTGGAACTTATTCAAACCCTTACTGAAATGGACCTTACAGATCTCTATCGAACTTTTCACCCACGCACAAAAGAATACACATTTTTCTCAGCAGCAGACGGAACTTTCTCCAAAATAGATCACCTATTGGGTCACAAAACGAATCTTCACATATTGAAATTCTAGCCTGTACCCTATCAGACCACCATGGTCTAAACCTTGACATCCACAACACAACAAACAACAGAAAATACACTAACTCCTGGAAATTTAAAATTGTGATGCTGAAGGAGAATTGGATTTTCAGGAAGATATTAAAAAGGAAATTCAAGAATTCCTGAAAGCAAACGATAATGAAAACACAACATATGAAAATCTCTGGGACAAAAAGAAAGAGGTAAGTTCATAACTCTTAATGCCTACATCAAAAAAATGGAAATATCAGAAATAAATAACGTAACAATGCAGCTTAAAGCTTTAGACACACTAGAGCAATCCAATCCCAAAAGCAGTAGAAGAGAGGAGATTAGCAAAATAAGGGGAGAAATATCCAAAATCAAGATTAGGAAAATGATACAGTAAATCAACTAGTCAAAAAGCTGGTTTTTATGAAAAAATCAAGAAGATTGATACACCCCTAGCTAAATTAACCAAAAGCAAGAGAGAGAAAACCCAAATTAACAAAATTAGAAATGAACATGGAGTTATCGCTACTGATACCCAAGAAATCCAGAGAATTATAACATCATATTTCAAAATACTCTGTGAAGT
Source organism: Typhlomys cinereus (assembly GCA_023101885.1). Taxonomy (NCBI): domain Eukaryota; kingdom Metazoa; phylum Chordata; class Mammalia; order Rodentia; family Platacanthomyidae; genus Typhlomys; species Typhlomys cinereus. Next base: position 2,445,440 of record JALPQD010000170.1, read on the forward strand.
TTGACAACACAAAAGAGATGGATGAATTACATTTAAATAGTTCTATAACATATGGGGAAATCAATGAAGTAATCTCGAATCTTCCCACTAAAAAATGTCCTAGACCAGATGGATTCAGCACAGAGTTCTACCAGATATTTAAGGAGCTAATAACACCAATACTCCTTAAACTGTTCCATCAAATAGCAAAGGAAGGAACACTACCAAATTCCTTCTATGAAGCTAATATTATCTTAATCCCCAAACCTAATAAAGATACACTTAAAAAAGAAAACTATAGGCCAATCTCTCTGATGAACACAGATGCAAAGATTCTCAACAAAGCCTTAGCAAATCGGATTCAAAAACATCACAAAGATCATTCACAGGGATCAAGTAGGCTTTATCTCAGGCACACAAGCTTGGTTCAACATACGCAAATCAATGTAATTCACCATATAAACCAGTCCAAAATCCAAGATACTCATGATACTCTTGATAGATGCAGAAAAAGCTTTGGCAAGATCCAACAGCCCTTTATGATCAAAACCCTAGAGACAGTTGGAATGGAAGGAACCTTTATCAATATAATAAAAGCTGTATACAACAAACCCACAGCAAGGATTCTACTCAATGGGGAAAAACTTGAAGCATTCCCGCTTCGATCAGGAACTAGACAAGGCTGTGCACTGTCACCACTTCTATTCAATATTGTACTTGAAGACTTAGCTGAAGCCCTTAGAAAAGAAAGGGGCATAAAAAGGATTCAAATTGGCTAGGGAGAAGTCAAGTTATCTCTATTTGCAGATGACATTATCATGTACCTGAGTAATCCCAAAAACTCCACCAGGAAGCTCCTGGAACTAATACAGAAGTTCAGCAGGGTGGCAGGATACAAAATAAACATACAAAATCAGTGGCCTTCCATATGCCCAGAATGAAAGAAGTGAAAAAGCCCTGAGAGAAACAATCCCATTTACTATAGCCCCTAAAAAAATGAAATACCTTGGTATAAACCTAACCAAGGAAGCAAGAGGCCTTTATAATGAAAACTTTAAAACTCTAAAGAGGGGCTGGAGAGGTGGCTCAGGGGTTAAGCCTCTGCCTTGCAGGCAGAAGGTCCTGAGTTCCGATCCTAGACCCCATGTATAGATGCCAAGTGGAAGTGGGGGTGACCTGTGTTTCTGATTGTGGTAGGGCGGAGCCTGTGAATCCCGGGGCAGAGTAAATAAGGAGGAGGTGGAGGCGTCCATGGTAGTTCCCGAATTCATCTTTAGTGCGACACACACATACATACATACACACACGCGTGCAACACATGCATACATGCACAATTGAATAAATAATAAATAATAAAAAAATAAAAACAAAACCCTAAAGAAGGAAATTGCTGAAGACACCAGAAGGTGGAAAGACTTCCCATGTTCCTGGATTGACAGAATCAAGAGCATAAAAATCACCATCCTACCAAGGGCAATATACAGATTCAATGATATACCAATTAAAATCCCAAAGCAATTCTTTAAAGAAGTTGACCAAACAATCTCAAAATTCATATGGAGGCACAAAAGACCCAGGATAGCAAAGACAATCCTGAGTAACAAAAACACTGCTGGAGGTATCACCATACCAAACCCTAGTCTATACTACAAATCCATAGTTGTAAAAACAGCCTGGTATTGGCTCCAAAATAAACACACAGATGAATGGATAAGGGTTGAAGGACCCAGATATAAGCCCACATAACTACAGCTATTTAATCTTTGATGAAGGGGTCCAAAAAATCCAGTGGAAAAAGAACAGCATCTTCAACAATGAAATGGTGCTGGTAAAACTAGATATCCACATGCAGAAGATGGACCCATACTTGTCACCATGTACAAGACTTAATTCCAAATGAATCAAAGACCTTGATATAAGACCAGAGACTATAAAAACCATAGTTGAAAAAAAAAAAAACACCATAGTTGAAAGGGTAGAGAACTCCCTTGAGCTGATTGGGCTAGGCCAACATTTCCTAAACAGACATCCAATAGCACAGTCATACAACCAAAACTCAACAGATGGGATCTTATGAAATTAAAGGACTTCTGTTCAGACAAAGAAATCGTAATTCTAGCACAAAAGCAACCCACAGAATGGGGTAAAATATTCACTAATCACATATCTGATAGAGCTCTATTATCCAGAGTGCACAAAGCGCTTAAAAAACTAAACACCAAGGAAACAAATGGCCCAATTAAAAAATGGGCCTTGGAACTTAAAAGAAACTTTACCAGGGACAAAATTTAAAGCTCTAACAAATATCTTAAACAATGCTCCACATCCTTAGCCATCAGGGAAATACAAATCAAAGCCTCGCTGAGATATCATCTCACTCTGGTCAGGATGGCAAAAATCCATATTACAAACAACAACAAATGCTGGAGAGGATGTGGAGAGAAGGGAACTCTTCTACATTGCTGGTGGGTATGCAGGCTCATACAACCACTCTGGCGAGCCGTCTGGTGATTCTTAAAGAAATTAAAGATTGAAATGCCATATGACCCTGCTATTCCACTTTTGGAAATAACCCCCCATATAGCAAAAATTCCCATCATTAGCACAAGCACACATGTTCATAGCAGCACTGTTTACAATAGAAAAGTCATGGAATCAGGCCAAATTTTCAATAGTTGACGAGTGGATAAGGAAAATGTGATACATTTATACAATGGAATACTACTCAGCCATCAAAAATGATGAATTAATGAAATTTGCTGGGAAATGGATGGAATTATTAACAATTATATTCAGTGAAGTATCCCAGACATAGAAAATTAAGTACTATATGTAGTCCCTAATAGGTGGATCCTAGTACCAAATCCACTGAGAGACACTCAAAGATAAATTACCTACAGTAATTGCAAAGATTATAAGCAGGAGGGATGGGGAAGGAGGGTCCCACCAGAAACAAGGAGAGAGGGGAGCATGTTACAGCAGAGAAAATAGGCCACCATCAAGGACTGTAAGTAAGTAATGAGACATCTGGTTAAGTTCACAGAGTTTCCTTTCTCATCATTTGCGACTGATGGGGAATGATTTCACCAGAAGGGGAGGGCATATAGTCTGGCAGATAGAGAGTAACGATTTTGCAAATGGGAGACTGACCCTTCCCTCACTGCGGTCTCCTACTTTTATTCCATCTACCTTTGAATATACTCTTATAACAAGACTCTAATTTAACAGGTTTTTATCTCTGGCCAGGGGGTGAATTCCAATACCCATCAGGATGGAGCCAAGAGCATTGCAGGATCAGCAAAACTGAAAAAAAAAATCAGCAAACCGTAATTCAGAACATCAGAGACTCTATATCAACCACCTGGAACAGGCCCAGCCTAATCTCTCCCCATCCTGAAACTCAGGGAAATTTGCGGAAGAGCGGGTGGTAAGATTGTCAGAGCACAAGGATAGGAGGACTAATGATGTGCAAGATTCTCCACACAAGTTAGGGCCGAAGCAATCATAATATGACTTTGCATGGCCTGAGCAATGGCCAACACATTATTGACCCCACAAAGTCTAGCATGAACTAAAGGCACTAGGATCCTTGGAGGCAAGGGAGTGACAGCCACAGTAGTGTTCCTATGCTTAAGAGGAACAAAGGAAAGGGTTCTTGGAAATGCTGCTGGGTCCTTACACCTCATCGGAAAGGAGGACCCAGAGGAGAGTTTGGCATGCACATTAAAGGATCCTCCGGGGGGGATGGGTTGGAGGCACTGGGGGGATGGGGAGGGAAGTGGGGAGCAGAGGAGTGGGGGGTGGAGCAAGGGAGGGGCACCTGTTAAGTTTGCATGATCGGAAATAAAAAAAATAGTAAAGTAATTCTCATGCAGTATTCAGTGCTTACTATTAAACTGAAAACCTTCGGTGTCTGAACACAGAGCTCAGGCATGACTTTGTAGCCAATCTAGTGTGGGAACTCTTCCTTTAACTTAGGACCTCTGCTTTACATGTTTAATATATAACATTTGAAGGTTAACCAATGGAAATGTATCTTTCTTGTAGAGGAAATCATCGATTAGGAGTTCTGTGGACCTGTCATTGAAAAAGATTTCTTTTTTTTTTTCTACAAATGAAGTTTCTTTTGATAGTTCCATTTCATCATTTTAAGTAGAATGGAATAATTCTTCTTATTTCACAAACAAATATAGTAAAGCTAAAAATCACTGAGTGAATATTTTTTTAGAAATCTGATATACATTGAAAATATCAGCATGGATGTATGTTTCTAGAAATACTGAGTCTTTACCACTGACTAAGATAAAGTCTCCATAACACCTCATCAAGAATGGGCAAATAAAAAGCAAATCTGGATAGATTCCATTAGCAAGGCAGCTGTTAGGTGATAATGAATGAGGTTGATGGTGCCAATCCTTATTATATTGTTCTTTGCTCTAATCTGTGCTACCTCTGAACACTTTCGGAGTGCTCAGTAATACCAGTTGTGGTACCTATCAAGGAATTCATTTGTATGCTTTGCTGTAGAAGTGCTGAAGACTATTTTGGGTCCTAACATGTTAAACAGCATTTATAAATTCACAGTGGGAATCTGAGCCAATCTGACAGTAAAACAAATGCAATATTCAAAAGAAGCCATTCTGCCTTGGATTAGAACAAAATAAGAAGCAGAAAGTGTAATATAAATAAAATTCTAATGATGCAATATATAAATCAATATGAATCCTTTGGTGTTTGGAATACAAAACATTATAAATCAGACATGCACAAGAAAGGACTTTCTGGGAATTGGGGCGGGAGGCACTGGGGGATAGGGAGGGAGGGGGGTGGGGAGGGGGAGCAGGGGGTACGGGGGGGGGGGGAGGAGGAGGAATGGAGGGAACTGGTGTACCTAGTAAGTTTGTATGAGCTGAAATAATAATAAAAATGTATTAATAGTAAAAAAATACGTTATACAACCCTGCTTGAAATTGTGAAATATTTTTGCCTGTATGTGTGTGTTACTGTGCTGTTTTGCTCTTCAAAAGCTTAAACTAAGGATAGATATGTTTTAGCATGGGAACATGTTTAACCTTGTTTGAACTGGATACCAGGAGATATAGTCAGTTAGTAGGTTTCCTTGAATTCTTGTCCCAGAAAATGACGTTTGTGAGCACTGAGGGGCCAGATGAATAAACTCAGACAGATTGCACAGTATGGCAATGGAGATTTTTGTTATTAACAGTATTTTGTGGTATATACAATGATACATATTTTTACCCTTGTTGGGAAACGTCATAGTAAATGTTATAAGAAAGAAGCATAGTCTCGTATTTTCCTATATTTATACTTAAAATGACAATACTGTAGGACTAACAAAATATGATGTAGTGTTACAGTCCATCATTCCAACCTTATGAAGCCAGGTTTCCATTTCCCTCAAAGACATTCATATTTTATTTTTCAACAGATGTTAGGGGAGAAACACAATATGATTTCATTAACACCACAGTCTGTCATTTCTATCAGAATATTTTAGGACCTTGAATTCATTCTGATTCCTTTCGTTAGGAATTGCTGACTGCATGAGAAATCACAAAATCTTCCACTGATGTGCGTTTCATTTTTTTTCTCCATTTGATTTATTTACTTACCTTCTTGCCACTTCAGAGTATATTTTATTTTGTGTATAACAATATTTTTTCAACCTAGGTAACCAATTTTTGACAATTTTTAAATAGTTTTTCTTAGAATATGTCCACATACACTAGATAAAAATGTTCTATGCACACTATGATGTTGGTAGGAATATGGTTCAGGATGAATTTCCCTTAATACACATAATACTAATGAACCAATTAGAACTTGCTTATAATGTCATGCGTAATTTAAACTAAAATTATAATGAAAATATTTGGATGGTGCTTTCAAGTCATTTTAAAATTGTAGAAGTTATGCTTCCCATCTAATATGATTTTGGGAAGTCATAGATGAATGGTGAGAATTAATCTTATTGGTGTAAACTTGGCACGAATGCAAATAGAGGACAATATTGGCATGGTCATCATCAATCTGTATGCTGAGATACTGTTTAGCAGAGCCAGGATCAGGGAACAACGCACTTTCTGAAACTATTGCTTTGAAAACTAACATTTGCATTTTCACTGGTACCAATTAACAAGTTACTAGAGTCGCTAGGATATAGCCTAGTGCAGGGTTGTTTTGACCTGCAAAATTTAGAGTAATACCTGCTACTTCTTTGGACTACTTTAAGTATTAAATTTGAGTTGATGCATTAAAATACAAGCCAGATACATCTTGGTCTCCAAGTTCTCATTATTTAAATTATTTTCCATTTTGGAAATGTAGGTAAATGTAATGTATTTCCATTTAACCATTTAAATGCTTCATTTTATTCTACCTAATATCATTTAATGCTATTTAATGCATTTTTAAATATTTACAAATTTTAATCTCTTTTTATTCTCCTGTCTAAGAACTCTTGCTTTGTTCAGGTTGTAAAGCTTATGTTTTAAAAACTGATTTTTTCCTGCAAGGTTTCTCTTATAATTAGGACTTTTTAAAGCGTAAACATAGCTACTTCTATATTTATACCCACAGGTGACAGTTCACATGCCTGCTTTGTATATATTTCTACAATTCTACAAATTCAGCTTGGTGTATATTTTCCTTCTTTAGGTTATGATCATCAGATTTCTTTAAAAGATAAATTCCCATGATAGCTGTTGTTTTTTATCTCCCAATTAAAGAATTACTCTTTTTAACGGTACTATTATTTTTCATTAGGAATGGCCCATATTTGTTTGTCTCTTGTTAAAAGGTTGCAGAAGTTTATTGCCTTGCCCCCAATTCCATCTTCTCCATTAACATTATTCCTTCAGGTGCATAACATGGCAGGGTCAATGTTTTGATTGTTTTAAAAATATTGAATACGATGCCGAAGAAATAGAATTATATGTGCACATGTATAATGGAGTATGGCTCAGTTTCCTGAAGTTGATTTCATATGCATTTTTCCTAATATCATTGCAATTCAAAGATGTTTAATTCTCTAATGAAAAATAGTGCTTTAAGCTCAGGTCATTTTTTACTGATATTTCTTAAGTTGTCTAAAAACAAGATTGAAGTAGAAACTTATAAAATATCACCGAGTTTTCTTCAGTTTTTAGATAGCACGAAAATCAATGTTTCCTATTTGCATTTCATAAACATTTTCTTCATAGCACATATATTACTTGCAAACACAAACTAAAATTGAGGATCCTTATATAAAGCATCTAGTATTTCTCTTGATTTCCAGTTCCATTCATTTTTCTATAAAGGACAAAAGTTTTCACTTTATAGGTGAATAAAATTTCATTTATTAACATTTGTTCCACACTTCCTGTGTTCATTCATCTGTTGATGAATCTAAGCTGGTATCATTCTTTAATTCTTGTAAATAGTATGACAATTAACACAGATGTGTATGTATCACTATGGTAGGTCTTGGAGTTCTTTGAATATGTACACATGAGTTGTGCAGCTTGGTCATAGAGTTTTGTTTTAAATGCTTTGAGACCCCCTCACACTCATTTTTACAGCAACTGTACCAGTTCATAGTTCCAGTAGCAGCAAATTAGGGTACTCAAGTCCTCACAACATTGCTAGTATTTGTTGTATAGACTACATATTTTCTAATACCTGGTGTTCATTTGGCAAGTAAAGAACTACAATGATTGTTGCAGTTTCTCTGCATGGTTGCCTACAAAATCATGACAAAACTGCTAAAGGGAAAACAAGGGGTTTATTCTCTTATGATAGCTGGTTCCAATTCTTAGTTCAGCTTGATAGGCAAGAGCATGCACCAACACCAGGGCCAGGGGAACTGGTCACAACATCTTTACATAACGGCTGAGAGAGGGACAAGCCTTACTTGCCAGACCAGCATGTTTGGCCAAGTGTACACACAATGATGCCAACTTTTCCAACCAGCTCTCTGTATTTTATTCACCTAAGGTTTGGTCCCACCCACCATGGGCTGGGTCTGCTCCATAAACTAGACAGTCTTCTGTGGATTTGTTCTGTAGGTAACTACCAATTCTATACAAATATGCCCAGAGGTTAAACCCTCAACCATCAGATTGACACCTGTGCCTTTATGACAGTGATGCTCTGATGAAGCTAAGGAAATCCATCAGCTTCCTGGCACTTTGATATTCAAAGATACATTTACATGATACTGAATTCAGTCAGCCACTGAAGCAGCAATTACTGTGTCCTTCATGTAGGATCTAGGAACGGATGAATGCCTCCCACCTGGGATCACGGAAGTATCTGGCAACCTGGGCTACATTAGAACATGCATATGTCTCTTTAAAATCATTATTCATAGAAGTCAAGCCAGCAAATTAATCACTTTTTGCCTTCTAACATATCAATATTTATATCTATAAGCAAATGATTCATGTCTCAGGGAATGGCAATAAATGCTGGTCAAGGCACTGAGGATGGAACACACAGCATCTTTGATTGTCACTTTGATAAATATTTTGTTCCTTTAATTCTCAATGCAAAGAAAGCTACATAAATGCATTTGTTGAAAAAATATCTAAATCTTCTGTTCTATCTATCTACACTTTAATATTACCTTTCTGCTATTATAACATATTGAATATACTTTTGCTGGGATCTAGCTAATATCATGGCATATTTATTATCTTGCTGCCATCTTTGAATGTGAATTGTCATGCACAGGGGGACAACACTGAAATCCTTAGTTGACGCTAACATTTTGGAAAGCTGTGGCACTTTTACAAGGTAGAGAGATCCTTGCTGGAGAAAGGCATGTCACAAAAGGCAGCTGTTGGGTTTGATGATATGGTCCTTCTCTTCCTTACTTACTCTATTTCTAGTGGAATGCAGTGACTTGAACTGACTTGTTGCTGTTGCAGATTACACCCTAAAAACCCGTCCCCTCTGGAAATGTAAGCTAGATAAATATCCCCTTTCTCCCCTAAGGTAATTAATTGTGGCAAGAGTACTGCTTTATAGTAAAAGAATAATGGATGCAACATTGTATCCTTGCTGCTCTCATTATACCCTGAATTAGTTACAGCTACAAAATTATTTTAAATATTTTTATTTATTATTTTAACATATCTGGCTTATACAACTACTCTGGCGAGCTGTCTGGCAATTCCTAAAAATGTTAAAGATTGAAATGCCATATGACCATGCTATTCCACTTTTGAGAATAATCCCCTTGCAGCAGTAATTCACCTTGATAACACAAGCATGACCATGTTCATAGCAGCACTGTTTACGATAGCAAAGTCATGGAATCAACCCAAATGTCCAAAAGTTGACCAGTGGATAGGGGAAATGTGGTACATTTATACAATGGGATACTACTCAGCCATCAAAAGTGATGAATTAATGCAATTTGCCAGGAAATGGATGGAATTAGAAACAATTATATTGAGTAAAGTATCCCAGACACAGAAAATTAAGCACCATATGTACTCTCTAATAGGTGGATCCACATAGAGACACACTCAAAAATGGATTTCTGTAATACATACAGTAATTGGAAAGATTATAGTTGGGAGGGAAGGGGAAGAAGGGCCCTGCCAGCAATGGGGAGAGGGGATCATGCTACAGTGGAGAAAATAGGCCACCATCAAAGACTGCGAGTAAGTAATGAAATATCTGGTTAAGCTCGCAGACTTTCCTTTCTGGTCACTTGCAACTGTTGGATGTGATCTCACCAGTAAGGGAGGGCATAGTCTGGCAGATAGAAGGTAACCATTTTGCAAAAGAGAGACTGACCCCCCACACACACACACTCATGGCAGTCTCCTCTTATTCCATCTACCTTTGAATCTACTCTTACAATAAGACTCTATTTTAACAGGCTTTTATCTCTGGCCAGGGAGTGACACCCAATACCTATCAGGATGGAGCCAAGGGCATTGAAGGAGCAGCAAAACTGAAAAAAATAATCAACAAACCACAATTCAGAACATCAGAGACTCTATATCAACCATCTGGAACCAGGCAAGCCTAATCTCTCCCCATCCTAAAGCTCATGGAAATTTGCAGAAGAGGGGGTGGTAAGATTGTAAGAGCCTAAAGATGGGGAGGAGTTATGACATGCAAGATACTCCACACAAGTTAGGGTTGAAGCAATCTTAATAGGACTTTGCATGACCAGCGCAATGACCAACATTATCATTGACCCCCAAAGTCTAGCACTAGGATCCTTAGAGGCAAGGGATTAACAGCCACAATAGTGTTCCCATACTAAAGGGGAACACAAGAAAGTACTCTAGGCAATGCTACTGATTCCTTATACATCATTAAAGAGTAGGACCCAGAGGGAAGTTTGGCATGCACAATAAAAGATGCTCTAGGAATGGGGGGGGGGGGGACAATGGGAGTAAGGGAGAGGGGAAAGGAAGGAGAAAAGGGGGGAAGGAGCAAGGGGATCCAGGGAAGGGTAGATGGAGAGAGGGGAATGGGGAACCTATCACGCTTGTATGAGTGGAAAAATAAATAAATATTAAAAAAAAATAAAGAAATCCCAGAAAAATGTGTTTTCTCTGGAGCAACTACCTCACCAGAGTTCACTGGTGTGTCAGTTAAATGCAAGCTTTAACCTGCCCCTAGAGGCCCTGCACATGTGGTTGCTGTGTCCCATGTGTGTGGGCAGCTCCCTGGGCTCCTGGCATCAGTATAAACTCTCTTGCTAGATTGGACTGTGAACTCTAACCAAAATTATAAGGCAGAATAAAACTCAATATCACCTTCAAAAAATTTCTTTTTATATCATGAATACACATGTTTCAAAATTTTCATAAACTGCCTAGAATAGGATATTTCTGATTCATAATTTAACTTTATTATTTTTCTTATTTTCCAGTTTTAATGTAAGCTACCAATTACAGCATGGCCTAATTAAAGGTTCTTACTTAAATATTTATTTTTCACTTTATTGTCACTTTTATTCCATATGTATATATATAATTTGATGTTTATTATCAATCCATGTTACTTTTGGATCAAAAATTCTAGACCTAATATGAGAATAAGTTTTTTTCTGACACATTCAGATTTTCCCTGTTCTCTAGAAGCAGGAAAATTCTTAGAATTGTGAACAGTTTACAATCTTTTGGTCACAATACACTTGGGTTTTTGAGGATTCAGAAAATAGTTTCTCCTCCCCACCAACATAAAAAAAATAATAAGCACCTTGATGTCACCAAAATTGAAGCACACGTTGATATTTCTCTCAAAAGACTGGAATAATATTAATATATTTTTAGTACCACTCTTACCTATTTTTCTTGAATAATCCTATGTATAGATGTAATCAGTGTTCCTACAAGTGTTAGACTTGGGTTTTCTTGATCACTGTAGCAACTCCCTGTGCATTTTGAATTTTGGGCATAACTTACTCTATGATTTATTCTTTTTTGGTTAAGACTATTACAGATTTTTCTTGAAGTGTCTTGCATAATGAGTCTATATTATATTATCATGTTTACTCTTTCCAAGTCCCATTATCCCAGAATATCATTCTGAATAAATTAGAAAAAATATAGAAGGAGATCATCTGTAGGAAAAGTTGGAAATTAATTTAATCTTCAATTTTAGGAATGGTCACTTTCAGTCTTTCAGTACATAGTTGGTGCTTCACATGCAACGAAGTAAGTAAAATATTTTATCTTGATTTTGTCATCATGTGCAGAAACCATTCAGTCAGCTCTTTCATTTTCTTTATTTGTCTTAAAAAGATTTCACTTCACTTCATACACTCCTACCAACCAAATGTTTGATTTATTTTGTTGCTATTATTTTTTTCTTCGTCTTCTTATGTGATGTATCCTAACTTTAAGTACTTAACATAGCCAAGGGTGTGTTCCTGACTGTGGCTAGCCAACTTGATTTAGTATTTCTCTCAAGTATTACCTTTTCCCATTATCATGTATGACACTTGGCTTGCATATTGTCTTTTCTATCCAGCCACTTCCTGCAGGCACTATGTAATAAGAAGGTTATTCAGAATTTCCATGTCTAAGTCAGTCTACAGCCAGCCTTATTCCTTGTAGTGGTATAATCACTTTTTCTACTAGAAGTGTGAGCTTACTATAGTGCACAAAATCCTGAGCATCCTGCTTTTGCATTCTACAGACTATCTAAATGCACTGCTTATTCTATTCCCTTTGCTTATTGATTTTCTTCTCTTATATTTTGTAATTTGATGAATGGTAATACTGATTCTAATTTATTTTATCTAGATATGGGAGCTATTTCTTTTTAGACTCACTTATGGACTTCTCTTCTTGGTACCATTCTCTGTATTAGCAGATATGGAGATTATCCCTTGGACACACTTCTCTTCTTGGGCTTCACATGAAATTTGTAGCACTTCAAGCTAGAAATTTGATTATTATTTGTAACTTCTCTCTCCATCATCCTATGTGTATCTAACTTCCAGCTCCTTTATCACTCATACAGATTATTTGTAAAGGCCTTGCATTGCTATGCCTCTCAAAACTATTTAAGAAATTGAAACCAGGATGACCTTTCTAAAGCACACTTTTATTCAAGGAGCGTCCTCCATTAAAACCTTTCTGTATTCTCCAATTTTCTCTTATCTCCCAATGGCAGACATTTCTTGGGAAGTCTCCCTGTACAAACATAAGAAGTGTGTCATCCATGTTTAAGCAGAGCCTTTCTAAAAGAACACCTTGTCATATTACTCATTTGGCTCTGCAAACTCTTCTAATTTTTCAACATACCTTACATTAATTACTGAATGGATTCTAAAGTTTCATCTAGAAAACAGTTTATGGTCTTTGCGAATATTTGCCTAACTTTGTAGAGTTAGTGTTTAATGTACTTTCTTGAATATTGAATATTTCTTGTGTATATATGTGTGTGTGCCTGATCATCTATGTGTGCACCCACACACGTGTGTATGTGTGTGTAAGAGGGCATTTGAGTATGTGTGCCTTGGGAGGCCCATGATAACAACTTAATCATCCTCAATTGCTCTAACTCCTTATTGCTTTCTTTTGGCTTCCAGGACCAGAATAACAGGCCAGGTCTGGCAAGCCACTGTCATTACTGCTGGGCATTATTAGTATGTGGCAAATGGAGATCTGAACTCAGGTCCTTTTTCTTGTGAGTTAAAAGTTTTAACCCATGACCAATCCCCCCACCCTGAGTATACAATACTTTTTAATACTTCTTATTTTTTTTTATTTTTTATTTTTTTATTATTATTTTTTTATTATTATTTATTCAACTGTGTGCATGTGCGTGTGTATGTGCGCGTGCGCGCGTGCGTGTGGTGTGTGTGTGTGTGTGTGTGTCTGTCTGTGTATGTGCAGAACCACGGATAAATCGGGAACCACCATGGACGCCTCCACCTCCTTCTGCCCCGGGATTCACAGGCTCCGCCCTACCAGGACCAGAAGCGCAGGCCGCCCCCGCTTCCGCCTGGCGTCTATACGTGGGATCTGGGATCCAAACTCAGGACCTTCCGCCTGCAAGGCGGAGGCTTAACCCCTGAGCCACCTCTCCAGCCCCTAATACTTCTTATTTTATTAGATATTACTTCCATTTAATATCTGTTGGACTAATGACTGACTGTAAGTTGCTGATAATTCTATTCCTACTGTTACCAATGAATTAGGAAGAATTCTACTAGCCTCCAATGGACATCACCTTTGCTTATTTTCCAACCCTAGAATGCAGGTAGAGGCTGAACCTGCTTTGCAATATTCTTCTCATGAAGATGTCACATTATATGATTGTCATCCTTTAACTCCAGAAGGTGCCCACACATTCAGTGTTTGAGCGCTTGATCCAAGCTTTTGGAGGATCCAGAATTAATCAACTAGGGATAGCGCTTAGGTTTTAGCAGGAGCCCTGGTTCACATATAGCTTTTTGCTCCCTGTTCTGGTCATCATCTTATGAGGCCTGCCATGCATGTTCCCACTGCAAGAGAGTTGATATACTTCTCTTCTTCAACATGATGGACTGAACCTTCTGAACCATGAACCAAAATAAACCTTTTCTTCTTTAACTTGTTCCCATTAGGCGTTTGGTTATAGGAAAACCAAAGTGCCTAGCACAATGGTAAAAATAATGAAACTAATTAAAATGAATAACAAGTTCTTTTTGCTAATCACAAAAAGTGGCTGAACAATGTGCTTACTGAGTATACCTAGAAATCCTTAAATTATTTTTTCTTTCTTTTAGTACAAGAGAGTAATAAAAATTCAAAGAATGAAAATACTGTATCTCAGTTCTTCCACCAACTTATAGGAACTCAATGATGGATACTTTCCTGAAGTCAACAAATCTAAACTCAATTTGATGGACACTCTTGGCAATGACCCAACTGAATCCACATGAGTAGCTGATCTAAAGAATTCTGAAATAATAAATGTGCTATTTTGTTCTTCTAGGTGTATGGAAATTATATAAGCAATGGAAAAATCAATAAAGCTCATTTACTAAAACATTTGAAGCTTAAATATTTAGAATTATAAAACTTCATGTAATTTTAAGAATAATCCAACTGTCACATGTATTCAATTTTTACCTGCAGACTTTTCACATAAGAGCTGCAAATGCATTCCAAAACCAGGTCATAAACTTACTTTAAATATTTGGAGATATTTTTATTTATGGCTCAAAGACTTATTTTCTTTTTCTTTTTTAGTAACTCAGTTGTATGGTTCTTGAAGATTAATGTTCTATATAACAATGTCATGTTATTGTAGAAGTGCAAAGCATACCTACAGGATGATATCTTGAAGCACTTTTTGTTTTACATGGATTAGTTTCATCATTTATTAAAGAAAATTTGTATGATTTCTCACTTAATATTGGATTCATTTCTAAGTTGGTCCATTTGATGCTGCTTAGGTAACTTAAACACTCTTTTCAGGCCAAATACTTACTAATCTATATCTAAAAAGCCTGTTATGTCAGAATACACGATGTATCCTCAAAGAATGAAACAGATTTAGCATTAGTTATATGGCTAAGGTTTATAGTTAATATTTTGCTCTTCAATTATTAACATTTTCTAAGGAATATTTTAAAGAAAAATCAATGGATAAGTTAATGGTTCTGTGGTAAGCACATGTCTAGTATATGAAAGATACTGGCATTTATCCCCAATGTACCCAAAAATGCAATTGCCAATACACACGTAAATTCTGGAGAAAATACCAAATTTACAAAAACTTTTAAAATTTTCATCGTTTTGATTTATCTAGATTTTTTTTGAAAATTTTAAATGTGTTAGACACTAGATTGGGCACTTTGTATACAAGGATAAACCAGAATATGAACATCATCTGTGAAATAACATATGGGTAATAATGCATATTAAAGCACCAAAAACATGACTCTAACAATATAAATTAAACGCAGAAAGTGCAAATGTTGTTTGATAAGTGGTTTGAACAAGTAATGTTTTTAAGGTGAATGAGCACAGGATTGTCTTAAAAAGAATAATCTGGAAGAGTCAACTATAGATTAAGAAATAGAACTATAAAAATATTCAAGAAGAGTGAGTGTTGTAATGTAAGTATCATTAGACTAGAGTAATGAGAGGTGACATTTAAAAAGTAGCCTGAGGCTTGTTAAGTGTCTGAACTGTGTAAGGTCTAACTGATTTGATATGAACTTGAAGGTCCTTGGGAGTAGAAACAGTTTTGGTCTTCTTTGGCATTATTCAAATGTGTCCTGGATTGAGACTATTTATATCTCTGAAACATAGGCTTATCACTTAAAATATGCTTAGAGATTTCTCTCAACTTTGACTTTTTATCATTCTTCAGTATGTGCTGTATTTAAAACATGTTCTTTTCTCTAACGTGTAAGCATAAAATTATAATGCTGTTAATAAGATACCATCTTTTCTCATCACAAAGCTTAATGGAAATGATCAGATCCGGAGAGAAATTTTCATTCTGAATATGTAGCACTTTCCCAATACTTTTCTGTTACGACTCCAGGAGATGTTTTTGTCTTTTAGTCAAGGTAGGTGTGCTTTACTATTCTATGAAAGAGGATTATAACTGACGCATAAATAAACAACTTTGTCTAAAGAAAGTAAATTCCCTTAAAAAGAATGATGGAAAATATTTTAATCGAATTTATTCTGTTCCATCTACAACTAAATAAATATCTAAAAGGTTATTCCTTACAGGGTGTTGTGTTGGTCTGACTTGTTTCATCTCCCAGTACTAACTTTATGCTTACACATTAGCAATATGCTTCTCAATGTAAACAACTCTATTATAGCTCTACTGTGTTAAACACTAGAATGTTCAATGACATCAAATTGAGCTGTATTGAATTCTCACTCATTAAATCCAAATTTCAATGTCTGTGCACCTGCTCACCACTTACATAGTTGTTGTAAATGCTAGGAAAGTTGTCTTTCATGCTATGGCATTCTTCAATTGGCTTTCAAAAACAAGTCAAAAACCGGCCATAAACAATAATAACCAGCACTGGTTTCCATATAACTGAATTGCTCTCTTGGAACACATTAGAGGTGGCAGAATCTCCAAGGAATATCAGAGATGGTTGAATGGCAAGTGTCCTGTGAGAATAATGATGGCTGATTACAGTAGAAAGCAAGAAAGGAAAATTTAGAAGGCAAAACTGTTAAGTGCTTCAGCAACAAATGAGAAACTTTCAGAAAATTTGCACTTATGAAAAAAGAGAAATCTCAGAAGCACTATCAATCCTGGTGCATTTTTTAAGCAGATTTACATAATAAGAAGCCGAAAATATGAGGGATAAGGGTCCAGATGTCATACAGATGACAGGAAAATCCTTTCTTCTTGAGATTTAATTGGAATAATAGCAAGCAGCCATTTTAATAAGACCCCAAAAGAGTTGGTGGCCTGGTCAGTCTGGAGGCCACATTCCTTCCTATTTCTCTCAATGCTCACTGTGGCAACCTAGGGCAGATGTCAAGTGATGATTCTCTGAGACATGGTCTCCAGAACACCTCTTACTAGAGAGAGAAAATTCTGACCCAGAAACCTGCACTGTTCTAGATATCGAAACCTGTTTGTCTGTAGACCTAAGTGATTCTCACTAACTCCCTGAAAGAGGGACAAGCTATTGCAAGCTCCTAAAGATGCTAGTTGATTAAGGCGCACCAATGGAAAACTTACTGAAAGTCCTGTCCAGTAAAAGGGACTGAGTGATATTTACAGCTATAATACACACTTTCTGACAATGATGGCTCGTGTTAATTGCGATCTTGCTGGAATTTAAAACGATAAATTTGACAGGAACTTCGACCATGCCAAGTGAGAGGTTGTTTTGATTCCTTCCCATTCACTGAGGTGGGAATGGAAATGGTGTGGACACAAAAATCCTGAATTGAGTAAGTAGAAATGGAGCTGAGTAGCAGTTTCCATTCCTTTCTCTGCTTCTTGACAGCAGATTCAGTGTTTCCAGCTGCTTCAGTTCCTCTGACCTGACATCCCCACCATGATGGACTGTACCCCTAAGCTCTAAATCAAAACACTTTCTGTCCAAAGTTGCTTTTTGTCATGGCATTTCATCATATCCAAAGGAAAAGAAATGAAGACACAAAATCACCTAGTACGCTGTCTTGTAGAACCAACTCAATGGTCAACAGAAAATGTCACGAAAGTCAGGTGTGGTCATAGTTGCCCAGTCAAATAGCCAAAGAAGGACAAAGAAGGATGGTATGGAAATGAGGTCTTCACTTCTGACCCATGCCCGGGGAACTAATGGTATAGCGAGGGGCCAGCATTGGCACATGTGGATGTGAATATTCTTCACTTGTTTTCAGACAAATGACTGCTTTAAATGTACAACAGAGTTTATTTTGCCTAGTTATCTCCTGCTCTGCTTTTCTGAATATTGGACTCTCCCAGAGGATGAATTTTAGCATAAAATTGTTAATCCTTAGCTTGGGATTGTTTTAAGTTGTGTAATTTTATTTAAGTTTTTACCCTTTCTGCTTTTCATTTTATTATTAACAAGAGTTGTCTTGTTTCTTTTTGTTTCCTTACAGTTTTGCCTTTTGTTTGTTTTTCTTTTTTTCCACATTTATCTTCCATTATACTAAAGCTACACTTACTTGGTCTATTTTTATCATTTCCATCCTTTATAACTAGTGTATTAGTATATGTGGAATATCTCTATACCTTTATTTCCTTAAAGCTATTAGAGTCAAAGAATGGCTTGTTATTAGTTGTCAATTACTGACAATTCACTCTGGGCATATGCATAATTTGTGGTTACTTCTCTTGGATTATGTCAGAGATGTGCTTGGTGACCATATGCATTTGCTGGGCTTAGCTATTACAAAACATTTCAAGTACAGTGTGGAGAAAAGATACTTCAATCCTACTTCATGTTTATTTTAATTCAGCTGAGAGAAAAAATTAATAAAATTTTTCAATCAATAACCTAATCTAAAGTGTAAAAATCACAGAAAATGTGTGAAATCAAGGCAAAAATGACTCCTTAAAAATCAGTAATTAACAGTAATAAACTGTAATGAGAGTGAACTAGAAGCCCTAGAAAAATGACTTCAAAGAATAATTATAAAAAGATTCAATGAAATCAATGGGGAACTCAATAAGCTCCTGAATGAATTCAGAGGGAATATGAGTAAGTTATGCAACAGCTTTGTATCACCTCTTGGCCCATCCCCAGTTCAGACCACATTAATTTTTTTATTTTTTATTATTATTTATTCAATTATGCATGTGTGTGTATGTGTGTGTACGCGTGTGTATGTAGTGTGTGTGTGTGTGTGTGTGTGTGTGTGTGTGTGTGTGTAGAACCACAGACCAATTTGGGAACCACCATGAACCGCCTCCACCTCCTCCTTGTTTACTCTGCCCCAGGATTCACAGGCTCTGCCCTACCAGGACCAGAAACGCAGGCCGCCCTCGCTTCTGCCCAGCGTCTATACGTGGGGTCTAGGATCCGAACTCAGGACCTTCCGCCTGCAAGGCAGTGGCTTAACCCCTGAGCCACTTCTCCAGCCCCATGAATTTTTTTTAGTTAAGTCACAGAGACAGTTTACTTCACAGACTTTCCCTTGTGATGGGCAGTAAATTATTTTCTGCCTTAAATTTAGAGCGATCTGGTTACATCTTGTCTTGGTATCAATGCCCCCCTCTCTGCCCCAGAAATTCCTTTTTACCATGTCTCTCAATAAAGATGTTTAGACAATCCTTTTTAGTTCATCACTCTCTTACTACACAATGTTCTTGCATCCAAAGCTTGACAAAACCAGCTTCCTTAACTGTTCACAGCCTCTTGGTTTGCCGTTTTAATCATTTTGCACTGCTTCTCCAGAAGAAAATATTTGGCTATTTTATTATTTGATCCAATTCCATTTTATACATACTTCTGCACTTAATTTACTCAGTGAAGAACTGCATTTTTTAAATTTTATTATTATTTATTCAATTGTAGATGTGTGCGTGTATGCGTGTGTGTATGTATGTGCGCGCGCGTGCGTGTGTGTGTGTGTGTGTGTGTGTGTGTGTGTGTGTAGAATCATGGACGAATTCGGGAACCACCATGGACGTCTCCACCTCCTCCTTGTTTACTCTGCCCCGGGATTCACAGGCTCCGCCCTACCAGGACCAGAAACTCAGGCTGCCCCTGCTTCCACCTGGCGTCTATACCTGGGGTCTAGGATCGAACTCAGGACTTTCCCCCTGCAAGGCAGAGACTTAACCCCTGAGTCACCTCTCCAGCCCCCAAGAACTTCATTTTTAAAAATTGTGTGTACTTCATCATATTTTCGTACTTTATTTTCAATTGTAGTAATGCTTCTCTCATATTACCATTCATAAAAATGTCCAAATAGTCACAGTTCTCATTTAATTATTGGGCTTGAACTTTCGTGAGATAAGATTTATTTTCTTGCTCATCACTTTTAAGTTTAACATTTAGAAATGTGTATGCAACACGATAGAAGCAATACATATTTCTAGACTCATGTATTCAGTGTGATGTACATATTATACATATGTATATATATTACAATTATCTAAAATATAAAAATGTCAAGAAAGTACAATTGGTTTAAAAAATATAGTCAGAGATTCCACAATTTTGCACTGGCCAGGTACATTCTTTACTGCTCTGCCTGGGGTCTGAGACTTCTAATTCGTTAATTCTTCATACAGCTGTTTTGTGCATTGCTTTCCATACCATTAGAACTAACTTTTTCCATTATAGATATGAAAAAAGTTTGATGCCACAGAGATTAGGATGAAATTCTTTATAGGCCTGATGCTCTTTATGGCTGATTTCTTTCCTTATATTACATAAAAGTCCATTAGCCTTTTTACAGTCATACACTCACTCATGTCATGATTTTTGTTATACCAATTTAGCAAAATTATTCAGAGGCTTTTAAGAAGTGCCTCTAAAATGTCATCATTCTTGTTTTTGGGGAGATTTTACTGAATTTTGATTATTTTTTAATCCAGTGATTCTTTGTTTTTGAGGCAGAGAGAATTAGTGAAGTAGCCAAGAGAAAGTGATGAAAATGTGATTTGAAAAAAAAAAAAAACTTTTGCCTCAGAAGTTTGTATGTGAAGAAAACACTGACCATAGCTACATTGCCATGTGAAAGTCTAAAATAAAAGCTTTCAAATTAACTGCTTAAAGAAGTTTCTTTCATAGTGAATGACTTTATAGTACCAATTTGGAGGAAATTATGTTGTCAAAATTTTCTGCTTTCAACAATAATATGAGAAAAACATGATTTTAAAGAAAATTTGGAAGATGCCAAACACACATAAGTATCACTTTTATCATCACAGGTTAATATAATTAGCTTAAGAGTACATTTATTTTATGACCCATTTTTCTAAGCACATATTATATGCAGACAAAGTACAAAGAAAAAGCTGAGAAAAATGTCCCTTTTCTTAGAGTGTTAGTGGTTTAAGAAAGTAATACTTCTTTTAAAAAATTCATTTCCTAGTTGACAAAATATATTTTATATATAACTTGCATAATTTCATTATGCTCACCACACTGTCATAAAATATTATGATAGGACTAAGTCCAGGCAAATAATAGATGTATTTACCACATTCTTGTCATGTTTATGTTAAGAATGTTTACAAGAGATATTCTATTTTAACACTCTTAGAAGTCTTTGAAAACACAATACACTGATAATTGTACTAAATACATATAGCCAACCACACTGCAAAATAAGATCCTCAGCATATCCTTGTTAACTGTAATTTTATGTCTATTTACCATCTTTTAAAACTGATGCTGGGGCTGGAGAGATGACTCAGGGGTTAAGATTGTGCCTCACAAGCAAAAGGTCCAGAGTTCAGATCCAAGTCTCTGGTAAAATTGCCAGAAGGAAATTCCAGTGCCCTATACTTATCGTCCTAGTGAACAGAGTCTGGGAAACCCTAAATGAAGCAAAAAGGAGATAGAAGCCATCCAGAATGATTCCCTGAAATCACCCTTGGTTCTCCATAAGGACACACAGTGCTTTCTCTCTCTCTCTCTCTCTCTCTCTCACACACACATACACTAAATTTATCAATAAAAGTAAAATTGATGCTATGTTATTTTTTAAAGGTACAAATATTTGTTAGCACAGATGGAATACAACTTTTCTTGTTTTTTTTTTTCTTTTATTTTTTCTTCCTTTCTTTTTCCCTTCTACTTTTGTTTCTTTTTTCTCTGAGACCAAGTCTTCTTTTGCTTCATTATCACAATAACACATTTCAGCATCCTGAAGGCTGGGATCATGTGTTCTCTGTCACAGGAGGTTTGAACTATTATATTTTCACCTGTACACCTGCTGTAAATAAGCATTTTCATGTACAAGTATTCATGCAAATTTGTAATTATTCTATTATTTTCATAAGATTGTTCTCCTACCCTGCCTCCTTTGACACAGATTCTCATGTAATCTATGTGGGACTGAAACTCACTACGTAATCAAGAATGTCATTGAACTCTATTCTTCCTGCCTCCACCCCATAAACTCTGGGGTAACAGAGGTGCATCCCACTCATACATATCATGGTTTCTTAAAGGTAAAATTTCTTTTTTTTAAATTTTTTTATTATTATTTTATTTTTTATTATTATTATTTATTCAACTGTGTGCATGTGCATGTGTATGTGCACGCGTGTGTGTCTGTGTGTGTGTGTCTGTGTATGTGTAGAACCACGGACGAATTCGCGAACCACCATGGGCGCCTCCACCTCTCCAGCCCTAAAGGTAAAATTTCTAAAGCAACAGATAGGAAACAAGGATTAAAAGATTTGATTAAACAGGTACTATCCATTTTCAATCTTGCAAATGTAATAGGTAAAAATATACTTCAGTTTTCTGGCCTGAGGCTATGGCTTATGGGTTAAGATTCTGCCTCACAAGCCGAAGGTCCTGAATTCAGATCCTGGGTCCCGTGTTTTCGCTAGGCAGAAACCGAGGCAACCTGCACTTCAGGCCCTGGCGGGAGGAACCTGAAAAATCACAGAGCAAAGAAAGAAAAGGTAGAAGCAATCCAGAAGGATTCCATAAAATCATTCTTGGTTCCACACAGATACATACACACACACACACACACACACACACACACACACACACACACCACGCTAAATAAAGTATAATATATACATATATATATTAGCTTTAAAAATAGATTCTAAAAATAGTTTAACCATTTATAATTAAGATGTTGTTAATAATTCTTTTTATCATATTTCTAACCTGTTTGTTACACCATGATGTGAATGTTCCCTTGCAATCTGAAATAAAGCTTATCTCTCAAATCTTCATTTTATTGAGGAACACTTAATAACCTGAACATAGTTTAACAATTATTTGCTTTAAATTTCCACTTTTTCCCTTGGGAGATTTTTATGTGTTAATTATTCTGTCTTCTAATTTTAATTTTAATCCCACTGACATGATAAATGTGAAATACTCTCACATGATAGTTATGAAATACTTACTTCGTAGTGAAAATAGTGCATTTATATTCTCATTACTTACTTTTATATTCTCATCATTTACTTTTTCAATAAGTGTTTCATCTCTGTGAGTGTATTAACCAGGGTTCTCCTGCAGTAAGCTTCAGAGAGAAGGCTGCTTAATCCATGATACTGTGCATCTCTGCAATCTTGAAGACCTGGAGGCCTTGTGGAAAATCACTGGGCTTCGGTTATGCTGGAAGGGTGAAGGAACTGGGTTCTGATGTGAGAGAAGAATGGGGAAACAGGGAAAAAGAGCCCACAACCGATTGTGGATTGTGAAGGCAAATGGACAAAAAAAAAAAAAAAAAAAAAAAAAAAAGACCTTCTTTGTCTTGGACTTCCTTTCCAGTCACAGAAAAGCACCTATCCCCCCCCCCCCCGACAATTAGGGTGGTAGCTTCCATTTCAGTAACTTGACACAACAGTCTTTTATAGCTGTGACTGAGGGATGGTCTGTTACTTGATTCCAGATCCCCTCGTGTTGACAGCCAAGATTAACCATCAAAACGGTTTATCCATTTCAATCATATTGAAAAAACTCTAGTGTTTTATTCCCTGAAGCCACCTAGTCAATAGTTCTTGTATGATTATTATTCAGATTTTTTTTCTCAAACATTCATGGTGTGTAGGGAATTTCAATAGACAAATCATTTTTTTGTGTGGTTGTGACTTTCATTGAATTTGCTTCTTTTTTAAAATTTTTTTCCACTCATACAAACTTGATAGGTACCCCATTCCCCTCCCTCCCTCCACCCCCCTCTGGATACCCTTGCTTCCTGTCCCCTTTTCCCTTTCCTTTCTGCCCCTCCCTTTCTCCCATTGCCCCCCCCCATCCCTAGAGCATCTTTTAGTGTGCATGTCAAACTTCCCTCTGGGTCCTCCTCTCTGATAAAATATAAGGACTCAGTAGCATTGCCTAGAATACTTTTTTTGTGTTCCCTTTTAGTATGGGAACACTATTGTGGCTGTTAATCCCTTGCCTCTAAGGATCCTAGTGCCTGTGATCCATGCTAGACTTTGGGGTATCAATGATATGTTGGTCATTGTGCAGGTCATGCAAAGTCCTATTATGATTACTTTGGCCCTAACTTGTGTGGAGTATCTTGCATATCATTTCTCCTCCTCATCTTTAGGCTCTTACAATCTTACCGCCCCCTCTTCTTCAAATTTCCCTGAACTATCGTATGGGGAGAGATTAAGCTGGCCTGGTTCCAGGTGGTTGATATAGAGTCTCTGATGTACCGAATTGTGGTTTGTTGATTTTTTTTCAGCTTTGCTGCTCCTTCACCGCCCTTAGCTCTATCCTGATGGGTATTGGATGTCAATAGACAAATTCTTAACAGATGTGTCAGTGTACTTTTTTGCCTTATAAGTTTTTTTTATTAACAGGATCCTACATTCAAAACATGAATCTGCATATCAGTACTTGATGGTTAATATTACAGAAACAATCTTTAATTCTATCCAAGGAGCTGGTATGAATAACAGAGGTGTCTGGTTTACATATGGATTTACTTTTGGGGAAAAATATCACATCTGAGGAGATATATATATATACATATATAGAAAGAGAGAGAGAGAATAGAATATGAATTGGAATGATTATTATGGACTAATCATTAAAATACTTTGATGCTTTTTATTACCAAACTCAGTTTCTCTGTGTAAAATATTTTGGAAGCTGAAATGATATTATACTCCGTCACCAGGTGAGTGTTTCAGGACATAAGCCTAAAGGAGAAATCCTTCTTAGCATTGTAGTCCTGGGAACTCTGAAGTAATCAGAGTCAGTTTGTATCCAGAAAATTATTATTTGTGAGTAGACAGTAGAAAAGAGCAAAGTCTTTTGGAGAAAATGAAGATGAGACAAGGTAAATCCTTGTTCAAAGTATGTTCCCACAATTGAATAGATTCAGAAGAGTTTTCCTTGTTACGTGAAAAGAAATGAAAAAAAGAAAGAAAAAGGAAGATGTGACTGCAGTCACCTGGACAACATCCAAGCAAGCGACCCAGGGGACCACACCTCAGTAAGTGCATCTACACTGATAGACATCCTGTGTCCTCCACAGACTGGCGCAGACGAAAATCAGAAGATATTTGGTATAGATAACATGTGTTTGCATTATGGCAGCAATAGGACTCTACCCTTTGATTACCAAAGCTTTAAAGAAACCATTTTGTTATTGATCATAATATATTTGTGAGTTAGAGAACAACAATCTATAAACTCGTCAGTGACAAGCAATTCTTTTGTCTTGGAAATAGAGTTAATTTCTCTATCTGGTTTGTGTAAACAACACGAATACATCCAGTTACCGTATAACAAATACTTCTTAGCTTAATTTGCACTAAGAAACATTTGACAGCCACTAAAGGAAAAAAACAAAAATCATTTCTATGTATGATTGAGATTGGATGTGTCTATACAGGCTACTAAATATGAGTGTGCTAGACTAGTTCTGGAGTAATTAACTTTGAAATTGTATCACAAGAGACGACTTGACCCAGTGTAAATTTAGAGGAATAAAAAAATTCCTAGTGAAATCTTGAAGCAATTTCATTAGGGAATACTTTTAAGGTATTATACCAGCTGACATATTCAACTTCATCCCTACTTTTAGATATTTTCCTCCAATTAGTATCAGAGCCAATATAGTAACCAGATAGATATTCATTCAAACTGCTATCAAGCAATCCTACTCACTCTCTCACTCATATATCCTGCAAGGCAGAGCCATTCAAAAATTTATTTCAGAGCCAAGTTCCAACAAATGTGTTCTTCTTCCCGGGAGAGTGTACATTTCTTTTATCGAAAAATAAAAATTATATAAAGAATCACCTGCAGTTTCGAAGAGAGAAGTAGTTATCTCATATGTTATTTACTAGTCACCAGCAATGTATTGGAGATGCATTAATCTGTGTGGGAATCATTTTAAAAACAGCCCATAAACCAAAGTAATGTACAGCCAAATACATCCTTAAAAATCACTTTCTATGTTCCTCCTTAGAAAGTAACTTAGCTTGGTTCAATAAATCCAGCACAGCCAGCATATTTTCCAATGTTGAAAATAACTGTTACTTCTTGGGAGAGAACTAGGTGGAACTGCTTTGTTTGTAGATATCAGACTGATTTCACACTGTGCACAGCAAGACATTCTCACTACAGCTGAATTTGCCCAGGTCTTGATCAACACGGAAAACACATGCCTCTCTTCTGAAGCTCATTGTTGAGATTAATGGATAATTTTTTTCATGAATTTAGTTCCCTCTCTTGCTCTTCCTTTCTCTTTCTATCCATTTACTCTTCATTTTTATAGTTCTCTTATAGCTTAATTCACCATAGTTACATGGATAAATTAGTCAACTTTACCATAACTTGATCATAATGTACCTTTTGTTATTTCTATACTGTAATTTCCATTTATCCTATATCTATACCCAACTTTACTTTTATAAGTTCTGAATTTAATTTTTTTATTTATACATGTGAGCAAAATCTTGAAGAAAATTAGCAAAGTAAAATATATGGAGTGAAATTCTTTTTTAAAAAAATATTTATTGCGTGTGTGTGTGTGTGTGTGTGTGTGTGTGTGTGTGTATGTGTGTGTGTGTGTCTCAGAAGGCACTGTGTATCCCTGTACAGGACCAAGGGTGACTTTGGGAATTATCCTGGACCGCTTCTACCTACTTTTTTCTTTGTTCTGGGATTTCGCAGGCTCTGTCCACCAGTGCTGGAAGTGCAGGCCACAGCATCTGCCTGGCATTTTTATGTGTGACTTGGGATCTGAACTCAGGACCGGCTGTTTGTAAGCCAGATTCTTGAAAGGGTAGGGTGTATAATGTGTACCTGAAAACTCAAAAGCATGACAACACTGACTAGAAATAGAAAGTACTGAAAGGAGATACAGTTCATGACAGGTAAAGACAGATATTGTTCTTGAGAAAATTTCATAATGTTCATATGGAAACAGTTTAGGTTTATTTACCCTTCAAGGCGGGTACATTGTGTTATTCTTGCTCGAATGCCCACCACTCCATTCATTGGGTGAAGTAAAGTAGCACTCTATAACCTATAACTCTTGTATGAATGAATGTATGGTTGCATTTACCAGTAAGTGGATAAGCAATTACATAAATATTAATTCTAGGGACCATTTTACAAATATGATATGGATAATATCAGAGTATATGAATGAAGACAGAAGAAAGAAGCAAGTGTTAAAAATATACTTTTAGAAGGAAAAGATCCAAAAAGAGAAGAGTAAGAATATGTATTAACATTATAACAATACTGAAAGAGTTCCTGAATGTTTTCTCCTATTAGGTAACCAGATAAAAAATGCTTTTGATAAGATAAAACTACACAGAAAGTAATTCTTTAACTGTTTGCACATTAAAACTCAAAGGACATATTATTTCTAGAATAAAGGTGTGAATACTCAAAACACTGAAGTAATTTAAAAATAAATTAATAATTTTGTCATATCCAGAGTTTATCTATTTTTACTTATTCAATAACTGTTAATTGGATTAAAGCATGTATATTTTTCAAAGGTTAAAAAAATCACTTTTCTCTTACAAAAAAACTTCGCTATCTGTGTTGACCATTGAGTATTTAAAGATACAGAAAATTGTAAAGAATTAACCATGATCTTACTGTAATTGTTTTCATTTCTTTTGAGTCTCTAAAATTATTACATTGAATTTATTTACAGAGAACACATTACCCTAAAGGGATCTTAATAGCCTCAGAGGACATTGATATTTAAAAGCAAGGGTCATCCACAAGTTAAGCTAGGGAAACCTCATACATTTTGCAAGGGGCAAATGTACTCAACACATTTGATTTTTACAGGTTTAAAACACTTTTCATCTTTTTTAAATATATATATATTATTATTATTTCCACTCATACAAACTTAGTAGGTACACCAGTTCCCTCCCTCCCTCCTTCCCGGGACCCCCCGATCCTCTCCCCTCTCCCCTCCCTCCCCATTCCCCAGTGCTTCCATCCCCCCAATCCCCAGAGCATTCTTTCCTGTGCATGCCAAACTCTCCTCTGGGTCCTCCTCTCCGATGAGGTGCAAGGACCTAGGGGCATTTCCCAGAACCCTTTTCTGTGTTCCCCTTAAGCTTAGGAACACTACTGTGACTGTCAGTCCCTAGCCTCCAAGGATCCATGCTAGACTTTGTGGGGTCAATAATGTGACATAGCGCAGGTCATGCAAAGTCCTATTATGATTGCTTTGGCCCTAACTTGTGTGGAATATCTTGCATATCATTACTCTTCCCATCCTTGTGCTCTTACAATCTTACTGTCCCCTCTTCTGCAAATTTCCCTGAGCTTCAGGATGGGGAGAGATTAGGCTGGCCCAATTCCATGTGGTTGATATAGAACACTCTTCATCTTATATAAAACATTGCTTTGATTCTTTTTACTTGCAATAATGTATGTGAACCAATGCTACAAGTATGGGCTTCCTTTAAAACTCTGAACTAATGGTGAATGCATGATTACACTGGATTGAATGCATATCGTCTGAGCAGACTTGTAGCAATGCATGATAGATCCTCAGGACATAACTTTTAACTCTTTTCTGGCTATGCAGTGAAATGTGCAATTTTACTACTAATGATGCTCCTTAGGCTATGGGAATGTGTAATGGGTATTTTCAAAGTAAAGTTCCTAAGTAACATTAAGAAAATTGCCATGAAAGCACAGTTAATGACCACAGTTGGGTGCATTTAGCTAAGGCATTTACACTAATAGCAACAGCAGGTTGAATTTATTGTAACTATGCAGCCCTTTCTCTCTGTGTTGCTAGAGACATCTTCCTTCTCCAAACAATAGCAGGCAGTGCTTGCATCCTTTCAAGGGCTCAACAGAATTAACCAATTAATAGACTATTGCGCTAATGTAGGATGATTATTGGGACTATCTCACTCTTAGGAAAATGACAAATGTCATTTGAAGGGAAATTAGAATAAGAGGAAAGTATTGAAACCCATTGATAGCAGTAACACAGAACCACTAGTTCTGCTTCAAATAAACTAAACATGTGTATTGTATAAATCATTTATTTTTTATTTATTTATTTTTATTATTTATTATTTATTCAATTGTGCGTGTGTGTGTGTATGTATGTGTGTATGTGTGTGTGTGTAGAACCACGGATGAATTCGGGAACCCCCATGGACCTCCCCCACCTCCTCCTTGTTTATTCTGCCCCGGGATTCACAGGCTCCGCCCTATCAGTACCAGAAACACAGGCCGCCCCCGCTTCTGCCCGGCGTCTATACGTGGGGTGAGGTCTAGGATCCGAACTCAGAACCTTCAGCTTGCAAGGCAGAGGCTTAACCCCTGAGCCACCTCTCCAGCCCCAAACATGTTTATTGTATGTAAATAATGCCTAAGCAACTCATTTGTGTGTGTGTGTGTGTGACTAGATATGGGTGTGTGTACAAAAGGGAATTTAAATATGTGTGCCTGTGGAGGTCCAAAGGAGACCATCAAGAATCATCCAGGATTGCTATTCAATCTTATTATTTTGTTCTAGGTTTTTTCAGGCTCCATCATTCAGGTCCAGATTACTGGTCAAAGTCATATCAGCCCACTATTTTTTCCATAGGATCTGACGATCTAAACTGAGGTCATTTTTGCTAATAAGACAAGGTCTTCAGCCACTAAGCCATCTACACAGTCCCTAAATAACTCTTGGAATATTTTCTCATTATTGTGTGTTATGATTCAATAAACATTTCAATGTACTAGATGTTAATGTTTCCTAAAGTTTCGTGTTGGAACCTTATACACAGTATGATGGCTTAAGTGTGGTACTTCCTAGGTGATTAAGCCATTTAAATGGAATCCTCCTGTATGAACAAGAATTCCCTTGACTGCTTCATCTAGCCTGCCATGTAAGGAGATGGCAAAAGGTCCTGCAGATCACAACCCAGAAAATGACCTCACTAGACACTGAATTCACCAGAGGTTAACCTGGGCTTCCTGACCTTTCAGAACTCTATGGAAAATAACTTTGTATTATATATAAGCCACTTAGCTCATATTATTCCTCTATAACATTCTGTGTTACTGAAACAATTATGTGTCATTATGTCCTATAGAATCCCCAAGATGGGAGTGATTTAAACCACATAACAAGTTACTCTAGGGTGAATCTTGGTGGTCAGTTGTAATTGTCAACATCAAAAATATCTAGAAATTTACCTGGACAAGGGCCTTTTGACATGGGTGTGGTATATTATCTTGATTTCCTTAGATGGGCACATCTTAATTGTCAGCAGGACCAATTGCTAAGCAAAGGATTATAGACTGCATGGTACGGAGATAGTCAGGTGAGTGCAGGCAGCCGATTCATTGTTCCACTCTTGGAGGTGGTGATGCTACAACAGGTGCTCAAATAATTGCTGCTGAAGCATCCCTGAAGCTATAGACTAAACAATCCCTTTCTCTGTTAAGTTGCTTTTGACTGGGTATTTTGTCATAACAGCAGGAAATAAGGAAGATTCATATATTTTTGCTTTTCGAAAGGCAACCAGTGAAACAGATAATCAAACAGTTTGCAGTATATTCCTTATGGTCTTACAGTCTGAACTGGTCCACCACTTGCTACAGTGACCATTGCCGTTCTCTGAATTCACTGAGAGCATAGTGATGAGAGGCATTACTATTTATTAAATGGAAAATAAGGAGAATGAAAAACCCAGGCGTTTTATTATTTTTTTCTGCCTAGCATGATGAGACATCTTTCCATACAGTCTGGTTTGTGAATCATCTTTCCTGGCTAGTCACTTAGGAGCCATCTCCGTTACCAGACTGACTGCCGTAGATTTGCTGTGTTGGGTCCAAGTGACTCTTTTGCCTAATAAGAGCCTTGTGGTTGCAGGAGGAAGAACGATTGTCTTGTATTTATAGACAACCCTTTATCTAAGGTAAGGAAAATTCACAATCGGGGAATGAATATAGGGAAACTGGTCTTTCATTCTTTCAAGGGAAGAAAGTGAGGAATGTTTCACTTTCCAAAAAATGTGGGTCATTGGTCTCTTTTGTTCAGAAAAATATTGCAAGAGAATTCTGGAAACTTCAATCTGAACAAGTAGTCCTTGTTTAGATTCTTCCTGTAATTAAGAGGTAACGCCAAAGATAATATATCTATATCCTCAGAGGATTACATATGTATTTCATAAGTAACTAGCACTCTCTTCATCTCTAGAAATGTCAGAAAGCAGAAGTTTATGGAGTTTGGGTAGACGTGGAGTTTGAAAAATGGTGACATTTGCTTGGGAAAAATAAGGCACAATCTCTACTTTAACTCAGGTTCTCTTACAGTCTTTGGTGAGATAAAAGCATTTAACTCAATTCAATAGTTTCACTGGTGATGAATAAAGGGAGACTACATTTAGCAGAAGGAGAGGAACCATGTAGTTGCCCAGATGGCAAACCTGGGAGGAGGCTGAGGTGTGCATTCTGGGCCAGACCAAATGAAGACAGAGCTTCCTTCCTTCAGCATTTCAGCGGAGTTTTCCCTCTTAGAAACATGTTCCAAGCACGCCAGGAGTTTCCTAAAACCCTGCAAAGGATCTACTCTTCTGTGTTGTGCTTTTGCTTTGCTATCAGCACCCCGTTTCATGTCCACAAGGCTACAGAGCTGCCTTGCTTTCTACATTGTAAACATTGCGTCTCTTCCACCCCTCTTCCTGAAACCACAAGGCTCCTATTAGATAAAAGGAGAGTCGCTTGAACCCGACACAGCAAATCCACGGCAGTCAATCTGGTACCTGAGATGGCTTCTAAGTGATTATCCAGGAAGTGATGTTTCACACGCCAGACTGTTTGGAAAGATGTCTCGTCATGCTCCTCAGAAAAAAACCCGAAACTTCTGAATTGTTCATTCTTCCTAATGAATTAGATTCTGTCAGAATGCTGAAGCTTTACCACCCAACCTGAGCAGCGATGGCAGCTCAACAGGTCATGGCAGGACCTTGGTGTGATATGGCAGAGGCTAGTATTCTGTGTCCTCCTGCGGCTCCACCTTGCCATACAGGCCAGCAGCTAGAGAGGAGAGGAAGAGGAAGGAATCACTTTACTCTCCTCCACTCCAAGCAGCTGGTACCACAGCTTAGGAAGAGTGGAAGATTCATTTCAAAATGTTGGATTCACATCTTTAGTACCAGCAAGTGGAAAGTGTGCTGTCAACAAGAGTAAAGTTAAGCTTGGCAAAGGTAATGCTAAAGTGCTTCGTTACCCGGCGATGACAGGTATAATTGGTGGAATGTATTACCCCGAATTTTTGGAACTTACTGTTAGTTCCAATCTATCTGTAGCTTCTTTAAAATCCTTCAGCAAATGAAAAATGAAAACAGGTGTCAACTTGTGAATGGAATATTTCCAACAAAATGGCTATTTAAGATTCTCCCTCAGAAGACTAATCAATGTAAAACTGTTTATATTTATGTTCATTACTGACCACATCATGACTTGAAATGAATAAAAGATTTTTTTTTCTTCTGGAAAATGATGTTGTCACTAGAAAATCACATTTTGTTCAATAAACTATAAGTTTTCCCTCTAGATAAAAGTTCAGGCCAGAAAATTTTATCTTTGAGAAGGAACCATGTAAACAGAACTACAGCTCAGAGTACAAAGGATGCTTTTGATACAGATCTTGCCTGAATGAAAAAGAATCAAATTGAAGGAGTTGGAGGGAAAAGAACCATCAGGAAAGATTTGGTGGCAGGTCAAAGAAGCTTCAAAGAATATTAAATAAATTTTAAAAATAGACCATTTATCTCTTCATCCACTCTCTTTGGCAGTCGTCTATATCCAGAAGACTTCAGAAAAAGCCATACTCTATGAAGAACTTTCTGGACCAATGAAACAATAAAAAAATATATACAGGAGGCTAAAACTAGCAGGATTCTTTAGTGTTATTTGGGCTTCTTCTTTGAGCTTATTTAAACTGGGCACATTAGTTTTTTTTGAGGTGGGTCTTTATTTTTTCTTTGATTTTTTTTAATATTCCTGAGGACAAAAATCCAGGACTCACACATGAGCGTCAGATACTCTACAACTGTGCCACACTCCCTCCCCTCCCCTTTGTTCTTAATGTAAGTTAGATTTATGCATCTTAAACCATGCTTAAGGCTAGAGAGGAATTTTTTCTATGCTAGTCAAGAAAACTTTTCCGATAACTGTCGAATGCTATCAGAGTCAAATGATTTTTCCTACAGTGTAGGTGAAAGAATATGTACAGAGTATGAAACTTAAAGTTCCATATGTGAGCTTGACAATATCAAATTTACTCTTTACTGATGAAAGTCCAGCTCAGGAATGACATTTACTAGTATTTAACATTGGTCTTCTCACGTGGCATGTGTCAGACAATCAGAACTCCATCTGAGACACTAATTGCCTACCTCTACTATGCGGAGCTTTCCATCAAAGAGGCACCAGTAAGAAAGCGATGCATCATGAAAGGGGAAAAAGTCATTTGTTTAGGCCAGAATAAGCAGGAACGACACCTAACAGCTTCTCAGCTGAAAGAGAAAATATAGCTTGGTGTTGCTGGAGGCTTAATGAAGGATGTGGCTTCTATGTCATATTCATGAAGCCTCAGATAACTTTCCTGCAGTGCACAGGGCTCTGCTGATGACCCAGGTGTCAGTTTTATTGATTTTTATGAGTAAATGAGTTGCTGCAGCTTATATGCATAACTAGTCTTAAGTGCTTCCCTGAGTGAAATTGGCAGTTCATTTTATTTGGTTTGCAGAGACTTCTTGTTCTTTACTTTGCCCAACTTACAAGCAACGTGAGAAGAAGCTGTTTACCCCAATTTATATCCGCCAAGCTATGTTTACTCTCCTGGGAAGTGGTCAGGCTCTAATGAAGGAGCGTGAGGGTAGGGTGATATTTTCCTAGCCATATCTTTTTTCTTTAGGTAAGAGTCTTATGAGCCAAGTGTTCTCTTCCTCTGGATTCTTCTAACAGTTCTTTAAATATTTCTATTGGTTTTCCTTTCTCCTGTTCACATCATAAAGACAAATGTGAAATAAATTGGTTGAACACTCACACTAGATCTTACTGTTTTCCTAGATCACAAAGTAATTAATAACTCAGAATTAATCACTCTTACCTACATTTGAACATTATGTTATTGCTCTAAGTATAATAATTTAGAATGAAACAGCATGATGAGTCTGTCATAAATGGCTTTATATATTTTTACTAATTAGGAAAATGAATATTCTCATGTTCTCAACACATTGGCATTTGCTCCTTTACTAATGTGGGACAGACCTCACGTACTGTAATTTTCTCTATTTCCATATAGAATCTCTGGAATCTACTCATCTCTTTTTTTTCTGAACCATGTATTTGGAGATTTGGGGAGAAAAATCTCAGTCATCTTATATCTCATTTCTGTGCTCACTATCTATAAATGATCCTGCATCTTGCTTTTAATGGAAGAATTCCTTGAGCTGGATTCCAGGTACCATATTACTTTACTCAAGGCATACACATCCAGTGGAGCAACCATTACTCAATGATATAGCACACCTCCCTGAGAGACTGATGAAGGTTAACCCTGATGCTGGGAGGGGGAGGTAGGGAGGATGATTTCATCTATGGCTCATGTTCCTGCAAATGCTTGGGTATATGCCATCAAAGCAACTCTGATGAAACATAGAGGGCTACTCATGAAAAAGCAATGAAAGGAACAAATAACAAAAATGAAAGGAGATAACAGAAGGGAGATTGTCAAGGAAGAAGAATGTTTGCACTGGGAAGGGGAAGGAAGATGCAACTGGTGATTAAGACATGAAACAATCATAAATTCACTGTATTCATATATAAATAATGAAAGAATAATTTTAAAAGATTTGATAGATATAGAAATTAAAACCAAGCTCTTCAAGTTATGCTCCTAGGTATGATCTAAGCATTCAGCTCCCTCCATTTACTCTGTTATCATGGCTTTTGGGACTAGCCCTTCTTAAACTAGAGTTTTTATTTCCGTTTTTAATCTCCAGTTGGATATTTTTTCAAGCACCAGTCTCATATCTAATTGACGACTCACCATCTTGACATAAATATTTCACAGACATTCTATTCTCAGTATTCTAAAACACATTCCCACAATACTTTTATTCTGAGTCCCCTCTCATATAATAATGTATTCATTGATTGGATTATGAAGTTGGAGTCATTCTTAAGTTTCTCATTTTGAATATACAATTAGTGAATCTGTTTGTGTATAATTTAATCTTCTAAATATAGATCACAACTAACTATATGTAACTGATTCCAAAACTGAGTTTGGTTCTTAATTCTCCACTTGGACTGAATTAAGTTATTTTTAACTGGATTTTTACTTCCATTCTATGGCCTTCCAATTCTCTTTACTCTCAGAAAATGTTCCAAAATAAATCCTCCTGAGGTGGGTAGAGCAATGCCCTCTTATTGTCTGGCAGCTCTTCAGCTTTATCTCTTTAATCTATTCCTTCATTCTCTATGTTCAGACTCACTCTGTTTAATTTCCTTCCTTCTGTTCTTTTAAGAAATGAGCTCTATTTCTTGGGCTTGTTTTATCATCTTTTTCTGCAAAACTTTAGCCTCATTTATGTAGAGACCCTTCACTGTTGTCTGCTAAAAGTTTGTATGCTTAGATTCAAATCTCAATGTGAAAGGGATTAGGCAGGCTTTTGGAAGATGGGTAGTTCACGAACATTAAGCCATTATCACACTCGAGTAATATTAGTAGTCTTACCAAGGGGGCCTCTGAGAGGCCAGTGGAAGAGGCATAAACAACTGGGAGTGGGCACTTAGGAGAGAATGGATCTCCCAGTATCTTTTCCCAGAATGGTAAAATGGAAATATCTGCTGTTTTTACATTCCCTAGAGTGTTTTGCTAAAATAATCCATGTCACTAAGATACCAATAATTCACCTTTTATTTCTCAAACTAATTATTAACCTCCAAAATTTACCCTTGCCTATGTCAATTCTTTCAAAAGTTTTTCAAAATATTTCCCTTTAAAATATTTTGTATTTCAAGTATATAATAAATTAAATGAAGAGTTTATTTTCTGCCTCTTTAATAAAGCATAGAAGAGGAAAGAAAACATGGTGTTCTATATAACCACAATTCAGGGACTAGTTTTGTGATTAACATAATAAAAGTAACTCAAGAAATATTTTTGCATAATCAGTGAGTAACCCTCAATCATTAGAATTTTGACCTGGACTATAAAACTTACTCATAGAATAAATATCAAAATATTAGAAATAATTTTAAAGACAGATAAACTGAAATATTCAAACCCATAAAATCAGTATAGATTATGTTGTTAACATTGGTTAGAAAATGTACATTTAAAGAAATGTACTAAATTATTAAGGAAGAAAACTAAGCCTTTCTTCTAAGATTTTTAACCTTTAAATAAACTTCATTTACCTTTCTATTTCTATCTCCTTTCTGTTTTTTTTACTTAGAAGATTATACTCAGCTAATGGCTTGTTTATTCCTTTTATAAGACAAATGCTTTTGACCCAGTTTACACTTTTTTAACTGAGCCTACAACTTACATGTGTCTATAATTATACACAATGCAATCAACCAGACCTAGTTTTTCTTTCTTTATGTGCTCTCTTGGTAAATCCTGCAAAATCTCTGGTGCTGCATCTTTGCCTCACCCATCCACCAAAGTTGAAGAGCAAGTAATAACATTTTCTAGCAAGAAAACATATGCAAGCTAACAGCGATTGACAGTTTTAGGGATTGTACATATCGTTCTTATAATTAAAAAGGAGACAAAAAAGTAGGTGGAAAGTCATAACTTTACAGTTTCTGGTCAAAAATTTAATCTTGATTTATTTCTTTCATTCTAGATTAGGTGATAATCTATACTGTTTAAACAAAAAATTGCTGATACCACTTAAATTTCAATATACTTGTTTGCAAAGATGTGTTGAGGAGACAAAACTAATCCTTATGATGCTTGAGTATAATAGAGAGCAGAAGAAACACACTTAGTTGAGACTCAAAGGGCAAAAGATTTAACAGAGGTTCAAGCACATAGAAATCGAACCTAACCTTGGAAAAGCCATTCAAATTTCTTGGGTTTCACTTATCTTTGCCTGTTAAATGGAAAGGGATATATATTTCAAAGGGTTGCTTTGATAACTAAATTTGATAATGTAGTTAAAAAGCATCGGGCCCATGGTAACTACTGTAAATATTAGTTGGATGGAATCGTATTTTCAATTCTGTATTTGTCTAGCAGAAACTCTGTTACTAAAGACATTTAGGAGACCTGGAAGACCATTTTGATATTTCCTGCCAGTAAATATCCCGATGTTTGAATTTGAATTCGAGAAAGCATTTAATAAAATAACATATCAATAAACTGATATCTAGACATCAGTTTCTCTCTGTTTAAGAACTTACCATGTACAAATTTTGTTAGGTAAGTGAAATAGACCTAAGTTAATTAATACAGATGCTGGTACAGTTTCAGTAAAGGATCAGGCAGTAAATTAGTATTTTAGGTTTTGTGGATGACTTATTACCTGTTAAAACTATTCAAATCTCTCTATTTAACACAAAGCAAGCAATAGACATTATTTAAGTCAATGAACATGGCTATGATCAGTAAAATTTTATTTGTCACACAGGAATTTTCAAGTTCTCACAATAGCTCACAATCCATACAAACATAGGTGGCAGGCCTAATATGGCCACAGGTGGTATTTTATGATATGTGTAATTTATTATGGCCTGAATTATCATGTTGATTTTTTTCATTTACTTTCATGCCTTCAGAACAGACAAGTTCTATAGGATCATACTTGTTCTGTTTCATTCATTGATGTATTCCATATTGGCATAAACATAGTAATAAATACTGTGAAATGAATGAAACAAAAATAAAGGAATTCATAAAAGGCCTCCCTATCCCCAAAAATGTCAGTATGTTCAGAATTTTGTAATACTATATTCTTGCATGCTTTTCACATATCCTCATTGACAGGGTAAAGTTTTTAAAAGATGAATTTGAACTGCAGAATATTAAACCTAAATTATGTGAAAATTTAGGCTTTAGCAGGAAGAAAACCATCTATAGCTACTTCCTCCAAATTGAACCATTCCTTTCTCTGGGAAGAAAGGAGGTTCTCAGTGGGGAAGGGAGGAGCTCTCTAGGCTCAGGAAGCTCCTGAAACTTACAAGATTTAAAAGGGTCCCTCACCAAGTTATATAAGCATTAACAACTGGCTCTGGAGAAGAGACTTTATCAAGGCTAGAGAACCTCAGGGATTCAAGGGGTTGCTTTCATAACATAATTTGATAATATCGCTAAAAAATTTTGACATGTAGCTTCAATAATTGCCTAGTTTAATGTCAATCATATTTCAAATTCTCCATTTGTCAAATACTAACATGTTCATTAGTAAAGACATGTAGGAGACTGGTATATAATTTCACATATTTTCAAATGATTATTTGTACCTAACTTTTAAATGTTTATTTATAAGCTTTTGTGAGTGCACACCCATGTTTGCGTGGGACTTTCATTTATGCAGCTGCCTTTGAATCACCCACGCTGTCCTTTGCTAAAGGGAACACATAACCCCAATAAATTCACTGGCCCAATAAGCTACATTTGGTCTTTCAATTGTTTCCATCTCTGAGATGAAAAGACAATTTGTATATTTATCTATTGAAAATCACTCAACTCAGTATTGGTGAGTAAGCCAGTTTTTTTTTTTTTTTCTTTAGTGTGTGTGTGTGGTAACATAATGTATGACTGTACAGACATGGAGATGACTACTTTTGTAAATGTTGTAGGAGTTACCCTGGAATAATTTCTCAAACACCAATTAAGAGAGGAATTTACTACTGACAGACTGGAGTTTGGGAACATTCTCCCAGACTCTAGCCCTAAGCTTGGCTTGTACTTCCATTTTATATAAAAATAGGCAGGACTGAGGCAAGCATGCAGTACTTTCCAGGAGCAAAAGCAAAGGTAAGTCTCAGATCTTATCAGTATCAGGTGCAGAGGTGTGTAGGAGAGTGGGTGGAGAGGAGAAGGCATCTCTGAAATTTTCTTATTTAACTGCCTTTGGGATTTCAGTGTTTGTTCATCTCAAATTGTTCTAGCAGTAATTCAATAGTTTTCATTTTTTACCTCAAAAGCCTTATAGGTATACAGGTACATACTTCTATCATAATTATTTTGTATACATATACTTATTATATATATATGTATTGATATGGGATGTATAACTATTTAAAAGCATATGTGTAAGTGATAGTTTGATGATTAAACCTCAAAGAACTAATATATATTGTTTTATGTTGTTTTTATAAATTGTTATGCACATATAAATTAAGCTTTTGAGAATGTTACTTAAATAGACATCTAGTGAGAACAGTTAATTGGTAATAACAACTGATCAAAAATGAAAACATTCATCTTCAGCAGCTCAACAACATTAAAATCTTAAGTGTTAACCGGGTTAATTTTTAAAATGAAACATAATTGTTTTAGGACATTGTCAAGTGTCCTGTTGAATCTATGTTTATTCACAGAAAATGTAAGTTGCAACTTCACCTCATGTTCCTTAGACAAAGTAGCACCTTGTCCTCTAGTTAATAGGATTCCTTAGACCTTGGAATGTGCCCACACACCTGCGTCAAGAATGCTGGGGGGTTGGATATAATTACCATTCTCCTCATCTGTGCTTCTGTGGAGTCTAGAGTTTCTCATCCTTGAAACAAGCCCAGCTGCTTCCTGTCTGTGTTCATAGAGAATCCTTGTGTGCCCAGCTTTGTATTTGACACTGCATCCTATGTGTATGAAATCTGCACTTCAGTATCTGAAGTCTTCTGGTCCTATATCAGGTCCTCAGCAACGCGCTGGCATGGCACACAGCGACATTAAGGTGCAGTCAGTCTACTTGCCACCAACCACAGTCCACACTAGTAAAGGGAAGGAAAGCAAGAAGAATATTTTTTTAAACAATAACTTGTGAACGGCCTAACTTCTCATAAGACATGTTGAGATAAGCTAACTTTAAAATGTCTGCTTATGAGATTATCTGCAAATTTGGGACTGGGATATTTAGTTCCATGGGTGCATGCTATAGCAGCATGAAAACATTAGCTCAAACCCCTGGCACTCATGTGTAAAAGCCAGACATGGCAGTGTATGTCTGCAGCCCTCCAGACGTGCAATGGATGCACAGATACCAATGTACCACATATACAGCCCACATTCTTATTCACACCCACACGCATTTATATTTCTCTCAAAAATTCAACACACACACATTTGCATGCACACACACACCAATTACATTGTCTGCAAACTTTTTTGGAATTAGCAATTTGTCATATACATCAACTGGCAGTAGACAATTTATGTAAAGGTTGCAAAAAAAACAAAGGTCTCAGATTTTTGTATTTTTTTAAATCGAAGCTAAAATACTTTAACTATCATATTTATATCACATCTTCCATAAACTGTGACCTAAGAAAAATATGTGCCTCTTGGAATTATTATTCAATGGATTTGTTGCTATGTAGTTTATTTTAAAATATTAGCTAAAAAATCATAATTTAGAATTCACAAATACATTGTTATAGTTGAACGTTTGAGAACAATTTAATCTACTCTAAGGTTCAAGTTAATAAAAATGGGTTTTTGATTACTTGCAAACCTCATAATGTTTTGGCATTCCATTAGCATCATAGCAACTGCCCCCCTCTTCATCTTTTCTGTGTTTCTGTTATCACAGCTAGGAAGTCAGGAAATTCAGTAGTTGATTCTCCTTTGAAGTGGAAAAAAGCATTAAGATAGAAGAGTTAAAGAAAAGGCCAGTTTATGCAATGCTTTGAGCACATTCAAATGCAACATTTGGCTCTTTGTATAGTTGGAACATCTTCCTCAAAGCAGTGAACTTGACAAGACAGTCTTAGTCTTAGCACCTACAGAGTAACCTATAGGTGCTGTATGGTAGATTATGTATGACCTAACACTGAAAAAAAATAACTACAATTAGAACGCATCTGCTCTCCTCTGCTTTCTTGTATGCTGTACTTTCTGTCATGGCATAGTATATAGTCATTTAATCCCAACATGAACCCCCAGGAAAAAAATTCCACATAGTTATACTTTATTTTTATGAAATACAATAGTGTTTGGTTTGGCTTGAGCTTATGACATTGTATAAAATATCAATTATTAAAGAATTTGATTTGTTAGAGTAATATATGAATAAATGTTCATCTTGATATATTCGTACATTGTGTTTTTGTATTTATAGCCTTAAAGAACAACAGTGGAGTACTTCCTATCAAAAACATCAAATATAAGGAAAGACCTATTTCCATCCTACAAGACAGTTCATTCTATCTTCATTTAATTTTTTTTCCATAGGACATTCTTACTAAGTGGGGGCCCAGAAGAACTTATTAATCCTAAATAATGTGACATGCTGGTCAAACGTGGTTTCCAAGGTAGAAAACTTGAGGTTTTTTTTTTCTTTAATCTGTATTAGGAGGATTTTTGCAACAAAATTATCAGAAAAGAGCTTGTCACAGAAATAATCGGAGTTGCCCATAGAAATCTGAAAGAAACCTCTATGCAGAAAGAACTTTTAGTTAAAGTTCTTTTGTTTA
Source organism: Typhlomys cinereus (assembly GCA_023101885.1). NCBI lineage: Eukaryota > Metazoa > Chordata > Mammalia > Rodentia > Platacanthomyidae > Typhlomys > Typhlomys cinereus. The sequence goes on from JALPQD010000170.1 coordinate 2,487,171, forward strand.
CAGTTTTCTTCATATATGAGTGTACGGCTAAGGCATAAAAAGAGAAAAGAAAGACAGGAATCATGTCTCTTAAGAACGGAATCTTTGGGAATGACATTTGTATCAGATCTTAAATATTAATATGAATTCATCAAGAATAGACACATTATTGACCCCACAGAGTCTAGCATGGACTAAAGGCACTAAGATCCTTGGAGGCTAGGGACTGACAGTCACAGTAGTGTTCCTAAGCTTAAGGGGAACACAGGAAAGGGTTCTGAGAAATGCTCCTGGGTCCTTGCACCTCATCGGAGAGGAGGACCCAGGGGAGAGTTTGGCATGCACAGTAAAGGATGCTCCTGGGATTGGGGGGGCTAGCCACTGGGGAGGAAGAGGGGGGTCAGGGGAGGTGGAGAGAGAGAGAGGACCGGTGTACCTGTTAAGTTTGTATGAGCGGAAATAATAATAATAAAAAAGATGGAAAGTGACGATTTTTAGAGTAGGAAAGACAAGCCTTTGGATTATGTGGGGAAGAGCAGAAAACAGTTGAACTTACCATTTCCCCCTTACAGAAGTATCACTAACCAATAAGAAGATTATTGTCTGTGATAAAAATTTGAAGGAAATAAAAGGCACAGCATTGGGATAACTAAGGATGACAGCACAAACCTGGATGACTAGAAAGTGTGCAGCTCTAAGGCAAGACCTGCTGGCATCTTTTGAAGACTTCCAAATACACAGCATGTCAGATAGGAATGGAAGTTTGATAAGAGAGGAAAGACAGGGAACTAAAGGATCGGGTTCTATTGTCTATCCTTGCAATCTCGTCATTTATACTCATAAATATGAGAAAACATGGAAAATTTTTTATCAGAGAAATATTAGTAGAATTCAGTTGTAAAAGTATCATTTTCAATATTGGCCGATGAAACTTAAAACCACAATGGCTGCATTTCTTTCAACAAAGATATCTTCATGAGTATACTCTAAATGCAGTCTGACTCTCTGGCATGTAAGACAATAAGTAATGAAATCAGTGCACATATTAAACATCCTTCAGGAAGTCGGCCACTCACTGTGTAAAATTCCAACTAATGATCCAATCCCCTGACTTTCCATTACATAGCAGCAATGTGATACCAAGAGTGAAAGTTCAAATTAAATATAGATTGACACAAAATAAGTCATCAAAGAATACAGTATAGATTGACACACAGTAGGTAACAAATAACTAATAAATCATTTTTGTTATTGAGAGCATATCTATGTACTTTGACAACCAATCCCAGGTAAAGGATCCTGTTGATAATTCTATTCTAAAGGAGTGACTACGTTGATAAGGACTACATGTCACTGAAGTGGTGAAGACGTAAAATAATATGAATACTAATTACGTAGAGTAATTTCTTTAGTGGGATCATTTATAAAGGTCAATTACTTGAGAAAAATTACATTTGTAATCATCTACCCATGGGAATTTTTTTACTGTATAATTAAAAGACTTTTATGTAATATAAGATTTTAGTCATTTTTCATATTTGTTTCAAACCACCATATAGTTAAAATATGAGCTTAATAACTTTAAATATGTTGGGGATATCATCACATTAGTAATCAATTTTAGAGAAGATAAAGTCCATATTTGTCATTTGTATATTTTTATGACTTTCAAAATGATATTCAAAATTTTGTCATTATATAAATTTGAGTAATATTGAGACATTTTGATTTCTATTTTTAGGAGACTTTGCATTTTTGTTATTATTATTTTATATAATCATCTTTAGTCACATAAATTAGGCCATTGATATTCAACAACCACATTCTTTACATACTAAGCTAGTAATATATAACAGTAATAGAATTTTCACATATGCTATTAAAATTAATGAACTTTGACAGTTTACATGATCATTAAACATATACTTAATATGGATTTATATATAGTTTAAATGATCATTAAACATATCCTTAATATGGATTTGTGAAAATCTTTAATATGGATTTTAAAAAAAAGATTCAAAATTAAGTGTCATTCTAGTTGAAACAGATAATTGTGTTTAATTTTTTTATGAGAAAAAGAAGCCTGAGAAATCAATGAAAATTGTTCAACTTTACCAGGCATAATGCCATGTAAAAAGGTATTGGTGCAGTTTTTAAATTGTGCAGAAGAATTCAAAGAAATTATATATTCAAAAAGTATGTTTACAAACAATTAAACTGTGTCAAAATTTTAAAAGAATTTAAATGAAAGCATTTAGAATGATATTTTGAAGCTGAAAATTCTTCTTCTTCATGTGATATCATTAAAGACATTATTTGGTGTATAGGTTATCATGTCAGTATTTAAGTAACAACTGAATTCAAATAATTATTAGAATTAAGTACTTTAAAAAATCAATACATATTAACTTTTAGACCTTTCTCTTTAGATCAATTTTGGTTTCCATTAATCTAATAGGTAGAAGTTATTTTCCTCAAAATTGTTATTAATGTTTAATGATGATCACATTAATATTATTTGCTTATGAAAGTTCTTTTAATTTACTATATAATGAAGGTAAATTAACAAACAGCAGTTACTCCTGTTTAAAGTCTTTCTTCACGTTTTCTATTGGACATATCTTTATTCTATTTTTTCTCTCTTATTCAATTTCTCTTAAATCAATTAATTTAATTGATTTAACTCCATTGATAGAAATTGAAACAAAAGTTTCAATGTGAATTATAAAATATATAGCATAGAAGGATGACATGAAAAAAGCTCGTGTGTGCTAAAAAAGTGTTTAATGATTTTCGAGTAATTTCTTATAGTCAAAACTAGTTGTATTTCAAATATAAAGCAATTTATGGAGCATGTGAATATTGATTGATATATCAAGACTTTAATGGAAAAAAAATCTATGTGGAAAAATCTATTTGGAATAAAATATGTACTAATCATAATAAAATAACTTGGTTTGGGATTTGAGAGATGGCTTAGGGGTTAAGACTCTGCCTCCCAAGCAGAAGGTCCAGAGTTCAGATTCCAGTTCTCATGTAAGAATGCCAGGTGGACACTGTGGTGGCCTGCACTTTTGGCCCTAGTGGGTAGTGACTGGGATATCCCAGCGCAAAGCAAGAAGGAAGTAGAAGCAATCCAGTGTGGTTCCTGAAGTCACGCTTGGTCCTCCACAAGGACAGTGTCCTCTGATAAACACACACACATACACACACACACTCACAAATAAAATATTAAAAAAAAACTTTTTTTTTGAAAATTACGCTTCTAACAACTTTTTATTTTTTAATAAGAAGAAACCTTTTCTTTTAGAAATTGCAAATATTTCTGTGTATTAAATATTTCTCATAAACGAATGATTAGTTCTTTCCATATTCTGGCCATAATTATGGAATTAATAAATCACCAGGGAAAGGAACATGCTTGCAATATTTTTCTAGTAATTAGATTATGTCTTTGCAAATTATTTACATTATCTTTCACTCACTCATTAAGAGTAATGAAACTACTGTATAATCACAGTATATTATGTCCAGAATGATTAAACTTGACATCATATTTCAAATTGCTCTTATACTACTTATATTTCTATATATACATGTATCTATACATATATATATGGTAATATTGTTTTTACTTGACTTAAGATAGTTTGGTTAGCTATTGAATCTTTATGCCACGATTATTAACATTTCAGACATTTGATATAATTTGCTGACAACACTAAACCATAAAATGTAGCAGGCGAAATAAAATATGAGAACACGTTGCAGAAGTGCTATGCCAAATCAGGGGACCTGATTTTTACTACAGTTGTCTATGGATTTGAAAATAAAGAAATACATTTTGAGCTAAGAAGCCAATCATCCAGGAGGATGGAGAGGCAAGTATGCTTAAATTTTTCTAGAGAAGAGTGTAAGAATCCAATGCTGGAAGATAAATCAGTCTCAGAAATTTAGTTTAAATTTGGTTCGAAAGCTCTCTGTATTCTGAAAATATGATTCTGAAAGTCATACATGATGGAAATAAGACATTCCAGATGAACCCAATTAACTCAAAATGGGGCTTTCAATTGACTGAATTCTTACAGATTTTTTAAGGACTTCCAACTGATATTCAACACAAGCCCTTTGGCTTCCACTACAAAACCCAAAAGGTACAGGTTAACCAAAGAAAAAAATGCAAAACATGAAACAATTACACAAGAAACAATGTTGTATTTTAATATTTTTGAAGTTATGTTGCTAATCCCATAGTGTCGAACACAATATTATAACAATGTTTTTAGCAAGTTATTGCCGCTCTATTTAAAAATGTAATTTGACCTCAATATACCTCAGAAACCTTTAGTCTCCTATGTGGGAACCATGCATAGATGAAAATATTGATTGCTTTGTTAAAAATCAGGGTTGAATAATCACTGTTTATTATTAGATTTGTTGTTATTATTGTTAGAAAGCAACTGTATGCATGACATTAAATAATTTTGTTTTATGGATCCTAACTCCATGATGCATATAAAGTATGTTTAATCTCAATAACCTTATTTAGTTTAAATTTTAGTCAAAGTCCCATATATACATGAAAACTCAGGACTATATCTATATCTGCCTGTTCAACAAATTACCTAAAAGATCATAGATTTTCTGAAAAAAAGATTCTATAGTTCAACTGCTTTTCATAAAGAATATGCTCATGTCTTAACAATAGTGAATGACTTGTAGCCAACAGAAAACTTCTTGTAAAATTGTTTCTACCGATGTTCATAGCCTGTAGAAGAAATTTGGCAAAATAATATTTTAAGCCATTTACTTCTTGAGAACAAAAGAGAATATGGAAACAAAGCTTTACCCCAAAGACTGTTCTAAATATACCATGCATGTGCTTTGACTCTTGATTTATTTTAACAAGTGTAAAATAAAAAACTTGTTCATATTGGTAAAATTCATAAATCTGACAGCATTAATTTTCCGTTACTTTGATAAAATCCTTGAGATAATCAACTTAAGGGTTTATTTGGCTTTTCGTTTCAGAATTTCCTTGGCTTTCTGCTTATAGTTTATGGCTGTACAATGCCTCGTAGCAAGAACAGGTGGCAAAAGAGGTTATTTCCCACACAGCGACTGAAACTAACAGTGAGACAGGAAGGGATGAGGCACACTGTAACATTCACGTGATTTCAATCATCAACTGCCTGAATATGAGCTCACGCCTCCAAAGTTCAACTACCTGTACAGTCAACACTGTACTGACTATAACTGAAAGAGCCTCTAAGCAGCAGCTATTGCTGGACATTTCAGATCTCAATTATAAGAATGGTTACGAATCTAGATTCATTTGAATTTCCGCAAGAATGTTACAATAGAATGACTTTCAGAGAGTTTGCAAATTTATCGTGTATTATATAAAACATTTCTCTCTTCATTTTTATCTTAAAAACATATTTTTTGAATTTCAAATTGGTTCTTCAAAAGTTAACTACAGTTTTGAAAAGCACAAGAATAACAATGTGTGTGTGTGTGTTTCTTCAATCTCTGTTTTCATGAATTTTCATGTGAACTCACACAATTCATGAAATACAAAAGTGAGGCTTAGGGATTCAGCACAGTGTTACAGTACTTGCCTATCACTTATGGAATTTATTGCTAAATGTCATGTTATTGAACAATCCCCATATTGATTATGTTGAAATGGAATAAATTTATCAATGAAAGAAAAACACACACATAGTATTTGACTTCCAACAAAATAAAATGTGATCATCTTATTATCTCTTTATTATTTATTTATATAAATATACATAAAAGTCGTAGTTCTATGAGCCAAAAGATTGTAAATCTCCCCTTACTTTAGAATGTACAGTGTAGAGAAAACTAAGTTGAATGATTAATATTTTCCTGAAGTTTCCTCACAGGAATAAGTTTTGAAAGACAAGGTAAAAATTATTTAGGAAAACAAAATAGTAGACCTAATCTTAAAACTAAACACTAGTAATATATGAAAGAAAATATATGAAGCATACTACATAATACTGTTGTGCACAATATTTAATTACCAAATTATAGACCAAAAATAATAGCAATTGATGGAACTACATCATACTAAAATGATTATGTACAATGAAGGGAAGTGCTGTGTAATGACAACTAACAGATTAAGAAAGGTGAGTTGTAAATGTGATTCTGGCCCAGTGGAGTGTGGTGGTGTTTGTGAATGCCAGTTCTCACCGTGCTGACACTTCTGCTAACTAAAACCCAAAGGACTTTCTCCAAGAAGTGTGGCAAGCAGCATCCTCACAAAGTTACCCAGGGAAGAGTGCAAGGATTCCCTGGCCCAAGGAAAGCAGTGCTCTGATCAGAAACAGAGGCCATGGTGGCCAGACAAAGCAAATTTTCTGAAAGAAGGTGTATGCCATGAAGATGGTGCTGAGGCTTGAGTGTGCTGTGCCCACCTACAAAAGAAAAAGGATGCTGGCCATTAAGAGATGCAAACATTTGGAAATGGGAGGAAACAAGAGGAGACAGGGACAAGTGATCCAGTTCTAGAACTGTGCTTTTTGTCTGAGGGCATGATGTTAAGGTAGCTGAAAATTTACTTACTCCAAAATAAAATTAATCACACTCAAAGAAATGTTAAGTGGAAGACATATATATATATGGAAAGGGAGAGGATAGAGAATCACATAGATATATCTATATATAGATAAATATATGTATAGATATATATGTATAGAGAGATATATAGATATTCATATATATTCACACACACATACACGCATGTATGAAAGGATTGAATGTTTTTGTGACATTGAGGTGCAGACAACCCTCTGAGTTTCTTTCCTATGGACCTGATGATGCAAGATGCATGTTAGGGTTAGGTATTCAAACTTTATCAAAAATACTTAATCAAAATAATATAACCATACTTAAAAAATTATTCTTCAAAGTGCAGCAGCATACCTGACTTTCTCTTCCTCCTTAAATTTAGTTCTGAATTCTATTCTCTAAAGTAAGAGAACATGTACAATCTCTTCTATCAAATGCAAATTTTTACATGTAGGAATAGATTTTTATTGATATTTATATAACTCCTCTGTCATACTTAGATACAGGTGTCAACTTGACTGTTGAAGGTTCAAGTTCTGATCATATTGTAGAGAATTAGTAGTTAAGCCCAGAGCAAACCTGTAAGAGACTGCCTAGTTGATGGGGAAGGCCCAGTCCACATTGGATTGGATTAATTTCTAGGCATTTGACTAAGATGGAAGGAACTGGTTGAGAAAGTTGACATCCTTCTGTATATCTGGACAGGCATGTTGATCAGGGAAGTAAGGATTGACCTTCTCTCAGCAATCCTTGGATATGCGGATTTGGTGCAGCCAGTTCCCTCAGTCCTTGGTGTTGGTGTGTGCCCTCCTGCAGACCAGACTATCATAAACCAGAATAAAATTCCTAGTTTCCCCCAACAAGCTATTTGGTCATGCATTTATTGGCAATAATGCAATCAGTGCAACATCTTCCCTAGCCAGTTTCCTTGCCTGCAAAATCCAGCACATCCTGCCATAGACAAGAAGGCTGTTTGAGAAACCTAATTTGGTCTGTTTCTTGTTATTGAATCTTACTGAGCAATAATCCCTGTTTCCCTCCATTCCCCCTCCCTCTCATTGCCCTCCTTTCTGCTCCTCAACATCCCACCCTCTCCTGAATATTTGGAGCATTTCCCTTCACTCATCCAGCTCTAGTCTCTAAGGTTTCCCCTGTATTAATGGAACATATAGTATTCTGGGACACTATCAAAAGACCCAACATACGGATGAGGGCTATCCCAGAAACAGACACACAAGAGGAAAATCCACCATGTACAATCAATGAGATAATACAGAAAAATTTCCCTGACCTAAAAAAAGAGATACCCATCTTAATTCAAGAGGCATACAGAACACCAAATATTCAGGACAAAAAAAAGAAAAAGAAACACCCCATGGCATATGATAGCTGCACATGAAATATATGCAAATCTTGGATTTTGCATGAGCACCCACAGGGCTTAGTAGTGGCCTCTGAATAAAGTTAGAAGAAAATTGTCTAGTTTCAATAAAAAATTCTTTTCAAATGTAATTAGTAAAGGTCATGTAAGATATAAAATAAAAGAACATTAAAATTGTTCAAAAACCCAAAATAGATAAAATATTAATATTTTGTATTAATTTTTTTCTTATTAATCCATTTAATTTATTGTAACTTCTCCTTCCTAATTTAGACATCTCAAAAAGTTCATACACATATCCAGAAAAGTGTCGATTATTACTTATCTTTATAAACCACAAGAAGATTCTAAGACCCATACCAGGATAGTTACCTTGAAAAAGACAAACGTTCATAGAAGATGTAGTGAAAAGGTATATTTGTAAACTGCTGATGTGTGATGTAAATTAATGCAGTTGTCGCAGAAAACTACATGTGTTCCTGAAGCACATACTGTCTTTTGATCCAGGAAGCTGAGTATTCATTACAAAGACTAATAGTTTACACTATAATGACTGATTCTCCATGTCAACTATATTTATAAGAAATAAGCTGTGGATCATTGTAAATTCAAGTAAATACATCACAAGAAAATGCAGCAATGCATTACATACATAGGTAAATGCTATTGTCTTTGAGAAGAAATAAATTCAGTTGGATGGAAGCAGAGATGGATAGAATGACTGGAATTAATATCAAACACACAACAAAAACAAATATGGCCTTCTCTCACTTGCAAGGGTAATCTAGGAAATTGGACTACTGGAAGTCAAAGATGTAAGCAGAATTATGGTTTAGAGTCTAGATTTGGTAAATGAGAAATATATGCCAAAAATAAAAAAAACATTTTAATTAAATAAAAGAATTAAGATTTTTCTTTTGGGGGCTGGAAAGGTGGCTCAGGGGTTAAGCCTCTGCCTTGCAGGCGGAAGGTCTGGAGTTCGGATCCTAGACCCCACGTATAGACTCCGGGCGGAAACTGGGGTGGCCTGCGTTTCTGGTCCTGGTAGGGCAGAGCCTGTGAATCTCTGGGCAGAGTAAACAAGGAGGAGGTGGAGGCGTCCATGGTGGTTCCTGAATTCGCCCAATTGTTCTACACACACACACACACACACACACACACACACATACACACACACGCGCACACACGCATACACGCACAATTGAATAAAAATAAATAAATAAATAAATAAATAAAATAAATAAATAAAAAATAAATAAAAATAAAAAAGATTTTCTTTTTGGTTGAGATTACTACAATATGACAAACATTATTGATAGTAACGTATCATTCACTTCACAATTGATCAAAATGTTTTAAAAGTTCTTGCAACAGAAACAAAGAGTATTGGCAGTTATGGGCACATTAATGGGCTTAATTTAATCATCCTATGTTCATGAATCATAATATTACTTGTTTTCATAAATACACACACTTACAATTTTTCATTTCGAAGCAATAACAGAGAAACAGCACCAACATATTGCTCAAATCTCTCACTATATGCTCCATTTATAAATGAAAAAAAATTCTTTATTATTTGATGTTAATCATGCGAGTCTAATTAAAAGGGCATGATGAAAACCAAAGTAACCATTATCTTTAACTAAGATTTCTTCCTGTACGAAATACATAGTCGTGTCTCCTTAGTTGCCATGTGATGAACTGATATCTTATTGTTAATATATAAGAAAGTTTAAGCACCAATGCATTTGTTAATTATTCACAAGATTGAAATGGACCAAGGAAATATAGATGTGGCATAGTGTCTTCAGTTTGATTAGTGTCTTCATTTAATTAACCAATTATTCAAAGGAATTCTCTAACACCACCCATTAAAACAAAGAATTATCTCAGTTAGAAAACATGATATGTGCCATAGGAATCTATGTGTCCATGGAGAAACCAAGAGAAAGGAAGGAGGGATCTTTCCATGTAAGAGACAAAGAAATCTTAAGGCTTGGTGACATTTAGGTTACAGCTTTAAAACTGAAATTAAGGAACAGGAAGAAAGTAGGGTATGTCTAGAAAAATGAAACAGGAATGGAGTAGGTTTTGTTAAAGCAAATTAATATCTACAGGATGACCTCAGTAGGAGACAACATGAACTCATCAAATTTTGGATATATGATTTTATGGTTAGTAGATAAGTAATTAAGTGGATGAGAATATGCCCTTTGTTTTTATTATCATTGCTGATATTATTGTTACATGGTTTGAATGAAAGGGACCACTTTTCAGTTCCTGGATACCTGCAGACACTTTGCTACATACAACATGTTCAGTTTTGTCCTGCACAAGTTTGACAAGTAGGTATGCCTTATATTTTCTCACATTTAGACTTGAAACCCTTGAGGTGAGTATGGTGGTTCACTCCTGCAATTCCATTGCGCAAAGTCTGAGAAAGACAATCATGGATTTCATAACAACTGGGCTATAAGACCCACTTTCTCATTCAAAAAGAATTGAATTCAGAAGGCCGCTGGTAACAATAGCAATCTGCCATCATTAATTCTCCCATTGTATTGTTTTAAGCAAGGAGTGAGTGAGTGTGTGTGTGTGTGTGTGTGCGTGTGTGTGTGTGTGTGTGTGTTACTAGAAATCGGATCAGGAATTTGTGCAAGAAAAGGGAATATTTCACCAGTGGACCAATGCTCATATTTCCAGTTACATTATTTTCAAAATTGACTCAGTGGAAGAAGCAAGTCCTGAAGAAAATTGATAAGCCATTTGACATATCACACAGGCCAGAAGAGACTACAAATCCAAATGACTTTTTCCCTACCAATGAAACCAGTGCTTGACCACAGATTGAATTACGAAACCCTCCAATCAGTCAGTTACAAATGCATTTCCTCTGCTCATTGGGGTGACGTGCCCTGTTTAGTACCTGGGAAGAAACAAACAATAATGAAATGTCATCGTTATACTGTTATACTGAAAAAGCATATTTTTCCACTTGAAGAGATGACCAGCAGGCACACAAAGATAATGAAAGAGAAAACATACTTAAGTAAATTTACAACAGAAATGAGTAGGTAAAAAGAGGTACTTATTTCCATATCAGGATTCCAATGTGCCTTAATCTTTGTAGTTACAACTTGAATCTCATGGGTCTATAATTGGCATTGCAAGATATCTCTATGTAATACACTTTTCTTTAACTTTGCCTGGTAATATGTAAACACAAAAACCATACACTAATCATTAAGAGACTTACTGTGCTGCAGATTTTAGAGTGTGCGTGTGTATGTGTGGGAGGGGGTTTGAGGTATAGCAGAGGAAGATGAAACTGAAGCTAAATTTGAACAGGGACACAGAATAAAAAGTTGGGGCAAAATGATAATCAGAGTCCCTTTCAGATCTGATGCTATGAAGGGATTGCAAAGGACAACCTGCATGGGGTTCAGAAGTCTGTTATACAGTTTTAAAAAAAACCCTTTTACTAGTGCATTCATCACAGTGTATATTTTAATTATGTTACAGTTCTGCATTTTTCTTTCACTAAGTCATGTGATTTGTTACTTATCTCCATGACCTTAGCCCAGAGTATTCTTTCCATTTAAACAGAGGAAAATCAGAAATAGAAACACAAACAGAACAGAAAAATCCAAGAAATAAAAGACCTCAAAAGATATAATATGCATATCTCACAAGAGGAAGAAAAAACAATAGACCAGAAAAACAAAACTCCCTGATTCTTGAATTCTTGAACTTTTTAAACATTAATCCTAAATGCAAACAATGAATGCAGGAAGTTCCCTCCCACAATGGGGACAGGAATCAGAGATGTCCCCCTTCTCTCTTTTCTATTCTCTCTTCTATTTCCCTCTTGTCTCATCAATCTCATTCACAAGGGATGAACTAAATTCCTTCCTAAGGTTCCATTTCTCTGCTTCCTTCTAGCATCACATTGGGTCCTTTTCTAAATTCAAATCAAGAATTTAGGAGAGGACACAGGAGAATATGCACATGCACACACATATACACATAATATACACATATAAATATATATTCTGGCATGTATATACAAACATATACATGTATGTTGAAATAAAAATTGAATAATCCTGCCCGTTCATTGCGATTGATATCCAGAAATTCAATGAAATGACACAGATTCAATTTCACCAGGGTACCCAAGAGGTATTCTCTGGAGTGCAGCACAGTGTCCTATGGGCTCTTTTATTTACTACAACAACATACAGAGTTCACTGGAGTATATTGCAAAGGCAAAGCAAAGTAAATAATAATCCTCTTATCAAAACATTCTGGGAGCAGCTAGCTTTGTTAAAGGTAAAAATCTTGCTACAAGACTTTAATGATTTGAGGTGCACAAGGGTGGGAAGACAGTTGTGTTTGTTCCCAGTATTCTGGTGATAAGGGAGGCATTCTTCCCATGGAGCCAAGCTACAAAGGGCAGTTATCAGCAAACCAACCTGTCCTCAGCATTCAAATCACAAAGAGGCCTTCCTGAAATTCCCTTTGACCACAAAGATGTGAAGAAATCTGTAAAATTATCTAATGGAACAGGGAGGCTATAGGTGAACAATTAGGTAGGTGCTCCTGACTTTGAAAATGAGCGAAGCAGTCTGTATTATCCCTAATCTAACTGTCTTGTTTTTCTCTTTCTATCTATCCATCCATCTATTTAAACATCATACCCGTAAACATCTATTTTCTATCAATCATCTATCTATATATATGTACGATTGAACATTGTATCTATATCATTTACCTATATCCTTCAACTATGTTTTATTGATCTATCATCTATCCATAGCTCATCATCTATCTCTATCATCTATCTAATAGTATTTTTGTTTATCATCTGCCTTCTATTTGTACCTATCATTAGTTTATCAGTCTATACTTCTATGTATGTCACCTATCTTCTGTCAATATCTATCATCTACCTACCTGACTGTACATCAACTGTTTATCATCTACCATCTATTTATATCTATCAACTCTCAACTAACCTATCATCTATGTATTTGCCATCTACAAATCTATCTGCCATCCATAATCTATCTTCCCTCTATATCTATATATAATCTATTTGTAATATATCATTTGTCTTCTGTATATTCAAATAGAGATATCTATATATCATCTCTTTTCTATTTATATAATCTATCATCTATCTACACTGATATATCAACCTATATACTTATCTGTCTATATATCATCTCTTTTCTATTTATATAATCTGTCATGTATCTATCTACACTAATATTCCAACCTATCTACTTATCTATCATCTATTTATTGATTATTCAATTATTTAAGGTCAAAATTCTCAGTTTTGTCATAAGAAAACCTTCTTCCCCTACCAGAGATAGGAAGTTCACTTGATGAAGACCTGAAGTCTAGAACACTCTGCATTCTATGCCACTATTACTTTTCTTTTATTTCTTCCACTCATACAAAGTTGGTAAGTACCTCATTCCCTTCCCTCCCTCCATACCTCCCTGAAAACCCTTGTTACCTCCCCTCTTTTTCTCTTCCTTCCCCCCTCCCTTCCTTTCTCCCAGTGCCCCCTCCCCCCATTCCTGGAGCATCCTTTAGTGTGCATGTCAAACTTCCCTCTGGTTCCTCCTCTCTGATGAGGTGTAAGAACTCACTAGCATTGCCTAGAGCTCTCTTTTGTGTTCTCCTTTAGTATAGGAACACTATTGTGGCTGTTAATCCCTTGCCTCTAAGGATCATAGTGCCTGTGATGCATGCTAGACTTTGGGAGGTCAATGATATGTTGTTGGTCATTGAGCAGGTCATGCAAAGTCCTATTATGATTACTTCGGCCCTAACTTGTATGGAGTATCTTGCATATCGTTGCTCCTCCCCATCTTTAAGTTATTACAATCTTAAATAATTTTTTTATTATTTATTTAATTGTGTATGTGTGTGCACGCATGTGTGTGTGTCTGTGTGTGTGTGTGTGTGTAGAACCACGGGCGGATTTGGGAACCACCATGAACCGGCTCCACCTCCTCCTTGTTTACTCTACCCCAGGATTCACAGACTCCGCCATACCAGGACCAGAAAGGCAGGCCGCCCCTGCTTCCGCCTGGCGCCTATACATGGAGTCTAGGATCTGATCTCAGGACCTTCTGCCTGCAAGGCAGAGGCTTAATCCCTGAGCCACCTCTCCAGCCCCAGGTTCTTATCTTAAGGCCCCCTCTTCCGCAAATTTCCCTGAGCTTTAGGATGGGTAAAGATTAGGCTGGCCTGGTTCCAGGTGCTTGATGTAGAGTCTCTGATTTTCCGAATTGTGATTTGTTGAGTTTTTTTATTTCAGTTTTGCTGCTGTTCCAATGCCCTTGGCAACATCCTGATGGGTATTGGATGTCACCCCCTGGCCAGAGATAAAAGGCTGTTAAAATAGGGTCTTATTATAAGAGTAGATTTGAAGGTAGATGGAATAAGAGTACGAGACAGGGGTCAGGGGGGTCAGTCTTCCATTTGCAGAATGGTTACCTTCTATTTGCCAGAATCTATGCCCTCCCTTTATCGTGAGATCATACCTCATCAGATGCAAGTGACCAGGAAGGAAAGTCTGTGAGCTTAACCATATGTCTCATTACTTATTTGCAGTACTTGATGGTGGCCTATTTTCTCTGCTGTAGCATGATCCCCTCTCTCCTTATTTCTGGTGGGGCCCTCCTTCCCCTTCCTTCCCTGCTTATAATCTTTGCAATTACTGTAGATATTACAGAGATTTATCTTTCAATGTGTCACTAAGTGGGTTTGGTACGAGGATCCACCTATTAGGAAGTACATATGGTACTTAATTTTCTGTGTCTGGGATACTTCACTCAATATTATTGTTTCTAATTCCATCCATTTCCTGGCAAATTTCATTAATTCATCTTTTTTGATGGCTGAGTAGTATTCCATTGTATAAATGTACCAAATTTTCCTTATCCACTTGTCAACTGTTGGACATTTGGGTTGATTCCATGACTTTGCTATTGTAAACAGTGCTGCTATGAACGTGGTCGTGCTTGTGCTATCGAGGTGAATTTTTGCTGTATGGGGGATTATTCCCACAAGTGGAATAGCTGGGTCTTATGGCATTTCAATCTTTAATTTCTTTAAGAATCGCCAGATGGCTTGCCAGAATGGTAATATAAACCTGCATTCCCACCAGCAATGTAGGAGTTCTTCTCACCACATCCTTTCCAGCATTTGGTACTGTTTGTATTGTGGATTTTTGCCATCCTGACCGGGATGAGATGACACCTCAGGGAGGTTTTGATTTGCATTTCCCTGATGGCTAAAGAAGTGGAGCATTTTTGAAGATATTTGTTAGACATTTAAATTTCTTCCCTGATAAATTTTCTTTTATGGTCCAAGGCCCATTTTTTAATTGGACCATTTGTTTCCTTGGTGTTTAGTTTTCTAAGTTCTTTGTGCACTTTGGATAATAGAGCTCTATCAGATATGTGGTTAGTGAAGATTTTCTCCCATTTTGTGGGTTCCTTTGTGCTAAATCTCTTTATCTGAATAGAAGCTCTTTAATTTCATAAGATCCCATCTGATGAGTGTTGGTCGTAGTGACTGTGCTATTGGCTTTCTGATTTGGAACTGTTGGCCTAGTCCAATCAGCTCAAGGGAATTATTCCCTACCCTATCAACTAAGGTTTTTATAGTCTCTGGAGTTATATTGAGGTCCTTGATCCATTTGAAATTAATTCTTGTATATGGTGACAAGTACGGGTCCAGTTTTAATCTTCTGCATCTGGACATTCAGTTTTGCCAGCACCATTTGTTGAAGATGCTGTTCTTTTTCTATTGGATTTTTTGGGCCTCTTTGTTAAAGATCAAATGTATGCCACTATTATACTAAAGATACCTTAAGAAGTCCTCATTTGGAGGAAAGGAAATCAGAATTCCTCTGTTAAATAAATTCAATTGACTATTGTCAAAAATCTTATGAATAAATCATGATAAAAAAGAAAAACTTAGTATCTGGGGAAATAAATGAGTTCCATATGGAGTTGGATTTAGAGAATCTTCTATCCATAAAACATAGACTATTTTTCAAGTTTCTTCCCTGTGTGTAATGAGGTAAGGGTAGACATTAGGAATAACCAGTCAAAGAAATCTAAACTACTCTCTGAGATTTAAAAAGTCTATTATGAAAGAGATTATTTAAAGTGTAGCAGTGAGCTTGGAAGAGGGCTTTGTTATGTACAGGAACACCTGAGTTCTTACCATACATAAACCCATGTAGAACCCATGTATAAGCTGGGCAAGTGTGGTTACCTGTTCCTAGCACTTGGGAAGCATAAATTAGGAAAGTTGCTCAGTTAGACTAACTGAACAGTAAGTTCTGAGTTCAACTGACACATCCTGCCTTAACAAATGAGGTAGAGATCTATAGATGTAGAAGCCCTACGTCAACTTTGGGCCTCCCAATACATACATAAATGTGTGCATGTGCACCTGTACATAACAAACAGACACTCACCCTACATATACATAGGCATACAAAATATGTAACAATAGATCAGCCTTTATTTTTCCCAAATTTAGTACTGAGCTGTATCCTCTGAAACAGGAAAGCTATATATCTTTTCTTTTAAATGAAAATCTTTTCTGCATGTAAAAGATATTTTTCGTTGAAATTTATGAAGCTTCTTTTGTAGTACAAAAGGAGTCTTTAAGGAAGCCAAAAGAAAACTAATCAATGTTACTAAAGAAAGTCTTTAAAAAATAATGAATAAAAGTCATATCAGTAGGCCATCATCAAGGAGTGCAAGTATGTAATGAGACATCTGGTTGGGCTCACAGACTCTCCTTACTGGTCACTTGTGTCTGATGGGGTATAATCTCACCAGAAAGGGAGGACATAGACTCTGGCAGATAGAAGGTAACCATCCTGCAAGTGGGAGATAGAAATCCCCCCTCACAGCGGTCTCCTACTCTTATTCCATCTGCCTTTGAATCTACTCTTATAATAAGACTCTATTTTAACAGCCTTTTATCTCTGGCCAGGGGGTGACATCCAATACCCATCAGGATGGAGCCAAGGGTGGAGCAGCAAAACTGAAAAAAAAAATCAACAAACCATAATTCGGAAAATCAGAGACTCTACGTCAACCACCTGGAACCAGGCCAGCCTAATCTCTCCCCATCCTAAAGCTCAGGGAAATTTGCAGAAGAGGAGGTGGTGAGATTGTAAGAGCTTCAAGATGGAGAGGAGCAACGATATGCAAGATACTCCATACGAGTTAGGGCCAAAGTAATCATAATAGGACTTTGCATGACCTGTGCAATTACCATCATATCATTGACCCCCCCAAAGTCTAGCGTGGATCACAGGCACTATGATCCTTAGAGGCAAGAGATGAACAGCCACAATAGTGTTTCTATACTAAAGGGGAACACAAGAAAGAGCTGTAGGCAATGCCACTGAGTCCTTACACCTCACCAGAGAAAAGGACCCAGAGGGAAGTTTGACATGCACACTAAAGGATGCTCCAGGAATGGGGGGAAGGGAAGCACTGGGAGAAAAGGAGGGAGCGGAGGAAAGGAAAGTGAAAAGGGGAGGGAGTAAGGGGATTAAGGGAGGGGAGGAGGAAGGGAGGGGAATGGGGTACTTATCAACTTGTATGAGTGGAAGAAACAAATAAAAAAATTGTTTTGGCTTTAAAAATTTGCACCTCAGAAATCAACATGCCGAGCTGTAACAGGAAACAAACAAAAATCATTGCAATTAAAGAGCAAAACCATAAAAAATAAATGAATAAAAGTCATATCAGACACTAAATTTAAAATGAGAGCATGTGTCACTTTTTATATATAGAGAGAGTAATAATTTAGAAGAAAGATATAATAATTCAAGTAGTAGAGGGATGATGCAATTTCTCACCTATAAAGAGGAGACTTTCAATGATATCATTACATTTGGGAGAATAACATCGCACACAACCTCTTGAAAAATTTACCATCTAAGATTCTAGGTACAATAAAATATACAAGACTGACTTCAACCCAATAAAAACTTTAAATCATCTTTCATTTAAAGCAAATTACAGTGAGAAATTTATGACTGTACCACATTATTCACAACAGTGTAATTTGTGTTCACATTTACACTGTATCTTAATGGACAATCATCTCATTACAAGTAAAATTTCAGAACTAATGGAATAATGATGCAGGGCTTATACCTGCAAAATTAGTACCTACAGTTGTAAAAGTAGCAACTAAAAATATGAATTGGAGAATTAGGGCCATTAATATAAAATGTAGTTTTTCCAAGTTTAATAAATACATCAGGAATTATATTAATGAGGAAACCTCACCAAATGTGATTTGTGTTGCCTCTTAAGTTAGGCAAGGAGGCTAATAATCTTGCTTAGGTAAAGTAAATAAAAAAGCCAGAAGAGTACACTAAAGGAAATAAATTAGCATTAAATTTGTATATATTTGCATAATTTGGCTTCCAGTTTTTAAACTTGAATTATAATATTTAAAATCCAATTCTAACTCTCAGATTAAAAAATACAATTACTTTTATAGTGATACTTGTTGAAGCAAAGTCCTATACATTTGCCTGATTTTTCCTAAATATCTGTCACTGACAAACAAAGTGTAAAATGAAAACTTCCTTGTTGAAATATTGAGAATTTTTTTTAAAAAAATCTCTACACACCCCCCACACACAGGAAACATTCATAAAGCTAACACCCTGATATACAGGAAAAACAAATACACAGACACAGAAGGAAACGATCATCCTGATGTCCTACCTATGACTTTAAACACTGGAGTCTCCAAGGCTTAGTGCAGGTGTGTGGACTTCCCTGGCCACACTTCATAAAGGCAGCTGCTCCCAATATTCAGGTGATTACATCATACTGAAAAGTAGGCCACACGGATGTGTCACTACCTCATGTGGTAGTTGTTTATCTTTGTAGACATCCGCATATTTATTTTGATCTCTGAATAGACCAATACTCTGCAGACTAAACAACATGCCCTCCCACTGTGTTTTAAGAGACAGTGGTTTAGCACCTTTAATCCAGATGATTCAGTTGCCCTCTAAGTCAATTTCCTAATTCAAATCTTTTTCAGGCTATTATTTGTTTCATTATCTTCTTGAGAATACTTAAACTTTCATGTAAAATAATCTTTCTTCTGTCAATAGTCATTTCACCGTAACTGCCAAACTATAATTCATATTTTTTTTTCCTTTTGCTTGTCTTAACTTCTTCAGGCCCAAGGATAGAGAGTTCAGTGATATGAATTTACCAAGAAGATCTGTATCATCTCTGGGTATATTACATTCATTTGCGCCCAAGAAAATTACAGGCTCTACAGCACAAGGTCTCACTGAGATGTACTATTAGGACACATTAGTTGTGGGCATAACACTAACAGAGTAGGTGGGAAAGTTAGTGACCCACAATTCTTCAGAGGTGAGAAAATTGTGAGTTTCAAAGGAGCTAGCAAAAGGTCACTGTTCTTTACACACTGATGATTCCCTAATTAGGGTTCCAGCTATAGCACAGACTATTTTTATAATATAGACAATTAAGGGCCAGAAAAACTATGTAAAAATAAAAACGCAAATGAACTAGAAACATATTTCACAATTGAAACTATACACTTAAACATGTGGAATCAGTGCCCTTTGATGAGAAAGGATTCTATTTTATTTGTAAATGTCTAGATGAATTAAACACTCAGCAGACATTTCATCACAAACACTCCCTTCAAACACAGCTGGAAATACATTTTTCTAATTTGTGATTAGCACTTATGGAGGGTTTCTTGGGATCAGAGCATAGTGCCAGACACAATTGGTATATTAAGAACAATTCAACTGGAAAATAGCTCAGTATTCATTGAGTTACTGTGCAGAGATCCAGAAGATTCTTCCATACCTTGTAGAATCTACCTTTCCCTCTATAGTCACACCTCATGGCCCAACTCATTCAAGTGTCATTGAAAGCATATTAAGCATATCTAAGAAGTACTATAGCAGAACTTAGGAAATCAGCAAAGGAAATGCTATCAAGATCCCTTTAGTTCTCTTCATATACTTAAAACAGCTATAATAGCAGAAAAATATATTAGATTTAAGAATAGTCAATTGCCTGGGATTCACATTGAGCAAGTATTCATCAGGAGTTTAAAAACAATTCTAGGATTCTATTGCACCTTTTTATCGTGTTTCTACACTTTCCATGGATCATGAGTTTTTTCATGTGTTGAACTAAGAATTTGAAAGAAACTATGTCTTACTCAGTTTTCAAAGCTTTAAATAGGCCAATTTAAATTGATGAAGTAGGCAATGCTAGTTACATCAGTGGATAGTCTATGGTTCATTACACTACCTTAGCTAGAAATGGGATTGTTTTATGGCTAAGGGGCTGTTGATTGTAAGAACCTAAAGTATCTGTCTGCAGATGTTTAATAAGTGAGTCACTTGGATATGATTTTTATATATCTCTAAATGAAGTAGTTTATGTTTCATTTCTTTTCAAAAGTAACTATGCAATGGTGTATTCACATAAATATGATAAGCAGACACAATATTTCACAAAGAGAGCAGCGCAATCAATATGCGATAATTTCTAAAGTTATCTCTGCTGTCATGTGAGTTGAAATAAAATATTATATCTGTAGATGGAATGTTTGTTCAGAGATAACTAATCAGGAGTGAGTTACCAGAAAGTTACATAAGCACTATGAAGTGGAAAAAAGATGCTTTATTCCCATAATTACAATTGAAAAAGGAAGGTCATATTAAAGCAGTGTTTTCATCTCTTTAATATGCATCAAAACCTTTATTTCAATCTTCTGGAATCACCAAGTTATCACTTATAAGTTTAAACCACAAATCACTGTAGGTGTGAATGTACGTAGAGTTGCATTGGATGTGCTTTCGAAAGGTCTAAGGAGTATTACCTGAATGGACTGTGGATTGGGTACATGAGGACATTTGATAGACATCTCCCAATGCTAGACATCAGTCACACAGGTCTCACCCTCTGCCTCTGCCATCACAGATAATCACTGAGAGGCAAAAGAAAGTGGTCTACTGTCATGAAGGGAGAAGATGTTGTCTGCTCCAATTCAGTACAATCTTTCTACTGCTACTTTCACACAGATGAGACTGTGCTGTATGTGTTTCTGCCATATGCTGCTCCAAACTCAAAGTTCACATGCTATAATCATTTACTTTCAAGATCACTTTGGGAGGTCTGTGTGTTTTTTTAAGAGAAATGATTCACACTGCCTTTGTATTTGGAAGATACTTGTTTTAGAAAAATATTGTAGGCTAAAAGTTGAAGTTGATTACATAAATGATGGAAGTATAATTAGATTTCCTTGTCATGCTGTGTCTTAACAGAACTGGATAAAACAATTTGATTTTCAAATATGATTTCTTATCCTACATAACAATCAAAATACAAGCAAAAAATTACAAGAACAAATGAGTTTCATGTTTGCAGTACCTCATCCTGGGTCCACAGCATAGTGCAGAGACTTGCAGTAGGAAGAAGAGATTGATTACAATCTGGGCAGGATGCCATATTTGCATAATCTTCATTTCCCTATACAACTTCCTGCCCCATTTCCTGTGAGAACTGGCTAAACTACCAATTACTTCTAGATACTCACAAATCAGAAAGCAATTGAAAGAGCCGGCAATGTGAAGAAAAAAATGTATATATGCATATACAAGTGTTTACACGCTCATACACAGATACATGTTGCCTGTCTAATAAAGCTATCTTTTTATTCAGTCGCCATCAGAAATACTTCTTTCTTCCTCATACCAAAAATATTTTCTAACTGATAAACTAGAGAAACTGCTGAACAAAGGGGCTTAATTAACAAAATTGCAGTGTAATGAAGCTGTTGAACGCTTTCTAAGTGTCTAATTTTGCTCTGTAGAGAGCAGTGTTTATATCCTGGCAGTTGCCTTCTGAGCGTTACCATTGGTATTTCTGCAACTTTGTGCTTCATAATCTCAAAATTTCTTTTTCTCAATAAAGTTTGATTTGGAAAAAATGTGAAATTATCTTATAATCTAGTTTTAGGATTAGATTTTGAATTATTAAGTATCATGTCTTCCAAATGTACTTAAGAGATGGGTTTCACTAACATAACTTAAAAAGGGAGGAATAATGATAGCAATTAGAACATTAGTGAGATTTTTCAATAATTGATGATCTGGCAGTCACTGGTTTCTAAATGTCTTTCATCAATATTCTTCTCACTCTGTAAGACTCACATTGTGTGTGTGTGTGTGTGTGTGTGTGTGTGTGTGTGTGTGTGTGTGTATCAGACGGCACTGTGTTTCCCCGTAGAGGACCAAGGGTGATTTGGGGAGCATCTTGATTGCTTCTACCTTATTTTTGCTTTCCTCTGTGATTTCGCAGGCGCCACCCAACAGGGCCAGAAGTACAGGGTTCCACCAGTTTTTGCCTGGTGTTTTTAAATGGGACCTGAGATCCAAACTAAGGATCTTCTACTTGTGAGGCAGATTCTTAACCATCTCTCCAGCACAAGACTCACATTTTTGAAGAATGAAAGAGAGCCAATATACCTGGGAACTAAATTGAAATAAGTATTGTGTAACTTCAGATTTGTTCTTTTATTTTGTACATATGCAAGATTAAATAATATTCTCAGTTCCTTTGCTTATCATGATATTGTATTATGTGACCATATGTATTATTGGCAAGATAAAAATACTGGACACCTTTTAATCTACTGGTTTTGAAAGACTAGTAGATCAAATAATTTAACACTTACTAACTAACTAGTCATTTTATGACATTGTACTTAAAATGTTTCTGCTTTCTCAATTGAATTCTAATTTTCTTACATAGCATGATAATCTCTACATAAGATATTGGTTTAAACATCATTTACATTAGAAAAGGAACAATAAAAGCCTAGCATTGTAATATCTGTTCTGGGAAATGAAATGGAAAATGAGGAATGTGTGGCAACGATTACATACTTATTAAGAAACTTTTCTCCTATGGCCAATGAACCGAATATTCTTGTCCACAATTCTGCAAGCACTGAAGCATTCTCAACTAGTGTGATTTCAATGACGCAAGTGCTCTCTGAACTGACATATGAACAGTTTTCTTGGATGAGGTCTTTGCCAACATTTTCCCCTTAAGGTCAACGTGCACTTGCTCTGAATAATGGAGTCCTGTCTGAAAATCTCAATACAAGAAAATGTTTTAAATCTTTTTCCATTGACAGTTTCATATGTGAAAATGCTGAATTTTTGTTATGAGTGAGTCTTATTACCTTATCTTGCCTCTTTTCTCCAATGTAAATCTGTTTTCTTTTTAACTTTCTGCCTCCTATTTTCATACCCTTTCATTTGTGTGCATGTGTGGCACACTGAGTTTTATCTGGACTACCTGTATTAGTCTGTACCTGAACAGTTACTGGTACGTGGACGATATATCAGTGGGTATACCATTAAGAAAAGAGTCTCCCTTCCCACCATCTAACATTAAACCCTAATAGTCTCTTCAGAGAGGCCTAGCACCTCTTGAGAATTTTCCCTTTTGATAATGAAATATTGACAGGCCAAATCTTGTACAGGTCTTGTGTAAATAGACATAGTGGCAGTTCGTTCATAAATGAAGTAGCCCTGTGATGTTCAAAAGAAACTGTTCCCCAGTATTTCTAAATGCTCCTAGTTTTGACACTGTCCTCCCCTCCATCCCCCACCAAAACACACACTTTTGCAATGTTCTCTGAACCTTGGGGTGGGTGCTGATTTAGATGTCCTATTTAGCACCAAGAAGTCCACAATCATTTATTTCTTATATTTTTTTTCCAGTTGTGATTAACTGTATTGTAACCTTCCATTGCAAAAGAAAGCTTCTTGGTTCAGAACTAAGAGTTGTTTTAATCTATTGGCATAATGAATTCAATTAAGAAAGTATGAGAAAAAAATTTCTTGTTTGTGGATATAATTCCAAGTTTTTGGCATGTATGAAAGGGAGAGGGGACAAAGAGTAAGGAAACAAAACTCTTACCAATGAAAGTAAAACAATGGATACCATCATTTCCCATTAAGTACACCCAGAATCTGTATCATTGTTAACTGTTAACAATCCTGAATTAAAATTGTCCTCAACTATGTCACAGAAAAGATGAAGGAATTCTCATTGGATCAAGTTTTATAGATATTAAAATTAGGTAATGATGTAAAAAAATTTTTACTTTAAAAAAATCATTTATTTACTTGTGTGTGTATATGTGTGAGATGTGTGTGTGTGTGTGTGTGTGTGTGTGTGTGTGTGTGTCCCTGTGGAGGAATAAGGGTTAATTCAAGAATCATCCTGGATTGCTTCTAACTCCTTTTTGCTCCACGCTGGGGTTTCCCACCAGCGCCAGATGTGGTTTCCCACCAGCGCCAGATGTGCAGGTCACTGTTGTTTCCACCTGGCTGTTTTTTATGTGGAAACTGGGATCCGAACTCAAGACTTTCTGCTTGGGAGGCAGAGTCTTAACCCATGAGACATCTCTCCAGCCTAAAAACTAGCACGATTCTGCTAAAGTGCTCTTTGGTTTTGATATTCAAGCGTTTTATTGTGGTTGGACTTACTCTGTTTTATTTTTTGGTTTGTGTGTTGTTTTTGCAACTCTGCATGAAACAAGTTGCCCAGGCTCGGTTTGCATTCATAAGCCTGTTGCTAAGGGCTGTTATATTGGGACCATAGGCATGTACCTTTATATCTAGTTGTTTATGCTATTATTTTTATCACTTTTTATTATTACACATTTTATTTTTGCCTAATCATACAAGCTCAATAGGTACCCACTTTCTCCCTCGCCCCTTCCCTTCCCTATCAACTCCCATTGCACCCTCCCCTTTGCCCCTCTTCCTCGCCCCCATCCTGCCCCTTCTCCCAGTGCCTACCACTTCCTCCCTTCCATCCCCCAAAGCATCTATTTCTGTGGGCTCTAAACCTCCCTGTGAGTCCTCTATTCTAGTGATGGTTCAGGACTCCGTGGCATAACTTGGGGCTCCTTCTTGGGCTGCCAGCTAGCATGGGAACTCTATTATGACTGTATCCCCCCCTGTCTCTGAGGACCCTACTGCTTGAAGTCTTCTCACCTGTGATCCCTGCTAGACTTTGGGGGGAGAGGGGTTCATTGACATGTCAGCCATGGTGTAGATCAGGCAAAGTCCAATCACATTGTGGCTATATCCTGGCTGTTACAGCACTGACTTTTGTGGAAAAGTGGAGTATCTTGCATATTGTTAGTCCTCCCCATCTTTAGGCTCTTCAAATCTTGCTACCTTCTCTTCCACAAGGTTCCCCATGCTTTAGGATGGGGAGATATTTGGCTGGTCTAGGTCCAGGTGAATAATGTAGAGTCTTTGATGTTCTGAATTATGGTTTGTTGTTTTCTGTTTTGCTGTTCCTGCACTGCTCTTGGTTGCCTCCCTATTGGTATCAATGGTCATCTCCTTTCAATATGTCATTAAGTGGGTTTGGAATTAGAACCCACTTATTAGGGAGTATAAATGGCATCTAACTTTCTGAGTCTAGAATACTTCACTCAGTATTAATTTCTTCTAATTCCATCCATTTCCTGGTAAATTTCATTAATTCATCTTTTCTAATGGCTGAGTAACATTCCATTGTATCAAGGTACCACATTTTCATTATCCATTCATCAACTGTTGGGCATTTGGGTTGATTACATGACTTTGCTATTGTAAACAGTGCTGCAATGAACATGATTGTGCTTGTGTCACTGTAGTTAATTGCTATGTTATGGGGGGATTTTTTCCCAGTAGTGGTATAGCAGGGTCATATGGCATTTCAATCCTTAACTTTTTTAGAAATCACCATACATATCACCGGAGTGGTTGTATAAACCTGCATTCCCACCAGCAATGTATGAGGTTTCCTTTTTTCCACATCCTCTTCAGCATTTGGTGTTGTTTGTATTGTGGATTTTTGCCATCCTGACTGGGGTGAAATGATATCTCAGGGTTGTTTTGATTTGCATTTCTCTGATGCCTACATCATTAATGATAACCTGAAAAGATAACTTGAAAGACGGTCTTTGAAATCTCCAGTTGATTTATATTCTAAAACATTTTGTTTAATCTGTAATAAGGTATTGAAGGAAGCTAATGATATGGGATATATAATTTCAATTATATCATGATGAAAATGACAGATGTAGATTTTTGTGGGAACATTTTTCTTTTTTTGCCAGAATTCCTAAAATTTTTTTGTCTAATCACTGTACTACCACTAACAATATATCACATTATGTTTAATTGGGGACCAATCTTCATTGTTCCTTACACATGCCTTACCAAAAATAGTCTTATTCTTCTATTGCTCTAAATCTTCTTTATGACATCATATGAAAAAACTGGTTTTGATTGAATAATCTATTGGGTAACAATCTAATGTATCACTCAGCTAAAAGTGAAAATTTAAAACTATGCCTGAAAAGCATACATGCATAAATTTGCATGCATACACACATATGCACACAGACATCCATATGCTTGGACAGATAAGAGACAGGTAAGTGAATGATAATTCCTTCTGTTTTTAAATTATCCAATTTGAGATATTTTGTTATTGAAACCCAAACTTACTGAGACAGCTAGACTGTATAAAAAAAGGCCCTCATTCTCTAAATTACTTAGGCTTCAGGCTTCAACTCATATATGTTCATCAAAACAAGGAAAATAATAGGTCTTCTGGAATGCTAACTACAGGAACTGTTGAAGTAATGCATGTGCAAACAGTCCAGCAAGGCTCCCAATGGTGATAAAACACCAGCAGCTAAGAAACATCTAAAAACAACTTCAATAAGAGTAACAATATCTTTTCTGTCATGGTTGAAAGGAACACCCGTCCAATCTCTTTTCAACACACACTGAAGAACAATTTGGCTGTAGAACTTTTTTGTTCATTTATCAAAATGTAACATACTGTTACTTCTTGTTGTTTCTCATGTTAGTTAAATGGTTAGAGTAGACCAGATCTTGTTTCTCTTATGAGGAAAGTTCTGTGTCTCTCTAAGACTGACCCACATTATCTGTGCCAATGTTCATCTTAAACATCTACAAAATTGTCATCGAAAATATCATACAACTGAAGATTTGAATATTTGAGAGAAGACTTATCACTATTCAGTAAGTAATACATACAAAAAATTTTAGTGAGCATTTATGTCATTGTGATATTGTAAATACACACATATATGTATATAAAATGCAAACACTGGGACCAGAGAGATGGCTCAGGCATTAAGACTCTGCCTTATAAGGAAAAGGTACTGAGTTCAGATCCCAGGTCCCACTTCAAAGCACCAGGTAGAAACAGAAGTGTGCTACACTTCTGATTCTGGTGGGCACAGCTTGGGAAATCTCTGAGTGACACAAAAGGAGGTAGAAGTAATCCAGGATGATTCCCAAAGTCAACCTTGGTCCCCAACAGAGACACACAGTACCCTCTGATACACACACACATTAAATAAAATAATAATAAAATGCAAATACAATTGAACATCTACATATTTGGGCATCCCTCTGGGATTCTTAAATCAATTGCCTAAGATAATTGGGAGTGGTTATATTTGTTCTATTGTCCTGGATTGGAAAATTAAATTAGAAAACTGATTTTACCAGACCTTATTGTGTCTCTTTGCTGAAATTTTTTATCTCTAGTGGTCATGATTATGCTCTATCGTGAGTTTTTAAATGCTTTGGCATAAACTGTTCTTTTGTCTGATCATTCTGGGACCCAAAAAATCAGAAACATCAAGAAACTCAACATCAGTTACCTATGAACATAACTGAGAAACATTTGCAGCTACGGACTCTAATTTTTCCTGAAATACACAATATGTTCTAAGTAAGAAAATAACAGAAGTAGGGAATTGAGAATCCAAATGTAGGCTAACTCTGAAATGCACAGCAATCACCTTAGCTTAATTTTTATGGAGTGAATTGCTACCAGTGTCCCCATATTTACTTCCACTTCCCCATGAGAAAAGATGAAATTCATTTATGCTCTGTTAACCAACAACACAGATCTGAATTTTCCTCCAGAGGCTGTATGTTTATCACTGAGTCTTGTGATCTTTATTTTTTGCTTTTTTTGGGGGGCGGGGAGGACACAGATTTGCTATGTAACCCAGTCTAGTTTCAGACTTGAAATCCTTCTGCTTAAATATAGGGTTCTGTAATTACAATACTATATTATCATATCTGGGTTTTACAGACATTGATTTAGACGTGATTATCAACTGCTTAGAGTAATAGCTCAGCACGGACAACAAAGTGCTTTGTGATTTTCTCAGCGGTTTTTATATCATATTTAGGACTCTCTGTCATAGTCTCCTTTCCATAAAACATTGAGTTCTATTTCTAATTAATATGAAGCATCCAATTTCACTGACTTTTCTCTTCCCTCTTACTTAATCTTCACATAATCACACTTTAGTCTTGATATACATTTTTCTGTGCACTTTATGTTATAGTTGTTATTGTAATTATACATTTCCCAAGAAATATTCTTCAATTCCCATGGTCAATCTCCACAAAAGGTAGCATAAGCCTTAAAATGCTATGACTAGGCCAGTCATGCTGGTTTCAAAATAATGTAATAAGAAAGGATAAAAAAATCAACTGATTAGTCTGAAACTCTAGTTAGTTTCTTCATAGATATTCCTTCTTACAAGGTGGTCTACAGACCACCCATCTGGACACTTGTTAGAAATGTTCATCTCCAGCAATAATAAGTCAGAAACTTTAATAATAGGTCCAAATTTTTTGTTTAGATATAATTATAATTATACAATTGCTGCATACTATAGTTCAGAACCCCAAGTGTATATTCTACTACCCCTTGCGGTTAATGACATATGCATATTTAACAATCATTGAAAACTAGTCAACTAGTTAACTAGTGAGAGCTTTAGACCCATCCCCAACTTACTAGTTAAGCTTTAGGTAAGTATGTGCCAGAGTCTAGTGTTAGTGCATTAAAGTTTGAGAAACTTGTCTAGAGGAACTCATTGTGCAGAACTGCTGGAGTTACTGCTACAAAATTAACAACCCATTTTATTTTTTATCTAGGAAGGGGCTCTCAAAGGCTCATAAGAACGAATTGTGCAGTTATTTTATAGACAGCTCAGTAACATGTTGATAGTTTAAAAATCAGCCTTTGTGGAAATATTTATACCACATTAGGCAAATACTACATACCAGCACATCTCCTCCAGCCCTCAGTGATGTGAGGAGAATACAAAGGGAAGCAGAGCTCATTTTGCTGAATTTCATTTAATCTATGGTGTAGTATATTCAGTTGATGAGTAATTTAAAGCCATGGAAAGACTATTCTATTTCTGAAGCTTCCCATTGTTTTATAAAAGTGTGATTTTAGTTAAGGTTTGAATCTATACCATGATTTGTTATTATTAAATGAATTCACTCATTCAATTTGATAGTCATAGTGAGGGTTAATAAAATATATGAAATTCACATTGAAGTCAAAGCTTTGATTGGTTTGCAAAATTGAAACTCAAGGTCAAACAGTATGCTATAGTATTAATAGAAATATTGAATAATTCCAGGGAAATATGATTGACATTTCAGTAACTACACATAACAACATTATACCAATCATATTATTATGAATTATTTATCAGTTCTATAAAACTAACCATTCTCCCCTTTTCACTGTTAATCAGATGAAGGGACAGCAATGTGTCCTTGGTTAGTTGTTTGGGAATATGTCCTTTTTAGAAATAGAAAAATGAAGATAGATGGAGGAAGCTTCTATTTTCCTCCAGTGAAATAAAAATCTGCATGATGGACACCCCAATATGTAGAATTTCACCCCCATAGCTTTTATGCTATGCTTTAAAATAATAGTTTTCATGAGGCATGTTAAATGACAGAATATGATCAGGAGATGTAAATGCCTATAAGGTAGACAGAAAGAAATTTACACTAAGAACATGAATAAAGCATCTACCAGAAAGCAAAATACAAAGATCAAGTTTCCTAAAAAAAAAAAAAAAAAAAAAACTGGACTCAAAACCAAAAGTTTTCCTGGTGACAACTTCAAATCTTTATATGAAGGTAAGTTTCAGAAAGTTGAGAGACAGCCCTTTGTTCCTCTCGCCTGCCTGCCCGCCCAACCGAGATGGGACTCGCTCTCGGTCAGTCCTCCATCCCAGGTTACTCAGCCCCCAGGTCGCCCCTTGTCACAGCTCCTCCCACCAGCCAGCCCGGGCAACATCCAGGCTGCCCCTGGTTTGCCTGGCCCAAGCCCCGGGCCCCAGCCCTTTTGTTCCCCCTCCCCCCTCCCTGCCCGCCCAAATGGACAGGACTTACTCGTGGTCCTCCATCCCTGGAGCCTGGGTGGGCCACTAATCTAAGTTCCAGGTCCTAGGTGAAGAGTTCTGCCATCACCATCAGCCCCTCTGCCCCTCCGACCCACCAGGGACCCCTGCTCGTGGTCCACATAAGACACACTGCTACTCAGAATTCAACAGTATCCAAAGAAAGCCCAACAGAGCTCTAAGGGACAAAGACCATACATCTGAAGTCCTCTAAAATCATCCTATCACATGGGAGAGAGTCTTCACATCCAGCCCAAAGATAAATAAACCTCTTTTTTACCATACTGCTCTTTTTTAGTATTAATCACTGTAGATTAACTTTTTCATATAGCCACCCCCAAAATATATACAACTCCAGATATTATACCACTCACCCTCATATATCACCCAGATACTAAATCGTAAAAGTGCACTACCATACTAATATTCACCCTCTGTCTACTTAACCTGACTTAACTGATGTACTAACAGCTTAATAGCCTCATCTAGGAAACAATACTAACAACAGACAAACATACCCAACTACAAGGCAAGCACTAGTAATAACTGCCCAGAAGTAGTAATACCAACTAAATCAGTTCAGGCAAAAACACACAGAAACTGAAAGGTTTTAAGAGACAAAACAACAAAGTGCAGATCCATAAGAAACAAAACCCAGGAAGCCAAATCTCCCAACCAGAACAAATTCACAGATAATAGCCAAAAAAGCCAGACCCAAGATAACAACTTTCAAAGTATCATCATTACCATGATTAATACTATGAAAGAGGAAATCCTGGAGGAGTTAAACAACTGTAGCAACCACGTTTAACAGGAACACAACAGACACTTGGAGAAGTTGAGAAAAACAGTTCAAGAAACAAAAATAGACATAGAGCAGTTAAAATAGTCTCATGCAGAGTTTAAAATCGAACTAAAAGACAAGTTATCTTCAACCCAAAACTCAACAGAGAGGCTTATCAGCAGAACTAACAAAGCAGAAAATAGAATTTCAGATCTTGAAGACAAAGTGGGAGAATAATCCAACTCAATGGAAGAGGTTCTTAAAGCCAAAAAGATACGTGAGAGGAATATTCAAGAGATATGGGATACCCTGAAGAAGACTAACATGCACATTCATGGAATACCACAGCAAGAATCCCAAAATACAAACACCTGAGAAAATTTTTCAAATTATCATAAATGAAAACTTCCCTCAACTAAAGAATGAGAGGTCCATCCTAATACAAGAGGCATTCACACTCCAAAAGATATGACCAAAATAGAAACTCGCCATGGCAAATAATAGTCAAAACACTCCACATTCAAGACAAAGAAAAGGTGCTGAGAGCTTCAAGGGAAAAAAAAAAGGCACTTTTAAAGGTAAACTTATTAAAATAACAAATGACTTCTCAATGGAAACAGTAAAAGCAAGAAGACCTTGGAGAGACATACTTCAAGTATTAAATGAGTAAAAATGTCAACCCAGACTGATATACCCCGCAAAACTATCCATCATGATCGAGGGAGAAAGAAAAGTTTTCCAGTACAAAGACAACTTACCAAACCAGAACTTCAAAACATGCTAAAAATGATACTCAAGCTTGAAAAAAAAAAAAAAACAAGCATATCCAGGAGGACAGAAGGGAAGTATAATACCACCAAAACCTAAATGTCAAACAATACACTTACAAAAGTCACTAAAAAATGTCCAGAATTAAAAATAATTTCTCCATTATAACATTAAATGTAAATGGTATTAACTCACCAATTAAGAGACACAGATTACAAACTTGGACTAAAAACCACAACCCATCAATCTGCTGCCTTCAGGAAACTCATCTCACCACAAAAGATAGGCACATCCTAAAAATAAAAGGCGGGTCAAAAATTTTGCAAGCGAATGGAACCTGGAAACAGGCAGGAGTAGCCATTATGCTTTCAGACAAAGTGGACTTCAAACCAAAAAAAAATCATAAGAGACACAGATGGAAACTACGTTTTAGTGATAGGTACAATTTACCAGGAACACTTCACAATACTGAACATATATGCAACTAATATGGGCCCTTCCACATTCATTAAGCAAACCCTACAGCGTCTAAAGTGAGAAATCAACCCCCAAATAATCATTCTTGGGGATTTCAACACTGCTCTCTCAACATGGGATAGATCAACAGGTCAAAAACTTAACAGAGACACTTTGGAACTTAATCAAACCCTTAGAGAAATGGACCTTACAGATCTCTATCGAACTTTTCATCCACGCACCAAAGAATACACATTTTTCTCAGCAGCACATGGAACTTTCTCCAAAATAGATCACATATTGGGCCAAGAAACGAATCTCCACATATACAGGAAAGCTGAAATTCTAGCCTGTACCTTATCAGACCACCATGGTCTAAAGCTTGACACCTACAACAAAAATAAATAACAGAAAATACACTAATTCCTGGAAACTTAACACTATGATGCTGAATGAAAATTGGATTCGGGAAGAAATTAAAAAGGAAATACAAGATTTCCTGAAAGTGAACAATAATGAAAATACAACTTATGAAAATTTTTGGGACACAATGAAAGCTGTCCTAAGAGGTAAGTTCATACCTCTTAATGCCTACATCAAAAAAAGGGAAACATCACAAATAAATAATTTAACAATGCAGCTTAAAGCTTTAGAGACAGTAGAACAATTTGATCCCTAAAGCAGTAGCAGAGAGGAGATTAGCAAAATAAGGGGAGAAGTATCTGAAATTGAGATTAGCAAAATGATACAGAGCATTAACCAGTCATAAAGCTGGTTATTTGAAAAAATCAACAAGATTGATACACCCCTAGCTAAATTAACCAAAAGCAAGAGAGAAAAACCACAAGTTAACAAAATTAGAAATGAAAATGGAGTTACCACTACTGATACCCAAGAAATTCAGAGTATTATAACGTCATATTTCAAAAACTTATACTCGGGGCTGGAGAGGTGGCTCAGGGGTTAAGCCTCCGCCTTGCAGGCGGAAGGTCCTGAGTTCGGATCCCAGATCCCACATATAGACGCCAGGCGGAAGCAGGGACGACCTGCGCTTCTGGCCCTGGTAGGGCGGAGCCTGTGAATCCCGGGGCAGAAGGAGGTGGAGGCGTCCATGGTGGTTTGCGAATTCGTCCGTGGTTCTACACATACTCAGACACACACACACACAGACACACATGCGTGCACGCACATACACACGCATATGCACACAGTTGAATAATAATAATAAAAAAAACTTATACTCTGTGAAACTTGACAACACAAAAGAAATGGATGAATTCCTAAGTAAGCACAACTTACCGAAATTGAATCAGGAAGTTGTGAATTATTTAAATAGTCCTATCACATGTGGGGAAATTGTTGAAGTAATCTCGAATCTTCCCAACAAAAAATGTCCTGGACCAGATGGATTTAGCACAGAATTCTACCAGACATTTAAGGAGTTAATAACATCAATACTCCTTAAGCTGCACCATCAAATAGCAAAGGAAGGAAGACTACCATATTCTTTCTACGATGCTAATATTGTCTTAATCCCAAAACCTAATACAGATACACTTAAAAAAGAAAACTATAGGCCAATGTCTTTGATGAACACAGATGCAAAGATTCTCAACAAAGTCTTAGCAAACGGGATTCAAAAACATATCAAAAAGATCATTCACAGGGATCAAGTAGGCTTTATCTCAGGCACACAAGGTTGGTTCGACATATGCAAATCAATAAATGTAATTCATCATGTAAACCAGTCCAAAGTCAAAACGCTAGAGACAGTAGGAATGGAAGGAACCTTTATCAATATAATAAAAGCTGTATACAACAAGCCCACAGCAAGGATTATGCTCAATGGGGAACAATTGGAAGCATTCCCACTTCGATCAGGAACTAGACAAGGCTGTCCACTCTCACCATTTCTATTCAATATTGTACTTGAAGTCTTAGCCCACCCCAGTCAGGATGGTAAAAATCCACAATACAAACAACAACAAATGCTGGAGAGATGTGCAGAGAGGGGAACTCTCCTACTTTGCTGGTGGGAATGCAGGCTCATACAACCACTCTGGTGAGCCATCTGGCGATTATTAAAGAAGTTAAAGATCGAAATGCCATATGACCCAGCTATTCCACTTTTGGGACTAACCCTCCCATACAGCAAAAAATCACCTCGATAGCACAAGCATGACCATGTTCATAACAGCACTGTTTACAATAGCAAAGTCATGGAATCAACCCAAATGTCCAACAGTTGACGAGTGGATAAGGAAAATATGGTACAGTTATACAATGGAATACTACTCAGCCATCAGAAAAGATGAATTAATGAAATTTGCAGGGAAATGGATGGAATTAGAAACAATTATATTGAGTGAAATATCCCAGACACACAAAATTGAATGCCGTATGTACTCCCTAATAGGTGGATCCTAGTACCAAACCCACTTAGACACACACTCAGAGATAAATCTCTGTAATACCTACAGTAATTGCAAAGATTATAAACAGGCGAAAAGGGGAAGGAGGGCCCTGCCAGAAACAAGGAGAGAGGGGATCTTGCTACAGCAAAGATAATAGGCCACCATCAAGGACTGCAAGTAAGTAATGAGATATCTGGTTAAGCTCACAGACTGTCCTTTCTGGTCACTTGCAACTGATGGAGTATGATCTTACCAGAAAGGGAGGACATACAATCTGGCAGATAGAAGTTAACCATTTTGCAATGGGAGACTGACTCACCCCTCACCGCAGTCTCCTCCTCTTAGTCCATCTACCTTTGAATCTATCCTTGTAATAAGATTCTATTTTAACAGCTTTTTATCTCTGGCCAGGGGGTGACATCCAATAACCATCAGGATGGAGCCAAGGGCATTGCAGGAGCAGAAAAACTGAAAAAAATTCAACAAACCATAATTCAGAACATCAGAGACTCTATATCAACCTCCTGGAATCAGACCTGCCTACTCTCTCCCCATCCTAAAGCTCAGGGAAATTTTCGGAAGAGGGGGCAGTAAGATTGTAAGAGCACAAGGATGGGAGGAGTCATGATATGCACGATACTCCACACAAGTTAGGGCCGAAGCAATTATAACAGGACTCTGCATGATCTGCGCAATGACCAACATATCATAGACCCCTCAATGTCTAGCATGGACTAAAGGCACTAGGATCCTTAGAGGCAAGGGATCAACCATCACAATAGTGTGCCTATACTTAAGGGGAACACAAGAAAGAGTTCTAGAAAATGCCACTGAGTCCTTACACCTTATCAGAGAGGAGGACCCAGAGGAAAGTCTGATATGCACATTAAAGGATGCTTCAGAGATGGGGAGAGGTGGCACTGGGAGAAAAGGAGGGAGGGAAGAAAGGAAGGGGAAAAGGGGGGAGGGAGCAGGGAGGTCCAGAAAGGGGTGGAGGGAGGGAAAGGGACAGAGGTACCTATTACGTTTGTAGGAGCAGAAAAATAAATTAATTAATTTTTAAAAAAAGAAAGTTGGGAGACAATGGTGGGATTTACTGGACTAAGTGGTCCATAGTCAATGCTTGCATTCCCTTCTGCAGAAAGTGCATGGCATGCACCTTGCATGGACGCACTGGGATCATCCCTATGGAATTCCTTGTCACAGATGACTAGCAGCAGTGTGCATTTATGCAACAGGTGTCTTATGGACTTCATATTTTTTTTCTGAAATATTTGTAACATACTGTTTCATCCTCTCTATAATACATAAGATGCTTACTTGGACAAATCTTGCTGCCAGCTGTACTTTGCAACCAGAAGAGATGTTATAGTCAAAGATTACTCTCACCAAATATGTTGGATTTTTAATACAGAACAAAAAGTGTACTTGAATACATTTTTAACTGGAATGGCTTTTACATCAGGTAATATAAATATTGCACTTCCAAATTACCTAAAAGTATGACAACTAATATCAGACATAAGCTAAAAGCTTCCGAAACAGGAGGAGATAATGAGTTGCAATGATGGCCATGTTCTCTTGTCCATAAAAGGGAGCAGACACACAAAAAAGGGGGAAAAAGCTTCACTTCCTTTTTGTTGAGATACAATTTCCTGGCAGAAGCAAAATAAGGAAGGAAGTGTTTGTTTTATTTCACAGCCAAGGTATATTTCATTATGGTCATGAAGTCAAGGCAGCAGAAGCCTAAGTTGGCTGGTCACCTTGCACCCACAATCAAGAAGGAAAGATAGATGAATGAATGCCCAGGCTCAGCTTTCTTCTTCCAGTTGTATGGTCCAGGATCCCACATCAGGAAATTGTACCAATTAAAGGTCACCATGTGAGGTTTCTATGTTTGCTGTACTTACCCCTAATTTAGCATTACAAAGCCAAACTTTTTTAATGCCTCCTGATTTCAGAGGATCAATTTTACCAATGGGAGGGTTGTCTCACCTCAATTAACCTAACCAAGATAACATCCCACAAGTTTGCCAGAAGCAAACCCAACCTTATCATCTCTCACAGGTATTCCTGGAGGTCACTCTTCCAGGAGTTTCTAGATTCTGGTAAATTGGCTGTTAACATTTGCCACCACAAAAAGTTTGAAGTTTATTTATGGTTAAGGGACCAGAAGTTCAGATAATTCTTCCTAAGTAAAGGGGTCTTTTAGCCTCCATCTTGGCAATGAGAAAATGATTTAGTGCACAGAACTCAAACAGTATTTCTTCTTTTTTAGATGTTCTGACTCTCAATGAAACTATCTTCCCTACAAAAGGATTGCATATGGTGAGGATGAGAAAATAACAAAGCAACAGGCAAAACCTTGTGGAATTCTGTGGAAATGGAAGCCAAACTAAAAAAATGATTTGTTTTTCGTAATGCTTTGAATACGTGAACATGTACAGTTGTTTCACTTTGTAGGATTTCATTTTCCAGAAAAGATTCATTGTGAAAACATAGAAAACTCTTAGATATAACTTATGAGGTTTTGGGAAGATGATTTAAGATTTATTTATTCATTTACTTATTTACTTATTTATTGTGTGTGTGTGTGTGTGTGTTTGTATTTGTGTAATCAGAAGGTGCAATGTGTGCCTATGGAAGCCAAGGCGTGACTTTTGCAATCTCCCTGGTTTGCTCTACCTCCTCTCCACTTTGTTTTGGAGTTTGGTAATGTAGGGTCCAGAAAAGTTGAAGATCACGGTATGATATTTCTATCATTGCTGCAAATACCATAAATTTAGTATTATCAAAAAAACCCCGCTTATTATCTCCTGATTTCAGATTATCCAGATGCCACAGTGCTGTGCAACAACCTTGTCAGCTTCTCAGGCTAAATGTCATGAGTCAGGAGGGCTGCGTCTTCTCTTGAAAGCTCTAAAAATGAGTTGGTATCTTGCTCATTTTTTTTTTTTTGGCAGCTAGACTTTGTGATGTCACTTTTGTTGGCTTCCACCATCCTTCTAAATTTATTTGTTTTATTTTCTTTCTATTTGAATTTGAAATCACACAAACAATAGTTTTTTGTCCCAAAAGCTTGCTCCCCACACAATGGTGTTATTTGGAAGGTTTTATAACCTTTAGGAGATGGAGTCATTAGGGATGAGCTTTAAAAGCTATAACCCAACCTGGTTTCCTCTCTTTCTCTACTTCCTTGACCTATCTCTTCTCCTGTACTATACTTCTGATACTCCAAAGCATGCCACTGCTTTCTTCATGTTTGTGAATTGATGATAAAATGATACGAGTCTACTAGATGGATAATGTCATAGTTAGATACAGGTGTCAACTTGACTTAATATTTGACTATTCAAACCTGCACACATTTGTAGATAATCAGTAGTTAAGTTAAGCCCAGAGTGAAGCTGCAGAAGACTGTTTAGCTGGTGGAAGAAGTTCGCATTCTCCTGTATATTTGGCCAGATGTGTTATTCTGGCAAGTGAGAATTGTTCCTCTCTCAGTTGTTATGTGGATCTCGTGCAGCCAGTTCCCTCAGCCCTTTGGTTATGGTGTATGCTCTCCTGCCAGGCTGGACTAAGAAATCTAACTTAACAATTGCAAGAAAAAAAAAAAACCTTGTTCTCTTAAGCAGTATTTGAATGATGTTATCACCAACATGCAGGAGAACTGCAATAAAAAATAATTTCAAGTTTTTCATAATTATATTTATGAAGCCTTTATCATACAATAAAACATGCATAGGAATAGAAAAGAGACTAAAGAACATTGGAAACAGAATTACACATATCAAATTTATATTTAGAAATTCTCAGGCAAATCCCAAGAAAATAAGTCATACTTTGTTGTGAGCACAAGGAAAGGAAATTTGCTACTAAAATTCAAAAATTTCAAACTTTTTATTTGGTATAAAATAATACAATGTGAATTTTCAAACAAATAGTAGAATAAGAATCCACATCTTAATTTTTATATTTGGTGGTCTGAGATAGTGTCTCACTATGTATCTAAAGCTGGCCTGGATCACCCTTGAATTTTCAGTGACCTACCTTCCTCTTCCTCCTCAGCTCTAGGATTACAAATGTATGTCACCACACTCAATTTAGAAAGAATATTTTGGAGGCAATTAAACTTTCTTATGGAAAATATTAATGATAAACTCAGTATACTAATATACAATATTTGCTTTCTTAATATTTCATATTTAAATAAAACGTTTACTCAACTTCTAGGTCTCTGTTGGAAGTCACTGTCAATTTTCATGAATTTCTTTCATAGTAGAATGTAAGTAAAGAAGGCTGATGTGAAGTTTATTTTGCACCTTCGTGATCTCAAAAAAATTAAAGCAATGAGTATCGTCTCTGTTTTAGAGAAACAAGGATATAGGAGAAGTTTACAGAAAATAATAAGGAAACCATCATCTTGTTTTTCTGATCTGACAGTAATTGCAAGGTAATAGTTCCTTTTGAGTTTTACTGTTTGGAAATTACAAATGTATTGATAAGTTTATAGAAAACAAATTATGCACTTTCTGTCAAGAGCTCAACAAATGAGTGATACAGTCATCCTGCTAACATTCATACACACACACACACACACACACACACACACACACACACACACATACAAGATACTGGCACAATGAATGGGAAGAAAAAATGGTTTCAATGAATTCCTCTAAACATATTCATGAAACATTGTTTTGTTCTTAAAGAATTTCTCATATTATTTAATATTCATCTCTTACAATAATTTCTACATCTATTTCAATCAATTTATTTTCTAGTGCATAATATTCTGTATTTAAATCTTTGTACAAACATCATAGCCTATGCTTACACAAATACAGATACTATACCTACCTTACACACAGTAGATTTGAATAGTTCTCTACATAAATATATTCATATGTTTTAATATAACCTAATTGCATCATAAAAAATATCTTTGTCATATAAAATATGTGTGTGCATGCATATCATACACATGTATATCATAGGAGAAACACTTGTGAGTACAACATATTATAGACTAATGATCCTACAATCATAGTGAATAAAAGAATTGGCCTTTAAACAAAGGACTACATTTATGATGTGTTCAAGAGTACTAGTCAAAAAGAGATGTGTATGTATTCTGCTAGTATTACTA
Organism: Typhlomys cinereus; assembly: GCA_023101885.1. NCBI lineage: Eukaryota > Metazoa > Chordata > Mammalia > Rodentia > Platacanthomyidae > Typhlomys > Typhlomys cinereus. The sequence continues at coordinate 2,527,148 of JALPQD010000170.1, forward strand.
TGACATTCTTTTTAGCTACAACTTTAATTTTATAAGTATAAGAATATTCTCTAAAATAATGACACAAACTATATTATGTGAATTAAATTAGTAGCAAGCCAGTTTATCACTGTGAAGATCTGTGCTCTGTGTATGACTATACGTTCTGGACCTTTATGGGACTGGTGACATAATAACCTCTCATAACCTATCCCCACAGAAGTAAAACATGGTACAGATCTTCACAACTTGAAGAACATCAGTAGGCATCATGAGATCATGGGACAAACAGCTAAGTTCACAACCAACTGTTAACAAAAGTACAGGTAAATGGGGCCCAGAACCAAGCAACAGATGGTATCAAATTTTCTCAACAATTATTAGCCTTAAATTGAAAGCACTTTTCCCAATGCTAAAATGGTTGAGGACTCATCAGGGAGATTAAAAAAAAAAAAAAACCTGCCAGGAAATACTGACAGATAAGATGCACATATGGACAACATATCACATGGGCTTATTAAACATTGTTGATTTTCTTTAATAGAATTGTAGAATTAACAGTTAAAAATATATCATAAATCCTTTGGGGATTTTAGCAAACTACTTATTACGGGGTCTATGAAATTGTACTATAAAATCAATTCTAATTACTATATGTACCATAGCATAGTCAAAGAAGAAAATGAAATGGTAATGGCAATTCGTTATGTATTAAACTGCAAGGATTTTATGATAGGAATGTCTGAGATGTGATGTTATTACAGTTGTTAATTCATTTTTATTGAGGTTCATTGAGAAACGAGCTCAAGACTCATAAAGCTTTTATGGAATAGTTTACACTTCTCATCTCCCAGTTTCAGTCATTCGGTCTTTGCTTATATTGAGTCCTCTCCATACAATGCTCTTTGTTGGGTACCAAAGGAAAACAGTAACAAATAAACTCCATGGAGAAGCTTTGGTGTGATATTAGTTATCATAGTAACATCTATAGTCTCTTTTACTCTTTTTTTTACTAATTATAATATTACGAAGGTAGGGATTGTGCCTATTATTTCACTACAATCTTAATCCAAGCACCTTGAAAATAGCACATTTTCAGTAAATTTTGGCGAATAACCAATAAATCTGCATTCACCTTGACAAGTACATGCATGACAGGGTGAGGTATAGATAATGCAATACAAAATGTAAGTTCACGCTTGACCGCAACAGTTAAAGACAGGTTTTTGTCTGAAATTAGGAAATACTAACAAAAAATCCAGTAATTACTCTTCCCCTGAGAAAATAAAACGGACTTTTTTATTTAAACAAAAAGAAACATACATCGGTGCTGAAGAGGATTCAGTGACTGTAAACAAACTGAGGACTTGCATTTGAAGCCACACAATCCGCAGAAACCATGTGGTTGGTACTTGAAATCGCAGATGTCAGACTGTGTAGACTTCATCCCTAGGGCAGACCTAGGCTAACCTACAAAAATTCTAAGTTCTAGGCTCTTCCTCAATTAACTGAAGGAGAAAATCACTGAATAAGACACCCATCATCAACTTTGAGCCTCCAGATTGCATCGGCAGGGATATGTAGGCCGACACATGTATGTGCCCACATACGTGCAAACAGATATAAACACATGAGCATATCACCTCATCCACACACACAGAGAAATGTGTTTGTCTGGCTTATTTAACTAAGTCAGAACCATATTTTTCATGTTTTATTTGTTGGTTCTTTGTCAGATTCTTAACAATGATTAGATTTTTTAAATTTTATTTATTGTGTGTCCATGTTGCATGTGTGTGTGTGTGTCTGTCTGTCTCTATGTGTGTGTGTATATATATCAGAAGGCACTCTGTGTGCCATTGAGGCCAAAGGGTGACTTCGAGGATATCCTGAATTGCTCTGCTTCCTTTTTGCTTTGTTTTGTGGTTTCTCAGGCTCTGCTTTCCAAGTGAAGGAAGTGCTGTCAGCTGCCATTTTCCCCTGGTGATTTGTGTGGGATCTGAGATCTGAACTCAGGTCCTTCTGCTTATGAGGTAGAGACTTGACTTCTGAGCCATCTCTGTAACCTCTTAATAATTTTTCATTACCCCCCAGTATTACCTTACCTAAACTCCTTTCCCTTTCCAATTGAGAATCTACACCTTTGCAAGTATTCTTCCTATTCTTATGACCTTCTTTTCTATCGACCCACCAACTCCAACAAAGGCTGCATTCCCTGGCATGTGTATGTCTGGGCAGCATGTATCCAGGCAACATCTCTCTGCAGCATAGACAATATGTTAGTGGCAGTACCACTGATGTCCCCTTCACCAGACAGCAGTGACTATCAATACTCCCTCAGAGGGAGTGAAGGTCACAGTGGCGAGCCCTTCTCTCATCTCTGTGGCAAAGCTAATGAATCAACAAGTTCTGTGAGTGTGTACAGGTGAACACAGCTTCAGGAAATGATGAATGCAGTAACCTTATGTCCAAGAGATGCTGCTTGGTGTTGTTTCTCTTCCAGTCTACTTCTCGCATGTTTTCCTCCACCTCTGAGAAGCTGCCTGAGTGTTAGAGTGGCAGGATGGGAAATATTCAGATGTCCTTTATACAGTCAAGTACTCCACATTCAATTACTTTCTGCACTTTGACAGTTGTGATTTGTTGTATTAATCATTGTCCACAAAAAAGTCCTCTGTGGGGCTGGAGAGGTGGTTTAGGGGTTAAGCCTCCGCCTTGCAAGCGGAAGGTCCTGAGTTTAGATCCCAGATCCCACGTATAGACGCCAGGCGGAAGCGGGGGCGGCCTGCGCTTCTGGTCCTGGTAGGGCGGAGCCTGTGAATCCTGGGGCAGAGTAAACAAGGAGGAGGTGGAGGCGTCCATGGTGGTTCCCGAATTCGTCAGTGGTTCTACACACACACACACAGACACACACACGCACATACATACGCACATGCGCACAGTTGAATAAATAATAATAATAATAATAATTTTTTTAAAAAGTCCTCTGTGAGTAAAGAATGACAGTTGCAATAATCTGTAAAGTTGGAGGATGGTACTTAGTAGGGAATTTGGTGGCATGTCCATTCAGCAAGCAATGCAATTGTTCTCTTCCAGGGCTTAAGGTGAGTCCATCCACAGGTTCTTAGCCAAGAGTACAGTAACCAGGCATGGGCTCCTTTTTGACCTGGTGTTAAGTGTAATTGGAAGCAGTTAGTTGTCTCCGTAATATTCATTCCACTAATTCTCTGGTAGGCACCTCTTACCTGGCTAGTACTTACTTTTAGTTTACAGATTTCATAGCTGGCAAGTGAGGAAGTGCTGTCTTGGCTTTTCTCTACCATGAGTTTGCATATTACTTTCTGGTATTATGCAGCTAGCTAGCAAGGAGCACATCCTTTTAAAGAAACAAAACTTAATGCCAAGACTTAGAGTACATTGAAATGCACATGGAATTTATTTGATTGTTAATTCAAAATTACATAATTCTAACTAAATCTTGAATCATACAACTGCAGGTGAATTTCCAATACAGAGTAGAAATCCAGAATCTGTCATTTACAAAATTTTCTTGAAAGTCATGGAGATCATAAAACACATTTCACACTTCTCACATTGTCCTATCATAGCATTAACTTTACTCAGTTGCCCAAAGATGTAAATCCTTAACTTGAATTTGGAATGATGAAGAGAATAATACTTTCCACAAGGGAAAACTGATAGTATCAATAGAATGACTATTGTGCATAAATGATCTTTTATCAGCTTCAAAATGATATCACAAATATAGAAACTGATGAGCTTACTTAGACAAATACAAAGTAATCCATTAGTTGCTAAAGAAATTATTAAATACAGTCATATAACATGACTCATAGAAGAGTGTTATAACAACTTTCTTATTTATGTAAATGATCCAAAATCATTCTAAAGCATCACTCCCAGCTATGAGTATAATATTGTCTTTTGTATTAAAAGAAGACAAGGGGCCAAGAAGATGACTGAGCAGCTAGAGTGCTTGATGCTCTGAAATCTAAAGAATTGAATCCCATGTTAAAGCCAGAGGCAATGGTGTATAATTCCTGTGACTCTAAGGGAAACGAGAGGCAGAAATCTCCAGAAACTAACAGGCTAGCCAGTCTGCCCATGGAGGAACAGTGAAAAGTCTGTCTCAAATAAGGCTGAAAGATGAAGTACGAAACCCGACAATTGTTCTCTGACTTCCCTGAGGATTTATGTTTTGCACTATTCCTATTTCTCCTACTTTCTGTTTCGTTTATTCTTTATAAGCTTTGCCAACACAGCTACTGACACGTAGCAACAGATGGATTTTTAATACAACTGCTCTTTCTGAAAATCAGAATACAAAGATGATTCAATATTGAGAGGTCAGACTATGCTTTGAAGGGAGCTAAGTCTAGACAACAGTAATGCTGAATCTATACCAAGCAAACTGAAAATTAAGTGTTTCTGCAATATGTCAAATCCCGAAACCTCTATCTTACTTTTCAAGTAACAAAACTATATCCTTATCTGTGATACATGTGCTAGATTTGAAGTGTTATTGCCAGTGTCTGAATAATGATGTCATCAGAGATTCAATCAAAAAATAGAAATTGTATTGATGTCTATATGGCATTTTATTCTTAGATGCAGTACATGTGCAAATCAGTAATCCTCCAACTTGCTCTCTACAAATACTTAATGGGATAGCAATAGTTATAAATGCTGGTTTCCTTAAGTATAAATTGAAACCCCCATGAAAAACTTTTTTAAGTTTTATCAGTACAGATGTAAATTTAGAATAAATTTTCATAGTTACATTATTGTAGTTTACTTTTAGTTATGCTTGTTTATGTCAATAAAAGTTATACCTGAAGCATTCATTTGTATAGGATATTGGATTATAAAGAAAAACAAATCAAGTGCAGAAAAATGTTACAATGGAAAGTTTGTTAGATAATGAGTGGAAATGAGAGGAATAAAGGAGAGAATCAGGAGAACTGAATTTAATTAATTACATTCTTTAATATTAATACTATTAGTATTATAATACTATAATATTAATACTATTATATATTAATATATAATATTATAATAACATGTTAATACTATTAATTCTGCATATTTTATTTTAAAGAATAAGAGCAAACTTTGTTTCTTATAATGGGCATTTACTTGAACAAGATACTTGATTTTATGTCATCTTTCATCTATGGATATACACTGTATGACAGAAGACATTTTTTAATGGCTATCAATCACTTTGTGTATGAAATACTTTGAAAAGATGCAGAGTACAGGATAGCAAGATGACTCTGTGGATAAAAGCACTTGCCCAAAAGTCGAACAATTTAAGTTCAATCCCTCAAAACCCCATGCTGCAAGGAGAGAAATTTCAAAGTTGTCCTCTGAACTACACATATTCTCTCTCTCTCTCATCAGCAAAATTTTCCTTTAAATTGGCAAAGTTCCATATTTTTTATTCTCATAAAATTGAGGAAAAGTAAACAAAGGGAGGAAGCAGCCTTAATGTAAAACTCATGTATACACTTAGGATCAATACTAAATTTTTCATTGGAAAAGTAGAAGTGGTGTTGAATTATATTTCAAAAATGAATGTTAAAATTCAAGAATGTGAATGTGTTTTAGCCACAAAACCTGAAGTTGATGTCCTAGGTGTTTAGCAAAATTGGAGAAATAATTGAAAACACATATTTCACAATTTACAACAGTAATAAATATCTGAAGATCAATCTTTTTGTCTCTGACATTCCTGTCGAAAGCACTGTGCTCATCAGTAGGTACTAACTACAGAGCTTCCCACTGGCAAAAAAAAAAGATGAAAGAGAATGTGTTATAGTCAAACCTGTAGGGTATGTTTGCAGAGTTCTGCAGATGCATTCATCTGAATTTGTGTTCCTTATATGTGAAATACTAGCATATGTTCTGCTAAAACCTGTGAGGTACTTTCGTAAAATGATCCCCTTGCTTTCATCTGAATACGAATTTGGACAATTTCTGAAGTACGGTGCAGATGGATTATAATTTACAAGTTTATTAGCTTAACAAACAACTTCATGGTACCTTATTTTTGCCTCTTCCACTTCTCTTCTAACCATAAGCAGGTTTTCTTCAACTTGAACATATGGAATGTAACTGTAATTGTTTTTCTGTGCATCGTTCTCTGTTATTTCCATCATTTCACTTATACATATGTCTGTCTATCCCCCCTCCCTCCAGAATGTGGTTGACATTTTCTGTTTGCTTGGTTAATATTTTTGAATTGGGTGCTGAGCATGGGTTCTATCTTAGTACTGAAGTCATTTAAAGGAGGGCCAAACATTGTTCTGACATGTAATTAAGTTACTACCAATCAGGTAGACACTTGTAAACTTGCTCTAAATTTCATTAAGGCACTGAAGAATAACTTTAGTCTAGGGCTAATTTAAGGCATTACAAAGGCAGCCAATTTCTGATTAGTCTCTCCAGTAACTCATGCATTTCAAGTTTACTGTCATGTGGTGGGAACATGAATTTTGCAGTATGTTGCAAATTGTGCTTTACTTTCTAGTGTTCATTTCTACTTTGGACAATTACCTTCCATGTAGGTATAAAGCAGTACTCCCCACCTCAATTTTTCCTTCACTGTGCACTGTTTTCCTGTGTTCTTGCACTGCAAACATTCTCAGTATTTTGCACACTCTTAATTCTGGGCTGTGATTCCGTAGCTCAGCAAGACTGTCCTGTTGAGCTTTCCACTCAGGCAGGAATTGAGTCAACTGTCAGGATCACCTTGAGTGTCTGTCCATTTCCACGCTTTCTGTCATCTTCCCAATGTCTGAAATCAAAGATCCTTGAGACAGAATGATAAATCCGTTCCTATAATTCCAACTTGCAAAGAAGGATGTATAATCCTCAAATCTTGTTTATCTTCATTAAGGGAGCTGGCCAGATCTCTCAGCACTTAAGGCATCTGCTCACAAAACTGGTGACCTGAGATAAATTCACAGAATTCCACATGGTGGCAGGGGCGAACTGACTTCTGAAAGTATCTATCTGATCTCCACCTATATGCAACGTCAAACATTTTCTCCTTCTCTCTCTCTCCCTCCCTCTCTAAATAAGCAGATGGTAAAACGTTATCTCCATGAAGTGTATATGCCTCAAAGACCCAAGTGAATACTATTCTATCTCTACCACTAAAACTCCTTCTTTTATACCTTGAGGACAAAGTTAGATTAAGCAATAGATTTTTCCAAATGAAGAAATTGTTTCCTGTGAGTTCTCAAGAGCTAGAGAATTATACATGAGTTTCTGAAGATGAGAAAATTTTAGAACAATCAAAATCCATCTTTCAAAACCCTTCTGCAAGGATGAATTATGTGCTGAAATTTGCAAAGAACATTTGCTAGTGATAATCTCACAAGGATACATATCCCTATTTCATTGAAAGACTGTGACTATAATTGTCTTGTTCAGCTTTTTCTCTTACCAGGAGTAAAATTTTGTTGAGTTTGTCAAATATGATTTGTTCATTTCTAAAGCCTGAGAATAACTACCAATGGTTTTTCTGTCCCCACTTTTAAAACTTCAGAAGGATCTGTCACTCATTAAACATAGGATTCTAGGATTTCAACAATTTTGACTAACATTTGACATTTCTCATTAAAATAAGACTGTCTATTCTATATAAGTTCCATCTCCTGTGGACCTAATATGATTTGAAAGGAAACAAACCTTATAGTTTAATTTAAAAGGAGAAAATACTACAAATGAGTATGTAAATTCAAAACTATGGTTTCCAAGTCAGCAAAGCATATGAAACTTTCTTGGGTAAAAGAGATTAACCACATAGAGAGAATCTTCTACATTAATTTCCCTCAAATCAGAGATGATAGTAATAGTTACTTGTATTATGGCTAAACTAAGCTGGAATATTCTCCCCACACAGGAATTGTTTTTCATATAAATTTGCCTAAGTTCACTAGCAAAATAAAAATTAAAATAGAAATATTGTGTTTACAGGTCCATATACATTTTCAGCATTATGATGATCCATTCACCATAAGTTTTTCACAGTATTACCTGAGTCAGGAATGGAGACATGAAGCACAACACAGAAAAATTCCGTATTTCTTCCCAGGTAAGAGCTATTAGGATATATATGATTTCTATCTACAAGAAGCCCAGTGACATGTACTGAAAACTTTTTTGCTGGAGATGGGCTTTAAAGACATAATTGGAGAATGGGGGAATATGTCTTTATCAATGATGGATGATGTCCATGGATGATGTCATAAATTCAGTGATCTTTTGAAGCACAGCTACATCAAGTGAGTCATTGATGGCAAGACACTTAAGGTTGCAATGTATCTGTTTCCCACATATGATGAAGTGAGCTGAATGCTATGAATTTCTCCCTCATCAAAGAAACAAGGGGTCAAGGGACCCGAACCCACACCTGTGTAACCATAAGTCAAATTCTATCATTTCTCTTGTAGGTTGATTGTGAAATGTTTTTTATGAAAGCAAGGGGCAAACTAACATACAAATGATTTCATAATCTGTGGAGATTTTTCTTCAACCAAACATCTGGATTCTAATCACTTAAAAGTTATTGAGCACCCTCTTTCTCCAGTAGCAGAATTTCTGCTACCAAAAGACAACAAATGTTACTGACATCTCATTACTCATAGTTTATTGTGGTGAATTCTGAAAATCCTACTTGTAAGCAGCCAGCAGACGAGAACAGGCTGGTCCACAGATGTTTCTCCCTCTATCAGCTCATTCACTGCCACAGACTTGCTGACTCTTGCTATTAATATTGCTAATTATATCTCAATATCAAGATCTTTATATCTTAAGGAAACATGTGAAGTCTATCTTTTAACTGTCTTTTGGCCCTCTGGGATAGGATGCTGTTAGAGACTGTTGGGGTAACTGTCTTTAGACACTTCATTAATAAAACTTTGACCAGATGGAATTTAACATGACATCATCAAAATGAAGGTAAATATAGTAGTGTCTCTCTACTTCTAGACACTTCCATTTGTGACATATAGACATGTATGAGCAAGGACTTTCTTTTAACTTATGCTATTTATTTCCTTTAAACCTGAATTAATACATTTTACTGTTAAAAGTAAATGATAGCTTACATTAAAAATGCAATCTGAGCTGGGGAAATGTCTCAGTTATTAAAGTCCCTGACTCAAAAGCAGAAGGACCCAAATTCGGATCCCCAGATTCCATATGAGAATGCTTAGACAATATGGCACCAGCTTGTAATTCCAGCCTTGATAGCCACTGTCTGGATAACCTCCTTTGTAAATATTATTTCCATTCCTGCCACTTGTCATGTTGAGTACAGTATCAATACTGACTCAGTCTTTCACCCATATCACATCAGTCAACGGTTCTTTCAGGTTTTTTTTCTTTAAACTGTACTTTAATTCGAATAGCTTCTCTCCACCTCCGCTGGGAAAAAGGCCTCTCCTCTAAGACTATCTTGTCTCTGACCTGGAATATGTAAAGTATTTCTTTTTTTCCCATTCCTTCTTTCAGTTTTTTGCTCCCCCAACATATCCAAATACTTTAAGAACACTGTTAGCAATCCATTACTAGTGTTCGTGTTATTATGAATTAAGGAGAGATGTTTACATGTGTCAATAATAGCCTTTCTATTCCTCCATCATCTAATCTCATCATCCCACTGACCTCTTGTTCTCTCTGTAGCTCATTCTTTGTGAAACATAATCTTGCTACATAGTGCAGAATGGTCTTGAGTTCACAATTCACTCTCCTGGGTCTCCTGATTACTGGGATTACAAACCTAACCTGCCACATCTAGCTTCCATTACAGTGCTGAATGCTCATAGGTTTTATGCATATTCAACCTGTTAACAACTGATGAAAGGGAAAAACAGATAAAATTATAACAAAGGAGAGAACCCATCATTTCTTATGAGTGGTATGATTTCCTAGAGGAAAATATGTCAAAATGTATTATTATCACACCTACTTGTCAATTTATATAGCACCATTGTTTTATAAACATAAAATTTTACACATACAAATAATGTTCTTGGATGTATACCAACAACTTACAGTTTTGAAAATATGTAAAAGTCCCAAATTTGACCATTATGCATGTAAAGCTACACTAGCTTCACAGGTGATTACACAAATCTATGTTCCCATTAGTAATACATCAAGACAATGTAGGTGCACATTTTCTATGGCACTTCCATTTGCAGACTGTTACTGTAATAGGCTGAGAATACATTACATCACCCTACTACTACCTTCCTTAGAAGAGTCATGATCACTAATGTTCTTGAATAGCATTTAGAACATTGATCATATGAGTTTCACTACTGCATTGTACATAATATGATGAGTTTCAGGTTTCTATTAAATTATTGAAATTTCTTACTCATTTAAAAGGTTACACATGCATCATTGGCATTAACAGTTTGTTAGAAATTTTCTCGTTTTCCCCTGCACTGTTATTGCTTAATTTAAAGGAGAGCTTTAAGAATTTAATCTTATAATAAATTTACAGGCATCACTTTTAATTTTATGAACTCAGAATTGTACCATGATTTAATGTTCTCCTGTAATTTTAACTGAGATTTTTGAAGTACATTTTTTACTTAATTTTTATGAAAACTGAATTCATTTTGGAATTAATATCATTGAATAACAAAGATCATGCTTTTCAATGAATGTACTTTTGGGTTAGTTTTTACATTATGTCTTCTACATCCCGCTGTTCTGGATCCACTCCTTCTAATTTTGCAGAAGGCCACCAATTCAGTTGTGACCAACCCTTTGGCATGGATCCTGTTGCACCTGGAATCTGTAATAAATGATAAATGCCACAAAACAGCTACATTTACAGTCATAGTATAGTAAAGGAACAGTAAAGGAAACTCCTTATAACTCAAAATATGTTACTACTAAGAGTTTGAATAGGCTGGATGGACAAAATGACTTTTGAAGATATAGCTCAACAATCCAGTTTTGGAAACTGTCAACACAAACTTCTGCTACTTGTCCCGAAAGAATAGAAATAACAAGGTAAGTTGAATTCTAAGTATTTTCAACATAGTGACACAACTAGTTTGTCAAGTTGTCTTCTGCTAAAGGACAGAACTACTCTTCCTGAATATATTTTCCCATATTACAGCAGTAGTTATATATTGATACACCGTTGAGAGAACTAGAATCTAACAATAAGGTTTAGGCAACAGAAATATTGTGCATATATAGTTAATTTATATATAATTAATTTATTAAATATATATTTAGTGAAAGTGTGTGTGTGTACAATTGTACATTGTTTAATTGAGATGTATCCATTCTATGAAGTTCATCATTAGGTATATGAACATGATAGCAGATAAAAAGGAAAGTTTTGTTGAAATGGCCAAGGTAAGTGGTTTATATGAATCTAAAGTTCAGTAGGGACGTGTAGTAAACATTCTGAATTCATGTTGTATGAAATTTTTTTTCATTTTTTATTTTTTTAGCTTTCATATATGAACACAAGAAATTTATAATATTTTTACACATTAATCCCCAAACCAATCCCCACTCCTTTTCCAATTATTATAAACCTTCTTCTTCCCTGCCAGCCTCCCTTCTTTTCGCATGTGTAGTGTGATGAGCTTCATCTTTATCCTAGGTGTCTACTCCATGCATGTGGGCGGAGCAAGCTGTGCTCTGACATTAGTATTTGAGTCTCATTCAACTATGTGTTAGAAGCAGTAGAATTTAAGACTTCATCAATGGAATTTGTGATAAACCTCCATGAAGTTATTTTACTTTCACTGAAGAAGAAGGGAATGCACAAAAACCAATTTCAAGACAAAACTCTTATTACAGTCATAAGCTCAAACTTGAAAGCACTATATTCTTATTCATAATACAGGGCAATGGAATTCTACTTGATCTCCCAAACTACACCACTAATTAGCAATTTTCTGCTCTTCTGGTCTTTTGGCATGCAGACACAGACATATTGATCTGTTTTTGAAGTATCAATTTGCAGTAAAGTGTCTAATGGTGTTGCAATATCCAGTACTTTTTGATAGTGAGAAATGAAGTTATTACTATATCCACTTCAGTATCATGAAGTAAGATAAATCTTTATCCCTTGATACCTCAAAATAAAATAAATCACTACTGTAAATATCCATCTTGGTGGATGATAGAGAGATAGGATAGATAGATAGATAGATAGATAAATAGATACATAGACATAGATAGATAGAATGAATAAGAGATAAACACACAGCCAAGATAATTTTCATTACAAATTAAATAAATATTGTGACATAGCCAGACAAAATATAATTTACAAAATTTTATATGAATTGAAGTGCATAAAGATGATTTTGTATATAACTGTGATTAACAATACCAGAGGTTTAAATAGACCCACAGGAGGAAGGTTGAAACTCTTACTGAGACTAGACAGCAAGTGGTTTGCTGCTTTAGAATTTATTAAGAATTTTTTTAAGTCTACTTAAAAAATGATGGGAAACAATGCAAATGTTTTAAGCAAGAGAACATTAAAACCTTACATGTTCTTAGTCACTGTTTATTCCCTCAGTCCACTTGGAGCACTGTGATTTATAAGCCACAGACTGTAATACTAGAGCGTGGAGGATAGAAAGTTCAAGATGAAATTGTCAGCTGACTCAGTATCTGAAACGCTGTTCCTTGTAGATGACATCTTCCATGTGTCCTGAGCTCCCTCAGGACCCTTTATGAAGAAATGAGCCCATTATTGAGGATTGATCTGAACAAACTACTCACATTCCAAAGACTATGGATGTAACACTACCACATGAGGGTTATCTTCAACATATTCTTCAGTAGAAATATCACTGAGAATGGCATTCTAAAAAGTAAGGAAGTTCTTACAATACTTCAGCAAGAAATGGTGCTGTAATGGGCAATAGTTAACATTTAGTATTTGGTCAAACAAATTTTTATAATTCTTATACTTCATAGTTTGTTAAAAAAATTTTTCTAAATTGTTTTAGCTGTTATTGAACACATTAATAAAAATTCCTTACTATTTAATTAAAATAACATCCATCCCTTTCATTTATTCGTTGCTATTTAATTCACAGAAATGTAGTGCCCTGTTCCCCCTAAAAAAAGGGATTTTGATACAATGTATTAACATATACATTTTTAAAAACACGTTATTGAAAAAGGTAAACTATTCAAAATCACATTCAGAAAAAGAACCACTTGAGAACATTGAGAAGAGGAGAAAGTAAACTGCGTCCTTGTGATCAGCAAGAAAGGTTTTGGAAATAACTTCAGAGCTTCCTAGTGGTAGGAAACAGAGAATTTGCCCAACCACCTCTGCTATACTGTTAATATGCCAAGTTGTTGATATGCTTTTGAAAACTTATCTCTCTTTGCTTAGTCATCAAAATTTTATTACATGCTCAAATTTTTCTTATTTTTGTTATTGAATTGAAGTTTCAACAATAAAGATCCCCCAGTGAATGCACCTTTTCAAGCACAGAGCAACTCATTTCCGATAAATTTGAAAGAGAAGAAAAGCAAAGTAGTTTGTCTGTAATTCAAAGCTGATGGTTTACATTAGATTACTTTTTTGGGAGGGAAAAGAGAGCAAATCTTTGGTTGTAGTGATTAAAAAACATGAAATCAAATAAAATGCATATTCAGTGCAGCATTCAAAGAAAAATATGAGAATTAATATTAATGGTCTTTTTGTGATTATTTCAAGTCAAGATGGAAAATATTTGCACCTGAAGTGCTAGAATGCAAATCATAGGAGAGCTTTTTTGAAACTCTATCGGCTACCAACACAGCTTATGTTTTTATTTTGCTCATATTTCACTCAAACATCTCAGACACTGTCATTTTCCTTAACAATTAACATCTTAGTGAATATAAAAACTGAGGAGTCTTGTTTAATTTTCACTTTAGTTTTCTCTTCAGTAAAACTTAAAATTTCATCAACTCTCATTATATGGTTAAGGATCCAGAGACAAAGAGAAGACTAAGATGATAAGAAATAATTTAAACTTGCAGATTTTAATAGAGAAGACATAATCCAGGGGCATTCTGTAACAATTATACTTTAAAATATATTTCTTTGCTTTCTGCTTCACTGCATTTAGGCTATACTCATGTGCATAAATATCTAGGGTGAAATGGAAAGACCAAATCATTGATTCAATCATTCACTCAGGTTTCTTTCAAGAATAAGCAGAGATAATACACTGGTGATTTAGGACTTGACATTTGGCATCTCCTTTAGTTGAAGCGCTGAAATATCTAGTTAGAAATTTTCTTGTTACATTGCTGAAAGTACATTCTAAATGATGTAATGGCAAAAGTTAATTAAACTTTAAGCAATTGTATATAGTAAAAATGAAATGTCTTGTATTTTTATTTAGAAGGAAGGAAAAACATAAAGGGTCATTGTGGAAGCAGAACGAAACGGCACAGATTCATACCTAGGGCCTTGTGATTGGGTTTGGCATTGGCTGCTGTGCTGTCTTCGGCCTTGTGCTCAGCATATCACATGCATAAATAAGATGTTCTGTGCTTACCAGGGATGGCTCAGGTTAGAGGCTTGCTATATCTAGCTTCAGTTTCCTTTTAGGGGGAAGGTTTACAGGACATTCAATGAGTACAATTAAAATTGCCTGATAGTCTCCCAATTCTTGGCTCTGCCTCTACCAGACTATGAACACAGCGCTTAGAATACTTTATGTCTCCATGGTTTCACTTCTAAGACATGGAAATAAATGGTGTTGGCACTATGTCATTATGTCATCCTTAACCTTGATGGAATTCAGAATCACTGAAAACACACCTATGTGTCTGTGAAGGAGTTTGTAGCTGGAGTTAACTGTAGTAGGAAAACTCATTCTAAACAAAAAGGAGAAAATAAGCTGAATACCGGCACTCATCTCCCTTTTCCTAACCCACTGGACACAAAGTAACTGGCTTCCTATTCTGAGGATGCATAGAAAACTAACCTCATGTGCCACAAACTTTGAAGGAATGCTAGAAGAAGAGCAATTATGACTGCTTTGTTCTTTGCAGTAGTTCCCACACCCTTAGGATTCATTTTTGTCTCTTTATTCAGAAGTTACATGGAAATTAACTAATCCTTATATTTAGTTCTCACAGAGTCCAGTAAACTTCCAGTGTACTCCAGATATTGTGCCATTTCCCTATTTGTATGTCTCTCCTTTTTTTTTTTTGAGTTCTCCCTACTGGGCTATATATCTGCATTCTGCAATTCTCCAGATGTTTCTGTTCCCAAGATCTATTTGCTTACCCAAGAATATCACCACGGGACATTGTCAGGCTTATTCCTACAGATTATAGCAAGAGCGATCCACGAGGGAGTCGAGGATTTTCTGAACTTGGGAGTAGAGAACATCTGTTAGTGAGCAAGACAGGTTGGGAAATAAGGCAGGAATCGTGATCAGGGCATGGAATGAAGGGACTTGGGCCGTCATGCTGAGGAGCACTGCTTTGTTCTGAGAATTCAAAGAGTAACACGCAGTCTCTAAAATCAGAGATGCCAGGTTTGCTTTGGTCATTCCCAGAGATAACATCAACGGTTGGACTAGCGAAGACTACACAGCTCAGAACTTCTCAGGGTCGTTGTTCATTCTGTTCTTCCAGGTCTCCCACTTCCCTGTTCATATTGCATTGACCCATATTCAGGAGGGCTTATGTCCTTCCAGAATGAAAGCTGATTATCAGAGAATCTTCACCCTTGAAAACGTCTAAGATAACATGCTAATTTTCTGAATCAGACACGTATAGTATAATTTTCTCTGATGTGTGAAACGGTTACAGGAGCATGTGCAATACCCAGCAGGAGAGAAAAAGGACTACAGAGTGTTTTAGAGGGAAAGTGCTTTAAGGAGATAAATTGGGTTGTTCTGAGAGTACAGCAGTGAGTTAGAATTAAACAAAATCACAGCAAAATAAATCTGCGTGTTTGGTGGAAACAAAGGATAATGATTTGAAGAAGGAAATGGCAAAAGCCACAGAGATGCGGATCTTAGTTACTGAAGGGAAAGCATCCCTAAAAGGACTTTCAAAGACACTATTTTTCCATGCTATAAAATAGCCAAATAAGGATAAACGTTAATTGTCCAAAGAAAGTAAGCAAAGGAAATTGAAATAGATTAGTTCAAACAGTCTGAAATGCATAAAGACATTTCTCAAACTAGTTGCCCTGGATACTGCAGCTGAGGTTGCTAGTTTGAGAAGAAGGAAGGTTAGGCCAAGGTGGTGGCAGTCAGCCTGGTTACCTGCTCTGAGTGAGTACTCTAGGAAAAACAGAAAGAACTGATTTAAAGGCGAGTTAAAATAGAAGTCAGTGTGAGTAAAGTTGAGTCACAGCAAAATCATACTATTTTTCTCTAATAGTTTTAACTTAGTGCTATAATAATCAAATTTAGCCCCACATAATAGAGAACTATATTTTGCCTCTACTGTTTCCCGAATATCTGTGTGATCCCCGCCCATTGTCTTAGTTGTATGTTTTAATCATCTTAACAATTGAGACTGAATTTATTAAATAGAATGTAAGTTGTTGAATACAGAATAATATAAGGTAACATATACATTGCTTTCAGCAAATCTTTAACAAATGTTGTAAGAAGAGATGACAAGTTTCTAACTAGTTCAAAAGAATATCCACCTCCAATAACAAAGTGCACTTTGGAATGGAGACATGTAATGGGGAAGAGTGAGTACGGAGGGGACATAATAACTAAGACTTGAAGCCCCCATTCGCAAGGCTTAAATCTGAGGCATCATTGTACAGGATGGGAGGAAAGAGCAGGTGGAAAGGAGGAGCGCAGGAGCCAGAAGATACAGTTAAAGCTGCAATATGTCACCTTCTATTCATGCCACTCTTGTGACCATCATGAACTCACAGGAATAGCTGTTGCTAGCACTGGGCCTACACAAGAGACAGTTTTGAACGTGGAAGAAAATCCTGGGCTCCACCACTTACTAATGAATGGTTGGCAACAATCTGATTCGGGGGGGGGGGTACACAACATTCAGTGAATCCCACCTGACTCCAAAAGAGAATTCCAACTCATATTCACAATGGCCCCATTGTGTGACTTAATTGGACACAGAAATATAATAAATATGAGGAAGAGATTTATACAGGGAAAGGGGAATAAAAGGAACTTGTAGAAAAATAAAAGAGGATAAGTAGGTAATCACAATGTATCTTATACTAGAATGAAATTGTCAAAGACCAACATTTATTGATGAAAATAATGTGATAGATAATTCTAGAAGCATTAAAAACCATGCTGACTGAGCAAATGATTCTTCCTTTCTATATAGTTTTATTGCTCATTTTTACTTTTATTTGTTTTAACATTTCTTATTTTGGTGTTTCAGTATTTTTTAGTTTTCAATCAGCATTTATGTTTTAATTTACATATAACCCATGTACTTTTCTTCTTTGATCCCCAATCGCTCTTCATTTGACTACTAAAATATTGATATGATTAGCCCTACAAAATATAGAGTACATTTTCCTAAACCAGTGACATATACCTATATGTGACACTCTCACAGGCTATTCAAATGAAGTATAAAAGTATTATCTGTGGATATCATTGGCACTGCTCAAAGTTCAAAATTTAAAAAAGAAATTAAACCACTATCAATGGTATCCTTCAATGAGAATTACTTAAATCACCAAATAAAAGATGCAGACTTACTTCATGGACTAATAAGCAGCTGTCCTTTGACTTCAAGAAGTACATTTTTCCAGATATAAAAATATAAATATATAAAAATGACAGTTGAAGAACATAATCAATCCATCAAATAAATGGAAGCAGTAAACAAATAATGATTCTTATGTGTGAAAAAAAGAGAATTCAAACCAGAACTACAAAGATTCGAGGGGCCAATACTGTAAATAAAAAGAATAATTAAGACACTATAACAATTATAAAGATTCAAACACTGAATCAAAAACAAATACTAGCATTAAAAGATTCCTTCAACCCCTCCTCAGATAGTAACTTGTTCTTTCAAGCAAAAAAAAAAAAAATGTAGAAACTTCACATCTAAATGATCGGCTGGATTTAAATATATCCATAACATATTAGATAAAAAAAAACAGGGATGAAACAATTCGTATTAGATACAAGTATAAACTTTCCTAAAACTGATCATATTATATGTCATAGAAAAAAATTAGCAAATAAGTTTTTCCCAAACTCCCTTGTAGTTCCAAACTAGAGATTGTTCTTTGAACAAACTGGTTATTGAAAGAACTGGCTCTTTGAAAAAAATAACAAGATTGATAAACTCTTAGACAAGTTAACCAAAACCAGAAGAGAGAAAATCCAAATAAGATTAGAAATGAAAATGGTGCTATCACAAAATTTCCAAGGAAATACAGACAATTATAGTATATATTTCAAAAATTCATAGTTAGAGAAGTATAAAGATATACTTCAAAAATTGTAATCTAATAAATTTGAAAAAACAGAATTTAAATGGATATTTTCAAAACACCTTACTAAATTTGAATCAGGATAAATTCAATTATTTAAAGTCACATAAATAGTAACACAATGAAAACAGGAATCACAAATCTCCCACCATAAAAAACCCAGAAACAGAGGGATTCAGTGCAGAATTCTACTAGATATTTAAGAAACAGCTAACAAAACCACTCCTCAAATTATTCCAAAAAACTGGAAAAGGAAGAATTTCAAACTCTTTTGGTGAAATCAGTATTATACTGATCCTAAAAAAAAATAGAGTCACAACAAAAAATAACCTAATCTCATTGATAAATACAGATGTCAAAATTCTCAATGAAATACTAGCAGACAGAATTCAAAGAAATATTTTTAAAAATTATTCATTATTACCAGATTGGGTGTATTTCAACAAAAGTTGGTTCAGAGTATGCAAATCAATAAATAAAATCCATCATATTAGCAAATGCAAGGACAAAAACCACCTAATCCTTTCATTAAACTTAGAAAAGCTTTTGACAAAATTCAATACTCACTTATGATAAAAGCCTTAGAGAGAACAGGGATGAAAGGAACTTTTATCAACATGAAAATGGGCATATACAACAAGATATACAACAATAGCAAAAATTACCCTAAATGCTGAAAAAACTTGAAATATGCTCACTTTGTTCAGGGACTAGTAAAGGCTGTATGATCTTATTGTGTTTAACATTGTACTTGAAATCTTAGTTAGATCTATAACACAAGAGGAGGAGATAAAAGGGATACAACTTTGAAAAGAAGTCCAGGTATCCCACGTTTTTGGACTGTTAGAATTAATATTGTGAAAATGATCATATTACCAAGAATGATATATAGATTTGATGCAATATTAATCAAATTACAATGTAATTCTTTATATAAATTAATAAATCCAATTTAAAATTCATATGTAATCACAAAAGACCCAGGAGAGCAAAGGAATCCTCAGTTACAAAAACTCTACTACGGGTATTTCCATATTGGATCTTAAACTATACCAGAAAACCACAATAAGTAAAAGCATATGGTACTGGGTCCAAAACATAAAGATCAGTGAGTTAGAATTGAAAACCCTAATATAGGCTCATATACCTATAATAAACTGATATACTCATTAAAGGATGCTTCAGAGATTGGGGGAGGGGACACTGGGGGAAAGGAGGGAAAGGAAGGCACTAAGCAGGGAGGGAACAGGGAGGTCCAGGGAGAGGTGGAGGGAGGGAGGGGACAGGGTTTCCTATTATATTTGTATGAGCAGAAAAATAAAATAAATAAAAATAAACTGACTATATAATAATCAACTAATTATTTTACATAGGTGTTAAAAATTGGAAAAAGGACAGCATCTATAAAAATGATGTTGGTCAAAATTGGATATCTATATGCAGAAGAATGGAACTGGACCCTTTTCTGTCATACTGAATGAAAAATTACTTTGAATGGATCATCAATCCCAATGTTAGACCTGAGACTATAAAACTTCTAAAAGAAAGAATAGGAAATATACTTGAACTGATTGATCCTAATGCACAGGAATAAGGCATACACTCAATAACTGAGATTTCAAGAAATTAAAACAAAGGACAACACACAGAATGGGAGAAAGTCTTCACTAGATAGAAGGCTAATATTCACAATATACAATAAAAAATTTAATATCAAGCAAATGAATCATGTTCACTGCAAATGTGTTTATAATAGCAAAGAAAGGGATTCAGATTAGATGTCCAACAGTAGATTAAATAATAATGAATATGTGGTAAATATACACAATGGAGTACTATTCAGTTGTCAAGAGAAATGAACTGATGAAATTCTCTGATAAATGAATGCAATTGGGAGAAATTATATTCAGTGAGATACCCGAGACACGGAAAGAATGATGCCACATGTACTCCCTTACAAAAGGATACTGGCACTGAAACTTCTTCAGATTGTTACATTCAAATAGATAATTATATATCACCCACAAAATACAAAAGAAAATAAGTCCAGGGTGTAATGGAAGTGCAAACAAAGTAAACAAAACACAACAATTGAACAAGGGATTTATAAGGAAACTATCCAATAAGAGTAAAAGAAGGGGATATGCTAGAGTAAGGGAGTAGAGGAACAACCCAAACAAACAAACAAAAAAGCAAGTAACTCAGGAAAAAAAGTGACCAACCCAGCTGTGACTGCTGTAAGCTCCAATTCTGGGAACAACATCTGGTGGAACTTTGGTCCTTTAAAGGACCCTTGGGCAATTATTGTCCAAATGCATTCTAACCCTCCTTTCTTGTAGTCAAGAACATATGCCTGATACTGAAAACCTATGCAAATAAGAGTGGAAATGTAAAAATAGAGAACAAATGTCTTAGTGTTAACTATAAATATTTGATGACAAACTTTCATATATGCTCTTATTATCTCTCTAGATAAGAAAAGCTGTCAGCACTAAACCAAGATGCCTCCTGTCCAGTTGGAAGATTACTGGAACAAGAAACCACAAGTAACTAGAGAGCAGTGTGACAGCAACCTTGGAATGTCCAGCCTAAAAGAGGCCATAAAAATCTCTTCCTAAGCCATGGATCAGGGAACCTATGGAAAAGAAGGTGGTAAAGTTAGGGAGGTTTTTCTGCCAGTCACGAACTCCAGTCGTGGAATTCTAGTCATGATAAGACTGTTGCATCTTGTAGTTCACTGCAGTGACATCTACCTCCATCAGAACTATACCGTAATTGACATACCAACATTCTTCCTTGGATGGTGAGGATATTAAAGGAATCAACTATGATCATAGAGAATATTTGAGGCAAGTTCTAGACAAGAGAAGGGTACCTTCCCCACATATGTGTTTACCACTGAAGAGTCATACTTGATACCACAGAGTCCTTGCTCCTTTGTGGGTACAGACGCCCTAAAGGGAATCCTGAAGCCGACAGACATAGAGGGACATGAGGGTGGGAGGGATGACTGGGATGGTGAAGGGAGGAGAGTGAGAAGAGGAGAGGAGAAAGAGGAAACGGAGGGGAATATGGACATTATCACATTTTCTGGTATGTGAAAAATTCTCCATAAAAAAGAAAAAAGAACCAGAAAAGAAATTATTAAAAATATTTCCTACATCTTATCCGACTACTTTGGGGTAAAGCTAGAAATCAACAGCAAGAAACCTTCAAAAGTTTCTTGTCAACGCAACTTACACTTACATTAGCATAAATATGAGCTAATGAGGAAATCTAGAAAATGTGAAAATTTTGTAATCAAACAAAAAGAATGGAAAATTTCTCAGAACCTGAGACACAATGAATGCAGTCCAAAGAAGAGAGATTATAGTGAGCCATATTGATTTTAAAAAAGAAATCTCAAATATAACTTAATAAGGTATGACAAGACTCTGATATATAAGTACAAAACAAGTAAAATTGTTGTAATAGCCATAAATAATATTGATTAGTAAGAAATTAATGAAAGAAG
Source organism: Typhlomys cinereus (assembly GCA_023101885.1). NCBI lineage: Eukaryota > Metazoa > Chordata > Mammalia > Rodentia > Platacanthomyidae > Typhlomys > Typhlomys cinereus. The sequence goes on from JALPQD010000170.1 coordinate 2,549,146, forward strand.
CTAAAACACCAATATATAGAATCAATCAGAGTTGGATCTTTGAAAAGATTAACAAGGTTGACAGACACTTAGCCATCTAACAAAAAGAGAGAAGAAACACAAAATTAGAAGGAAGATGATTTAGGAAATATTTGAAAACTTAAATATCAAAAATATGCAAAATCTAAAAAAATGGATGAAATTCTAAATTCATATGGCTTGTGGAAAATAAAGTGAAAGAATAAAAAATATTTGCACAGACATATAACAAGTACTGGCACAAAAGTAGTAATTAAAAGTTCTCACATGAAGAAAAGCCAAAAACCAGAGAATTTGCTTCTGAATTTTACCAAACTTTTACTGATAATATAATACCAATAATCCTCATACTAATCTACAAAATAAAAAAGATGGAGAAACACCAAACAATCTATAAAATCTGTATTATTGTGATAGCAATATTGCCAAAAGACACACAAAAAATACTTTAAAACTCTTTCCTAGTTGAGCAAAGATGAAAAAAAATTCTCAATAAAATACTTGTCAATTGAATTCAAAAAACATTATGGTCATGAATCACAACCAATTTGGTTTCATCCCAGAGATTCAAGTTTTGCTTAGCATAACGAAAAAAATATGTAATATACCATGTAAGTATTGTTTAGGAGGAAAATACCTAAATCATCTTTGTAGTTCTAGAAAAGACATTTGTCAAAGTTCAATGCACCATCACAGTAAAAATCTTAAAGCATTTAGGAATAGACAATATACTTTAACATAAGGTCTCTAGGCAACAATTCTGTGCTGAAATTTATATTAAATGGGAAAAATCAGTATTGTCTCTAAAATATTAAAAAAAAAACAAGAGTCATCAATAAGAAAAGAATGCCTTTGGTGAAATGGAAAATAGAAAATCAAAGTATCCCTATTTCCTGATAACATGATTCCACACTCAAAATGACCTATTATCCCCCACCAGAATACCGTCATATGATTCCTGGTATCGTCCCAAAGGATAGCATGTCCAGTCACAAAGATACATGTTTATAGAAGTGGAGGTACATCTATGTTTGTTTCTGCTGTATTCACAATAGTAAGGAGATAGCAACAATCTAAACATCCATCAACAGATGAGTGGATAATGAAAATGTGATACAAAAGGGATTATTTTGTCACACATGGGAATATTATTTAGCTTATAAATATGAGATCATGAAATTTGCAGGAAATGGATACATCTGAAAAGTCTCATTTTCACTGAGACAATCCAGACCCAGACATACAAACACTACATGGTTTCTCTCATATGATGATCCTTCTTTTAAATTTGTATGCATGTGCATTTGCATTGTTATGAGTGTGTGCATAGATCATGAACTAGAAAGCGAACCATGAAGGGGGGAAAAGAGTTTCTGAGGAATGCCAGGTGAGGAAGAAAATGAGTCATAAGGCATGGAAGTGGAAGGGGATTTTTGTGGAGAAAAAAAAAATACACACACACACATGGATAGAGCTGGCAGACAAGTGGTGAAGTACTAACCAAAACAAAGCATGTATTTCAGTATCCTAGATAATGTTCTAGTAGCTAAATTTCTTGTGAACAGCTTTTGGACTTTGTACATGTGTAAACTTTTGTTTGTCTTCCTGCTTAGCATCAGAAAATATATTGAACAACTGCATGATTAAAGTTAGCATGATTAAAACCCAAAGTGATACAAATTACTTTTTTCTGAGACCAATGGAAGACTTAACAGCAACATAAATAACTTCTGTCCTGGCCAAAACTTACCCCCAGATGTTACCATTCACTGCTGTGAAAGACATTAATTAGCTCTGTGTCTACTCATGCACTCATTCTGCCTCTTTTGGCCGACCTTCTTTAAATCTCCTTGATTCTCTTTTGAACTGGTCTTCATATCTTACTGTCCCTCAGTACTTAGTGTTAAATGAAATCTTTGGCATATATTCAAATTCTGTGTTTGTTTCAGAATCTCATTTTTAACTTTTAAGAATTATACATGAGTAGAAATTTCCTTACATGAAAGCACAAGGAGATTAGTGTGGAACACCACATGTGCTTTTCCTTTCTACAGTTCATTATAAATATGTCTTCACTGGATATATCTGCATGTAACTCACTCCAGATGCCGTTTTGGATCTTTGTTAATTTCTCCAGGTCTAACTTCCTGGAGACTCTCACTGCAGTGTGGCTAAAGAGGAAATGTGTATTTCAGGGAACTAGATGATAGTTATGGTGGGAGTTATCACCTTGACTAATACTGCTCAAGGTTGCTAGGCATTTACAATGAATTGTGTTCACACAGATGGCATCTATGCAGATGATGACCCCTCATTACGTATTCACAAAGATAGCTGAAGTGCAAGCACTTCACTTGTACAAACACGTGTACAAGCACTGTTGTTCATTTCTCTGTATAAAGTAGGAAGAAGAGAGGGGAGGTAACCATGCCCATCTATCCTTTTGAGTTGTGTCAGGCTCCCACTACTACCCTCCCTACACACAGACATTCATATTGTTCTCTCACAGACAGCATGCAGAGACTCAAAATGCAATATCTTCTCATAGCTAGGAACAAAATTTTTTTCTAAGAAATGAATAGCGTATTAATTTAACTTTAAATAAGTGCATAAAATAATTGCTTGCAAATTATTTAGTACAAATTACAGTTAATAAAATCCTGGCATTTGCAAAGCCTTCTATCGTTGTGTGTGCGCTAAAAATAAAATACAGTTCATAGTCCCATATAGAAGTGTTTGCTATTTAAGCAAAAAAAAAAAAAAAAATCATTGCAATTAAGTGGCCCTGGGATTTTTGTGAGGCTTTCTGTAGGCCCAATTTACAATTAAGGACTGAAATATTTTTGTCTTACTAGTTTGGTGAAAAATTTTTTCTTCAAATCACTAATATTTTATTTTTTCATAGGGACATGAATGTTCTATCCCTATTATGAATATCATATCAATCGTTTTGCCATGAAGTTAAAAAGAAAGAAAAACCAATAAAATACAAGAAAATCAATTAAGTTCAAGTGGTAAACAATATAGATATGTATGCATATATAATATACAAACTTTATATATTTATAAAAAAATACACATTGTTTAAAGTTACCATAAAATATTAATTATTTGGGAGGATTCTTTTAAAACAACTTTTAAATTCCAGACTTACTTAGCATATGAGAAAAAATGTCAAGTGTTTCAGAGAACTTGGGAGCTGGCTCAGTTGTTGCTTTGAGGATCTGAATTTGGATTGTCAAGTAAAATTAAGTCTCTGAATACAGGTTATAAACCTAGTTCCGGGGATCTGGGATCCACCTGAATGCCCAAAGTCCCACCAGTTTCCCATACAGGGAACTCCAGGGTCATTGGGTTCTAAACAAAATATAATGTTGAATAGAAGATACACATCATTTACCTCTGGCTTCTACAAAAGTATGCATGCAGAGCTAATCAAAATACAAATAGACATATACATGTATGCTGCATGCACACATGCATACACAGGTATGTGAACACAAATATATATTTCATACATGTCATATATACCTACACCACACACAAACACTACATGTGTGCATATAGATGTAGATATATACACATGACATATGACATGCACGACGTGTACATATCCATATACATAAACATTTATATCACATAGCACATTTGTGAATGCATAGACACATACATTCCTGTATCACACATGCACATCAGCACTACAAATATGCTTAATTGCATTAAGATTATTGGATTAGTTGATGTGTACAATAATACTATTTTCATTAATTTAAGAATAAATAAACATAACATTGTTAGGTTTATTTTCAGTCCGTGGTTTCAGAATTCTTAGACCACAATATACTGCACATGAATGCATTTATCAGAAGATCATGATTTCTTCTCCAGAATGACTCCATTTATAATCTTCTTTTGTCTCCAACCATATAGCAACATATTTTGAAAACTCATTTTTCCTTCTGCAACATGAAATGTCTGCATGTACTTTGAATTTACATTATTGAGATTTTGTGATATATCAAAGATTTTCAGAATATCACAATAAAATAATTCGAGTGTTTCTAAAATTGAAGTAGGTCTAATTTTCCCTTTTTATGAGTGCTATAAAAGTTGATTCTATCACATAATGAAGTTTTGAGAGCTGTATGGGAAAATAATTGAGCAAATTAGCAGATATATATTATAATAGTAAAAAATTCTCAATATTATGTTTCTCTTACAAAACATCATTGATTCAAGATCTTATTGAAACATTCATTGAGTATAATCTCACTAGAATTTTTAATTTGGATTTTCCTTAGAATTTCTGATTTGAGAGGTAGGGCGGAGCCTGTGAATCCCGGGGCAGAGTAAACAAGGAGGAGGTGGAGGCGTCCATGGTTCTACACACACACACATACACACATGTGTGTGCGCACACACACATGCACAATTCAATAAATAAATAAATAAAATTAAAAAAACAAAAAAAATAATTACTGATTTGATATTGTGTTTTCATGATTGCTTGTCATGGTTTGAAATGTGTCCCCTACCATCTCATGTGTTCAGGAATGTCATGGCACCTTTAGGATGTGGAGCCTTGCTAGAAAAAGGCAGATACAGGGGGTGAGCGTCAAGATAGGTAAGTCCCACCCTACTTCTGAGAAGGCCACTTTGTCAGCGGGCAGTCACACATCTTTCAGCCTCCAAGATGTCTGCAGTGACTCCAGCTTCTGCCAGTCAGACATGTAGATTTTACCATGAAATACTGTATCTCTCCTATGAAAGTGAATGCTAAATAAATCTCCCTTTCTCATTAGCTTGCTTGACTTTGGGTGTTCTCTCTCAGCAACAGTAAAGAGAAACTACTACACTGCCAATTTAAAATAACAAACTAGAAAGCTCATAACTCTTGAGCTTGACTTCCAATTATTCATGCTATAAGCTACAACTTTAAAATATTTTGTTTGTTTTAAATGAAAACCTTTATTTTTATTTGTTGATAAATTTTTCTCCTTGACTTTATCATACATGTAAAGAAAACCTTCCAAATCTCTCACCTTTGCTGTCCCCTACTTCCAAACCCCCATCTGCTCTCTCTCCTAGTGTTACTCTCATTTTCTAGCTCCTATTGCTTTGTTTTGTATATACTGGATTCAGACCAGACCTTCTGTAGGGTTCTGTAGCTGGAATCATTTCATAGAGCTTTGGAAGTTCCTCTATGGGCACACTGCTTCCACTGTTAAGATAGTATCAGTCAGCCTGATTCAAGTACTAAACTTTCTATTGCAAGTTGGCTCATTTCAAACTTTCTGGGTATATGGTATGATTGGACTGTGAGTCAGCAAGTAGGTGTGTCACTCATTATCCACATTTTTGTCTTCTATGTGGAAAAACTGCCACCGTTTTTTAGCACCAACTCTCAACACTACACAGCAACAGAAGTTGTCAGTAGCGCTCACTACAATAAGTATGACCCAACACACCTGATTATTGTTTATTATCACTAATCTCTTAATTATTTTATTCAGCTTTAAGTTACTGGGTTTTTTGGTTTGAAAACACACTTTGTTTTGAGGTACCTATGATTTCATACTACAGGGATAAGGTAAATACACCATGATGGCTGATGGGTACATTTTTTTTTTTCTTGATGTAGCATGATGCAGTCCATTTACAAGACTTTTAATTGAGTACTTTGAAAATCTATACAGTTTTTAGAAAAAGTACTGAAACTCTTAAAAAGAAAGATTGTCATATTGTCATCACTGGAAACCACATTAAAACAATGTAGATACAACAAGAGACATTATTAAAAATAATCTCATCTCTATGTAGTATGTGTGAAATATATGTGTAGTAAATAGCCTGAAACTATGTGAAATAATTAATTTTTTCCAACTCTTTGCTTATCATCTTCATTTATCTCTGAATTAAATTGTGTTTTGTGTGTTTTCTATAAAGGAACATGAATAGTAATAGAAGTAATAGTGACTTTATGATGTTTATTTTAAATACCAGGAAACTTGTGAAAAACATTCCACCTCTTAAAAATTCATTTTTTATTTTAAATGCCTATTTTATATCTGCCACATACTCATTAGATAGGAAACTGAAATCCAGAATACATAAAGAACATACAAAAATTTAATGAAAACAAAAATTCAATTAAAATGTATCAATGGCCTTATTGGGCATTTCTTAATATTACAAATTAAAATGACAAATAAATATATTTAAATCTGTAGCCACTGAGAAAATTCATATCAAACCTACAATGAGAAACAATCTAAATCTAATTGCAAAGAGGTATGACAAGTAGTGGTATAAATATAAGTAAAGAACCATGTGCAGCACTGCAAAGAAAACAAATTAGTAAAGATATTGAAAATATGAATGCTCAAATGATATACCTGCTAAGATATACACAAAGGAAAAATTCAGCATGCAAATCAGTTGCTTGTATGTCCATGTTTATTGTGGCATTAATTATAACTGCTAATTCAACAGATAAATGAAGAAAAGTAGCATGAATAATAACCTATCATTAAGTCAAATATAAGAACTAAATCCTGGGCTGCAGACATGACTTTGGGGTGGGGGAGTTAAGCCAATGCCTTGAAAGCAGAAAGACCTGAACCCCACATAAAAACACAGAGCAGAAATAGTGACAGTTGGTATTTCCTGCCCTGGAAGGCAGAGTCTGGGAAACTGGAGAGCAAAACCCAAAGGAGGTAGAGCAATCTAGGAAGAGTCCCAAACTCATCCTTGGTTTCCATGGGAACACACATTGCCACAATGTCCTCTGATTCTCTCTCTCTCTCTCTCTCTCTCTCTCTCTCTCTGCCCCTTCTCTCTCATATATGCACACACACACACACACACACACACATACACACACACACACACACATACACACACTCACACACACACACACACACAAACTAAATAAAAAAGAATCAAAACCATCATATGTAAGCAAATTGATGGAAATTGAAGCCATGGTGTTAGGTAAATAAACCAGGAACAGATAAAAAAGTACTAAATGTTATTTCTCATATATGAAAGAAAAATAAGATTCCCAGAGAAGACAACAGAGAGAGAAAGAGAAGGATGGGGGAATGAGAGGGTGGGTGGACATCGTGAGTCGTAGTCTATACAAGTACTGAAACATCATAGTGAATCAGATCAGTTGTGCAATGATCGTGTTTAAATTTAAAAATTAAACATTAAATCTTTTAAAATTAAAGTGATCTTTTAATGCAAAACTTGGCATATGTCCATTTAGTCTTACATTCACTGAATTATGTAAAAATGTTAATAAATACTTAATAGTTTGTAGTACCTCAAATGCTTTTCTTCATCTAACTGACTCAAAGAAATGCAGGTCTTTCCCCCCATATTTTCACACACACACACACACACACACACACACACACACACACGCAAAAAAAAAAAAAAGAATACAAGATACTAAGTATCTCAATCTGTTTTTGCCTGGATATTACAGTTCGTTGAGGTCAAACTTCTGATTTACCATATTTGAGTTGACATACTTGCTATTTCCACCTGGCCTTTTTAAGTGGGACCTGGGATCCGAAGTAAGAACCTAGGATTTGCAAGGCAGAGTCTTAACCCCTGAGCCATGTCTCTATCCCCAGGAAATATATTTCTATTTAAAGATATGTTATTAAGTATATATTTAAATGTTAATAATATAATGCACAATTATTTAATAATGAGTGAATTCTATGGTTGGCACTTTATTCTCTTTATTGAGACAGGCAGTCATACTTTATTTTTTTAAATCATGTTTTATTATTTATTCGATTGTGCACGCGTGTGTGTGTGTGTGTGTGTGTGTGTGTGTGTGTGTGTGTATGTGTGTAGAACCACAGACGAATTCGGGAACCACCATGGACGCCTCCACCTCCTCCTTGTTTATTCTGCCCCGGATTCACAGGCTCCGCCTACCAGAACCAGAAACACAGGCCACCCTGCTTCCGCCCAGCATCTATACGTGGAGTCTAGGATCTGAACTCAGGACCTTCCACCTGCAAGGCAGAGGCTTAACCCCTGAGCCACCTCTCCAGCCCCCAGGTAGTCATACTTTATTAATCATGACAAAAAGTATGCATACATGTTCTTGTACAGTGTTTAAAATGTCAGAAATTTCTAGTAATTCTTTGGTTTCTAAAGGAATTATTTTCAAAGCAAAATCTTGTTTTTAAGATTTTGAAAACATACTTCCTTTTCTTTCTGATCAAATTGTTGAAAGGTGTTCATACACTTTATTTTGCTTATTATTTTATGTCCTAAATTCAGCCACATCTGGCTTTTGCTCAGTTGCTGAACTTCTCACTGAATGTCTGCTTGGTTATTTTGTTTTGCATCCTTTTTTTGAAGTCGTAACTAAAGTTTCACCATCTTTATATGTGTCCTTGTGTAGGCAATTTAAACTGTCATCCTGTTTCCTCACGAGTTTTATATATATATATATAAAATTGAATATGATAACTGAGATTGGAACATGATAGCTGAGATTAAAAACTGAATTGTACAACAAAATGTTAAACTAAACACAACCACAAAGACAAGATTGCTTTGTTGTAATTGTCCGAGTTTAATTTTGACTGTTGGCAGAATGTATTATAACAATTAGAAGAAAGTAGATGAATAATGCAATACATTTCCTCAACATCTTCAAAAATGTGAGGTATAAGTCATAATGGAAAATGTAATACTGCCTGCTGCAGTTTACGAAAAACATGAAAATATGAATGTTTCTGGACAGAGGTTTTTCCATTAGTAATTTGGTTTGATCACCAATTCTAGTTTAGACGCATCTTTAAACTTAATCCTCTTCAATCTACCCATTTAAAATTCTTTGCTTAAGCAGGGTGTGAGTAAACACACCTATAATCTCTGCAAAAGAAGGATAAGACAAGAGAAATGGGAATTCCAGTCCAATCTGAGCTACATGTTGAGACTCTGTTTTAATGAAAACTCAAGCAAGAAAAAACACACAAAATCTGTTCTTAATTAACTTTGTATTTAGAAATAATTCACCTAGAAATGTACTGTTATGAAATGATTGCAGGAACTAAATCAATGACACATTTTTCTACAAAGAATTTTAAATTACCCATGCCATCATTGTTTGTGGGCCTAATAACTGAGTCTGGAAATAACTTTCACATTTTTTTTTCCTTTTTGTGGTATGTGTTCTCTTATCAACTAAACAAGCACTCTGTCACTGAGAAATAGCCCCAGCCTACTTCCTAATTTTCAATACTCTTGAAACAGAGTATCACTAAGTTGTTCATCCACACACTGAACTCAACTTGGTAAACCAGCAGTCCTGGAACTTGATATTCTTTTGCCTTAACCTTCCAGGTAGCTAAGACCATACACTCCTACCACCAGGAATGATTCAACACATTACATTTTTAAAATGGTGATTCCCAAGCCCTCACTCAGAGTTGCCTGTGGGCCTAGGCACTGGGAGCTTGCAACAGACATTACCTAGAAAAGATTGTGGGAGCCTCTTTAAATCCAAATGTCCACCTCAGATTGAAAAAACGGAAACGACATAAGAGGTCAAAGAAATATGTCACCTCCCCAAATCGCCAACCCCAAACTGCAAATTTCTGCTTAGGATAGCCCCCTTTAATGGCAATCAAGAGAGAAATAATGTTGACTTAAAATTCAAAGATACTTACAAATGTGCTAAAGCGGATTCAAGAGAACATGGATAAATGTTTAATCAAATATGAATACGAACACAAAAAACACAAGAAGGAAGATCAAAAAACAAATAAGCGATTTAACACAATTAGTAAGATAGTTGAAGACCTGAAAACAAATTTAGAAAAACTTAAAAAAGCTCAAATTGATCCACAAGGAAATATAGAAGTACTCAGAAAAGTCCAAATAACACTGGAGCTAAAAACCTCAAGTGGTAAAAACTAAAAATTCAATAGTCTTAAAAACAGAACTGAACACATAGAAGACAGAGTATCACAACTGGAAGCCAAGATGGCTGAAGTTGACAAGTTAATCAAATAAATTTGACTGACATATTTTCAAGTCAATCAAATAAATTTGAAAAATTGAAAAACACGTTCTGAAAAACAGAACATACAGGAACTTTGGGACTCCATCAAAAAGCAAAACCTACTGATCATGGTTATTAATAAGCAGACATACAACACGTAGTCCCATCATGCATAACTAAGAAAATAATAGAGGAAAATTTCCCTAACCTAAGAATGAAGATGCCCATTCAGATTCATGACAAAAAAGAAATATTCCACAACTTATGATACCTTGCACATGAAATATTCATGTTAAAGATAAGATCTTAAGAGCTGTTAGACAGAAGGACCAAATCAAATACAAAGGCAAGACCATCCAAGTAACGACTGACTTTTCAATGCAAACTGTAAATGCTAGAAGGGATTGTAAAGACATAATACAAGCTATGAATGAACACAAATGCCAAAGCCAGATTAATACATATGGCAAAACTCTTGATCTTAATAGAAGATTTTAGAAAAATATTCCATGACAGAAACAGACTAGAGGACTCCATGACTACTAAATGAGGGTCATATGGAGTATTGGAAGGAACACTCAATATAGAAAAGGATAAATAAATCAAATAAGCTTCAGGGAATAAGTAATATCTATATAAGAGCTGATTTAAAGAATATAAATGCAAATATCACAATGTCAATAAAATGACAGGAACCATTGAGCATCTTTCGATAACAATTTAAAATGACAATGGGCTCAACTCCCCAATAAATAGACCCAGATTGGATCCAACATAATGACCCATCAATACTTTATCTCCAAAGGACAGACACTATTTCAGGGTGAAAAGATGGTCAAAGATACTTCAAGCAAATGGAAACTGGAAACAGGCGGGAGTTGACACCTTAATATCAGACAAAATATATCTCAAATTAAAAGATAAAAGTGGTTATTACCTTCTGGTTGAGAGAATATTCTAGCAGGAGGAAACTGCAATACTGAACATACATGCACCAAGCACAGATGTGACACAAATGCCATGGGAAGTTAAACAACTAGTTAACCCAGATACAATGAAAGTAGGAAATGTTAATACCCCATTCATTCCATCGGACATGTCAAAACCAAATAGAGAAAGAAACATTGAAGTCAAATGAAGCCATAGAGAAAATGGATCTTACAGATATTTAGATAACACTTAACCCAAATTCTAACGAATCTCTGCAGTTCATGGAATGTTCTCAAAAATAGACCATATACTTGAGCATAAACAAGCCTCCACAAACATAGAATAATTGAAATCACGCCTTATATATTATGAGACCATCATGGAATAAAGTTAGAAATATATAATAAAGGAAATAAAAGAAAATATGCAAACTCATGGAAGTTAAATAATACATTCTTAAATGAAGAATTCATTACAAGACAAATAAAACAAGAAATTAAGAAATTTGTTGAATCTAATTAAAATGAGGATACAGCCTATCAAAATTTATGGAACATATTAAAAGCAGTTCTGAGGTGAAATTTTATAGAATTAGATAACCACATAAAAATAGAAAGATCACAAATAAATTATGTAATGTTACATTTGAAAACTTTAGAAAAGCAAGAGAAAACCAATCCTAAAGAAATATCCAAGATCCATGCAGAAATAGTTAACTGGATTTGGAAAAATAAAAAAAAAATGCTAAAGAGTTTGTTCTTCGAAAAGATAAATGAAATTGACTGAATAAATAAAGTAAAAAGTAAGAATCTCTAAACCAATAAAATGAACCAGAAATGAAAAAGAGGATATTACAATAGACACAAGAGAAATCCAGAGAACATAAGAACATATTTGAAAATTTTATACTCTACTAAATTGGGCAATCTAAAAGAAATGAATGAATTCTTAAATAAATTCAATTGACTCAAGATGAAATAATTTAAATGAAACAACAACAATGGATGAAATAAACATTGTAATTACAAATCTCCCAACTAAAAAAATGTTCAGGACCAGACAGATTTCACTACAGGGTTTTATCAGACTTTCAAAGAAGAACTAATACTATTACTTCACAAATTATATCATGAAATATGAAAAGAAGCAATATTCCCAAATTCTTTCTATGAGACCAATATTCCTCTGAATCTAAAGCTAAACAAAGACACATCAAAAAAAAAAAAAAGAATTATAGGCCAGTTTCACTAAGGAACACAAGTGCAAAACTCCTTAAGAAAATACATTGAACTTTATTTAGAAACATATCAAAATATTTACACACCATGACCAAATTGAGTTCATTCCAGAAATGCAAAGATGACTTAACATATGTAAATCAAAAATGTGATTCATCATATTAGCAGACTTAAAGACAAAAAACATATGATCATCTCAATATATGCTGAGGTCTTTGACAAAATCTAGTATCCCTTCATAAGAAAACTTCTAAAGAAAAGAAGATGGAGGGGACATATCTCAAAGTAACAAAGACTATATATAACAAGCCTAAGGAAACATCATTCCATATGTAAAAAACCTTAAAGTATTCCTGTTTAAATCTGGAACAACATAAAGGCTGTCCAGCTTTCACCACTCCTGTCGAATATTGTGCTTGAGGTTCAAACCAGAGTAATAAGGTAAGAGAGGGAGTTATAGGGGATACAAAGAGGAAATAAATTATCATTTGCAGATGATATTATTTAATACCTGAGAGGTCCACATGGTTCCAGTAAGAAACTACTTGAAATAACTAATAATTTCAATAAAGTGGCAGGCTACAAATTCGAGGTTCAAAAATCAGTATCAGGCTGGAGAGATGCTTCAGGAGTTAAAGTCCTAAGTTCAGATCCCAGGACCCACATAAAAATGCCAGGCAGAAAGTGCTTTGGCCTGTATTTTTGGCTCTGGTGGGCAAAGCCAGGGAAATCCCAGAGTGAAGCAAAAAAGAGATAGAAGCAATCCAGAATGATTCCTGAAATCACTCTTGGTCCTCCACAGATACACAGTGCCCTCTGATACACACACACACACACACACACACACACACACACACACACACACATTAAAACTAAAAATCAGTGTTCCTCCTATATACCACAGACAAATAAGCCAATAAAGTAATGAGGGTATCAATTTAATTCACTATAGCTTTAAAAAATACTTTGGAATAAATTTATCTGAGGAAAATTAAACAGGATACTAGAAGGTGGAAAAATTTTCCATGCTCATGGATTGGCACAATCAGTATTGTGAAAACAACCATCTTACCAAGGGCAAAATGCAGAAGCATGCAATCCCAAGTAAAATCCCAACACAATTCTTTGCAAAAGTGGAAAATGCAATCTCCAAATACATATGGAAGGAGAAGAAACAATCTTGAGCAAGAAAAGCACTGTTGGATGCATCACTATACCAGATTTTTGACAAAGGTTCCAAACATATGTATTGAGGAAAGTACAGCATCTTCAGGAAAGGGTGCTGGGAAAGGTGCAGGAAGGGTGCTACATATGGAGAATGAAAGTTGATCATTTTTTAAAATTTTTTTTATTATTTATTCAATTGTGCGTGTGTGCGTATGTATGTGTGTGTGTGTGCGCGTGTCTGTGTGTGTAGAACCACGGACGAATTCGGGAACCACCATGGACGCCTCCACCTCCTTCTGCCCCTGGATTCACAGGCTCCGCCCTACCAGGACCAGAAGCGCAGGCCGCTTCTGCTTCCGCCTGGCGTCTATACGTAGGATCTGGGATCATTGCCGCTTACCTTGTATAAAAACTAATTCCAAGTGGATCACAGAGCTCAGATGCAAATTAAATTGCATACCTGTGATACCCTCTTAACCCTGGTTCGATTGGTTGAAGTAAAAAACACAAATAAGAACAAATGTTGCTGAATAAATGTATAAAAGGGAACACTTATTCATTGCTGGTGATAGTGTAAATGGAAATCAATATGGAGATTCCTTAGAAAGATAGAAATTGAACTACCATATGACACAGCTATACAGCTTCTGGGAATAGTCCCAAAAGATTCTATATCTTACTACAAAACACTTGTTCTTCCACGTTCAATGCAACACACTTACAATAAAGGAAAAATTAATCAGACAACATGCCTAACAACAGAGGAATAGATGATGAAACTGTGCTATACATACACTTTGGAATACTATTCAGCTATCAGTAAGGATGAGATTCTTAAATTTTCTGTCAAATGGATGGATCTAGAAAATACAGTATTTGGTGAGTTATTATAGACACAAAAAGATAAACTCCACAGGTTCTCTCTTACATAAGCACTTGTCTGGAATATTTGGCATAGAAATCTGAAGTGATTATGGAGCTTCTATATATGCTAAGTTTATTCTAGTTACTAATGGACTTGAGATGCTTCGGTCATCTGACAATTTCTGTAAGGTGCAATTCAGAGGTAGGTTTGGGTATGTTGACAGTAGAGACTGCCAAGGGTTTGGCGGAGGGTGATATTGCACATAGTTTTGAAATGATTTCTGTGGTGGAAGATCTACAGTGGTGTGATCTTCATAGCCAGGAACTGTGGATTTGGTATGGTTTTAGGATGAAGTGGGGTTAAAAAAAAGAAACAAAAATATCAACCCCTAAAACTTCTGTCTTTGCATTTTATAAGCTACTCTGTGATGTTGCAATTCTACCTATGATTTGGAAATGGTATTTTCTGCATAACTTTTTGTAAAGTATACTCCTATTTTAAATCTTTTTAAGTAATAAAGTTTTGCTATTAAAAATGGCAGTTCCCACTGCTTGATGTTTCTTTGGACAAGGAATAATTACAGCAGTAAGTTGCTATTATCTAGTAAAATAATTCATCCAGAATTTAAGATCTAACAAAATACCATGCATTTTTTTTCAGGATTAAAAGAGTGAAAAAGAACGTTTAGTTATCCTTTTGTAGTTCATTACTGAGATTTCAAAACCAAATTTAGGGAAAGTCTTCAAAACAATCTTTTTCATAAATCATGTTGTGCTTCAAGATGTTTAAAACATTTCCATGTAAGTTCAGGCATTTGAGGGCCTTAATTAACTGCTTGTCATACAGTCTGTAGTTGTTAATCAGATTTGGCGTTTGCCTTATGTTTTGATGAGAAAGTTGCTGCTTTGATTAGAAAGAAAGATTTTTGAGAAAAGTCTATTTTCCCTTATCAAGGGTCATTAAGAACTAAGGCATCCAGCAAAGGACAAGCTGGAACTCATTAGTGGGCTTAATAAAACACTTATGAGGAACGCCATGTACTAAAAGAATGGCTGTATTTATGCGGCCTTTTAAATAAACAAAGCAAAGCCAAAAATTACAAGCAAAATGACATAAAGTAGATTTATTGAAAGGTAAAAGTTGAACTGCTAGGAAAACCACCTGCATATCATTATCCTATCACTGAAATGTTTTTTTCTTCAACGAGATAAACAAGGTCTTTTTAAATTCATTCAGTCCTATGTAACATTTTATTTACTATGAATGATATTTTGGTACTGATTTTCAACTTTGAAATATTTATGATGAAAAATTGTATTACATAGGTGCTTAAATAGCAAAAAATATTTCATAAAATTCTGCAATACTATCATGATTTGGCTTCTCTTCTATACCTAAAAAAGAAGTTTGGAATTCTTGGCAAATAAGGTGACACCATTTCATGCAAAGTTCTAAATAGTATACTGCATTCTTTTAATGTAAGAAAATGTGTGTTGCTCAACAATAGAAAAATTAATTACCTATACATTAATATTGATAAACATGCAAACAAGATGAATGAAATAAATGGAGTGATTACTAATTGGGATAAGCATAAGAATAACATTTCTAGTTTCCAGTGTAACACTCCACAGGATGCCATAAAGCCTACATGAATCACTATTTTCAGGAATGCAATGTATCAAACAGTTCATACCTTCTAGAATTGAGAATCTCATAACTGAAATACTTAAGTCTTGTGCAATCATCCTATTGCAGATCACTTAGCAAATGGGGAAGTGAGATCCACCTAAATTATTTGCTAGAATCTCTTACAAAAAAAAATTAAACATAAGAAAACAGACTCCCAAATCCTATTTTCCGTGCTCCCAAATCCTACCTTCTTTTCTACTTCCAAAGTTTTGAGATGTCCAGAAGGGCCCTCCCCTCCCTGCAGGATTCTGCTTCACACACTTTCTTCACCCCAAAGCCATCCATCCTTCCACTCTGCATTGCAGACATCACAAACCTGTTCCTCTCTGTCATCCTCTGCCCAAGACAGTCTGTTCCCACATCCCAGACACACAATCTATCACTCTGCGGGGATTTATGTCAAGGATCCTACTCTTAAGGCAAATTCCCAAACATGCTATGGGGGCTTGGGAACTGGACAACTGCACATTAATAATGTTTGGTCAACAGAATAACAGAGACTTTGGGCATTTTGAGTTTATAAATGTGAGAACTTGAGAATATAAGCGTGTTCTCTAATTTTTACTTTCTAGTACTATCTTCCAGTGATCATTGTCTTCTCATTACTACACACACACACACACACACAGATGCACGCACGCATGCACACACACACGCACACATGCACACTGAGATGTGAAGACAGAAGTCTCTTCACCAAAAAATTCTTAAATATAAGAAAGTCTGCCAAATGGTACACAACTAATTGAAGATTTGTTAACACAAGAAGTTATTTAAATATTATGGGTTATCAATATATCCTCTTAACAGACTCGTTTGACTGCATATTTATTTGATTCATTCGTTTTTTAAGTAGGCTAGGTCCTTTTCTTAAAGTGACTGTTCCATGAATGAATGACCATCAGGTGAACCACATATACAACAATCACCTATGTATTTTTTTTTCTTTTCATGTTCTCTAAAGTATAAGAAAAATCAGTAAATAACAGGCGTGTGTAAAAATATAGGAATCATTGTAATTAAATAAAATATTCCCCTTCATTTGTCCCCCAGAATTTCACAGGAGTCCCCCAAAACCCACCAGACCTCATGATTTAAGTTTTATGTAATTTTCAATGCAATTACTATCCATGCTGCTACATTTCGATTTGATGATAACATTGTAAACAACTGGTTGCAAAAGTGAGTGATGTGACCCAGAGAAATAATTTAGGTTATTATGATATTGTAGACATTGATGAAGTCTAGAGTTGGCTATCAATAATTATCACAATTCATTTTCAGTGTTAATACCATACCAGGGATTTGAGATGAAAACTAATGAATCAATTTAGTTGACCTTCTGCTCTGCTCTTTTCCAAAATATTGTTGGGGCAAACAGAATTTGATTTCATGAGAACTATTTCCAGATCAAGGCACAATACTCTTTCTGACACAGTCAGCAAAAATACATTTCAGGGTATGTAAAATTCTATTTTACCTACATCATTCTGTTGTTTAATAGTTTCCCTCTCATTTCTGCTATCTTGCTTCAGTACAAATCATTTTTAATTTCCTAAGTTATGAGAAGGTTCTTTTTCTTATGTTATATTAACTTTATGGTTTGTGGATTTGATAGTACTAGACAACAGAGAAGAAAATCTATTACTTTTCTCAGCATGAATCCAAGAATTGACATCAATATGCTAGTCTTTGGGGCATGTAGAAATTCATGAAGTTCCACTTCCTTGACCTCAGTCGGTCAAGAAAAGATTGTTCGTATATATGGACGGCTGTGCTACAATTTTATATTTCTACACCTAGTACACTAGTTTTGTTGTTGTGAATACTTTTGCCAAGCACATTTGAAATTCTTGCTTCAGGAAGAGACAACTTTTTGTTTAGAAAATTCACTCATTGTGTAAACAATTAGATGGTCTATTTCACTGTGTAAGCAGTCCACATTACAAACTCAACATTAAGAAAGCTTCAAAAATCAGTCTATCTCCTCAAAAGCAGGCATTTTTCAATTAATTAATAATATAAAATGTGTGTTTGATTAATTGTATTAGAATAACTAGCCAATTTCAGCATAAAAAATGATATTACAGAAATGGCATTGTTGAGTTGGTAAGATGGCTCAGTGGTTAAAAGCTCTTAAGTGTTGTTTTTTTTTATTTTTTCCATTCATGCAAACTTAATAGGTACCCCGGTCCCCTCCCTCCCTCCAGCCCTCTCCAGATCCCCTTACATCCTTCACTCCTTTTCTCCTTCTTTTCCCCCCTCCCTTTCTCCCAGTGCCCTCTCCTCTCATCCCTGGAGCATCCTTTAGTGTAAATGTCAAACTTCCCTCTGGGACCTCCTCTATGATGAGGTGTAAGGACTCAGTAGCATTGCCTAGAGTCCTTTCTTGTGCTCCCCTTTAGTATAAGAACACTATTGTGGCTGTTAATCCCTTGCCTCTAAGGATCCTAGTGCCTGTGATCCATGCTAGACTTTGGGGGGGAGGGGTCAATGATATGTCAGTCATTGCGCAGATCATGCAAAGTCCTATTATGGTTACTTCGGCCCTAACTTGTGTGGAGTATCTTTCATATCATTGCTCCTCCCCATCTTTAGGCTTTTACAATCTTACTGCCCCCTCTTCTGCAAATTTCCCTAAGAAAAGCTCTTAAGTGTTAAAGTTGATGACCTGAGTTAAATTTCCAGAACCCACAAGAAGCTAGAAACGGTGATTTTCATTTGTAATCCCACAGGATAATCCACTGGAAGGTCATGGGCCAGCTTGCCTGGAGTACAATGAATGACAGGATCAAGAGATACTTTGTATCAATAACAAGGAAAAAAAGAGAACCAACTATCAAAAGTTGTACTCTGATCTCCAGTTCCACACACGAATGCACACACTAAAAATAAATAAAATTTACAGGTTTCTCATGCAAGTAAATAATCTCTCAACCATTCTTATGCAAGTAATCCTAATTATCTCACTTACAAAGAAGACATGAAAGCAGAGGATAGACTTCCTGGGAGGAGAGTATTCATCAGGATGGAGGGGAGAATAGACTGGGGACTGGTAAGCTAAAGAGAGCTTCATTATGTCCATGCATGAAACTCTCAAAAATTAAAACACAGGAAGTGCTATTTACTAGCAATAAAAAAGATAAAATTCTTTGGTGGTGCCATTTATATCAAAATCTATTATTTATTTATTTATGCCAAAATTTATTATGTCCTATCACTATAAAATTATCACTTTAAAATTATGTCAACAAATAACAATTTTTAATATTTTCAAAGGAAATTTCAGAGGACAAGGAAGGTATTTGGATATTTTTCAACTATTAATAAATATTCAGCACAAAATATGAAACATTTGTTTTAATTATGAAAAATAATACATATTGAAGGAAAAAATGGATGGAAAACAAATGTCTTACTTGAATCCCCCCTGAGCTTTCATAATTTCTTCATGTCCACTATTAAGTTTGTGGTTTTACAAGATGTAACACACATACAGTCTTAGTTCTGTATGCATCATTTTGGCATATTTGGCATCTTCTATAACGTGATTTTATTCACAACAATTAGGTAAACAGAATACCTAACATACCATTTTCTATCACAAGACGTGCCATGAATCTTTGGAATATCCAAACTGAAAAGACATGTGAAATACCTTGAGAAAGTTGAGAGAGGGGAATGTAAGTTGCAGAATTGCTACGCATGAGCCATTGATCAGGGAGGCCCCAGATATCCCTTAAATATAACAAGCTATGGACAATGTCATTGGTGGCCAGTCAGAACTGCATTATAAGATCCTGGGTTCTGAAGCATCACACACTTGGACTGTAAGACATGGGCATCCTACTATTTCTGACCTGGAATATTCCTCCCTATTAGCTAGCTTTCATAGAATCACAAGATATGTAAGTTGTTGCAGGGAAAAAATAATCAGGCATCATACCCAGAAAAGGACATCTCAAGTTAGGATAACAAACTGCTGGAAAAATATGCTTATCAGTGCAAAGGTGGAAAGACCATTATGGGGAAAAGCAAATATTTTCTGATTCAATGTAAAGTCCACTCCACAAGAGGGAACTCATGCCTGGTATTGCAACACTGGCCAAGAATCCTGGCTTAGGAGGACATAAATCCTAGGAAAGAACTACTATTGTTTTGATAATTTGGCATGCTGTCAAACTGTTTTCAAATACTTCTCTTTAAGCCAATAAATTACTATTTTTCTTAAGCTGCATCATAGAAATTTTTTTTTGCAGTGTGCAATGGTTACGTAAAGACTCACATTTGAATTGAAGTGATTATGTGACCATGAAGTGTTCAACACTCTAGTATTTCTATATCCCTTCCCAGAAAAGTTCAGGAATCCTCAAAAGAGAAAGCAGAAATATTTCTAGAGACAGAGTTTGGGCAGCGATGCTGAGAAACAATGTCTCCTGGACATGATGCAGTCGCTTACTGTACTCCTGCGCAATACTGGGTCATCACCATTTTATCATTCCAGGAAGTGCCATCTGTCACTGAAGGTCTAAGAGCAATTATTGGGTGCAGGGAAAAGTGCGCCATTTTCTCCAGTACAGCAATTACACTGACAGGCTTCCATGTTCCAGAATATTCCCTCCACTCACGCACATGCAAGTAACCATAATTAAACTCAGAAGGCAAAAAAAGTAAAGTTAACCAAGTAGGACAGGAATGATAGAGAAGGGGGGACATGGAAAGGGTAATACAGGGAGAAAATTCCCAAAATTTAGTCCATACATGGTATAATTGTCAAATAATTAAAAAGTGCAGTTTCAAAAATCATGATGTATTATAATAATATATGGATGTTAAAATCCCACATCATGAAAAAAAGAAAGGAATAGTATTGATGGAGAAGGAATTTGAAATCCGTATTACTTGCATCTCCAGAAGTTTTAGACTTTATCTCCATAGTGGAACAAATAACATCATACAATTGTAACTTTAATATGCTAATGACCATAGTTATAATTCTTTAGTGTTTTCTTTTTGTTCTGGAATAGGGGAAAAAAAACACAAGTCCTTCCCGGAATCAGAGTGGCATACTTTATTACCCCTTTATCACCTGTCCCTTCAGCTCTGCCACCAACTTTCTCTAACGTATTGGGCTCTCCGTCATCCTTCTCCTCTAAGAGCCTAATAAATACGTCTTCTTCAGCTTACATTTCGTGTGTATTTGTTCACCTCATATGGCTTCCCTTCTTTTCAAGATTCAGCCAATAGTTATTACTTCAAGTAGCATGAAGATTGAATGTTGCCATTTTTTTTCTTTTCCTTTCATAAAACATATGGTGAATGCAATGATTACTTTTGCATTCCTGTGGTAAAATACCTGATATCACCAACTTAAAGGAGGAAAAGAATTTGTTTTGGCACATGTCTCTGGCCTGAACCCATGCATTTGGACACAAAAATCACAGCCATAGGAGAACATACGGCAAAGGAGGCTATCCTTATTCCTTATTTTGGTGGATTAGAGACTAAGAAGATAGGAAGAATTTGGAGACCAAGTACAACCTTTAAAGGCATGGATGGCCACAGTAACCTATTTCCACCAAATAGGCTTCACCTACCAATTGCTAGTATCTTCCAAAGCAACACCAGTTGCCAGGAGTGGAAGAACATGAGCATTTCAGCACATGAGCTCCATGCACATTTCCTATTGCTAACATGAAGGGAAGCAATTGAACAGGTCATGTGTCTTATTGAACTGCATGGTCCTCAGGAAAAACGATAAACCCAGTGAAACTAGGAGCCTCACCTTCTTCTCTGTCCACCTTGGTCGAAGGTAGTGTCTACAGAGCAGGCTGCTTTTATTTGATGCTCTAAGATTGACTTCTGTACGTTCACATGCCTCAGAATCTGTACAAACTTATAATTATTTGGCATTTTCTCTTTAAAAACACACAATCATGCATTTCTGAATATTCAATTTTCTTTTCTCTATTTTTTTACCTCAGAATAGTTTAACATTTGTATACTATAAGTTAATGCTGCTGACAAAAAATAATTCTTAGAATAATGATATACATTGAACATGGATAATCATTCAAATATTTATATATCCAAGCTTCTGTTCGAAAGTATTTATCATCTGTACTATTACTGTGAATTAGTAGTGAGTCATTCATCATTTCTTCCCTGTAATGTGTTATTTGTTTGTACTGTGCAAGCTCGACAGTGTCCTGCTGTTTTTATAGATACTCAGAACATGCAAACATTGTAATAAGATCCAACTTTCAGAGAAAGATACCAGAAAATATGAGCTTTGGATGAGGTTCAGTGGGTAAAAGCACTTTCCACGCAAGCTTGGACATCTGGGCTCAGTCCTTGGAGTTCATGTGCAGAGCAGGTCTTGGAGAGATGCAGCTGTGATCGCCCCACTCCTGTATTCAGAAAGGAAGCAGGAAAGGAACGGGATGCAGAAGTTTTCTGGCCAGTGGGCCTGCAGTATGCAATACAGTGGCACACTGAGCAGGGATGATCCCACCTTCATAGCAGGGAGGGCAAGATCCAATTCTCAAAAACTGTCCTTTGGCCTCCACATGCATGCTAAAGCACAAGCAAGCTCTCGTTCTCACATTCATACGTATGTAGACACATATGGACATGTACACAGAAAAAAAATCTATTCTGAAAGAAAGTAAAATCTTTCAAAGATTTCAAAGCAGCACAAGTGGGAGATGGTTCAGAAGTCAAGCCTCTGTCTTGCAAACAGAAGAATCTGTGTTCAGAAATTAGATCCCACATGAAAATGCCATGCGGAAATTATGGCCGCATGCACTTCTGGCCCGCTAAGGCAGAACATGGAAATCCCAGAACAAAGCAAAAAGTAACACAAAATGATTCCCGGTATCACCCTTGGGCCTCCACAGACATATATAATGCTCTCTCTCTCTCTCCCTCCCTCTCTTCCTCCCTCTCCCTCTCTCCACTCTCTCTCCCCCTCTCCCTCTTCCCTCTCCCTCTCCCCTTCCCCCTCTACTTTTCCCTCTCCCCCTCTCCTTCTCCTTCTTTCCCTCTCCCTGTCCCTCTCCCCTTCTCCCTGTGCCTCTCCCCCTTTCTCTCTCTCTCTCTCTGTCCCTCTCCCTCTTTCTCTCCCTCTCCCTTTCTCCCTCTCTCCCTCTCTCCCTCTCTCTCTTCCTCTGTCTCTTCCTCTCTCCCTCCTTCTCTGTCTCTCTCTCCATCTCCCTCTCTCTATCTCTCTCCCTTTCCTTCTCTCTCTCTCTCTCTCTCTCTCTCTCTCTCTCTCTCTCTCTCTCTCTTTCACAAACACACACAGAAGCAGAAAATTTTAATAGGTGATTATTTGAACAAAGAGTTGAGAAAACCTACCTTTTTCTCTGATATGACTGACTTACAGATAAAATCCAGGTTTACCCTTCTACTGGTCTACTTTCATGACTGTGCAAGAGCCTTTATAGAGACCATCAAATGCAGCCTGCATGAAATGAGACCCGATGCAATAATAGGAGTCAGGTTCTAGTTTCCTGGAAGGTAGCACTATTGCTCTAGACAATCCTGTGGCAAGAACACATATCTCTTCCTGCTGCACCATTAATATCTGAATGAATATAGAATGAGAAATGTGATGACGTAGTCAGTGCAAAAATATCTAGCAGCTTTCATAGAAGTGTTAGCTTGAGAATGTATAGTATGGGAGAAAACTGATTTATGAAAATGTGTTTAAAAGATTAAAATAATTATAAATATTTTAACATTTTTATTATTATTTCCGCTCATACAAACTTAATAGGTAGACCAGTTCCCTCCCCCTCCTCCTCCCCCCCCGAACCTCCTGCTCCCCCTCCTTCCCTCCCCATCTCCCAGTGCCTCCCCCCCAATTCCCAGAGAGTCCTTTATTGTGTATGCCTAACTCTCCTCTTGGTCCTCCTTTCCGATGACATAAAAGGACCCAGTGGCATTTCCCTGAACCCTTTCTCATGTTCCCCTTAAGCATAGGAACACTTCTGTGGCCATCAATCCCTTGCCTCCAAGGATCTTGGTGCCTTTAGCCGATGTTAGACTTTGTGAGGTCAATAGTGTGACAGACATGGCGTAGGGCATGCAAAGTCCTATTATGATTGCTTCAGCCCTATCTAGTGTGGAGACTCTTCAAATCATTGCTCCCCCCATCCTTTTGCTCTTACAATCTTACCACCCCCTCTTCCGCAGATGCCCCTGAGTTTCAGGATGGGGGAGATTAGGCTGGCTTAGTTCTATGTGGATGATATAGAGTCTCTGAAGTTCTGGATTGTGGTTTGTTGATTTTCTTTTGCAGTTTTGCTGCTCCTGCAATGCCCTTCACTCCATCCTGATGGGCACTGTATGTCACCCCCTGGTCAGAAACAAAAAACTGTTAAACTGGAGTCTTGTTATAATAGCACATTCAAGGGTAGATGTAATAAAAGCAGGAAACCTCGGTGAAGGAGGGATCAGTCACCCATTTGCAAAATGATCTCTTTTCATCTGCCAGATTATATGCCCTCCCCTTCTGGTGAGATCATACCCCCTCAGTTGTACATAATCAGGAACGAATGTCTGTGAACTTAACCAGGTGTCACATTACTTACTTGCATTCCTTGGAGGCCGATTTTCTCTGCTGTAACATGGTCCCCTGTCTCCTTGTGTCTGGTGTGGCCCTCCAACCCCATCCCTCCTGTTCACAATCCTTGCAATTACCATATTATAATTATAAATATTTTATTTTATTTAAGGGGATATGAAAATATATTCAAAGCAATCAATACATGGATCCTAAGTTAGTATTAATCCTAGTTTTGATGAAGGGAGGAAGTATTTAAATTGTATGGTACATATTGTATGTACCTCATTATATAAAAATATTAAGCTGCAACAAATACAGAACCCTATTATTGTGACAATATTGATTAAATCAGAAGACATTACACTGAGCAAGACAGCCATAAATCAAGTAAAGGAAGATAAATTCTGCGTGATTTGTCTATTCTATGTGTAATTTAAGCATATGTGTAATTTACAATAGACTCTTGGGACTCTGGAATAGAAAGGTAGCTGTGAAGGGCTGGGGGAGTATAATTGGGAATTGTTCCTTAAAACAGACAATTTGTCAGGATGAATAATTGTGGAGAAGTATTGTATAGTGTAACTAGAATTATTATCAATGCATGCAAAATTGTGACCAGAGTAGATGCTAAATATTCTTAGCACAAAACATGTAAAAATGACTGAGCGAGTTCTGAATATATTAATGAGCCTGAGCTAAGTGTGGTAAGGATTTTACAATGCATTCACATATAAAAACATGCTGCCTTTCATAAAAATACAAACAAAAATATAGTTTGGTTGTTAATTGTGCTGGAAAAAGAAAAGGAAAATTTCAAACCTTGTCATTCATAATTTTGAATAGTACTTGTCTTTTTAGATTCAAATGAAACTGCCTGAATTAACAGTCCAGAAAGATTTTCATTTAGATGAAAACAGATTTGAATTATTTCATTGTTATTAAAAAATCCACATTTCCAATTACATAGGAGCCATACACTTTTCTAGTGACAAATCTGGAGAAAAATACTCAAAAAAATTCCCACAAATATTTGCTATTTCCAAACTGACTTAATCTTGTGTCCCTAAATTCCTAGTGGAAGAAATATATATTTTTTTGCCTCAGTCTCTATAATATATTGTAACTCTGACAATCAGAAAACTGCACACATTGGTTTCAATTACTTTTTCCTATTATTGAGAGAAAATAAGCTAACACAATGTTCACAATAAGATCTGTAGCCACTTCATTCCACTGAAGATGATATCTTGCTTTCAATGGCCATTATTTCTTTTAAAGTGAATGCTGCTTTTGTTTTTCATTTCATAAATGTATTTGCATAATGATGCTTTTCAAAGATGTGAAAATGAGTGAGGAATAGATAAATTGCAATCTCCCTGCAAAATTACTCTACCTTTAAAGACAGATCACACCTGACCATGCCTGAATGCATCCAATATATCAATATTTATTACGCAGACAGAAAGTCAATTGAACCATAACTTGCTTTGTGCTAAGAAAGAAGAAACACAGGAGGATTATTAAAAAAAAGCTTAAGAACCCTACCTAAAGTCAATATCACTAGCTTCTATTCAATTTCCCCTCTCCAAATCTTTATGGAATTTAATAAGCCATCTACATGGAGAATTACAAATGACAACTAAAAAAGAAATAGCCATGCCCTGTCACAAAACCTCCTTGATCTGGTAAAACAAAGATGCATCAAGCACTAATGCAAACTTGACATTTATTTTTCATACACTGTGTAAACATTATTTAGCTATAGTAGATACATGTATGCTACTTTCTTTCCCAAACTAGAACATATCCCCTGATAACAAATTGAGTCTTCTCACGTATTTTAGGTTTTGCAAGGGAAAGTGTTTAATGAGTGTGTAATAAGTGTGGATTGTGGATTATGAAGATCTGATATATGCTTGAAATGTGCCATTAAATCTATGAGCATAGACAAATCTATCTAAGTGTGGGTTTACACCATTCTTGATTATAATGGTAATTTTAAGTTGGGGAGATAGATCAAGGTTTAAAGTCTTTGCCTTACTATCCAAAGGACTTAAATTTGGATTCCCCAGAACCCATTTAAAAATGCTTAGTGGAAATAGTGGCAGCCCATAATTCTAGCCCTAAGAGGCAAATCATGGGAAATCTCAGAGAAAAACACTGAAGGACAGAACGATACAGAGTGGTTTCTAAGGTCACCCTTAGGCCTTCACAGGCTCACACACTCAAGTGCCCTCTTGTATACATATCCACAAACAAAAAAATTGGCAATTTTACTAAATTTACAGTGTGTCAGGAACAGAAAAAAAACATTTTATTCTATTAACAAATTCTGATAAACACTTTCAGTTGGGTTTTACTATTTTCACTTATATAGAAGGGTAAAACAAAATTGTAAGTCCTGTTATTTTATTACTGAGTATAAAAGTGGTGAATTAGAAACTCCAGGTATTGATCAAAATGATTTCTATTCCTGATATCACAGACATCAGAGATATTAATTACTACTCTGTTTTTGGAACTGTATTTCTTATCTTGAATAAAAATCATATACAACTGAATAAAAGTTTAGAAATTAGGTAAATTATCTACTGTCTTTCTTCATCTAACAATCAAACTTGTACTCCTATGAAAAAGCTATTACCCTCTGGCATCATAGTGACTTGATATAAAAGAACTGTCTGAGTAAAGGCAGTGTGGTATCCTGGATTGGATCCTAGAACAGAAACAAGGCATTGCTGGAAAATGGAAAACATGAAAATAAAGTTTAAATTTTCTGATTAGTAATGTTCCAATGTTCTAGCCCTTAGTTTTTGACAAATTTCTTAGTTTTGACAAATTGCATTTGTCTATTTACATGTCCCGCATCAATTTAGCAGTTTGTGATACACCTCCAATGTACACTTCTACCATTTCTTTCTTTCTTTGTCCTATTACATCCCAGATAAGAAATATCTGCCTTAACTTTGAAACTATGATGTAACAAAGATATCAAAGATCTCCTGTATAAGTAGGGTAGAAAAGGAGGGAGGAGGGTAAAAATTCCATGTCTTACCTGTTTAGAATTTCAAAAGATCTCATTTTTAAAACCTAGACTTCTACTCTCAAAAAAAAAAAAAAAGATGTGAAGCTCTGAAAATCATTGGTCTATTCACACTTCATTTAATTTCTTACTGCTCGTTTACTCCATAGCTTCTTGCAATCTACTTTCCAATCTCACTGCTGAATTGAAACAATCTCTTAAAAGTCACAGCCAGACTTAATGGATATGGCCAACTCATTTGTTCTCTGCCATCCACCTAATTTCACATCTCTCTGCATCACATGAAATAATTGACCAAACACTCCAAATAAAATTTTAAAAAAACAAACTTTTCTTTGCCCTTTGTGAACAATTTACTTTCCAAATGATTCTTTGCCCAAAAAACTATGCACCAGGATTCATCATTGAATCCTCCTGGCCTACTGGAAAAAATCGTGGACTTGGAATGTGAGTACTTTGATCAAAAGTTATGAATTTTTAAATCATCCACCAAATGTATTCAAAATACCAGCCATAGGAACACAGTACATACAATAAGTAACTGTGGGAAAAGTATGAGTGAGAATATTCAGAAAAATTGGTAGGCTGAAGTTTTAAATAATGCACTTCTTAGGCTTAGAATTTTTTATTTTTTTAAGAGTTTCATACATGAATATAATAAATTTATGATATTTTCATACCTTAATCTCCAATCCCATGCCCTCTCCTTTTTCTATTACAGGCTCTCTCCTTCCATTCCAATTTCCCTCCTATTTTCATGTGTTTTTTCATGTGTGGCCCACTTAGTTTAATCAGGTTACCTTGATTTAGAATATTTAATGAATTCAGTTTAAAATTTTGGAAGATCTAGTTTAATTCACTACAATATTCTTATGCTAACAGTATATGTAAAGAAAAGAATACTGACATAAGCATCTATTCAATGGAAGGATTGGCCAAAGGCACATGTTGACAGAAGCATTATTTTCATTATATATTAAAATATATAATTTATTGATTAGATGTCTTAATGGCATAATCGTGTTTGGGGGACTTTAACCTTTAATGATACACAGATTTCTACAAGACTGTTTCAAATGAAAGCCTTGTCTAAATGAGCTTGTTAAATAAGCTTAACTATCTTTTACACATATATTCAGCTATTAATGACCTCTATATCTTGCAGGAATGTGACATGTGATGTGATATATTTAACCGAATCTTACCATGATGGCAAATACTAATTACAATGACATTTTTGGATATGAGCCTTATGAATGAAGGAATGCATCTATATTACAGTCAGACCAACATGAAAGTTCTAAATTATTAAATATAGAACTTTGGATTTTGTAAAATCCCTTAGAGCCAATTTGACAACAACACAACAGGCTAGAAAGTCCACTACACTCAGAAATTATAGTTAGGCTAAAGCTGCATGCACAGGTTCAAAAGACAATAAATCAACTACATAATTTACAAGAACCTGTCTTCTCTAATTTTTACATTATTATTTCCTGTTCTATTTTAAATGCATAAGCAACCATATGGACATCTCAATAATGCAGAATTATAATTAGTGTTTGGAAATAATTTCAAATGATTTAATCCTTTAAGGTATGGGTTTTAAGAACAACCTTTCTGAACATCTTTATATGTATGTAATCATGTTAACATTAGCATGCCTTTTTAAACTCTGCATACCTTCAGCTGATTATATATTGTCTGTATACTGTTGGAATAATGTAACCCATGCTTACTTTAAATGAAGTGTTTATATTCAAGCCTCACACACTGCAATAAAACTAAATTTAAAATAATAGTTCCTGGGGCTTGAGTAAAGGCTTATCCGGTTCAATTCTTGCCCCTGTTCTTATGGCCATCGATCTGTAACTCCAAGTCTCAGAAGGTAGAAGAAGGGGATTCCTGGAGCAAGCTGACTAGTCAGACGTTAACCCAATCTAGTTTCAACTGAGAGACCCTGCCTGAATGAAGAAAATAAATAGCAATTAAGGAAGATGATCAACATCAATGCTCAACATATATGCACACATACATGTGTATACATATTATTGCAAGTATGCATACTTCCACACATTCACAAGTAT
This sequence comes from Typhlomys cinereus, assembly GCA_023101885.1. NCBI lineage: Eukaryota > Metazoa > Chordata > Mammalia > Rodentia > Platacanthomyidae > Typhlomys > Typhlomys cinereus. The sequence continues at coordinate 2,578,797 of JALPQD010000170.1, forward strand.
ACACACATGTAAAAATAGTTGTCTGTAAGCTTTTAGAAAGTTAGATAAACACAGAGAAAGTTATAAACTCTTTGAAAGTTAGATAGAGAGACAGACAGACAGATAGATAGATAGATAGATTAGATAGATAGATAGATAAATAGATAGATAGATTATTTTAGATACCCATAAATTTGTGTCACAGGAAGAGTGTTCTATATTAGCATAAGTATTTCTTAAAGATCACTAAGTAACAATGTAAAATTTTATGAACATTTCTATTATACTAATATATTTATCTTTCCCTCTCCATAGAAAAAATATTTCTGCTATGATAGGTATATTATCAATTGATAAGGTCATTTGTATAGTTTTACTTTAAAGGTATTGTTTGAATTAACAAGTACCAGAGTATTTATTACAGTTGCTACTCATTGTCATGACATGTGTGGAGGTCTAGATAGTGATCCTAACGTTTTCCCTTACTTGAAATATGTGATGTACTACCAATGGCTTGCTCCAAAGTTCAGTGATTTTTGTCTAGAAATTTTCATTACTTCAAAAATTGATTAAGCCAACATATGCTTTACTATGTACGAGTTTTCCAAGAAGTTCTGAATTGTGCCATTAGAAACAGATACCTATAGCCTTCCCTCCACTCCACCTCCCGGGACGCGTGCGCGAGGTCCAGCCGGGCCTCACCACAACCTAGGTAAGCTCCGTCCCCGCCCACCCCCAGAACGCCAGGCCATCCAAGAGACCCAGCTCCTCCCACCATCCAGCCGGAGTCGCCACATGCAGGGCCTGGGAGGAGGAGGAGGAGGACACCTCCTCTGCGCCTGGGCCCTGCCCCCAGGTCCCCCAGGTTAAATAGCACTCTGCTGACAACCCATCCTCCCTTCCCCCACTGCCCTGCCCAGGATAAGAAGGGTCCACCCTGGACTCACCTCCACCTAAGTAAGCTCCGTCCCTGCCCACCTCCAAAACCCCAGGCCAAATAATTCAGTTTAGTGAAAAACGCACAGAAATTGAAAGCAGATCTTAAGAGTTAAAATGACAATGCCAAAGTCAAAATGCAAATCATGAGAAACAACACTCAAGTAAACAAATCTCCCAATGAAGGAATATCCCATAATGTTAGACTCCAACCAGAACAAACCCATGGAAAATGGCCAAGAAAGCCTGACCCAGGATAACGACTTTCAAAATATGATCATTACCATGTTCAATACTATGAAAGAGGAAATCCGGGAGGAATTACATAATAGAATCAATCTCTTTGAAGAGGAACACAACAGACACTTGGAGGAGTTGAGAAAAACAGTGCAAGAAACAAAAACTGCCATAGAGCAGTTAAAGCAGACTCAAGCAGAGTTTAAAACTGAGCTAAAAGCCAAGTTATCTTCAACCCAGAACTCCACAGAGAGTCTTATCGCAGAACTAGTGAAGCAGAAAACAGAATTTCAGACCTTGAAGATAAAGTGGGAGTATTAACCAGCTCAATGGAAGAGGTTGTTAAAGCCAAAAAGATACTTGAGAGAAATATTCAGGAGATATGGGACACCCTGAAGAAGCCTAACATGCGCATTCATGGAATACCAGAGCAAGAATCTCAAAATACCACACCTGAGGAAATTTTACAAATGATCATCAAGGAAAACTTTCCTCATATAAAAAAAGAGAGGCCCATCCATATACAAGATGGGCATTCCGCACCCCAAACAGATATGACCAAAACAGAAGCTCGCCATGGCAAATAATAGTCAAAACACTCCACATTCAAGATAAAGAACTGGTGCTGAGAGCTTCAAGGGGGAAAAATCAAGTCACTTTTAAAGGTAAACCTACTAAAATAACAAATGACTTCTCAGTCGAAACAGTAAAAGCAAGAAGAACTTGGAGAGACATACTTCAAGTATTGAATGAGCAAAAATGTCAACCCAGGCTGATTTACCCTGTAAAACTTTCAGTCATGATCGAGGGAGAAAGAAAAATCTTCCAGCACAAAGACAACTTGAAGGGATACATGTCCACCAAACCAGGCCTTCAAAAAATGCTAGAAATGATACTCAAGCGTGAAGAAAAAAACAGGCATATCCAGGAGAACAGAAGGCAAGTATAACACCATTAAAAGTGAAGCAATATACTTATAAAAACTACTAAACATAATAAATGTCTGGAATCAAAAATAGTTTCTCCATTATAACACTAAATGTTAATGCAATTAACTCACTAATCAAGAGACACAGATTACGAATTTGGATTAAAAATCACAATCCATCAATCTGCTGCCTGCAGGAAACCCATCTCACCACAAAAGATAGGCATGCCCTAAAAATAAAAGGCTGGTCAACAATTTTACAAGCTAATGGAAGGAGAAAACAGGCAGGGGTAGCCATTATGATATCAGACAAAGTAGACTTCAAACAAAATTATAAGAGACACGGATGGATACTACATTTTAGTTACAGGTACAATTCACCAGGAAGACTTCACAATACTGAACAAATATGTACCCAATACGGGCCCCCCCACATTCATTAAGAAAACCCTACAGCGTCTAAAGCAAGAACTCAACCCCCAAACGATAATTCTTGGGGACTTCAACACTGCCTTCTCAACATGGGATAGATCAACAGGTCAAAAGCTTAACAGAGACACTTTGGAACTTAATCAAACCCTGAAAGAAATGGACCTTACAGATCTCTATCGAACTTTTCACCCATGCACCAAAGAATACACATTTTCCTCAGCAGCACACGGAACTTTCTCCAAAATAGATTACATATTGGGCCACAAAAGAAATCTACACATATACAAAAAAGTTGAAATTCTAACCTGTGCCCTGGACCTAAAGCTGGACATCCACAACACAACAAACAAGAGAAAATACACTAACTCCTGGAAACTTAACAATATGATACTGAATGAGAACTGGATTCAGGAAGAAATTAAAAAGGAAATTCAAGATTTCCTGAAAGCAAATGATAATGAAAATACAACTTACCAAAATCTCTGGGACACAATGAAAGCTGTTCTAAGAGGTAAGTTCATAGCTCTTAATGCCTATATCAAAAAAATGGAAACATCAGAAATAAACAACTTAACAATGCAGCTTAAAGCTTTAGAGAAACTAGAGCAATCTGATCCCAAAAGTAGTAGAAGAGGGGAGAAATATCTGAAATCGAGATTAAGAAAATAGAAAAAATCAACCAATGAAAAAGCTGGTTCTTTGAAAAAATCAATAAGATTGATACACCCCTAGCTAAATTAACCAAAAGCAAGAGAGAGAAATCCCAAATTAACAAAATTAGAAATGAACATGGAGTTATCACTACTGATACCCAAGAAATCCAGAGAATTATAACATCATATTTCAAAAACTTATACTCTGTGAAGTTTGACAACACAAAAAGATGGATGAATTTCTAAGTAAACACAACTTACCTAAATTGAATCAGAAAGTTGTAAATTATTTAAATAGTCCTATAACATATAAGGAAATTGAAGAAGTAATCTCAACTCTTCCCACCAAAAAATGTCCTGGACAAGATGGATTCAGCACAGAGTTCTACCAGACATTTAAGGAGATAATAACACCAATAATCCTTAAACTGTACCATCAAATAGCAAAGGAAGGAACACTACCAAATTCCTTCTATGAAGCTAATATCGTTTTAATCCCAAAACCTAATAAAGACTCACTTAAAAAAGAAAACTATAGGCCGATCTCTCTGATGAACACAGATGCAAAGATTCTCAACAAAGTTTTAGCAAATCAGATTCAAAAACATATCAAAAAGATTATTCACGGGGACCAAGTAGGCTTCATCCCCGGCCCACAAGGTTGGTTCAACATACGCAAATCAATAAATGTAATTCATCATGTAAACCAGTCCAAAGTCCAAGACCACATGATACTCTCGATAGATGCAGAAAAAGCTTTTGACAAGATCCAACAGCCTTTTATGATCAAAACGCTAGAGACAGTAGGAATGGAAGGAACCTTTATCAATATAATAAAAGCTGTATACAACAAGCCCACAGCAAGGATTATGCTCAATGGGGAACAATTGGAAGCATTCCCACTTTGATCAGGAACTAGACAAGGCTGTCCACTCACCACTTCTATTCAATATTGTACTTGAAGTCTTAGCTGAAGCCATAAGACAAGAAAGGGACATAAGAGGGATTCAAATCAGCAAGGAAGAGGTCAAGCTATCCCTATTTGCAGATGACATGATCTTATACCTGAGGGATCCCAAAAACTCCACCAGGAAGCTCCTGGAACTAATTGAGAAGTTCAGCAGGGTGGCAGGATACAAAATAAATGTGCAAAAATCAGAGGCCTTCCTATATGCCCAGAATGAAAGAAGTGAAAAAGCCTTGAGAGAAACAATCCCATTTACTATAGCCCCTAAAAAAATGAAATACCTTGGTATAAACATAACCAAGGAGGTAAAAGACCTTTACAATGAAAACTTTAAAACCCTGAAGAAAGAAATTTCAGAAGACACCAGAAGGTGGAAAGACCTCCCTTGTTCCTGGATTGGTAGAATCAACATTGTAAAAATGACCATCCTACCAAAGGCAATATACAAATTCAATGCTATACCAATTAAAATCCCAAATTCTTCAAAGAAGTTGACCAAACAATCTCAAAGTTCACATGGAGGCACAAAAGACCCAGGATAGCAAAGACAATGCTGAGTAACAAAAACACTGCTGGAGGTATTAGCATACCAAATCTAAGTCTATACTACAAATCCATAGTTATAAAGACAGCCTGGTACTGGCTCCAAAATAGACACACAGATCAATGGATAAGGATTGAAGACCCAGATATAAGCCCACAAAATTACAGCCATTTGGTCTTTGACAAAGGGGCCCAAAGAATCCAATGGAAAAAGAACAGCATCTTCAACAAATGGTGCTGGCAAAACTGGATCTCCACATGCAGAAGATTAAAGCTGGACCCATACTTGTCACAAGACAATTCCAAATGGATCAAGGACCTTGATATAAGGCCAGAGACTATAAAAACTATAGTTGAAAAGATAGGGAACTCCCTCGAGCTGATTGGGCTAGGCCAACATTTCCTAAACAGACATCCAATGGCACAGTCACTGCTACCAACTCTCAAAGGCAACCCACAGAATGGGAGAAAATCTTCACTAACCACATATGTGATAGAGCTCTGCTGTCCAGAGTACACAAAGAACTTAGAAAAGTAAACACCAAGGAAACCAATGGCCCAATTAAAAAATGGGCCCTGGAACTTAAAAGAAACTTTACCAGGGATGAAATTAAAATGCCTAACAAATATCTTTTTTTTAAAAGTATTTTGTTTATTTATTTGTAAGAGGGCTGGAGTTAGAGACTGTCATAGTTAGGCACAGGCATCAACTTGACAGTTAAGGGTTTGAGCTCTGGGCTGATGGGGAAGACCCAGCTTATGGTGGGTGGAATTAGGCCTAGAATAAAATACAGACAGCTGGTTGAGGAAGTTGGCATCCTTGGTACACTTGGCCAGACATGCTGGTCTCTTGTTGTTGTATAGAGATGGCGTGGCCAGTTCTCTCAGCCCTAGTGTTGGCATGAGTCCTCCTGTCAAGCTGGACTGAGAACTCTAACCAGATAATCATAAGAGAGAATATCTTAAAAAATGCTCCACTTCCTTAGCCATAAGGGAAATGCAAATCAAAACTTCCCTGAGATATCATCTCACCTCAGTCAGGATGGCAAAAATCTACAATACAAACAACAACAAATGCTGGAGAGGATGTGGAGAGAGGGGAACTCTCCGACATTGCTGGTGGGAATGCAGGCTCATACAGCCACTCTGGCGAGGCGTCTGGAGATTCTTAGAGAAATTAAAGATTGAAATGCCATATGACCCTGCTATTCCACTTTTGGGTATAACCCCCCATACAGCAGAGGTTCACCACGATAGCACAAGCACGAGCATGTTCATAGCAGCACTGTTTACAGTAGCAAAGACATGGAATCAACCCAAATGTCCAACAGTTGACGAGTGGATAAGGAAAAGGTGGTACATCTATACAATGGAGTACTACTCAGCTATCAAAAATGATGAATTACTGGAATTTCCCGGGAAATGGATGTCATTAGAAACAATTATATTAAGTGAAGTATCCCAAACCCAGAAAATTAAGCGCCATATGTACTCCCTAATAGGTGGCTCCTAATACCAAACCCACCCAGCCCACTTTGAGACACTCATAGGTAAATCTATGTATTACCTACAGTAATTGCAAGGATTATGAACAGGAGGGATGGGGTTGAAGGGCCACACCAGAAACAAGGAGAGAAGTGACCATGTTACAGTAGAGAAAATAGGCCTCCATCAAGGACTGCAAGTAAGTAATGTGACACCTGGTTAAGTTCACAGACGTTTGTTCCTGATCATTTACAACTAAGGGGGTATGATCTCACCAGAAGGGGAGGGCATATAGTCTGGCAGATAAAAAGTAATCATTTTCCAAATGAGTGATTGACCCCTCCCTCACTGAGGTTTCCTACTTTTATTACATCTACCCTTGAATGTGCTCTTATAATAAGACAGCTTTTTGTCTCTGGCCAGGGGGTAACATACAGTGCCCAGAAGGATGGAGTGAAGGGCATTGCAGGAGCAGCAAAACTGCAAAAGACAATCAACAAACCACAATCCAGAACTTCAGAGACTCTATATCAACCACCTAGAACTAGGCCAGACTAATCTCTCCCCATCCTGAAGCTCAGGGACATTTGCGGAAAAGGGGCGGTAAGAGTGTAAGAGCAAAAGGATGGGAGGAGCAATGATTTGCAAGATACTCCACACAAGTTAGGGCCGAAGCAATCATAATTGGACTTTGCATGCCCTGCGCAATGTCCAACACTCTATTGACCTCACAAAGTCTAGCATCTGCTAAAGGCACCAGGATCCTTGGAGGCAAGGGATTGACAGCCACAGCAGTGTTCCTATGCCTAAGGGGAACACGGGAAAGGGTTCAGGGAAATGCCACTAGGTCCTTGTACATCATCGGAGAGGAGGGCCCAGAGGATAGTCAGGCAGGTACAAGAAAGGACTCTCTGGGAATTGGGGCAGGAGGCACTGGGGGATGGGGAGGGAGGGGTGAGGAAAGGGGGAGCAGGGGTTTCGGGGGGGAGGAGGAGGGAGGGAGAGAACTGGTGTACCTAATAAGTTTGTATGAGCTGAAATAATAATAAAATGTATTAAAAAATAAAAAAGAAAGTTTTTATAACACCATTGCCCTATCGAAAAAGGAAAATATTACTCTATCTCAGAATAAAAGTTTAGATACAGAAAAAAAAGAAACAGATACCTATAAATATCATTGCTTTAATTTAAAAAAACAAAATAGTCATAAGGCATTTTAAGACTAACTGATAACCTTGTATTTCAATGAGATTTTCCTTTTGTACCTTTCTTATAGTTCTGTAAGTTAGTCATACATGAGGAAAGAAAATCATGAAATCTTATCAAACTGTAAATTCAATAAGAAATTTCCAATTTAAGATTCAGGACAGAGTTTGGAAGATGGATTACAGGTTAAACCCTGTGCCTTATTAGCAAAATGATCTGAAGCTAGATCCCCAAATCGCACATAAAAAATGTCATGTAGATATGATAGGAGCCTATAATTCTGGCACTAGAAGATGGAGTTTGGCAAAGCACAGAAGAAAGCAACCAGATGGAAGATAAATCCAGGATGATCTCTGATCAGAGATCATCCTTGGTCCTCCGCAGGAGCATGAACACTCAAGTGCTTTCTTCTTCACAAACACATCCTCACATGTGTTAGTGCACTGCAAACGCACGACTTGAAAATGAAAAAAAAAAAACATGTCAAGTATACTTTAAAATGACTTCTTCCAATTAAAAAAAGAGTTTAAACTTCAAACTTAAACAGTTAAAACTTTGGATTGAATTAAAATATATTTTGAATGAACCATCGATTATCATTTTAGCATAGGAGAAAAAACTGATTCATTAAATTGCATGTCTTCCTGAATTTAAGGAGTCTTTTAAACTTGAGCAAAACTAGCATTTAAGTTATAGCTACAATTATGCAATGAAGAAAAAGACAAATGTATTTGTTTTAAAATAATTCTGCTACATTATTATAATTTTAGAGTATGTGTACAGTTACTGATTTCATCTATTCTGTGGCATACTTTCTTTTTCTACCTTCCCCTATGAAACTCCTTTGTAGTCACTACCTTGCCTTCCTCTCAACCGCCCAAAGACATTTGAACTCAAGTGATTCCTGCCTTATTATGCATGTCTAATCTCTGCACTCAGAAAAAAAACACCACTGTGAAAATTATTAAATTAATTTCAGTTTGATTTATTTATCACTGATAAGGAAAAAAAGTCACAATATTTAATCAACTGGCATAAATAGGAAAAATCCTCATAATGCAGCCAAAAAGTTGTTGCAACATTCCCTGTGAACTTAAAGAAGAATAAAACAAGATTAAATATAATGCTTAAAATCATATTTTCAGACAACTGAACGCTACTGTAAATATATATATATGTGACCTAGAGAATAAATTTCTCCTTATTTCATCTTTCACAACATTTTCTATCAACTTTATCCAAAATCTTATCATGCCATGCTTCCCTAGAGAAAAATAGCAATTAATGGTGTTTCTAATGAATATAATTGAGAGCAAGATATTGTATATTTATTGGTTTGTTGCCTTTAGGGTATTTTCAAGTAATATGGTCTGTAATTCATGGAGAAAAACACACTGTAAACATTTTTCACAATGTTTTCTGAAATTGAAAAAAATAATTAAACAAATGCCATGAAATTCATTCCCCTATGAAACTCTCTATTTTCCTTTACCAGAAGGCCTGAAAGATACTGTGGTAAGCTTAATGCTGGATTATTTTTATGTTGTGATTTTAAATATGAGTTCTTCTTTATTCACCTCACTTTATAATAACATGATACCTTCAAAAAGCATTCTTATCAAAAAAATATTAAAACTGAGATAAGTCTAGGGAAAAAATAGACTTTTGAATAACAAGAGTAGGTAAGAACAAAGGAAAATGGCCAAACAAAATATTCTGAAGAATCAAAATGACTGGGTGCATTGTGCATCACAAATTCTGGCACTTTAATTTTTAAATGAGTTTAGACATCTGTGAAATTTAAACCCCAGGGCCAATGATTTTCGTGGCAGTGTGTTATAAAAGGAACAAAGCTTTGACATGCAAATTTCAGCCTATGTGGCATCAGCCCAGGTAACCTTGCGAACAACCTTCATGCACATGCTGAAGCTGACTGATAGCTCCCATATGGGTCCATTCTTCCTTTCCCCTTCCCAATCAACTTGACAGCAATTCTCAGTTCATTTTCTAAACGGACTGATAAAAGCTATAGTAGGCCTGTACCTGTTATTAACCTCCCTTGCTCTATTATTACTCATATTTTCCCCTTTGAGATAAGCAGCTAAATTCAGAAGCTGATCTTTGCATATGGTGGGCTATTACCCCCTAAGAAGAATTGCAAATGTCAACCTATTATTGGGTCATTAATGTCAGGTCGTGATATTTCAGGGTTTGATGTTTATAACCTTTGCAGACATTAACCCCTATGCAATACACTTTGGAAAAGTTTATTTGTCCTTGCTAGCAGTAGATTCATACCCCAGGAATATTGTTCTATAGCATTAGGCATACGCGTTCCTCAAGGATCATTAGGTATATTTATGTAACTACGTACCCTTTCATCCTACTTTGGACTACCATCTATTACCGAAGATAATACAAAATCATGAATAAGAAACATGCCCACATGTCTGATGGGAGAAATAATGAAGATAAACCAATTTAATAATCTTATCTTTTAGTGCAAAATTATTACCTGATCTCAACTTACAGTTTTTATGCTTAGTTGTGCATGATTGATATTACCACATTTGTTATTTTTCATTGGAAATCAAAGCTGTTTCCAGTTATAAAATACAATGAAATCAATCTCATCACAAGTAATTTTAAAGTCATAATTGAAGAAGTTAGGGAGAATCTATGATGAAATCATACTAAGTAGATTTTGCTGCATCAATGTAATGACTACATTACTACAGCGGATGTATTTCCTTTGATGCAGATTTCAAAATGTTGGATGTTCTCTCTCATTTTTCCTTTCCTTTTTCCATCTTTATCTGTCTCTTTCCCTTATTCCCTCCCCCTCCTCCTTCTCTTCCTCTTCTTTTCTCTCCCTGTCAAAGTTTGTACCAACTTTGGGAAGTATTCTACTGCCCCCTTGTAGACCTCTATCTTGCTCTCATAATGCCTGTACTTGAACATCTGTCAGAACTTCATGTAACACATTCCAAATTTGATTAAAAATTTTAAATCATAAAAAGTGAATGTATTTTAAATAAAATTTATTTGAACCAGAATTTGATTGTTCAATTTATTTTTCTAACATATCATTTTTAATATTTCTCCTTTCTAGCTTAATCGTTGTTCTGAAGCTATTTTTAGAGTAAGTGAAGGTAATAAAAAGTGAAGAAAAAGTATAATTTGATGCTTGAGAAAGGATTTTCTGCACAAACCCTTTAACTTGGAGGGTTTTTCCCAAATCTTCCTATCTTTACTGGGGTCTTTTATCCATGTTTAACTATTTGTAAGCCTGGGGCTCACCTATGGAATCAATATCCTCTTTATTCTTTCAGCTGAAATATCAGATCATTGTCAATTTCTCCTAATTTTCTTCTGTGGCTATTTCCAGGCAACAATTGCTAATATTCGTTCTACATTAATTCCTATGCATTTGAATACATATTTTACAAACTCAATCCCCAGAGTTTGCTTTTAGAACCTTTTTGCAAGCTTATCACTCAATTGGTTAACTCAACAATTAAAATATGTCTACAACATCCAGGCATGAGACCTGTGAATAGGAATGCTGTTCTTAACAGAATAAATCTTACAATCTAGGAAACATTTTTTTTTCTGGAGAAAGTTTATTTATTTATTTTTTTTGCCCTTGGAAAGCATGATGACACCTTTGAGAGTGACGGCCCTTACTGATCTTGCTTTTATTTATTTTTTTTTCAGGGGTTCCTATTATATTTGTATGAGCAGAAAAATAGGAAACACTTTTTAAAGTTACTTTACATTTAAACTACAGAAAACATGACTTTAAAGTAATCTAAGTCATGAAACAAAGTTAAATGTAAAGTTAAATGTAACTTAAAAGTAAAGGTTAAAAGTAAATGTAAAAGTTAAATGTAAAGTTACTTTACATTTAAACTACAGAAAACATGACTTTAAAATAATCTAAGTCATGAAACAAAGTTAACAAAGTTCTTCTATGTGTGTTTGGGTGAATTCCCAAGATCCTTGAATGGTGGCCTATCTGTGACCCCTGCCAGTTAATCTCTCTACTTTCTGCCTTCTAGATATTTCTTTGATACTCATTTACTTCATATTTCATTTTTTCCACAGCCTAAACTTTGTGCTTTTCAACTTGGAGCCACATTATAGCTCTAGCATCCTTACAAGTGCTTTGAATTACTTTCTAATTATTTCACACATTCCACAGAGAGTCATATACAAGGAGTGTCCTCCTTTGTTCTCAATTCTGCTGCCTGTGTATTTCAGTGTAGTCTTTTGACCTGTGCCATTGCATTCTGTTACTTTTCTCACCCTCAACAAAGACAAAACTGAGTCAAATTACCATCCACCCTTGAATCTGAGCAGTAGATAGCAGATTCCATGACCTTCTCAGAATGACAGAACAGCATTCCCTGATGACAGCTCTGCACTGAACCTTGCTTCTCTACCAGTCATAGCCACCTACCCCAGTGTAAGCTCTTGATAATCTGGTTGGATAATGTGGCTATGAGGGTATACAGTTGCTATGCTCCTATTTCAATTTCAATGCAATGATCATTTAAATACAAAGTTCTAGGTCATATACCAAAGTACTATTAGACAGACCCTGGGCAGTGTTTGCAGTCAGCAACTAGTGATTCACCAAGGAATAGAGAGTGAGCTCCTTACACTGCCTATATTGTATGACTATGACTAATTCTTTTCTTCCTTTCCACTTTTTGATTCTAACTACTTTATTACATTTATACGTGCATTTATGTGAAGGTGCATAAACACATGGAGGCCAGAATTAAACTCTGGATGTCTTTCTCAGTTTCGCTAACTTGATTTTTGAGCCAGGGTTTCCCATTAGTTCATTGGTCATGAGTTCAAGTGGACCATGTGGCCAGTAAGTTTCATGGGTTTTCTTGTCTCCCCTCCCAAGTACTGATTATAACTACTCACTGCTCAGATAACTTTTTAGGTGGGTGATAGGAATTCTATCTCAGGTCCTCATGCTTGCATGACAACCATTTTACTGACTGAGCCATCTCCCCAGGCCCAAATTTTGAGCTTAAATTAGTTTTGAATAATATATTAGGATCAGAAAGTCAAAATGTATTTTTATAGACAAAGCCATTAACTAAAAGGCTGACCCTGAACATTTTTTAAATTTACTAATTAGTGCAAGGTTTCATGGCAGCAATCCTGCCTTCACTAGATGAATACAGCAGATAGGGTTGGCAGTGAGAATATAGACGGTGTGGCTTTGCCAAATAGCACCAGGGAATCCACACAGAATTGTCAAAGGAATGTCTGTCAACCATTACGAGCTCTGTTTGTTTATGAATAAACTCATCCTTAATATTAAACTTAACTTACAAAAAGTTATTATTTTATTACTTAGGAAACAATTCTGAGAAATACTTGTGGATATATACATATATAATGTGTATATATATATATATGGAGATGCATCTATTATATCTATGTATCTAGAGGTAGGTATACTCAGCTTGAAAATATTCTAATCATTTAAACAATTTTTAGTAATTATTCATTGTGAATAGTGAACATGACAGTTATTTAGCATTTGCCTTATATTCACCATTGTGAGTAGCATCAAGATAATTTTAGTTGTATAGGTGAACATACAAGGTATATACTTTATGTAGCAAAGGATCTACACATCATGAACTATGATGACCTTGGTAGACACTGGAAAAAAATCTCTTATATATAGTGAAAAATTGGCTGTACAGTGGAAAAGAGACTCTAACTTGGTTCATTTCTTCTTTCACTACTCTGTATGAGATTTACTGAACCCCTACTCAATATTTTCATAAGTCTCTATATCTCTAACATCTGGGGTTGAATATTTTCATAGGTCTCTATATCTCTAACATCTATCTGTCTGTCTATTCAGCTACATGGGTTCCTTTATGACCCTTTCCTATACCTTAACTCTAGCAGAACATCACTATGTCTTACATCTTTATTAAATCTATTTAATAATTATTTAGAAGATGCAGCAGATGATGATATTCTCGTTTATGACTTCTTGCTTCATTTTCCTATAGTAGTCCATTTTTGTTCAGCATTCTCTCAAAAAGATGGTTTTACCAGCTGATTTTTATACCCAGAAGCCAGTACCACTAATCTTTATCTAAGTCTGCTTCCTTTGATTCATGGAAACACATGTTTCAAGGCAGTTAACAAGAAAGGTACAAGTCATAAAAGCCTGGCATTTGAAACAGATTATCCATCAATCATGATCTCTGGGAAATTATTTTTGCCTCAAGTGACAGATAGCTTTCATTCTAAACTTAGTCTAAATGTGAAGCCAAATATAACTGTACAGCATGTTTTATTTCTCTCCAAAGTTTCACCTTTGGCAAGACACAGTGGATGCCTTACCCAGGCATTGCTCTGTGGAGAAAGCTATTCAGGAATCAGTCACAGAAAAAGGAAGGTCACATATTTGTCTCACAGTAGTAGAGCAGCAAAGAATTGTGTTCTAAATAGGTTCTGTGGAAGACTGGAAAGTATAGTGTAATCAAATGCAAGAAGAGTTCCCAAAATTCAGGGTCAACTGTTAGATGGCAAAAAAAAAAAATCAAGATCTTGTGCTTGTGCATGTAGCCTTGATATGCTAGGCATATACTAAGCAACAATGATAGAAATAAACATCTTATGTAATACAAAAGCATTGTATAGATTCAGGACTAATCTGACTTGTACTTGCTAAGATTTACTTTTTACTATATATTTACTTTTACAAATGGAATTTAGAGCCAGCAGTATATATCATCAAGAAAAGACACTTGCTAAGCAAATTTGAAAATTGGTTGATCCTTGGAACTACTATGGTAGGAGGAGAAAACTATCTTCCCAAAGTTTTTCTCTGATTGCCACATGCACATTGTGGCAAGCATGCCAACACTCACACTTCATGCACACATATAACAATAAAAGCAAGTCAACAATGAATTCAACAATCTAATTCAATCTTCAGTGCTGGAATACTGCGTGAACTAATTAGCTAACATTCTCCCTTCTCTATTTCTGGACATTAACCTTATTTTGAAAACTTCAAACTAGTATACTGACCTTATTTACTTTACTTATTGATAACATGACATTTCTTTTCATTGCCTTTTAAGTGTTTTCAAATATTCTTTTATTCTGTAATGATTTTATACATGCACACAATATATCTTGATCTTTTGAACCTGTCGTTAACCACACAAACCTCCAAGGCCCCATGAACCAGTTCCCCTTCCCACCATCATCCCTTTATCTAAAAAAATAACCTACTCAGTCTTATTAGTGCTAACCACGTGAACAAGTGCATGAGTGGCCCAGTTGAGACTGCACAACCCACCAGAGACCACGTCCCTAAAAGAAAAAAAAAAAACTCTCTCTAAAAAACAGTCATCATCTGCTAATAACTCATCTAAACTGAAATACTGACTGGCTGGATTTTGCACTGGACTTGTGTAGGAAGCCAGCTTGGTGGGTTTATGATGATACCAGCCATGGCATGTTCATAAGACAACATTTAAAGCATTATTCGAAATTTCTCTGGCTCTCAAATTCTTTCCACCCCTTCTTTAGGAATGATCTCTGAGCTGGGAATAGGGGCGGAGATGGTTGATACTGATATCCCGTTAAGAAAAGACCTCTCCATAGTCATTTACTCCCAGCACTTTGAGCAGTTAGGAACGTACATTAACCATTGCCTGCTCTCAAAAGAAACTTCTCTAGCTTCTGAAGTTGAGAGCAGAACTAATACATGGGTATAATCACAAATATTTATGGACAATTTAACAGCATACTCATTTAACAAAAATAGTAGTAGTTTCCCCCTTAAGACCTATGACCCCCCCAGACACGGGCTTTGACCAGAATTAGAGTACAAGGTATGAATTTCTTATTGTTCAGATGCTTCACATTAGACTCATAACGGGTTCATAGGCCCTTTTGTTTCAAAGGCTAGTGGCAATGTGTGACTACGGATTTCCTGTTTTCTTTTCCTTAAGTCGCCTGTTGTATGTTCAAAAATCATTGTTATTATGAAACAGTCTTCCCCCAATTTAATATCAGCTAAATGTAATATTTATCAAATATTCACAATTCTTTCATTTTTATCATTTTATGTTTCTATCCATATATTAAAAGTTAAATGACTTTGATACATATTTTAATCATATGTCATTAAAATAAAATTAATAAGGCAGAATCAAGTGTTTTCTTTGGAGAAATCATCAGCACATATTGGCAAAATATGAAAAAATTGCAAAGAATTACTAAATTAATTTTGTACTTGTACACAAAACACACAATATTACATATATATGTATGTATGAATGTATTTATAATTTATCCCCTCTTCCACACCTCTTGCTCAATAATCTTGCTCATGTCTTTTGACTAGTTGTCGTAGTGCATTCTTTTTAAAAATTCTTTATGAGTTTTATACATGAATATAGTGAATTTGTATTTTCCTTAATCACCATACCTTCTGTCTAGGCTACCTTCTATTTTCGTATCTTTCCACATGAGCAACCCATTGAGATTCATCTATGTTGCTTTTGACGGGTGTACATGAGCACTTGGGGACATGACTCATATATCATTGGGTACACCATTGATGAAAACAACTAGCTCCCCACACCCACGTCAAT
Source organism: Typhlomys cinereus (assembly GCA_023101885.1). Lineage (NCBI taxonomy): Eukaryota > Metazoa > Chordata > Mammalia > Rodentia > Platacanthomyidae > Typhlomys > Typhlomys cinereus. Next base: position 2,594,826 of record JALPQD010000170.1, read on the forward strand.
GTTAACCCCCATTAGTCTCTGAGAGAGGTGTGAGAACTCTTGAGATCTTTCCCCTTCCATGGCAAAATGTTGACAGGACATATACTGTGCAGGCTTTGTGAAAACATACATACATACACACACACACACATACATACACACACACACATACACACATATACATACCTGAATTCATGGATGCAATAGCCCTGTTGTGTTCAGAAGATAAAGTCTGGCCACACACCTGCCCAGCCTCAAGCTCTTAGATTCCTACCTCCTCTTCATTTATGATGTTCCTGAACCTTCTGGAGGGGGCGGTGATTTAGGCCTCCTGATTAAGGCCTAGTACTCGTGTTCTGCACTTTGACCATTTGTACTTTTCTGTAATAAACACTTTCTATTTTAAAAGTAAACAATGAAGAGATTGTCTCATCTAAGGGCATAAGTGTTTAGAGGGCAGTTTGTTATCAGGTATTTACAGTTAATACTAAAACATCTGCTCTTGTCTGGTGTCCTAGCACTGTTGCTTGTATAGTTGCACAATACCAGGCATATGTTCCCTGAAAATAAGAGGGAGGTGCTAGAACATGACAATGTTTAAAAGAACATTTGATATAGTTATAGCCAAACCTTAATGACTTGCACTACTTCTTCCCTATCATAGGTTCTTCTAGTTTGCAGTACCGGGAATGTGATCCCTTCTGAAAGGTGTGTGCTGAATCCAGTCAGAAAGCTGCTGGTTACCCCCTTGATATTCACACTACTCTTACACTGATGGTTGCCTCATGTCAGGGTGGCTGTAATTATAAGAATTCAGCTTTCGTGAATTAATAAGATTGTTGATTGGTTTTGTCCCCCTCCTCCAGTAGATTGCCTGGTCCTTTCTGGTTGTGTAAAAGCTATCCAGCAAGTTGCAGCTGTTGTTTCTCTCTGTCCTTTCACTCATATGTGTTGTGTCCTCAACAGGGTCCTATTACTAGTCTCTGAAGGACAACTAAGAGTAACGAAACTGTACTATCCTGTCGGTCTCTGAGACTTACCTGACCAACAACTTATTGGGAAGTATCACGTACTTGATACATGGAATACTGCCTAATTGCCTATGGATTCTGGTCAGAACATTGTAGAACATATTCCTGTTTTCCTCTTTCTGTGTTCCATGAATAGGGCATGTCTGTTCTCACTCATTTTTAAACAACAAAGTTTTTAATATAATAATATAGGTTTTCATATGCTTGTATTTTACAACCTCAACTCTACTTGTTACTCCCTCAGCCCTTCCTGTATCTTACCTCCTCCTGTTCCCCCCATGAAGTATTACTCTTATTATTCCCCTTTCCAACTTTCTATGGTATTTCTACTTAATAATTTATATCTGGTGACTCTATGCCACCAACTGTGTGTGTGTGTGTGTGTGTGTGTGTGTGTGTGTGTGTGTGTGTGTATAAAAAAGAGAACATCTGGCATTTTTCTTTCTGTGCCTTAAATCGAATATTCACACTTATATTTTCATTCTACATTTTTATCCATACATTAAATGTTAAATGACTTGGATGCACAGTCTATCACATATCCTTAACATACAAAGGTATTAAATCAGTATAGGAGAGATACTCAACACATATCACCAAAGTAAAAAAAAAAATACACTACTTCACTCAGTATGATCTTTTCTAGTTCCATTCCATTCACTAGCGAATTTCATGATTTCATTTTACTTGAGAGCTAAGCAGAATTAAATTATGTATATGTACAACATTTTCATTAGCTTATAGGTATCTAGGTAGAATCCAAATTCTTGCTATTGGGTATTGAACCACAATGCACATGGATGTGATTTATCTTTGTAAAATGATGTGTGGACAAGTCCTTTATGAATATGCCTAGAAGTGACATAGTTATGTCATATGTTAGATCATTTTTAACTCGTTGAGGATCCTTAATACTAATTTACAGAGTGGATGCACAAGTGTGTACTACTACTGATAATGAATAAGGATTTCTTTTTCCCAAATCCTTCACCAACATTTGTTCTGACATGTTCTTGATTTTAGACATTCTTTATTTCTAGGGAAGATAAACATTTTTAGGTGTGTATTAGACAATCTGAATTTCTTCTTTTAAAAAGTTCAGTTTAGTTCTTTCTAAGGCCTATTTTTTATGCATTTTGCTTTCTTGATGTTTAATGCTTCTAGGTCTTCGTATGTTCTAGTTATAAGTATTCTGTCAGATTAATAGTTACCAAATATTTTCTTCAATTCTGTATGTTGCCTTTTTGTTCTTAATGGTTCCTTTTGCTGAACAGAAGCTTCTTAACAACATGAAACTCAAAGAGTTGATTGTAGATTTTATATCTTGTGTGAATGGGGTTTCAAAAAGTCTTTACCTAAACCTGTCATTTCAAGTGTACTCCCTATTCTATAAGTTTCAGAGTTCAGCTTTCACATTTTTAATTCCATTTCCTTATAAAACGGTTCTCCATCCTTTTATTTTGATGTGACTATCATTGATAGTTAGGTATATTCCCTTGAGACAACAATGTTGGATCTTATTTTCTGATTCACTCTTCTACACAGTCTTTTTGTTGAGATTTTGATATTCAATGTTACTATTGACATGTATGTACGATTTCTTGTCACTAACATGCTAAAGTTAGTAGATGCTGTATCTGTATGATTATTTTTCCCTTATGGCTCCTTATATAGGTTTGACTTTCTCTTTTGCTCATAGCATTCTGCTTGTTTTTTATTCATGTTCATTTTAGTTTGTTTTTAACATTTATTTTTGTAAAAGAAAAGTGAGACAGCTGTAGGTATAATGATCCATATCTAGATTGTCAATTATAATCTACTGATCAGTGTGTCTATTTTTATTACAATGACTGTGTAGCATTGCTTAAAGTCAGGTATAGTGATTCCCTAACCAAGTTTGCACTGCTCAGATTGCATTTGGCACTCCATTCAACATGAATGTTAAGATTATTGGTTTAAAGAAGTGAAGTGAAATTGTTTATTGGTATTGCATTGAATATGAATGTTGTCTATAGTAACTGGCCATTTTTACATTAATCCTACTAACTCATACGCATGGCATGTCTTTCTTTCCATCTTCTTGTGTTGGATTTCCTTCTTTGGTGTCTTTAAGTTTCCATTATATAGGTTTTACACTATTTTGGTTACACTTATTCCAAGGTACTTGTTTTGAGACTATGGTGAATTGGATTGTTTTCCTCATTTTTTTCCATTTGTTCATTCCTTGTATACAACATGGACAGTGATTTTTACATGCTAATTATATGTTTGACTAACTGCCCATTACTAATGTATCTTGGTTTTAAGAGTCTTCATGTAGAGCTTTTGTAACCTTTCAGCTACAGAGTATTTTCATCTATAAATAAGAAAAAAGTAACTTCTTTTTTCTAATTTGTATCCTTTTATCTCTCACTTTTGCCTTATTGCTCTAGATAAAAATTTAAGCACAACTTTAAACAGGATTGCAGGTAGAGGACAACTTTGTCTTGTTTCAAATGGAATCAAGAATGTTTTCAGATTTAACCATTTACAATTATGTTTCTCATAGGCTTCTTATATGGAAATATTGTATTGAAACATGTCCCCTCCATTCCTATTGTCTTCAAAGTTTATGTCAGGAATGAGTGTTACATTTTGTTGAAAGTACTTGAGAAGATCATGTAATTCTTTCCTTAAGTCCTTCCACATGTTTATTCATATCTATTGAGCTGTGTCAAACCATTCCTAATGACTGAAATGAACCTAACTTGACTGTTATAAATGACACTTTTCATGTTTTTATATTTCCAAGCAATTTGCTGTAGACTTCTGCATATGTATTGATTGGTGAAATTGATCTACAGTTCTTTTTGATAATTATTATTTGGTTTGGGAAACCATGCAATTTCGATTTCAAAGATTTTTGAAATAAACCATCTTTTTCAATCAGATGAAAAAAATTTGAGGAAAATTGGCATCAGTCCATTTTTGAAGGTCCAGAAAAGTTCTACTTTGAATCTATCTTATCTCGACCTTTTTTATATGGGAGATTTCAATTTCAATGCTAGTTATAGTTTTAAGTTATTTGTAGCTTCTTGGCTTAGTTTAGGAAATTGTTATTTTGGATTATCCTGTATAGCATACTATAAGTTTTTGAAATAAGTCCACATAATAGTCTGGATGTCTTCAGAATCTGTTGTAATGTTTGTCATTTCATCTCTTATGTATGGATCCTCTTGGATTTTTTATACTGGTTAACTTAGCTAAAGGTTTGCCAATGTTTCTTTCTGAAGAAGAAATTTTTGACTCATTCTTTGTATTTTCACAGGAGTATCATTAATTTCTTTCAGTTTTCTGTGTCTGGTTTGTTGCTGTTTTTCAAATCCCATAAGGTTCATCATGAGGTTTCTCTTTGTCATTACTCCAACCATTTGATGAAAGCCAAAAGTCTATACATTTATTTCTTGGAATGACATTTACTGCATCACAGGTTTAAGAATGTTATGCTGTCATTTTCATTTATGTCTATAGGTTTCTTATTTCCTCTTTGATTTGTTCAATGACACAGGGATCATTCAATGATATTCCATTGTATTTCAAGTCCCATCTATTTCTCTAGGCTTACTTTGTGTCCTAATATTTTATGTATTTTAGAGAACTCTCCATGGGATGCTGAAAATGGTGTAGAATATTTGCTCTGGTGGCTTAAATTGTAGATGTATATTAGATCCACCTGATGCATGGTTTCAACTGGATCTACTGTTTCTCTATTTATTTTGGTCCAGATGAACTGTCTGCTGGTGTGAGTGGAGTGTTGAAGTCTCCATTACTATAAGAACATCAGTCTCTCTTTAAGTTTTGTAGTGTTTGCTCTATAAAATTTGTTGCACATGTGTTTGGTATATAGATATTTAAAATGGCAATATCTTGTTGGATTATTCCTTCAATAATTATGTACTAGTATCTATCTTTGCTTTTTATTTTGGTTTCAAACCTGATTTGTAAGGTCTTAGCGTGGCTATTCCTGCTTGTTCTTAATCTCATTTGCTTATAAAATGTTTTTCCATCCATTTATTCTGATGACATAGCTAACTTTGATATTAGATCTGTACCTTGTAGACAACAATGTTGAATCTTTTTTTCTAATCCAATCTGGTGGTTTTTGCCTTTTAATTGAGGAGGCAAGTCTCTTGATGTTCAGTGTTAATACTGATATATATGCACAATTTCTTGTCATTCTTTTTACTAACTTGCTAAAATTAGTGGATATTGTATCTGAATCATTATTTTTCCCTTCCCTGTGCATCAGTTAGTCTTTTTCTTCAGCGTATAGTATCCAACTTATTTTGTGTTCATGTGTTTCTTCAGTTTGTTTTTCTATCATGAAATGTCCTTATTTCTCCTTGTAATTTTATTGCTAGTTCTACAGGGTGTAGTAATTTTGGTTGGCAGTTGTGTTCTTAGCTTATTTGGATAGTTCTGTCCAGACCCTTCTGGCTTTGAATGTCTCCATCAGGCAATTGTTTATTCTGAAGATTTTCTCTTATATGCAACTTGCCCCTTGTTTCTTGCTTTTTTTTTCTTCATGTGTGTGTGTGTGTGTGTGTGTGTGTGTGTGTATGTATGTGTTGTGTATCACAGGGCACTGTGTTTCTCTGTGGAGATCAAAGGGTGACTTCAAGGAATCATCCTGGATTGCTTTTACTTTTTTACTTCATGCTGTGTTTTCCCAGAGCTCCGCCCATTAGGGCTGGAAGACAGGCCACTGTGGGGTCTGTCTAGTGATTTTATGTGGGACCTGGAATTCAAACTCAGGGCCTTCTACTTGCCAGGCAGCGTTTTAACTCCTGAACCATCTCTCCAGCTCTTCTTGCTTGTTTTGTTTCTCTGCCGTGTTTATGGTTCTAATCTTTTAACTTTTATGTGTTGAGATTTTTCCATTATGTTGTAGAGAGTTGACATTTATTCTCATCTATCTGGCATTCCATATGCTGCGTATATCTAGATAGGTGTTTTTTATTCTTTGTTAAGGAAGAGTCCTATTTTTTTTAAATATTGGCTATATCTGGTCTTGTATTTCTTCCTCTTCTAAACTCATCACCTTAAGTTCAGTCTTTTCATGGTATCCTAGAATTGCTGTGTGTATTCCATTTGTGTTGTTGTTGGGGTGTTTTGAAAATTCATTTCTTTTCTAGTCTTTGGTTTTAAATGAAGTGATAAATCTTCTATTTTTGCATGCATGTCTGTGTGGGAGCTGTGTGTCTGTGTTTATCAGGGGTACTGTGCTTGCTTGTAAAGGCCCAAGGGTGACTTTGGGTGTTGTCCTGGGTTGTTCAACATCCTCATTACTTTGCTCTAGGGCTTTCCAGGTTCCACCTTCTAGGGCCAGAAGTGCAGCCACTACTATTACTGCCTGACATTGTTACATGGAATTTCAGATATGAACCCAGGTCTTCTGCTTAGGAAGCAGAGGATTAACCCCTGAGCCACTTCTCCAGAACATGTTTTTACCTTCATCTTGTCTTTGAGTCCAGATATTTTGTTTTCTATGTGGTCCTTTCTGTAGTGCAACCATTCCACTGAGATTTTTACAGCACTGCATGAATTTTTGATCTCATGTGCTTTTTAATCTGGGCCTTTTTTTCAGTATTCTATCTCAGCTTTTACATCTTCAGTTATCTTGCTCATTTCATGTAACTATTTTCTCAGATTTCCATATTTATTTTCTTAAGTTTGTTTAGAATGTTATTTACACCCCTTAGAATAATCTGAATTCTTTAATATCATTGATTAAATTTATGATTACTGTTTTCAATACTGCATCTACTTTCTCTGCATGGTTTTTATGTGTCAGTATGGGGTAAGGCATATTGTGCTATTTCTTGAAGTTGAAGTGTTAAGCGATGCTTCTTTTATGTCTTGTGGGCTTGCTCATCTAGGGCTCCCAAGGGTCTGGAGACAGGATTGCCTGTGCGTCTTCTATTCAGGGGGTGAAGCTGATCTTTGACGTTAGTGATGGTAAGGGCCTGACACTACTAGGTGTTTATTGGTAATTTGAGGGTAAAGAGGTTCAAAGTGGTGGTGAGGAAAGTTGTAGCCTGTTATCTACTTTGCAGAAGACTGGGACTGGAATCTTGTGAGAAGGACATTTTACCCCTGTACAGGTGCTGGTCACAGGCAGTTAGGACTGAGCAGTGAGACCTGTGGTTCACATGAAATTAAAAGAAGGTGTGGGAGTCTCTTATTGCAGGGATGCTTACTACTTGGGAAGATGTAGGGAGGCAACATTTGCTAAGAGTTTGAGCATAAACAAGCATGGAGGACTGAAGTCACGGGTCTTTTGTCAATTTATGGGCTATCTTGCAAGTGTATTCCTGACCACAAACAGGGAGGTAGAGTGGAAGCAGACCTGTACACTATGTCTGATTAGGAGTGGGTCACAGTCCTGAACAAGCAGAAGTAGACTAAGGCTGTGGTCAATGCCACACGGTGTTGGGGTGTAACAGTATCCCCAGGGCTTTTGTGGCATTGAATCAGTCTCGAAGGGATCAAAGCCAGGTTGTCAGGTCCAAAGTCACCCTTCTGGTCCTCTGATAAGTCCTGTGCTAGATTAAGACAGATAGTAGCCAAGTTGTGGTGTTCAGGGCATCATCTTTGGTTCTCTGGCAGACTTCATGCTGGGTCGATGGCAGAGCTAGGTCACAGTGTCCAGGATGCCCCTTCCAGTCCTCTAGTGGGCCTCATGCCAGGCCAAGAGAGTCTATAATTCAACTTTCATGTCATTTCAGGGATACTTTCCACTTTCAAAATTTTATTCCACAATCTTCTTAAAATTTACCTACTACTACATATTCATATAAATTTTACTTCATTTTCATTTGTTATCATCCTCCGTTGAACTTTCTCAGGCCCCAGTTATAGTCATTTTGTTAACTCATTTGATTATTTTTATCTTAATAGGTTAATTGAATCCATTCGCATTGATTTATATAATTTTCTTATTTTCTCTTATTCCTGCCTTGCCTTGCAGCTAATATTACCCTCCTTCTGTTCCCTATCTCCTGATCTGACTTTCCCTAATCATTAGTTCCATCCCAAGGAGCTTGTTTTACCCTCTTACATATAGCTAGTCAATTCTTCTGTTAATTTCCAACTTTAAATTACAAACAGAGTAATACATGACCTTCGGTATACATTTAATTCTTATTGGCTCCAATTCCACTCCTAGGTTTTGAATTAATTTGGAACTTTGGATATGTTTTAAATTCAGAGCCTAGCATCAAGGAGACTAGAGGATCATAACATTTATAACATGCCCCATCATAAGTATGGAAATTTTTATTATATATATAAGCTTATAAAACCACCACAGTTTTTGGTTATTTTTCCAAAGCTCACTAACATAGAAGACAGCTCACAAATGAGTGCTAACGTTAACATAAAGTGTAAAAAATGATAAACTTGTGCCAGACCAAAGACAAATTACACAAAGTCAAAAACTCAATATGTAGATGCATATTGAATTTTCCACGAAAGTCCCCATTGTCATTTAGAGTTAATAAATATGTTACTCATATCTGTTTTATACTACTTGCCTTTATTACGTTTAAAAAAATAAAAATACATATTTAACATAAAATATATATTAAGCACAGTGCCAATTTAAAGAACGCTATGAAGATAAAAATTGAATTTAAATACATAGGCTATGGAATTATTTTGTTATCTGAAAATGATCAAAACTTTCAGTTGTTTTCTTACATTGTTGCCAGGTATGCATTGTATTATCATTATATTATCAAAACAGAATCTTTCAGGTGAACATTCACTATATAATAGTTCAGCACTACAAATACCACACAGATGGCTGAGTTAGCATGATTGTTTCCCTCTTGTACCTATTATATGACCAAAACAAATATTGGTATTTAGTTCATTTATCATAGAATATTAGTTAAAATGTGAATGTATACCACAATAATTTCATATTTATTAGCATGTAACTGATCCACTTAATGGTATTTTCTTTAATGTGACAGAGAGCAGGTAACTGAGAGATATAAAAGCATGTATATATATATAATACATAAGCTTATATTTCTGTGAGTATAAAGCCCTCATTTTCATGAGTGGATCAATACATACCTTATTTGCATTTTTATCAGATGATATGTCTAGTATGCAATATTCATTTATTAAAATTGAATCCATGGAAATCATTCATAACAAATAAACAAATCTCTCCTTGTAATTTTTTTCGCCACAATGCACTTCAAAGTTGTGCTTAAAAACACTCTGCAGCATTTCAGTATTAACTTGGGTGTCATTTAAATAACATTTCTTTTTTTTATTTTTTTATTATTATTATTTATTCAACTGTGTGTATGTGTGCCGCGTGTGTCTGTGTGTGTGTGTGTGTGTATGTGTGTGTCTGTGTATGTGTAGAACCACGGACGAATTCGCAAACCACCATGGACGCCTCCACCTCCTTCTGCCCTGGGATTCACAGGCTCCGCCCTACCAGGACCAGAAGCGCAGGCCGCCCCCACTTCTGCCTGGCGTCTATACGTGGGATCTGGGATTCGAACTCGGGACCTTCTGCCTGCAAGGCGGAGGCTTAACCCCTGAGCCACCTCTCCAGCCCTTAAATAACATTTCTAAATAAAGCTGTAAAATACTTCACACTAAACACTGAAAATATTCCTTAAAATTAAATAGATTGAAATAAAAGGAAATGTTTATAGAATAGAAAATTCAATATTTTTGAATATCAGTTCTCTCATACTTATTCTACAGAGTTAATGAAATCAAAAATTCAATTTTTGACAGGTTTTTTTTCTATAATTCCAGATGAACCTAAAATGTATGTAGAAATAGCAACCAAAACATGTTAGTAAGTCTTGGGAAAAGTAATAATCAAAAACTGTGGTGATTTCATAATCTCATATTTCACAATTTCAGAATTTTATAGAACTACCATATTGTGGAGATGACAGGAGTCATTTAAGTGCAGGTAAATGAATAGAACAATCACTCAAACATGACCAGAATTATTTCAGTCATAGTATCTAAATAAAGCAAAGAGTAGAAATGCCATCATTTCATAAATGTAACTTGTTTCAGCCACTTCTCTTTTATTGCTGTGATGCAATACTCAAACACAAGGTATGCAAGGAAGATACATACAGTCCATTATTCTAGGAATTACATTAGATAATTACATGGCTGAAGGTAGAAGGTAGAAGAGGACAGTTCGTGTCACTGGAACCTTTATGAAGGCAAAGAGACCAAGACTGAAATAATAAGAAGCAAGGCCAAGATACCAAACTCAAAGCCTTCCCCCTATATCTTCCTCCAGCAAGACTCCAGTTCCAAAAGGTGCCACAATCTTCCCAAACATCATCTAATGATTGAAACACAGGAATCTTTGGGGGTGGGAGGACTCACATTCAACCATGACATTCTGCCTGCTGGCCACTGTATAGTCTTTTTGCTGTAATCTGATATTAAATTGTACAAGAAGTTGGATACATCCAAAATACAATGGTCCAGAGTAAAATTCAATTTCCAAAAGGTTTGAATAGGGTTATATCCAGAAAATATTGAACCATAACAAGACTTAAAGCAGCAAGACAAACTTCAAATCCACTATGTTCAAGCCTTGCATATGAACCTACAGGTGAAATAACCTCAGTTCCAAAGGGCAGAGTTTCTACTCCCTCATTACGCTGTCTGCAGCACACAACTTTTTTAGCTTGGCTTCTCCTAGAACATGCACCTTCTCTGTACAGAATGCCCACATGTTGGTTCTAGCTATGCTAACAACTTTATGTCTCAATGGAAAGATGACTTTTAACATTAGTTCCTGAAATGGCTCCTTCCCTGGAGTCTTTGATCCTCCTACACACTGCTTGGCCTCAGCAGCTCTCTGAAACTAGGGAGAAGTAATCCATGGCCTCCTCAGTCCTGCATTTATGATGTCTCCCCAAGTAGTGCAATATGCCCAGGGTTGCCAAGTTCTGCTTTAATCTTCATACTGAAACTGGACTCCTTGAATTATATCTAGTATACCATTATTGTGTTGAAAGGATCTTGGATCACTCACCTTCAGTTCTTTTCTTCCAAAAATAATTTATGTGCTTATGGATTGGTCCCTTCTCTGTAGGAATTTTGCAAAGGGTACAAGTGCAACTTTTGATATTGTCCCAATGAAGATCGGGCTTTGACTCACTGGTGGAGCTTATTACTTTAGCAATCCCCACAGTTTTGCTCTGTACATTTTCCTGGGTCAATACTTTCAAGTTTGCTCTTAAATCTTTCTTCATCAAGATTCAATTTCTGTTTTCATTTGCTTTATTCCTTGTTCTCTTTTCATCATCCATCTAAATAAGAGCACTAAAAAGAAATCGAGCTATGAAGTACAGATTATACTATCTTGAAACTTCCTCCATCAAACATGTTAATCCAGTACATTTTAATTTAACTCAAGGAAGTTTTCAGTACCTTGCCAAATTGTAGCCAAATTCTTTGCCAAAGCATCAGAGGAATTGCCCCTAGTCTAGGCCTCCAAACAGGCTTCGTTCACCTGTGGAACATCAAGAACTGGATCTCCATAGTTGAAAATACTCTCAGCGTTACTCTCTTCTAGGCTCTCACATGAAGTTCCCCTTTGTGCTATGTTGCCAAAGTCTGTTTCCGAAGATTTTCGTAGCCCAAGTTCCAAAGCTCTTCTCATTTGTCTCACAAGACAGCTCCAAAGGCAAATTAGCTACATCACAGTAATGGTGAAAGTCTCCGATGACCTAATAATCACTCCATAGTGTCTGGCAGAATTTCCACATAATAGTACATTTTTTGTGCTTTTTCATGTCATTGATTTATACCCATAGTCCATTCTGATCTGATAGAATACATGATGTTATTTCGGTTCTCTTGTATTTGCCAAGACTATGTCTTAATATATGGTGTATTCTTAAAGATATACCATGGGCTGCTGAGAATGTGCATTTTGGTTATATTGGTATAATGTGCTGTAGATTCATGCTAGGTTCATTTGTTTTTCATTATTTCATTTTTTCTGTTTGTTTTGTATCAAATGCATTTTTATTACAGCGAATACGATTTTAAACTCCAATTATTGTTGTAACAGTGTTAATCAGTGACTATATTTAGTAGTATTTTTTATGAATCTGGGTGTGCTTATGTTTGCTGCATATATGTTTAGGATTATAATCAATTATTCCTTAATGAGTATGAAGTTAACTTTACATTTAGCAGTATTTGTTTTATGAATTGGGTGAGCTGATGTTAGTTGTATATATTTTAGGATTGTGATGAATTTTTCCTTAATGAGTGTGAAGAGACATTCTTTATTTCTTATCCGTACTCATTTGAAGACTAATTTTTCAGATATTTGGATACCCTTTTATCCTGAAATGTTGTCCATCTTTGATACTGTGTGTGTATTATAAAGGTAACAGATACTTTAAAACTATTTTTAACCAGTCTGATAAACTATGATTTTAATTGGGGAAGTTCAGTCTGTAGATGCTTAGTGATATAACTAAAACATATGCATTAATTCCTCTCATTCAGTTTTTGGTTATATTTTCTTAGTCCTCTCTCTGGCATCTGTCTTTGTATTACTCACTATTCTTTTTTGGCTTGTTGGGCATGGTTGTCTTTCTTTTCTGTGTTAAGTATTCCTGATTGAATGTTACATCTAGCTTAGTGGTCATGTTTTCATTTAGCTCTTTGTCATCAAAATTTTTTATTTTTTCATCAAATTCTTTATTATTATTATTATTTATTCTAGTGTGTGTGTGCGCATGCTTGTGTGTGTGTGTGTGTGTGTGTGTGTGTGTGTGTGTGTGTGTGTGTAGAACCACGGATGAATTCGGGAACCACCATGGACCACCTCCACCTCCTCCTTGTTTACTCTGCCCCGGGATTCACAGGCTCCGTCCTACCAGGACCAGAAACACAGGCCGCCCCGGCTTCCACCTGGCATCTATACATGGGGTCTAGGATCTGAACTCAGGACCTTCCATCTGCAAGGCAGAGGCTTAACCCCTGAGCCACCTCTCCAGCCCCTATTTTTTCATCAAATTCTATGGATAATTTTTCTTGGTTCAGTATCCTGGGTTGATAACTGTGGTCACTTCATCTTTGGAATGCATCTTGCTATGATCTAACGGTTTTGGAGATATCTATTAAATAGTCAGAGGATATTCTGTTGGTCATGACTTTATGTATGATTAGCTCTTTCAGATTTTGCACTTTTCCTTGGGAACAAGTTTTGAAGGTTTTAACTATAACATGAAGGGAATTTCTTTTCTGTTTCTCTATTTGGTGTTCAGTTTGCTTCATGATCAGCATGCGCATTCACTTCTTTAGTTTTGGGGAGTTGTCTTTTATTATTTTGTTGAAGTCTGGCTTGAAATTCTTATCCTTTTTCTATGTTCATGATTCACAGGATTGGCTGTTTTGTGGTACCCCCGATATCCTGTTTGTCTTTCATGTGTTTCTTTAGTTTTTTCAAAATTTCTATGACTGACTAATCTAGTTCCTATGTCTTGTAACCCTGATATTCTGTCTTCCACATAATCTATCCTGTTAAGGATCAATTCCATTTAGTTTCTGTTTGGTAATTTGAATTTTCATTTCTTGTTTTCATTTTGTTTTGTGTTGTTTTTCAGTGTTGATATTTCCGCTTTCATCTTTCATCTTCCTCATTTTATTCAGCTGTCGTTTGTTTGTGTTTTCTTAGAATTCAATTGTTTCTGTGTTCTCGTAATATGTTTATGCACATATTCATTTTCTTGTTGAACATGCTTATCATCATAATTTTTAACTCTGAGCCTGCATGTCTTCATATTATGTCTCCATGGGGAACATTTCTCTTACTTTTCTGCGTTAGCTTGGGGACACATGGTTAAGTTTCTCATAATGCCAATGGTTCTGCACTGGAATTTGAGGATCATGAGTTGGCTTTTGGTTGTACTCTGATTTTGCATAAAACTCACTAGACAAGGAACTACTTTTTTATTATTTTGGGGTTTTTTTACATAGTCATACAAACTCAATGGATAGGTACCTTCGCCCCCCTCACTCCCTCCTCCTTTCCCTTCTGTTGTCCCCCCACCCCACTCTTTTACCTTACCCTATCACCCCACTTTCTTCCTCCTCCTCTCTTGATATTTCCTTCCTGCTTCTTCTCACTCTGCAGGAAATCTGTTTATATGGGTGCTGAATCTCCTTCTGAGTCATCTACACTAGTGAAGGTTAAGGACTCAGTGACATACTTTGGAGCCCCTTCTTGTCCTTCCCACTGATATGGTACCTCCATTATATTTGTCTAACCCTGTACATCTACGGGTCCTACTGCCTGAAACCTTCTCCCTTGAGATCCCAGTTAGTCTTTGAGGGCTTGTTGACATGTCAGCCATTGTGCAGGTCAAATCACATTGTAGCAATATCCTGGCTGTTATAGCCCGGGCTTGAGTGGAGTATCTTGTCTACTGATAGTCTTCTCTATCTTTAGGATCTTACAGTTTTGCCACACTCTCTTCCACAAGGTTCCCTGAGCTTTAGGATGGGGAGAGATTTGGCTGTTCTGGTTCTGGGTGAACATTGTAGGGTCTTTGGTGTTCTGAATTATGGTTGATTGTTTCAGTTTTGCTGTTCCTGCACTGCCCTTGGCTGCATCTTGATTGGGTGTTGAGATCATCTCCTAACCAAAAATAAAAGGCTGTTTAAACGAAGGTCTTATACAAAAAGAAACTTAAAGGCAGAGAGAAGAATAGGAATAGGACACAGTACTGAGTGGGGTCGGTCTCCTGGTTGTTAGTTGGTTACCACCTAACTGCCAGCCTCTCTCCCTCCATGACTGGGAAGATCAAACCCATCCAGTGAAAAGGAAGAGAAGTCAGAGTGAGCTGCGTCAGATGTCTTGCTACTTCCATACAGTGCATGACCGTGGCCCAATTTGTCTACTGAAAAGTGTTCTTTTGTCTCCTTTCTCTTGGGGTCTTCTTTCTCTTTCCTTCCTAGTTATAATTCTTTGCAATTATAATGGATGTTACAGATATTTATCTCTAAGTATGTCTTTAAGAACTAGGATCCACTTATTAGGGAGAACATGCAGCATCTAACTTCCTCAGCTTGGGATATTTCACTCAATATAATTTCTTTTAATTCCAACCAGTTACCAGAAAATTTCATTAAGTCATTTCTTTAAATTTTTTATTATTTATTATTTATTCAGTTGTGCATATATGTATGCATGTGTGTGTATGTATGTGTGTGTAAGTATGTGTATGTGCGTGTGTAGAACCACGGACGAATTCGGGAACCACCATGGACGCCTCCACCTCCCCCTTGTTTACTCTGCCCCAGGATTCACAGGCTCCGCCCTACCAGGACCAGAAACGCAGGCCGCCCCCGCCTCTGCCCGTCTGTACGTGGGGTCTAGGATCCGAACACAGGACCTTCCGCCTGCAAGGCAGAGGCTTAACCCCTGAGCCACCTCTCCAACTCCATTAAGTCATTTTTTGATAGCTGAATAGTAGTCCATTGTATAAATAAATGTACCACATTTTTATTGTCCATTTGTCAACTGTTGGACATTGGGGTTAATTCCATAACTTTGCTATTGTAAATAGTGCTGCAATGAATATGGATGTACTCTGATAGCGGTCTAATATCCAGAGTGCACAAAGAACGCAAATTAAACATCCAGTATATAAAACCCAATTAGGAAATTGGCCACAGAAATTAAAAGAAGCTTTTCCAGTGATGAATTGAAATACCCTGAGATATCATATCACCCAGGTCAGGGTTGTCAAACAAGAAATGTTAGAGAGTATGTGATGAGAAGGGAACTCTAATATAGTCCTGGTGGGAATGCAGGCTTGTGCAACTACTCTGAAGATCAATATGGCAGTTTCTAAGAAAGTTAAGAATTGAAATGCCACATGACCCTGCTATGCCTCTCCTGGCAACAAAATGCAACAGTTCACTACAGTGGCAAGGGATTCTTGATGTTCCCATGGATTTCAGTGATTGACTGAAGACTGTTTGTGCGTGCCAGTTGTGCCAGTGCTCACTGCTCAGCTGGCACAGAAACTAGCAGGTGGGCTCCTCGGAGTGCTTGATAGCTGACTAGAGGGGGTGGTTGCTGGTGCGCCTGCTGCTCCTGGGCTCTTCATTTACCTGGTCAAACTCACTTGAATCCTAAGTCATTACCGCAGAATTCTTGAGTTAAGGTAGTCCCTTAATCAGCCTGTGGTAGATTGTCTAAGCGATGTGAGAAGATTCAGCCACAGAGAATGAGACCGTTCTCTGCATAGGTGGATCCAATTGAGAGACCTGACTCATAATTTTGGAACACAAACATATATAACCATGCTGTAGAGTGAGAATGTATACTCTTCTCTCAGATATTTCTTTTTTTATTATTTATTCAATTCTGTGTGTGTGTATGTGTGTGTGTGCGTGCGTGTGTGTGTGCATGCATGTGTGTGTGTGTACGTGCATGCATGCGTGTGTGTGTGTGTGTGTGTGTGTGTGTGTGTGTGTGTGTAGAAGCAAGGGTGAATTCGGGAATCATCGTGGATTGCTTCTACCTCCTTTTTTTTTTTTTTGATCTGCCCTGGGATTCACATACTCTGCCCACCAGGACCAGAAGCACAGGCCACCCAGCTTCTGCCCAGTGTTTATACGTGGGATCTAGTATCCGAACTCAGGACCCTCTGCTTGCCAGGCAGAGGCTTAACCCCTGAGCCACCTCTCCAGCCCCCAGATCTTTCTTATAGGTATCGTTGTGGTACCTTCTTTCAGCTTTTGATGTTAATGCTAAACTAAAAAATTGATAATCATAAGCAAAAAGAAACATGTTGTTTCCAGAAGTCGTTCTACATCATACAGTCATATTAGCAACATGAAGAGTAACAACATTTCTCACAGTCTACACAATTTACAAAAGATTTTTTGAAAATATGGGGAGAAATAATTTACAGATGACCCAAAACTAGACTAGACCCTTAAGACTTAAGCTAACATCTTACTATCCATGGGCTATTATTATTATTATGTACTCCTTTGTAAGGTAGAATAAGTAAGGTTCCCAATGTATTCAGCAAAGGATTGGAAGTATTCTCAAATGCCACAGTTCAATTTTTATCTTGCAATTCAGGAAAACAGGAACCAGAAAAAAATTGTCTTATTGTCTGTGGAGTACAGATCCACCATTGTTCTCAATTGAGAATAAGAGAAGAAAAACAATATAAAGTGCTGTCATGGTAGAGAAACTGTATGTTCTATGATACTGATATTGACTGAATCTGCCAAGTACTAAACAAACCTAAGCTGAAAACAAGCCAAGAAATATAAAAAGCATTAATGATATTGAACTAGTTTCCTCTGTGCTTCAAATTGACTGTATTTTTACTGTAGCATGCACATTTGAACAAATCTATGTGGTAACATACTTCATGTAACATATAATTTAAAGTTGTTTTCTGCAACTTGCCACCTTAAAAGTGGTTTTAGTTTTCACATTTGAGCAATTAAGAGAAGCCTACTCCATAAGTTAGAATATATCTTTCTCCATCAACAATAAATAAATGTGCAACACTTATATCACAGAATAAAGTATTGGTTCCCATAACCACACAGGACCTGATGGTACAGCAGACGATCCCAGGTTAGGAAGACTGAAACATTTCATTCAGGACCCACTGTCGGGACAACAATGTAATGACAAACATGATGAGACGCTGAAAACAGAATCATTCTCAGTTCTTTAACACATTTTTCTCAACAGATTGGATTAAACAGATTATGTTATCACGTTCGTATCACATAGAATTTGTTAGAACTACACTCACATAGGAATGATGATTACATATAAAGTAGAAAGATAGGAATTATAGGATTTATGATTTGCTACTACCTAAGCGGCATTTTATCACTATCTGCCAAAAGTTTCATTACAATGAACACACTAAGTGTGCTCTAAAATATACGAGCTAAAGTATGTGGCATTCACTTTAAATATAGAGATCTTTGTGTGCCCCTTGGCCCAGATTCCTTCACTCTGAAACAGAGATAGAGAATGACATATCTGCTTTCTATAGTATATTAGGTCTTAACCCAACATTAATATCAATTGCACAAAATCAATTTTAAAACTTCCCCCAAATGTCACATTATTCAAATAGACCATATTGTCACAAAATGTACTACCTATTGCAGCCATAAAAGCAAAATATGAATGCCCTGTGATGACATTTCACTGTATAGCATCTCTTGTAATAAGATCCTGGCTCCAGTTCCAGTTATAATGCACTTGTAAAATGCAAGAAGCCAAACATAAATTACCTATCACAAAATAGCTCCAAGTTCCACAGTGGTGAAGGACCTGCCTGCAGCCTTGTTTTGATTCTTTCCCTCAAGACAGGCAAACATTTGCTCTTTCTTTTCTCTTATTTTTAAAGTGACTATGGAATGTTAATTCACATTCTAAATTACTTTATACACAGATTAATTCATGACCCTAGAGCTGTCTCCATGCTGCTCTAAGTAGGATTTCGGTAACACTTTAGCTTCTCGATAGGGTCCAGCAATGTGCTCAGCTGCATGTAGTATGCCGCAGCTTCCAGTAAGACATCCGCTTTGGCTTCCATGCCAAGGAGATTAAATCGAATTAATATTGTAGCCTTACAAAGCCAAATTGCAACTATTATTGGTCTTTTTAAACTTTTATTTATTTATTTATTTATTTATTTATTTATTTATTTTATTTATTCATTTATTTTGTGTGTGTGTGTGTGTGTGTGTGTGTGTGTGAGTGTGTGTGTGTGTGTGTGTGTGTGTGTGTGTGTGCTTCCGAGAGCACTGTGTGTCTCTGTGAAGGACCAAGGGGGACTTCAGGAATCATCCTGACTTGCTTCTACCTCCTTTTTGCTTCACTCTGGCATTCCCCAGGCTCCACCCACCGGGCAGGAAGTGCAAGCCACTGCAGCTTCTGCCTAGTGTTTTCACATGGGACAAGGATCCAGACTCAGGACTCTTTTACTTAGCAGGCAGAGTCTTAACCCCTGAACCATCTCTCTAAGCCCTGCCACTGCTTTTGACTGAGGAACTTTCTGTTATCTTCCCACCCAAGGCCTTCCACAATGTCCAGAGAGTTGGCCATTGTACTCAATTAACTCTCAGTGAATTTGTAGGCCAGGTTTACTTGTGGTGCATATGTTGAGGACACTAGACAAATGCAAGGACTGTTGGCTAAAAACATCACTAGAATTTGGAAGTGAGCACACCCTCAACAAGTTAGCTTATCACAAATTTCAAGCCTCTAGCATGACTGCAAATTCTCTCCCCAACGAATACACTGCTGATATGAACTGGCTATATGAAGTGACTCAGCAATGTTCCCTTTACTTCAAGAACCTGCTATCTTGTCAACTTGTCACTAGAGAACGTGCTGTAAATTTTGACTTCAACAGCCACGCAGACTCGGTTCTTCACTGGTTTTGATTACAGAGAAAGAATGTGGATGGAGATGTAACTGTGATGTAACTTCCTAGGTAGGTCAATGTTGATGCTCTCTTTCAGAAGTAGATTAGAAGCTGCTTCTGTACAAAATATTGACTTTTCCATTAGCAGGATTTTTGCTGTAAAAGACCAGAAACTGCCTGTGAAAATCTAAGGAGAGATCTACTTTCTGTAACAATTGCACATGTGCTAGGCAGCGCTTGTCCATTTGGCTTGATGTAGGTCTCTAATTGTATTTGCCTGTGCTTATGGCTACAACTTCATGATGCCTGGCTCCTTCATAGAGCCTTTTTTCTCTTCATGCTTATTACACTAAACACATAATTTTGGAAAAAAAAAGCACTTTGTCATAAACTTTATGCATAGTATGATCTCAGAGAATATTTTAATCACGTACCTGGTTGCAACATTTACTTGTATATCATGGATAGAAGATTTTTCTATCTATGTTATCTTTTATTGCACACTATTTTCCTGTAGTTTTCATAATTACATGTAATAGGTTAGCAAAATTTCAAATATCTGTTGTTTGCTTTTCTTATGAGTAAGTAAGCGTTATTTTATTGTACAATACACAGTAACCCAAGAAGCGAGCAAAGGGTACACCCATACATAGCATTAACTCCTTGCGTGATTACTTCAGCAATAATCAAGTTTTCACCAGCACTGGAATTATCTCTTCTGATAATGTTAATTATATGGACCCAATCTAAATATGGAGATGAATTTATATTAGAATCTCTATGAAATGAAATCCTCTTCTCATCATTTTAACAGAGAGCAACTTGTTTCTTTCAATTTTTTCTTTCACATTGTAATTTCTTTGATGCTTCCACTTTAGTATTTAATATTAAGCAATTAATGAGTCAGCAAGTTAGTAAAATAAAAATCTCTGAAGTAGATATTCTTTTATTATATCTTCTTGCATAAAAAGTTTATTGCTTCTGAGTAATTTAGCTTAATTACTATTAAACAGTAAATGCATTTAGTTCATGAACTTGATGAACTTACCAGAATGTTTCTGACCTAGAAATTTTCCTATAAGTATAAAACTGTTATGATTATATGTTAGGTACAAACATGTGGAGACTTGCATTTAGGAAATATAAATCTTATATATGGTTTTATGGAATTTTATAAATAGCATACTTAGACTCTTGTACAGAGTATGCGTAGAATCTCATATACATATGAAATCTTGTAAATAGTGTATTTAGAAATCTTGTATAGAGCATGCATAGAATAATAACACATGCAAACTCTAGTGCATAGTACATAAGCAAGCTTGTATATAATACATGTTAAGTCTTGTACTATAAGTTGAATTTGCATATACTATGTACAAAGCTTTGTACACAGTATCTGTATAATCTCATATGTAGTATGTATGAATAATAATACAAATGACACTTTGGACCTTGTATGTAGTACAGTACATATGAACTCTTGTATATAGTACTTGAGGAATTGTGTAGATACTAATTATAATATGGATTCATAGGGCATATTGAATCTTGTATATAGATGTGTGGAATTGTATACATAGTATGTATGGAATCAAAATACATATGGAATTTTATACTTCATATTAGAATGTGTAGTAACTTGTACATAGTTCACATAGAATCACAATAGATATGAACATTGTACATAGTATATTCAATATATATGTTAAATCTTGTATATGGCCCATATGGAACCTTGAATGTAGTACACAAAATGTAGTAGACAGATCAGAAAATAATAAATCTTACATGTATTATACACATAGAATCTTGAAGGTCGAGTATGTGTTATCTTGTACATATCTTTGGAATTATACATGTAGGACATAGGGAATCAGTCCAGAAACCTGCATATAGTATGCTGGAATGTGTAGGTAGTATGCATAGTATCAAAGTAAATATGGAATTATTATGTAGTATTTATGTTATCTTCTACATAGTATTTGTGGAATTAACTATTTAGTAAATACATGGAATCAGAAAATGCATGGAATTATATTCATATGCAATTCACTTTACAGAAGTTTTAGACTCACAATACACATGGAATATATTATGTTGTATGAAATTTTTATGTAGTTATGTACATATTTTATGCTGAGTTATGTACATAGTATGTATGAAATCATGACATATATAGAATCTTGTGTGTAGTGCATGTTGAGTCTTGTGTATCACATATATGGAATCTTTCATGCAGTTTGTGTAATATCTTATATATACTTCATATGGGAATGTGTAGAATATTTAAAGCAGCATATACAGAATTGTGTAAGTACTATTAACAGAATCTTGTTCATCGTAGGCATGGAACATGTATGTTTCATACATGGAATCACAGTACATACAAAAATTTATGCATATCACATGTAAAATCTTATGTATCTTGTATATATTAACATACAATCACACAGTATAAATGAAGTCTTCCAGGTAGTATATTTGTAATCATAGTCAATATGGAATCTTGTATACAATATGTATGGAATCTTACACATAGTTCATATGAAAAAATAGTACTCATGGAATCATGTATGAAGTATTTGTGGAATCTTATACATACTATATGAGGAATCTTGTATACAATATGTATGAAATTTTGTTTATAATAGATATGGAATATCATACATAGTACATAAGGAATCATATTACTAATGCGATTTTCCATTCATCATGAATGGAATCTTGTACTTAGAACTTATGGAATCATTATGTATGGAATCTTTTATGTAGCACATTTGGAATATTATAAAATAAGTATTCAATCACACTGCATATAGAAATCTGTATGAAGAATATATGGAAACCTATATTACTATGTATAAAATATTATACAGTGTAAATAAGGAATCGTCCATAGTATGCATAGAATTATAGTATATATCGAATTGTACATGTAGTATGCATGAAATGATTTTGTATCATGTTCATAACTTGTATAGAATAAGAGATTATTGATTACTGTATGTAGTGAATATGTTGTTTTGTACATTGTGTGTGTGTAATCTTGTACATATTATATGTAAAATCATAGAATATATGGAAACTTGAATGTTGTATGCAATACAATACTATTGTATGCAATACAAGTAGTAGCTTGAGAATAGCTAATATTTGGCATATTGATGTATGTTACACTTCTGGAATAATACATATGGAATTTCCCCATAGTTTTTATAGAATTATAATGTATGGAATCTTATACTTAGTATACATAGCATCTTATTTGCAGTATGAAACTAAAATACTTATGGAATATTGCACATTGTATATTTAGAAACTTATATGTGGTGGGTGTGGAATCTCATATACTACATAGAAAATATGGTACATATTGAAATTCGTATATGGTAAAATCATAGTATATATATCATGTATGGAATCATAGTATGTATGTAACTTGTATATAGTTCTAAGCAATCACACAGTAGAAGTAGTATCTGTACTATTAACAAGATTGCACTCATTATGTATGTCAACAAGAGAGAGGACTATGGTGAGAGTTGTCCTTACCAGACCTGCATAATGACTGACATAACAACATGCCCCCATAGACTATTGAGGTACTCAAGAGAGATGAGAACATACAGAGGAAACCTTCAGGACTAAAGCTGGATGAGTGAAGGGAAATGCCCCTATCAGTGGTGTGGCCCAAAGAAAAGCAAATTCATATGCCACAGAGACCTAAACCCTCACAAGAAAAGACAATCCAGAGAGAACCCTGGGGTACATAAAAGCAGACAGGCAGGAGGGTGGGAGGGAATGCAATGAAGGGATGGGAGGGAGGAGGGAAGGAAGGAAGCAGAAGTTACTGTTACAGTATGTAAGGAATTTTGTATGTGGTATGAGGTCTTGAACACAATAGGCATGGAATTTTGTACCATGTATGGACAATTGTTTTAAGGATACAGTTTGTTTAAGGATGCAGTACATTTGGCATTAGGTACACAATATGTATAGAATCTTGTATACAGTACATACTGAAATAAGGTACTACAATACCGAATATATTACGTAGACAATAATAATTTATATAAAAGCTTGTACCTAGTATGTTTGGAATCTTGTACATAGTTCATACATAATCATAGTACATATAGAACATTGTATAACCTACATATGTAATGTTGTATGGAGTATGTATGGAAATGTGTATGTAGAAAGTAAGGAACTATAGTATATATATATAATCTTTTGTGTTGTGCATGTAAAATTTTTTATATGGTTCATATAAAATATTGTATGAAATATGCATGGAATAATGGTGTGTATGGAATCTTGCACACAGAAAATCTGGTTTATTTTATGTAGTTATTATGAAATCATATGAAATCTTGTACATAACACATATAGAATCTTGGACATAGCATGTATATAATCTTGTCTTTACTAAGTATGAACTCATATGACATACTGAATAGAGAACATAGTGTATGCAGAATCATAATTGGTAGATTCTTGTATGTAGCAGTATGTGTATAAATATATGCATGGGAATCTTTTAGGCAATACAAAGGGAATATTGTAAGTAGTACATAGGAAGTCAATACACATAGAATCTTGAACATAGTATGTTTGGAATCTTGTAATAGCATTGTGGAACAGTGTATATAGTAGTATATGCAGTATATGTTGAATAATATTACTTTTATAATCTATGCACAGTACATATGGCATCATAGTATGTGTGGAATCTTGTACATTGTTAAGTACAGAAACCTGTAGTTAGTATGTGCAGAATCTTGCATATAGTACATATATAGAGTACATATGGAAAATTCATATGTGTCATGGTTTGAAATGTGAGTCATCCCCTATAGGCTCATGTATCTGAATCTTCATCCATTTGGGAAGTTCATGGTACCTTTAAAAGCCTTACTGGAGGAAGCAACCACAGGCGGGGGGCCTTGAGGTGGCTCCCTACTTCTGGAGAGATCTGCTCTTGCAGTTGACAGTTTGGCATCTCCTCGACCTCTATGGAAGACACAACCTAGCCTTCTTCCAGTTTCTGCCAGATAGTCATGCTATTTCTACCATAATTGACTATATCTCCCCTCTGGAACCCTAAGCTGAATAAATATACTATTCTTCCTTTAAGTTGTTGGAGATTCAGGAGTAAGAAGTCACTGTTACAGTATGTAAGGAATTTTGTATGTGGTATGACATCTTGAACACAACACACATGGAATCTTGTAACATGTATGGAAAATTGTTTCAATATGAATGGATGCATGAAATGTTTTTGCATGTAGAACATGCAAAACCATGTACAGAACACATATAGAATCATAATATATGTGGAATTATATATATGCATATGAAATTTTGTACATAATATGTTTTTAACTTATAGATGTATATATGGAATCACAGTACACATAATACATATACATAATATATTTGTAATATTATAGGTAGTGCATGTATAATCTTAGTATTTATGAAATATTGTATGTAGTACATATGGAATCATCATACACATGGAATCTTACACAGCATTATAGAATCATCATGTATGGAATCCTGTATGAAGTGCAAACAGAAACATGTACATAGCATATATGAAATATTATTGTATATAGTATGAATGGAATAATATTACTTTTGAAATCTTAATATAGTAGATATAAAATATTGTACATAGTACATATGAAATGAGAGTAATTATGCAATATTTAAGCAGTACATATGGAATTATATAGATAACACATACGTGTGATATAATAGTATGGATAAATATTATACATATTACATATGGAATGATAGTACATATTGACATTTGAATGTACTATTTGTAGAATAGAAGGTTTTTGCATGTATATGTGTAGAATTTAGTATTTATAAAATTCTGTATGTACTGTGTGTAGATCTTAATTTATATCTATATATGTTCATCTACTATCTATATTTTACATATGGAATCATGTATGTAGTATTCATAGATCAGAGTTCATGTACAGAATCTCACAGGTAGTTCATATGGAATCATAGCAAGAATGCAGTCTTCCATGTAGATCAATGGATAAGGGTTGAAGACCCAGATATAAGCCCACACAATTACAGCCATTTGATCTTTGACAAAGGGGCCCAAAAAATCCAATGGAAAAAGAACAGCATCTTCAACAAATGCTGTTGGCAAAAATGGATATCAACATGCAAAAGATTAAAATTGGACCCATACTTGTCACCAAGCACAAAAATTAATTCCAAATGGATCAAGGACCTCAATATAAGGCCAGAGACTATAAAAACCTTAATTGAAAGGGTAGGGAACTCCCTTGAGCTGATTGAACTAGGCCAACAGTTCCTAAAAGGAAATCCAACAGCACAGTCTCTACAACCAACACTCAATAGATGGGATCTTATCAAATTAAAGAGCTTCTGTTCAGATAAAGAGATTCTAAACTAAGCACAAAGGCAACCCAGAGAATGGGAGAAAATCTTCACTAACCACATATCTGGTAGAGCTCTAATATACAGAGTGCAAAAAGAACTTAGAAAACTAAACACCAAGGAAATAAATGGCCCAATTAAAAAATGGGCCTGGAAACTCAAAAGAAACTTTTCCAGGGACAAAATTGAAACATCTAACAAATATCTTAAAAAATGCTGCACATCCTTAACCATCAGGGAAATGAAAATCAAAACCTCCCTGAGATATCATCTCACCCCGGTTAGGATGGCAAAAATACACAATACAAACAACACCAAATGCTGGAGAAGTTGTGGAAAAAGGGGAACTCTCATACATTGCTGGTGGGAATGCAGGCTTATATGACTGCTCTGGCAATCAGTTTGGCTATTTCTAAAAGAGTTAAAGACTTAAATGCCATAAGACCCTGCTATACAACTTCTGGGAATAATACCCCATAAAGCAAAAATTCACTACAATGACACAAGCACAACCATGTTCATAGCAGCACTATTTACAATAGCAAAGTCATGGAATCCATCCAAATGCACAACAGTTGACAAGTGGATAAGGAAAATATGGTACATTTATACAATGGAATACTACTCAGCCATCAAAAAAGATGAAATAATGAAATTTGCTGGGAAATGGATGTAATTAGAAAAGATTATATTGAGTGAAGAAAGTTAGACACCATATGTACTCCTAAAAGGTGGATCCCAGTACCAAGCCCACTTAATTACATATTCAGAAATGAATCTCTGTGATAATCTACTGTATCTCCTACTGCAATCATGGAGATTGTGAACGGAGGGGGGGAGGAGAAGGAGGTCTCCACCCCCAGAAAAAAGGAGAGAGGAGATCATGCTTCAGTAGAGAAAATAGGTCACTGTCAAATATTGCATGGAAGAAGTTTGATCTCACCAGTCAGGGAGGGTATAGGAACTGGCAGATAGATGGTAACCATCCTGCAGTGTCCTTATTCCTATTCCATCTACCTTTGAGTCTCCTCTTACATTAAGATCTTCATTTAAACAACCTATTACCTTTGGTTAGGAAGTGACCTTTAATACCAATTGAGATGGGGCCAACGACGGTGCAGGAAAAGCAAAACTGAAATCAACAACAAACCATAATTCAGAACACCAAAGACCCTACATTAATCACCTAGAACCAGACCAGCCAAATCTCTCCTCATCCTAAAGCTCAGAGAATCTTGCAGAAAAGGGGGCAGCAAGATTGTAAGTGCCTAAAGACGGGGAGGACCAACGTTAAATAAGGTATTCCGCACAAGTTAGGGCTGTGGCAGCCATAATCGGACTTTGCATGACCTGAGCAATGAGGGACATGTCAACGACCCCCCAAAGTCTAACATGGATCACAGGCAGTGGGGTCCTTAGAGGCAAGGGATTATGGTAGTGTTCCCATACTAATGGAGAGCCCAAGAAAGGGCTCTGCACTATGCCACCAAGTCCTTATACCTCACTAGAGTGGAGGACACAGAGGGAAGGGATGAAAGGAAAGGGAAAAGGGGGGAAGTTGCAAAGGGGGACTGGGGAGGAAGAGGATGGGGATACCTAGTGAGCTCGTGTGATTGGAAAAAATAAAAAAAAAGAATGCAGTCTTGCGCATAGTTTATGTGCATAGTTTATGTATTCAATATTGTATGTAGTATTTGCAGAATCTTGTACATACTCCAATTGTAATAATGCACATAGGTTATACAGAATCATAATAAATATAGAACTTCATACATAGTACTCGTTGCATTTTGAATGTAGTTTGTATAGGATCATAGCATGTATGGAATCTTGTAGATACAAATGGGATCTTATCTATACTAAATGTAGAATATTGTACAGAGCCATGGTGAGGTCACAATATATATTAAATCTTGTATGTATTATGTGTAAAAATGTGTATATGTTTGGAATCATAGTACACATGAAATAATGTATGAAGGATATATTAAATCTTAATACATGAGGAATCTTATACATAGTACATGTAGAATTTTGCATGTAATATGCATGGAATCTTAAAACATATGGAATCTCATACATAGTATGTATGGAATTTTGTTTGTAGTATGTTTAGAATCTTGCACATAATATGTGAAAACTTATATGTAATGCTTGTGGAATCTTGTACAATATATAGATGAAATATTACCTGCAGCTATGGAATTTTTTATATAGTATATATTTGTACATAGCAGATATTTTGCATATATTGGCACTTGAATGGAAAAATGCCTTCAAATTAGGTATTTCTAATTACCATTTTTCATAAAATTATCATGCCTAAGTATAAGGGGGTGTGGTAGACAATTGTTTCTGTAAAGCACAAGACAGTCCCAATAGACTAAGTTTGCAAGGGGTTAGGCAATCTGCTTTTTCATTTCCAGCTGTGAGCGATATTCACAGAACTTAAGAAAAGCATTTTGCTGGGCTCTGGTTCTTTTTAAAAAGTCAAATTCAATTTGTTACTACAATAAACCATTGTCAGGTGTTGTATTGCATATTTCTTATGTAGATATTTTGCTTTGTTTTTATTCTTTTCAGAATTTACCTGAAGTAAACAGCTGGTCACAGTTAAGCAATTGATAGAAAAATACTGTTAACTTTTATTGTATTGGTGAAGTAAGCCATCATAGAAAGATGAACGTTCATGATTCTGCTAAAATAATGTATCTAAAATAGTCCATTCATATAGCCTAAAGTGGTTGTCATCAGGACCTAAAGTAGAGGGAAATAGTGATTTTAATGACCAAGGTTTTTTTTTTTTTTCTTAAATTCTTAAATATACCCAGAAACTATTTTCTTTCTAGCTTGAACTTTTTACATGCAAAAGAAAGGACCAAGTCTAACTTGATTTTTTACTTTCAAAAGAGAACAGAGGTATAGGTTATCTTCATTTAAATAGAAGAAAGTTGAGCAAAAAGAAATTTAGTCTAGGACATACTAAAGAAATGGGTGATTTGATTAGGTACTAGTTCATAGTTTTAATATCTCTTAATTGTCAATAGAAGCAAGGTTAGAGCCAGGGACATATTTTGAAAGTGCAAAGAAAAACAATACCGAGTCAATATCGAGCCAAGAGAAATGTTCCAAACCATTGATGGAGCTGCATGTCAACTGTAAGTTCAGGAATACCAAACTTTCTCAAATTGTGATGGCTTCTGAAACCCTGTTTCAAATCTGAATTTGAAAGCACCTAAACCATTCCATGATTTGAAAATTGGGAATATTTTATGTTTTCTATCCTGACTTGTGAAAGATCATCTACAGAGGCCTTTTGAATACATAAGTGATATACTGCACTGCATTCAACAAATCATGTTGGCTGTGAACCTAACATCCAAAATCAAATATCGTGCTTTATCTTCACACATGTACGATGGGTTAGTAATTTTACTACAAAGGTAGCACATCAATATTTTGTTGATGTTCCAAGTTAAACTTTCTTTAAGAAATACAAAGAGTTAAGAGTATATAAATTGTAGCACCTTAGAGAAAGTAAGATTTAGCTTTTATACATAAGTCTTTTTGGAGCTATCACTGGGAATAATCAATTCGTGATTTTAAATTCCAATTAATCTTATCTAAATTATTTTGAAGTGTGACCTCATACAGGTATATAAATTTGTTTACAGTTATTGTTTATTAAAATTCCCTGTTCACTTTTTAAGAGTCTCATGCTCTACCAACTGAGCTATCTGGGCACTTGTGTTCACTTTTTAAATTAAAAATAACAAGACAGGGAGAATTCAGGAAACAACCTAAAGAGGTAATAAATGGAAGTCTGAGACTCAGCTGTGTTACTGCTGAAATTTATCTCTATGCTAATGTTCAAAAAGCTGTCATGAGATCTGATGTGGAAATACAGATACAGGAGAATTCATGAAGTAACTATTTCATGTTTGGATGTAAAATCTAGATAACATGGTATGTAAATATATACATTCTAATGGAAACATAGACTTCCAGTTTCTAAATACTGAAATATTTCAAATGTCAAATATTAATTTGATATTCATCTTTATGGATATAAGTTTGGATGTATTATATAAACTTGTGGGAAATAAAGTTGTCCCTCAAAAAGAACTCAAAGGAATTTGTTTTTAAAGTAGCTGTTCTATACAAATTCACTGGATTGAATTACCATTACTTCTAAATTAAGAGTAAAAAGAAAATTATTATTTGAAATCCACATATAAAGTATATCTAGCAGTTTGAATGTCCATGGTGATTGAGTAGAGGATTTTTTTCTTTACTCTCTCACATCTGTTTCCCAGTACAAAGTTTCCCTTAGGAAGTATCCTGGAATATAATATTTTTACTATTTACCCAGTACATAGTCAAGGAGATAAGACACTAGTTTCAAAATAACTGAACCCATGAAAACTTCACAAAATGCTGAATACATTGAATACAAATCATGATTCAAAGGTTCCTCAAAGATGCTCTCAGTGATTTTGGGAAAGCTGGAGCTACTAATTAGTCTTAGTATTTAAATGTCAATGATCCCAACACAAATTCTGAAGGTCAACTGCAGATTCACATTTCTGTACACACATTAGCTCTCTACTTGGTATTCATCTGGAACTATTCAAGCAGGTCAACATGCATAGGTTACAAACATCAGTTCTCAGACTCTTTGGCTTCCTTTTTCTTTTAATCAGTAAAGACCTAGGTTAGATAGAAATGGAAGGAAAGGAGCACATGATGCTCCCTCTGATGTTCTCTATAACAACAAAGTGAACTGTGTGCCTGTAATACTGATTTGGGCTGGCTGTAAACAGCCCCCAACTTCGTTTCAGTGCTGCTGAAGTATGGAGCATGCAAACTGTCTTCCATCTCTAATTTTCTTCTGTGTGAGCTTAGGGGTTGAATATGGTGGTCTAATACTTGGCTGGGTATCCTTGTGGTACTCCACACTGTGTTCACACTCTAGAATTAAAAAAAAAAAAAAACTGAACTGCTGTATTTTGTTTTCACATTAAGATCCTGTGTAACACAATAGTCTTAATCCTTTTAAAATTAAACTCATTAATTTTCCACTCTTCTGTTCCTTAAACATTCATATTTTCCAGCCACTGTTATTATGCAGTTTCATAACAAGGCATTTACTTAGAATATTAATTAGGATATTTTAATTAGCAAATTCATTTCCAGCACGTTATCCTATTCAAATTCTGACCACCTTATGCTATGCATCGTGATTCCAGATGTACACAAGATGAGGTCTGCCTGAACTACCAGACCCACAACCATCAAGGATACTATTTAGCATCAGAACACTTGCTCTCAGTCCACGCACATAACTTCCCTTTCTTTTTCTAACTGCCAATTAATTTCAATTTTATCTCTTCAGTGCCTTTTACTGTTTTCTACTTGTCATTTCTATAAACATGTTTTAAATAAAGCCCTGAATAGATTTCCTACCATTAAATTTCAATGTTCCTCACTTACAACAGTCTACCAGTAATGAAGAACCTTCCAGAGGGTTCTCATGTTATATGCTCAAAGTCCAAACCCTGAAGGGACGAGTTATCACCAGTCAATAATTTCCAGAGTCCATGGTCTAGCCATTCCTCACTAATCTTATTTTCATTCCTTTCTGTCAAGACAAATTAATACAAAACAATCGTACCCAGTTTTACCTAGTTAATTTACTCATGTAAATTTGGTGGAAATATTCTCTTTTTTAGGAAACAGAGAGAACACCCCCAATCTTTTAAAAGTCTAGTGGATCATTTCAGTTCTCTTTGGCCAGAAGGAAATTTCTCTCCTGTCTAAAACCCCATAGCATTGCCACACTCCTGT
Source organism: Typhlomys cinereus (assembly GCA_023101885.1). Lineage (NCBI taxonomy): Eukaryota > Metazoa > Chordata > Mammalia > Rodentia > Platacanthomyidae > Typhlomys > Typhlomys cinereus. The sequence goes on from JALPQD010000170.1 coordinate 2,626,618, forward strand.
TTTCCTAATTACAGCTCTGTGAGTATTTAGGTAAATATTTCACACGTAAAATGTATATATTAGACTCTGACACTCAAAGGATATATCACAAGCATGTTCATGGTACTTACTAGGAATTCAATATTGCACTCAAAAATTATAACTGTAATTCTTATTAGAGATATCAATTCAATATTTTAATAGCAGTTCTACTTTATATATTGATCTGTGAATTTAATTGGCCCATTATCAAATCCTGTTTATGAATGGAAAGACAAACAAATTTGAATTATAATCCAGAGGTATTTTTTTATAAAATAGAAATATTTACTTTTTGAATGGAAAGACAAACAAATTTGAATTATAATCCAGAGGTATTTTTTTATAAAATAGAAATATTTACTTTTTAAAAACTAAAGTACTAGCTTCTATGTATTACTACAGACCTTCACATATAATTTTACTCTTTTATAATATTCAAATACTAAATGGAGTCACCATTTCGCATACATTACTATCAGAATCTAGCCATGTCACTAATGAACTCTCAGACTGAATGTTCCCTTGGTTCAGTGTTGCTTAGTATTCTGTTTCTTCAGTTAACCATTGTATATTTCTAAGAGACTGGGATTCATGGGATCTGTCCACATACTTAATTGTCAGTATGACCTGTGATAGATATGTAGAACAGTTTGAACTCAGAACCTATTCCTCTCAACTGTTTTCCTAAGTGACCATGAGAAAACCGAGATATAGATTAATGGTTGAGAGTGGAAATCCCAGCTATCAGTTCATATATCTATAGTCAACAGATATATAATATAGGTGCCAGAGAAAAGCCATTGGAAAAAGTACACCATCTTCAACACATGGGGCTAGCAAAATTTGGTATCTACATGCAGAAGATTGAAACTACACTCTTATCTGTCGTCATCTGTCAGGAAAATTAACTCCAAATAGATCAACGAATTCAATGGTAGGATAGGAAGGATAGAGGGACTTATAGAAAAACTCTAAAATGGTAGGAAACTATCCCATAGGAATATCTTGTGCTAGTAACATGTCAAAAAATGTCTTTTGAAGAAAGGAACAAGAATGAACAATCTCTATGCAGAGGAGCACAGAATAAGAAAAACAGAGAACAATAAAATAAAATAAAAGCCTTGAGCTGATCCACTTAGAACCCAGGGACACAATTATACTAGAAGTAGAAGGAATGTGGCACTTCTTGATAAAATGTTTATCAGAGAGGTCGTAAAGGTCCCCAAACATTATAGGCTTTTGCCATGTCTCTAAGTTGCTCTCCAAAAACGGTCAGTAAGACCTATTACTGAAGATGCAGTACAAATTGAATATAGTCCATGGACAAAGTGTGTCAGCTGGAACTGGTCTGAGGACTTTCTCCTTGCTGGATAGGTTATGTAGTACCAAGGAATATTGTAAAAGTTTCTGGGGAAGATAAATAACAACAAGCTCCATCAACAGAATAAGATCTCTAAGTTGCAATATAGATCACTATGGTAATGGGTAACCACTAGTATAATAATGGCATGAGTATCAAGGAGGCAACCAACAGCTTTAGGATTAGATTTAAGACCCATTTCTCAGAATGGTTCACATCCTTGTTACCGTAACTAGAATAAGGACCTAAAAAAGGGAAGGAAATAGATCAATAGGAAAGACAATCGATAAACCTATAAGAAGAGAGTACATTGAACTGCTCTATAGGTAGCTGTTGTTATATGCATAGAATGGAAACTCATAGTGGAAACCTTTGAGTCTAAAGCTGGATGAGTGAAGAAAAATGCACACATTAGCAAGGTGGCCCGAAGAGAGGAAACTTATCATACTATGCAGACCTGAAACTCCACAGGCATAGACAAGCCAGAGTGAATCCTGAGGTCCATTGAGGCATATGGGCAGAAGGGTAGAGGGAATAATGACGGGAAGGAAGTGGATGGGAAGGAGAAGCGAGGAAGGGAAGCTGGGATGAATACTCAATATGCTTGTAGAAATAGAAAAAAATAATTTAAAAAATTATTCAATGTTAGACCAGAGACAATAAAACTAATTGGAGAAAGAACAGGAGTATACGTGTACTGATTGGCCTATGTCAGCATTTCTTGAATAGGACTGCTAATGCACAGGAAATAATACAAACACTCAACAAATGGGACTTCATGAATTTAAAAAGCTTCTGTGTAGCAAAAGATACTGTTAACCAAGCAAAAAGACAATCCACGGAATGGGAAAAAAATCTTTACTAACCATATATGTGATAAAGTACTAATATCCAAAGTACACAAGGAACTCAACCCAACTTAAAGTGGGTCTTAGAACTAAAAAGAAACTTTTTCAGGATGAAATTCAAATCCTAGCAGTGAACCTTCAAAATGATATAATTAAATGGAAACTTACATAATATCCACAAACCACAAAAGGACATAAGTCAGGGTGGAGAGGATAGAAAATACCAAGGACTGGAGATATAAGAACACAGATTAAAAAGGGCTCTCAGTGCTCAACCAAGATGCATCCCAATTGCAATGGAATAGTCATGAGCCAGAAAGCCACAGCTAGCCCAAATGCAAGGTATCGGCAACCCTAGTATGCTCACTGCTAATCAGGTGATCAAAATCTCTCCCCTTCCCAAAGCTCAGGGAGCCTTGTAGAAGAGGGGGCGGTAAGATTGCAGGAGTTTAACGTTTAGAAGATGTACTTCTAGGCACAACACTCCAGTCAGGACAGTGCAGCTGCATTCAGGAACTCATAGAAATGAGAACTACTTCCACCAGATCTACATTGGCTGACGTCTCAACATCCCCCCCCCCGACAGATCAGTGAGATCCTCAAGAAAAATAACTCCACTCATATTCTTGACAAAAGAATTTGGGAAGCTTCCTTCTGTGGGTATAGTCACTAAAGACCCACTTAAACCACCAAAGAGGCCTGGTCCCTTACTAATACAGGTGTCCGGAAGGAAGCCTAATGGTCCACACATGAAGAAGGACAAGAGGGCGAGAGGGACACGGTGGGATTAGAGAAGGAAGCAGAGGGTGGGGGAAGGGACATAACCATAATGAAGTAAAAATTTTTCCAAAAATAAATAAATAAAGTAACCAGCTGGTTAAAGAAAAAGAAATCATTACTGACAGAATAATTAGTGTTTTTAATTATTAAAAATATATTTTAATTATTAAATAAAATGCATTTTTATATTTTTAATTATTAAATAATATATATGTTGTTTTGTTTTTTAAACATTTATTTTTTTAAATTTATTTAGTTTTCCCCAATCATACAAGCTTAATAGGTATACCCTTCTCCTCCCTCCCTCGACCCCTTGCACCCTGCCCCCTTTTCCCCTTCCTTTCACCATCCCACCCTCCCCTTTTCCCAGTGTCTCCCCCTTCCTTCCTCCCCTTCCCTGGAGCATCCTATTGTGTGAATATCAAACTTCCCTCTGAGTCCTCCTTTCAAGTGAGGTGTAAGGACTCATTGGCTTTGCCCAGAGCCCTTCCTTGGGTTCGTTCCCCTTTGGTATGGGAACACTATTATGACTGTTAATCCCTTACCTCGACAACCTTTCAACAAGACACAACCTGGGCAGTCAACAGTGAACTTTGACTTTAAAAAGCACACTTTATGTTCAGAATTACACTATTTTCAGGAAAGAGGATTGGATTTTTGTTGTAGAAATTAATTTCCTGCAGAGTTCCACATCAATCAGCTAGAAATTACATTACGGAAGTCAGCGACACTTCATTGAGGATGAAGATGTGACACAGAGCATAGACCATGTGCCTATCTATGTCAAAACAGTTGTTCAAAATAGTATTCCTAATTTTGACCACAAAATACAAAATTATACCAACAGCTGTGTATAGTCATAGATTACTTGGATGTGTTCATCCAGTGAGTAGTGCCTTATAGTGCTTCAGCCCTAGAGATAAGCTGGGCTTAAAATAAATGAAACATCCTGCTATAATAAGCTTCCCTCTAGTAGACAGAAGTGTAATGATACAGATGAGAATTTAATAATGTGTATGTATATATGCTACATTCCATTATAGCTTAAAATTGTTTTCCAAGTTTCACACTAACATTTTAAAAGTTGTAGATGAGAATAGAAGTCATCCTACTGCAATGCATATATTAAAGATGAGAGAAAGAAAAAACTGTCATTTTTGTGATGTATCAAATGCATCCATGACTTTGCTTAAATCTTGTATTGGAAACTTGAAGAAAAAAATCCTTTAATCCATCAAAAGTACTTCCTAAATGCCTTCTATATGGGGTGATATTCTGTGAAAAAATATCTTCCTATGTCATTTAATTTATTCACTAGAATGGATTTATACACAAATGTAAGAAGGAGAGAAAATCATCATTGGTAAGGCTATATCCTTATTAAATCCAATAGAATGAAAAAAAGCATTTGCACATACATTTGAGAAAAATTGCAAGGAAGCTGGTAGGCAAGATGTGGGGGAGAGACAAGACAGGAGATAAATCGAACAGATACTGTGATATTGTTAAAGAGAAAAAAATAGGATAATATTTGTTCATTTCAGTATGGCTATTACAAGAATGGCAAGCAAAGGTAGTGTGACCGAGTGTCTTGGGGACAATGTGAACAGTATGATCTGGTTCCATGAAGATGTGGAGTAGAAGAGATCACACAGGATACCCAAATACTCTCCCAACCATATTCCTGCCTTCCTAGTCATATTGATCTAGGAACTAATCATATTGATCTGCACACAGGCATTGCAGACGGAAGAACAGGAAAATTTAAGCAGGAAAATGTAAGTAACAAAGGTACATAACTTAGTATCGTCTTTTTCAGAAAGCATTCAAACTATTGCTATAGTCCCTGTGATAAATAAAAGAAACATTCCTTAGAACATGGAAAGGTTATGATTGAAAAGTCACATATTGACAACCTGGCTGTTTTAGTGAAAGGATCCCAATGTAGGAGTTGAATTACACTAATTAGATCATCCAGTCCATAAAGTACTGCCCCCAAGAAGTCCACTTCATTTTGTAATTGATTTGATTCGAATTTGTTCGTTGCCTCGCTATCTTCACTAAAGTACGGGGGCATGAGTCCTCAGGTTATTTATACAGCTGTGTCCATAGCACAAAATAAGAACTAATCCAGTAAATGAATGGCACAATACTAATGAATAAATACACCACTACCTGGTGGTGTATCATTCACATCTTGGACACCTGGAACAATGGTTTCCTATTCCACATACTTCTTAAAGTATTCTTTGTTGATTTGTGATAAGCAGGGCAATATGACCAAGTGTCTCGATGGAAATTTGAACTAGTATGCTCTGGTTGCATGAAGATGTAGATTTGAAGAGATCTGTGAACTACCTCACAGGACACCCAAATGTTCTCCCATCCCTGTCTCTGCCTTCCAGCACTTGGTCTTCAGTTTTGGTGTGAAGGAACTAGATATACAGACCTGAAAATAGGTGTTCCAGACAGAAGAACAGGAAAATTTAAGGTTAAGTGACAAAGCCACATACCTTGTTTTTTTAATGAAAAAAATCATTCAAACTATTGGTAAAGTCCATATTTCAGATAAGAGGAAAACTGCCTAGAATATGTATGCATGTGTGTATGAATGTGTGTGTGTATGTGTGTGTGTGTGTGTGTGTGTGTGTGTAGGAGAGGCCATGTGAGTATGTCAATGACCCTGGATTCCTCAACTTACTACTTTATTTTGAGGTTTCCCAGGCTTCACTTCCAAGGCCAGCTACATCCATCAGCCACAAAGTACATTTTAGATTCACTATTTTAATGATTTCATATATTCTGGCTACAGCTGTTTTGTATAAACAATGTCACAACGTGCTTGTTTTTATGTACTAAGAGCAGTAGTCTTGAAGTGGAATAAACAGCGACAGTATGGGTCAAGCAAGTTTATCTGATGAGCCTTTGCACAGCATGGCCTGAGCTTCCAAGAGGTTATTCTCTGTCTGAGTAATGGTAAACATTCAGCCTCTGTAGACATAAGGCAGGGGGGATGGGCCTCTAAATAATGCTCAACACACGCCATGTGGTATAAAGAGCACCGTACTCTTGAGACCTTTATCTGCCTCCATCAGTGACAGCTGTCAGCTGTGACATTAATAAAAGCTATCATTCGTGTGAGTTCATTCAAGCCAATCTTTGCTCATCTCAATGGTAATATTCAAATGGACATATGGTAGTTTCCATGATATGGGCAAAAATCTGCCTAAAACCATAACTTCAAACATAATTACATAATAAATACACAGTCATAGTCAAAAAGAGACATTATGAGTGCTGGATGTACTCAAATTTGTTAACTTGAGTTACAAATACACATTTGAAAAGAGAGAAAATAAGAGAGAGAGAAGCTTTAACTTGCTATTATCTGTTTCTCAATTTCTTTGGCTGAGCCCATTATCAATAAATTTCTCTAATGTATTTATCAAACTGTACTACAGTTCATGATCTGATTACTACTTTGTTAGAAAAAAGTCATAAATACTCTTTCAAATGAGTGCAGAGATGTTTGTTGACCATTGATTTTTTTGCTACTCTATATTTGTAACTCAGTTATTGATCTCTACTTTAAAGTATGCAATTATATAAAGTACAATTTTGCTAACTAAATCTTATTTATCATGTATGACAGCTACTCTGGGAGTCACTGTGCTGAAACTAAGGGAGATGAATGGATAACATTTCCACTACATAAAGTTTGTTCCACACATGTATTTAATTTCTACCCTTGGTTAATATATTGTTCATGTAGAGTAAGTTGTAGACAGATCAGGACTAATTAAACAGTGAGCACAGATTTTGATTTGCTTGCTTTCTCTCTACTCTCCATGCACCTCACCTCATTTTTTTAAAATTTTATTCACTATGTGTGTGTGTGTGTGTGTGTGTGTGTGTGTGTGTGTGTGTGTCTCAGAAGACACTGTGTGTCTCTGAGGAGACAAAGATGACTTGAGAATCATCCAGGATTGCCTCTACCTACTTCTTTCTGAGCTCATGGATTTTCCAGGCTCTGCCCACCAGGGCCACAAGTGCAGTCCTCCTGCTATTTCTGCCTGGTGTTCTTATGTGGGGACCTGGGATCTGAACTCAGGATCTTCTGCTTGCAGGACAGAGACTTAACCCCTGAGCCATCTCTCCAGCCTCCAAATGCACCTCATTTTCATAATGTGCTCCGGTGTGAAACACCCGAGATCACTGCAATCATCTGATCATGGCTTCCTAAAATTTCTAGGCTCCTTTGTATGTGTATGTGATGTGTATATAGACAATGTGTGTTCCCATGTGTGTGAGCACATATGCACATGAATAAAAGTGTGCGTGTATATGAAAGCATGTGGAGGTGGCATATCTGGAGGTTACATGTCAGTGTTCTTCCTTTGTCACTCTCCAGTGTATACATTGTAGCAGAGTTGCTCACTAGCTAGTCCAGCTAGATTGCTTATTCTGGGAAACTCTTTCTCTACCTCTGCATACTGGGTCCACAAGTGGCCCAAAAATACTTAGTTTTTGTGTGTTCTGGATATCTAAGCTCCATTCCTCACATCTGCATCCAGCACGTTTTAATTACTTAAATCCTATTTTAGTCTCCAAAATGTTTAAATTCTGCTTTGTATCATGCTTGTATCTGACCATCTTTCCATTGCTACTCTATAGCAAAAGATGTGTAACAACAATTATCCTCAAGACAATAGTCTGAAAGCTTTTGTGTCTGGTTTCATTTCCAGCCAAGCTGGGCAGTCAACAAAAGGAAGATAACAGAAATTTAAGGATACCTCTTGGAAGTATAGATTAAGAAACACTGACTCAGATTCCTTTTGGTCTTAGTAACATTAGCTTAAAGCAAGTACATATTTTCCAAAATTTTCCATATCCTGAAACTTAAAAAAAAAAATCAGGAAATCTACTCAGCCCTAATTCTCCAATGAATGGAAGACCGGACTTCGAACCTGCAACCACTTTTTCCAGTAGTGAAAAACACAGTCTCTGTGAGCCCTATTTCATCATACTGTGTTCTACCTCTACTTTGTATACTTTGTGGGAGAGAATCCCTGACTTCCTTCTGGTGAATAGTTAAAATTTGTTAACCTTTCTACTGAAAGATTTATATACATTTTTCCTTTCCATTTTTATAAAACTCCATGAAGAAATTCTAGGGTCGTCATTTTTGGAGATATGATAACTAGCCTGAGAAAATTAAATAACTTGCTTGTTTAACTTGCTAAAACTCAATGAATCCAAAATCAGACAGCAGCACATTTCAGTCAAAAACCCCTGAGCTATAATATCTCTGATTTTCCCTTCTTAATATTCTGTGTTCTTGCCACCAGATTTCTTTCATGGGTCTGAATTTTTACTGAGTGTGTCCTGAAAATTTGCTAACGCTTTATCAACTGGGTTTGCTCTCACACCATCTTACCACTGCAGATACTAAAGCAAGTTTTCTGGAATCTCTTGACCCATAGGGCTGAAAATTCTTTTTTTCTTATGGGCATTGCAACTATTTCATGACCCATCGACCCATCAAAACATCCTTCCTCCTCCTCCTATTGTTCTCCCTCTTATCTCTGTCACATGATCTGGAAGTCAAAGCTACATAGAACTCAGGAAAAATAAAATCACAGAGCATGGTATATCAGTATTGCTTCTATAATTGTCCTAAATTGACCAGAAACTAGTGCATTTACAGTAGCATTCAAGCTGGTACTACGAGAATGTAGCAAGTATTTCATTGCATAATAATCATAATTATATATAAACTAATAAAACCCAATGATACTACTTTTGTGATACTACTTTTACATTAAAAGGTTCCCCCTAGCTTATTTGATTTACTTGCCATTAAGTACTTTGGAAAGAAACTTATGAATTATGCACTTCAGATGTCCATATTAGAAGCAGCAATTGTTTCATAAATTACAGTACATTAAATGTTGCTTGTATGTTTTTATTTCCATTGTCACCAGTACCTTGAAAGGATTAGTTTCAGGACCCCTTCAACCCATTGAAACTACTAAATCTGTGTTCATGTTTTTTTATATAACATTATATTAGCACATACTCTCTTATGTACCTTAAAGCATTTTTACTTATATAAATATATTTAATTATAAATATATGTATTAAGCATATGTAAGTGTAATAATATATAAAATATAATATTAATACTTAACACAATATAAATGATATATAGATAAATTTAAACCATATTGATTTAGAAAAACGACAAGAAAATATTCAAATATGTTAAGAGCAGACAAAATGTTGCTTTCAAATAATATTAGTCTATATTTAGTTGCATCCATGAATACATAACTGTTAGATATAGAAGGCCAATTACAAAGATATTGTGATGGTTACTGTTAATTGTCAATGACACAAGACCTACAATCACCTAATCATGGGCCTCTAGCCAGGACTCCGAGGTGATACCTTGATTAGATCATCTGAGGTATGAAACCCTTCCACGTTGGGCAGTACCATTCCCTAGACAGGAATCCTGGACTGCAGAAGCATGAGCATGAGTCCTCTTTGCTTCCTGATTGTGGACACAATATGACAAGCATCCTTGAGTTCCTGCCACTCGGATCTCCTTGCCTGATAGTCTGCACTTTGAATAATGGCCCAAAATAAACCAGACCTTCCTTCCTCCTTCTTCCTTCAATGACTTTGTCAGGGCATTTTGTCTCAACAATAGAGAGGCAACTAAATCTTTCACTAAAGTATGCAGTGCAACAATGTTAACAATTGTGTAGAAGGCAGTGAAGACCTACACCTCAATTTTATCAACTACAGAATAGAGAATCAGGAGCTTAAATGACAGTTCAGATACTGACTGCTTAGATTTAGATAAGACACTGAACTGACCTAAACCTTAATTTATTCATATTACTCATGTCACCATATCTTTGTTTAATTTAATTTGTATCACTATGCATGAGTGTATATGTAGTGTGTGTGTGTGTGTGTGTATACAGCATTCATGTATGCTCGTATGTATATGAACAGAAAGGCCAAAGGAGGATTTTAATTGTCCTGTTTTCTCCCTTTGCACCATATTTTGTTGAGACATGTTCTCTCTATGAAGCCAGCCAGCAATGCTTCTTGTCTCTATTCCCCACAGAGGCAGGGTTGTAGGCATGTGTGGCTATGTCTTATTTTCTTACTAGGATTTGAACTCAGGTTCTCATCCCTGCACCCTGGGTGCTTTTATCCACCGAGCATCTTCTCTGCCTTTCTGTACCTATTAAAGAGTTTATCAGTAAGCAGCTTCACAGAAACACATATGAAAGCACGTGTACATACTCGTACATACAGCTACCAGCTTTGTGTCAACTACAAGGCAGTCAACATGAAAATACTAATTAGAATTTTAATAATGCACAATTTTCCTTATCCTGTCAGTAGAATTGTTAAATTATTAAATAAAGATGGATTAAGTTCCTGGTACATGATTTAGAGGGGGTGTTTTGTAATTTCTTTTTACACATGATGTCATTTAGCATCTACATACACTGTTGGTCTTTAATAATTCCACATAGGGCAGTCATTGAGTCCATAGGAAAATTTTGAGTCAGCATGATAAAAACACTGGAAAAGAAATATTCACATCACTCAGAAGAGGTTCTTTTTCCACAGATATTTTGAGATTTTTCTGCCTAAGTAGGTAATGGAATGATTAGAGCTAGAGTGCCAAAACTTTCACAATTAAGCAAAACTAATTTAAAAATCAATGCTGAAAACTACATTAAAAAGTTGAAAAACACTGTACTGTGTCTACTCATAATAACAGAAAATTGATTCACTTTAAAGAAAAACATGCTTTCAAAGGCTGAAACCACTATTCAAAAACTGAACACCATACTGCTTTACTTCTAAATGGAATATAATATATATTTTTTAACATATGAGGATTTAATTGTCTAATTCTGGCATAAGTTTCAATTCCCTCTGCAAGAAGCTTATTGAGGAAACTTTTCCTAGGTCTCCAGTGTATCAATAATATCAACTGAGTGTCTGGTGTGTTACAGTTTAAATGTGTTAGTAGGCATATTAGAGTATAATTTATCACTGTATGTAAGTTATAAGAAAAAGACAAGGACAAACAACTACGGTTATCTTCATATTCTATATTTGCAGTGGATATGAATGGATATGAATGAGCTCAATGAGTATGCTTTTATTATAACTGCCAATATGGGGAATAAAATATTTCTGTGCATGTTATTCAACACATCAATGGAAATACGTATCAGACACAAAGATATATATAGCTTAAAATGATGATGCATTATAAACAAATATTCTTCCACATTTATACTTAAGAGTAGACAAGAAAAAAAAGTATACCTTGACAATTCAAAAGGAAAGAATTTTTTTCTCCAATATGTATCTTCTGATATTTCTCACATTGTTGCGTAAGTATGGATTATACACTGGCTGAATGATTCCTTTATTAAATTTTTATTATGAATAGTATATGCATACCTTTGTGCTTAGAAAAAATGTATAACAAAAAGGTTTCATAGAAATTTGCGGAAAAGGGGGCAGTAAGATTGTAAGAGCCTAAAGATGGGAGGAGCAACGATATGCAAGATACTCCATACAAGTTAGGGCCGAAGTAATCATAATAGGACTTTTCATGACCTGCACAATGACCAACATACCATTGAACCCCAAAGTCTAGCATGGATCACAGGTACTACGATCCTTAGAGGCAAGGGATTAACAGCCAAAACAGTGTTCCTATACTAAAGGGGAACACACAAAAAAAAAGAGCTGTAGCCAATGCCATTGAGTCCTTACACCTTATCAGAGAGGAGGACCCAGAGGGAAGTTTGACATGTACACTATAGGATGCTCCAGGAATGGGGGGGACAGGGAGCACTGGGAGAAAGGGAGGGAAGAGGGAAAGGAAAGGGAAAAGGTGGGGAGAGAGCAAGGGATTCCAGGGAGGGGTGGAGGGAGGGGAATGGGGTACTTATCAACTTTGTATGAGTAGAAGAAATAAAAATAAAATTTAAAAAAAAGTTTTCATAGAGACATTTGAAAACAAATGCATGACTAAAAATTTATCCTAAGAAAAACAAAGTAGTTTACATGGTACAAATATTAAAGTACAGAGGTTTAAAAGGTAAAAAAAAAAAGTTTTAACTCTATTCTATGAATATTTAACACAGTCCCCATAATTCCAGTAAATTTCCTGGTCTATCCTGGCTCTAAACAGTTTCCCCTGAACTTATATTTCACTCATAAGTGGATTTCTCACTCTGAGAATTCAGTCTTCTTTTCATTTCCTTTTCCTCATTCTCTTTCTTTTCTATGCTTTATGTCTTCATTGGTACATTCAAATACACTTTTAGGCACCAAGAAAGAGAGGAAAGATGGCTTTCTTTTGAAAAGTGAATTATGTTGAGTGTGGTAGTACATAATTTAACAGGGCATTTAACATGATTATAAAACAGGAGAACTTCAAGTTGAATACCACCTTGAACAATTCAGACTGTTTCTCAGAACAAACATAAAAACAAGAGATGGAGATAAAGCTGCTCAGGCTCTATGTTCAATCCCCAGGATCAAAATAGCAAATTCAAAAGTGGACTTTAGCAAAATGGGTCATGTAACAAATATTTCAGCCTTCTAAATGGTCTAAAGAGAAAGGAAAGCATCCAAAAGTCTAGATCTGCATAAAACTCTGGAAAGTCTGTGAGAACATAATTGAAAATTTCAGCAAAAGTTAAGGTAAATTTATTTGCAATATGGGTTAGATTACGGATCAGGTTTATGTAAAGCATTTTTTTAATTAACACTAAGATCAGAGCTAATAGAAAAGCTTTAGTATAATTGCAAAAAACGTTTGTTTACCAAAAACAATTAGGAAAAACCAAACTGAAAATAAGATGGAGGCTCAAAATATCATTAATTTTAAGTTAAATATTGATTAAATTGTTTTTGTGGCACTAAATAAATGTCTAACAAAAAGTTAAGTTAGACACACTAAATTTCTTCTACAGAAGGTCCTTTTGTTAGCAGTTCTTCATATATAGACGACAACTCTCTACTTAACTGTCTGCTATTTAAGTCTCTGTCCCATTGGCATAAAGCAGTAATGAATTTTATAAATATTTTGATGTAGCTTAAAAGAGATGACAATACTCTAAGCAGGACTACATTTCATTTCTGTTTATAATGCCTTTCTAGCCCATGAAAATACCTGTGGAGCTTATTGCAGCCATAAGGGGTAATTATATTTTAGAGCATCATGATTAGAGATTGAATAAAACAATATTGGTAAGAAGAAAAGTGTTACTGATAGTGGACTAGAAAGGAATAGAGAACACCAAGTCTCTTAAATGGGAATCACATTTTACACATGAGTATTCTGCACACGGACGCCAGGTAAAACTGCTTGGGAAGGCAAGCGTGCACTGGTTTTGCAGTCACTTCAAACCAGCTCAGAGCTGCCTGAGGAGTGCTGAGTTTATTAAAAGGTAAAGTAGGAATGTCTGGTGAGTTGAATGGGTTTCTTATTTTTTTTTTCTAATTATCCTTAGGTAATACAATTTCTACTGTTACAGAATCTGAGTTCAGAAAGCTTCAGTTGTCCAAATCAAGTGTTCTCTTTGGGAACCATCACATCAACCACAGAAATTACGTTGCTGAAACTAATTTAAGCAAAGCACAAGCACCAGAATGTTTTTCCCTCCGACGGTTTTTGAAATGTCTCCTCCAGATGTAAAGAGGAGAGACTCATTCGGAGGCTTGAGCTTCCCACGTGGATATGACCACATCACAAACCATGAGTTGTCCTTATTTTCCACAATGCAAAATGACACATTACTAGATAGGTTGACATTACTGCAGTCACAGCCTATCTCTCAAAAACAAAAGAGCACAAAGCAATGATTTTTTTTCAAACCATATTCTAAGGAACCGCAGCACGCCCTTTCTGTAAAGTCGTTCAACACCACAGCCCTCCTCTTCAAGAAATGCTGTTGCTGTGAACGGTTAAACCTGAAACCTGAGACTCTACTTATCTTGGATTTGATTGTAACATTTTTCTTCCTGAGGCTCTTCATACAGAGACTGTTCTGTCTGTCTTAGTTTTGTTCTAATTGCCAGTTCCCTGAGGAGACACACTGCAGTCATATTTCTTACCCTTCTCTTTCCATTTACATGGACTCTATCTTAGCATTTCACTTCTTACCATATACAGTTTTCCTGCCCCACTGATGTTTTTTTCCTTTATATTTTTTTCTTTAACAATCATTGTGGAGTAGATTCTAATTAAGGAATTTTTGAACATGGTTTCTTATGTCAAGAGAATACCATTATGGACTATGCTTGAAATAACAAGGAGAATGTTTCTGAAGAATAAGGTGTTGCACTTGATTCATGATGGAAAGGAAAAAAACAAATGTAATCTATTTCAGAATAAAATAAATTTCAGAATAAAATAAACTGATACGATAATGCTTTCCTTCTAAATAGAATTTCAGTCTGAAATATACACATTATTGGGGAGATCTGAGAATCTTTTAAATTTTTTCTAAGCTTTTAAGGCTCCTATCTATTGACTCTTTGACTTTAAAGATTTATGATTATGTTTGAAATCAATGAATCAATGCTATAGTTCAAGTTGCTATTAGAAATATACTTTGTTGATTAGTGTAGCTGAAAAGTTCAGGTGTAACTTGGTTCAGAAGCAGCTACATTTTGATGTCCAGAGAGCACTGTCAGGGTCTTTTCGTACATCACAGCAAAGCCGTCTTCCATATTAGCTTTATTTCAGATAGATGCATTCTATACAAGGGCAGAATGGCTGATAATAGCTTCAGGATTACAAATAATAACCTCAGCAATTGGGACACAGAGAGAAATCATCTTTCCCATTAGACCAGCAATAATCTCAGGACAATTCATCCGACCTGGGTCTGAAGCCTTCCCCATCCCTCAGACAGGCAAAAAGGCTGTGAATCCTGTTTGCAGTCAGAGCAGAATGAGATCATCCTTTCTACAGTGAGAGAGAAGTGGTACCCAGGATGACTCCTAATGTAAAAATTGCCAGCTACTAACAGAAAAAGAGAATAAGTTCTGGACAGAACAGAGTGCAAGACGTTAGGTGCAGAGCACAGCTTGTTAAGCATGCCGGGAGAGCACAGGTTCTTAAACAATGGAAATGATAATGACAGAAAACGTGCTGGCTAGTCCATTCAGACTGCTTTAATAAAATACTCCAGATTCGGTACTTATTAATAATAGGAATGTATCTGGCAGTTCTACACGCTGGAAAATTTGAAATCAAGCCATAGCATATTTGAGGTCTGGCAAGCACTTGTTCTCTGCTTGTAAGATTGCAGCTCTGGCTGGATGAAGGTTCAGAAGCATCAGGCAGTGATCTGAAGCTTCTTTCACTGTGGCATTAATCCAACTCATTCTGGTAAAGCCCCGAGCAGCTAATCACTTCCCCAATGGCACACTTATTCATCGTGCTACAGAGGATTACATTTCAGCATGGAGTTCAGAAGTACACAAATTTTACAACCATAGCCAGTGTATCAGACTGAGAATCAGACAGCACACACAGTAATTTTTATCCAGAATGTAAGCTTATTTTAACTCTGTGGTAAAGTAGAAATAAATTTTACTTCTAGGATCAATGTTTCACTTAAGAACTGGATTCATGTCATATGTGGAGTAAATGCCATTTCTCCCAGGAAAGATTTTGTCCTTTAACATATAATTAGAAGATGGTTCAGCAGTACAGTAGGTGGCATGTCAGTCTTACAGTATAATTGAAAATTTGGAGCAATAAAAAATTATGTAGTAGTATGCACACACTCACAATTGAATAAATTAAAAAAAAATTTAAAAAAAAATTATGTAGTAATGTGAGTATCTATTTTGACCTTTTACCTAACCCAAGGTAAAGTCTGTATTTCTAGTTATGCTTTCTTATAGAGATGCATTTTCAAATATAACTTCAGGAATAATTCTGACTTCTAGTTATTAATTACAACCTATAATATCAATTATATTATTTATGATATATAACATATAAAATAATATAAAACATAATAATAGAACTTGTGGTCATGCAATGTAAATAAGAAATAATTAGAGGGGATAATAGAACTCATATGATATGAAAGATATTGGAAATTGATGGTTTGAATGAAGGTAGGACAGGGGCAGAGGAAAGAAGAGGGGAAAGAGTTAAGCAAAATAAAGGAAACATAAGAAGCCTTCTATAACCTAATTACAGATGCAAGATTTTCTCATGCAAACAATTGTATCAGAGATACCCTCTATGAGTTGACAACTGTGGCACTACCGATTCAGGGAGGCCCTAGTCCGGGCTCCCAGCTACAGACATGCCCCAGACATGTCCCAATAGAGGGACCATACAGGTGGAAGGGTGAACAACCAATGGGAAGCAGCCATCTAACCTGCCCTTGGATGGACATCTAGTAAACAGTCAAATGATTGGTGGCTGTCCCCGAGCGGAAGGATGGCCATACCTGATTGGACCCCAACCCTATATAAGCCCAAACACTTCCTGATTAAAGCTGAGTCTGCAGCCAACTCATCCTCTGCCTGCTGCTTCTCACCTGACTCCTGGGGCTTAGGTGCTGGTGACCCCATCGCCAGCTCACCCATTCGCCTCGAGCCCACAAGGCCCTTGCCATTCCTCCCCTCCCCCGCCGGTCCAGTGGGGATTTGGCAACAACTGGCACCCAATGTGGGGCAGTGGCACCTTCAGTGTAGACTTCCGGTAAAGTTCGGTGAGCAGCCCCTCTGGTTTAGTGTTCCATGTGCTTAAGGTGCTTGAAGGTGAGCAGGTGGCCTCTCCCCTTCCCCTTTCCCTGTTTGTCCTTAGGAACACAATCGCTTGCTTGATTTGCTGATGATCAAGGAGCCCCGCTTAACGCAATCGCAATCGCTCGTTTGATTTCCCCACAATCAAAGAGCCCCTCTAAACCTAGGCTTTTCCCAGTGAGTTCACATGAGAAATTGGTCCCCTCAGGACTTAGAGCCCAGGCTCAATTGCATTGAATCAGTCTGACAGGAGACACCATATGCGCATATGGCCTGGGGGGGGGTAGCAAACCTTGGAAGCCCACCACCAAACACAAGACATTTGGGTCCAATACATTCCTTGTCTCTGTTCCTCTTTTGGTCTCATCTCTGTTCTCAAGAAAAATGGGCAACCTCCCCTCACACTATAAGGAGCCCCAGATATGTGTCTTAAAATCTCTCCTAGAAACTAGAGGCTTCAAGGTTAAGACGGTTGCCCTAGGGGAATTTTGGAATGAGGCTGCAGTTTTAGCACCTTGGATCCCCCAGAGAATATGTGGGAACCGGACTATGGATAACACTGTTTTCCTTACTAGATGTTTTTCATAATTAAGCTAAGCTGCCGGACTTAACTAATATGAGGTCTTGTTTTAAATAAGGTTTTCCTAAATGTTAATGCACCTTTGATAAAGCTTTCAAGGATAATTTTAAGATAGTTGCTGGTAAATTGTACAGTTTGCTGGTAAAATGTTGCTCAAGTTATATGTTCTGTGTTTACATGTGTGTCTTGTGTCTGTGGCCACTTCAATTTTTTTCCTGTCTGTTGCACACTGATATAAAAATTTTGGCATGCCATTTTTAAATACATGTATGCATACTTAAAAATGAGAACAAATAATTTTGGTAACATCTAAGGCCTTGATTAGTTATGTTTTCTATTGATCACAATTGTTTTTCTAAGAGATTGTAAGTTTTCTTTCATCACTTGATTTTGATTTTTAATAGAACTACAAATTAAAATGCCATTGTGTTCTTAAAGGTTTTTCCATGTATTCCCAAAAATAACAAAGCCACTATGATATTGCTTGATTGAACTTGTTCATTCCTCTGACTTCTTTTATAGATTTTTATCCCATCAAATCTAGCAGCCAAGAAAATATAATTGTCTTCTAAAAAGTTCATTGGAATTTCTTCCTTCTCCTGGTAGGTATGAGCCCCCTTTCTTGGGGACAAATCTGCTTTCTAATTCCATGCTCCCATGTATGCTCCTGCTAAGGTGGAACAGGAATTCAAGCCTGCACTTTAGTCAGACGCCATTCCTTTGAAACAAAGAAGGATAAATGTCAGACCCAGCATAGTCTGTTTTCAGGAAATTCTAAGAGCATTTGGGTCAACTCAGGTTCATGTTTCCTTTTTCCTTGCAAGATTTTTGGCCTAAGTTACTTAAGGAGTTTCTCTGAGGATCCATCTGCCTAAGGGGTATTAGCAGCCATGCCCAAACTGACAAACATGAAATTCCCTTCCCCGCAGGGAAAGACAGAAAGAAAAAAAAATTCTTTAAATGTGTTCTGAGCACTGCTCTTCCTGGCCCCTAAGAGGGAAGTCCAGGACGGCCATGTGTCTCCTGCCCGCCAATATTAATGGCACCTGGAATGTTTCAAACTATCCTTTGACATATCAAAAATTAATGGGACTAAAGTTCAAATTATTATTGCTATATCCTTTGGCAAACAATTTTGGGACAAGATACCTGCCTTCTTTTCATCTGTAAATTTGATAACTTGGTTAACTTTTGGCATTGCCCTTTTAGTGCTAATTGTCCTATTTAGATGCAAATGGCAAGCAGTAAGGTCTCAGAGTTTACAACTCAAGCTTGCTTTACGCAGGTCCTCAGGGCATCCATTCAGGCTTCAGACATTCCTAAGATCACCAAAGGCCCCTCGGAAGCTGTCTTCCATTGAAGCTTTGCCTTAATAATTTATAATTGATAGGTTCTGACTTATGTCTCCACAGCTCTTTTGGATCATTTCTGCGCCCGCCCCACCCACAGCCTCTCCTCCTGCCCCACCCACAGCCTCTCTGCCTGCTCCGCCTACAGCCTCTCAGCCGTCCCCTGCAATGACGAAAACCTGCTTTTCTTTGCCAGCTTGAGTTCCCCTTTGGGACCATGATTCCTTCCAAGGGATGGTCTCACGTAGTCAATGACGGGTAAGGCTCCACACGAAGGTGGTGACCAACCCAAGCCTGGCACAGTCAGCTATATTCCATGCAGCTGAAGAGGCTCGGGGTCACCCCAGCTATCATGGTCCCCACTGAAAAAATTTATAAATAAATAAAAGGGTGAAATGTGGCACTACCGATTCAGGGAGGCCTTAGCCCAGGCTCCGGGCTATGGACATACCCCAGACATGTCCCAATAGAGGAACCATACTGGCAGAAGGATGAACAACCAATGGGAAGCGGCCATCTAACCTGCCCCTGAGATGGACACCTAGTAAACAGCCATATGATTGGTGGTGTAGAAAAAGAAATTTTCAAGACAGGCAAGATTCTGGTGAGCAATTCTCAGAACCCCATCACCTCACCCCAACCCAGAGTTCCAGGAAAAACTCTAGTACGTGTGGTGAGGCCAGACACCAGAAAAATATCCCCACCCTCGGGGCTCCAGGAAATGCTCCCCCTTTCAAGGTCTCGGGGGGGGGGGGTGTAGTACTTGCAGCTATGTCAGATACTGCCGCTCACAACCAATCAATTTAAAGTTAAGTGTTTTACCCAATTATTCTGTAACATTACATAGTCTCCCTACAAAAAAGTATAAAAGGTGTGTGCTTCTTGAGCTCGGGGTCGTCTCTCCTGCTTGTGTATGAGGCGACCCCAGCGCGCTGGAATAAAATCCTCTTGCTTTTGCATCGAACTCGTGTCTGTGAATGCTCTGTGGAGGTCCGCTCCCGGGGGTAAGGCTGGGCTTCAGCCCTTTAAGTCTTACAGTGGCTGTCCCCTAGCGGAGGGATGGCAATACTTGATTGGACCCTGACCCTACATAAATCCAAACACTTTCTGATTAAAGCTGAGTCTGCAGCTAACTCGTCCTCTGCCTGCTACTTCTCACCTGACTTTCGGGGTCTGGGTGGTGATGACCCGTTCGCCGGCTCACCCATTCGCTTCATGCCCACGAGGCCCCTGCCATCTCCCCTCATCCCCCAGGCCAGTCTGGTGGGGATTTGGCAACAGACAACATTGCTCCAAGTCAGGGATTTTATAAACTAAATTCTGAGTGTCAGCACAGGAAACCTCCCTAGGAGTCACTGATCAGGCCTCATGCTGCCCGTTGTCACTGTTCTCAATCCCCTAAAAATACTGAAACCTTGTTGCTGAAGTCGCACATGCTCACTGTGGTAGTGTTATCCTTCACATTTGGCCTATTTGCTAGGAAGTTCTCAGGCACATGTTAATATAGGAAAACCCTATCTGAAGGCAGCTAAACACTCTCTGTCTCTCTGTCTCTGTCTCTCTCTTCTTCTTCTTTCTCTCTCTCTTCTTTATTTCTCTCTCTTACACACAAATAAGGAGGAGAGAGAGAGTAGGAAGAAAACTTGCTGGGAAAAATCTCAGTGGAAGGAAGGATGAGGAGGTAGGATGATTGCAGAGAAATGCAGAAAGTGACAGAAAGTCATTGTGTGCATATATGAAACTGTCTAGAAATTTTAAAAGGGAATATGACAATAAGTGCAGTGATGCAAGAAAAGAAGAACCCTTATTCACTGCTGATGAGAATGCAAAAAGAAAAAGAATGGTCTTCCAGGGAAAACTACCAAGAACATTATAATGAAAATCAGCTCACACAATGACAGCAAAGGTTTTGAAATCATGTCTCTAATATTGGATTTGTCTGTGAAATGTATGAGAATTCTGAAAACACCATAATGAAAAGATAACTGAGCAAACACTGGTGGACAATATGAACAGCCCTAATGAACATATCCGAATGGCCAGTAAGCAACAGAAACTATATCCAAAACCATTTTTCATGTGGAAAAAAATAAGAATCGTGGAGTTTACTAGTTCACAAAAACTAGTTAAAAGAAACACTAGGAAGGCTGTAATAAAAAAAAACATAGTGTTTTTAGGAGAAAATGAAGCCAGACCTTTCACAAAATGTTGGTGAAGCTATAAAATGGTACATATATGTTGTGAGTTAGTCTCTTCATGTCTTAAAAGTTTAAGCATAGGGTTTACATGATTCCACTGATAAATATGTAGCCATGGCTACCTACAATCTTTGGCCACAAATTACACATGAGTATTCATGAAAGTTTCTTAGTAACAGAAATCAACTAAGATGTCCACTGAATGATGGATAGCCCAAATAACTTATCTCCATATTACAGATTACTCAGCCATAAATTTGTGCTGCACTGCGCATTTCAAATATATCTTGAAACGATGATGTTACATTAGAGACGTGAGCTCAAAGACTTTTTGTTGCATATTTCCATTTATAAAAGTATCCGAAGTATATACATACATACATTTAAGAAATATATATGTATAAACATATAAATACTTATATATATTTATATATATAAAGAAAGAAAATTTCATGACACTAAGATTTGTGAGAGGAAGACAGCTTCAGAGAAGCTGCTACTCATATGCAATTTGTTTCTGGAATAAGAACATTGCTAACATTTCCTGTGGTAGTGAGCATAGAATTCTGTGAATATATTAAAATATTGAGTCATTGATTTCAAAATTATCATTGCAGATGTTTTAAGATTACAGGTCTTCAAGGAGAGACTTGGGAGGGGTGGAAGGAGGGAGAGGACCAGGGTACCTACTGAGCTTATATGATTGGGGAAAAGCATAAATAAATAAAAATTTTAAGAAAAGAAAAAAAAGATTACAGGTCTGTCCAAATACACTCAGAAATAAGTACAGTGTTGTCAGATGAACCAATACTATGACGAGTCATATGATGACGATTTTCATTTTAAAGATAATACACCAAATCTGAATAAACTGCTCTCATTTTACATACATTTTGTTAAAGGAATAAGACAAGACAAAACCTAAACTATTCCACAGTGCCATCCATCTGAGGTCACAGAAAGTTCAGGAGGAGGGAAGGGGGTGAAAGGAAGGGGGAAAGTGGGGAGGGGGAAGATGCAAGGGGAACTGGGGAAGGGTGGAGGGAGAGAGAGGACCGGGTTACCTATTGAGCTTATATGATTGGGGAGAAAAAAATATATATTAAAAAAAAAAAAAGTTCAGGAGGAGAGTGAGGTACCATGAGAACGTGCCCTCCCCAATCCCAGGAAGGAATGTTGTTACTGACTCTGTGATGGATAATAAAAATGGAGAAAACATATTGGTATGCTGTGGTAAATAAAGAGATTTATACAATTCTGATAACACAGCAGGACATAAAGGAACAAACACAAAAAGATATGCACTCAATAATTTAAGATAGCATAGGGAGTAAGAAAGTAACAGCAAAATTAATCCAGACAACATAGTACTATTTTCAAGTAAGAAAAAGACTGAGTTCCTTTCTGGCCTAGGGGACTTTATGTTAATATCATCATAAACAATAGTCATGATGTTAAAACAACAGGATCCACACTCATGATTAATTTAACTGTATTTGTTTTACTAAATTCAAAAAATTCATATAATACTCAGGGAATGATCAAATAATGGTTACAACAAATTGAATTTTTTAAATTTTCATTTATATTGAAACAATTATAAGTACTTACTCAAACTAAAACACTGAAACATTAACTCAAAAAAATGAGACACATTCAGTGTCAGTTCTACAATTTCCTCCCCTTCCCTTCATCAATCCATCCCACTCCCTCCCACCCTCCTGTCTGTCTGCTTCTATGGACCTGGAGTTCCCTCTGGATTGTCTAATCTTGCGGAAGTTCAGGCCCCATGTGGCAGACAAAATTGTTTCCCTTTAGGCCACTCTACTGAGAGGAGCATTAGCCTTCACTCATGCAACTGTAGTCCCTAAGATTTTTCACTGTATGTTCTTATCTCTCTTAAACTCCTCAATAGTCTATGGGAGCATGTTGGTATGTCAGTTATTGTGCGGATCCGGTAAGGACAAGTCTCACTGCAGTGAATTCCATGATATATCAGTCCTGCCTTGAGTGGAATGTCTTGTCCAACAAGGGACCTTCTCATCTTTTGGTTCTTAAATTCTCACCATTGCCTCTTCTACAAATTTCCCAAAGCTTTAGGATAAGAAGATATTAGGTTGACCTGATTCTGCTAGATTACTGGTACACTACATTATGACTGACCATTGCTGTCCAATTCAATGCTCTTCTACTGCTCTAGGCTGCATCCTGTCAGGATGTTGAGATTCTCTATCTCTGTTGTAGAAGATTTCTAGGCTGAATGTTAAGTGTTCTTCAAATATGTGGGTATAATAGTGTCTATTTACAGAGCAGTGTGATATACTGTCTTCTTATCTTTAGGTTCATTGGCTGCTTTTCCCTATTGATCTATTTCCTTCCTTTTTTTAGGTTCTTGTTCTAATTAACAGTAACAGGAATGAGGGTGTGGGAGAAAGGAGGGACAAAGGGACTTATTAAAAAAAAAAACCCTAAGATTATGGGCTGTAACCCCAAAAGACCTCTTGTGCTAGTAATATGTCCAAAAAAATTTTTTTAAAAATAAGGAAAAGAATAGGCAGTCCCAATGCAAAGGATCAGAGAATGAGGAAAACAAGGTGGAAAAAAGCCCTGATCTGATACACTTAGAATCCACTGATAAAAATATACTAGAAGTAACAGGAATGTAGCACTTCCTGATAAAATGTTGGTCAGAGGGCTCTCAAAGATCCCCGGATATCATTGACTTTTGTCTTTATCAGTAAGACCCTATTACTAAAGATGCAACAAATATGAATCATAGAATATGAGCAAAATACATCAACTAGAACAGGTCTGAGAACTTCCTCCTTGCTGGATAGCTTAGCCCGGTACCAAGCAATACTGTAGAAGATACTGGGGGAGATTAATAATCACAGACCTCATCAGCTCACGAGATCTGCAGGTAGCAACAAAAATCACCAGCAACAGGTGACCACCAGTGTAATAGTGGCATGAGTATCAAGGTATCAAGGAGATAATCAACAGCTTTCTGATTGGACTCAAGACCCACTTGTCAGAATGGAATATGATTTCTAACACATATGCTTCTTTAATTTTTTTCCATTGAGACATACAGTATCCAATTCATAATAATATATTTCACAGACAGAAAGGATAAGATTAGGATACAATTAAGATACAATGCAAACTATTTAAATATTATCATTTCTTGTGAAATGATATTGCATTAGTCAATTTATTCTTTTCTCATCCAGTTTTAAGTTAGAACTGAAAACCTACTGCCTTTGTTTTTGAAATTATATTATACAAAGTACAATAGTACTCAAAAATTTATATTTCTTTCAGATGTGTTCATTAATTTCCTGTTCTGAACAGAGAAAATATTTTAATGTGAAGTTGAAGTAGATCTTATTAAATCGATGTTTTTTATATAACAGAAAAATGAGATCAATGTTGCTTGTTTCAGAAGAGTTTAGAGATCCAATGAGGTTTCCTCAGAATAGAGAAAAGCATCCATTCGATATGTATCATGACACAGGAGGGTCTGACAATGCTTTCTAAGAAATTTGTATTTCCAAAAATGTTCTTTAAAAAAAAAAACTTGTCAGCAGCTGCCACATTCTTAGCTTCAAGTACAACTAACAATAACAGAGACATTCAGTATTGCATCAATAACAGGAAATAGAAAAAAAAAAGGTTATGAGGATTTTAGAGGAGTCAGTGGAAAAAAAGACTTTCAATCAAGCAGAGTAAAAAAAAAATGAGAGGAAAAAATCGTGAAGAAAGGAAGCCATAATTGTGAATGACAGTCACATAAAAAAATAGCTGCTGGTAAAAAATAAAAGACATCATTTTATTGGGCCTTGGCCAGAAATCTAAATTAGGAGTACTAATAAAGACAAGGAAATTATTCCCTTAATCATGTAAGAGGTTCCTCTCAATTTGCTAAGTTAATCAGCCAATCATCTTTTTGACAGAAAGATAAAGATTTTGGCCACTACACTGAATAAAACAGTATTCTACTTACTTGCACAAAATTCAACACTGTTAAAAAACAATAAAGGGAATGGGCAGAAAATTGTAAATCCTTCCCTATGGATATGCTAGTAAAACTGAGAAAAATATAACCTTATGAAAATGTAACTTTCATCTGAGTAATTTGATAAATTCAACATATATCTAACAGCACTAAAAATGTAAGGCACAGTTAGACAAAAATCTTCTATAATACATGCCTATCAAAAATATAATTTTATTTATAATTTCTAATTAAAAGAAACAGTTAACTGATATACTATATACTGGGGAACACATAGAGGAAAAGTAAGGAGAAAACAGAAACTGTCCTGATATATTCCTAACCAAAAGCCATAAACAATTAAGTAAATTTCACAGTTCTAACAATGTGATATCTCCTATCGAGCTGTAGCCAAAGAAAACATCATGACATAACATTATAGTAGCTTGCTACTGTCTTTGGTTGCTCTCCAGAGCTTGATAGATATTGCCAAAGATACCATACACAGAACATCATTGGACATGAGGAAAACAAGTTGGAATGGATCTAGAAGCTTTCTCCTTGCCTTCCAGATTTCATAGTGCCAGAATATAGGAGGTAGCTTGTCAGGGAAGAAAAGAAACCAAAGCTGTCATCCAGTTGTGACTGTTGCAAGCTGCAATACAACCACTTTGGTAAGAGATTACCACTGATGCATTAGTGGCATATATGCTTTCTGATTCTATTTAGGACTACCTGTGGACAGGGGGAACATATGACTGATATTATAAACTAAGTCAAATACCAGCCCTCGGGGAGCGGGAGACAAACTACTAAGTTTTAAGACTAAGTACTTGATAGTAAACTGATATCCAAACACTTATCATTACACCAATAAATTAGAGAAGCTCTCAGTGTTTGATCAACAAGTGCCTTGTGTACTGGAAGGTATTACAGAAACTCACAACTGGAAAAAGTGAAGAGAATAAGTGATTGTAGAATGTTCAGTTCTGAATAGGACAAAGAACTCATCTCCTATCCTAATCACAGGGAACCTTACAGGAGGGACTGGTAACAAGAGTGTGTAATCCTAAGAATGGAGAGAGGTACTGACTGACAGCCTCCTCTGTTCATGACAGGCTGTTATACACAAGAACTTGAAAAATTTCTATTTCTACAAGACTTGTACAGTATTTAACCTACTGACATTTACCATGGACAAGGTTTACCACAGATGACGAAAATTCTCAAGAAACCATATACTTCCCTGAAAGACTGTTTACGGTTAATGCCAGAAAGGAGACGCAGAGTGTCTTTGCTCAAATGTTTTTGCACTTATAGTCATCTATGCTCCAATCAGGCACTTGCCAGCCCATCGGACATAGATGACATATGCAAAAAGATGTGAAAGCATCAGGGAAGCGGCTGGAAGGAGAAATTATGAAATGGAACGGAGAGCAGTGAGATTGTGTAGAAAGAGGAAAGGACATGGATTCACTGTACATATGTATGAAAGTGTCAAAGGATAATATAATAATTTAAAATAAATGAAAATTATGGTTGACAAAAAACAGTTCTAGGAATGGAAGTCACCACCAGGAAACATACCGATGAGTCAGCAGAAGACCTTTATTAAGGACGTCAAGTTCAACGAGCAGACTGCTTTTAACTCTCTTATGTGAGGCAATGTTTTGGCTGACTTTATACAAATAACAAGCATATTGATGTTAAGGTTATAAAATATGTTTATAGACTTCCATAAAGAATTAAATTTTCTTGTATATTCTGGAGTTGGCATCTTCGTTTTCATGACTTTTTTACCTTGCTAGCTATAGGGTGCCAAATTAAAGACTAAGATTGATGCTATAGTAGAACAGTACACCTCATCCTACACCAACCCTTAGCTTCCCTCAGGTTTACGCTCGTTCCATTCACCATAAATCACTACCCTTAGGCCAATCTCCTTCACTTGTCACAGACCTTTACAAGTAAATCATTTCATTCACTAAAAGATGGTGCTGCTTTGGCTGTTTCCTTATATATTTACTCTCCTGTGAATGTCCCTATGTACATATGAAAGTTAACACAAAGTATATAATTTCTTCATTTTAATCTTTTATGACAATTTAATTCTTGGATTCGGCCAAAGATCACAAGATAGTAGAAAATGCATCATTCTCTATCATGGCTTGTTTGTATCATTAAAAGTAATATATAGACCACATTCTCTACCATTCTGCAAATGTTGCATTCTGCAAAAAGGGTCAGCTCCACTGGATAAAGAAATGTCCCCATTGCTAGGACTCATCATGTCAAGGTATCAAGCATTTGCTCTTGTAGTGTGAAGTGTAAGAAATAGTGATAAAATGGAAATGACTTTAATCACTACACACTTCGTTTTCTGCAGAGTTGTCTGGTGTTTGGTACTAGTTATGGTTTTCCTTTCCTTTCCTTTAAATGTATTGCTATAAGGCAGGTTTGCCATTTAAAAAATATTGTTTGCTGATGTGAGCCAGGGGCATTGATTCATGTTCCCTGAGAGGACATGAGAACCAAACATAACATCAAGTTGAGGCTGGTGTGGTGATGAAGCCAGCTGTATTATAAAAGACAGGCAGCTTGGGGCTGGAGAGGTGGCTCGGGGCTTAAGCCTCTGCTTTGCAGGTGGAAGATCCTGAGTTCGGATCCTAGACCCCACGTATAGACGCCGGGCTGAAGCAGGGGCGGCCTGTGCTTCTGGTCCTGGTGGGGCGGTGCCTGTGAATCCCAGGACAGAGTAAACAAGGAGGAAGTGGAGGCGTCCATGGTGGTTCCCCAATTCGTCCGTGGTTCTACACACACATACACACACACGCACACATGTACACATGCACAATTGAATAAATAAATAAAATAAAAAAAAGACAGGCAGCTCAGATCGCATGGAGACAGACGGTAAAGAGTGGCTGACATTAAACTGATACTAATGCTCATTTTAGCTCAAGTTTTTGAAAGAGCACTATCTGTACATCATAAGATGTTCTCCAGGTCAAATGGAAGAGTCTCTAGAAAACAGTTTCAATACTTTGACTTTTTCTAAATGGTCAACAGTGAATTTAGTTTTGTTTTTTTTAAAATTTTTTTATTATTATTTATTCAATTGTGCGTGTATATGTGTGTGTGTGTGTGTGTGTGTGTGTGTGTGTGTGTGTGTGTGTAGAACCACAGGCAAATTCGGGAACCACCATGGACTCACCTCCACCTCCTCCTTGTTTACTCTGCCCCGGGATTCACAGGCTCCGCCCTACCAGGACCGGAAACGCAGGCCGACCCCACTTCTGCCTGGCGTCTATACATGGGGTTTAGGATCCGAACTCAGGACCCTGCGCCTGCAAGGCAGAGGCTTAACCCATGAGCCATCTCCCCATCCCCTGTGAATTTAGTTTTTTAAAATACCATCAATTACACATTACTTATGGTTTGCTCAGATAAGGCTTCCCTTATATATGCTTCATATTATAATCTATTCAACAGGAGGAAAGCATTTTACTAACCGGAAGTACTTTTTACCCTGTAGTAAACTGTTTTAGTGCTATAGTTCATTGCAATATACATGCAAAAATTCCAAAAATTATATTTAAGTTTCTAGGAAATTGGTATCTCCTTTTTTAGAAAGACTGTAGAGCTAGAAGCAGAATCTTTCATCTAGAAATCTAGTAAGATAGGACTTACATGCTGGTGAAAGTGCATGAATAAGTAATACCAGATACCTGGTATACACAGGGAACTACTGCTGCGTCTTCCTACAGTGTGTGTTTCCTCGCTCAACCTTGCTCAACTATAGTAGAACAGTACACCTCAACTTGCTCAACCTTCAAGATGCACAGATGTTATGACAATGTTTCTGAAAATGAGACATGAAAATGAAATTTCCATAAAACTGGTCTTCTGTGCATTAAGTAAATTTTTTATTAAAAATTTAATTATACATTTTAAAATTTTTTAACAGTTCCCTCCCTCCCCCCTCCTCCCCCCAAACCCCCTCCTCTCCCTCCCCATCCCCCAGTGCCTCCCCCCCAATTCCCAGATTAAGTAAATTTTTATAAAGGAAAACTCTTGAATTTTAAGCTTACTACATAACATAATTTCTCTATTAACAAGTGCACATTACTTCCACAGTTCTGAGTTTTTATTAAGTTTAGCTAAGAGACACACCAATGATACTGATAAAGCAAATCAAACGATGAAAAAAGCCATGTTAGGTTTTGTTCTATGATGGACTTAGGAGAAAACTACCAAAGGTAAATCAATGCTAATGGTCACATTAAAACAGCGTTTAAACAAGATATACAATGAAAATCCCTTATCCAATAGCAACATGATAAGTATGAGAATCTAGCTTTTTGGGAATTTCTACATTAAATTGTGTTATTTCTTATTTTCTAAGCAAACAATTCCTAGAAGAAAATATTTGTCTGGGTACTATGTATTTCTACTCATAATTTAAATGAGAGATCAAAGCTAGCTGAATTTAAACTATTTTTACAACCTAATAAGACTGTTAATTTTATCTCGGGGGTTATTTGGGAAGATTACAATTTATAGTTTATCTCTGCATCTATTAATGGACCCACAGGTGTTCTTGAAACAATTAAGACTAATTAACATCTTTGTTGACTGGATTGAGCAGGGAGCTCTGGAAGAAACAATTAATGGCCATATAAATGATTTTCTCACCCTTGGAATTTTCTTTGCTGACAAAGAGTAAAAAGAACTGGGAAGAATCACGGACAAGGGGTAATGGCTCAGTACATGATCTTTATCAGAGCTTTTTCCTTTAAGGAAGTGAAACATTGCCTGAAAATATACATTGTTTGACTAGATTCTCATCTACTACACAGAGAAATTCTGTTCTAAGTTCTTTTTCTCCCATATTTTATTTTTTTCCTAATCATACAAGCTCAACAGGTATCCTGTCCTCTCCTTCCCCCCACTCCCCAGTTGTCCATCATTGCATTCTCCTCCCTTCCCCCTTCCTTTCATCCTCCTCCCTCCCTCCCCCTCTCCCAGTTCCTCCCTCCCCTCCCCTAGCGTATCCATTTATGTGAACACCAAATCTCCCTCTGAGAACTCCACCCTAGTGAGAGTTCAGGACACAGTAATACAACCTGGAGCTCCTTTGTGGGCTCCCTGTTAGTATGGGAACTCTATTATGATTGTTTAACCCTTGCCTCTAAAGATCCTGCTGCCAGGATCCTTCTTCCCTGTAATCCAGGTTAGACTTTGGTGGGTCATTGACATGTCAGCCATTGTGCAGGTCATGCAATGTCCAATCCTACCTGTGCAGCCCAAACTTGTGTGGAGCATCTTGCATATTGTTGGTCCTCCCCCATCTTTAGGCTCTTACAATCTTGCCACCCCCTCTTCCCCACGGTTCCCTGAGCTTTAGGATGGGGAGAGATTTGGCTGGTCTGGTTCCAGGTGAATAATGTAGGGTTTTTGGTGTTCTGAATTATGGTTTGTTATTTTTTTCAGTTTTGCTTTTCCTGCATTTCCCCACTGTGTCCAGCTTGGTATGGAAGGTCCCTCCTAACCAAAGATAAAAGACTGTTTAAATGAAGATCTTAATATAAGAAGAGACTTAAAGGTAGATGGAAGAGTAGGAGTAGGACAGAGCAGTGTGTGTGTGTGTGTGTGTGTGTGTGTGTGTGTGTGTGTGTGTGTGAGAGGGGTGTCAGTGTCTCATTTGCCAGATGATTACTGTATATCTGCCAGTCCCTATATGCTCCCTGACTGGTGAGATCAAATCTTTGCAGCCCCAAGGGAAGTGAGAGTGAGCTGCACCAGATATCTTGCTACTTACATGCAAAACATGACCAAGGCCTATTTTCTCTACCTTAGCGTGATCCCCTATCTCCTTTCTTTCCAGGTCTAAATTACTGCATATCCTTGGGGAGAATCTTCCAAAGTACATAGTAATGTAGCCACCTCACCTGTCAACTGTTAGAAGAAGAGCACGAAGTAGCAGAAATAGCAGAGCTATGGGATTGCAAGCTACATTTTTTACATGATACTTGCTTTCTTTCTATCTACCTGGATGTTCTAAGGACATCCACTGACTGAAGATATTACTTAGCAAAATAGAATATCATGATGAAATATATGTTCACAGAATATGATGTTGTAAGTTCTAATTCTATTTTTTAAAGTCTTCATTTCTTTATATTTGTCAGTTTAAACTTATGAATCAAAAGTTAGCTAATAATTTACAAGGTCTTAGGAAAAATGCCAGTGGAAACAGTCTTAGGTCCCAAGTAAAAGCATGATCGAACTCCATTTTTATATAAAATCTTAAGTTCATTCCAGACTCTCAGACTCACATAAACAGTCAGAGGCATAGTCAGAGGCATAGAAAGTGAAAACCAAAGATGTCTGAATGCCTAAGAACCCACTTACAGGTATGTTTTATTAAGATCCATCCATTGCCATCCTGTTCTGAACATGATCATATCTCCAAGTGGAAAGCCTTCAAAGACACTCTGCCTTACACAATGTAGAAATAAGGTGACACCCATCGTGGTCCACCGATTTCCACACACAGTCTGGTGCATACATGTGCCTCATTCATAATAACAAATAGGTACAGCACACACAAATTAAAACATAGGGAAAGTCAAAATACAGATAGAGGATAACTCAAAAAATAGAAAACTTCATAAATTTAATATAATTATTTGAGCACTGTTGTTCATAATATATTTAAACTCTCGCATAAAAAGTAACGGAAATATTACACATTATTTTATTTTAACTTCATTTTTAAATTTATGAAAAAATTCATAATATATATTATGATAGGAAAGGAATTCTTAAAAAAGCATGTAGTTTGCTACAAGCTTATAATTATTTTGTTGATAAAGCTAATACAAATGTTAGAACAACTAATATGATTGCAAGTTGTTTCCTCTTTGACACATTTTTTTTTTCAATATTGAACTACATCAGCCCTGGAATGAATGATACAGGGAATGCTAATGTGTCTCTTTTTATTTCATTGGGTTTTACTCAGTAGGCCACACTGTCCAGGTATTCACTATGAAGCATTATATAAAAATATAATCATAGTCTACAAAAGAGGCAGGAAGTAACTTGAGAGGTGGTAGGTATGTTTAAGGCCTTATTGGTAGTAAAGATTACCCACTGCATGTTATTCCTAAATTCACCAAGCACTACTGAATATGTACATCTATTTACATGTGAATCATTTTATAAAGCAGTAATTTTAAAATAGATATATACTTCATTTTTCACATACTAATCTACATAGGTATTTTCCATGGAGCATGGAAATCATTCAAAAGTTCTGCCAGTTTTATTTTGAGATACTTTGTTTTGATGGAATTCAGCTTAGTTCTGAGAAACCTTCAAATATGATGTGTTTTAGAAATAGATCAAATACATCAAAAATAAAGACTTCTTACTTCAATGAAATAATCATATCCCATAAAATCATATAATTGTAATCAAATATAATTAGCTACAATCAAACTTCATTGTAAAAATTTTATATTAAAATGTACAGAAAAAAAAGCATTAAGGAAAATTTGACATAAAACATACCTTCAGAATGCTTCACTATTATTTCTTTTACATATACTTCTTTGACGTTTATATTAAAAATACCTAAAAGGCAATGGTATCTTTTAATCTTCTCTTTTGAAATTCTGATCCTTCAGCTATGACTTCATATTTACATCATATATAAGACTATTAGACTTCAATAACAACAAAAATGGGAAAAATGGGAAATTAAGCCCTTAGGAAAGAGTTTATTAGGATTTTAAGGGGAAATTTAAGATTATCACTATTTATTTTCCTTACGAATTGCTCCTCCACTGTAAGGGTGTTTCATGCTCCGGAACATGTACATGTACATACATATATACACTTGAGAAATGACAATTTAATTTTCTGGAGTACTTTTGTTTTCTTTTATATGTATCCAGAAAGCTGGCCAACATTCATGTATTTAATTTCAAGCCAATTAATCAAAGCTATTAAACTTCACTAATCATTTACAGAACACTAAATTGGTTAATTTCCCACAAATGTGGTTTCATTTCAGACTTCCCTCAGATACTGTGAGTCAAAGTTTCTTTATCATACCAGACATCAGATGGTAATTGTAAAGCAACATTATATGTCAGTGACTTCTCTTATCAAAGTCTCTTACACAGGGTATATGTTCATTCACTGAAATCAGTCATGAATCATTCAAAGGACTAACAGCTACGGGGGGCACAAAGACTATTGCACATTCAACCATCTTAAATATCCAGTCATCAAGAAGTGATATATAAGGACAGCCTCCACGTAGGAACGTTTCAATGCGATGAGGTAGATTATGCGAAACAGAACATCAAAATCTAGATATGGAATGTCTATGTTCAGGTGGGAAACAGAAAGTCGGGGTTCATCTTGGGGGTGGTATCATTTCTGCCAGCCCTGAAGAACTGCTCCTGAGAGGCAATGGAGGAAGAAGTATTCTGCGCTGGGGCACAGGTGTCAGCGAAGGTAGAAGTTGAAATTGACAACACATGTTTCTAAGACCATTACAGTGTCAGAGGTCTGCAACACGTCGTGGGACTGGTGCTGTTTAAGAAGATTCACAGGACTCTGATCACAAAGTTGTTCTCACAGAAATGATTTATTTAGGCAAAGAAAATAAAAGACAAACTCTACAAAGAGCAAAGAACATGGGGTCAAACACTTTAAAAAAACCAGGCGCGGGTTGTAAAATTTCCTTCTAAGGGCAGATGAAAGTGTGTGTCTGATTTTTTTCTGCAGAAATAGCATGTGCTAGCTATGAGGGAATATCGATGGAGCCTACGAGGAAAAGCTTTTGATGGGATATCTGTCCACTAGGAAGTCAGTCAAGTATATACTTAAGTTCCAAACATCCAGAACTAAAGACATTCACCATAAACCTCATTGTTTGTAACACGAGTGGTTACATGAATCATTTTTATCAAACCTAGGAGACTGGGATTCCTCATGAAATCTGGGCTCTCAGAAGCCAGTAAGGAAAAGAATCACAAGCTTGTCTTGCTTAGGATAGAGTCATTCAGACTGGCTGGCTGATTCTCTTCTGTGCTGTTACTTACCATGCTTTGTGAAAAGTCATAATACGAAGTTAAGATGAAATTCATCTGCCCCTATGACAACATTGAAAAAATGATTCCTTTGCAGGCAGAATTACCTAAAGGTTAATTTATCATTATCTACTTTCATAAGGAGAGAAAAGTAAACTAGCAC
Organism: Typhlomys cinereus; assembly: GCA_023101885.1. NCBI lineage: Eukaryota > Metazoa > Chordata > Mammalia > Rodentia > Platacanthomyidae > Typhlomys > Typhlomys cinereus. Next base: position 2,660,860 of record JALPQD010000170.1, read on the forward strand.
CACAATAGTGGTATATATGCTATGGTAATGACATGGCTATTACAAACTTTTCATAGCTTGTCTTAAATAGCACAGTTTCTGAGAAACTAGATCTTTCTTTAATGACAACTCATTGCCTTTCATTTTTGCACCATGTTTTGTTTGAAATATGAAAACATAATTGCCAATATTGTTAAAAAGTAGATGGTCAAAATTTAAGAAGCACATGTTCAAAGAATTAAGATGCATGCTTCTGCAACCAAAGGGATTGTATTCCAGCATGCCCCAAATTCCTTCAGTAGCATTTGGATTTCCTACTGTTTTTTAGTTCAGATTCTTAGAGTAACAATTCACCTAATGGTTTATGCAAAACAATTTTAAGCAGTAAGGCAAAGCTAAGGCTAAAATTCTCTTTAAAGAGCATTTTATTGACTTAAAGTTTTATTATTGTTGCTATTTGATTTTGGTCCTTAAAATTGGGATTTTTTTTTTTTAATAAACAGCAAGCAGGCTATGACAAAGCCAGCTTTTGTGTGAAACATGCACAAAAAGCTACTTTCTTACAAAATCATCTTTTCAGCACAATTTTTGACACCAACAGGTTCATAATTATGTGAAGTATAGCATCCAAGGATTATAAAAGAGAAAGAGACATGGATGACGTTTTGTCTTTTTATGTCATATGCCTGTAACTTGAACCGCATACCGTCTGTCATTGTGAATGAAGAACACAGGAGTACTGTGTCCTTTTGCAGAACTGTGAAGTGAATGAAAGGAACTAACAAAATAGTACACAAAAGCCAAATAACTCCTTAAGCAGCTAGTTAAAAGCTGTCTGTGCACAAAAGATCCGTGAAGCTTTAGGAACACATTTCTTCGATGGCTATGGAAGTTCAGTTATGAAAGCAAGGTTGACCTCTGGTGCTAAATTAAATTTATTTTATCTTCAGGATGGAATAAGAATAAATTTTTGGCTAAAATAGCGAACATGGTGATTAATTCCATGTGTTAGCTGCCGGAAGAGCTGGCCTTTCAAGTTTGTTAAATGCAACATTTGTAAAAGAAAACTGGCCACAGGTCAGGGTTGATTCTCACTTTTGCTATTGCTATTCATGTTAAAATAAAATGACCATTATTCTGAGCTTCAGTCATAGATTTTGTCATATTTCCTACCAAAATAAGTATATTTTAAAAAAAGAAGAAAATTCAATGGAGATAAAGCAAGTGCATAGCTTTAGTGTTTTTTTTTTCTTTTAGTCCTGAAGAAATTTAAAAATAACGCCTCTACCAAATGTATGTATGTAACCACAGATAATTAATTGCTACTTTCTACCTTATTTTATTTACTTATGAGGAAAAGAGAGAGAACAGGAGAGAGACAAGAGAGTAGGGGGAGATAGATATATGAAATGCATAAGGAAATCAGAGGAAAACTTTCAAATGTCTGTTCTCTCTGGGATGGGATTGAAAATCAGACCACCACATTTCAACTAGGCCACTTTAGCTACTGAGCATCTTGCCAGGCCTGCTTCAGCTTTGTGTGCAGAAGTATCTCTTTCCAGTGAATGGTAGCAGTAAGTGCAGACTCTCAATGTGCTGAGACCAAGAAGGTTGAGTGCGTAGCCCAAAACAAGACTTTTCCCATTTACATCACCTTCTCCAAGGTTCAGGGAATGATACAGAGAGGTACAGAAAGGCAGGGGCCTGAAGAATGTAAAAGCCAGAGGAGAGGGAGAAGGGCTGGCGAGTGACACCTTCTGGGCGTGACACAGCCATTGCAATCAAGAGCTCACAGAAGCTGCAGGTGCAAATGCTGAGAGCACTGCAGGAATTCTGCAGCAGTGAGCGCAGTGGATGAGGGGGCTCATCAGGCCATCTCCTCACAGCTACACTATGAGCTGCTGGGAAGGAGGGTGTTGCTTTCAGATGCACTCCCACTGGTGAGTTCTTCAGGCTCCAGAATGGCATTCCAATCCTGTAGTTACACAGAAAATCCCTGGTTGGGTCAAATGATGGGTCACAGAATAAAACCTCAGTCATGGATCTAGGAAAGCAAGTGTTTGGGGTGAGAACAGTTGACAGCGATAAGGAAGAGAAAGAGAGAGAGAGAGGAGAGGGTGGTATAGACGGTAATCAGTTGCATTATACACATGCATGAAATTTTCAAGGAATAAACCTTATAAGTATATTTTTAAAAGTCCCCCAAAATTGAAAAAAAATTATTTATCTGCATGCTAAATTAATCTAGTATATACGATTCACTGCAATATACTTACGGTACCTTTTCTCTTTCTTTGATACAAGATGAATGAAACTAATACATATTATTAGTTTCCAAACTCCCCATAACAATTTTGATCAAACAATATTGTAAGAAGTATGAAAACATTCTTTAGCATAAGGCCCAACATACACTGACATTTGACATACATTTTTGTGATTTATCTTCGTTGGATGAACAAATGAAGATTTTTGTCATAAGTGGGAAAATGAGTAATTGAGAAATAGTGTGGAACTAATATTAGTTCACTTGACATTCTCAAAATTCTACAGGAATTGGCAGTCATTTAAAGTGAATAGTCTTCAATGGGAAAACATTCTCTAAATGAAATAAAACCACATAAGAAAATAGGGAAGTTTCTAGACAAAATAAATAACAGAACAAAAGAGAGAATAAGAAAACATTCCTGACGCAGCTTAAAAATGTCAAAACACATCAGTGGAAGGAATGGAAGAAGGATCTTGTGTCTAGATGAACCAGTTTCATTTCTTAGTTTCCCCTTCAGTTCTAAGAGCTTCAAATTAGCATGTTCTTCTCCTACCATCTGTTGTTTCTGTTTCACAGTGTTTTTCCTCTCTTAATTTACTGTAATTAAACTTCTTCTAATTATTTCTATCAAGTCTCAGTTTATGCACATCTCTGTGTTTAATCAACAATTGCAAATGCATCAAATAAATAGTATAATCACTGAATTGTAAAAAAATAGCATTTTGTGATTGTTTATTTTTTATTTTGTGTGGGTTTTTTTTTATTGTTGCTTCCCCTTCTTTCCACACTATCCCAGCAAGTTCAAAGTATAATCACTGAAGTGTAAAAAAAAAAATAGTATTTTGTCATTGTTTATCATTTATTTTTTTGTGTTTTTTGTTGTTGTTGTTTTTTCCCATCTTCCCACACTAACCCAGCAAGTTCAAAGATAGCAAGAGTTCAGGTTTCTTGTGGGTTTTTTTCTTATACCACACCCACAGTGCTGGAGATGATAGAAGTGATTAGATTACCAGAGGAGACAACAGCTTCACCATCACACTAAACCAGCACTGTATTGTCCTGTAGATTGGTCATGGGGAAAAAAAAGGAAATTAGAAAGCTCACCCCAACTAAAGGTCAAGAATCCAACTTATGTATATCTAGTAAGCAAATAATATGCAATTCATAAATGTTTCTTCCTAATAAATCTGCCAGCAGTTTTAGAGATGGATGATGTTAACAAGACAAGAAAGAGTCCACTAAACTGCTCAGGATGATCAATAAGTATGCTTCGCAACTTCTCTCTAGGGAGCCGGAGGAGACAAACCTTATTAGTAGGACCGCAGTACGCTCCAATGTAACTGGAGACTGAAGAAGTGGTGGGCAAATGCACTTGTGTACAAATGTGCCAACCTGAGTTCAATTCCTGGAGCCCACATGGTGGAAGAAGCTTTCCTCTGACTTCCAGAATTTTGTGCTCTCCTATCTCTCTTTTTCTCCCTCTCTCCCTCCTTTTTCATCTCTTCACTTCTTCTCTATCTCTTACTCTCTCCCCATCCATTCTCTCCTCTATTCTCTCTTTCTAAACACACTCACAAAATAAGTGTTGTTTTTTTTTAATAAATGGAGTAAGACCCTGTTACTGATCATAACACATATGGAACATGGGTAAACTACATCTACTGAAACAGCTCTGAGAATTTCCTTTGGGTTGGATACACAGTACCAAGGAATACTGTAGACGCTACTGGGGAGAGAAATAATCACAGGCCTCATCAACTCACAAGATCTGCAAGTGCAATAAAAAATCACCATGGCAACAGGCGACCACCAGTGTAATAGTGGCATGAATATCAAGGAGACAACCAACAGCTTTCTGATTGAACTCAAGACAGGCTTGTCAGAAAGGAACACATTCCTGTTACTATTAGCTAGAACAATAACCTAAAAAAGGAAAGGAAATAGATCAATATATAAGTAGAAAGACAGTACAACAATCTGCACTGTAAATAGCTAATATTATACACATAGATCAAAGAGCTCTTAGCACTTAGCCTAGAAGTCTTATACAACAGAGGCAGAGGATCCCAATCTCCTGACAGGATGCAGCTTAGGCCAGTAGAAGAGCAGTGACGTGAACAATAATGGCCAGCCAGAGTGCATAATAACAGCAACATGGCAATACTCACCCAGAATCAAGCTGATCTAATTTCTTCCCAATCTAAGTCTTAGGGGACATTGCAGAAGAGGGGGCTGTAAGATTGTAAAAGCTAAAGATGGGAAGATCCACTCTTGGACAAGACATAGCATTCAAAGCAGGACTGCTGCTTTCATATAAACTCATTGGAGTGAGAATAGCCCTTACCACAAATACATAATGACTGACATATCAACATGCCCCCATAGACTATCAAGAAACTCAAGAGATATAAGAATATACAGTGGAAAGCTTGGTGACTAAAGCTTGATGAATGAAGAGAAATGCCCCTATTAGTACAGTTGCCTGAAGAGAGGCAACTTGGCATGCCACAGAGGTCTGAGCACACACAAGGGAAGAGAAGCCAGAGGGAAACCTGGGGTCCATAGAAGCAGCCAGACAGGAGGGTGGCAGAGAGTGGGATGGAATGATGAAGGGAAGTGAGAGGGGATGGAGGAAGCAGGGATAAGTACTCAATATGCTTGCAAAACTAGTAAAAAATAATTAATATTTTTAAAAAAGGATTGGAGAGGATCTTGATAATAGGAGTTTATAACAGAAGCAGTTTCATTGTATGTATTGAAAATGATTTGGGTTAATTACATGAGTAATATTGTCATAAAATATGCAAAATACGTTTGTAGAAGTTTAATTTGTGGTAGCATGTGTAGGTATAACTTCAAAGGTGAAGTTGACCTTGGCTTGAGCCACGTACACACTTCAGAAGGAGCAATACTAAGACTGCAGGAGCAGAGGTATGGGAGTATTCAAAAGGCAGAAACCATTGTTCGGACATAAGCTCATTTCTGATAAACTTTGCATTTTCATTCTCTGCCATTTACCTAAGTCTACCTTGGGGAACACATTCTTAAACCATCAATTTAGCAATACTGCAATTTCTGAAAAGGGTAAGATCTTGTTCTATTCATCTTTATAATAAAGTGCCTCTGACATGATAAAAATTCTGAGATGCTCCAAATTCAATTACAAAACCAGAAGGCAGAAGGATGGAGGAACAAGGAAAATCAGTTGGTTAATAACTATAGCCAAACCCAAAATATCAACTCCTTGTTTTTACTGTATGCTAAAACCTAGACTTAAGCCCAGGTATCACCAGGCACAATTAAGCCTGGGTTATAAAACCAGCCAATCCAGAAGCAACATGTGCTTCCCTGTAATGATTATAGTCCTGCTCACCAAATGTTCACCCTCTGGAATTCTGTTATTTCTCTATCTTATACACACTACAGATGTCAATGTCAATGCTTTATTCTAATGTGTAAGTTTTCTTAGCAAAGTATTTTAATATCTACATTCAGTGAACTTTTTTCTATCTGTTATCTGGCCTTACTGATAGAAATCATAGGAACTTATGGAAGAGTCTCTTGTCATTTGGGAATTCCTTGCCAGAGTTAAATTACTTTCCATTTGTCAAGAATTCTGGATTCTTAAGAAAATCTCTACCTTTATGATCAAGATTTGAGCTGCTAAATAATCTTGGGTCTTTTTCAGCATTCAGAATACTGAAAGCCTTTAAGATTAGAATGCATATTGCCTCTCCTCTCCATTTTCAAATGCTGTGCAGGTTTCAAATTATTGAGATGTCTAACATTATATATATACAATTACCCCCAAGGAGTTAAGATTAAACTCAATGAACTCAATGTTAAAATCAAGGAAAAGAAAGGAAAAATAAAAATAAAAGCTCCTGCCTAGACAGATGCCATTAACATTATTCCCGACCATTGTTCCATAGTCTCCTCTTCCTTCTTACCGCAGGACTTGGTGGTCCTCCCAAGTTTTGTAAGAACACACACTTTGGACAATACACTTTCCTGCTTCATATTCTCAGTATACTCACTTTTGGATAAAACTGCTTCCTAAAAATGTGGGATTAATGAGGATTGACTTTTTGGTAGAGAGCAGTCACATCTTGATTTGAGAATAAAACTTGTCTGATGTCTTGACCACATCGGTCTGTCATCTACAATAGCTAAACTAAACTTTCTCTTTCAGAGATCTTTGGTTCTCAATAATTTTGGTTTAACCTCTTTTAATACCAACATCTCACAATGTACATAGAGTGAATAACTAAATAAATAAATAAAAATAGAGCATATTTCCCAAAAGATTAATTGTGATCAGCCAAAATAATGGCATCTTAAAAGTTTAACACTTTACCCGGAGAAATTACCAAGAAGCTATTTGTAATTGGTATTTTGGGCTAGCAATATTTTGGAGAAATTTATGAACTAGTAAGTCCTGTGAGATGAGATTTCAAGGACCTAAGCTGTTCCCATGTTTCTCACCTGGGGACTAGCTGCCTCCTGTGCAGATATAACGGACTGCAAAAGTGTTGGGATTGAGTTACACCCTCCTCAATCAAAGAAAAAAATAGGACTATTTCTTCCAAAGAAAGGCAGAAAACTTTCCATATAAAAACTATGATGAATAATATAGCTATTAATCCATGACTCCAACAGAAGTACCATAATATGGACACCCCAGTTACTATAAATGTGAACAACTTCCAATGAAACCTGATCTTCCCACTTTTTAATGAATAGATGCATAGCACATATAATGAAATCCATCAACAATAAAGACAAAACTCCATCCAAAGTAAGATTACAAACAAGAATTCATGGGAACCAATGAAAGTACAAGGGGCAAAATAAAACTCTTCAGTTAGTATATTAAAAGATGCAGGAAGATTCAATATAAATTAATGACATACAGAAAAAATTACATTTTACTATTTTTAAAGTCAATCTCTAAACTCTTGCCTTCCTTGTCTCTTTTGTGTGTGTGAACAGACACAGGCGCACAAGCACATAATGTATACATACATGAATTTTGTAATGAATTTTATAATTATTTTAGCCTATATTACTCAGTGTCCACAGCAACAAACACATACTTTGCATTTAACAACTGCACAAATACATTTTCATCTCCAACTTCATCATGAAGAAATAGTCATGGCAAAGTTTACATTAGCCTAGTTTGGAAAAGTCAGTATTTGAACACTAGCAAAATGGTTGTTCTTAAGTTGTTCTTTTTTTTTTTTAAACATTTTTTATTATTATTTCCACTCATACAAACTTAATAGGTACACCGGTTCCCTCTCTCCCTCCTCCTCCCCCCAACCCCCTGCTCCCCCTTCCCTCAACCCACCCTCCCCATCCCCCAGTGCCTCCCGCCCCAATTCCCAGAGACTTAAGTTGTTCTTAAACACTTTGTTGTTGATGTTCTTAAGTGCTTTGATCTCTGGCTATCTCAAGAAAATATAAGTCCCTTTGAAGACTTTTTTTAAAAGTCTTCAACAGAAGAGTTCCTATGAAAAATGTTGGGGTGCTGGGTATTATTTTAATAGATGAAAAGGAACAGAAATATTAAAAAAGTATCTGTACAAAACACTACTTTGTCGACTACTAGCAATATTATTATAGCCAAAAAATATAAGTATTATTTATCAATTTAGGTACATTAATGACATGGAGACAGATTTCACATATATATAGAGTATGTATATATAGAGTGTGTGCATATGAATATATATATAGAGTGTATATATATTGTATAGATAGATAATAGAGAGAGAGAGAGAAATAAGGTAAGATCTCTAAATATACAGTAGTATGAATATGTGGTGAACAAGATATGAGAGAAATAAATGATCATATTTCCAACTTTCAATAAAGTCCCAACTTGTTGAATTACAAAAAAATTCATAAATTCTAATAGTTTCATTGACAGCAACTGGCCAAGTATTCCTGCTTTCCTTGATAGCCCTGACCTAGGCAATTCAAAGCTCTTTTATTTTAATCTTAGTTATTAATACTAACTCTCAAGATCACATACTATACATCGCCAAGTAAATATATCTCTACATGTGTGAATTTTACAGAATGGTGACAAAGAATTCAAAGAGTTTCAGAAGAGCTGAGTTGTAGGAGCTACTAACATGCACAGAGTCTCTGAGATACTAAGAACCTAGGTTCTTATTTGACGGACATCGGGACATCGCTAGGCAGCTAATTTGATGACTAACAACCTCCAGCTGTGAGGACCCTCCAGCTAGGGGTTTGCTGCTGCTGCCGCTGCTGCTTCCATAGTGCCAAACCTCAGGGTCAAAGTTGAGCTGCTGAAGCAAAGTGTGACAGCAGCCCGAGAGGCACAGGGCAGTGCCAGGCACAGGGCAGTGCCAGGTCCAGATGAATGAACGGCAGCAGGGCTGGATCTGTGTTCCAGAGGGACGAGTGGGCCTAGAGCAGATAGCAATCCCATTATGCAGACTCAGCAGCAGGGACACACAGCTGAAGCCCCTGGTAAGGTCTCTGCTTCTGGTCCCTGGGCATACTCGCAAGGTGGTCAGCTTCGTTCCCTTGGCACACACACTAGATCACACTAGGTGGTTAGCTTTAGCCCCTCTGCACACACTAGAGGGTCAGCGCAATCCTCCAGTACAAGCAGCAGGTGATCAGCTTGACCCTCTGACACACAGGAAGTGATGAGGAGACTGGTCATTATAATGTTTGGTGTCCTCCTCCTTATGGGATCCAAATGAGGTCACCGCACCCTCAGTCTGGTGTGTCAGAAAATGAAGTTTGAGAGTTTTTTTTAGGGTACAGTTGAGCCGCTACCAGTCCAAATTTTCTTTGATAAATTTATAGGGGGGCAGCTTTCCTTCTTTTAGGACCAGAGTGTGGTCCTTGTCTGTGTGTGCCTGCGGGTGGGGAAGGACCCGGGTGCTCTCCTGGCATTCACTCTGATGCACAGTCATCCTCCAGCTTCCTCAAGGGGGTCAAATGCAGCTGGCTAAAATGGAGTTTCTCAGGGGAAGGCACACTCTGAAAAACCGCTGTTTGCACAGCACAAGGAATTTTATGGCACTGCACAGCCAGATATCACCAGAAGGTACTAGACATGGACACACGAGGATAGTCCAGAAGCCTTTTATGACTCATTAAAAGCACAGAGGTGAATTGCATAAGAAACAAACACTCTCTAAGGAGGGTTCTTTGTCTCTGATCTAGTGAAGTGGCATAGTGAAGTGAGGACCGCAGCTGCCCAGGAAAGGCAGCAACCCATTTTTCCGGATGATTCCATTGAAGAGTGCCAGAACCCATTCTCCACATACTAGAAAAAAACAGGAGCTAAACCCATTGAGATAAGTAGGCCATGACTCCCTGGGAAGTTGGATGATTAAAACCAGTAGTCAAGGAAGGTAACACAGGACTGTGATCACGGCCGACTTACTTCACTCAAGGAAGGTTTAGTGAACATGAGGGTGATATAATTTCATTGGAGACTTTAATGTTTTCAAAGTCAGAGCTAATTTTTTATTCCTGGGCTCTGCCCCCAACCTGATGCAAACAAAATCAACAAAGTGCTTTAAAGCTCCTGAGAGGCTTTTTGCCTGAGGATTGCCTTTCTAATTAAGCCCTCCAACTCTTTAGCATGCTAATTTCACCCATTAACTTGCAGATGAAGAGGATTCAGCTGTTACCCATCTCACCCACCACAGAGCCCAAGCTACAATTTCAGGAAAATGAATTGGAATTTTTTTTTTTCTTTTCGCTAATTTTTGTCAAAGATGAATTCTTACATAATACCACTCTTTTCAGTATAGGTGATCAAGAACTAACACATTTTTAAGATGAACTGGATAAAGGGATTTTTACAAGGGAGCACAGGGCAGGCAACTGATGACTTACAGAGAGAATGAGGTCATAAAATTACCTGGGGACTGGAGAGATAGCTCAGGGTGTAAAAGTTTTTGCTTCCTATGCAAAAGGACCTGAGTTCAGATTCCTAGACTTCATGTAAAAAATGCCAGGTCATGTAACAGAGGCCTGCACATCTGGTCCTCAAAGCCAGAGCCTGGGAAATCCCAGAGCAAACCAGTAAGTAGGCAGAGCAGTCCATGTGGCTCCTGATGTCACCCTTTGGACCTCCTCAGGCACACACAGGGCCACACACACATATACCCAAATGCACCTCTCAAAAAAAAAATAATAAATTATCTGGGTTTTATGTCTCTACCTAACAAGATCCATAAAATAAACTGTGGAAAATAAACACTATCGGAATGTGTAAAATTATAGAAACTTCTGGAAATATGTGAAGTTTAACACTTGAACATGTATACGTAATGACCAACATTCAGACAGAAAAGGAGAAATAGGATAGCCACAGAGGACACTAAATTCACTCCCACTCCCACTAAATTCACATAAAGATAAATTGCCTTCTTTCTACTCTGCATCTATTTGATCACAGACTTCTCTTTAAGACTAAGCTGTGAAAAAAAAAAAAAAAGCACATGCTGAGGCCTAAACGAAATCAGGCCAGACCCTCCTGACACACATATACCCAAATGCATATGGGTTGGGAAGAGGGCTGAAGAAAAAGGCCAATCCCTCCCCTTTGCACCTGTGAGGTAAGTTTATGGTATCAGCTAGCAACTGCCTCCAAGCTAGGGGTTACAGGGTAGACCAGTAACTGATGTGGAACATCATAAACTCCCTTTCTCTACCAGGTTCTGTGGACTTTGCATGGGATTTGGAGGCTCATACACACACACACACACACAGAGTTCTGTGGACTTTGCATGGGATTTGGAGGCTCTTCACACACACACACACACACACACACACATACACACTGCCTCTCTGTGCTATGCAAAGTGGGTCTCTCTTATATTCTCCTCATAAAGCTCCATGTAGTTTTGGAAAGAAGGTTCTCTCTTCAAATCCCATCATGCCTCTGGTATGATGCATCTCTCCTAATGCTCTTCTACTTCAATGACAATCATGGCCTCTGATTTCCCAGGCACTCTCCTAGCAAATCTTATTCTGAAAGATAACCTCTTGCCAGCTTCTTTTTCTGAACATGCATTATAAATTGCAAGTTTTTAAGAAAATATTTGTGTGTGTGTGTGTGTGTGTGTGAGAGAGAGAGAGAGAGAGAGAGAGAAGGCACTGCATGTATCCATGAAGACCCAAGGGTGATTTTGGGTCTCATCGTGGATTGCTCTACCTTATCTTGGCTCTGGAGTTCCCCAGGCTTTACATTCCAGTGTCAGAAGTGCTGACTTTAGCCATTTCCACTGGTGTTTTTTACATGGGAGCCAGGATTCAAACTCAGATCCTTCTGCTTGTGAGGCACATTCTGTTAAAGCAAAAGCAATATTCTACAACAAGGAAGCATAGTTAGGAAAAAAGGCAGTGTTGTAATTATGGAAACAAATGTCATTCTCTGAAGGAAGAATCTGAGTCTTTGGAATGCTTCCCTGGAAAATGCCTCTAGAAAGTAAATGGGGCAGTATGTGGTGAGGAAGATGTAACAATGTGAAAGCTTCTGAATTCTTTATCACACACCCAACTTGAACTATTTCCAAACCCAAGCCTTTGTGAACAGTGACATGACAGGAGATGACCTCACAAAAGGATGGCAGTCAAAGCGCTCAAACACTAAAAATAATGTGCACACTTACTTTTTGTCTATGTATACAAATTGTGCATTGAACATAAACTAATTTTGCATTTGCAGTTGGCCCCATCCCTGACATATTTCATCTGACATACATGGAAATATTACAGGATTACAAATGCTTCTTGTTACAAGCATTATAGAAAATCTATAGAACCACACTGTCTAGAAGGAAGGGTATTCAAATGAATTTCTGGATACTCCGATTCTCTTATCATACACTATATCTTCTTACAGAGCTTGAAACAAGGAGAGATGATCAAAATTCCCTCAAGCAGAGTCCGGTGACCTATTGTAGCAGTTGCTAGTATTTACATTGCAACAGAATACCCAAGGATAGCAACATAAGGCGGAAGAGCTTCAGGTTTGCAATTCCAGGGATATACTCTATCATGGGAGGGAAGGAATGACCGCAGCCACAGGAGCCCACTGACCACATTTCATTTGCTGTCAGGAAGCAGAGACATCTGAGTGATTGTTCTCATGTAGTCTCCTTTCTATTCAGTCTTGGACCCTCACCTACGAAGGATTCCACCCACACTTAAGGAGGGTCTTCCCATAGCAATTAACCTAATCTAGACACTCCCTCAGAGAGACCAACAGAAGTCAGCCTCTTTGTGAGAATCCGTCAAATTGACAATCCATATTACCCATCCCCATTAGCTAAAGTGATTCTTACAGAAAAGATATGAATCAAAAATGAAGGGAAACTATAAGTGGTCGTTCTTGCCTTCTAACTATAATGCATTGATGGGAAAAAATGCACCAGAGTCAGGATAAGAGGGGAAACAGGTGAGCAAGCACACTCAGCGAAGCCTTCCAGTGATTCAGAGCATCTCTTCTCTCTGGTCCCTGACTTCCCAAGACAACTCTGCCTATTGGACAGCCCAGGAGACACTCTGGTGAGCCCAACAACTCTAGAGCAGCCAGGGTACGATCCTGTGTGGAATTTCAGAAACAAAGAAGTTCAAATCTATAGAAGAGCAAGTCAGGCAAATTATTTCAGTTTCTCTCTAATGCCGATGCCAAATAGCAAATGTTGATATATTAAAACCGCTTTAATTATTTTGCTGAATTGTTCCAGCAATTTCATTCTTGCAAATTAATTAAGTGTGTTGCCAGAATTTTTAATAGAAATCAACTTGATTAAGCCACATAAAGAGGTAGAAAATATTCTAATCATTGATTAAAAACATCTAGGAACCAACATGCCAAAGTCACAGAGGCTCTTTGTTTAACTCTGTGGATTCCAACCTCCCTGTTTTCCACATGCATATAGTGATTCTGCTGTAGAGATACCTTAATACTCAGCTAAATCCACCTTTTAGACTTTTTTTTTTTTTTGCTGTTAAGTATATGTTTAATTTTGAACCTGGGTTGGCAGTCAGTGGCTCTTTTTTTTTTTTTTCCTTTTTTTTTATTAAAAATTTAATTATACATTTTAAAATTTTTTACCAGTTCCCTCCCTCCCCCCGAACCCCCTCCTCCCCCTCCCCTTCCCCTAGTGCCTCCCCCCCAATTCCCAGAGGGTCCTTTATTGTGTACGCCTAACTCTCCACTGGGTCCTCCTCTCCGATGACATATAAGGACCCAGTGGCATTTCCATAAGCCCTTTCTCTTGTTCCCCTTAAGCATAAGATCACTACTATGGCTGTCAATCCCTTGCCTCCAGGGGTCTCGGTGCCCTTAACAGATGCTAGACTTTATGAGGGCAACAGTGCGCTGGACATTGCGCAGGGCATGCAAAGTCCCATTATGATTGCTTTGGCCCCAACTATTGTTGAGAATCTTGCAAATCGTCGCTCCTCCCATTCTTTTGCTCTTACAATCTTACCGCCCCCTCTTCCGCAAATGTCCCTGAGCTCCAGGATGGGGAGAGATTAGGCTGTCCTAGTTCTATGTGATTGATATAGAGTCTCTGAAGTTCTGGATTGTGGTTTGTTGATTTTCTTTTGCAGTTTTGCTGCTCCTGCAATTCCCTTCACTCCATTCTGCTGGGCTTAGTGACTTTAAAATGATAGTAGTTTCTTACCTTCCAGCTCTAGAGGTAAGCAGTCCTAAGCAGATCTCTGAGTGAAGAGAAGGAAGGGGGATGCTGAGCTTCAATCCATCCAAAGATTCATGAAGAATCTATCTTTTGTGGGTTGCCTGGCTCCGAGCCGTTTTCCTCCATCTTTAATATCAGCACTAGCTGGCCCAGCCCTTCTCCTGTGTGTTTAGTCCTCTCCTCATCTGCCCTCTACTCTATTGAGAGACCATCATCAATTTCTTAGACTCACCTGGACAGTCTAGGATAACCACCTCTCTAACTGAACTCATTTGCAATTCTAAACCCTCATTGCCCGTGCCTCAAAACACTGTTCTGTGACACCTAGTTACAGGCTTCTAGTCACAGATACAGAACTTTTACAAAGTTACTGCTCTGTTCACAGAGAGTAGTAGGAGAAAGAAATGACACCAGAATCAATTCCCCATAACTCCACCTGCGAGAAACGCAGGCATACAATATCAGCACCGACTGGTTATTTCAACCTGCCAGATTGGAGCAGTCTCCTGGCAGTGCTTGAAGGTTTGGAAACACTAGCAGCAAATTATGCACCTAAACCAAAGCCAATTTGAAGACTTCGCAAGTAGTGCTCAGAAGGGTGGGTTTCTTGGTTGCCCATTTAGTTTTAATCACAGCAAGGTTGCTAAATAGACACTTCCTTGATGATTACAGTCACGAGACAATTAAATGTTTCTATACAAAAAAAAAATTAAGGCTGCATCCCCTGTACCTTCTGGTTTTATAGACATTTGTGACAAACCTCAAAGACTGAAAACAATAACCAAGACTAGGCATGGTGGCACACACCTGTGATGATCTCAATCCTCTAGAGGTAAAGGCAAGGAGACTGCACAAATTTGGAGTCAGTTTGATTACACAGTGATCCCACAAGCTGGCTAGGGCTACATAACTGCTCTCAGAACAAAATGGAAATAAAGCAACACTCACAAAAGCAACACAACGAACCAACCCAACCACAAAGACAAGAATCACCAAAGAACACTAAAACAGAAAGCCATTCATTGTAGGAATGATTTACACACCAGCCCCTCTTGCTTCTCACAGGGAGAGAGGGTGTGTTGTGTCTCTGAAAACAACTGAGAAAACTCACTTCACAACTATTGCAACCAACAGCAGAATTAAATTCCTCTAATCATGAATGATTTCAAATCCTCAATCTTACCAATAGAGAACACACTGTAAACTTTCAGCAGGAGCAAATGGCGGATTACAATCAGATAAATAAAAAAAAAATATTTTGTATAATGAAAGCCAAATTGAGACTGTCACTGAAAGGTTTAATAAGAATGGTGAATTAAGAAGTCCTGTTGACTGAAAATCTCACTATATATTTTATTTGGAACGTAAGTGAGCTTTTCAGCCCTAACTTCTGAGATCTGTTTAGCGCTAACAAAGCAGGGCTGAAAAGAACATTATCAGGTGGATTTCAAGCAACCAGAGTGACATAGAAGTTGGGCTTTCTTATCTGAAGAATGTCAGGGCACACTTCGCAATGATAGGGGGACAGCTGACATTTTTTTGTTGTTGTGATTTCAGAATGTCACCAATTACCGCCTCTTTGATGGAAGGAGTTGCAACAGCTCCTGCTTGCTAAGGCTTAGTTTGCATAATGACCCTCAAAGATTATATACTCATTTTAGGGGTACAGACAGACTCTTCAAATCCCTCAAAAGGACTTATTCACTAGATAATGACTGTTGTCAAGCAAGATAAGGCCTCATTTTCTATGGACTCTCAGAATAAGGGTCCCATAGGCAGCAGACATAAAATTTTCTCTTCTGCGACATTCATGTTCTCTGAGTTGTTCTTCTGAGTTGTTCTTCTAGCCACTGAAAATTATTGCATGCAATAAAATCTGTCTTCCTGAGTTTTCCATTAAGGAAACTGATTTGTAAGTTCCAGGAGGGTGGGAAGTTCATCATATACATTTGATACAAAGGAAAACAGTGAAAATATAAAATTTATAATACAGCCACTGTCTGGAACATCTGTTAACTGGGGGCATAGCTGTTATTTTAGGTAATCATAAACATAAACATTCTCATGCTTTCCTGAGAATTCCAAGCTCAGAGCTCAGAGAACATTCTGTCTCTTTCTTGGGGATACCAGAAGAGCAAAAGGAAGGTTTGTGTCAACTGGGTTCTTATCCAATCATATATCTGGAAGAATCACACTTTCACTTCCATTCTATGCCTTTTCTTTCATACACTGATCTATTACAGGGGTCATTTTGGTTATCAGAACTTGAAGATGGCAAAGTATAAAGGTAACATGCAAATTATTTAACACCCGGGATAGTTAATTAAAATGGACAGTGGAAAAAGCAACAGAGGCCTGTCTGCCTGCGCAGCTGCCTTTCCAAGTCCTAGACCAGGCAAAAGCCTAATGGAGACAGGAGCTTTGTTATCAGCAGAGTGTAAGGGGCTGGGGCAGCATTTGACATTACTTATTTTGCTGTTTTAACAACTGATCCACTTGATATTTGCCAGCTTTTGCACAAGCAAAGGAAATACCAGCTCTTCTTTTCTGTCCCTTGCCAATACCAAAAAGGAACATCTGTGTGACATTTAATTTAAATACGATCCAATGATATAACACCCTCCAGACTACAGAATTTCAGAGTTCAAAAATTTACAATTATTGATATTCCTATAGTATTCTATTAATATCAATAACAGAATATTTTTATTATTTTTGCAGCAGCATATATTGTTATTACACTGTATAGAGAGATACTACCCTCAGTTCAAATCATGTGCCGTGCACGAGTCCTTTGCCAGCATTTGCCATTGCTTCCTCTTTTGCTTCAGAGTCCATGGACAGAGGTGAGACCCTTGATTCCCATACCATAGCTGTCACCTTATCAACACCTGCATAAATAGTCTTCACATATCCTCTCAAAAGGTGTTTCCTTGCTTATTATCAACCTACATATGCTATCATCTTTCACGATTTAATACTTGCCAAGTAAACCTATCTTTTTCATTGTTTTTGCTTGCTAGTCAAGATTACAATATAAACACCATTAACTAAGATTTTATAATTTCATTTTTCTATCATTATTCATGACTTTAATAGTCTATATTTGAAACAGTATTAATTAGCCTTGCTATTGCAATATCATTATTCATACTTGTATGCCTAGTGACTAAAACCAGACTGACATATAACACACATCTGTTAAATGAATAAATTCATACTGTACATGTTTTAGTCTTTCTACAGTGTGATGTTTGGTGTTATAACAGTAAACAAGTTGAATACTCTTAAAGAAGAATGATATTCACATTTCTTACCTGCCTAGAAATGTGTGATGCCATCCAAACAGAGGTTCTTTTTGACTGTTGATTCATCTTTTCAAAACTTTTTTATTATTTATTACCTATTCAATTGTGCATGTATGCACATGTGTGTGTGTGTAGAACCACGGACGAACCCGGGAGCCACCATGGACGCCTCCACCTTCTCCTTGTTTACTCTGCCTGGGGATTCACAGGCTCCGCCCTACCAGGACCAGAACCGCAGGCCGCCCCCGCTTCCACTGGGCGTCTATACGTGGGTCTAGGATCCGAACTCAGGACCTTTCCGCCTGCAAGGCTGAGGCTTAACCCCTGAGCCACCTCTCCAGCCCCTGACTGTTGGTTCATCTTTTATTTTATCTGTCATTTGTTTATCTTCATTTCTTTTGCCATCATCTCTGGGCTGCCAAGACTGAGTGACGTAAATAATTTAGTTCTCAAAGTTCTGCAGGACTACATGCAGAGATCAAGATCAAGGTGCTGATAAACAAGGAACCAGCTGAGTGTCTGAACTTCATAGTCTCTCGTCTTGCTGTGACCTTCCATAGTAGAACGGATCTCCCAATCCCAACCACAGAGACCCCACCTTTGTGAGGTCACTGCTTCTCAAAATCCACACCTACAAACACTATCTTCATAGAGATTAGCATTTAATCTGTGGATGCACAAGGGAGTGTACATTCAATTCAATCTACGGTGCTCAAAATGCCAAATCCCCCAAAGTGTTCAGGAAGCTGGATGTCAGCTGTTGGAGTTCTCGTAATGGATGGAACAGGTAAACCTGTCCTAGTCCTGTGGGCTGGAAGCCCTATCCTTGGGCGAGTAGAGCCCACCTTGTCCAGGTGTTTGTCCTTTAAGCAGTTAGCAGTGTCCAGAGTGCATCAGAATCACATGCAGCGCCCTTTACACACACACACACACACACACACACACACACACACACACACACACTCTCTCTCTCTCTCTCTCTCTCTCTCTTTCTCACCTCAATTTCCAGTCCTGCCAATTTCAATTGGAACTAAGAACTGACATTCCAAACAAGGCTCAGGAACATGCTGAGCTCACACAAGATCACACTTCCTCAGCCAATATCAGGCTTCAAAGAAGAACCACAGTCAGCCTAGTCGTGAGGAGACAGGGAAGGGTTGGGGAGCAGGTTTTGCTTGGATTTTGAGAGTCCCTTTTACAGCTGTGGACAGGCTTAAACTTCTTGAATTCACATGGGAACAGGTGTGATTGACAAGGTAGAACAAAACCATGGGCTCTGTGTAGAATTTGACAGGCAAATAGCCCTTTCAAAGAAACTAATCAGTAGGATACATATCCTAAATAAGTCAATTTTTCCTTTTATATATATATATATATATATATATATATATATATTTTTTATGACCAAGAACAATTGCTTTCCTTTAATAGATGTCTTTCCAAAGCCTTCTCACTTTGCAAATGCCAAGCATCAGATGTTTTCAATGGCTTTTCTTGCTTTCATTTATTTGGCTCATTGATTTACTACATGGTTGGGGCCTACTTACCTAAGACACTTGGCTCTTTTATAACAAATACAAAAGAAAACAAATTAGTAGTAAAGGAGTAGTTGTTTGAAATTCAGTGGTTGGAGACCTTTGAGATGTGTTTCAAAAATAAGAGTCTCCAATAGCGGCTAAAATGCACTGAATTCTAAAAGACTTGATTGTGAGTGAGGTCTGGTCACCTCTTTGTTTATTGCAATGTTCTCAAAGTCATGTCCTTTCCACTAGTTTTTCTCTTTGCTTTGATAAACTGCAGTAGCTATACGAAGGAGCTAATTCAAAGTGGCTTTTAATGTGACAGAACCTTTGGTGCTCCAGGAAGTTTGCCATACTAGTGTGTGTATGTGTGTTTGTGTGTGTGTGTGTGTGTGTTCCTATGTAAAGAGAGGCCCTGAGTGTGCACACCTGGGGAATGGTTTCTAGAATCATCCTGGAATGAGTTCTACCTTACTGCTTTGCTCTGGGTTTCCCAGGCTCAGCATTCCAAGGTCAGAACTACAGACCACCACCATGTCCACCTGGCATTTTTACTTTATTGTGGGATCAAGGGATCCAATGCCATATCCTTCTGCTTATGAGGTAGGTATTCATGCACATGCCCAAACCTTTTCCTCTACTTGTGATACTAAAGACTTCGTCAGATTTTTTTAATGTCATATATAACCAATCCGCCATACTGAGGAAAACTGCTTTAGACCTTCTTAGATCATGAAATCTAGATTACATTTGCATATAGTCGACCTTCGTCCTACATGCATTAAAGCATTTACATGTCTCCTAAAGACCAGGAAGACGCATGTGCTATGCACACAGTGTTGTAGACGAGACACTGCCTGAGCAGATGTTGTGGAGAAGGAAACTGAAGACAACGCCTCTTCAGACTGAGTTTCTTAGGACAGAGAATCCTGACCACAAAGGCATGTGCATGAATACCATGGTCTACAACCTTCAGAAATCAGTTACATCCTTCAGCTATGTGGGCAGCTACTTTGTCTGTGTCATTCTTGGCAGACTAAAATTTTCAGAAAATATCCCTTGTTTTTTTATCTTGCTTTATTTTCTGACAATGTCTTGGTCAAACTGTTGAGATTGTCTCTGCCTTGCTCAGTGAACTGTCTGTATTTGTTTTTATTTCCAGAAAACTGCTGTCTAACTCCTCGGATATTTTTAAATTATAGGGATACCCGCTCGTTATTGATGATGGATTCCTTGGGCCATCAGAGTGAGTGGATGCTATTGATGTGCCTCATGGTGGCCTTCAGACAGGATGATATTAGTTTGACATCCAGGGAGGCGTTTGGGGAAGGCCAGACTCAACCATTTGGGAAATTACTGACTCATTCATGTCAAAGTCCAACAGAAGTGGTGACCCCTAATACCCACAAGAATTTCTGGGATAGAGAATAGAGTAGCATGCACTGTCACAAGCTGATGTCAGAGCGCCAGGTGTCCTTATGATCATAGATGCTACATGGAAGGAAAACTGACACTCCGTCCGTCATTTCAGATCTGTATTTTTTTCTTTATAATGAGACTTAACCATTAATATGATAGACTGGACTAAATACCAGAAGCCCTTCTGTGGAAGGACACAATATTGTCAATCATACTTATTATCAAATGTGAGACTGTGACTGCATGGATTCCTCTCTGTGCAATAAATCCTAATTCCTTCTACCAGTTTCAGAAGGTTGGAGCTTATTTAACAATCCAGAGGACTGTTTCCTGAAACCATGCAATTTGGCTACTTCTAGGCAATTATTAATATGCATGAAGAATGTCATCACTAACCAGACATTGCAAAGATGGACCACAGAACTTTTAACTCTATTTAATTCCCTCTAGCACTTATTTTAATTATTTAATTTACATACTATTGCATATCATTGCTCACAGGCTATTACTATCAATTCCTGCAGGTCAATGTTCATTATAATTAAGTGCATTTACTCTTCCAATTGCTCTTCTTGTGTTTCTTTGACAGCTTAGTTTAAAATTGCTGCAATGGGAAAAGGGGGTGGTGAGATTATTAGAAACTAAAGATGGTAAGGTTCACCATTTGCACAAAACATTCCACTCAAGGAAGGACTATTGCATCTAGGAACTCAATACATTGAGACTTGTCCTTCCCAGATGTGCATAATGACTAACATACCAACATGCCCCCATCGATTACCTAGGAACTTAAGAAAAATAAGAACATATGGTGGAAGCCTTGGGGTCTAAAGTTGGATGAGTGAAGGGAAATGCCCCTATCACTGGGGTGGCTGGAAGAGAAGCAACCTGATATGTCACAGTGGCCTGAACCCCCACAAGAGTAGACAAGCTAGAGGGAATTCTGGGGTCCATAGAAACAGACAGGCAGGAGGAGGGGGGGAGTTGGAGGGATTGATGAAGGGAAGGGAGGAAATGGGAAGGGAGGGAGGAATGATGTTCAATATGCTTGTAAAAGTGGAAACATAAAAATTAATAATAGTAACAAAAATCAGTGTCATGTAAAAAATATAGCTTCAATGAGTTCCTGGATCAGTAGCATATCAGGTCTGGAAGACACTGATGGACATTACTTCTCCCCACACTCTGGTTTTTACATTTATTCGGTTCCTTTTTATACATTGTCTTCTGAGTCTTGAGGAAAGAGGTTGACTATACTATTCAGTTAATTACTGTACTTTTACTACTGAACTCCTGTGTCTCAATAGGTTTGCCTCTCTTCTTCTGAATAACTGTTTTTTAGTATTTCCTTAGAAACCAACTTTTCCATTATGTTATGGTCATTTAGAAAAACCTAAATTTTGATATCATACTTGAAGAATAATTAAATATAAAATAAACTTTAAGGATGTGTCATTGATTTTCGTATTTAGAGACTGTAAAATATAACATGGTATATTTTTCTTAAAAAATTATTTAATGACTTTACTAGTGCATTTTTTCTTGAAAAATAATAGTTCTTTGTTCCTGGCTGCTTTTATTATTTTTGCTAAGGCTTTTATTTTAGTGCTCATACCAGATTCACTATTGCAGAGATTATCTTGATGGTCACTGGCATTTTTCTTCTGTCCTTTTATGTATTTCCTTTCTTTTCTGACAAGTTGTATGAAATTCTCGAATGCTATCTTTTTGTGTTCCCTCTTATTCCTTTGTTCCTTCCAGGACTCTGATTACACATAACTTAGACCTTTTCTCTCTATTCTTAGAGTTATTTGCTTCATGCTGGTTTTAGCTTCATACATTCCTTTGGGAAACTCAAATTTCTAACTATTAATTTACGTCTATTAAACACTACTTAGAAAATACTTCACAAAAACGTGTGTTTGGGAAATAAAATACAGAAAATAAATTTTAAAAAGTGCAATCTTGGTGGTAGAATTGTAGTGGCTAAGAAATACAAAACATTGATAGAAGAATTTTAACTCCCAGCATATGTTGCTATACACTTTTATACCTTTTGTGTTCTTGAAATATTTTTCTAGAACTTAAAACTAAAATATCAAAACTGAAGGATGAAATTACTACTAAATAAGGAGAATGCATAATAAATTACAGAGATTATTCTCACTTTAAAGTAAAAAGAAACAGTGTTGAATAAAGATAAATCATACAAGGAATGATAAAGGGCCTGGGATCTAAATTCAGTTTGTCAGCAATTATTTCTTTTTAGTGGAATGTTATATAATATTTTAATTTACCCTTTTCTATAATTTATAAAACTAAAAAAGAATAATTTAATCATTCCTTATTCTAATATTTTGTAGCCTTTCCCTGTGCAATTAAAAATGAACAGGCATGGAATTTCTTCTGAAAACCTTCCTTAGAAAAACAATTATATTTATAATGTTTCATAGAATTCTGTTGCAGGAGACAATTGCATCATTTGTTTCCCAGAAATATTTCAAAGAAGACAAATTGACTGAGACAATTTAAGATTTGTGATGACAGGTCAGGATTCTGTGACATGTCTCCTCCAGATCTCATCCTCCACCAGACCACTGGGATAAAATGTCAGTGCCTGAGTTTTGCAAAAGTGGCACACATTGTATTTTCAACAAATGAGCAGCAGCATTGCCGGTGGCACCCTTGAAAGAAAGGAGATTACCATCTTATTAGAAAGGCTTCGGCTCTTAATAATCATATTCCCCAGTGGGCCAGCGTATAACCATTTGTCTGCTCCAGTTACAAGATTTGGACTAAACACAGCACATCAAAATGGTAATGCTTCGCATTCTTCTGAATTATAATTGTAGCCTCTAGTGCTGACTAGTGGATATCGACGCACTTGATTAGCTGTCCATTAGCATTTTCTCCTATTTACTGCCTCACTAATATGTCTGTAGCTATCCACACCCATCAAAATACCTAACTCTTGGGAGGTGGAAAGAACAGTGTTATACTTTGCATGTTGGATAGATCCAACTGGGAATATTAGGTATATGATTTGAAGACTATTCCAGAGCAAAATATGACCACGACATTTAGAAATTACGCTATTGTTAAACTAAATTACTGCAGTTCTAAGGTGTCATCTTTAGGATGAAGAAATAGTAAGCATCTTTTCACATACTTCCCTCCATCTAGTGTCATGTGCTCCTAAACTTTTGACATAAGCTAGTCCAAATCTTCATAGAGTAGATGAAGACCCAACATTCGATTTATAAGACCTAAGTATTTAAATGAAGTGGTGATAAAGCCAAGGATTAGAAACTAGCTACTGTGTCAAAATTCATTCGAAAAATTAAAAATAAACTTCAAGATCTTTAATTTATATATTTAGTCATCATAATGCATGCTATTACTTTATGTGCCATAAAGAAAATCCCTAACAATTTAATAATTCTGTATATTTCAATCATCTAAAAATCTCATGTTTTAAAATTTATTTAATTTCTTTCAAGATATCTGGCTTTCTCTCCTAGAATATTTTGTTTACTATCTAAAACACTAGACAAGCAAAGTATATCTTCACCTACAAATGGAAATTGTCCATTTATATTCTCCTAGAGTACTGGATTTTCTTATTCTACAGATAAATGGAGTTGAATTCATTCTTCACAATTGAAATATTTGCCTCAAAAAAAATGCTACAATTGGCCAAGGAACAGAACACAGAGACTTGGGTCTATTCAACCCAAAGCAGGACATCAAACCACTTCCAAACCCCAGGACTCCAGTAACATTTTGGAAAAGGGAAGATGTGAGCACCGACAGGGGAGTATTTCCAGGACTGAAAGGGCTGTTACATCCATAGACTCACTGCAGCTCTGAAAGCTATTCACTGAAAGCTATTACTTTCATAAAACCTGCACTGGATTTGGCCTATAAGCATTTTACCTTGGTGTTCCATGGGAATGATCTCCAGAGACCCCAGGTTTCCCTGAGAGACTGTTGAGGGTTACTGCTGCATGGTGGGGGAAGGGAAGGTGCTTTCTTTAATGGTAACCCACTTTTATAAGATTCATGCTCCAACAAATTTACTTAGTCACATGCTATCAAAGGCAAACAAGATGAAACTTAGTGAAGCACATAAGCAAAGAGACATAAAATTAGGAGGGGAACTGGTAGGGAAGAAGATATGTTGAATTGGGAAAAGGAAAGGAAAAGAATTATGATTAAGGTGTGAAAATATAAATTTGCTATACTCACATGAAAAATGAAAAGAATAGAAATAAATCTACAAATAAAATATTTTGAAAGAAAAAAATTACCATTCACCTCTGTTCACAGGCATCCCCTTTCTCTTTCAGTAAAATGTGCTATACTGAAAAATAGAGTAATTGATTTTTTAATTTTGATGATAGTTGAATTAAAAATGTGTAGTGCTGGCCACACAGATGATTTGACTGGGACCACTGGCGGAAATTCATGCATCGATTTTTAAGATTTAAGTAGATATCAACAATGTACGGTAACATTGTTGAAATAAATACCATTATTAGACACTGATTCACTATGTAAATCAGAGGTACATATTTTTTCATACCATGGTGGCTTCTGCTTTTCAAGTGAAAATGATACATAATAGCACCTCCAAGTACTGGTGAATAAGATCATGAATAACCCAAGTTACATGAATACCCTTCATGCACATGCTAGATGACAGAGATGACAGAATAGGAAAGCACAGAAGGCTTAACTGTCTATATGTCTGCATCTGTGTGGGTGCCTTCTTCTGGCCTCATGTGTGCATTTGAGTGGACACTCTTGCTTTGTCCTCCCCAAAGGACTTTTCCTTCTCTTCTCCTGAAAAAGGCTTCCAGTGTCTTGCATGTTAGAGATACTTCTCTTGTTCTGTCTCTGAGATCAGACTTGCGCAAGCATCTTTTCATTTGAAATCAACTAGATAATTACAGATGTTGCCTTCAACACATGATCTGACCAAGGCTAACACAAATATCATAATTAATTCCTCTATCTGCAACTATTAAAATGATAGGGGTACATGTTCTAAACTAGAGTAGAATTTTCTCCCAGAGATTTTCAAAATGAAGATGAAAATTATTATAGAATTTTACCTCTTTTTTTGAGTAAGAGTGTTTTCTCATATAGCTCATTCTGATCTCAAACCCACTCTATAGACAAGGATGACTTTGAACTCATGATCCTCCTGCCTGTAGCTACCAAGTTCAGAGTTAGAGGTATGCACCACTACACCTGGGTAGGTTTTTAATTTTTGTTCAATAATGTGGAAAGGTTTATGCATGACAACATTAGAAATCATGAATTTAACTGAACTAAAGCAGTCTGAGATATTTTGTTTCGGACAGCAGAAAATGAAACAAAGAATGATTTTGATTTTTCTGTTTCCTCTTCTGGAAAACCTTTCACAGTATACAAGAGACAAACTGGATGTTTTAATTAACTATATTTGAGTTGGATTTCTCATATTTGGAGCCAGAACAGCTCTGGATAACACAGTGACTTACAGAAATACGGTTAGTCCATATTTATGAGTAAGAAAAATACAGCTGAAATTCTTTCATAAGGAAACTTGTCCACATCAAGCAAGCACATTTTCCAGCACATATGTGTAATAAACTTGCATCACGGTCTTTTTTTTCCCGTCAGTTTTATTCTGAGCTCATGCTTTCAAAGTAAACACATGAACAAGATTTTGTTTGGCACTTGAGAAAAGAGAAATGTTTAAGAAAGAAAATTAAAACAGATCCAAAGTCATTTAGTCACCCTTTCTGGATATATTGTTGTGTAATCAAAACAAGTATGGCCAAATATAGTTACAACTTCTGTGGTTCACACTGTCAATGAGAACACACCAAGAAAAGATTTAAATTAAGATAGAGTTTTTTTTCTTTTTTCACATATTCATAGAACTTAAGTAATTCTCAGTGTGTTCTGAACACACACGCACATGCACACGTATACACACATACACATCTCTTCAAATGAATTCTTGAGAACATAAAGTAATATATAGTAGTCTATAGGAATTTCTTATGGCTTTAAAATTATGTTTGAGTTAACACTGACAATATCAAATTTTGTGCTTGAACTTCAGAATAAAAGTTCAATATTTCTTTGATGGAATCTATCTGGTCATTTTAAATGGGTGATTCTTGAGTATATATAGTCTCCCAGAAAATATTCAACACTATCACTTCTTTGGTAGAACTGGAATCTTGCACCTTTAGTATTTACCTATAAATCAGGCAAGCATAGAAATTATAAAGAACAATAATGATAGTTATTCTCTTTGAAATTGTAGTCATATAATAGAAAGTAGAGACTTGCATTTTAAGCCAGTATTTTAATTTAAAGCATTATAAAGTTGACTTTAATTGTTTTACAGAACATTTTTCATTATCTGCTTTCAGTTTGAGCACTGAGAATTAGCCAATTTCTGTCACAAAAGGCATTTAATGCTTTGGAATAAATGAGGCCATTGATTAATTTAATTTAGCTTTGCTTCTATCTCAAAGAAGGGCTGGATCTGGAATTAATTCATTACCCAAATATGTTATATATTTTTATATTATGTGTAGCACCAGCTAGAGGCTGCTGATCTTAGAGGTTAAAATAAAGATCTGTGCTGTGATAAAATGTTCCTCTCTAATGCTTTTCCTGCTTTGTGACTACGGATGCTGTGTCTGTGTGTCACCAGTGGTGACATATGTAGCCTTATTCCCTAGACACAGGGACCTTCAGAGTACTGAACCCTCTTTAACGTGAGACTTACATGACAGCTGCTGACAAGAGGTTTCTCCATGGAAGAGTTAAATTATGTTTGTGACTTCCCCCTTGCATGTTAAGCACTTTTAAAAAATGACATACATAACATTTATTGTCAATCAAATCTGTGCTTCATCCATTGGCTGTCCAGCTTCTAGAGTTTCTCCATTGCACTGACATTCACAGAATATGACCTGGTTCAGATTTCTCGATGTACTATCTCAACTGTGTGACCAGTTCTCCATTTATGAGATAGTGACATGACTCCATTTTGTAAAATTGTCATAAACCATTTCTTTGGATCCTCCTGTGATTATAGTCCACTTGATAATTTTACAGCAATGGTCAACCAGAAATCAAAGTAAGACTAACATGTAAGCTTAGCTAGTGTCTAGGCAGCTGGTTTTCTGTTAACTCAGACTTTAAGGGTGTCACATAGCTTTTTGAGACTCTGATTTTACTCATCCAAAGCTTTCTTCAATAACTCTCTCAGGATGCAGGGTGCCTCCTGAGGGTTCCACCTTGACACAAGGATTTCACACTCTCTGAAGAATTCTGCACAAGGCTCATTTCTACTGATGTCACAGACTGATTGTCTGAGAATGGACTGGAATTTAGGAGGACTCCCATTTCCCTGTCTCTCTTTCTGCTAATCACAAATGTTTTCATTCAGCTTGCAATCTGTTCCCCAACTCCTATTTACATTCCTGTATAAAATAAAATTTCAGAAATCAGGTGGTCGTAGAGACCTCACTGAAACTGTGATATCCCTCATCTGCCTGACTTGCTAATTTTCTTATCTATCTCCTCTCCTATGAATTATTTATTCTTTGTGTTTGGGACTTATCTGTGACTATGGTTATCTTTAGCTAGCTAGCTAGCTAGATATAAATATAGATATAGATTAAGAAAGAATAGATAAACATTTCTTTTTTATATAAATATATATATTTATATATATAAATAATATAGTAGCCTATATTAGTCTTTCACTCAAAAAAATGATGAAAATAAAAAATAATACCTGGACAAGTAAAGAAGTATTACTAAAAATTCAGAAGGAACACAACAAGCAAATTTCATGGAACTGTCAACCAGACTCTGAAAGACAGAAAATTGCACTGGACACTTGTCAATTTCAGACTCAAATGTTCTGATGGGAATAAGGTGGAACATAGCAGTACTAATGCTTTTGCTTCTCTTGTAGCAACAGTTTGAAAACTGTTTTAAACATAGTTTAAAATCTTAATATATAATAAACTGTATTTCAAGATATTTTGTAGACTGGGATAAGTTATCTAAAAGCAAAATACTATGAGGTTAAGATAAGGTCATGGCAGGGCTCTTCAAACAAAGTCAGAAATCACTGCTTTGAGAAGATAGCATTTGATCTTAGACTGAAAAGATAAGGAGTTTTAGTCCCAAAGAACAAGACATATGAGCTCCAAAAAGAAGAAAACAGCAAGAATAATGACTTCAAGCCGAACACTGATTGAGCATGTTGGCGATCAAAGGAGGTGGCAGGTCTGCAGTAGAGCCTGGCATGTTGTGGGTAGAGATGGCAGAGGTGGAAGGAGAGTTATCACAAAGAGTCATTTGTGAGGCACCGAAACATACAGATTTTATAGTAAGAATAATAAGATTGTCCTTTAAGTGGTCTGAGCAAAGCAACAAATATTGCAGATATAATATTTTCCATCTTTCTTCATAGTTCCAGAATAGATGAAAGGTAGATAGATATATAGACGATTGAAGATAGACAGACAGATGGATAATGGCATAGTGTTGGTATAAGTATGGATACATAAAGTGATGGCAAAGCTTGGCAGTCAGCTTTCTGAGATTTAGAATCACCCTAGAAGACACATCAG
The DNA here is from genome assembly GCA_023101885.1 of Typhlomys cinereus. Lineage (NCBI taxonomy): Eukaryota > Metazoa > Chordata > Mammalia > Rodentia > Platacanthomyidae > Typhlomys > Typhlomys cinereus. The sequence goes on from JALPQD010000170.1 coordinate 2,689,735, forward strand.
GCACTGGACAGAGAGTTTCAAGATTTAATATTTGTCCTGCTGGGCTCCTTCTTACTTTGTCTTTCCTTGTCATGCTTCCATTCTGAGAGGAAAATGTTCAGTCTACGCTAATGTATGCTAAGGTATAGAATTTATCCTTTCAAAAATTTTCCAGGGAGGGGTGGAGGGAGGGAGGGAGGGGACTGGGGTAACTATTAAGTTTGTATAAGTGAAAAAAAATTTATGGAGGTGCACAGTTAAAATTGACTTAAGTATCAGGAGAGACTTTGGAATTTGTATTATGAAAGGGTCACTGGGCTCCAAAAGTCAAGGTTGAAATGCTATGATTAAAAATGCCCTGTTTGCATGTTAACTTGTCAAAGCGTGGACTTCTGTGGTTTAAGGTAAATGGTCAGCTGGACAAGAATGGGATATCCTGAGGGGAGACACATTTAACTTGACTCTGAGGAGTGGCAGTACCAACCTCGAGCATGGCTTTTGTCAGGCATTTTATCTTAGCTACAAGAAAACACAATGAATACAACTACACACATACTTATCTGTGTCTCCTTTGGGCTATAAATGGACAGGTATTGACAGAGGATAATATGTGCTTCATGTGTATCATGTGATTCATGTACAGATTTATGAATCTATTATTAATATTAAGAGAAAAAACATATATTTTCTACATAAATCTAACCAGAAGGATGTGCATATCTATAACTACTTACATCTGTATCTATCATTTATTTGAATGTGCGTAAAAGTATGGCATTTGGAGTTTTAGTCTACTGTATTTAGACCCTCAAGGAAGGGGAATGAGGAGTGAAGAGAAAAAAGCAGCTCTCTAAGGTATTAAGGTCAGTGGGTAGAGAGCGTGATGAGCTCCTTGTGAGAGCAGAGGCTGCGGCTGACTGCAGTGCCACACTGTGGTCTTGCCTCCTTCCATCTCCTCACTCCCCTCCACCTTACAGCAACTTCCCTTTAGAAGTGCAACTCACAGTGTTTTCCACTGCACATTTGCAGTCTCTTCCCATTTCCCACACAGCAGGACCTTCCAAATAAATATAATTTAACTGGGACCATGGCATTCACAATAGAATATATCTTCCCTGGGGACAGAAAGGGAAGGATCTGTCTCTCCATCCCCCGTGGCTTGCTGTGAGCAGAAGCCGCTCCTGCCCCTGTGTCTTGTTTCATCAGTGAGATGCACAGCTGCCGATGTACAAAGTCCTCCGGTTACCCTGCATCTGACATGGACGAGGAGCGGAAAGGGCAAAGCTACAGCTCTTGATGTTGGCATGTCAGAAAACAGAAAACGGAATAAGTAAGCAGCTAGAGAAATGTCGCCTTTGGATTGGGAACAGAAGAGCCATGGCAAAAGCTTTACAAACAGAAGACAAATTTCTCTCAGAACTCATGACTAAAACCTCTACTGAGGCTAGTTAGGTTTTAATAAAGTTTTCATTTGGAGAGTAATTATAGTCAGAGATTGTAATTATATTTTAGGACATTAAATATACAACAATAAAAAAGCTCGTCAAACCTCTACTCCCCCTTAAATTTCATTTTAATTAAAATTTAAAATACCCCTAAAACATATATAATCATATATCATGTGTTCTTTGCATAAAAATCTTCATTTATAGTTTTAGTTAGAATCCTGTGCAAGTAGTAGTATATCTCTGTAAAATAAAATAGGAGTTCACTGATTAAATCTTAGGAAATAACATGATCTTTAAGCATGCATAATGATGAGTAGGCAGACATTTATGTTTAAAAATTACTGAATTGTTGTAGGTTAGACACTTATTACTTTATTGAAACCATATCATATAGATTTAACTTATTTGATGGGACACATATGCCATGGTTTGAACTTGAGTTGTGTCCCACAAGCACATGGGTTTGAACACTCAGCTAAAGTGAACGTTCGAGAAGGTGCTGGCACCTTCAGGAGGTGGATCCTTATTGGAAGAAGGTGTGTCACGTGGGCGGGCCCTGCTTCCATTAGTGGTCTGCAGGTGCAGCCTGCTGCTTGCTCTGTGTGCATCCATGATGAGAGAGGTGACCTGAGCGGCCTGCAGCTCCCCCACCCCACCCCATCCACACCCCCCATGGCCATGTCTATTCTGCAAGAGTAGCATATATCTCCCCTCTGGAACCATAAGCCAAATAAACCTCGTCTTTCTCCCCGAACTGGTTGTACAGGAGCAGAAAAGAGTGACAGCAACGTCCTTTCCCCAATGTACAAAAATAGTGTTTAAAGATTATTAATAAAAAGCAAAATTAAACCTGTCGTAGTCCCCTCATTCATCTCTGTGGTCTCTCGGGCTCCGTGAGCCCCTCTGTCCCTGAGAGTCTGTACAGAAGCCCTGGTGATCCTGTCATCTGGAAGCCACCGTGAGCCCTGGTTCACTCTCACACTGCACACAGTGCGAGCTGCTCAGTAAGGGCAGAAATAACAGGCAAGAAATGCAGGATAACTGTGGGAGCCAGTCAGTGAAGCCTGGGGTAAGGACGGCAGAAAGGAAACCTAAATAATTAAAGGACAAAAATAATTATTTTATTAGATATTAATAACTTACATTAAACAATGCATAATTTACAGTTACTTAGAGATACTTCATCACCACAGCGGTTTTTTTTTTATTCCTATTTGCCCTAATGTCTGCTGTCAGTGCGAGATTCTACACCAGTCATTTATTACTTTGCCTCTCTTTGCCATGCCTGTGGGTGCAGGTGAACACAGGCAGCATGAACCCAGAACTAGACACGCAGCTTGTGTGCACGTGTGACCTTGTGTGCATGCGTGACCTTGTGTGCATGCGCGGCCTTGTGCATTCTTGCGGCCTGGTGTGCACATGCGGCCTGGTGTGCACATGCGGCCTGGTATGCACATGCGGCCTGGTATGCACATGCGGCCTGGTGTGCAATGTGGCCTTGTATGCCATGCAGCCTTGTGCGCAATGCAGCCTGGTGTGCACATGTGGCCTGGTGTGCACATGCGTCCTGGTGTGCACATGCAGTCTGGTGTGCACATGCAGCCTGGTGTGGAGTTTCAGTTTGCTCCCTGTTTCGATCTGTATCTTAGAGACAGATATTTGCAAATTGTTCTAGCTACTCTTTGTTTCCATATGATTCATGAAGAGTTTAGGTGGAACAAAGAGGTTATTATTTATGCTCAAGCTTCTTGGCTACAGTCCATTCTGATGACAGAAGAGCTCATGCCAACCTCAGGAGATGTGGAGACTGGCACATACCCATCATAGTTAGGCGCAGGTGTCAACTTGACAGCTAAGGGTTTTGAACTCTGGGCACATCTGTAGAGAATCAGTGGTTCTGATTATCCACTGTTCAGAGAATGTTCCCACCCACCATGGACTGGGTCTTCCCACATTAGTTAGAGAACCTGCCACCTGTGTGTCAGGACTTGTCTTAATTAAATGATTCTTCATAGGAGTGCAGAAAGGCTCAGCTCTTGATTGTCAACCTGATACCTTTATCTAACAGTCATTAATATTAGTTATCTTATGGGCCAAAATACACCTAACTCCAAGCGTAATTTTAATTAATATATAAATAATGACTATAAGACTAATGAATAAAATATCTTTCCATGGTGCATGATATTCCTGTGGGCAACTCTTCTGTGAGTTTTATTTATTGTGCTACTTTATTTCTAATTTCAGTATTTTGAATAGCCTTTCACTGTATGTAGCCTGAGCTGCCCTCAGCTTTGGAGAAATTGTCTTGCTAATGCCTCCTGATTTCTGAGATCACAGGCATGCGCAGTCAAGCTGGTCCCGTACATTCTTTTAAAGTTTGTTACAGATTGGGCTTTGTCATCTTCTTTTGTTGTACGCAAGGTGCAATATCAAATTATTGCGAGATATTTCGTGTCCACCTGTACACTGCAGATGAAATGTTTCATGGCATAAGGAAATAGGAAAGTGGGTTGCAATGCTGATTCATCTTGACAGAAGATGCAATCTTACTGATTCATGCTGTAGATTATTTTGCTGACATTGAATTATTTTCCTTGCTTATAATTGAAGCTAACCTAAATTATCAGTTGAATTATTTTTTGCTTATAATTGAAACATTCCTAAATTATTCTTTGATGCAATACAATATCTTCACATCTGTATCATAGATGTACTGCTGCTAACTCTTTTCTGACTTGAGGTTTAGAATTTTCTTATGATAATTACATAAAATAACCTTTTTTTCTCCAACAATGACCGAATTCTGAATGTTTGCAAATAATGCTAAAGAGGCACTTTAATCATGACCCTAAAAATACTCTCCTTCTCAGTCTACTTTAGATTATCAGGAAATGAATTTTAAGCAACATTCTAAAGGGAAAAAAAACATTAAAAATGAGATGAAGTGGCAGACTAATAAAAAAGCAGAATGAGCCCCATGTAGGAAGTCTCTTTGCCCCTTTTACAGTAAAGTTTGTTCTTTGGAGCATTTAAGCTACAGGCTACAGCAAACTGAAGCCGATTATTACATTCATAGAACAGCTACTATGATTATGCAATATTTGAACGAGTATGCTATTTTTCAGTGGAAAAATATGTAAAGGCATTACAAGGCAGTTTTGAGGCAGGGAACAAAGGCTGAGCTTATAATCAGGGCAAATCAGTTTGGATTGTGGCCATTTTCATCTCTCCTGGAGACAGGAGATTTAATTCTATACATTCCATTATCTGTAAAGTGGACTACAATGATGAGATTAGTAGGAAGCATGTCTGTAATAAGAGAAACCTCCAAAAGTATCATGTCACACATTGTCTGAGCAATGTTTGGTCCTACTAGGATGTTTCAGATGGAAACTATCTTATTTTCTTTCTTCATTCCTCATGAAGCACTTGCACATTCCAGCAAGATGCCTTACCTTTCTGAGCATGATTCCTGTTTGTTTTGCTTCCTTTGTAAAATGAGCACAACTTTACAATGTTAAGATGAATTAGCATAAAGCAGTAATGTTATTTGATATCTCAATGAATTACAGCTCTTGGAATGCAAGGTTAGCAAACAGGTTGAAGGTTACTTCCTCAGAATTGACATGTTTTGAGATCCAGTTAAGACTCCAAATGGAAAAACCATTATGGAAGCAGCTGTGTTGTTGTTAGTTAATTATAGTTCATAATTTACTCAGCCCTGAGTAGATCTTACAGATTATGAACATGCTATTTTGAAGAATTAACACATTAAAATTGTCATCAATATCAAAATATCTCACACACTTCATAAACTCAAAGTTCATCTTCTCAAGTTGCAGATAAGATACCTTCTTTGTCACCATACACACAGCATATGTTTTTTAAAATGTCTGTACTGGTTACTCTTACCTGTTGCTGTGAGAGAGCACTCAAAGTCAAGCAACTTAATAGAAAAAGGGAGATTTATTCAGCTTATGGTTCCAGAGGGAGACACAGTCCATGGCAGAAAAGCCACAGTTGGCTGGCAGACGCCAGAAGCAGCAAAAGTCATGTCATTTATGGAGGCTCAAAGCTACAAAACTGCTGGCTCAAGAACCAACTGCAAGAGCAGATCTCTCATGGAAATAGGGTGGGGAGATAGGGTGGGAAATAGGGTGGGGTGACTCCACCTCTTAAATGTGCCATGCCCTTTCCAAACAAGTAAAGGTTCAAACACAGGATCTTGTCAGGGCCAACTCACATTTTAAACATGACAGTAATACCTATCATGTTGCTGTCCAAAGACAGCTGATCTACTGGACAGATCTGCCAAGTTGATCTACTAAGCAGAGATGTGATAGGAAGAACCATACAACAGTTCTCCTCTTATCAGAGAAGGGCCACAAGGTTAACAGCTTTTAAAGTATAAAGCATGTTCATAGATTCCAGTTAGAATGGAAGATGGCATGAAAATGTTCCCAAGGATTGAGAGGTTTTTTGTTTGTTTGTTTTTTATTCTACTGTTCTTCCTTAGCTGTCTTCTTCTTCTCGTTGATTCATCTATTAAAAACCAGGGTATCTTCATTTTTGTTGCGTTTCTAAGTTTTTCACTCAGTTGTTAAATTAGAGCTTCAGAAAGCACTAATGGAATTTCTGTAATTATCAACATTCCTATAGTCTGGATAGAAGAGATGTACGGTGGAAACAGAGCAGTGAGAAGGCCCGACCCGCCGAGGAACAGAAGCATCTTTCACACCCTCCTCGGCCTCCCTGCCACCATCATGCTCTAGCTCCTGCTTGAATTTACTTTGGGCAATGTGGTTGGAATGTATCTGGCTCGGAACTGTGATGTGCCAAACCTAAAAAAACTTGAAAACATTAAAAAGGACTTGGATGTCAAGAGGAAACCTCCTAGCTCCTGACGCCACCCCAGCGCCTTGGTCTGACACCCCATTCATCCTCCGAGGCCAGCCTCCTTCGCCAGCTCAGCCCAAAGCTCTCCTTTTCTCTCTTGTCTCTGCAGCTGTCTTCTTTCAAGTGTGTAGTCTCAGCCAGAATGGGGGCCTTGGAGTTTCCAGCTGCCTCCCCTCTTCCCAGCTTCCTTCTGGCTACTTTGGGTGGTTCTAGGACTGGAATTATGGTGCTACATCGGCAAACAGAACAGTAAACAGTCATTGCTCTACTACCTTCATAAAAGAAAAAAAAAAAAAACTGATGAGTTTTGGATAGCTGGAAAGACACAAGTAACGAGGATTCATTATAATGAGGATTCACGGTCAAGCAGTTATAATGGTGCCTGTTAGACATTTGTAACCGAATTTGTTGTCACAAAGTAACTAAAATTAGTACCTCAAAAAAAAAAAATAACAGTTCACATGTGGCTAAGGCTCAACACTAATGTTGAAATGTAATTGTCACTCTGAGAATGCCAGGGAACAGGATCTTTCAGAGCGATTAGGTTGAAAGGGTTCTGGTCCATTGAAATGAATGGTATCATTTCTTGTGCCATGTTTTCTGATAAAGAAAAGGAAGAATCTCTTGGCGCTGCTTTTCTTCTCTGTGCCTATGTTGTGAAAATATAAGAAGACCCACGCCAGGCTTGGCTTGCATTATTAACCTTGTCTTCCAAGCCTCTAGAACTGTGAGAAACCAATGTGTAATCTCTATATGTGACTTGGTATGCGCGTTCCGTTAGCAGTGCGGTGAATGAATGGCGACTTCTGTGAAATAACAAACTTGCCAGCTGAGAAGGGCGACACACCAGACCAACGGAGGTTTGTGGGGAAATAGTTCAGTGGTTAAAGTGCTTGCCTGGGCATGCTAAAGGACCAGAGTTCCAGGTAAAATGCCCAGTGAGTGTGATTATCATCTGCCTGTAATTGCAGCCTTAGGAAAGTAAAGACCCAGATCTCTAGAGCAATTTGCCAGTCCCAGGAACTACAGAGCTCCGTGAGCTCTTGGTTTTACTAGAAACCTTTTCTTAACAGAATAAGGTAGAACAGAAATGATGGATTATTCCAGTTATCAACCTCAGGTATACGCACAAATGTACACATGCACACACACATACATATGCCTGTGTGCACAGCATATACACAACCCTCCATATACACAAACACATGATGGAGAGATTTAACTTCCTGGCTGGTGTGAGATCTGTGATAGAGAAATCAGGAACTGAATATATCATCCAATCACCGAAGGAACAGAAAGAACAGAGAAATTCTGGCACAGCTAAGACCAGCCCCTCACATCTATCTGAGAACTCTGCAAGGTGGAGAACGACTTCTGAATTAATATATTCAGAATGATAATGAAAGTGCACAAAGTTTACATTTCAAAGCAGATGCATCATTTTCCAGACCTATTTTACAATCTTGATTAAGTCCCAGATATGCAAAAGCCCTCTCATTGATGGGCCAGTATAGGAAACTGTTCCTTATAGAAGTACTTTACTGTAACATATACAGTATAAAATGAAGTCTAGTGATTAAGATAGTGCAGATACAGAGTGTGAATTCTTTAGTAACTTAAGGACACAGGCTGCTTTGGTTTGCATTGAATTATGAATAAGGACATTCTGTTACTTTTACAAGAAAAAGTAAATGATTTGTTTCAGTGTAGAAATGTTTATATAAAAATTGAATTACCAGTATTTTCTCAACTTCTAAGTGAACATAATGTTCAATATGTTTTTAATAAACTCACAATAATTTTTCATGATTATGGTTGTCAGACTTATTTCAATTAAAAAAAATAACAATGGAAAATGTATACTTGTCATGTAAATGTAATGTTTCCAGACTTATTTATTATAAATTACATACTATATTTAAATAATCCACAAACTTATGCCTGGTCATACAATTAAATTTGAACTAAAATGGATACTTTTATAAAACCCTTTCCTAACCAAGTAAAATTAATGAATCCTATTCTCTGCCATAGATATGTAATACCTCAATTAACATTTACTTCAATTGAACAATATTTTATTTCCATAATCCAAATTAAAAATAACTAAACTCATATTGCTGATTTTTTATTATTTTAAGATAATTAGGATAAATGTTAGAGGAGCAAACACTGTTATTAGGCAATTATACTTCCTGAATCAAGTTCATAGAATATTGAATAATTATTTTAAGCAATATAATCTCCACATATTATGATTTTTAACTGGATTTGTTTGAGCTCTTACATGGTCACAGAAAAACTGAGCACAAAACAAAGTACAGGAAACCATACATGCCCTATCCCTTCATACAGCTTCCCGCCATCACCTCTCCACACAACAGGGCCATGTTTCCAATAATTAAGAGGAATTTATATTGCCACCACCACCGCCATCATCATCCAAATCCATGGCTGACATTAGCATTCCCTTTTGGTGTTACACATTCTATATACTTTTGGCCAATGCAGAATGATACGCATCAACATTTGTAACATTTTCCAGATTCTGCGTTTTCAGGAATGCTACCTGGAATCATTTAACCTTGTAGCCCTTGCAGATTGATTTCTTGCCCTCAGTAATAGCCACACAGACCCACTCCAGATCTTTACAAGGTTTGTTAGTTCGGTATTTTTTAAAACTGAATAATATTTCATTGCTTAGATATACCACATTTAATATATTCACCTCTGAAGGGAAAAGTGCCTGCTTCAGAGTTTGGGAAATTACTAGTAAAGTTGCTTTGGACGTTCATACTTTGTTCTTCTATGGATACAAGTTTTTAATTGTTTTGGATGGTGTGATGGTTGAAACATATGGTAAGAGAATATCTTTAGTTTTTCAAGAACCTGCCAATCTATTCTCCAAGGAGACTAAACTATTTTCCATTCCCACCACAAGGAGTGAAGCTTCTCACTCACCAGCATTTGTGGTCAGCTTTGGGCCGGATGTGACCTTTCTTAAGGAGTGCCTTGGAAAATCAGTGTAGTTTGAAGTCATGATTCTTTAATGACTTTGATGGTTAACAATTTCTGTATCTCTATTATCATCTGTACTTATTAATTGCAATAGTGATATTAATTGCCAACCACTGTCGTAGTCGGGCACAGGTGTCAACTTGACGGTTGAGGGTTTGAGCTCTGGGCACATTTGTAGGGAATTAGTGGTTGAGTGAGGCCCAGAGCAGACCTGCAGGAGACTGTCTAGCTGATGGGAAAGGCCCAGCCCATAGTGGGTGGGATTAGGCCCTGGAATAAAATACTGGCAGCTGATTGAGAGAGTTGGCATCTTTTGTACACTTGCCAGGCATAAAGATCGTCTCTCTTTCAGCCATTATGTAGAAATGGTGTGGCCAGCTCCCGCGGCCTGGTGTTGGTGCGTAGTCTCACGTCAAGCCGGACTGCAGACTATAACCAGACTATCAGTAAGAAAATAAATTCCTTGTTCCCTTAAGCCGTATAATGGTCATTTATCAGCAACCATGCAGGCAAACTGCAACAATCACTCACCTAGAATACAGAATTCTTGACCCTCTGTTATAGATTCTCTAGATTAAACCAGGACTTGGGGCCATGCCTGTAGGAAATGGTCATGCTTGTACAAATGATATGGGGAAACCCACCCCACTGTGCGCAGGACCCTTCCCTGACAGGTGTGCAGTACTATATGAAGATACAGACAGCTAAGTGTAGAAAAACAGGCAAGAAAGTATGTGTGGATTTGTTCTTACTCTCTCCTCTCTCAGAAGCTATGATATGAACAGCTGTTTCAAATTCCTATTACAGTAATAACTCTGTAGTGACAGACTGTAACCTGGAATTGCGAGCCATTAAACCCCTTTTCCCTCTAAGTTGCTTGGCTCGGGTAATAATTTTTGTGTGTAGCAATGTGCAGTAAAACTCTAATAGTGATGTGTTCTTCAATCAGTTTTGCCTTGTATATCTTGATGCTCTGCTGCTAGGTGAACATATTAAGGATTCTTAGGACTTTTTGCATGATTGACCCCTTTCTTATTGACTCTTATTATTACCCCTTTATTATTGACTCTTTCTTATCCCTGGTAATTTTTTTTGCTGTTAAAGTTGCTGTCCGTCATAGATTAATGTAGCTTTTCCCACTTCCTTCAGATGTTAATATGGTATCTCCTCCTCTGCATTCCCTTTAGTCTTCATGTTTTTATATTTAAACTGTGATTCTTGTACTCAACATGCACATGTGTTTTGTTCATTCATACAGTCTAAGAAGCTCTACATTTTCATTGATTTGTTCAATTTTCAAGCATTACGGAAAAGATTAGGTTATTTGGAAAAATATCTACTTTATCTATTTTTTCATTTGTTATACTACTTTTCTTCATTTCCCTACTTTGTCTTCTATGTTTTTCAAACTTCCACGTTATTAAATGAAGGTATTTGTGCTATTTCATTGCTATTCTATTATAGTGTTATTGGAAGTCATAGAATTTGTGATCTATATATTATGAGTAATCCAATTCCATTTCCAAATAATACTCTCTATGGCAGACAGTGCAAGAGTCTTATGATAGTATAATCCTTTCGTTTCTTTTCTTTTTTTTATTATTTATTCAAGTGTGTGTGTGTGTGTGTGTGTGTGTGTGTGTATGTGTGTGTGCTTGTGTGAAGAACCACGGACGAATTCAGGGAACCATCATGGACACCTCCACCTCCTCCTTGTTTACTCTGCCCCTGGGATTCACAGGCTCCGCCCTACCAGGACCAGAAACATAGGCTGCCCCCGCTTCCGCCCGGGTGTCTATACGTGGGGTCTAGGATCTTCCACCTGCAAGCTTAACCCCTGAGCCACCTTTCCAGCCCCCGTTTTGTTTCTTGTACCATGTTAACATTGATTTTACTTACAATTAAACATAAACATAGATGTTTATACACATAATCCATAAATATACATATCAAACCCAATCTGCCTTTATTCCATGAAGAAACGTGTGTTACTTTAAGAAAAACAAAAAGCACTTTTCCTTCCTCTCTCTTGTCATTTTATGATACTCTTTTTTCTGGTATATAGATGGAGGTTTATAAACTATGACATTTTCACTCACTCTAAAGGACATATTTTAACATTGTTTAAGTTTCTCCTTTGTTGCTGTGATAAAACACTCTGTCCAAAACAAGTTTCTAGTCAGTGAGAAGAAGTTTATTTTGTATTACAGGTCCAGGAGAGAGTTCCCTGGGACAGTAGGTATAGGAGTCTGGCTCCTTACAATACAATAGCCATCAACAGCAGAGAAACAGGAAATTGCACCATGCTATAAAATCTCACAGCTCTGCCAATCAGGAACACGGCAGGTCTTTCCACCTTCTGCTGTCTTCTGCAATTTCTTCTTTAGGGTTTTAAAAGTTTTCAGTTGTAAAGGTCTCTTACTTCCTTGGATAGGTTTATACCAAGGTATTTCATTTTTTGGGGGGCTAAAGTAAATGGGATTGTTTCTCTCAGGGCTTTTTCACTTCTTCATTCTACGGCATATAGGAAGGCCACTGATTTTGTACGTTTATTTTGTGTCCTACAACCCTGCTGAACAAAGTTCCAGAAGTTTCCTGGTGGAGTCTTTAGGATCACTCAGGTATACGATCATGTCATCTGCAAATAGAGATAACTTGACTTCTTTCTTGCCAATTTGAATCCTTTTTATCTCCCTTTCTTGTCTTATGGCTTCAGCTAAGACTTCAAGTACAATATTGAATAGAAGTGGTGAGAGTGGCAGCCTTGTCTAGTTTCTGATCAAAGCAGGAATGCTTCAAGTTTTTCCTCATTGAGATATAATCCTTGCTGTTGGCTTGTTGTATACAGCTTTTATTATATTGATAAAGGTTCCTTCCATTCCAACTGTCTCTAGGGTTTTGCTCATAAAAGGCTGTTGGATCTTGTCAATAGCTTTTTCTGCATCTATCAAGATTATCATGTGGTCTTGGATTTTGGACTGGTTTATATGGTGAATTGTGTTTATTGATTTGCATATGTTGAACCAACCTCTGTGTGTCTGGGATAAAAGCCTACTTGATCCCCGTGAATGATCTTTTTGATATCTTTTTGAATCCGGTTTGCTAAGACTTTGTTGAGAATCTTTGCATCTGTGTTCATCAGAGAGATCGGCCTATAGTTTTCTTTTTTAAGTGAGTCTTATTAGGTTTTGGGATTAAGACGGTATTAGCTTCATAGAAAGAATCTGGTCGTGTTCCTTCCTTTGCTATTTAATAGAACAGTTTAAGGAGTATTGGTGTTATTTGTTCCTTAAATGTCTGGTAGAACTCTGTGCTGAATCCATCTGGTCCAGGGCATTTTTTTGATGGGAAGATTCGAGATTACTTCCTCAATTTCCTCATATGTTTTAGGACTATTTAAATAATTCACAACTTCCTGATTCAATTTAGATAAGTTGTGCTTACTTAGGAATTCATCCATTTCTTTTGTGTTGTCAAATTTCACAGAGTATAAGTTTTTGAAATATGATGTTACAATACTCTGAATTTCTTGGGTATCAGTAGTTGTAACTCCATTTTTATTTCTAATTTTGTTAATTTGTGTTTTCTCTCTCTTGCTTTTGGTTAATTTAGCTAGGGTGTATCAATCTTATTGATATTTTCAAAGGACTTTGCAAGAGCTGCACAATTACCAACATATCATTGACCCCCCAAAGGCTAGCATGGATCACAGGCACTAGATCCTTAGAGGCAAGGGATTAACAGCCACAATAGTGTTCCTGTACTAAAGGGGAACACAAAAAAGAGCTCTAGGCAATGTTACTGAGTCCTTACACATCATCACAGAGGAGGATCCAGAGGGAAGTTTGACATGCACACTAAAGGATGCTCCAGGGATGGGGGGAGGGGCACTGGGAGAAAGGGAGGGAGGGGGGAAAGGAAAGGCAAAGCGGGGAGGGAGCAAGGGGATCCAGGGATGGATGGAAGGAAGGAGGGGAACGGGGTACCTATCAAGTTTGTATGAGTGGAAAAAATAAATAAAATTTTTAAAAAATCTCAGAGCTCACTCCAGAGATATGCTTCCTTCTGCAAGTTCCTTCTAAATGTTTCACCACCTTCTCAAAATGCATAGTAAGTCTAGGATCAATGTTCAAACACAAGAAACTGTGGGGGAAACATCTCAAATTCTAATCACAACATGGATTTTTATTTTCCAAAATGCAACATTGGGGCGGGAGAGATGGCTTGGGGGTCAAAGCCCTTGTCTCACAAGCCAAAGGACCTGAGTTCACAGTCCAGATTCCAGAAAAAGTGCCTGCAGCCTGCATTTCCGGCCCTGGAAGGCAGAGCCTGGGAAACTCCCATCAAAGCAATATGGTGGTCGTGCAATCCAGGGTGATTTTTTATGGTACCCTTGGATCTTCACAGGTGTATACAGTGCTGTCTGCTGTGCACATACATATATATACAACATGCAAAAATAATGTCAACCTGTGTTTTCATTTTGTTTCATACAGTTTAGAACTACTAGCGGAGGCTAGTAATCTTTTTTTAAATTCTCTTAAAATATTTTATTCCAGTCGTGTTTTACTAGCATGAGTTTTAAAGACATCATTTGTAATTTTTATTTTCAACCTCCATTAGATTTTTGTTTGTTTTTTTCTTGTGGCTCCTCATATTTTTATTTTCAATGTCTTGTAATTTTTTTAAGGCTTGTAAGTCCCTAAGATCCTGCTTGGTATTTGCTGAGCTTCCTGGATCTGTGCTTTGAAGTCTAATACCAGTTTCCCCATGATTTCCAGTACTTACACCTTCACATATAATTTCATATCCTTTCTCTTTCCTTCCTCCTCTACTATTCAAGTGTGTTTACATGTTTCTCTTAGTTGTCCCACATTCTGGTTAGTCTTATCTTTTCTTTCATTTTTATCTCTTTGCTTTGTAGTTTTTGAAATTTCTATTTTCCTATCCTGTAGCTCTGGGATTCTTTCTTTACATGCGTCATTCTTCTAATGAGCCCATCCAAAGATAGTCTTCACTACCCTGGAAGACAGTTTAATCCCTAGCTTTTCATTTTGATTCTCTGTTTAGAGTTTCCTTTTCTCTGCTTATATTTTCCATCTGTTCTTGCATGTTGTCTGCTTCCCCATTAAATCTCTAAACATGGCAACCTGAGATTTCTTTTTATGAATCTTGGCCTGATAGACTTACCTAAATTTAACTGAGACCCTTGTTTCATAAATAATAGTTAATACATCATCTATTCTACCTTTAAATGCCTTTTTGTATTTGAAGGATAGGCAGCCATGATGCGACAGGTAAAAAAATACAGGAACCAGTCTTTCAGCATTAGGAAGGCAAGATACGAGGGAGCAGAAGTTCAACATCCTTAGCAAATCTGTGAAATCCACTAATACCTGCTTTGGGTCATTTTAGACAGAGATATGAAAGGTGAGGCTGATGGGAAGGATTCTAGAAGAGTTTCCCCTTGGTCAGAGCTGTTAGTAGAAATGGGATTCTGTGTATGTCTTCCAGAAGCTAATTCCTTCCTCTCTTTGCTGTATACAAGATATTTTTCTTGTTGCTTGGGAAGACAATGTAGAAATCTGGAGGTAACGTCAGCAATAGGGCAACCACCAGCAGAGGCTTGTCTTGAATGAGCCTCAGCAAGTGACCAGTGGAACCAAGGCTGCTCCTTGCCAACCCTTGTTCCCAAAGGTGGTTTTTCAGACCCTGAGTTTCTGCTGCTGTTTGTGATTCTGTCTGTCTGCCCAACTCCCCAGTTTCTGAAAGAATAAGTGCCCCAGGTCTGAGTTCTTTGACAGTCTAAGGAGCCGGTTTAGTTTTCATTTCGTTCAGCATTTTACTTGGTAGGTATCAAATCAGAAAACACATGTCCATCAAATGGGTTAGCTAGCCAATATTTAACCCTTCATTCTCAAATTCAAAATGACTACATTTATAGTATCCAATTTTATTTCATACATGTAAAGGAAATAGCCATATAAAAATATTAAAATGCTCATTTTCTTATATATTAAAATCAAATTTTGAGAAAAAATGGCTACTTTGGAAAATGAAGTAAGGAATATTTTTAAAGAGCCCCCACATCATTTTGTAAAGCTCAAAGTTTATCAGCCAAAGAATATTTTATGGATCTCTGCTAGAGCAGAGGAAAATACACTGAGTGAGGTATCTCATACCCAGAAAGACAAAAATCACACTATTCTCTCTTGTATGTGGATCCTAGCATACATTCTTCACAAGTGCGGCCTGAATCAGGAATACCTCTAACAGTCAGGAAGAAGCCCTTTGTCGTTTCTCTTCGGTGTGTGATTACTTTTCCTGGTGAGATGCCACACGACCCTGTGTCAACCCAGACAGAAGTTCTTCAACAGCTTAAAGTAATGATTAGGCCAAGGTCCACTTGGTGAACCCGTGAGTTCACTGAAGTTACACACAGGAGTTGGGTGAGGGTTACTGACAGGAACAGGGGCAAATCAAAGGTAGCTACATCACCAGAAAGCTTCCCCCCAACATGGGTGACATCACTGGAAGTTGTACCCTGGGGACTCTCTGCTGTAGGTCTTCCTAAGAGAGTTTCCGCTGGGTTCCTGGGCTGCTCTGAGGTCTCTCTGAAAGCTTACACTCCCCCCCCCTCTCTCCCTTCCACCTCTCCATGCCCACTCCCCCACTGCTGGTTAGTCTGCTCATCAGCCTCTCCCAGACTATTCCAGGGTCTTCAAACACTCTGAATGGCTCCAGGCCTCCTTGGAAGGGCCTTGCTAAACTGTCCTCTTCCAGACCAGGTGCAGGTGATCTTCGCGACTGCTTGGGGTCTTCCGCAGACTGTGGGAGCTGGCTGAGATAGCAGGAGAGTCTCCTCCCACAGCTGTTGTTTACTCTTTTTTCACATCCTGAGGGAAGTCCCAATCCTTAACTTGTTATTCTCAGGAACATCCTGCAAATAATGAGTTGTTTACTTCCTGAGACTGGGGCACAGGTTAAGATGGGTCCCACAGTGGGGTAAAAAGGCCTTAGGAAACTCTTTCATTTTAAATCATTGCTGTCCTGTACTTAGTCAACATGAATAAAACAACTCAGTGAAAACTAAGCACAAAACAAACACATACCTGCAATAATGGTATCCCCACCATTTCTCATTCTTTCTTGTCAGTGCCATTTTTCCTCTCATCCCCAACCATTAATTAACAGAAGGTTGATCAAAGTTAAGCTTGTACTGGAGTGAAGAGTTCTTATTTCAGTTCTTTAATCAATGAAATCCTTTTTGAGCTGTCAATATATTTTTGTATGAGCTCCTTTCTTCCTACTATCAGCAAATAGTTCATTTAACTCTACAGAGATGAAGTTATTCCAAGTACCTCAAAAGAGATCAATTAGTTAACACTATATTTTGTAAGTAACTGTAACTAGCCCTATAAGTTAGATGTATAATGACTACTTCCATTGGGCTGAAATGGGGAGACAGAACAGCATCACATCAAAAGACATATTGTAGGATCACAATAAAAATAAATGGCTTTAACTAAGTATGAGGAACACCTGTTACCCAGCTTGGAAGCTGGAGACAGAAAGATCAAGAACCCAACTGCCTTCTTGGTTATATAGTGAGTTCTAGGTCATACTGGGCTATGTGTGACTATGATTTAATAAACCAAGAAATACTGAATAAATGATGTGCACAAAACAAAGTTTAAGAAGCAGGAGTTCCTCTGTAACATAAACAAACAAAAGGGAGATATAAGATGTGATTACAAAGAGAAAAATATGGGTAATAAAGGAAACTTTAGTTCACATTTAGTCATAATGTTCTTTCTATGAGTAATTAAGTCTGAGAATCTTGTTCTTAACAATGATGATAGAAATTAATAGATTCTAAATGAAGCGCTTTCCTTTTATTCTCAACAGCTGTTCATTTTACTTAGTGTGTATATCTCCCCCCAAAATAACAAAAGTAAAATTATTCTTTGATAAATTAATCACATGTGTCTCATTACTCTAAATAAAATGTGAAACCCAGTTTCTTTCTAGGTTGAGAGTAATCTGATCAAAGCCCCCAATGAGAACGTCATCTGTGAGGACTGCAGTGACACCTGCTGGTAGAGAGAAGGATTGCTTTTAATTATCCAGATCATTGGAATCCAGATGTAGAATCCTTTGGAAATACAGAGAGCTCTTAAGCATTTACTTTATGCATCTTACTGTATGCATGTAGGCTTCATGTGATTGAGAATGTGAAATCAAATAAAGCTAACACAATATACTAATGACTTTCATTTTTGTGTGAAGTAAACTGCACTGAACTCAAAACACCCAATTTCACAACAGATGAAAATTTGACTTTAAAATTTTGCTAGGCAAAAAAAATTAAGGTCAATAATAACAAATATTAAAGGTACTCCAGTGCATGTAATAATTGATTTTATAGGTTGACTTATGCAAATGAATACAAATTATATAGAGGGTTTCCATCCATGCTGAGCTTGAGATATATGCAATTGGGAAAAAGATTTACATAACTACTTAAGCTGATTTTTTCCATGCATTTTTATATGATGTGTGTGTGTGTGTCTGTGTGTGTGCCCAAGGGTGACTTCTAGAATCATCCTCTTTTGTTCTACCTCCTCCTTGCTTCACTCTGGGGTTTCCCAAGGTCTACCTTCCAGGGTCTGAATCTGCTTGATATTTTCATGCAGGATCTGAGGATCCAAGGTCAGGTCCTTTTTGTTATGAGACAAAGGCTTTAACTCCTGAGCTATCTCCTTTATCGCAGCATATGTTTTTATATAATTTTTTAATTATATAATTATGTAATTTAAATCTTTGAAATTTGATTATCATTAAATCCAATAAAATGATACATTGCATGGGAAAGAAATGAGAGGGCAAAGAGATTGATCATCAGTATTACAAGATGCCATTATACTGAACCAGAGCTGAAGCTCATATTCCCACTCAAAGTTTGAGAAGTTTGTCACACATTATTTCCACACCACTAACTGCTTGACAGTTGTTCTGAGTGTTCTGAAACTTCTATAAGCATTAATGTATACTTTCTTATTATAGAAACAACCAATTAACTACCAAAGAACATAGCTTGATCTATATTGTAATTCATTGAACAAATTTTACTCATTATATATATTATATATAACAATATATTCCTCCTTTCACCTTACTATTTGTGGCCTTTTATACATCCTTCTTTATGGTCTTCATCTATTCATCCCCTCACTGCAGCTTTATGGTACCTTTCAAATTTCCTGGCTGCTAGAGAAATTTGAAAGTAATTCAAAAAATCTGAATGTTCAATGCTAGCATTAAATATAAGAACAGGAAAAATAAGAAAGGGGAATAAACAGGCTAGAAATTGTTTGGAAGTTTCTTCCTTGGTGGATAGCTTCCATAATACTAGAAAATAAATGTCCTGGACCAGATGGATTCAGCACAGAGTTCTACCAGACATGTAAGGAGTTCATAACACCAATACTCCTTAAACTCTTCCATCAAATAGCAAAGGAAGGAACACTACCAAATTCCTTCTATGAAGCTAATATCGTCTTAATCCCAAAACCTAATAAAGACTCACTTAAAAAAGAAAACTATAGGCCAATCTCTCTGATGAACACAGACGCAAAGATTCTCAACAAAGTTTTAGCAAATCGGATTCAAAAACATGTTAAAAAGATTATTCATGGAGACCAAGTAGGCTTCATCCCCGGCACACAAGGTTGGTTCAACATATGCAAATCAATAAATGTAATTCATCATGTAAACCAGTCCAAAGTCCAAGACCACATGATACTCACGATAGATGCAAAAAAAGCTTTTGACAAGATCCAACAGCCTTATATGATCAGAACGCTAGAGACAGTAGGAATGGAAGGAACCTTTATCAATATAATAAAAGCTGTATACAACAAGCCCACAGCAAGGATTATGCTCAATGGGGAACAATTGGAAACATTCCCACTTCGATCTGGAACTAGACAAGGCTGTCCACTCTCACCACTTCTATTCAATATTGTATTTGAAGTCTTAGCTGAAGCCATAAGACAAGAAAGGGACATAAGAGGGATTCAAATCGGCAAGGAAGAGGTCAAGCTATCCCTATTTGCAGATGACATGATCTTATACCTGAGTGATCCCAAAAACTCCACCAGGAAGCTCCTGGAACTAATTGAGAAGTTCAGCAGGGTGGCAGGATACAAAATAAATGTGCAAAAATCAGAGGCCTTCCTATATGCCCAGAATGAAAGAAGTGAAAAAGCCCTGAGAGAAACAATCCTATTTACTATAGCCCCTAAAAAAATGAAACACCTTGGTATAAACCTAACCAAGGAGGTAAAAGACCTTTACAATGAAAACTTTAAAACCCTAAAGAAAGAAATAGCAGAGGACACCCGAAGGTGGAAAGGCCTCCCTTGTTCCTGGATTGGCTGAATCAACATCGTAAAAATGACCATCCTACCAAAGGCAATATACAAATTCAATGCTATACCAATTAAAATCCCAAAGCAATTCTTTAAAGAAGTTGACCAAACAATCTCAAAATTCATATGCAGGCACAAAAGACCCAGGATAGCAAAGACAATCCTGAGTAACAAAAACACAGCTGGAGGTATTACCATACCGAACCTTAGTCTATATTACAAATTCATAGTTATAAAAACAGCCTGGTACTGGCTCCAAAATAGACACACAGATCAATGGATAAGGATTGAAGACCCAGATATAAGCCCACAAAATTACAGCCATTTGGTCTTTGACAAAGGGGCCCAAAGAATCCAATGGAAAAAGAACAGCATCTTCAACAAATGGTGCTGGCAAAACTGGATCTCCACATGCAGAAGATTAAAGCTGGACCCGTACTTGTCACCATGTACAAGACTTAATTCCAAATGGATCAAGGACCTTGATATCAGGCCAGAGACTATAAAAACCATAGTTGAAAGGATAGGGAACTCCCTCGAGCTGATTGGGCTAGGCCAACATTTCCTAAACAGACATCCAAAGGCACAGTCACTGCTACCAACTCTCAACAGTTGGGATCTTGTGAAATTAAAGAGTTTCTGTTCCGATAAAGAGATTGTAACAGGAGCTCAAAGGCAACCCACAGAATGGGAGAAAATCTTCACTAACCACATATCTGATAGAGCTCTACTGTCCAGAGTGCACAAAGAACTTAGAAAACTAAACATCAAGGAAACCAATGGCCCAATTAAAAAATGGGCCCTGGAACTTCAAAGAAATTTTACCAGGGATGAAATTAAAATGTCTAACAAATATCTTAAAAAATGCTCCACTTCTTTAGCCATCAGGGAAATGCAAATCAAAACTTCCCTGAGATATCATCTCACCCCAGTCAGGATGGCAAAAATCCACAATACAAAGAACAACAAATGGTGGAGAGGATGGGGGAACTCCCCTACATTGCTGGTGGGAATGCAGGCTCATACAGCCACTCTGGCGAGCCATCTGGAGATTCTTAAAGAAATTAAAGATTGAAATGCCATATGACCCTGCAATTCCACTTTTGGGTATAACCCCCCATACAGCAGAATTCACCATGATAGCACAAGCACGACCATGTTCATAACAGCACTGTTTACAATAGCAAAGACATGGAATCAACCCAAATGTCCAACAGTTGATGAGTGGATAAGGAAACTGTAGTACATCTATACAATGGAGTACTACTCAGCCATCAAAAATGATGAATTACTGGAATTTGCTGGGAAATGGATGTCATTAGAAACAATTATATTAAGTGAAGTATCCCAGACCCAGAAAATTAAGCACCCTATGTACTCCCTAATAGGTGGCTCCTAGTACCAAACCCACCCAGCCCATCTTGAGACACTCATAGATAAATCTATTTATTACCTACAGTAATTGCAAGGATTATGAACAGGAGGGATGGGGTTGGAGGGCCACACCAGAAACAAGGAGAGAAGTGACCATGTTACAGTAGAGAAAATAGGCCTCCATCAAGGACTGCAAGAAAGTAATGTGACACCTAGTTAAGTTCACAGACATTCGTTTCTGATCATTTACAACTAAAGGGGTATGAACTCACCAGAAGAGGAGGGCATATAGTCTGGCAGATTAAAAAGTAACCATTTTGTAAATTGGTGATTGACCCCTCCCATTGCCAAATGCCATATGACCCTGTGATTCCACTTTTGGGTATAAGTATTACATCTACCCTTGAATGTGCTCTTATTATAAGACTCCAGTTTAACAGCTTTCTGTCTCTGGCCAGGGGGTGACACACAGTGCCCATCACGATGGAGTGAAGGGCATTGCAGGAGCAACAAAACTGCAAAAGAAAATCAATGAACCACACTATCCAGAACTTCAGAGACTCTATATCAACCACCTAGAACTAGGCCAGACTAATCTCTCCCCATCCTGAAGCTCAGGGACATTTGCGGAAGAGGGGGCGGTAAGAGTGTAAGAGCAAAAGGATGGGAGGAGCAATGATTTGCAAGATACTCCACACAAGTTAGGGCAGAAGCAATCATAATTGGACATTGCATGCCCAGTGCAATGTCCAACACACTATTGACCTCACAAAGTTTAGCATCTGCTAAAGGCACCAAGATCCTTGGAGGCAAGGGATTGACAGCCACAGTAGGGTTCCTATGCTTAAGGGGAACACAGGGAAGGGTTCAGGGAAATGCCACTGGGACTTGTACATCATCGGAGAGGAGGGCCCAGAGGAGAGTCAGGCATGCACAAGAAAGGACTCTGGGAATTGGGGTGGGAGGCATGGGGGGGATGGGGAAGGAGGGATGAGGGGAGGGGGAGCAGGGGGTTCGGGGGGGAGGAGGAGGGAGGGAGGGAACTGGTATTAAGTTTGTATGAGCTGAAATAATAATAAAAATGTATTAAAATAAAAAAAAAACTAGAAAATAAGACTGGAGAGATAGCACAGGTGTTAAGACTCTGTCTCCCAAGCAGAAGGTCCTGAGTTTGGATCCCAGGTCGCATGTAAAGACACTAGTCAAAAATGGTGGTGGCCTGCACTTCTGGCCCTCATGCATGGAGCCTGGGAAATGCCAAAGCAAAGCAAGGAGGAGATAGAAGCAAGCCAGAATGATTCCTGAAGTCACCCTTAGTCCTCCACAAGGACACACAGTGCCCTCTGATACACACACACACACACACACACACACTGAAACACACACACACACACACACACACACACACACACACACACACACTCAAACACTAAAATAAAAACCACAAAATACCAGAAAGTAATATGTACAATTTGATGACAGGGAAGAAAAGCAATCAACAGTCTCAGAAATCTCTGAAAGCATCAGTCTCTGAGAGCTGCCAGCTTACATGTAGGCTCAGCCCCATGGCTATCCAGTGAAGCATTATAGATTAGATAGGTTTGGAAATACTGGGAGAATGTTTCTGTTAAGTGCCTTTACCCTCAAGCAATGGGTTAGGTTCTTGAAAAAATGTCCACCCTGAAGGTGATTTTGCTGATTAGAAAATTATGTGTTTATTGTAGGTGCAACATTCTTTACCCCAAAATTTTCTGTATAAAAGCTGTCACAAAAGTTTCAGTAAATGGGTTCAGAATTTACTCGGCCTAGAGAGTTGCATGTGTTCTGTGCTTCACCTGGTCCGGGGGAGCCCTGGTCTCGAGTCCGTGACTTTGGTCCGCGACAGACTATTTCTAAAGACCACTCATTCTATGAAATGGAAAAAATGTGATTATCATTGAGATGGAAAAAGGGCATTTATTTTTGAGAATATTCCAAACTATGACTTTATGGTGACTGATGTACTTTTATTCTTTCTCTGAAGGACTGAGACACTGGCCCCTCATGTTCAAATCATTGCTAAAGTACATTCTCCTGAGTGTAAGAAAATTTATTTGAATACTATAGGGATCAAATATTTATTCCTATAATATACTGGAAATCAAATTGATTGAAATTAATGTGAGGTTGTTTTCATCTATATTACCAATTTATGAGGACAAATTTACACTTATTTATTAAGCAGTTTTCAATGTTTATTCTAGACAATCCTGAGTACTATGTTATTACCAATGAAAGCAAGACATGGTAGAAATATCTGTGTACTAATCTATAGTATCCTCTGCTTCTGCTGCAAGTGTTGTCTTCCAACACTTGGAAAAGTCATCACAAACTTCTTTGTAGCACTTAGAAATCCTGATTTGCCCACCCAATCCAGTCACTCAAAATTTCTTCACTGGTGTGTGCCACTTTGCATAACATATTAATAGAGCTCTTTTTGTATTTTTCTTTGATTAGTTCTGATGATTTTTTATTACATTAAATATTTTGTGTGCAGTTATTATTAAGCAATAAATTAATAAAAACATAGAATTTTAGAATTAAAAGACTTATCAACTACCCAGGATAAACTTTTAAAGTAATTGACATACTAAGTCAATATAAAAATTTCATATACACAAATATACCTAGGTATGTTGAATAATAAAACAAATCTCTTAAATATGCAATAATAAAATAAAAAAATCCTTAGACTTCCCCAAAGAAGAAGGGATTTAAATGTACAGCAATAGTTAATCTTCAACTGGGGTTTGGCTTGGTAGTGGAGGATTGCTTTTGGTTACTTAAGGATTGAGTTTTAATGAAAGGACAGATGCTAAAGCCTTGGTTGTGAGGGAATTTAATGTAAAAGGTGAGAGCAGTGTAAGATGCTATGCCCCTCAAAGGGCTGTCTTTCCAAAGATGATCGTAGAAAAGACCCATCCAATGTCATGCACAAAGGAATAAAATGCTTTCTGGGATCTGTCTTTCAATTGTGGAGAAAATCATTATTTCCCCTGATACGCAGATGGAAGCTAAGTCTTCAACTAACTCATTTTGATATTCAAATTAATGCTATAGTATATCTATGAATAATGAATTCTTTCCCATGGTGGCACAAGTTTTCAGAGTATTCTATGAGTTTGGTATAAAAATAATACAGTATGATAACTTGAATACCATGGAGGCCTGAGGCCCACAGGAGTAGACACACTAGAGTGAACCCGGGGTCCACAGAAGCATATAGGCAAAAGGGTGAGTGAGAGTGGGAGGGAGTGGTAAAGGAAAGAGAAAGGAGGGAAGGGGGAGGGAAGAAAGCTGGGGTGAATAGTCAATGTCTTTGCAAAAGTAGAAAAAAATACACCATGAACAAAGTATAGATCACAAAAGAAAAGCACAATTAGAGCCACAGTAACCTGAAGAAGGAGAATGATAGTCCAATAGAAAACGTGAAAGAGATTTGTTTATTATAACTGAGATTGACTGCTAAAAGTATTTATAATAGGAGAGAATTTAAATTAATATTGACAGATGAAAACAAGCTATTAAATATTATCAAAGAGAAAAATAGCAAATGGAACCATATATATTATGAAGTTATACTGAATAAATCATATTAATAAAAGAGAAATGTTATGAAAGTGATTAAAATTATAATTGAAGAGAAAAAAATTTTGTGAGGTATTCACCTAAAATTTATGAAACCCATCATATAAGCTACTTGTAATTATATAATTAGACAAGTAAGAACAAAGGCATGTTCTTTGTTCAAACATTCAACATCTTTAAAATTGGAATTACTATTTAAATATGACATCTCATCTCAGTTACAACATAAATCTGACAGCACACAGATTTTTTTCATATAATTCAACTATGAGTGCTCAAAGATTGATAACAGTACTTTTTAGTTTTATTGATTTTTAAAAGCAGTGTTTTAAAATGTCAATTGCTTTCAAATAAACAGTTTTATTGAATTTACATAAAGTTAAATGCTTAAAATAATGAATCACAAGTATATGGAATGAACATTCAATAAATGTAAGGCTATAAATGCAAAGTAATATGATGGATTAAATAATAATGTTAAAACCATTTTATATGAAAAAGAGCAAAAACTCTAGGATAATCATATAATAGTAATGCATCATGAAAAATACTTCTGAGGAAAAAAATGAGAGATTATGAAGGACAATTTTTGTAAGACAATAGAAGCATAGATTCCCTCACACAATGCAAAAAACATACATAAACCACAGAAAAATTGACTTAAAATTAAATTAATTAGGGGCTGGAAAGGTGGCTCAGGGGTTAAGCCTCTGCCTTGCAGGCGGATGGTCCTGAGGTTGGATCCTAGACCCCATGTATAGACGCCAGGAGGAAGCGCACGTGCAGGGGTGGGGGGGGGACCTGCATTTCTGGTCCTGCTAGGGCGGAGCCTGTGAATCCCCGAAAAGAGTAAACAAGGAGGAGGTGGAGGCAGTCCATGGTGGTTCCCGAATTCGCCCGTGGTTCTATACACACACATACACACATATACACACACACGCACGCACATGCAGACACACACACACGTGCACATACACACAACTGAATAAATAAATTTAATTAAAAATAAAAATCTGTACTTCAAAGAATCACAATTAGTTATGGAGACAAACAGATATACCACTAATTGGGGTAAATTATTTGAAACCATGTAATTCATTCATGTATATATATTCAGAAATAAAAGCAAATCAAAAAGTTAATAGAAGACATAAGAAATACAATCAAATGAATAACAAAAAAAAGTTTCTGAGAAGAAGCTCATTCTGTAAACATTTGGGACTGTGAGCGTTAAACTCAAAATATCTTTGGCCAGTTAATAATTCACTGTGGAAGGGGCAAAACCACGTGAAAAAACACCACACCTTCATGAGGGACTATTGAGATTTAATGCTAACTGTGGATAGTGTACATCCTCAGTAGTATATGACTAAAATATCATTCATAATGCAGATGCAGGTGAACTGGGAGAGAATAGATAGAACACACACACTCAAGAATACATAAAAGGGGGAGAAGACTGATTATGAAGAAGATATTCAAAGACCAAGAAAGGGGAATGGGATTGGGTAATATGGCATGAAAGTGGATCCAATTCATTTTATTCATGTAAGAAACTGTCAAAGAATATACAATATGAGATATCCTAAATCTATTTTGAGAAATGTTATAAACAATTAGATCTCATATGAGCCAAAAATGTCACATATATGAAGATTTACATCTAGTAGGTATAAGCCAACAATACACTGTGAAAGGTAATCAGAAAGAACACAGTAAACAGAAAGTAACACTCACACACACACATACACACACACACAGATACACATATACGCACAAATATAACCTCCTGAGACATACATGCCATGTGGATACTGCTAAAGTTCATTGACCTGTTTATGAACATATACTTGGGGATCACAATCACATAAGAGATAGTATGGGTTTATGTGCTCATCACCTCATGACAGAGAAGCTGAGATAATTAAATCCACTTATTGATAACAAGCAAGAGAACGTTAACATTGTGCACCATATAAAGCAGTGATTGTAATCACATCAGAGAGAGTACACAGTATGCGTCCTCTTTGTACGACAGTGGATGAAGGAAGAAAAGCACAGTGCTAGTTGGTGATCAGACATGGATGTGGTGGGGAGATAGCACTGTACTGGTATTTTAAGAAAGCAGAATTGCTTTTATTAAAAAAGACACAAAGATAAAGCAAGAACACCTTCTATGCACCACTATTCTTATAATATTATCTATCACAGTTCTTGGAATTGAATAATTTCTTGTGCCTTCTTATTGTAAATAGTTAATTCTTTTTATAATAGAACATGACCTAAGGAAAACTTAATTTTTTATTTTTTATAATTTTAGTTCTATTTTTGACAAATGAAGGGCTATCAGGCAGGGGGGCATAAGGGAGAGTTTTTTTTTTTAAGTGAGTTTTTTTTTAAACTTTTTTTTAATTATTATTATTTCCACTCATACAAACTTAACAGGTACACCAGTCCCCTCCCTCCCTCCACCTCCCCCTCACCACCTGCTCCTCACTCCCTCCCCGTTTCCTCCCCATCCCCCAGTGCCCCCCCAATCCCCGGAGCATCCTTTAATGTGCATGCCAAACTCTCCTCTGGGTCCTCCTCTCTCATGAGGTGCAAGGATCTAGGGGCATTTCCCAGAACCCTTTCTTATGTTCCCCTTAAGCTTAGGAACACTACTGTGACTGTCAGTCCCTAGCTTCCAAGGATCCTAGCGCCTTTAGTCCATGATAGACTTTGTGGGGTCAATAATGTGTTGGACATAGGGCAGGTCATGCAAAGTCCTATTATGATTGCTTCAGCCCTAACTTGTGTGAAGTATCTTGCATATCATTACTCCTCCCATCCTTGTGCTCTTACAATCTTACCACCCCCTCTTCCACAAATAGAGTTCTATGAGTCTATAGTAACCACAGATGGGAAGAACCAAAGAACCTTTTCCTCTCAAAAATGTCAAATCTTTGGCAGCTTCTATCCAAAGGCTCTATTTTAATGATTCCTAAGAAGCCTGACTCTAGCAAAGCACTATACAAATGCACATTTCAGTAGTCTTTTTATTTACATTATTTCAATGCATTTATTTATTATCTTTGTATATTTATTAATTATCTCATATACATTTGTTTCTTTGAGAAAAGAAAAAAAAACCAAGAGGGAGCACAACAGAGCACACGCATGCATGCCGTGTAGCATGAGAGGAGGTCAGAGGACAGCTTTTGGAAGTCAGTTCTTTCCTTCTACCATGTGGGCTTCTGGGGAATCAGTCAGGTATCCAAGTTTGCAAGCACGTGTATTATCCACTGACCTAACTGAATGGCCCAGTAGACTTTTTTAAATGAAAAAATGAAACATAACAAGTTAATTAAAATGTTTTATTTTATCGGGTATTTAAAAATGTAATCAACTCAATACATGATGTTTTTTACTGCTTTTTTTTGAGGCATGATTTTGAGTGTTCTAGGACTTATGAATTCTCCCTCCTCAGTCTCCCAAGTAACAGGACTATAGGAATGTGTCAGCATGCCCAGTTATGAAATAATCATTAATGAAATATTTTGCATTCATTCTCTCTTATTCTGAATTTACCCAATCAATTTTGTGTCTCCCATTTGTGAAATGTAACAGTTAGGCTAGCTACATTCAAGGGACTGCAATGCCACCTGGGGCAAGTGGCTTCCATACAGGAAGAGGACATAAGCTTATAACAGTACATAGGAGAAGATCCCTCAGTCTTCCTAGTCAGGCACAGTGGAAAGGTGGAAATCTGACCTCAGTTCCTACAGTGGAGGCTAGTATGTGTGTTCCTAGCATTATAAATGAACCCTGAAGAAGTCAAAGGGTTTAAGTCAAAGGAGACTTTTCCAGACAAACACCATATCACCCAGCTACATCTTCAGCCCGTGATGTTTCTCCTCTGAAGCACCAATAGCCACATGCAGTCCACAGAAAAGAAGCATTGCTTTGCACAAAAGAGAAGGACTGTCCAGGAAGACTTTTCGAATGTGGAATTTTGTCCTGGTAAAAACTCAAGATCCTTAGCTAATTCCTCTTTATCTATCTGTCTATCTATCTATCTATCTATCTATCTATCTATCTATCTATCTACCTACCTACCTATCTATGTGTATGTGTCTGTGTGTATCAGATGATACTTTGCATCCCTATGGAGCCCCAAAGGTGACTTCAGGAATCACCAGGACACCTATTTGCTTTGCTCTGGGATCCCCCAGACTCTTGTCTTTCAGGACCGGAAGTGTAGGTCGCTGCCATTTTCAGCTGGGGATCTAGGATCCAAACACAGGTCCTTCTGCTTGCAAGTGAGATATTTGATCCCTGAGCTATTTTGCCATAGTCCCCCTAATATTTTAATTTCTTCTTGTTCCTGTTCCCAAAATAGGCCTAGAGAGGAGAAGGGTGGATAAATACAGAGCATAGGGGAAGCTGTGCTCACACCCTGATTTGCCAGGCCCTCTGAGACTGATACAGGCTGATATGGGAGGACAATTTATACATGTAAGTTTAAGTTCTGATTGTCAATTGGGCAGATACTCTTGATCATTACTCTGGACTAGAATTCTAATGCAAAAATAAACTAACGCTTACTTATTAAGTAAGCAGGCAAATTAACCAAAGTGGCTAGTTTCTCCAATGTTACATGCATTCTCTATGGAATGCTGTGAATGGCTGTTTAAATAAAGAAAACTCATTTCCACAACTGCTGACATGCGTTTCAGGATTTTTGTTTGACTGCTGCCAATTTGAATCCCTAGACTGGAATAAGTGCCTAGCCATCTGTTCTGATGTAGCTGTTTGACAGTCCCTGGCTCTCTAAAGCAATGGTCTCTGCTACCCTCAGTGCTCATGATAAGCTTCCCTTTGTAGCCTCCTTGTGAATAAAGTAAGACTAATGTGTATCACAAATATAATTAGGGTAAGAGCTTGGTAGAAATTCCATGCACTAACTCTGAGCTTTCAAAACAGCAGTTGTTTGTGTTTGAATGTTTTATGCAATTTCTAATAATATTCCTATTCTTTAATAGGTGATTTTTTACATGGAAATAATGGCATATTGATAATGTTTAAATAGTGGGAAAAATAAGAGAGGGAAATTATGATCTATTGAGTTAAGTTTTCATTGAATTTGATTAAACCAAATAGTACGGTTTATACTGCTTTATGACTATCTTTTCCACATAAGAGGTTGAGTTGGCATGTATTCGAGGAACACATATTGAAGTCAGGAGAAGAATGTAGTGCATCGTGAAAAACTAGATTTTACTGTTATATATAGTAACCTCAACATTGCCATAGATTGTTTTAGTAAAAGGCTATTTTATTGGATCTAAATAACGGTAAGTTTAGGCAAATATGAAAGACACAATAACATTCAAGTAGTCAATTCTGTCATTGGTATGCATTATATGTCTGACAGGATACACAAGAACAAAAACTGAGTTTCTTGAGTATGCTAAGATTGGGGCTGGTAAGATGGTTCAGTAGCTATGGTACCTGCTCACAAACCTGGTGATCTAAGTTCAATGTCCAGAAACTGGAAAAAGAGAAGTGACTTCTGGTTATCCACGGACCTTCACCCATATGCCATGACATACATGTGTTCTATCCTTTACTCTCAAACATATAGAAATATTCAAAAATATGCCAAGATTCAAATAGTCTATAAAACATAAACTATAAAAGTTATGCAAATGCAAAGTATCTGTAAGCACAAGAAAATTGATGCTTTCAAAAGCGTTGGTTAATCTTCTGACATGGTATATTCAATATGCAGTAGGAGATTCTAACAGACAATTGAGGGTAAAAGCACCATGATTCAAGGGTGTATAATTACGTTAATAAGAAAGTTGTAGCAGCCTTACAGAAAATGTAGGATTGGGTCAGATAAATACACTTTGATTTTAGAGATAATTGCTGCTTCCATGGTTTGGAAACCCACATGTTCTGACAGAAGCTGAGGGTCTTGGTAACGCCAGGAATTTTGTGGTCTTCAGAAGCTTGGGTTGTATAAGCCAAGAAGTTCACTGAGTTGGAAAATAACATGGTGGCAAGAAGAAATACACAAGTTTCAAAGCATGTATCAGTCCAAACACTCATTTACATCTCAAGATGGGATCACCCCAGCCCCAGAAGTGGGACGAGGCAATGTCTGGCGTTCAATGTAGTTATTAACCAATGAAAGTTCTTGGTAAAGGGAAGATAACAGTAAAATCTTATGACACACACTGAGAAGCCCTACCTGATAAGACGGTGAGAAGGGATCATAGTGCTTCTGCACAGATATTTTGGAGACAGGTTAAAAAATGATGCCAAGAACACAAGAGATAGGATACAGAGAAATAATGGGAAAATGATAATCCAAAGTCCATATGCCAAAAGCAAACTCAAGAGCCACAACACAATAGGAGATCTTACCTTTGGTGTCCTAGGCAAAAATTCTGTTTCTTTTTTTTCCAAATGAGCACTAACTGTGGTTGAAGAGCAATGTCTCCTGGTCTGAAGTTGAACCTTGTACTAGGACACAGTGCTTGGTATATTATGGTTGTGAGAGTAAAATAAATGAGTACAAGTGCAATCAGAAATAAGCAAACTGCTTATCTGTGGTCCACGTCCTCATCTCAGCTTCAAGAGATGCAGCTGTGTTGAATCAGAAAGTGCAGATCACGATTGATTGCGCTTTACTCTAGAAGATCTTTTGCAGACTGCATAGATTCTCTAGAAGTACCTGCGAATATTTGCATCAACAGGCCTGGGTCCCAGGTAATACAGCTTCAGCCTTATGGATCAGTATATATATGCTGATCTATATCCTAAGGTTACTGAAGGCAGGAGTTCCCACAGGTAGGCCAGCAATCTGATTTTGTGACGCTTTCCAGGTGAGGTGGGTGGGTGCTGAAGCTGAGAGGCGCTACCGTAGGAAAATAGACTTTAGTGGTAGATAAGAGCAGACATCATGATTGAAGGTAAAAAACACTTTTAGCCCTATAATAGTGGGAAGTAGAGGTTGCAAGATTCTGTATCATAGATTTATTACATTGTAAGGCAGTTATGAAAACGGCTCTGGAATCATGTGTTTAGCTTCTAAGAGTCAAATGTGCCCAGCTGCAGAGAGATTTGAATGTTGTAAAGAGATATGAACGTTTGCTTTCAGAAATCCCAAGTTTGCATGTACAATGTTAGGCTGTTCATTCGTTAATATAAAAATTTCTGATGAGAACTGTTCACAATGTTACACTTAATAAATTACACAGAAGTATTTCTGAATAAATAAAAAAGGAAATATATTCTGTGAACCACAATGTACTAAGCACACAAGCCCCATCTAGTGGTGTAACACAAGTTCAGAAAAGGTTTCTGGAGAGGCAAACACCTAGTTAAAGAACCAGAGACAAAGAAGTATGAGCACACTAGTGCTTAAATATTTGTTCTACAGTGGCGAGATCTCATGCAATGTCATTGGGATCTCCTATCCATTCTTCAACCCACTTCTATATTTCAACATACTGTAGAAAAAGAAATATACAAAAGATTTATTAAGTTCTCAGATATGCATCATACTATAGTTAGATTATTTTACACACTTGTAGCTGCAATATCTGGGATAGTCATAAATGTAGATAAATAAAGAAAGTTGTTGTTATGAGTAGAAGTTCCAGTAGACACAGAGATATAAAGAATACATATAGGAAAAGGTGATTATCCATTTCACCATTCCAATGTAATATCTGTTTCCAGAGTACTTCCAGAAAATACAAGCTCTAAGATAAACTTTGCTCAAAATTGTGTGGTGTGTTTATTTTTTACTGCTATGTGTTTAATTCTGTTGTGGAATTTTTTCACCATTTGATACTTCTAAGTGTTTTGTCTTTTGCATAACATGTTAAGCTCTTTGAGGAACAGAGGCAATTCAGTGCTAATCTATTTTTTTCTACTACACTATTCTGTAAAATGAACTATAATTCCTAGTTAAATTTCTTCATGAATATTTAATACATGAATTTATTGAATATTTTCTTTTTTACTAATGTATATACATTATAGCTTCATGAGTATTTAATTTATGAAAGAAGTGATACATGAATTTCTCATACATATAGATAGATAAATGGATAGATAGATAGACAGATATCATGCACAGAGACAGAAATCCATATTACTTCCATATCTGTTGAGAGATATCATACGATAGTCTTCTTCATTCTATAAGTATTTCTTGACTCATTATATAATGAAAATAGCTATTTGTTCCATTAAGGCTCTTAGTAAGAGGAGATGAATGCATAAAAATTTAGGTTGAGACCCAGAGGAAAGTTTGATATACTCATTAAAGGATGCTTCAGAGAAGGGGAAGGAGGCACTGGGGGAAAGGGAGGGAGGGGGGAAAGGTAGGGACAAAGCAGGGAGAGAACAGGGAGGTCCAGGGAGGGGTGGAGGGAGGGAGGGGACAGGGGTTCCTATTATATTTGTATGAGCAGAAAAATAATAAAATAAAATAAAATAAATTTAGGTTGAACTAGAGACTTACTGTCAAGCAAGTGACAATGAATTTTTGTTCTTTGTATTTTGATAGAAGGATGACTCTGTAGGAACCTACAAGGAAGATTTCATTAAGTTGACTCCTAAAAGTACCAGTAAAATTTTAATGACAAGCTATGATGAGAGGAATGCCATTAAGAAGACATTAAAGAGAGGGATGGTGGAGGCTCTGGCCAGAGCCTTGTGTCTACAGTGCGCTCAGGGCACAGCATGCAGGAAGAGAATACTATGGCACTAATATGACCAAGAATTTAAATGGATCTGAACAGTTCTGCTACAATACAACACAAACATCAACTCAACACATGAAATCAGAAAATGCATTGTGCTAAAAACAGTCAGACTCGCAAACTCAATGACTCTAGTGAGGATAGCAGGCCTTCATCTCTAATATATGGAGAACATCCCTACTCTGATGAATGTTAGATGTTAACTTAAATAGAAGTCTAACTATATTCATAGTTGGAAGACCATAGTACATAGATAATGAAGAATTTTCTGTCATCTTACTTTTATCTATTGACCACATCTACAGCCAAGGACTAATTCTGAACAATAAGTCATAGTTACAGTACAGACACATTACAGAAAATTAAAATAAATATTACTGTTTATAGCATCATTATATTTCTGATGTTGCTAGCAGGTATATTCAATTTAAATTGATTTCTGTTTCTATTACTATTTCTTTGAAAAATGTGGAGAAGGCACATAATCGGTTTTTAGTTGACTTAGGATTGTTTAATAGCAATGTGAACTGTTAGGAATGGGAAAATTAGTTCAGATATCAGGTTGCACATTCTAGGTTTAATAGAAATAAAATAATAGCCAGTGATTCCTGTCAAACAACACATAGGGAAGAATCTCTTTTGAGTAATGAGACAAACCATCTTTTTATAAAAGGATCTTTTCTCTCAGAAAATAATTTCAAGGTGACATGTCAATTAAATGAAAGGAACATTGAATGAATAAGGTAACATAAAATTTATTATGACTATAAAACATTAAAATTTCAAATATGCTGAAATGTCCTCCCCCTTAATTTTACTATCTTATTTCACCCACCCCCCGATCTTTTCCAAATTGATTTTATTTTTCAAATCTCTCAAACCAAGTATCATCTAAGAGTAAATTAAAGGGCTATGTTCTGCTTGATATGACATGATATGGTTTCACAAATCCCTTTTAGCATTTGTTTTGGAGCTCTTAACCTAATTGTCCTAACATAGTTATGTCATTTATGTCCTATTTCAGAACCATCTTCTCCCAAGACTTTAGGGTAATAATACATGTCAACTCAATGCACACATGGAAATTGTGTCCTTCCCAATTCCACCCCAGCTGTATAAATTACAAATTTCCTTGTCATCCATACGTGCATTTATCCATCTACCACTCCAGTCATTCATTCATCTACTGATGTAGGCAGTCTTAAATCCATTTAAGTATTTTTTTATAGCATGTTCTTCAGATATTTCAATCATATGCTTTAACTAGATAGAAGTAAAGAGATTTATAAAACTAGGAACTGGGGTAGAGAGATGCCTCAGTGGTTAATCCTCTGCCACATAAGCAGAAGGTCCTGAGTTCAAATTCTGGATCCCACATGAAAATATTAGGTGAAAATGGCAGCAGCCTGTGTTTCTTGTCCTGGAAGATGGAGACTGGGAAACTCCACAGCAAAGTAAGTAGGAGGTTAGAGATAATCCAGGCTGATTCCGGAAGTCACCTTTGGGCCTTCACAGGCACATATATGCCCTCTGATACACATAAACACACACGGGAGAGAGAGGAGAGAGGGGGGGGGGC
The DNA here is from genome assembly GCA_023101885.1 of Typhlomys cinereus. NCBI lineage: Eukaryota > Metazoa > Chordata > Mammalia > Rodentia > Platacanthomyidae > Typhlomys > Typhlomys cinereus. The sequence goes on from JALPQD010000170.1 coordinate 2,724,857, forward strand.
AGGGAGGGAGGGAGGGAGGGAGGGAGAGAACTAGGAGCCAGAGCAAGTGAATCCTGTAGTAAGGAGAAGTTTTGGGAACAGATAGGAGTAGAGATTGTGTCAATATGGTACAGTCATTGAAAGAGAAAAGGTTTGGAGTGATAGAAGTGTACAGTTATAGGTGTGATGAATGCTTTAAAGGAAATGTTTGGGTTGGGTACATAGCGATCTTAATTTATCATTTATTAAATAAGTATCAAAATTTATGTAGTGGAAATATACACAGAAAAGCTGACAGGACGAAGAAGGAATCCCACATGGTACCCAAATAAGAGGATGAGCCTATCTCAAGAGGGTGAAGATTGACTTGTCAATTCTTAGGAGTGAATAAGTAAATCAGAGGAGTGACTAGTAGTAGATGGAGATTTGGCTATTTCACTGCAAGTAAGAAAGGGGGAAACGGATTGAGGAAGAGGAACTGCCTAAAATAGTAATCCCAGAAGAGCTGGAGAGGTAGCTCAGGGGTTAAACCTCTGCCTTGCAGGCGGAAGGTTCTGAGTTCGGATCCTAGACCGCACATATAGAGCCTGGCGGAAGCGGGGGTGGCCTGCGTTTCCGGTCCTGGTAGGGTGGAGCCTGTGAATCCTGGGGCAGAGTAAACAAGTAGGAGGTGGAGGCGGTCCATGGGGGTTCCCGTATTCGCCCGTCGTTCTACACATACATACACACATGCATACACACACAAATGAAAAAAAAATTAAAAAAAAAGTAATCCCAGAGCCAGCTTTTTCCAGGAAGTCTGGCTTCCTCAAGAGCAATTTAAGACAAAGGAACAGAATTTGGGATTAGAAAGGTAGAATTCCCACGCATGTGAGCAGAGTGCATTTACTGACACTTTTTTAAGTCAAAGAAGCTTAATGCATTTGACATGCTTTTAAAAGGGCAAAAAATATTACAGGGAGAATCTGAGAATGTAGAAAATATGGAAATAATTTATTAGTAAAATCTCTCAGAAGCAACTGGACACAGAAATAGTCCTAAGCAAGGCACATCTACTGCGAAACAAAGCAGAAGCAGAGAAGAATGAGTGGAAGTGAAGGCAGATGCGAACATCATTGAACAAAACTGAAGAGGTTTTGGTCTGACAACAGTCCTAGTAAAAGATTCTGGAAGAAAAAAATATGCATGTGGTAGTCTGTACATAGTATATTCAAGGGCAACTCACTGGGGATCAGGTAGTATTAAAAATGATCCTAATGTAACATATCTCTAAAAATTAGACAATGTGACTTAAATATTCCATGTACATTATAGCTAAGAAGTTTATACTGTATTTTATATTGTATATTTATAACAGGAGAAATAGTAGCATAAACTTTTATCTCTCCTGTTACTACAAACAAACCTCATTTCTTCTTCTATGATTTCTATGGAAAAATAGTTCATCAACAAATATTGTTGGGTTCGATTTTGGTAAACAGTTGCCTCTGATACAAATTATGAGCATGTGTGTTTGTGTGAGAGTAGGAAGTTAAATATCATACATTGCTTGAAACAAAACAATTAGAAAAGAAATCATGATACTAGTCTCAAATTATTAATCAGGTCCAACATTTAAATTACTTTTAGGCATGGATTTTGAAATGTAGTAGAACTTCAAAACAAAAGACTTTTATACTTTCAAATGCAAATGTTTAAATAAAAATGTTATGGAAATTTCATCTATTAGAAAAAATTGTTAAAATTTAAATTTCTCCATATATTTTGCAAAGTAACAAATTAAAAATTCTATTAACTGCCTATCTTCACTTCTAAAACATGCTATTACAGGTGGAAATATATTTGTAATATGCCCATGATGTTCTTTCCATTATAAGATCCTTCACTGATGACTCTGATATGAGTATAACATGTACTAATGAAATATATTTTAAGTAATATTCTTAAATTTTATTTATTTCGTGTGTGTGAGAGAGAAAGAGAGAGAGAGAGAGAGAGGGCACTGTGTGTCCCTGTGGAGGATCAAGGGTGACTTTGGAAATTATCCTCAATTGCTTCTACTTCCTACTTGCTTTGCTCTGGTATTTCCCAGACTCCACCCACCAGGACCAGAAGTATGGGCCACCACCATTTCTGTTTTTTTTTTTAATATAGGACCTGGGATCCAAATTCAGGATCTTTTGCTTACAAGACAGAATCTTAACCCCTGAGCCATCTCTCCTGCCCTTAAGTAATATTTAAAGAATGCTTTCAAATAAGAAGAAATAGTTTCAATGAAATTTGTGAATAAATGTGATGAACAGAAGACACTTTAATAAAATATTCCATAGACTAGGGTGAAGCTCAATGCTAGGGTGCTTGCTTAACATACACAATGTTCTAGATTCAAATCCTCAGCAGTGAAAACAAACAAAAGAAACAAAATGTGTCCTATGAAGCTTTTGATTTTCCCACCAAGAATGGTTACATATTTTAAAATTATGCAATAAATTGGTGCTTATAATTTATAATTACTTGATGAATTTTATGTTTACAAGGCAAAATCTCCTGGGAAAGTGCAGATACAACTGGATTGTACAATTTACATTTCTTCTGACTTTTTTACAAAGTTTACAAAAAGAAAGCTAATAATAAATAAACAGTAAGTCATTCAAAGTTCACTCCAAATGCAAAATTTCCCAGCATCCAAAATTTAGCCTCAAGGTGCCAGTGTTTCATTTGAATGCTTTTGCTGTTCTTTAACAGTTTATCCTAAAAATTGTGCTTGAAATTATATTTGAAGTAAGACAAAACGAAAGATTATCAACCTCAAAGATTGAGCAGTGGGCTCCTTGCAAATAGGTTAAAGACGCTTAAGGCGAGGGTTCGGATGCCCTACCAGACAGCTACTTTTATAACCACAACCAAGTAGAAAGACTCCTTCCTCTAGAAATAATCTCTAGTGCAACTAATAGTTCTATCAAGACTGACCACAGGAGGAGGGATGGAAAGGGTGACAACTTTGAGAGACAAATCATCAAATAGCCTTGACTTTGCCAAGGGGTAGTTTGTGATGGAATTCCTAAATGACCTAGAGTCACCTAAGACTGGGACCTTCCAATCATAGCCATGTCACTTTTCATCCTACATGATGAAACTCTTGATGAGGTGACAACTCTTACCTTCTTCATATTTCTTGATTCTAAGTTTATATGAAAACTGCAGCCAACTAAAATAAGTAGAATTCAGTTGAGCTCAAAAAGCAATTTAAAATGAGAGTTGACCTTTTCTGTAAGGCTCAGAGTTCTGGCCATCTGCTTGGTTCTCATGACAGCAGAACATGATCTGGATGCTTTTGTGTCTGGAGACAGTGCGGTGTGTAGCAATGGCAGACTGTCTCCCCTCTTGCCTAGTCTTTTACTCACCTTTCTCTTCCCTATAATCTAACTCTCTCTGTCTGAATCTTTAAAATCATCTTTTCTTTTTAGTCGTTTTTCTGTCAAATACTTTGCTTCTTTCAAAACTTTACTCAAAGGTGAAAACAGAATGCATTATTTCTGCCGTATCAATTCTACATATTGTTACACTTGTTTTTCCCTCATATCTTTCTTAGAGCTTTCATAGCTTCCAGAACTTTTACATATTTCATTGGATGAAACTGTGGCATCTGAATTTTTATGTCACTTGTTCCTTGGTGCCTTTCATTTCCAACATTAAAATCCATTGACAAGGTGGTCAAGTTGTCACGATATTTATTCTCCTCTCTTTGCTTCATTGTCTAACGATGAATGTTTAAGTAATGCAATATTGATCATGAAATACAGCTTGCTATAGTCTATTGGATTGCAGTATAGGTGTTGAAACTCCTCAATGCTACATCTACAATTAATTTGTCACTCTTTGATAGAAAAATCAATATCACAGGACCTTAGATATGAGACGTTTTCATTTTAAAATAAACCATACAATCACTGAGTAAGAAAATGCTGAATGCTTTATCCTTCACACCTTCAATCCCAGCACTGGAGTGTCAGAAACAGAACTGTGAATTCAAGGCCAGCCAAGGATATATGCCAAGATCCTGATTAAAGAAACCAAACAAAACAATAAACTCTGAATGTAAAACTTTCCTCCTCAAACATTCCTTCATTCTTTTACTCATCAGAAGAGGAAAAAAATGCTCAGGTATGTATATGTGGCTGGTGCTGGTATGGTGTGGTGTGTGTGTGTGTGTGTGTGTGTTTATACATATGTGCTTGCATACATGTGTAATAGTGCCTGATTTTTGGATGCAGAGAGGAGTGATGTTCCTAATCAAACCTAAATAATTTTTTTCCTAATGGGACACAGTAAAAAAAATGTGGGGATCACTGTCCTGTTACTAGAGACTTTTCAAGGTGGCTTTGGTTTGCTACTTCTTACACTATGTCATTGACACCCATGGGTCAGCCATCCCTCCACCGAGTATGGCCCCCTCAGGACTAATCTGTCCTCTCTGGAAATGAATCCATAGGTTTCTGCACCTAGTGCCAAGCAAAATATCTGGAACTACCACACTTATCATGCCACATCACAGTTCTTTCTGGGGGGTTATATCCCTTGATACATAAAATTAATAACCTAACTTTGGCAACAGAAATTTCTCTGGAAATCAAGAAGCTTCAAATCAAAGAAGTGCCTCAAGAAAAATCAATTATGCCAGAGGTCTTTTTCATATAACTGCTATTTTAACAATACAATCTACTTGGAAACAAAATATTTGGGACATAACCTGGAATTGGTGAGCTTCTTTGTATTTTTCAGGCTTAGCAAATGAGACTAGAATCTTGTTTCCATTAGTACATTAGGAATAGAACCACTATTAGAGACAATATAACTTTATATGTAGTCCTACTGCACGTGAAATTCTTTAGGACAATTTATCACATCATTGAAAGGTAACAATAATGATTCTCCTGAAAGGTCAATCCAATGGCTTCTTTGTTGTGCATGAAACATGTAAGTAAAGGACCTTTGACATTAAAACTGCCTCTTAAAACGTTTAAAGTAATTCTTAAATATAACTATTCCAAAACCACTACTTCTTTCAATTTGATGATTTTCAACTTTAGGAACATGCCAAATAATTATACAAAGTTTAGAATATAATATAGAGCTTCTGATTCTCCACTTGCAAAAGCTTTTTCTAACACTATTTTATTTTTCCTGTTCCTTGGCTGGAAACCTTCCTCTTTAATATGGCAAAATGTGCAAGTCATTACGAAGCACCTACTTTCTCTGTGTCAAGTAGGGACTATAATATTGCTTATTTCATAGTTTCATTGAAATTGGGTAGATTATATGTGGATATACTAAGAACAAGGCTAGATACTATATTTCAATATTATACACTTAATTATATAATATTTATTTATTATATATTATATATAACATTGCATGTAATATTATATATACATATATATGTGTATATATATAATATCAGTTTGCCCTTAAGATAACTTAAAATATCAGGTTTCATATTTTTTATTTGATATTTGATGATCAACAAAGGCTTTAAAATAGGAAATTCTTACTTTCTGACTCTGACCATATTTCCTGAATTTGGATAAGCTTTATTGAACAAAATCAGTAATCTAATTCATTGATGAAAGGCTATCTTCAAAACTACTAAGTTATCCATAAGAAGAATTAACTCAATGGATTGTATGATCATTTTTTAATCACTTTGTGGAAGAAATGAAATACTCAGTGAAATTTTTATTACTTTTTATTATCTGTGTCACAAAATTAACAATTTTATTTATCACATTTGAGTTTTATTATTCAATTTGTATTTTAGTTTAGCTTTATTAAATACAACTTCCTTCATATAATGCATATATTCATACATTAATAAACATTTTGTCAAGATCTTAGCTTGTCTACTATGTTTTATTTCATGGAAATAATGATTTCCAAGACATGGAGATAATTTTCAGAAATTCTTAGTCTGAGAAGAAATAAATAGTCAGAAAAAATACATCAAAAATTTTCATTAATTAGTGTGATTTCATTCCTTTGTGGGTTGCGTGATACATTTACTCAAGAAAAGTATGATTCCATGGAATGCAATTGTAACACAGAAGCATTATTAACATCTACAGTAAAAAGTGATAAGATAGTGTTGTATTTATATTCTTAATGCAACATCCCCAAAACAGTGTCATGTCACATTAATCTGGGAAATTATACATTTACATTCACAGCTTTCCATCTCAGTTTTACAATTAGCATATAATTATTATATTTCACTTATTAATTACCACTAGAAATAACATACAAAACTAATGAAAAAGATCCAGTCAGGTCTTTACTTGGTGGACATATGAAAGCAATTTATAAGATACATCAATACTCAGTTTTTCAAAAGGTACATTTACCAAATTTGTATTTTAATTTAACTTTTGGATATAAGCATATTGATGTAACATTTTTCTGGATGATAATTTTGGCTAAAATTATTTTCAATATTTTAATTCATTAGAAGTCATTGTCACCAGTGTTAATTAGATATGACTCGGAGTCATGTGCATTATACTGATATTCATTCATGCAATTCAGAATGCATTCATTAAATGTTTCATGTTTAGAGCACTTTGGTAAGTACTAAGAGGCAGTTGTTATAAGCTTTATTGGAAATAATGATTATTTACTATGCTTGTTAAAGAAGAGCTTTTGTTGAATCAGCATTTTGGAGTACAATTCTACAAAATGCACTTTAAATTAACACAGAACATTCTTCAATTGTGCATTCCACAATTAATAGCTGTATCTACAAATTTTAAGAGACTGGCTATTTTGCCTTGAAAATACTGCCATTTAGTAGGGTTATGACTATTCCTAGGCAAAACTGTACTCTTGACTCAGTCATAGAAAGTACTAAAAGTCTGGATTTTCAGTGTCATGATGAAGCAATACTTTAGAAACATATGTCTGATAAATGCATAGGGTTTTTTTTTTTCTTGGTAGAGTTTATTAGAGGAGAGAAAGGTTGGAATTCATAGACTCCAGATGTGGAGTGCCATGAGGGGCTAGGACGTCCTGGAGAATTCATGGTGCCTAGGCATGGAATCCATGAGGAGCAAGGAACAAGAAATGGGCTCATGGCACTAGAGTGCCATGAGGGGCTAGGGTGCCTCCGTGTGAAGCAGGCATAGAACAGAACTCACGGCACTAGAGTGTGATGAGGGGCTAGGGTGTCTCCATGAGAAGCAGGCAGCAAGAAAAGAACTCATGGCACCTTGAGTACCATGAGGGGCTAGGGCGCCCAATACATAGGATGTTGAAGGAGGGACTGACTGATTTCATACAGTTCAGCAAAGGAGGTTCTACAGTTAGTAACAACAGAAGAAAGGAGCTTAATAATTATTTTAAAAGGTTAAGGATATTTCAGCTTTTTATAAGTTAACTATTCTGTCTCAGTCTTTACCAGTCCTGCATAGTTGGCTCTCTGAAACTCAATAGTTTCAGCATACGGTCCCCAGAGAGACACTCCAACGTAATTGTTATCAGCAGAGCTTGGAATGTGGCTAAATTAAGTCAAATCGTTCTAGGGCAAACCCTCAGGTTCCTCTCCCCTGGTACTTACAAGAAGAACTCATATTTGTTACCCCCAGGCATGAGGGAGTTATTTCTGCTAATTGTCTATGTGATCTTTTTCCTCTGGAATTTTGTGTGAAATGATAGGACAGATGTTACCTCACAGCAAAATATATGCCACAGAAAATTTAGTAGTTTTGTACCTCTAAAAACTAGCAGGAATATCTATCTGATTTGGCTTCATATAACAGACATGATTTGCTTTTAACTTTGACCTCTTCATGCAGGATGTATCAGATATAGCCCAGGCAGGGAAATGGAAAGAATTTTAGAGATAACTTAATACAAGAATTAGTATCTAGACCTTTTAAGGGAAAGTAGAATGAAAATTGGATGCAGAGCACCCCTCGTTTACAGGAGTTTAAAAAAAAAAAGGAGACAGGAAACTGGACTGTAGGCACATATTGATGTATGTCTCAGAATGGCAGCGAAAGTCTAGCCATTTCCAACTGATGCTCAGAAATCCTGAGACCCATGTTGATGGTGTTGAGAGCAGCAAAGGGAGGCAAAATTACCAAGAACAGGCACCTACAAGGAATGTTGAACATATGTATGTAATTGGCATATAAAACTTTTTTCCACCCTCTTGACAGCGTTACAGCCAAGAGCCACCTCATTGTTAACACCCTGAGAGGCATCCATAAGAAATGCAATCAAAAGGCAGGCGGAATGGCTAGGTGTGTAAAGGCACCTTCCCACAAAACTTTCCACCAGAGTTGGATTTCCAGAGCACACGTGGATGAAAGAGAACCTATTGAAAATTATCTTCTTACCTACTGGCGTGTGTTGAGGCACACAAGACCGCCCACCTCCGACTTACTCTCCATTTCTCTCAAACAAATAGATTATACACATAGATGTATATGGGAAGTGTCCTCAGAAAAACTCTACTGCAGAAACACATGCTTAAGGTTTGAAGAACATGAAATGGACTAGTCTGTGGAACATGACAAAACATCAAAGGATGCTAAAAAGAAGTTATCCAAATAAAGGTTGGTACTATGAGAAGCCTGTTGCCATGGCAACACTAGAAGGAGCTGATTGATTTTTTTCTAGAGTATGGTGGAGAGGTCCGTGTCATTCAGAACTCCTCTGTCCTTAGATTCCACCCATGAATTATAAGGTAGGGGCTCCCCTTTATGCAGAGATATCATTGAATGCCTCATATAAACTTTTCATCAACATCATTGTTTTTCTACATTAAAGACAATGTAGAACCAGGAGTGATGAATACACTGAAAGCAGTGGCCATGGAATAGTGATTTCTAGTTTCTGGTGGCTGCCTTAGTTACAGGGCAAAAGCTTTATTCTTCTCTCAGAAAAATTCCATGGATGAATCCCATAATCTTGCTTAAAATAAAATAAACAAAAAAAGAAACCCCTATTTCATCTCCCAGTCCCTGGGAGTGGGCAGGAGCCTACATTCATTTGCAGTCTGTCAGGCAAGGAGAGCTGAAGAAGGCTCTGTTATTAGGAGAGAGAAAGTGTCTTCTGTGGATGAATTGGAACACTAAGGAAGAGCTTTACAGTATGGGAATGTGTTGGGAGAACTGGGAATACTTCAACCAGTTTATAGAAGGCCAAGTAGGGCTTGAAGCAAAAGAGGTAAAGAGGTAGACCTACCCTCACATACCCACACATACCATAAATACATGTCCCCACATACTCATACACACACACACATACATGCACACATGCTACACATATTCACACTCACATAACACTCATACACACATTTTTATTTAAAACACCAACAACAGTGAGAAAACCACAACGACTGAGTACCCACTCACATTTACTGAGATCGTTCAGTTTGATTTCCTATCCATGTACTAACCAGGGCTGACCTGTGGATGAGGACAAGAAATTCACTCAATACACGTCATACATTCCTTATACAACATCATGGCATGTAGCATGAATACAAGTCATTACAATTAAAGGAAATTAAAAGCACCTCAATATATTAGAGGAGCTATATACACATGTGTATCGAATGACTAATGACTCAACACCATCATTTAACTGTCCATAAACTGATAACCAGTTAGGCTCATTCTGAGATCTAATTCTCTGGCCCCCCAAAATTATATAGAAAGTTAAATTCCCATGGCTTAGTTAAAAAAAACAGAATATTGATTGAAAATAGTGATTCTCAACAGGAATGTAGGGATATAAGTAAAGACCAGTGAGGCCTTACCAGTTCAGGCATGAAAGGTTAGGCAGGTGACTATCAGATTGGAAGTGGGAAAAAGAATCGAACATGGTGAGAAAACTTGGTGGCCAAAACAATGGGTCTGATTTGAAATAAAGAGTCAGATCCTTCTGCACTGCTTAGTATGCAAAGTGCCTGCTACCAAAGCTGGCAATCTCAGAATAAACTCTGAAAGACTGCATGAGAGATGGGAAATGACATGTGACTTCCATCAGTGTTCCACGAAATACATGCATATTTTCGGTTTCTCTCTTCCCTTCCCCCTTCTCTTTCCTCTTCTAAGTAAATAAAAAGTAAGAAATATAATTAAAAATAAGTAAAAAAAGAGTAAGGATTTAGAGGGGGAAAGAATAATGTCTGACTTTCTGCCTTTGAAGTATGGGGATAGTCAAGAACCAACTTGGAGAAAAAAAATGAAAAGTAAACATTGCTTTGGAAAGAAACTGGATAAGTTTCATTTTCAACCTGTCCATTTGTTTCCTAGCCATCATTGAAACTTCTTATATTTCTGCTTTGTGCCTTGAATATATATGGATTTTCCTTTTAGAGTCCTTTGCAGTTGAGTAAATCCATTATTTCCCACAGAATAAAGTTAAAGCTACTAAACAGAATATATATATTCTCCTGCATTCTAGAAATGTCTGGCTGCTCTCCCAGCCTCTTCTCTCATGCTGTCCTCAAGACGCATGTTTCTGAAAGACCACACATGCTGTGTCCTCATAACACAGTGGGATTTGAGGCATTCTGCTTTTATAAGTGTTCTGCTTAGAATGTATTTTTGAACATCTATGAAAACTTCAAATTTAATTTTCAGAATGCTATTCTTAGGGGGAAAATCATAAACTGGTTAATTTTTTGACATTTATGCCTAAATGATTCATATTTTTCTCATTGGCTATAATTTTATCTTATAACATTCACTTACATGATTTTCTCTTTCAAATTTCTAGCACCTTATAACTATAAAATTCATACATATATATGTATATGTGTGTATATGCTTTTATGTGTGTATATTGAAAAGGTATTACAGAACAATGAAAATTTTCCTTACAGATCATATATTAATCAAACATTTAAAATACATCAAGATATTTTATGCTGAATAAAATATTAAAAAGAGCATAAAAGGCAATTTACAAAATAGAGCATAAAAAAATGGTCAGCTACAAAAGTGATGGTTCACTTCACTAGATATCAATGAGATACACAGGAGTAAGAGAGCCATTCAGTTCCCTCCAGTTTTACTGTAGGTACAGCTCTTCATTTTGTCTAGATTTATATCTTGGAGCATATACATTAAAAAGTACATTATTGTACATTATTTTCTGTCACTGACACATAACTATTCTCCCAATTTCTTGCAGGTGTTACAACCAAAGCCTATCTTTTCCAAGGACTTGAGAGCATTCTATAAGCAAAGTATCTGGAAACAAAAACAAGCATTTTAATATCTCATTTCCTATGATCTGATCTAAATTCATTAGTATTAGTAAATATATTACTTACCAATCATGTTGAGAAGTTCATCACAATATTGTCCTGATAGTTTTCCTTTCTTCCCTTTTCATGTGAATTATTTGCATGTGTGAATATATGTACTTATATTTGCATATGCTGGAGAATACATGTACTGTCTGTATGTATGAGTGTGTGTGTGTGTGTGTGTGTGTGTGTGTGTTTATGTGTTTCCTCATACATGCACCTGCATCAAGTGCCTTCCTTAATCAATCAACACCATATTCATTTAATGCAATAAAATCCCTTGTTTCCACAAATTGTTTCATTGTGAATTTATCAACAGCATGTTGAGTAATGCAACATTTCTCCTGCTTTAATCTGATAAAATTTGGCTTTATTTTCACTCTCCTGTGCTAATAGTTTTGAATCAAATTAGACTAATGAATTGAATAAAACTTACCGAAGTAAATTATGAAAAATTGGAAAAAGAATAAAAGACCCTAATTAACAATATAATTCACAATTAGAAATATCTAGAAAAGAATGTAGACCTCTCAAAACCATATAAAAATAACAATTAATTTTAAAAAAATCAAATGTAAAATGAACCCAGAAGAAAACTAATCTCAACCATACCACCTTGAAATAAAATGGAAGGTTAACTGGATCTGAATTTTAACCACCACAGGAATTGGAGGGATATAATATCAGAGATTCAAAGTACATTAAAAACTATTTGAGAAGATATTAAGAGAAAACAAAGAAAATACAACAAACACGCAGTACATGTTCCTGAACAAAAAAACTAAGTCAAGAAAACAAATTATTTTAAGTTAAAATTCAATAAAATCCTTTGAAAAATAATTGTAGGTAGAAATTGAGTGAATATGCTATGTATCTAAGAACATCAGCACAGAAATGTTACCATAAAATATAGTCTTGTGAAATTATTTCCCCTTAAAATAGGAAAAATGTTGGATATTAAAACTGGAAAAAAATGGGAATATAATTATTCTTTTTTTGCCAGAAATACTTTTTGTCAGAATAAAATGTAAAGCTTACCAAGAATAAAATGTGAGCCAATATGTTTACATTCAGCAAAATTAAATTTCAAGTAGAAAGGGGATGGAAAACTTGTGAAATGTTTTACCATGAGAACTTCCTAAGGGATGCACCCGAGAGAGAATGAGATAATGACCAGTATTGAAAAATAAACACACAATCACTGGTGAATAATTAATTGTTAGTTATCTAGTGGAGCATCTCATGACCAGGCAGGTAGCCAGAGTCACGTTCAGGCTGTTATAACAACTTACTCCTACAAGAACCATCCGCGGTCTCCTACTCTTATTCCATCTACCTTTGAATCTACTCTTATAATAAGACTCTATTTTAACAGCCTTTTATCCTGGCTAGGAGGTGACATCCAATACCCATCAGGATGGACCCAAGGGCAGTGCAGGAGCAACAAAACTGGAAGAAGGAAAAAAAAGAATAACCATAATTCAGAACATCAGAGACCCTACATTAATCACCAGGAACCAGGCCAAACTAATCTCTCCTTATCCCAAAGCTCAGGGAAATTTGCAGAAGAGGGGGCGGTAAGATCGTAAGAGCCTAAGATGGGGAGGAGCAACAATATGCAAGATACTCCACACACGTTAGGGCCGAAGTAATCATAATAGGACTTTGCATGAGCTGCACAATGACCAACATGTCATTGACTCCCCCAAAGTCTAGCATAGATCACAGGCTCTAAGAGCCTTAGCGGCAAGGGATTAACAGACACAATAGTGTTCCTATACTAAAGGCGAACACAAGAAAGAGCTCTAGGCAATACTACTGAGTCCTTACACCTCATCAGAAAGGAGGACCCAGAGAGAAGTTTGACATGCACACTAAAGGATGCTCAAGGAATGGGTGGGGGCCCACTGGGAGAAAAGGAGGGGGGGAAGGAAGGGGAGAATGGGGGAGGGAGCAAGGGGATCTACTGAGGGTTGGAGGAAGGCAGGGGAATGGGGACCTATCAAGTTTGTATGAGTGGAAAAAATAAATTAAAAAAAGGCCCATAATAACTACTTTACTCTTAAAAAAGCCAATTCACAGACTCACACCACCACCTATGTACCATCCAAAGGAAGTGCTATCAGTCATCCAGTGACTCCCCTAAACATCTCTTGAACACCTGACCTACTCACCTTGCTGGAAATCAATCCTCCAACCCAGCAATCTTTGAAAGACAGGAGTAAATTCAAAAGCACAGTAATCACTGTGACTGACTTTTGTAATGAGAGCTACTGTCTAACATCACCCGATTTAAGGGAGCAAAGGGCTATGGCTACAAAAGAAATTTCAGACAAGGAGGCAAACTTTGGTTGTATATTTAAGGAAAAGTGTCATTCAATCATGTACCAGAGAAACAGATGTTCATACACAATAAAATATCAGTCCATTATCATCATGTGCATGAATATACAAAAATAGAAAAAGGAAGTTGTTAGAAGTAGTAGAGAAGAATTCTTGTTTTTATTCATGGTGATAATTGGTATGAATGACTGATAAACCAGTGTGACCTTAACCTACAAAATTGAAGCCACACCCATGATTTTTGACCAAACAGACCACAAAGACTCTGCTCTGTGCTTATCAAAGCATCAGTGCACTGTGGTTCATAACATTGATTACCAAGGTGACATTAAATCCAATAGGATTTAATCCATAGGATTTCCTCTCCTATGTCAATAAGATAGAGGAAAGGTTAGTTGCTCATAAATTGCAAGTCTATTATTTCTTGAATGAGTTCATGAGTTCATCCCTTAGCAGAATGTATATTTCACAAATCCACCTAGGAAATATGATTGGACTTGTATCTATACCACTTAAGTGTGCATGCAATGGAGGATAGCACTATGATTTGCACAAAGTTCAATGAATGTAAACTCCTTGAGAACTGAGAATTGTGCAGTTAAATACTCATAGAGGATCCCAAAGATTGTTTGAGGGATTTGGAGGGAGAGAGTAAATACAAAAACCATAGTGTTGATTTTATTTCTATTCAACTGTGTGTGTGTGTGTGTGTGTGTTTGTGTGTGTGTATGTATGTATGTGTGTGTGTTTGTGTGTGTGTAAAACTGTATTTGGCTATATCCCTACTTCTAACACTAACCCTGGCTGAATATTCATGATCCATATCTATTTCCATCTATATCTCCATATCCATCTGTGTGCGATCATTATAACTTCATTTTAAGTAAATATTCCTTTCTATCCTCTCAGTATTCAGAAACACTAGAAATAAAACTCCCATATCTTGCTTCAGTAGATGAAACCATCCTTTGAATCAAGTCGTTTAATCCCCCTAATGGTACAGTTTGAAGATTACCATGATTATTATTTTATGCCACTCCAGGCACAAAACACCTACTTGGACAAAGTAGATGGCAAATTGCTGGTAAAAAAACCACTTCATTTCATTGTATCTATTTACCTTCTAATCACATGCTAATGAAAACAATTGTATATCCAAACAAAATAGCTACACAGAAATCATGTGATTTCTTTTATCAACTAATTGAATGTAAGCTTGAGCCTTGTATTAAAACTTTTTCTCCCATTTTCTCACACTTTTTCTCTTCCTATATTTTTAAGGGAACATAGTTTTGTTTCTCTGTAACTATGTTCTCAATGTTTTTTCTTTTCCTAGGTGGCCTTTCCTCTCCTATGTCAGATACCAGCATCAAATGTCCAGTCTAACATCTCAAAGGCCATTTGTCTTATAAATATTACAGTCAAATATGTGTTTGCTTTCTTCTATGATTTCCCAATCCAGATAGTCTCTCTTGTCTAGTCTTCAAGTACACATAAAATTTTGATTTATCCCTGATGGCTTTTAAGGTGATAAAGGAGACTGCAAGGTATTTCTTGAGTTCATCCCAAGCTAAGGTGAGGTTTGTAATAAAAGTAAAAATAACATTTCCACTGAGAAACCAGAAACAATGTCACACATTGAAAGTCTTTGTGGAGTAGTTACCACCCTATTATTTTATATCTGGAAAAAGATGATGGAAGTACCCCTTTTTGGGTGTTAGGAGGCAAACCCAAGTCTAAATAATCAAACTATGTCAGATACAGAATTCAATGCAAGACAAGCTTCTGTCTCTGGCATATTTGTAACATTTATCCCTAATCTTATTCCTATTGCTTTCAGAAAGTGTAAAAGTATGATTGCAAACAGAGCTACTTTTTATTTAAAGTTACCTTTGCTTTTATCGGTAATATTTTGGAGATATAAAGGAGGACTATCAAAAGCAAGGTCTCATTTGCTCTTTATGCTTTTTTAAATTTATTATTTATTCAATTGTGTGTGTTTGCATGTGTGCGTGTGTGTGTATGTATGTGTGTGTGTGTGTGTAGAACCACGGACGAATTCGGAAACCACCATGGACGCCTCCACTTCTTCCTAGACCCGAACTCAGGATCTTCTGCCTGCAAGTCAGAGGCGTAACCCCTGAGCCACCTCTCCAGCCCCCTATGCTTTTTGTTTTGATTGCAGACAATAGCATCACCTGACTCCCAACTCATGACTCTTATAACAGAAGATTCAAGAAACTTGTATAAATAGGAATGTTTGAGGAGCTCTGGGTTTGGATTTTACCTTCTTTAATTTGTGTAATTAATTCTACTGAGTAAGCATTTAATGCTTTAGTCAATGATTGATAGTTGTCACTGTTTCCACATATTAGGTAAAAATAAGTCTTTAAGGACTTAAAAATATACCCATATTTCTATATGATGATAATGTACTTTAGCAAGCCATCCTAATGGACAATACTGTTACCTCAATAACAATAATGTTTATTTATGACAAAATGATGCAAAATATGTGCTTCTTTCTGGTTTAGTTAATAGTTGCATTAACTTGGTCAGGTCAGGATTAAGTTTATCCAATAATATATTCTTTAATGCAATTATTTTAGATCAACTCTTATTTTATATTTATACTTAGTATGCTATTAAGAAAATAGCACAGCTTTTTTATTTTCTATCCTCTAGTGTGGTGTAGGTTTTGTTATGAGATATTGCAGAATAGCTGGTTGATCTGAGATGGATGCTAGGCAGCTTCCTTAATCTTTAATTAATAAGCCTTTTCTCTTCACCTTGGCAGTGTAACATCAGTCAAAGCCAATGCAGTAAGAATCACCACTTATGTATTCCAGGGCAAACTCTTTTATTTCAATTCTATTGTTTAGAATGCATTGAATACAATGCAAAAATACACTGTCTGCTTTTTCAGGAAGATGAAAGATAGCTTAAGTGATCCATTAGGTACCCATATCCCATTACATTCAATCTGCTAACAAAATAGCAAATATCCAGGGTATTTATATGGAAATGTGTAATCAGAATAGTACTCATAGTGATCACATACTAGTTAACATAAGTTTATGCTTATCCATATACCTTATTTAATAAAATAAACCATTATCTCAATGAGTAAAATTTTCACCAGTAACAGCATTGTGAACATTGAGCAAGAATTTTTTAATAAAAATTTTGAGGATCTTCAGGGTCTTCTCTGATCATTCAGCAGTAGGGGATTGTAACATGTACAATGAAGTCAATAGTTGTTCAAAATTACATTCAGTGTTTTATGAAATCCTAAGAACATTTAATTTCCATAAGTGAAGTACATGATAAACAATTTAGTTAGCCTCAATATTTTTATTTTTCACTAACTTTCTAATGAGCCACATTTAACCTTTAAAAAGCAGAACAACCTTTATTTTGAATAAATTTGGTGACACTTTGATTTTAGAATGATAAATATGTTATATAGTTATATTTGTCTGGAAAGAAAAATCACATTTTCCAGCTGTTCCTAACTTTGGTTAACTGGGATTTTAAAGAATCGATGATTTATATGAACATACACATGAAGAAATCAAGAACTTTTACCCACTCTAAAATCACGTATTACTAAACAAATCAGCACCATTTACTTTCCAGTTGTTACTAAAGGACATTTTTTTTAAATTTATTTTACTGTAGACATGGAATACTATCTTTTCTTCCAAGGTCATTTTAATACTCTGTATAGATCCATTTGGTAGAAGGTGATAAGGGGTAACTAACTAAGATATATAGACAAAATACTACATAAAATAGCTGTTACATAAAAGTAGCTTTTATTCAATTAAGATTAAAAATAAAAAACAAAAAACTTTTTTAAAATTAAAACTTGACATAACAGTTTATTTCTGTATTGCTTTTAAATCAATCATGTAAGTTGAACACTTCCTGTGGTATCACCTTGGGTTAAGGCCTTGTAAAATGGATGGTGGTGTGTTGGCAGTGCACCTAGTAGTGCTGCCACTTTGACTAAGAAATACGTCGAATAAGGCATAGATGTGATGGTGCTGGTAAAAATTTGTGTTTTAGATTCCTCAAATACTTAGAATTTGGGACTATGAAGACAAAGTTATACAGAAGAGAAAAACAGTTGCCTGAAAAGAAAAGATGACATGAACACTCTTAAGTGACAGAATATTCTGAAAGGCCCAGAATCCAAAGGCTGCCTCAGGATTCTGAATATGCTCCTTTGAGTGAACGTCTATCATGACAGTTCCCCCGGGACTCTATCTGCCATTCAGGAACCATCACTGGTACTCTCTAAGCACACACTTGCACATTTTTCAAAGAAAGTTAAAAAAAAAAACTACTACAAGCCACTTAATATTATAAAGAAAAGATAAATTAGCAGACACCTTACATATATATCAAGAAATTTGAACACTTAAAGTTACTTACCTTTCTTGAAAGCCTGGTATCTGAAGTAATTGGAAACCCAATTCACTTTTGCTGTTATCATTATACTGTATCAACTTATCATACATATGTATATAATATTATTACTTCGATCAGGTTATACATGAGATATAATTGTATATATATACAATTTTAAATAGCAGTGCTATTACAATCTAAATCATAACATCACGTAATAATTGCAATGCTACAAGAGATTTTCAGACAGTAGTTCTTATGTGGTCTGTCCTCAGTAGCATGCTGACTTGGAAACTCAGTATTTGAGGCCATGAGAAGAACAGTATAGTTTTTGAGAAGGCATTGACTTTAGTTATGTTAAATTTGTTATTCATTCTAAGAGAAAAATAGCTGAATTTTATTCATGGCATTTATAACCTCTATCATTTATGTATAGTGAAAGGACCATAGGCCTGGTAAATGGAGAGAAAAGCAAAATGAATATTCAAATCCACCATAATCCTGCAATTGCAGGTTGCTGTTTACCATATCCATTTCTACATGAAAGGCCCATATAAATGTCATTAAAATGTACAAATATGCCTCAGAGACATGAAGTTGCTGGATGGTTCCACTGATAAAGACGCTGTTTTCCATTCTGAGGAGTGAAAGTTAGACGTGTAGATGGCATCTTTTATGCAGACAATATTAGTTAGCATGTAATAGTAATCTATGGGGAGATTTACAAATTGAGGTCATGGAGCTGCCGAATAATTTGGCAGCAGTGGTAATAGTACTAGCTGATGCTTAAATAGATCAGTGCAGAAATCTATGCATTTTGAAACATGCAATCTCGTGTTCCCTGAAATAAGTGTAGCAGTAGAAACAAGTACAATTTAAGATATAATTAATTAACTTTGTGAATTTGCAAAATTGAAATAGGATGGTTGAATTTATAAGACCTGCTATAGTGTTATCCCATACAAATACACATGACTATACATACACATATGAAATTTTTAATTGAACTTTTTAAGATAACAAGCTGTGTTCTAGTTATATTTAATAAAGAAAAACAGAGTATAGAAAAAATAATGGTGCATACAAAATTCTTAATGTCCTATTAAACCTTTTAGAGCAGAGTAATTTTGAGCCATTAAGATCATACAAAAATGTTTTAACTTGCTTTCCAAATGTATCAAGCTAGCCCAAAGATAAAAAAATATTATAGCACTTCATAAAAGTAGAATCATGACCTCCACTTACTACTCTCCTTATCCCTCTTTATTTCAGTAGATGATCCACAGTGGTTCCTACCCACTTATTAAAAATTGAAAAGCAAGAGTTATAAACACTTAGAAACACAACAGGCAATATATTTGGGGCGACCAAAGGTGGATGTTTCTAAATGTTTGCCTGGAGTTTCTAACTGTCATCTAAATCTTAATCCTCCAATTCTTATCCATTTCAGTAGAAGTGAAACCAATGATCTGAAGTAAGACACTCATCCCTGTACTTTGTCACCACATTTGGTGATGAGAAAATAGTAGTTGTATAACCTTTGCTGGCTTTATTTTTCTCATGAAACAAATCAAATGATATCTACAACAATTTCTTGAACTTCTACATAACTTCATGAAGATTCCAACTGTCTGTTCACATGTACTACTATGCACATAAATGCAAATATGGATAAAATTTCAATCTAATTTCTTTCTGGTAAGTCTTTTGATGCTTTGAAATAGTGCTAAAATTTAATTTCCAAGCTAGAAGACATATAACTAGAGGAGAAAAGAATTTTAAAAAAGAATAATAGATAAATGTCACAATTTCTAAACACAATTGTAAAACATTTTAATCTTATTTAAAGTCACATTCAAAGCAAGAATAAATAGAAAAAAAACACTCCAGTAGATTCCATTCATTATATTATATTACAAGTAACAATGTTCCATTAGCTGCTTGCAAGTCAGGAAGATATTTCATCTCCAGTAAAAGTCTTTGCCCTCTGTAGCATTATTGCTTACTTATACTCTCATGTTTTTACCTTCCATGTTAAATACATTTATTATCTTTCTAATGAGAAATAGAATTCATTAATACTGGTTGTCCTGAACTTTATACTTGTGTTGTCTAATATTCCTTTGACCAATAGACTTGGTTAATAAAACAGACTCTGTAAATAAATGTACATTGACACCTCAAGCATTTGTAGCATTTTCAGTCCTCTACAAGTGGTCTGAAAAAAATGCATTTCTCCCACCAGAGGAGGAGTCTCAGGCACTCATGTGTGAAGTAGAGTATCAGGCCAATATCCAACTGGATCCTCAACTGTCTAGATGACTACTTCAACTTTACCTTTGATAGAATGAGAGCACAATATCCAATTGACAGCTAGATACCCAGGGCACAATAACTCTGAAATTTCTCTTTGAACTCATCCATTTCGTTGTCCTCCTTACATGAACAAATACATCTGTTTTGCTCTGGATGTTACAGACCCTGTCCTTTTTCTTTGGAAATTATTACTGTCGTGTGTGTGTGTGTATGTGTGTGTGTGCACGTGTGTGCATGTGAGTGTGTTGTGTGTATATTTACATGTGTATGTGCACATTATGTGTTAGTGAAGGTGAGCAGTCCACATGAAGGTTTATCTCTGCTCCTTTCCACTCTATTTTTTGTGACAAAGTCTCTCACTGAAGGTGAACCTCATTGGTTTGTTCAGTTTGCCGTCCAATGAGTTCAAGAAGACCTCCTGACTCGGACCCCCAACTGAGCCAGGATTGGACCCCCCAATGTCTCGTTTTTACATGGATGTCAGCATCCAAGCTTTGGTCCTCATGCTTGGATGGTAGGCATTTTCTTGAATAAATAAAATATTCACCTCCAAAAGTATGTCATCTATAAATGTGGTCAATTCACCAATATCAAAAATAGTTTAAAAATCCATGTAGTAAAGATCAATAGTAGGTGAGATTATTCAGAAGCATATGTTTACCAGAGATAACTCCACCTCATTTTCACTGTAATTAAACAGATATTCAAGGATTCTGGAAATTTGATAATTAAAAACTAATAGAGTGAATGATTTTATGTGGTGACATAACACTGTGATTGTGTGTATTTACTGGTTAGGCGGCACTCCTGCACATCCATCATTTACGCATGTATTCATCTGTCCATCTATCATCTGTCTACTAATATTCATTATGACTTAAAGGTTATTCTCTTTTAAAGTTTTGTAAGTCTTAGAATTTTAGGTCATTTGAGTGCTTTGCCACAAAGGTGTCATTTCACTTAAAATCACTAGTTCCAAATAAATAAAACCCTTAAAATGTATGTTCTGAACAGTTAAAAATAGATCCATTTTTATTTCTAGTTGCTTTAATTTGCTTATTGGTATTTTTTCACATTCATAATGATTTTTTCCCTAAATGATACTGCAAATCAACACATTGAAAGTGATAGATTCATGCACTTACAGTTTGTGATTCTTAGGGTTCTCTTGACTTCTCCGCTTCCAGATCCCCCACACCCATCTTCATCATCACAGTCTCCACTGGCTTGCTCCAGCATGCCGCCACCACTGCCTGGCTGAAGGAGTTCCAACTTGTTGGGCTTGGGTGACCTACCCTGCAACAACTAAATGTAGAAAACAAAACTATTAATCATTAATGCAGACACTAACAGCAAGTTCAAATTTTTTAAATAACTATGGTCAGAAATTTAGAAGTTAGAATGATTTTCTTATCCACTAGTTTGCTATAGATACTTTAGTATATTAAATTTTCATCACTAAAAGTATTTAAATAACAAACAAAATATTAATATAGAATGACAGAACCTCATGTCGGTAAAAACTTGCAGTTCACCTATTAATTCAAACCCCCACTGCTGCACAATGGCTGGGAATTTTGTGCCAGTTTTTAAAGTATTCAAAATTTCTCAGAAAAAAATAGAAAAAAATTCAATCAAAAGAATCAATCACTTTAAATAATCACATTTGTAGCTTAATTTAAATTTTCTTAGTTTAAATATGTGGTCTAATATATGTCACTGAATGGAATCTTGAAGCACAGATGTTAAATCCTGCTTGCTTTTCTACAAGTCATTCAAAAAAAATGAACTTCTTGGTTCTTGGGTTTCCAGTACTTCATTTGCCTTTATGAGTAAAATAGGCATACTGATCATTTTCCCCTACAGCACAGGAGTGCTATTAATATTTTGGAATAGTATTGAAAATATATTAACTCTTTTCCAAAAAGATAATGTGATGAATATTTGAATATTTCACTTAAAATTAAGATGAGTAAAAGAATCATGCATGTGACATTTACTTCTCTTACTGAGTTTTGAAGAACACATGACTAAGCTTTAGTACTGGACAGCACTGAAATTATAAAGGTAACTCTCTTGTCAACCTAATAGGCATTGTATGAAAGCTCAGGATGTTTTCTGAAACACTGCAGGTTGTAACAGCTGAGATTTTCCAAAACGTAGTGTGAATTAACGGATATTAGCCAATTGTATATCTCAATGACAGCACCTCACACTCAAGGACGCAGAGGAAAGAAAACCTCACAAGTCTAAGAAAAATATACTTACAATTTAAAAATACTCATCTCCAACCTCAAAAATCACAAACATAAAAATTTAAAAATTGATAACAAATTTGGAAATATTAATATTATTAAATATTTCTATTTTTTCTAACAAATAGAAATCCTATTTTTTTCTTTCATCTTCCATAAAATCCAATTCCAACTAGATCAAAAACCTTAGCCTTAAATCTGAAACCCTGAGATTCTTGGAGAAAAGAGTAGGGAGGACATTTTGAGACACAGACTCATTGAAGGACTATATAAATGGGACTGAACAACTCCAACACTGGTTCTTTACTGTGTTTCACATGTTGGAATGTGCTGTTTCTTGGTAAGAGAGGGCAAGACCATTGTAACAGATAAACACAGATGTGCAATCAGTCATATAAAATGTAACCTTGAAAAAGGACATTAAAAACAAATCATTATACTATGTAGCATCTGTTATTTGTTTTGACACATGCTACTCAGCATGCACTTGGTACAATTATAAAGGCTTGGACTCTGAAGGTCATACTACTCAGGTATGAATTCTGATTCTAACACACATTCATTGTGAGATGGACATAAATGTCCTATTTTACTTTTACCAGGCACTGTGAATTCCTTGAACTGAAAATATTTTTTTACAAAAGCAAGTTTTGTTTTATGTTATCTTTCTACATTTTTTGACTATTTCAGGGGCACTGGGAAAATTTCTAAGCTTAATAAATTGGCATTTTTTATTTTTCTACTTTTACAAGCATTTTGAGTACTCAACCCTGCTTCCCTCTACCTTCCTCCCATCCTTTCCTTTTCTTTTATCAGTCTATCCCACTCCCTTCGACCTACCTGTCTGTATGCTTCTAGGGACCCCAGGGGTTCCCTCTGGCTTGTTTACTCCTGGGAAGGGTTTCAGGTCTCTGTGGCATACCAAGTTGCCTTTCTTTGGGCTGCCCACTGATAGTATCATTTCTCTTCACTCATCCTGTTTGGTCTCCAAGGCTTACACTGTATGTTCTTGTCTGTCTTGTGTTCCTAGGTAGTCCATGGGGGCATGTTGGTATATCACTCATTGTGCAGGTCTGGTAAGGACAATTCTCACTGCAGTGAGTTCCTAGATGTAGTAGTGCCTTGATTGGAATGTCTTGCCCACTGGTGAACATTCCTGTCTAAGGTTCTTATGATCTCACTGATCCCCCTTCTGTTAGGTTCCCAAAGCCTTAGGATGGGGATAGATAAGGATTGTCTGATTCTGGGTGAGCCTTGATGAGCCACTGGTACTCTGCATTATGGGTGGCTGTTGGTGTCCACTTCTATGTTCTTTTATCACCCTAAGCTTCATCCTGTCAGGGTGTTGAAACTCTACCTCTGTTATAGAAGAAGACTTCTAGGCTGATATATAAGTGCTTTTCAAATCTATAGGTATAATATCAGCTATTTACAGAGAAGTTTGGTGTACTATCTTCCTACCTATAGGTTCATTTGCTGTTTTCCCTAATGATCTATTTCCTTCCCTTTTTTAGGTTCTTGTTTACAGTAACAGGAAAATGTATCATTCTGACAAGCTGGATTTGAGTTCAATCAGAAAGCTGTTGGTTGTCTCCTTTATACTCTTTCCACCATTACACTGGTGGTTACCTGTTGCCATGGTGATTTTTCATTGCAACTAACAGATCTCATGCATTGATGGGGTCTGTGATTTTTTTCTCCTGCCCAGCAGCTTCTACAGCTTCTTCAGTATGGTGTAAGGTATCCAGCAAGGAGGTAGTTCTCAGACCATTTCCAGTGAATATATTTTGCTCATGTTCTGTGATCCATATGTGATCCATCTTCAGTAATAAGGTCGTACTGACTGTTTTGTGCACAGCAACCGAGAGCAATGGTAAAAACCTATAAGGTTTGAGGCCTTTAAGACATCTCTGACTGACATTTTATTAGGAAGGATCACATTCTTGATACTTCTAGTGTAATTTTGTAACTGGGTTCTAAGCTTAGGGCTTTTTTATTTGTTTGTTTATTCATTTCCCTCACTCTATGCTCCCCTGCATAGGGACTGCCCATTCTTGTTACATTCTTTAAAAGACATTTTTTGACATACTACTAGCATAGGAGGTTACTTTGGGTTTACTTCTCACAATTTTAGGGTTTTTCTGTAAATCCCTCTGTCTCTCTTGTCTCCCATCCCCTTATTCCCCACATCGTATTTTTCCTAATTATTCCCTCCCTTATCATACTTGTCATGGTATGCTACCTCCTCTTTAAAGTTTTCTCCAGGGGCTGGAGAGGTGGCTCAGGGGTTAAGTCTCTGCCTTGCAGGCGGAAGTTCCTGAGTTTGGATCCTAGACCCCACGTATAGACACCGGGCGTAAGCGGGGGCGGCCTGAGTTTCTCGTCCTGGTAAGGTGGAGCCTGTGAATCCCAAAGCAGAGTAAACAAGGAGGAGGTGGAGGCAGTCCATGGTGGTTCCCAAATTCTTCTGTGGTTCTACACACACACACACACACACACACGCACAATTGAATAAATAATAATAAAAAAATTTTTAAAAAGTTTTAAAGTTTTCTCCATAACCATTCCTTCCTATCGTCCCACCTTCCCACTCATAGGTTTTTTTCTAATTTTCTGCTTCTTACAGTGATTCCAACTGAAATACACTGACAAGGATATCAATTCTAACATCTACATATAAGAGAGAACATGTGGTGCTTAACTTGATACCTTCTTAAATACTGAATTTTCAAGTTCAATCCATTTACCAGCAAATTCCATAATCTCATGCTTTCTGATGGCCAAGTAATATTCCATTGTGTATATGTATCATATTTTTATTATACATTCCTCTGTTGATAGACACGTTGGCTGATTCCATTTTTTTCAAAAAAATTATTGTTATTTATTATTTATTTGTGTGTGTATTATTTGTTATTTTTTATTATTTATTATTTATTCAATTCTGTGTGTATGTGTGTGTGTACCAGGCTGTTTTTACAACTATGGATTTGTAGCATAGACTAAGGTTTGGTATGGTGATACCTCCAGCAGTGTTTTTGTTACTCAGGATTGTCTTTGCTATCCTGGGTCTTTTGTGCCTCCATATGAATTTTGAGATTGTTTGGTCAACTTCTTTAAAGAATTACTTTGGGATTTTAATTGGTATAGCATTGACTCTGTATATTGCCTTTGGTAGAATGGTCATTTTTATGATATTGATTCTGCCAATCCAAGAACATGGGAGGTCTTTCCACCTTCTGGTGTCTTCTGCAATTTCTTTCTTTATGGTTTTTTTAATTTTTTTATTATTTATTCAATTGTGCGCATGTGCGTGTGTGTGTGTCCGCGTACATGCGTGTGTGTGTGTGTGTGTGTGTGTGTGTGTGTGTGTGTGTGTAGAACCACGGACGAATTCACGAACCACCATGGACGCCTCCACCTCCTTCTGCCCCGGGATTCACAGGCTCCGCCCTACCAGGACCAGAAGCACAGGCTGCCCCTGCTTCCGCCTGGCGTCTATACATGGGATCTGGGATCCGAACTCAGGACCTTCCGCCTGGAAGGCGGAGGCTTAACCCCTGAGCCACCTCAATAGCCCTCTTTATGGTTTTAAAGTTTTCATTGTAAAGGTCTCTTATTTCCTTGGTTAGGTTTATACAAAGGTATTTCATTTTTTTAGGGCTATATTAAATGGGATTGTTTCTCTCAGGGCTTTTTCACCTCTTTCATTCTCGGCATATAGGAAGGCCACTGATTTTTGTACGTTTATTTTGCATCCTGCCACCCTGCTGAACTTCTGTATTAGTTTCAGGAGTTTCCTGTTGGAGTTTTTGAGATCACTTAGGTATAAGATCATGTCATCTGCAAAGAGGGAAAGCTTGACTTCTTCCTTGCCGATTTGAATCCCTTTTATCTCCCTTTCTTGTCTTATGGCTTCAGCTAAGACTTCAAGTACAATATTGAATAGAAGTGGTGAGAGTGGACAGCCTTGTCTAGTTCCTGATCGAAGCGGGAATGCTTCAAGTTTTTCCCCATTGAGTATAATCTTTGCTGTTGGCTTGTTGTATACAGCTTTTATTATATTGACAAAGGTTGCTTCCATTCCAACCTTCTCTAGGGTTTTGATCATAAAGGGCTGTTGGATCTTGTCAAAAGCTTTTTCTGCACCTATCCAGAGTATCGTGTGGTTTTGAACTTTGGACTGGTTTATATGGTGAATTACATTTATTGATTTGCATATGTTCACCCAATCTTGTGTGCCTGAGATAAAGCCTACTTGATCCCTGTGGATGATCTTTTTGATATGATTTTTTAGATTCACATTTTTTAAGAACAAATTATATGTAAGTATGACTGCAGTGTCTGTGATGCCCTGATTTGGGAAACAGATCCCAAAATTCTGATTAGTCTCTGGAATTTAATATATGACTTTCTTTCATACCAGCTGCCTATAATGCAAGAGGTTTATTTTTATATTTTATTTTCTTGTTTGACAGTTTCACAATCAAGCACAGTGAATTTAGGTTTTTTTTCATGACTTACTACCCACTTCTATCCCCCATTTCCTTTCCCACAACATACTTTCTCTCTTCTAGTCAGTCTCCCATCTACTTTTAAGTCTTTTTTTTTGTGTGTGGTCACTGGGTCTCATTTGAGATGCCTGCACTGGAAGTGGCTGTGTGGTTACTAGGGCATAGGTGACTTATCAGTGGGGAAATCACTGAGAAAGCTAGCTCCTCTTCCCTTGTCCTGCGTTAATCTTCAGTAGTCTCTCAGATAGAGCTAGTGTTTCCTGAGATCTTCTCTTTTCCAGGGTGAAACGTCAGCAGATCAAATACTGTGCACACCTTTTTGAAGTAGAGAGCTCTTCACTGAGTTCTTGTGTGCAATCACCTGGCAATAATTAGAAGATGCTGCCTGGCAGCACTGCCACCCACAGGCTCTTACATTTTTATGGCCCCCTTTTGCATTAGAGCCATGGCATGGGGGTGTTTTACACATCCTTTTAGGACCCAGGAGTCCAGAATCATTTACTCTCTCTACATTGAAAAGTTGCTGTTCTCTGCATTAAACAACTTCTATTGCAAAAGGTTTTTATATTTTGTTTGAGGGCTGAAAATTGTTGTAACCGGTGGTATAATGATAACTATTTAGATGGCATTTTGATATCAAATACTTACAGTTAAACCTTAGTAGTCGCAATGGGAATTTTGTAAAATGAAAAACTGCCTTTTTATAAAAAAGAAATCATCTTTTTACCACAAGCAGACTTGTTGGTGGGATTAGCGTGAGTTCTTTAAAGGGGAAGTTTTATCTGCTACTACCTGACAAGGGCAGTGTAATCATGGAGGATTAGGGAATGTATGTATACAGGAGACCTAACTGTTTTATGGTATAAAGTGGAGTGCCTAATGGGCCTCCTAAAGTTCCTATGGCAAGAAACTTAGATCTGGAAGCCCCTAGAAATTGGGGGGTATAGGGCTGGATAGGTGGCTCAGGGGTTAAGCCTCCGCCTTCCAGGCAGAAGGTCCTGAGTTCGGATCCCAGATCCCACATATAGACGCCAGGTGGAAGCGGGGGCGGCCTGCGCTTCTGGTCCTGGTAGGGCGGAGCCTGTGAATCCCTGGGCAGAAGGAGGTGGAGGTGTCCATGGTGGTTCGTGAATTCGTCTGTGGTTCTACACATACACAGACACACACACACACACACGCACGCGCACATACACACACATATGCACACAGTTGAATAAATAATAATAATAATAAAAAAATTTAAAAAAATAAAAAAAAGAAATTGGGGGGTATATACCTTACTGTCAGAAAATGAATTGAAGTATCAGTCCAATAATTGACTTCCTTCAGCCTAGTTGGTCTGCAAGTATTTCTTCTCTCAAATCATTTGTGAACTATGAGTTCACAAATGTGTGCTCACTTCAAAGAATTGAATATATTCCCTTATACCACACCATAATTTGGACCACACTTTCTGGAAAATTTATTAGATTTCTTTTGATCCTGAACTCATTCTTAGAATAAGAGGGCAATGTTTCTAAGATACTAACTTGCAGAAAAGAAGAGATATTACAAATAAGCTATCTTATTCATATTTTTAACAATATATGACAGCTATTTCCTATGATCAATTGATCCAAATAAATTCAGGACCCAATTTCAGTCATGATCCCAGCTCACCAATAACCCCTCTTCTCCAACAGAAAAAAGTTCTACCTCCCATGTGTATGAAAAGACTACTTTATGTTTCATCTCTCAAACAAGTCTTATGATTTTTGTTACCACATGTTGATATATACCAATTTCTATTTCTGTAATAGAATGTGATTTTAAACATTTTGGGGGTAAGAAAAGACTAGGAGAATAGAAATACACACTGAGTACTACAGGAGACGGGGAAAAACTTGCAGGGATTACTAGCTCATAAAGCTATGATATAATGAATGGTATAATCCATTCATGGGTTCAGAATAGGAGGTAATATCACTGTGGAAAGTAGAGGCTGGTTTGCAGGAAGTAGACAACTAGGCTACAATTTGCCTTTGGACCAGTCCTGATATATCTCCACTCTGCTTCCTGTCCTTCATGATGCGAATTGATCTGCCACACTCCTTCAGTCTTACAACAAAACTGTTTGCTTCCATTATTCACAGTTCATTACAATTTTTCTTGCCTCGTCCCCCACTGCAGGGGGCACTGACTCTCAAACACTGCCACAAATATTATTTCCCCAAATCATTCATTTTACTTTGCCATCTCATAGCCTTAAGACTCTGTGATGCTCTTTTATCTTCATAATCACTGATCCTCAACACATGTCCAGATGGAGAGAAGTATCAGTCCAGACAAATGGGTAATGGGAAGAATGATAAGACACAGTGTTGTGAAACCACAAAGTACAGCCCTTCTTGACTTTCCTAGATTAAGGCTCAGGAGCAATCCCATAGGAAGCAATCTTATCTTGTTGGGATTTACTTCACATTTTCCAAATTTACACAAGCAAATCGCTTATCTTTTTCTACCCAATACACACCAACACACATTCAGAAATGAGGACACAGAAAAAATAAGGACATCAATAATGGCCTGTCAGTCAAGGACACATGTATTGTGGACTTCGGGTTTTATTAATAATTATTTTACATACAGCTCCTTGGGCTAAATTTATGCATCTGTGAAGTACATCTATTATTTCAGAGAAGGTAACTTTATAAGTATAGAATGTCATTTACATGTGTGTTACATTTTCCTTGCTTTTTGCTCTTATACTACCACATAAAATTCCCCTTTTCTCTCCCACTCATCATATTCAAACTTATTTCTGAGTTTAAATTCAAATATTTCTGTGTAATCTTACATACATCTTCATGAGTTTTTAAAGCTCTATTATTCATTGATACTAAATCTGCATTATTGAACATATGTCAAATGGTAACTTTCTCAGATATGAGGAGGCAAGGATTTAATTTTCTGTATGCATATCCCAGTCACAACTAGAATGCTTACCAAAAGGCAAACACTAAGTATGCATTTTTTATTTCTTCTGTATTTGCAGATAAGTTATTGGGCTTTCCCTTTCAATGTCCTTGATGACCTTTATTAAAGTGCTTTCACTTTTTGAGAAATTACCAGAGGTCATGGTATTCTAGAATAACTGAATTCATTCTTTCTGAGTGCCAGAATGATTCACTTATCTAGTTAATGGTATAGGTAGAATGTACACTGTATATATGCTAAACATTTGGAAAGCTTTATCATGTATACCAACAAGAAGGCAGTGATCTTAAAATGTATTTGGTATATGTTTTAATCTAATGATACTGCAAATTGTGGGTCCAAAGTCTTAGCTTTATGACTTTACTAAATTATTTGCTTTGCAATCTTTAAGAATAACAATGCAATTTCTAGCACTTGCCCCATCCAAGAAATTTAAATAAACACTTGACATTGAAGATATTAAGATGCCAAATATATTATTAAATGTGTATGATTCTGTTCAATTTACTCCTAGAAATAAAACAAACATGCTTATTCTATTTAAAGTAAACATGCAAAAAACAGTTCACTAATATTTAAAATATTTAATAATTCAAAAGTTAATTCATATGCAGCTTTTGGTTTCTTTTGAAAAAGTACAAAGGAAACATTATATTAATATTTGAGTCATCAGATAGTGAAATCCTTGCTTATTTTTCTATTGGGAATCAGTGCTCTCCATTCTCTAATCCCTGAAAGACATATGGTGTCTACCCACATGGGCAAGTATCATTCACATCCTGATGTCACATTAGCTTTGGCAAGCTGGCCTGTCTTCTATCAAAGAGGAACATTTTCAACAGGGCTTAATAAAACAAAAACATTTCCACATGTGAATATTGAAAGGAACATTCACAAATGAAGTGAATACAAAGAATGGTTATGGCATTGTGTTCTTCCATAAGTGATAGTCAGCCATAGTATGACTGAAATCAGCCACTTTGTGCCTGATCATACACTAGTAAATGTCTTCACTTGCTTTAGTTTCACAGCAACACAGCACGTCTCTGGTACCAAACCCTAATTTAGTTTCATATTCCACTGCTGCAATGAATACCTGTCTTTCCAGAGCACGAACCAATATGACTGGAATAGTCATGCTAGCAGAAGAGTAGTAAACTAGCAATACCATATGCATTTAGAAACAGAGAGGGGAAATATCATTGCATGCCGACCGTATTTATATATTGCACATCTTTACGCACGCCACCTGCCTAGAAATGATACTGTTCACAATGGCTAGGACTTCCCACTTCAGTTAATGTAATTAGGGGAATTGAGGTAGCTAGATACATAGGTGAAAAACTTGACAATCGAAGGCTGAACTCTTGACAAATTTGTGAAGTGTAGTTAAAGTATCCTGAGCAAGTCCGCAGGAGATGGCCTGATGTGGGAAGATCCAGTCCTTAATGGGGAGACCAGTCCCTAGGCAGGTGAATGTGGAAAGCTGATTGAGTAACCTGACATTCCTCAGCACGTTTTGTTAGACTTCCTGTGTGCAAGTGAAGATTGTCCTTCTCTCCTTAATCCCTGTGGATAGGGTGTGGCCAGTTCTCTCTTCTCCTGGTATTGGTACGAGCTTTTCTGACAAGAGCATACTAAGAATTACAAGGAGGAATTATAAGAAAGAAGAGAGGAAAAAGAATAAATCTGTTCCTCTAAGTTCTTTGGTCTTGAATTTATAGGCAACATACAGAATAACTTCAGCAATAATTTCCCACAGACTACTCAGTGATCTCCCTGTACTAAATAATTCTTCTCTGGTGGTGGCCAAAGATCTCCCAGTTGAGATGCTGCCATCTGAGAAGAGTTGTCATGTACACAATCATATGTTCAAAATGCTTAAAAAATAAGGGGATAGGAGGAGGGGAAGCTGAGACGAATACTCGATATTTTTGTAAAAGTAGAAAAAAATAAATTGTAAGAATATTTTAAAGCTCAAATTTAACATTACCTTTTTCTACATCTGCAAATTAGAAAAAAAATTCTATTTCAAAAACTTGGTGAGTACTAATTGCCTTAAATGATGTGAACTTATGAGCATGTTGTAAGTGCTCAGTGATGGGTAGTTAGTTTTATCATTATTTCTATTGTGATACTAGACCTGATCCTGTTTCCCACTCTTCTCCTGACAATTGCAATTCACATGGGAGTAAAATTCGATAACTGCAGCCCATCCTGCCTTAGTTTTGCCATTATTGCCTGCCCAAAGGTACAAATGACTATGTTTTAAGATTCGAACCTATTCCCCACCAGGGAAGGCAAGGAGTCAATCAATACATACATATTTATGGAACAATTAGAACACAGGAAAGAGTATGATTTTGAGCGCCAGCCACATATTAATTGTGTGCCTCAGGCAAATCACTTAAGCCCTATTAAAACTCATCTTACTGTGCTGAATAATAATTCACAGGAAAGTATTTTATCCACTTTACAGAACTGCCTTGATTCACAATGTTCTGTACATGAAAACATAGAAGCATATAGGAGGAAAGGTGGGAGGGATAGGGAAGGAACGGTGAAGGAAAGATAGGGGATGGGGTGAAAACACACCCATAAAACCAAAGACAGCAGAGGGGATGAAGTGAAGAGAGCAAACCGCCATCACGTTCTGGACTGTTCTTTCTCATCCCAGTACCATGTCTGCTGGCACTGCTGTGCTGACAGTAGTTGAGTTCAATGACTGATGCTTCCTGCTTTTGGTGTAGGAAGCTCATTAGAAATGCGATCTTAGAGGATGAGTCTGGTGGGCAGAATAGCTAATGACTCTAAGTTAAAGTACTTCATTCAGTTGATGAATTAATCTCTCAATGGATTCAAGTTGCTTATCATCAACTGGAAACATTCCATGGCTGCAAGTCTTCCAACCTCTGCAGCAAGAGTCGGCTATAGATGGTACATACATGTAACACATGTGCCATGAAGAAAAAGCATTCATGTGTTCAAAACTCTCCAAACACAGGAGACATAATACATAATCTTACATCGCTAACATATTGTCTGTGCCTCTTACAATCATTATCACAGTTAATGTGATAATACATGAGGTCTAAGTACATGTTTGGGCAGTGTTGGTCACCATACATGTGACCCGCCACAGCCATTCAAATATAAACACGGAAAATTCTAATAATGAAAATGTATAGGTGGATATCAAAACATTGATTGGACGTTTTCAACCAGAACATGGAAGATATTAAAAAAATTGCTTTCATTTCATTACTGATACATCATGAAATAATACAATTTGAGTGTACAAGGAAAAAGCCTCTATGTAAGTGTGTATACAAATATTCACTTGCATATATATGTCTATATGAACCCATATATGAAATGAGTTTTATAATGATTTTTAAAATGATTGCTATTTCCACTTTCATGTAGTTTAAATGAAACAAAGAGATGCACATGAAATAGAAAAACAGCAGAAGCTCATTACAGTTTAAAATTGGAAATCTGATTCAAAATTCTTCATTATCTATTTTTGTTTTTCTCTGTAAAGTATCTCTAGGGATACATGAAAATCTCTTCATAGAATAGGCACAAAGTACTTTGTTTGCAGCATAATTTTCCTGTGCCCTATGCATACCCACCAAACCCATTACACTTCAGTTTTGCCATTACCAATATTAAAAACATGTCAAAAGTCTTTTACAAATCTATTCCAATATTGTTTCTTCATATTTAGAAGATATTTTGCCTATAAATCCAAACAACTCTACAGCTCAGTGTTTTCAACGGCACTTAAACCTTTACAGATGATTCAACCTCAAAAGCCAAGCACATTTTACAATATGTCATGTTATGTTAAGTTGACCAGACACAGAAGTCATTTCTGTAGGATTTCTTGTCAGTGTGTGCTTTAAGTAGGAGCTTTCTGATCTCCACTTCTGTTGCTCCAGTAATTTGAAAGGTCACTGCTCGGCTGATATTTGGCTTACGTGATTCAGACTGGCAATTTATAAAAGTATTATGATATGGTAAATAGAGTGCTGAAATTAGGAAAGGTTTACTAAGTTTACTTTATATGCTGTAATACTGTACTTAGTTATTTAATCTTGTTCTCCTAGGAAAATTACATAATGTTTCCTTACCCGCCTGTACCTTACTTTCAACTCAGAATCTGGCCTTTCCCTTTTGTGAATTGTCATGCCTAACTAGACCAGGCCAGTTTCCTATAACTTTATGTTCTGGTCAAAACTTTAGACATCCCAGGTGAGTAAGACTGAAAGGTAACGAATAATTGAAAGAATAAAATGAAGATAGAAAACAGTTTCAGACAGAGCTTACAAATACGTGATCCTGAAAGGTGAAGACATAGGTCAAATCGTATTCCATTCGAGATGCCTCTTTTGAAGCGTCATGAAGAAACTATCTAAGAATACATAAATTATTGCTTAAAAGGTAAACAACTCTTTTCACAGGGCAAATCCACAGCTAAATGCTGAGTATCTATCACAATACCGATGCTCAGACGGCCAGAAAGGTGCAGGCAGATGGCAGGAGCAAAGCAGGAAGTTGCTTGTAAATTAAAAATGTCTCCTGATTCTGCAGCAGACAGGAGGCAGAAGAAAACTGAGGTGAAACAATGGCTGTAAAATGTTTAATGAAAAAATCGGATGTATGAGACAGTCTTTAAAAGCCAAATACATTATTAGGAACCTGATATAAAAGTTTGAAATTTTTTGGCATGCGGTATGTGTGTGTGTGTGTGTGTGTGTCTGTGTGTGTGTGTGTGTGTGTGTGTGTGTGTGTGTGTGTGTGTACAAGAGAGCACCTGAGAGTGTGTGCTCCTGGAAGCAGAAAGGTCACCTTAGGAACCAACCTGGATTGCTCTAACTCCTTTCTCCTAGTGCTTTGCACTAGGATTTCCCAGGCTCTGCCTTCCAAGGCCAAAGTGCATGATGTTGCCATTTCTGCCTGGCAATTTTTACATGAGATATGCAAATTCACTTAACTAATATTGACTGTCAGTATGATAAGATCTAGAATCACATAGAAGACAAGATTTCCAGCATACCTATGAGTGATTATCTGTATTAGGTTAGCCCACAGGCATGTCTCTGAAAAATACCCTTGGCAAGGTTAACTGATGTGGGAAGACCTACTCTAAAAGCAGGTCCCTGATCTTGGGTCCCAAAATGATTTAAAAGAACACCATCTAAATGTGAGTGATCATCTCTTTCTGTCTCTTTATCATGGATGCAGTGTGACTGGGTGCCTCAATCTGCTGTCGCAAGGCTCCTGTCATAGAGAGTCAAAACGGATCCTTTCTCCCTTAAATTGCTTTGGCCAGGATATTTGATGATAGTAACAGGAAAAGTAAGACCTGCATATCCTTCCTGTTATGGTTACATTTTAGAGTCAACTTGACAGTTGCAGACTGTTTGGGGCACAGCTGTGAAGAGTGCCTGGAAGGAGCAGGCCTCCAGAGGTCTTCAGGTTAATTGCTGTGGGAAACCCAGCCCATAATGGGTGGTACTTTGCAGTGGTGAACCTGATAATAGCAGGTGCAAGGAGGAGGGACTTGCTCTTCCCTTATCCTGTGTGGACATGCTGTTGAGCTCACTCTTTGAGCGTCATTGACATCTTAGTGCATCATTGCCTTCTTTGTTGCTGCTGTTGCTACTACTGCCTCTGTCCTTGGCTGACTCAGAAATCCATCCTTTCCACCTTGCCGCTGTTTCCGCTGCCTTTGGAGCCTGTTCTCTAGGCCTTGCTTTTGTTTGCTGTTCATTGCTGACTTCGGAGTCCAACTGTTCTTCACCAACATTGGAGCCCGGCATCTTCGACCCTCCATCAAATAGAGGGTTGAGACCTTGGGATCTTTTGGCTTTCTGAGACATGTTGGTCAAGAATGAAACAGCAATAGGTGGCTACATTAAAGGACACTATTTTTATTGTGAGTTAATTTAATAAACTTATTTCATATATTACATTCTAGAGATTCTGTTCTTCAGAGAACCCTAATACTTACAAATATTACAGAAATCAACCAAATAGTAACTATGATTGGTTGAACTGGGAGACTTATATTCACTTCTGATGAAAATTGTAGAACATTCTAAGCAAAAATAATGAGATATTAACACGTTGTTGCTGTCTTACATTTATTTTATATTTTTAAATTTTATTGGGTGAGAGAGAGAGAGAGAGAGAGCCCACCATGGTGTGTACGTGGAAGTCAGACACTTTTCAGAAATTGATTCTCTCTTTCTGCCATAGGGATATTGGGATACTAATGATTTACTGCTTAGAAAATCCTGACCCTGTTGCCTAGTTAAAACATGTTCCTGATATTACAAGACTTAGTAGCCTAATTATGAAACCAAGAAAGAGACAAACCTAGCACCTACTAGAACTTCAGAAAGTGAATTTTCTGCAAAATGGTGCATAGATGGAAAGTATTTTGAGATTGCTTAGTGTGAGCTGGTGAATTGGGTTTCTGCTAAGCATGACCTTTTGTGGTGAAGCAAAACCCATAATACAAAAAAGACTAATTTTCTGAATAATGAATATAGAAAGTGCCAATTTTATATGTAATATGAAGACAATTAATAGTTTCCTCACATTATTTATGTGAACTTTTGCTTCACCTGGCTAAGTCAAAAGAAAATTGGAAATACAAATATGTTATTTTTTATTCTACATGAAGAGAAAGATCATATAACTCATATGCAGAATATGAAGATCCACATTTTCTATTACTAACTGAGAGGCTTTCTTCTTGCTAATGCATTTTCAACATAACTATGGTATGTATTTCACTGAGTGCCATGTCCTGTAATCATTGTCTTTTTATCTCCATCAGATAGATTCCCCTGAAAGACATGGAAATAAAAAGAAGAACTACAAAAAAAAAAAAAAAGAAAAAGAAAAAAGAAAAAGAAGCGAGGGAGACTTTAATCATGATACATTAACATTTAAGGATTCCCTGCTTAGGAATTTTAATTAAACAAAATTTCCAAAGCCTTTTTCAAAGAACTGTGAAGGTTTGAAATTTCATTCAAACATGACTTTGGCAATGAATGATGATTTTCTTCATTGGCCAACTATGCAGAATTCATCCTAAAATGCTCTATTAAACTGAAAAGATTTCCCTACAGTTTCCTAGTCCATTAAAGGTTTTCTTCTGAGGGGCACTCATTCTAACCCCGTTTAGAATAGTGCCCTTGTGTATGGCAGATGGTAACAGGTATTCTCAAATGTCATTCTGATTTTCACCTTTACAAAGAAATTCCCTTAATCTACCTCTCTTTAGTTAAATTATAGGCTTTTAAAGCTAGGTGTTTAAATGTGTGACCTTAAACAAATCATTTAATCCTTTTGAAATTAAATGTTCATTAAAAATGAGGTTGAAATTTCATAGATGTCCCTGTATCTGCAAATTTCTCTATTCTTTGATGACTTAGGCCATGCAAATATTTTAGTTTGAAACACATACAGTATCTTCAAGACATTGCAGATTTAAAAAAATTTTTTTTATTCAATTGCGTGTGTGTGTGTGTGTGTGTGTGTGTGTGTGTGTGTGTGCGTGTGTAGAACCACGGGCGAATTCGGGAACCACCATGGACCGCCTCCTCCTTGTTTACTCTGCCCCGGGATTCACAGGCTCCGCCCTACCAGGACAAGAAACGCAGGCTGCCCCCGCTTCCGCCTGGTGTCTATACGTGGGATCTGGGACCCGAACTCAGGACCTTCTGCCTGCAAGGCAGAGGCTTAACCCCTGAGACGCCTCTCCAGCCCCTTATTGCAGATTTTAATGAGATTCATTTAAATGCTTTTCTTTTTAGAGCTAGGTGTATTATTTATATAATTTTAACGGAAATCTATGACTGTAACAGTCTGAATTGTGTTTTCCCAAACCATACACTGAATTATGAGTTCAACATATTTAGGAATGCGACTTTTTTGGGGAAATAGAGTCTTTCTGGGGGTGACTAAGTTTAAATGAAGTGATTGGTTTGGGTACTAATCCAAGAGGATTAGATCTTTATAAAAAGTGAAGAAGAATTCTGATCCATGTTTATAAACTGTATTTCTCCCCATCTTAAATCCAGGAAACTTTGTGGAAGAGGGAGCAGCAAGATTGTAAGAGCCTAAAGATGGGGAGGACCAATGATACGCAAGATACTCCACACAATTTAGGACTGCAACAGCCAGGATTGGGCTTGACCTGCACAATGACTGACATGTTAAGGACTCCTCAAAGTCTAGCATAGATCACAGGGGAGAAGCCTTCAGGCAGTAGGATCCTTAGAGACAATGCATTAAACAGAAATGATAGAGTTCCTATGGTAAACTAGGAGCCCAAGAAGGGGGTCCAAGCTATGCCACTGAGTCCTGAACCCTCACTAGGATGGATGACTCAGAGGGAGTTTCAGCACCCACATAAATGGATGGGAGGAAGGGGGAGGCACCAAAAGATGGGGAAGGGAGAGAGGGGGTGAAAGGAAGAGGGGATATTGGGGGAGGGGAGAGGGAGGGAGAGGATGGGGTACCTACATATGATTAGGAAAAAATAAAATGTGGGGGAAAATACAGACTCAACTTTCAACATTAAAAAAAAAGGGGGCATTACGATTGTAAGAGCCTAAAGGCAGGGAGGTGTACTGCAGGCCAAGACACACCAATAATGACAGGGCCACTCCATTCAGCAGGTCACTTCAGTGAGATCTACTACCATCAGATCTACATATTGCCCCAAGGACCAAAGAGAATCTCAGGAGAAACAACTATACCCAGAAAGAATCTCTAGGGCAGGTGCAGGACAGAAGGGGAGCCTCCCACTTGTGAGCTTACCTACTAAAGGGTCACGTGTACTCACAAGAGACCTGGTTCCTTACTAGCACACCAAAGACACACCAAAGGGAGCCCTATGATCTACCCATGGAGATGGCCAGGAGGGAAGGAGGGATGTGGCTGGAGCGGTGAAAGGAGAGGGGGAAGGGAGAGAGGGGGTGGGAGAGAAGGACGTGAGAGGGGTGGGGGTAGGATGAGCTTTTTTTTGTTTGTATATGCAAAAGCTTCAATTAAAATAAAAATTTTAAAAATATGATTAAAAGATGATTCACATGTACAAATATTACTTCTTCCTTTTTATCCATTACATATGTTTTTTGGTTGCCAACTGAAGTTTTATTACATGCCTTACCTACAACTCATGAACTACATTGTAGTTTTTTTTTTTTTATTTCTTCCTTTCTTGATACTTGGTACCTCTGAATTAATTTAAAGCATGTTTATGAGTTTCCCTGTAGTCTCACCTTTGGTTTGTTAACTGTGTTAACTATATTTACTTCAACAAAAACCTGCTCATTCACTTATATTCAATTACTGTGCTTCTCAGGTTTACAACAGTTATATTAGTTTTCATAGTAATTCAGATATTTCGCTAAAATCTTGTTTTGCCTAATTTCCCTATTTTTTGGTTAGCATTATTTATGATTAAATTTCACCTGTTAACATCCGAGCTGCATGATATGTAGGTCCATCCATATTGTCTGGTTATTTTGTTCTTGATTCTTACCAGCAACTTATTTTCCATTGACATAAAAGATGATATATGCTAATGTAGTATATAAAATAAGACTGAAGCCTCCTGATGATATTGAATTGAGATGATTGTGATTTCTTTTCTGTGAAATACAGACAGAGTTAGTAGCAAGCTATCTCAACATAGACTGGTATTGACAAATTTCAGAATTGGGTGGCACTTGTACACAGACTTTATCACATCCAAGATTCAGTACTATTTCTCAAGAAGGTTTCTCTTCAGCATTCATCCATGGGACAGTTGGATATAATATTTTTACCTTTGAAATTCTGTCAAGTATTGAAATTTACTTCCCTGATCATTGAGTTTTGAATTTATATCTTACTCCATGCATCTCTAAAGCTCAGAGATATCTGGGAAGGGGTCAGGTGGGGTTTGAGTTTGAGGTAAGTCCGCTTCCTTTCAATGATTTTTATTTTAGTCACTCTGATAGTCTATAAAATTTCAATGTGCCTTTTGTGATCTTCGGAGAGAGTAACAATTCATTTCTCTAGCCTCAAAACTTTTCCCATTCTATTTTATATTTTATCACTGGGCGCAGCACAAATTAGGTCTCTGATGTATAATATGATATCTTGCTCATCAGGGGTACTCAGGAGCTACTTGCTGTAGTAGGGCTTTATTACTACAATTCTGAGATATTTTTTAAACTACCGGTATATTCTCAAAATGTATCTCTTTCCCGCCTCTCCTACCCAAAACTCATGCAACCACTCAAATATTGAAAGTCCTATAAATCTCACTCTGCAGAAATGTGTTTTTCATGCCATTCATGCCACTACTTCCCTAACTTAAATGTTTCCTATACCTTAGTTGGACTATTAAGATCATCTAATTCATATTTGTCATTAATTTTCTCTCAATAGCAGGCCAGTTATCTAATTGTCTGCAACGTGTTACCCCCATTCTGCCATTTTTTATCCCCACATATATTTATTACCTCATAGTCTGTTAGTTTGGAATCCAAGTATGAATTATCTGTGTCCCTGATCCTGTCTTTATACAAGTCTGTAATCATCTAAAGTCACCCACTAAGCACTGTGCACAGAACTATGTTTCTCTTTTGTGAGACACTTTGTGAAGATTTCTTTGCTTCCTTGTCATAAAGAAATCACTAAGAAGCATTTACCAACATGACAGCTATGTTAGCCCATATATTTTGCTGATAACTGAACACTGTTGATTAG
The DNA here is from genome assembly GCA_023101885.1 of Typhlomys cinereus. NCBI lineage: Eukaryota > Metazoa > Chordata > Mammalia > Rodentia > Platacanthomyidae > Typhlomys > Typhlomys cinereus. The sequence continues at coordinate 2,765,758 of JALPQD010000170.1, forward strand.
ATCATTTTATAGGGAAGAGAATTATTTTGACTTGCAATTCTGGAGTTCAAGGAAACTATGACTGGTGATAACTTTCATTCTAGTATAATTTCAGTAGCACAGGGAGTGCATCACAGAGCAAAGCCGGGAGAATATACTCATGTTTGTCTCTTCTTGCCTCTTATTGAAAATTCTCTAAAATTTAGTCATGGCAACTCCCTACATTTTATTTTAATCTCAGTCAAATTCCAAAGGCCCCATCTATAAACATCATAGTCAGACTAAATTGCCACCCACATAAAACCTAGTGGTAGGGATTTAATTTCAACATGTGATTCTTTAAGAAACTCTTTCAAACCATAGGCACATTAGTGCAGCAGTTTGCATGATCACAGCAGCAGAGCATATAGGAAACAGGAAAGGGAGGAAGAAGAGAGGAAGGGAGAGAAGTAGAGAAAGGAAGGAAAGCAAGATGATTCATAGACAGACAGATAGATAGTAGATAGATAGATAGATAGATAGATAGATAGATAGATAGATAGATAGATAGATAGATAGACAGACAGATAGATTGAGATTGATTGATAGATAGAAGGAAAGAGACACAGAGAAACACTTCCACAATGCAATAAAGACTTTTGGTTCGGGTATCATGAAAGCAACATTTTGCTACATTTTTTGAATGCTATCATTTAGAAGCAAGAAATTCAGAACTGCCCACTCTTGGGAAGTGATATTGAGAGGTGGATTTTTCAAGGGAAAACCTCTCCGGGAACTCTTATTTAAGATTCAAAACTAGCTGTGTGACGAGGATCTACTTTATTCACTGGTATGTTCACTGATACATTGCTCATGTTCTGCCAGGTGTTGTAACACATTTGGTGAAGCTCAGTAACTTATTCATACAGAAAGGCATGAAAGTAAGAGACAGACTGGTTGGGAAGGATGTTTGCAGTGGAAGAAGGAAAGAGGGTGAGATTAGGTAACATGAGTGTAGCAGTTCTCCTGCGTGGTTGCTGATAAATCACTATCAAGGCTTAAGGGAACAAGGGGTTTGTTTATTTTCTCTTACTATTGTTATATTATATTACAGTTCTATGTCCAGCTTGACAGGAGAGCTCACACCAACATCAGGGCCAAGGGAACTGACCACACCATCTCTCCATAATAGCTGAGAGAGGGATGATCCTTACTTGCCAGACCAGCATGTCTGGCCAAGTGTATACAATCAGCTCTCTATATTTTATTTCAGGGCTTAGTTCCACCCACCATGGGCTGGGCCTTCCTCATCAGCTAGACAATCTCCTGCAGGTTTGCTCTGGGCTTAACTCAACCACTAATTTTCAACAAATTCAATTCATTGTATTCATGTTATGAAACTGCCAAAAATAAAACCCAGAGATGCTGGGAGGCATGCTCTGCTTGTAATACCACCCATAATTGCCATGTTCTACTTGTGCCGTTGTGTCACATGTGCTATTATGCTAACAGAATATCGGGCCACACATTATTATCGCTTCTCTTATTCCCCTTACAGCTGTATGGATAAAGGTAGTCTGGGCACTTCATTACCAAGAACTCACATATGACCAAATGCAGTGGGGGAGTCTGTGTGTCCTCATAGGTCAAAACTTTCATATTCTCTATAGTACTGAGATGTGAATGGCTTGTTTTTTTGTTCCATCAGTCAGTGTCAAAATTCCCCATTTGTAGTCCAAAGGGTGGATTCCTTTGTTATATTCTTCTTACTCTCTGAACTTCTAGTAACATTGACAATCCAACTTATACTTGATTTTCTTCTCCTTTTCAAAATGTTATTTTCTGTACTGCATGCCATTTATCGAAATTTTAAGTAGAAGGGTTCTTTTCTAAACAGTTTCTCCATGGAAGTCTCCTGAGTAGTGTGATTGATTGCCTCACATGAATTATAACATCTAATAATTTTAACACTTTTTCAGTTTTCTTAATTAATCTCATAGTCAAACTATGAACCAAAAGAAAATTTTCACATTTTTCACATTGAGATGTAAAGTCTGATCACTTTCACAAATTATTTTAAAGATTGCTGATGCTTAATTATACAAGTACTTCTTACTTTTGGATATTTATTTATGTTGTTTATTCTTGTGCATATTTGAAATTTTGATCTCATAAAATGAGTATTTAATCTTTATATAATCTATTTTGCATACACTAGGAGGAAGAAAAACAAAGATAAAACCTAATTCTTCATAATTTTCCAGTATTGATGACATAACTCCATACAAACCCAGTGCTGCTACCCTTTAAAGTAATAGCTTGACAGATATTCAATGAACTATAAATCTGTGAAAAATCACTTACAAGTAGACGTTATTTACAAGACAATAAAATATTTACTTGCATTAGTTTTAAGCAATTTGAACTTACATACATATTTTAAAAGCTATAAAATATTTTAATCTTTTTATTCCTAGGAAACTTGTAACATTTTATACATTTCATCATTAAACTTTCCTGACCTTTATTTATTCAGTTTTCTTTTCTTGTTTACAATTTGACTGAACTGTAAAGTTGTTGCCATTAGCCAGTGGAAATGAATGCTCAAAGGTCAGACTGTTGCAGGTTATGGCTGTTTTCCCCAAATGTGTAGGGCATTCAAATTCTGGCACATTTTCCCAAGACCAAACTTGTAAAATAAATCTGTGGTGACATTAATGAGACTCTGGCTCCTGATAAAACATGTAATAAACATAATAAGAAAGTTCAACTATCCGTCTTCTCTTTTTGATTTTTGAATTCTGATGTTGGTCCCCAAAATTCCAGCAAACTAGACAACAGGAAGAACTCCTGCTTTGGAAATCATAAAACATAATTATCTTGTAAATATTATCCAAGCTGCAAACTTCAAATTAACAACTTCAATATGTTGGTAAGTTAGCACATGAAGATATTTTTGAAGTACTTGTAGGTGTTTTATTTTATGTTGAAGTAGCTATACATTTGATTTATCATTCAGTTACATATGGATAATCACAAGACCAAAGCATTTTGACTTCTTTGTTGCCTGAATGTGTGTTTAAAATATGGTGAATATAAAAGGATACATGTCTTTTTGTAATGCATCTTATTAAAGAATGCATGTCATTTCTGTTAGTTGGTAGGTTTTATTTTTCTAGTTGTCATTAACATGTATCAATTGCACATATTTATGAGAGTCGTAGAATATTCTAGCACATGGATTCAATTTCCATTTTCCCCAAATGAAGCTCGTAAGGAAGTTGGCCATTTTTTACTCTAATCAGCATTTTTATACATTAACAATTTTCCTCACATTTGGAAGCTTTGAGATCCTCTCTTCTAGTTCTTTATACACTACAGAATATACAGTAAGTCATCGGTCACTGTATTCACTCCACTTTGCTGTACAGCACAAGAACTGATTATTCTAATCTATATTTAGGTGCCTGTACTCCAATTATCTCAAGTATGTTTAGGGCTATTTCAGAAAATGTAATTCTGTCCTAAACTCAAGTCAAATTAGTTGAATGATTTTTATGACATTTAAGGCCATCACTCAGGTAGCAATTTCTAAAATCAAGCATTTAGCTTAAATATATTCCAAAGATATACCAATATGACATATGCTAAGGAATGATAGTAGGTGTCTTTGTAATAAGATGAGAACATTTCTAGAAGTGGTATAGTTAAGTCATATGATAGTTCCATTTTTGCCTTTTTGAGGAGCCACCAAAGTGGCTGAACTGGTTTATAGTCATATCAACAATGAATAATTATTCCCTTTTCTGCAATGAATAATTGTTTCCCTTGACAACATTCTCTCTTGTTTTTGTTCTTGATCTTAGCCATTCTGACTGGGGTAAGACTATTGTAGGGTAGTTTTAATTTGCATTTCCCTGATGACCAGGAAGTTAAGCATCTTTTAAAATATTTGTTTGACACTTGAATTTCTTTTTATGAGAATCCTTGTTTAGTTTGAGGGCCTATTTCTTAATTTCTTGGTGTTTAGTGTTTTTGAGTTCTTTGTGTTCTATGGAGATTAAATCTTTGTCAAATTCATATCTACAAAGATTTTCTTCCATTCTGGTGTACTGTGCTATTGCACGATTGACAATGTCTTTTGCAGAACTGAAGCATTTTAATTATATGAAGTCCCACTTGTCGATTATTTGTCTTAGATCCTAAACATTTGAGGTTCTATTTAGAAAATCTTTATCTAGGCCTATCAATTCAAGTATTCTCATTTTTTTAACAGTTTCAGCAATTGGGGTTTAACATCAAGAACAGTATGGAAGTATAAACTTTTTGTTTTCCATAATGAAATAATTAATTTTCAAGAAGAAAACTTTGTATATATTAAAACATTGTGACTGATAGCATAGAGTAACCTGGAGTCTTAGTTAAGATGCTTGATGCACTGCTCACAAACAGTATGGTATGAGGACATCCTTACTGTAAAGTGCACAAGTTTGATATGAACTAAATTGGCAGTTGTGTCTTATGAGTGAAACACAAGTGAAAATTGTTAGAAACACCTTGGATTCATTATACATTTATTCTGAATTCATCTTTTACCTGTTGTTTGTTCAGAACCCTTTTACTGCTGCCCAAAATTTTCACACCCATACCTGCCGTTATTAAATACCAAGAGTCATGACCAAGTTTAAGAAACTGTGTTCCAAAGAGTATTTTGAATCACAGGGGAGAAGGCTCCAGGCAGAAGGATCCTTAAAGGCAAGGGATTAATAGTCATAAGAGAGTTCCCAACTCTTGGGGAGCCCAAGAAAGGGCTCTGGGCTATGCCACTGAGTTCTTACCCCTCTCTAGGGCGAAGGACTCAGAAGGAGGTTTGGCATTCACACAAAAGGATGTTCCAGGGAATAGGAAGGAGGAAGGGGGAGGCCCTGGGAGAAGGGGAGGATGGAAAGGAGTAAAAAGGTAGGAAAAAGGGGAGACGGTGCAAGGAGGGACTGGGTAGGGGAAGTGGGAGGGAGAGGACAGGGTACCAATTGAGCTTGTATGATTGGGAAAAAAAAATAAAACGTAGGAGAAAAAAAGTACTTTGAAAGATGTATGCTCTGGCAATATTTTTTCCCTTTCTTTAGAATATTGTTTTAATGAGATTGGGTTCTTTGCTATGACAGACATTTTTGAACTGATATACCATTAGTTTATTTTTGCTTTCCTTTCTTGTGTTTTGGGGGAACTATCAAAAGTCATTGCCTATGGCAATATTTTGAAATGTGCTCTTCTAGAATTTTCGTAGTGTCAAGTGCTTCATTTAAATAATTCAAGTACTTTAAACTTACTTTTAAGATGGAAGAGAGGGATAAAATTGAAGTCTACTGCTTAGTGATAGCCATGTTTCCAAGTACCATTTATCGAAGAGGGCATCCTTTGTCCAGAGTATATGCTGGTGCCTTTGTGATTATTCTATAAGCTGTATGTATGGATTCTGTTCCAACAGTCTTTATTTTTTTTAGCCATCTTGTTTTTGATTACTGTAGTTATGTAGTGTTTCTTGAAACCATCTTTGCTTCTTTCTACTGCATCTTATGGTCTCTCAAAGCTGGAATGAATGCTCAATATGTTTGTAAAAGTAGAAAAACAAAAAATAGCGAGTTATAGCTATGCTGTATCTTGGAAATTATGTTTCCTTGCAGTTTTCTACACTATTTCAATGACATACTGTCTGGAATTAGCCTTACTCAGGTTAGTAAAGACATGGGAAGAATATAGCCAGATTCTTCTCTAGAGTGTGGCATGAATAACCTATATAGCCCAATGCCATACAGTCTTTGCTCCCTTTTGAAATCTGATGGATTGGAATGGATGGTCTTTATTTGACTCAGCATTATGGTTTTATGAATTTCTCACTAAGCTCTGTTTATAGTATTCTAAATCTTTAATTCACATTTTCAAGCTATGCCACATTTCTTACAGCAACCAGTTCTTAAGGACTATATTCCGGGTTAGATTCAATGATTCAAGAGTAGTGAGAGATAAAGCCATAAATAGGGCAAGAGATGACCATTACATACCTCCCCTTAGCAATCATATCTTGCATATTTTAGTACTTGGGGATAAAGAACAACTTTAAGTCTGCATGTGGGGAATATTACACTATCATGTTGTAACAACCTCCTTCAGAATATCTTTGTGGAATAAGATTAGATTACTAAAAATGGAAACTAAAAGAAACCCTTGCGGCCTCTTGATTGGGAACATGCAAGTAACAGAGGCTGTCAACAAAAGGTATCAAACTAGGGGTTGTACAGATGGTTCAGGATCTAAAGCCCTTACCTCCCAAAAACAAGAACCAAGATTCAGATCACAGATCCTATGTAAAAAAGCAGAAATGGGAGCAATATGCAATCTAGCCTTGGAAGGTGGCCTGGGAAATCCCAGATCAACTCTATAAGGAGATGGAGCAATCTGTAATGATTTCTAAAGTAAGCCTTAGGCCTCACAGACACATGTAGTGCCCTCTGTACACACACACACACACACACACACACACACACACACACACACACACACACACACACACACACATACACACACACAGCATCAAATCATGTATTAAACTTTTTTCAATTCTCTGAATAGAAGAAAAGTTCATAATGAAAATGTTGATTGCATGATCTTATTTGTGAATAACATAAGAAAAAGAGGAAAAACTATGAGAAAAAGAAAACATGACAGTTTGTGAATTAAGCCACACTCAGAAAGGATGTGCTGAGGTGTTAGGATAAGCACCTAATTAGACACTAGTAGGCTGAAGTAAGTGGGGACAGAATTAGATATCTGTTTTCACACCTCTCTGGTACAGAAAAGAAGCTAAAGGCAGCATCACTTCAGATATTTTGGGCTTCTGGCATTTAGAGCCTAAGAAGTCTGTGGCTATTAAAATCAAAAAAAGTTAGCCCATTAAGCAGTAATTCTGGTGTTTAAATTATAAATCTTCACTGGGAACCCAAATTACAGTTTCCCTAAAGACATGGGGCAGTACTGAAAGACAGAGCTTCCTATCTCCAAAAAACACTTCCCTTTAAGAAAACTACCATAAGCAATTCATTATGTTTGATTTGTTTGTGAAATTAATTTTATACTTACATTTCTCTAGGTTTTGAGGTACTTATGATAGTATTACAGTAATGTAGCAGTATAGTTGCTGTGCACTTCTGTAAAGTCTTAAGTACGTATGGCTTCTCTGAGTTTGATTTGAATAAAAAACAGCAATTCAAGGAGAATAATCTTATTTCCATTCAAATTATCTTATTTTGTGTTACAAATTTATAGGCAAATAGCTAAGATGTGACTATTGCATGTCTGCAATAGCTTCAGGAAAAATATGTAGTTTATCTTTAGTCATCATCGCATCAACAAAGTAACCATCTTACAAATAAAGATAAAAGAGATCTTAACCAATATGAGATAAATTTATTGAAATCTAAATGCAGCTAGATGTAAGATAACATTTTAATGCCTCAGGTGAGTTAAAGAAATTCACATTTAAGAGTACACAGGGCCATAATTAAGATTTTTGATAAATAGGAAAAGAAATGAAGAATGCTGAAAGAGGTACTTGTAGAAACAGCCTCGTAGATCCACACATTACCCACATGTCCACCAGTTATTCCTTATTTCTTAAAGTATTTGTACACAAAGAAAATCAACAGACATATTTCAGTATTTTCTTGTTTTCTACAGGAGGGACATACCGAGATCTTCCTGACTGAAAGTAGACAAATCACAACCAGTCACTACTGATACTTCATTAATGAGAAGCTCAGACTAGGACAATAGCATAATAAGAGTTTGGACTCATATAGACTGGAACCAAAGCTACCCTCTTATGTGAGGTAGAGAAGATATAGCACATCCATCCTGTTTGCACGACTAGATGTCAGGAACATGCTTAATATAAGAGATAGGTAGTCTTTTCAGAAAATATTATACTTGGTATGGAAAGATAAATTCTTTTGGGGAATGTCCAGTGGCAGACCACTTGAATACAATAATGCAAGTGGTTCAGGGTCTGTTCCCTTCCTTAGAATGCTTTTGTTTAATATATAGAAATAAAGATATACAAGGTATGGTGACATGCCCCATATTTTAAAAATATTCCTTAAAAAGAAAAGCAGATATCCAAATGGAGGCAGAAGATCTATGATTCATAGTACAGTAAAGATTTCATAAAGAGTTTGGTTTCTGTTGTTCTTAAAGGGGAAATAGTTCATAAGTAATTGGATGAAAAAATGAGTTTCTATGTATTCTTTTCATAAGTAACAAGATAATTTTTGCTCACCATTTCAACATTTGCCTTTACTCTGAATGACCAACTTTTCTATAGCTTGGGTTACCTGCAAAGTCACTTTTGAGATGCACATTTAAAACTTGTGGATCTAACTATACCATGATTACTTCCAATGGTATCAGCTAGCCATCTGTTTTGTACAAATATAGATTCAGTTTTCTTCTTTCCATCTTTCTTTCTATTGAAAGTTATTATGCTAAAATAAATACGTGAAGATAAATGATATCCAATAAGACAATTTTTAGAATTAATTTATTAAACAATAAGTAATGGCAAAAATATTTGTTAAAATTATAGTCCAAATAGGATATTCTTTTTTCTTGTTGAAGTTATAGAAGAATTAATTCAGATATAAGCATGGACCTACTTCTACAAAAGAAAAATTGTGGATATATATATATATATATATATATATACATATATATATATGCAAAGGGAGTGTTTTTATTTTTAAGTTGCTTTAAATTGAATCATGGATCTAATGTTTACAAACTTGTTTTGAACCTTAGGAATTGGACAGTGTTTCATGTGGTTATTTGATTAAGATTATTTTAAGTCAATCTGAGGATAGAAGACTGTTTCCATTTGAGATGACGCCGGCTTGCCACAATCTGTTTCTCCTGTTGACTAAAATACACAAAAAACACAAACTGGATGTAGCAGTTGGTCTGCATGTTGCTGATAAAATAATGACAAAGCAGCATAAAGGAGCTGCTTACGATGATCTGTTATAGTGTTTGGTCCAGCTTGACAAGAAACCATACACCATCACCAAAGAGCCAGAAGAACCATCCACACCATATCCGCATAACCATTGAGAGAGGGACAGTCCTTACTTGCCAGACCAGCATGTCTGACCAAGTATTCAGAAGGATGCCCACTTTGTGGGACAGTTCCCTCTATTTTATTCACCTACCCCAGGGACTAGTCCCACTCACTATGGACTGTGCCTTCTCCGTCAACTAGATGATTTCCTGCATATTTTCTCTGGGTTTAACTACTAATTCCCTACGAATGAGCTCAAGCCCTCAGCCATCAAGTTGACAACTGTATCTAACTATGACACTGGACATTGAAAGTAACTACTAGAAACATAAGTAAACAAGAGCAAAAGGTAAAGTGAAATCTGAACTTGAATGAAGTTTTGTATATGCAACAGGTTTAGGGGCTCTACATTTTACTGTCCCAGGTGTGAAGTTAGTTTTCAAAATTTCTGAAAGACTTTTCATTTATGGAAATAAGAACCATGGTCTGTAAAGCAAAAAACATATTTTGTACAGGCGAGCATCTCTGAAATTCTCTTCTTCCCCCTCTCAGACTTGTCTGAACACTAGTCCTACTTTCAAAACTATATTTCTTTTTTAATTAGTTAATTAATTAATTTCCGCTTATACAAGCTTAATAGGTACACCAGTCCCCTCCCTCCACCTCTCCCTGGACCCCTTAGCTCTCTCCCCCCTTTGCCCCTTCCTTTCACCCCTTCCCTCCCTATCTCCCAGTGCCTCCTCCCTGCATTCCTGGAGCATCCTTTAATGTATATGTCAAACTTTCCTCTGGGTCCTCCTCTCTGATGAGTGTAAAGACTCAGTGGCATTTCCTAGAACTCTTTCTGGTGTTCTCCTAAGTATAGGAACACTATTGTGGCTGTTAATCCCTAGCTTCTAAGGATCCTAGTGCCTTCAGTCCATGCTAGACTTTGAGGAGTCAGTAATGTGTTGGTTATTGCACAGGTCATGCAAAGTCCTATTATGATTGCTTCGGACCTAGCTAGTGTGGAGTATCTTGGCATATCATGACTCCTCCCATCCTTGTGCTCTTACAATCTTACCGCCCCCTCTTCAGCTTGAGATTAGATGGGGAGAGATAAGGCTGGCTGGGTTCCAGGTGGTTGATATAGAGTCTCTGATGTTCTGAATTATGGTTTGTTAATTGTTTTTCAGTTTAATACTATATTTCTATAGTGACAGTTGTAGCTCAGTGTCAATTTTGTTCAGCAAAAAAACGTAGACAAAAATGCAACTCTCCATCCTAAAGCTCAGGGAACATTGTGGAAGAGGAGAGGGCAATATTGTAAGAGCCTAAAGATGGGACCAACACTAGGCAAGATACTCCACACAAGTCAGGGTTGCAGCAGCCAGGATATAGCAATGTGATTGGACCTCTTTGCTTGACCGGCACAATGGCTAACATGCCAGCAATCCCCCCAAAGTCTAGCACAGAACACAGGGGAGAAGGCTTCAGGCAGTAGGATCCTTAGAGGCCAGGGGATGAATAGTCATAATAGAGTTGTAAATGAGTGGGCAGTCCAAGAAGGGGCCCCAAGCTATGCTTCTGAGTCCTGAGCCCTCACTAGTGTAGATGACTCAGAGGGAAATTCAGTGCCCAAATAAACAGATGCTCTTCAGGATGGGAGGGAGAAAACAGGAAGTACTAAGAGAGGAGGAAGGAAGGAAAAGGGGTGAAGGGGGGAGAACGGAAAGGAAGGGAGGGTGGAATGGGAGACAACAGGGGGGAAGAAAAGGTGGAGGGAGAAGAATGGGGTATCTATTGAGCTTGTATAACTAGGCAAAAAAATGTAATAAAATAAAAAATGAAGACATATGAGAAGCACTAACTAATACAACTCAAGAATCTATATAAAAATTCACTAGACTATTAATGAAATCTCCCAATATTAAAAGGATAAAACCCCCTTCTGCCCGGGACCTGGACCTGACTCCCTGTTTCTCAGGAAGTGACCTCATACTAATCAGGATGGAGCCAAGGATGACACAGGAACAGCAAAACTGAAAACAACAAACTACAATCCAGAACACCAGAGACCCTACATTATTCACCTGGAACCAGACCCGCCAAATCTCTCCCCATCCTAAAGCTCAGTGAACCTTGCAGAAGAGGGGGCGGCAAGATTGTGAGAGCCTAAAGATGGGGAGGATATGCAAGACACTCCACACAGGTTAGGGTCGCAGTAGCCATTATCGGACTTTGCATGACCTGCACAATGACTGACATGTTAAGGACCCCTGAAAGTCTAGCATAGATCACAGGCACTAGGATCCTTAGTGGCAAGGGATTGACAGTCATAATAGTGTTATCATACTAAAGGGAAGCCCAAGAAAGGGCTCTAGGCAATGCCACTGAGTCCTTATACCTCACTAGAGTTGAGGACTCAGAGGGAAGTTTGTCATTCACACAAAAGGATGCTCCAGGGAATGGAGGGGGAAAAGGGGAGACACTGGGAGAAGGAGAAGAAGGGAGGTAAAAGGAAGGGGAAAGGGAATAAGGGTGCAAGGGGGACTGGGGAGGGATGGAGGAGAGAGAGGGAACAGGGTACATATTAATCTTGTATGGTCTTGGAAAAATAAATATAATTATAAAAAAGAAAGAATTAGGATTGCTGATGGAATTAAGATTAATAGATTAATCTTAAAATAAATAAGTTGTCTTGGACAACTCTCTAAAAAAATCATCCTTTCATTAAAGAGAAAAAAAGAGAAAACAATAAAAATCCATAATCATATGGTTTATATAAGAAACATAAAGTTATTGAAACTTCCAAAGCTGAAAGAGCATGCTTTACAATATTAATGTACAAAGAATAAGTCACAATATCATGTCAGCAAAAACATTAAGTGAACTTGACATTGTCCTACATAAAACCTCTCAGCAAACCAAGAAGACACGGGACTACATTAACCTAGCACAGAGACTGCAAAAAGAACCACAAAACTCATCCATGCAATGATGAATGTGTGACTGATTACTGCTAATCACAAATGGTTACAAGACAAGTAAAGTAGTTCTTACTGCTATGCTCAACTTCATTTTGGAATCTGTAGCCAGATCAGCATTGTGGGGAAAACTATATCCACATGTGAAAGAAAAAAATGAGAAAAATTCTATATTCTAGCAATAACAATTTCCATATTTTACTAATTTACATAAGCATGTTATACTTAATCTGTCTTGAGAAGTTCTTCTGGTATATGGGATTGGCAAGACTGCTGTCCAAGTCAATACAAAAATAAATTATAAAATAACATATGACATGCAAAATTGTTACTTTTACCTGCTGAAAAACAATGCTGAAAAGAATAGCCACTTTAATAAATGAATAGCTGAGTAATTTAATATTTAGAGGTGTCAGTTTCTAACAAATTAACTTGTAGATTTAGGTAAATGCTTATTAATATGACAGAAGGGTTTCAGTGAATATGAGCAAAGAAGCTTTAAAATATATAGTGAAAAGAAGCAAATTCAGAGTAAGCACTGTACTACAGCACTATATAAACAGGCATAAATATCAACAAACAGAACGAAGTCCAGAAAGAAAGACACATAGACATGGATAACTGGCCTTTTATGGGGTTACATTTCATACGTATACACAGAGTGTCCTCATGAATCTATCCCCCACCATCTCTTACCTCTTCATTCTTATCCCCCGACTTCTCTCCAAACATGAGTTCCCTTTCCCATCTGTATGACTTTTGGTTGGTTTTTTGATCAGTTTAGTAGATCCATAGCCACCTACCTGGCCAGTGGATTTAGAAAGTTAAAAAGTCAGATTTGCAGATGATAGTCTTTATGCTAGACTGGAGATGGAGCTCTTGTACAACACCCTCCAAAAAATGAATATAGTTTGCCCTGTCCATATCACAACAAAACTACCTCACAGAGAACTCTGTCAACTTAGAAAGGAATACAGGAAAATAATCTTTATATCTTTGAGGTTACTCAAAGCATACATAAACAGAAATTCATCCAAAAGAAATGAATAAATGGTGCAGTGATCAACACTGCATATTTTTTGCTGCACGAGAGACATACTTTAGAGAATAAATAGTAAAACCACAAGCGAAGAGAAATATTGAAAATCATACATGCAATAAGAAAATTATATAGTCGATATATTTCTACCATGCACAAAACTTAATAATGAAAGAAATTAAAATTTAATATATCTTACAGTAAAAATGATCATCAACTGTGATAGTTAAGCCTGGGTGTCAACTACACACACCCCGGTATTAACTAAGATGGGCTGAGACCACTTCTGGAAAGGCATCAACTGAGACCACTTGATAGGATAGTTCTCGCCCTAGATCCTATCAGAACAGCCAAAGCTCTCATAGGATCCTCCCAGTACTGCATCATATAAAAAGAAGCCATCAAAGAGAACAGATGCCTTATTGCAACTGTGCTAGGAATCGTTCTTCCGGCCACCTGGCTTCTTCGACCCTCTAGCCTTCCAACCCACCAAGTTGTTGTCGGCTAGACTGAAGACTGTAGAAATTCTCCAGCATTCAGCCATCACTCACTTGACTACCGAACTGAGCAGCTACCAGCAGCCATCTTTGGACTACCTCGGCCATACTGTAAGCTGACTCAATACATTCCCTATTATATATATATATTCATTGTGTTGATTCTGCATCTCTAGAGAACCTAATACAGTGAAAAACACATGAAAAGAAACTCACCATCAGTCATTGGAAAAATGTGAATTAATCAATCAAAAATATTAAAAGCAAAGGTAATTGGTTACAATACTGACCTAACAATATTTACTATTTTTATATGTTCATAAACCCAGCGATACCTCTCTAACATTACTGTGTAAAAATATAAACTTCATGCTTTCACAACTTGTATACACATGTTAATATTTGGGAGCTGAATCTTCCTTGTCCACTCTGTCAAGGGACCACGTACAGGTGTTTTCAACACCAAAGCTGTCCTTTCTCACAGCTCAGGAGGCTAGAAATGGAAGCTCCAGTTTTAGTACACTGGTTTCCTTCTGAGGTCTCTTCCATACATGTTTTCTTTTTATGGACTGCTGCAGTCTATTCTCCTTTTATCATAAGGACACATATCAAACTGGATTAGACCCTGCTTTATGGACCTCATTTAACACTAGTTAACATTTCAGCAAGGGACTTTAAAATGACAATCTGGGTATAGGTAGGATTCAGCCCATCACACTAAGTGTAGAGATATCTTGCTAGTGAAACCATAACCAAGTCTCCTCAGTGCACTGGCACTATCTGGCATGAGATACAGTAAGTCAGGTGAATTTTAAATGCTAAGTGAAAGATGTCAGGTGTTCTCACTCTATCATGTGGTATTCTGAAAGTGGGGGTAATGTGGGGACAGAGAAGAGACCTGAGCTGCCAAGGATTGGAGGCCAGTGAGATGTGTGTTGAGGGAGTTGAATCAAAAGTGCAAGACAGAATATTTGCAGAATGAAGAATTTTATGCTATTATATGTTAGCTGCTATCACCCGATTACATATCCATCTAAACATACATATATAAATATAACAAAAATATGAATTTTACTACATATAAATTACTTCACTAGACCTTCTCATGAGCTATAATAACTATGGCACAATTAATAATACTTAATTGTACAAAGTTGAACGTTGCTGAATTCTCTGGAAAAATATATAAATAGACATTAATAAGTAATAGAATTATAGATAAATCTATTTTCAATAGAAATATATTTAAAAGAATATTACCACTTACATAGCTCAGACTCAAATTGTCATCATCTCAAACCTCAAGCACATATTGGTAAGTAAGAAATTGCTTTTTTGTTGCTGTCCTTGCTTTTGCAGTTCTATTTAGAAAATTATTCATTACTAGGCTTTCTACTTAATCATTGTACTTTCTAATTCATAAAGAAATAGAACAACAGATTCAGAGAAACCTGAACTAAGGAAAAGCCAATCTGTGTACCTGCAAAGGAGTGTGCATTTGCATGACTAGTGGGATGTGCATGATCCTATTGAGAGTTAAATGGTACCAATCATTTAGTCTTCATTTCTGAAAATGGGAGCATGCCTGTGTGAAGAATATACAATACTAGTGGTGAGACTGAGAAGTTTGACACTCTAGTTGTGGCAAGCTAGTTCTTTCTTATTCACAATGCACCATTCAAAATGCACCAGTCACCACATTCCAGAACGTTTACCCTTAATACATCTCATTAGCCTAGAAGCAGCTTATTCGGTGTCCTGAATCTCACGTCAGTTACTGTCACATTATCTCATGAAGATACTCCTCACACAGAGATGAGCTACAGAAGGAAGGAATCCCCTGACAGTGTAATGCCTCCAGTCCTGGTGTGAAAGTCTCAGCACAGGGAAGGACAAGGATGTCAAGTGAAAATCTGAAGTAAAACTCTTTGTGTGTGTGTGTGTGTGTGTGTGTGTGTGTGTGTACACACATGCGCACACGTGCACTCATTCAAGTGCTGATATGCCAAGTCCAGGGTAGACATATGTAAGTCTGGGATGCAAAGCTCTGCTGTGGAAAAAAATCACTCAGAGTTTTTGTGTCTAATTGTAAGTAGCCCATTTATTCCTGATTCTCTTCTCGACATTTCCCATGAGCCGGGATTGTGGCATGTATCACCTCTGTCCTGGGAAAGAATACATCTAGAAGAACAGGAAGACATAGTTCAAGACCAAAAGACTAAGACTGGAGAACGTTCCATTTCCATATTCACTCATTTTCTAATTAGAATGCTTCATTTCCATATTTACTCATTTTTCAATTAAGAAAAAGTTACTAGTGTTTTCAATTGCTTGATTTCTAGTCAAATGGTTACTTCAGAAGAAAGGATTGCTGTGATCTATAATGAAAATAAATAACAAAAAAAATCTGTAAACACCGCAAACAGCTGACAGGAAGTTTAGATCTTTCCAATGTTTTCCACTATCATTCTAATTGATAATCTCAGGACCACTTATTAAACATTGTGAAAGCAGAGCTCCTCACAACTTAACTTTGGCTTTTATTCATGTCTTATAAAAGTAAATCTCTCGTAATGCAACTACTGTCTCAAATATTGCCCTTTTGATCATTTTATTCTTCTTCAAGCAAGCGTTTTTCTTAATGTTTCCTTATAGTGATTCCTGATTAAGAACTTTACTGAACTGATTATCTCAAGCATGATTATTCCTTCTTTCTCAAAAAGTTGTAATAAAAATAGCTATAATGCCAATAGTTATATTTTAGTCATAATATGGTAACATGGGTTCCATTTATGATGACTTCTGTGGGGCATTTCTTAAAAATCTTTAATCTTTCATATTGAGAAAATTAGGTTTCAAAGGCTGTGCACATCATGACATGAAAGAAAGTTGTCAATACGTTCTTCACTTTATTGCTTTGAATTAAACTACTTAAGCTACAGAAGACAAATATTTGGACGTAAACTATGAGAGAGAAGTCACACTGATAGATAAGGAAAAGTCATATTGTATTTAAAAAGTTTAGCTAATAAGGAGACAGTTTCAGTATTACTTATAAAATATTTAATAGAAATGTATTCTTTAGGTGGTATTGTTTTAACAGCTATATGGAATACTCACAGGCTTATGTTTCCTTTAAGTGAAAATATGAGCAGAAATAAGAGCCGAGTCTGAGAAACACTGATGTTAGATGCTGAAGAGAACTTGTGAATGTAAACTAATAGAAATGCACAAAAGCACAAAAACAATTAAATATCATGATCTAACATTGAGAGATGAATACCAGAGCAAGAATACCAAAATACCACACTTGAGGAAATTTTTCAAATTATTATCAAGGAAAACTTCCTTCATCTAAAGAATGAGAGGCCCATCCAAATACAAGAGGCATTCTGCACCCCAAACAGATATAACCAAAATAGAAACTTGCCACGGCAAATAATAGTCAAAACACTCCGCATCCAAGACAAAAAAAAAGGTGCTGAGAACTTCAAAGGAAAAAAAAAGTCACTTTTAAAGGTAAACCTATTAAAATAACAAATGACTTCACAGTGGAAACAGTAAAAGAAAGAAGAGCTTGGAGAGACATACTTCAAGTAGTAAATGAGCAAAAATGTCAACCCAGGCTGATTTACCCCGCAAAACTGTCCGTCATGATCGAGGGAGAAAGAAAAGTTTTCCAGCACAAAGACAACTTGAAGGCTTACATGTCTACCAAACCAGGCCTTCAAAAAATGCTAGAAATGATGCTTAAGCTTGAAGAAAAAAGCAAGCATACCCAGGAGGACAGAAGAGAAGTATAATATTACCAAAACCTAAAAACCAAAAAATACACTTACAAAAGCCACTAAACATAAAAAATGTCCAGAATTAAAAATAATTTCTCCATTATAACATTAAATGTCAAGGAATTAATTCACCAATCAAGATACACAGATTACAAAATTGGATTAAAACTCACAACCCATCAATCTGCTGCCTTTAGGAAACTCATCTCACCACAAAAGATAGGCACATCCTAAAAATAAAAGGCTGGTCCAAAATTCTGCAGGCTAATGGAAAAAGGCAGGGGTAGCCATTATGCTCTCAGACAAAGTGGACTTCAAACCAAAAAAAAATCATAAGAAACACAGATTGATACTACATTTTAGTCACAGGTACAATTCACCAGGAAGACTTCACAATTCTGAACATATATGCACCTAATACGGGCCCCTCCACATTCATTAAGCAAATCCTACAGTGTCTAAACCGCCCTCTCAACATGGGATTGACCAATAGGTCAAAAGCTTAACACAGACACTTTGGAACTTAATCAAAGCCTTAATGAAATGGACCTTACAGGTCTCTATCGAACTTCTCATCCACGCATGAAAGAATACACATTTTTCTCAGCAGCACACGGAACATTCTCCAAAACAGATGACATATTGGGCCACGAAACGAATCTCTACATATACAGGAAAGTTGAAATTCTAGACTGTACCCTATCAGACCACCATGGTATAAAGCTTCACATCCACAACACAACAAACAACAGAAAATACACTAATTCCTGGAAACTTAACACTATGAGGCTGAAGGAGAATTGGATTCAGGAAGAAATTAAAAAGGAAATTCAAGATTTCTTAAAAGAGAACAATAATGAAAACACAACTTGTCAAAATCTTTGGGACACAATGAAAGCTGTCCGAAGAGGTAAGTTCATAGCTCTTAATGCCTACATAAAAAAAAAATGGAAACATCAAAAATAAATAACAATGCAGCTTATAGCTTTAGAGACACTAGAGCACTCTGATCCCAAAAGCAGTAGAAGAGAGGAGATTAGCAAAATAAGGGGAGAAATATCTGAAATTGAGATTAGGAAAACGATAGAGATCAACCAGTCAAAAAGCTGGTTCTTTGAAAAAAAAACAATAAGATTGATACACCCCCAGCTAAATTAACCAAAAGCAATAGAGAGAACACACAAATTAACAAAATTAGAAATAAAAATGGAGTTATCACTACTGATACCCGAGAAATTCAGAGTATTATAACATCATATTTCAAAAACTTATACTCAAGTAAGTAATGAGACATCTGGTTAAGTTCACAGACTTTCCTTCCTGATCATTTACAGCTGAGGGGGTATGATCTCACCAGAAGGGGAGGGCATATAGTCTGGAAGATAAAAAGTAACCATTTTGCAAATGGGTGATTGACCCCTCCCTCACTGTGGTTTACTACTTTTATTACATCTAACCTTTGAATATACTCTTATAACAAGACTCTAGTTTAACAGCTTTATATCTCGGGCCAGGGGGTGACATATAATACCCATCAGGATGGAGTGACGGGCATTGCAGGAGCAGCAAAACTGAAAAAGAAAATCAACAAACCATAATCCAGAACATTAGAGACTTTATATCAACCACCTAGAACTAGGCCAGCCTAATCTCTCCCCATGCTGAGGCTCAGGGAAATTTGCGGAAGAGGGGGCAGTAAGAGTGTAAGAGCACAAGGATGGAAGGAGCAATGATATGCAAGATACTCCACACAAGTTAGGGCCGAAGCAATCATAATTGGATTTTGCATGCCCTGCCCAATGTCCAACACACTATTGACCCCACAAAGTCTAGCATTTGCTAAAGGCACCTAGATCCTTAGAGGCAAGGGATTGACAGCCACAGTAGTGTTCCTATGTTTAAGGGGAACACAGGAAAGGGTTCAGGGAAATGCCACTGGTTCCTTGTATGTCATCAGAGAGGAGGGCCCAGAGGAGAGTCTGGCATGGACATTAAAGGATTCTCCAGGGATTGGGGGGGGAGGCACTGAGGAATGGGGAGGGAGGGGTGAGGGTAGGGGGAGCAGGGGGTTCGGGGGGAGGAGGACGGAAGGAGGGAACCGGTGTACCTATTAAGCTTGTATGAGTGGAGATAATAATAAAAATTGTTTTAAAAACTTATACTCTATGAAATTTGACAACACAAAAAACATACTCCTAAGTAAACACAACTTACCTAAATTGAATCAGGAAGTTGTGAATTATTGAAATAGTCCTATAATATATGAGGATTCAATGAATTAATCTAGAATCTTCCCACCAAAAAAATGTCCTGGACCAGATGTATTCAGCACACAGTTCTACCAGATATTTAAGTAGCTAATAACACCAATACTCCTTAAACTGTTCTATTAAATAGCAAAGAAAGGAACACTATCAGATTCTTTCTATGAAGCTAATATCATCTTAATCCCAAAACCTAATAAAGATACACTTAAAAAAGAAATTATAGGCCGATCTCTATGATGAACACAGACGCAAAGATTCTCAACAAAGTTTTAGCAAATCGGATTCAAAACCATATCAAAAGGATCATTCATAGGGATCAAATAAGCTTTATCCCCGGCACATAAGGTTGGTTCAACATACACAAATCAATAAGCATAATTCACCATATAAACGAGTCTGAAATTCAAGGCCACATAATACTCTCGATAGATGCAGAAAAAACTTTTGACAGCCCATTATGATCAAAACCCTAGAGACTGTTGGAATGGAAGGAACCTTTATCAATATAATAAAAGCTGTATACGACAAGCCTATGGCAAGGATTATACTCAATGGGGAAAAACTTGAAGCATTCTCGATTCAATCAGGAACTAGACAAGAGGCTGCCCACTCTCACCACTTCTATTCAATATTGTTCTTGAAGTCTTAGCTGAAGCCATGAGACAAGAAAGGGAGATAAAAGGCATTCAAATTGGCAAAAAAGAAGTCAAGTTATCTCTATTTGCAGATGACATAATCATATACCTGAGAAATCCTAAAAACTCTACTAGGAAGCTCCTGAACTAATACAGGAGTTCAGCAGGGTGGCAGGATACAAACTAAACGTACAAAAATTGGTGGCCTTCCTATATACCCAGAATGAAAGAAGTGAAAAAGCCCTGAGAGAAACAATCCCATTTACTATAGCCCCTAAAAAAATGAAATACCTTGGTATAAAACTAACCAAGAAAGTAAGAGACCTTTTCAATGAAGACTTTAAAACCCTAAAGAAAGAAATTGAAGAAAACGCCAAAAGGTAGAAAAACTTCCCGTGTTCCTGGATTGGTAGAATCAATATCATAAAAATGACCATTCTACCAAAGGCAATATACAGATTCAATGCTATACCAATTAAAATGCCAAAGCAATTCATTAAAGAGGTTGATCAAATAATCTCAAAATTCATATGGAGGCACAAAAGACCCAGGATAGCAAAAGAAATACTGAGTAACAAAAACACTGCTGGAGGTATCACCATACCAAACCTTAGTCTATACTACAAATCCATAGTTATAAAAACAGTCTGGTACTGGCTCTAAAATAGACACATAGATCAATGGAAAAGGGTTGAAGACCCAGATATAAGCCCACACAATTATAGCCATTTGATCTTTGACAAAGGGGCCCAAAAAATCCAATGGAAAAAGAACAACATCTTCCACAAATGGTGCTTCCAAAATTGGTGCTGGTCCACATGCAGAAGATTAAAACTGGATCCGTACTTGTCACCATGTACAAGACCTAATTGCAAATGGATCGAGGACCTCAATATAAGGCCAGATACTATAAAAACATAGTTGAAAGGGTAGGGAATTCCCTTGAGCTGATTGGACTAGGCCAACAGTTCCTAATGAGAAATCTAATAGCACAGTCAATACAACCAACACTCAACAGATGAGTTCTTATGAAATTAAAGATCTTCTGTTCAGATAAAGAGATTGTAACTCAAGCACAAAGGCAATCCACAGAATGGGAGAAAATCTTCACTAATCACATATCTGATAGAGCTCTATTATCCAGAGTGCACAAAGAACTTAGAAAACTAAACACCAAGGAAACAAATTGGCCAATTAAAAAATGGGTCTTGGAACTTAAAAGAAATTTTACCAGGAAAGAAATTGAAATGTCTAACAAATATCTTAAAAAATGCTCCACTTCTTTAGTCATCAGGGAAATGCAAATCAAAACTTCCCTGAGATATCATCTCACCCTGGTCAGGATGGCAAAAATCCACAATACAAACAACACCAAATGCTAGAAGGGATGTGGAGAGAATGCTGGTGGGAATGCAGGCTTATATAACCATTCTGGCAAGCCGTCTGGCGATTCTTATAAAAGTTAAAGGTTGAAATGCCATATGATCCTCTATTCCATTATTGGGAATAACCCCCCATACAGCAAAAATTCACCTCGATAGCACAAGCATGACCATGTTCATAGCAGCATTGTTTACAATAGCAAAGTCATGGAATCAACCCAAATGTCCAAGAGTTGATGAGTGGGTAAGGAAAATGTGATACATTTATACAATGGAATACTACTCAGCCATCAAAAACGATGAATTAATGAAATTTGCTGGAAAATGGATGGAATTAGATAAATTATATTAAGTGAAGTATCCCAGACACAGAAAATTAAGCGGCGTATGTACTCCCTAATAGGTGGATCCTAGTACCAAACCCGCTTAGTGACACACTCAAAGATAAATCTCTGTAATACCTACAGTAATTGCAAAGATTATAAGCCGAGAGTGAAGGGGAAGGAGGGCCCCGCCAGAAACGAGGAGGAGGGATCATGCTGCAGCAGAGAAAATAGACCACCATCAAGGACTTGTAAGTAAGTAATGAGACATTTGGTGGGCTCGCAGACTCTCCTTACTAGTCACTTGCATCTGGTGTGGTATGATCTCATCAGAAAGGAGGGCATAGAGTCTAGCAGATAGAAGGTAACCATCCCGCAAATAGGAGACTGATCCCACCCCCCTCATAGCGGTCTCCTACTCTTATTACGTCTACCTTTGAATTTACTCTTATAATAAGACTCTATTTTAATAGCATTTTATCTCTGGCCATGGGGCGATATCCAATACCCATCAGGATGGAGCCAAGAGCAGTGCAGGAAGAGCAAAACTGAAAAAAAAATCAACAAACCATAATTCGGAAAATCAGAGACTCTACATCAACCACCTGGAACCAGGCCAGCCTAATCTCTCTCCATCCTAAAGCTCAGGGAAATTTGAGGAAGAGGAGGTGGTGAGATTGTAACAGCCTAAAGATGGGGAGGAGCAACGATATGCAAGATACTCCATACAAGTAAGGGCTGAAGTAATCATAATAGGACTTTGCATGACCTGCGCAATTACCAACATGTCCTTGAACCCCCAAAGTCTAGCATGGATCACAGGCACTAGGATTCTTAGAGGCAAGGGATTTAGTGTTCCCATACTAAAGGGGAACACAAAAAAGAGCTCTAGGCAGTGCCACTGAGCCCTTACATCTCATCAGAGAAGAGGACCCAGAGGGATGTTTGACATGCACACTAAAGGACGCTCCAGAAATTGGGGGGAGGAGCACTGGGAGAAAGGGAGGGAGGAGAGGAAAGGAAAGTGAAAAGGGGGGAGGGAGTAAAGGGATTGAGGGAGGGGAGGAGGGAGGGAGGGGAATGGGGTGCTTATCAACTTTGTATGGGTGGAAGAAATAAAAAAATTTTCTTAAGACAGAGTTCATGTGTACCTCTTAATTAAATAAATAGTAAAAATAAATAAATCAAAGGATTACATTTTACATTTACATGCAAGAGTCTAAATACATTTGGATTTTCTCTTTGAATATCACTTCTTAATTTAGTTTTCATGGTTTCCAACCATCTAAGTTTTCCTCTCATACCTAAGAAACACTTGTTTTGAAGGTCTTAATATAATACATAACACCAGTAGTATCTTACAACTGGGGTCTCTAGAGTCAATTACTTCTACTCTTATTACTCATATTTGCCAATGCTCTGCCTTGTTGGATATATCCTTCTGCTCGTTGCTCAGATAGCACATATTCTGTTTCTGTAAAGTATTTGCTTGTCTTTCATCCATTATTTTCCTTTCCTATATGGACTGTCTTCAAGTCTATGGCTGTGGTCCTCAAAGCATTTCTTCTTCAAGCTTTAATCTCATTCCTTCTAAACCATCTGATCATGAAATTTGGGGGCAGGAATAAGACACTTCAACATTTACCTCGATTTTAATCTTGGCAATTTTGGCACAAAAATTTTCCTCCACTCTTGTCCCTCAATTAATCATTCCATTAACACATTAGTATTTCTAGGCTATTGTCTGGCTTTGTTTTGTTTGATTGCTGATGCTGTTCTGTATTGCAACAGCATCTCCTTATGCAGCTTAGGTTCCCCCATACTTGTTAAATAGTCAAAAGATGTCCTGGAACTCAAGATCTTCATCTACCAACTGCTAAGATTACAGAAATGTGGTGTTATGTCCAGATCTTGCTTTGTTTTTTGAGTGCATATATTTTTAACACTTGGACATGTTTCTTTATATTGAATTTATATCATATGCTAGTATTTCCCACTTTTGTCTAATTACATATTTCTTAGTGGTTAAAACATCACAAAGTCACTTGCTTTTTAGAAAAAAAATACTTGGTATGTTATTCATTTATATATTCAAGGGTAGAAATAGCAAATAAACATATTTAATTTCTTCTCATTTTCAAGTTAGCAGAATCTTGCTTTTCTTAGGTCAGCCAATGTGTGACTAAAAACTTTGATTTCTCAGGTTCCCTCGTACCTATAAGAGGCTCATGCAATTGGCTAGACATACTGATAAGAGGTGACCAGAAATAGCCTAGACATGGTTATGAACAAAGAAAATCTCAGGGCTACCATGCTGTTTTCAATCCAGTCTTTAGACCATCCTTTCTCCTATCAAGAAAATACTGTAGAGAAATAAAACCACTAGCAAGTGGCTTTAGCAAAGACAAATACATGTCAAGAACCAGAGCAGAGAAGAAAGGAGTGCAGGAAGACACTGCACTAGGACTGATTGCCCAAGCATCTCCCTTCCGTAGAGATCCCAGTGCATTCGTTATAGGTCACAGCCAAACACAGATACAAGTGATGTAGCCTCCCAGATGAAAAGGGAATTACTGAAGACAAGAATGGGCTTCTGTCCAGTTCTACATTCCAATGGAGGATATATATGATTGAATGAATAAATTAATAAACATCACTAAGATAATCTATGCAGGACTTTCTTCTATTAAAACTAGGTCATTGAAGGAAAACATTAAAGACTGAATAGGAATAGGCAATGATAGCAAAATGTTACCTAAAGGCTCAAGAAATATCCCACTCTTTAGGCAAGATGAAGTTTACCAATATGAAGTGAGAGTGATAAATTACAACTTGGGATAGTGAGGTCAAGTCTACGATCTTCATATCCTTCAATTAGCCTTTTAGCCTGAGAAAAACTACCATGAGCCTGCTCTTGTTCAGTTCCAATTAACACAGCTAAACCATGGTCTTGTCATTTAAACTACAAACAGTTAAGTGGAAAGTACCAATTTTCCTTTTCAACTTTAAATGTTTGAAAGAGATCTGTGGCCTTTAATCTTTCTTTAAAGCAAGTATCACTTATCCATTTCTAGTGAGCAGCAAGGAGACCTCCATCTGTCAGTGACTGAGAAAACTGTGATCGACAGTATAATTCATGACAGTTATAGAAAAGCCACTTCAGCGTTTTAACAAACATGACCCATCTGATTTTCTGTAGACATTTTTTGTGTCAGACTGTAATAAAACCTTGCATTCAAATTCAAGGAGGTCAGTACTGTACACATGCCAAGATTCAAATGAATAAAATTCCTCTTTTATCACTTGCTGCTTAGTTGGTGTTTCTGTTAGCATGTATTCAGGAAAGGGGTGAATTATTTGCTAATAGTGTAAGAAAGAATGAGTCCCCTGTTCCTGAATTTGCTTTTTATGTATGACAGGATCAAAAGCCTTCAATATATGACTGTCACAATCCACATAAATGGGTGTGATTTAGGACTTTACTATAAGGATTCTGGTCCTAAAATAAACTTTTGAGATACTCTCATAGACTTCCAAATGATTTCAGATAGCTTGCTTTGTATTTACTAATCTATTTTCATAATCTGATGTCACTGATCTTTGCTATGGGATGAGGTTTAACTAACTGAATGCATATTCAGAATGCATGAAGTATCATAGCACACATGCTATTCCTTCCTTATGTAGCTATGTTGGTGCTGCTTGCAAACTTGGAGACCTGTGTTTGAGCCTTGGCAGCCCACATGGTAGAGGTAGAGAATTGACTTCTGTAAAGATTGTCCTCTGACCTCTACCCTTGTAACATAGCACGTATTCTCTCTCTTGCTCTCTTGTTCTCTCTCTCTCTCTGTCCTCTCTTGTCTGTCTTAATAAGTAAATAAAATATTCAAAAGAAACCTTCCTTAAATGATAGCGATGGTTACATTTTCAACACATCCAAAACAAGAAAAATGTATGTAAATGAAAAGTACTTGCTAGGTACTTTTTCATTACCATTACTCTTTTCTTATTAGTTATATTCTCTACCATACAGCAAAAATATTAAATGGTCACACTAGCTCTTGTATATGGTTAATATTGATGTTAATAGAGTTTCAGACCAGAGGAATTTCTAGAAAATATGTGAAGTCAGTGGATCAGATGAGAACAGTTGCAGCAAAGAAATGAGTGAGTCATAATGTAGCAGGATGGGAAGTATATGTTTAAATCTGTGACAGAAAATCATCTTGGCAAGAGGAGAATATTATCTTACTCTAACATTGGAGCAAAGAGTATTGAATTGGAGGTTTTTCATGGAGAAACAAAGTCATTGAGAGGAATTAGGTTTGAGTGGATTTACATGTTAGAGGAGACAAATCTGCTCATGCTTCATCATTGAACTTTTTGTGAAAGAGGATGAGAAAAGTGGGGATAGTTTAAGACAATAGGTTGAGACACGGGGTAGAGACTGACCAAGGAACCACATTTTTTTCCATGCGTTGTCTTTATCTGTAAACACCCATGCTCTTTTTTTAAATTATTTTATTATTTATTCAATTGTGCGTGTGTGCGTGTATGTATGTGTGTGTGTAGAACCACGGACGAATTCGGGAACCACCATGGACGCCTCCACCTCCTTGTTTACTCTGCCCCGAGATTCACAGGCTCCGCCCTACCAGGACCAGAAACACAGGCCGCCCCCGCTTCTGCCCGGCGTCTATACGTGGGGTCTAGGATCCGAACTCAGGACCTTCCGCCTGCAAGGCAGAGGCTTAACCCCTGAGCCACCTCTCCAGCCCCAACACCCATGCTCTTAAAAAGGTATGCACTTTATTTAGCATGTTTTCTTTTGTCTCTAAGAGGATTTATAAAGAGAGTAATAAATATCTTAAGGAAATATAAGAAATATGTTTTTGTTCCCAGATGATCTTTCTTCATTTCTTAGAAATTATAGCTCAGGTATAAGATTGAACAGATCTACAAATACATGTGTTCATTTTTCATGGCAATAAAGTAAACCATATTTTTACAGCTTCAAAGCTGTCCAGAATTCATTAAGTACCCTGATTTTGGAGAAATTTGGCTTTTAAAAATTAATACTACAAAATTAATACTAAAATTAATACTACAGCATAAAATTTCATAAGAAAATGTATTTGAGTGTTAGTATTCCCTAGATATGTTACAAATCAGATGAAGAAAATCTCAGTTCTGGAAAAATAGTGGAGGAGGAAACTTACA
Organism: Typhlomys cinereus; assembly: GCA_023101885.1. Taxonomy (NCBI): domain Eukaryota; kingdom Metazoa; phylum Chordata; class Mammalia; order Rodentia; family Platacanthomyidae; genus Typhlomys; species Typhlomys cinereus. The sequence goes on from JALPQD010000170.1 coordinate 2,792,939, forward strand.
CTTTTTCTCACAATGCTAAAGAAATCGCCTTTCCTGAAGGGAATCGATTCTGTAGCTGAGTATATTACTCCATGACAGATGGAAAATGTTAAAACTATTGAAATAATTAGAAGAATATGAATATTTGCTTTGAATATCACTTTCACATTTTAATGGAATTTGACCTCATTCTTTTGCATAGTATTTTTAATGCATACTATATAAAATGAAAGTCAAATAAAAAGTTTGCACTTTTCCGTAGCAAATTTGTAGTGATCTATTATTTGGCTTACTAAACAGTTTTATGCTAAAAACAAGCAAGTTTCTCAGTTCACATTGTCTTTACCCAAGAGCATTTGAACACATATCATTGATTAATTGCAAATTACAAATTGTGGATTCAGAGCTCATACCTAAAGCTCCGAGGATATAATTCAATTAAAACGATCTATAATTGAACATTCCCCTCACAGTACCCCTAAGAAAAGAAGTTCTTTTTTCACATCAAAGTGAATTATTTTAATGACTGTGGCCTGCACAGAACAGATTTATGGAAAAGGAATATCCTAAGCTCTTTGCAATTAAGCACAAAACAAAACAAAATTTCTTTCCGTTGATTGTTATACCTTAACCTCATTAATTCTTTTAAAAATATATAAGCACAAAAGTATAGGTCAGGTCAATAACTGCATTAGCTCAATATTTTCTGATAGGTCTATATATTCTAAGATGACCTATAATGTCACTGCGAAAGGCTCCATGGGTTCCAAAGTACTCTGACTTTCTTACAGTGCATTTCTCATGTGCCACTGTTTATCAAACTCATTGGACTAACAGTTTCAGACAGGACCTCCATGTGGCGCGTATCCACAGGCCCCTCCTCTGAAATACTTCAGAACTGTCCAAATTTCCACCTTTGCTCTTAGTCCTTCATCTAACAGATCCAGCAGAGAAACTTCAGTGATTCAAGTTGTGTGTCCTCAGCTCATACCTATTCTAAAACAACCATTTCATTCAAGGCCTCTCAAGAGTCTCTTTTGATAAATGCAGATGCAGGTGACCTTTCTGCAAATGTACCCCCTGAGAATATAAAGTTAAAGCATGGACTGGCTCCTCACAACCAGATGGGAAAAACCTACTCCATGTGTCAATGAGAACTATGAGGAGAATTGTTATGATGAGCGTTTCCAGAACTCCAAATATTAAGCTACAATTCTAGGAGTGCTTCATTAGGGAAATGTTACCAAATGTCAGCTATGCTTTTTGACAGTTTATTCTGTTCTGTACCCATGGCCCTTACCTTATGATGAAAATCAATAACCTAGCAGCCATTTATGGAGGGAACTTACTGAACAGGTTCACAAAGTTTTGCCTACTCAAGTTCACCACTCAAACATCACTTTTTCTAGAGGACCACTTCAGGTATATCCCATCAGTATGACCACATACTGACACCTACCTAAGTATATTACACTCTGCATATATTACAGTCCTATCAAATTCTTTTCAGGAAAAAAACAAGTCCTTCCTGAAATCCTAAACAAAGCACTTCTTAATTTGCAAATCTGCTTAGACACTCTATCCTAGCTCTTGTTATTTCAGCTTCCTGCAATATGGGATTATCTCACACATGGACTCAGATTACACATACTTGTGGAAAAACAGTCGTTGATTTTGAGTTTTAACTACCTAACAACCTGTTCACAGGGAATATGTGACAGATGAATATATGAATGCTATTTGCCTCCTCTCTTCAGTTTCCATGTCATTCCTTGGGAAGCTGATCCAGCTGGTCCCTCCACTGCTGTTCTAAGAATGTTAACAAAGGGTGACTTACATCATGTGTAGGGTACGCTTCCAGGTTAGCCTTTGGCAGTGCTTCAGTACTTTACATGATTACTGTGGTCCCTTTACAACTCTATACCTTAGCTTTTCTGGTAATATATCCTGCCGCATCCTTATCCAACCATCCTGGTGGACAAGGTCCCAGCATGGCAGAATATCGTTTTAAGGAAACAATTTCTAGAAAAAGAATATGGCATTATTTGATATAAATAAGAGAAATAAGTAAAATATGGGAATTGTCAAGCTCTGGTGTTTCTTCCCAGCTCAGGCCTAAAGCCTGCTCCCTCGGGAATGTCACAGCAATGCCCATGGGCAGGTACTAGGAATTCTTTCCTAGGTAATTTAACTTTTGCCTCTGGCAGAGGAATTCTTCTGGGAATTGGGTGTACCTCCTACCTATTCTTAGGTTTTTGGGGGGGACTAGCTTCCTGCTTTCTAATCTAGAAAAAAAGCCAGCTTTTAACTTTAAGTCAAATTGCAACTAGAGATTTTATATCTAGTCACACAAAGTAAGTAGATTTGTTAGCCAGAATGTATACACTGATTTTCAAGAAATTAGAGAGCAACTTGAAGAGTCTTAAAACATAGGTGGGTAAAATTCCCGCCTATGAACTAACTCGGAAATTCTATAAGTATGAGACTATGCCATCTGTTCATTAGAAATTTAAAAGGCTGTTTGATCCCTCTTGGATTGTAATCTACACTATCATAGGAGGAATTGTTCATTTAATAATTATATTGCATAAGTGTTTCCTTCAGCACATCTCTCAGTAGCGCTCCATCCACAAGACCATGCTACAGGTATTTACAGCCCTTGAACATCCAAGCCATGGTCCCCCTAAACATGTGGTTCAAGCTTGGTTTGAGAGGCCTTGGTCTAATCTACTATTCACACATCCTGACATGCCTTCCAGAGAAGAAGTCCTTCAAGTCCTTCAAATATCAATGACGGGTAAGATTCTGTGATACAGGATAACCTAAGACAGCCACCAGTCCATTTTGCTGGACCCCCTCTGAGGTGGGGTCAACAAGGTCAGAGCAAAGAACTCTGGCTCCAGCTGGCTGTCAAAAAGGATGCATATATAGGAGGAACAGACCAAGCAGGCCTGTATTGTCTGTTTGGGCTGCATGCACCTTCCCAAGCTAGAACCAGCTGCCATGCCTGGTGCTAATATCAATCCACCTGACTGAGAGGACCAACCCAGACAGGACAACAGCAAAAGCTCATGATGGGACTTATGGGATGCTGGGGACACGTATAGTTAATTGTAATGAAAAACATGTTCTTTATTGAAATCAAAAGGAGCTCAATCCTCCTCTGTGTATTTTAAAAATGCAGTCTCTGTTAAAACAATGACAACTATGTGGGCTCAGCCCCATGGCTATTTGATGGAGCATTATAGGTTAGCTAGATTTGGAAATACTGGGAGAATGGTTCTGTTAAATGCCTTTACCCTCAAGCAATGGGTTAGTTCTTGAAAAAATGTCCACCCTGAAGGAAATTTCTGTTGACTAGGAGAATACCTGTCTGTTTGTATATGCAACATTCTTTACCCCCAAATTTTCTGTATAAAAGCTGTGACAATGTTTCAATAAAGTGGATCCAGATTCACTCAGCCTAGAGAGTTGTGGGTTTCTGTTCTCCATTCAGCCAAAGCCTTGCCTCACCAGGTCTGGGGGAGCCCTGGTTTCCAGGCCACGACTTTGGCCTGTGGCAATATCCTCCTTTTTATATTCTTCCTTTTTCCTGTGTTCTCCATCATCTTTACTTCTGGTTCTTTCCCTGACCTGAGTGTTCTTAAAAATTAGTATATTTTTTCTGAGTTTCATCCATGTCATTGTCTCAGACAATTTTTTAAGTTTTTTTTTTTTACTTTTCTAGTTTACTACAAAAATAATGAATAGTAATCCCTGTTGCCCCTCCTTACCCCCTCCCTCCCTTCTTCCTCTCATACCTTCCCTTCCCTTCATCAATCATCCCTTTCCCACCTTCTTGCCTGTCTGCTCGTTTGGGTCCTAGGGTTCCCTTGAGATTGTCTGCTTTAGTATTTGTTCAGGCCTTTGTGGTAGATTAAATGGCCCTTTGTTGGGAAGAACCACCATTAGGGGCACTTTCCTGCCCTGTCTACCCTGTCCCTAAGATTTCCCTTGAATGTAATTATTTCACCTGAGTGCCTCACTAGTCTATAGGGGAATGTTGATATGTCAGTCATCGTGCAGGTCTGGCAAGGATAAGTCTCACTGCAATAAGTTCATGGATTTGGTTGGCCTGATTCCAGTTGCACATTTTAGGGTTTCATGTACTCTGCACTCTAGTTGGTTGTTGTTATCTGTTTCACTGCTCTTCCACTACAATAGGTTGGATCTTGTTTGGGTGTTGAGATCTTTTCTTTTCTGAGGATAAAATGAGGGGCAATTAATCAGAGGTTTATTGTTATGTGTTTGTAGTTAGTATTGCAAAAAGGCCATCTGCTTAGATGATGTCATTCACTGATTGTACACTTCTGAATGTCACGTCTGAATGCCCTTTCTAAACCTTTCTCTAAATTCCTCATGTTCAGCTTGTAAATTATGACTTTTGGACATCTTGTAGGTATAACAAGATCACAAGCTGTTCACAGTATCCAGAGAACTTGTATGTATTTCAGGTTGGAATTGTAAAAGTACCACAGATGTTTAAAGTTGTTGAATCAGGCTTATTTTTCCCATGAAAATCATGTATTCTTAGTACATCATTATGTGCCAGAGGCACAGCCACAGCTAACTGAACTTACAGTAAAAGGGGGATATATTGCCATTCAATCTTGACTGGAAACCTATTTAGCAACAGTCTATTTTTTCAATAAATCATTTCTTTCTTAATTTACAAGGAACAATCAGCAGCTGTTGTTATTAGTTTTGGATATTTCTGCTATAAATGATTTAAAGTCAGTAGGCATAAATTAATTTGGTGTTATAAACTGTAAGTTGCTTATGCTTAAACACTTCCATCCTAATTGCAGAAAAATATCCAATTTAAATTCATTTCCTCCAGTTTGTCTCCATCCTAATTAAATGATTCAAGAAGATCTCTGGAATAAGTGAATGTATGCATAAGAACACATTTGGAATTCACTGTGGACATGGCCAGTTGATAGTAACCAACAAAATCTGTGTTTAGTCACTTACAAGCGCAACAGTGTTCATGTAAACAACCCAGTTAATTGTGTCCCTAAGGAGTGTATGGCTAAGTCCTGTATTTGTCACTATTTATGGAAAATATCATCTTAAAAGTGAGTCTCTTATTGGTAAAATTGCATGTTTAATAGTAAAATTTTATTCCCTACCAGCTTTTCCCCACCCCTGCTAATTAAACTAATATTAAAAGAAAGAAAAATGCAGTACAGCTATAGTGTCATTTTTCAGAACTGATTGATATTTCATAGACTTAAAATTTGATATTTTACTAAGATTTACTGTCCATTCATAAGAATAGTTTGGGAATTGAAAACTGCATGAACTATAAAGGACATTGTAATCATCCTTGTTAATATTATTAGTAATAGCCTATGAAGGTTTAACTTGGCACACCATTAAAATAAGTGTCTGTAGAATCCCAAAGGAGAGGATATGCATACATTATGGCACTGCATTACTTATTATATCCTGTAGAACATTTTCTGTAGCATTTTGAGAGGTAGGTATGATAAATATGAATCTGGCAAAAAGTTACTGCTTACTTATGTCTCTGAGTTGGCATGTTTGCAGAACAAAATTGTCACCTTAGGGGCATGATAGACTCCATGTAAGAATACATTCTCATTGTGCAGTCTGACTGGTCTTTTTTTTCACCCTAATTTTACAAGGATATTGGGTACTTAATCTCTGCTTCCCTTTATCTCCCCTCCTTTTCATCCCTCCTCCTTTCCCTTCATCAATCCATTCCATTCCCCTCCCACCATCCTCCTGTCTGCTTCTATGAACCCCAGAGTTCTCTCTGGCTTGTCTGCTCTTGTGGGGGGTCAGACCTCTGTGGCATACCAAATTGCTTCTCCTTGGGGTACCCCACTGATAGCAACATGTCCCTTCACTCGTCCAGCTTTAGTCCCCCAAGTTTCCACTGTATGTACTTATCTCACAAGTTCTTCATTAGTCTATGGGGGCATGTGGGTATGTCAGTTCTTATGCAGGTCTGGTAAGGACAATTCTCACTGTAGTAAGCTCCTGGTTATAGCAGTCCTGCCTTGAATGGAATTTTTTGTCCAATAGTGGACCTTCCAATTTTTAGTCACTTATAATTTTACAGCCCTCCTTTCTGTGAGGTTTGTTGAGCCTTAGGATGGGAGAGATGTGGTTGGCCTGATGCTGTGGAAGAAAAGGAATTTTTACAGAAATTGTGACAAATAATGAGGTTATGACTAACAGCCTGGTGGTCAGCAGTTTTCAGAGTTCTAAAAACAAAAGTCTAATATGGGCGGCTAGATATTGAAAACATCTCCACTCTCAAGGTCCCTGTGAGAATCTTCCCCCTTCAAGGTCTCGGAGAAATGTTTTCAGTATGTCCAGATGCCGTCTAAGCCCACTTGCCCCCTCCCCACACAGAACTCCGGGAAATGCTCCCCCTCTCAAGGTCTAGTATGTGCAGCTATACCAAACACCACCAATGCCTTAGTATTATTATTGTAACTATGACCGAAGCTTCACCCCAAGCCCACTGCTATCCTGCACAAACAAGTCAGCCCTGCTGCAGACGTGTTGACCGGGACCTCGCCCATCAAGAACTGCCCACGTCTTCGACCAGAACATCTGATGGTCACCCTTGGCTGACTCAACGTCCTTGTGTGCTGTGAAAACTGCCAAAGAGTGCTATAGGAAAATATGTTTTGCTACCCTATACCCTATAAAAACCCTACCCCGACCTCAGTCGGGGCCGCTCTTCTCTTGCTTGCAAGGGGGAGGGGTCCTGGCATGCCAGAATAAACTCTCCTATTGCCATTGCATCAGCCTCTCGGTCCTCGTGTCTCCTTTTGGGGTCGGGGCGGGTGACTTGAAGGAACTTCGGTTCCAACAATGCTGGGTTGAGCATGGCAGGGTCCCTGGTGCTCTGCATTCTGGAGGCCATTGTTGTCCATTTCACTGTTCTTCCATTGCCCTGGCCTGCATCCTGTCAGGGTGTTGAGAACTCCCGCCTCTGTTGTCTTTTAATTGTACTTTTAAGATTATTATTTAATCTTTCTCATCATCTTTATTGATACTCTTCCAAAAGATATATTAGTGTATCTTAACTAATTTTGTACTTAAAATAAATGATTCCAAATCCAATGCCAAATATGATACAAAAATATATATTATGTAGAATTCAAAATTATAAGGAGCCAATTCAAAGAAATTGTGATTTGGTTAAAAAACACAAGCAAAACTAATTTTTTAGTTTAAAAAATTTGTATGTATAAATGTGTGTGTGAGGGGGCATTGTGTATCTCTGTGAAAGCTGTAAGATGATTTGGGATTGAGAATCATCCTGGATTGTCCTGACATCTTTTTGATTTTGTTCTGGGGTTTTTCAGGCTTTATTTTCCAGGGCTGGAAATGCAGACTGCACCATTTCTGCCATTATCTGGTGGCCTTTGAAATCAGGTCCTTCTGCTTGTGAGGCAGAAGTTTGACCCTTGAAGCATCTTTCTAGGCCACAAGCAAAATTCTTAAATATCCGGGTTTCTGTTATTTTTACCAACATGTATATAAAAACATAGAATATAGAATTTAATAGGTTAATTCTGTAAACAAAACAATAATAGTCTTCTTGCTTCCATTGAGTAAAATAATGTGACAAAAAATCACTGAAAGTAAATATTAAAGAAATTCTGCTTCTATCTTTTTATATCTATCTCTTTATATAATACTTCCATTCGAACTATGGTCTCAAAGCAATAAATAGAATAAAATAAAATAAAATATGGCATCTGTGCCATATGATCAAAGATCTAACACATTTATGACTTCACTTTAATTAAAAATGAAATCATGTTTATAGTATATAATTCCCATGTAAATTAGGAAGAAATAGCTGGCTTTTTAAAACCCAACAGTTAAACTTCAACAACATATATAACTATTCCTACCTTATTCAGTTTTAATTCTTATGTGTAAAATGATGAGAATATGCTAATCTACTGAATTATGTTGGAATGATTATTACAGTCATTCTGTAATGTTAAACTATTTATTTAACTTTATCTCTTTTGTTACCTTTCGTTTATAATAAAGCAGGTACCTGGAATGAAACAAGGTTTGGACACAGGAAAGTCTATGGAGTTCAGCGTATCACCTGCTGTGAGGTTCTCAAGGCTATACTGAAGATATTGCTTATGCTGTTGTAACGGTTACTCTTGACTATTGCTGTGAGAGAGCACCCAAAGTCTAACAACTTCAGGGAGAAAGGGAGATTTATTTATTTAACTTACAATTCCAGAGGGGAGTTACAGTCTTTCACAGCAGGAGCAGCATGGCTGGCTGACTGGCTGAAGTTGGAGACAGGCTATGCACACCCATCCAATCCACATGACTGAAGGCTGGAAGATTCCTGGAGTCTCCTTCCGTTTTGTGGTTCCTCTTATCTGGTCCACTACTGGGAGGTTCCAACGAGATCTATGGCAGTTACAATGGGATCTGGGGCTAGGCCTTGAATTTGTACAGATAATCTCTTTAGGTGGTCTCAGCCAATCTTAGTTAATGTCAGGTGTGGTCTAGGCTGATCTTAGTTAATGTCAGGTGTATCAAGTTGACACATATCATTAACTATTAGAGCTGTGAATTTAATAGGACATCTGACTAGGGAGGAATCCACCTTCGACCTTACTCTATTTGTTAACCAAAATTATTTTCTTATAGTTGTGTCATTCAGGACCTGGGTTTTGTTGACCATTTGCTGGTTTCATCTTCTGGACTTAGAAGATGCACAGTTTCCCATCCACAATCCTCTCCATAGACAGTGTAGAGCATTAGGCAGTTCAGAACACTGCTCCCTGCCTGTTTCAGGTCAGCTGAGAGTCTCCCACCTTCAGAAGGACTTCAGTCTCTGCTGCAAAATTTCACCTCAAGTCAAGCTGGCACAGATTCATTTCAGTTTTGATTCACATCAAGTAAACTAAGTTGGGATCTTAATTATAACTGAAAAATCCTTTCACCTTGACATTCTATTAACTAGATGTAAGCCACAGGTTCTGCCTGAACTCAGTTAGAGGGAATTACACAGGACAGGACTTGTGTGCACGTGGGAAACATTTCAGTCTGATCTAAGGCAGTCAGGAGGCAATTTAATTTAATTAAGGTAATCATCAGCTACCTATGAACTGGGCACTTTGACTTTTACTAAGTTGGAAATAAGTAATGATAATTGATTTTATTAAGTATCAGGTAAAAGTTAAGTTAGGAAAGGAATAGAGCACTAAGCAGAGCCATGTGTAACAAGAGTTGTGTGGTGAAGAGTTAGATTTTGAGGAAGATGGGATTGTAGAATGAAAGTTTTAAGGCAAAAGACAGAACAGAGTGAGCAAAAAAAGCAGAGGAGTTTGTATTATCAAAGTCACCAACATGAAGCCAGTATTGTCTTAGTACTTAATGCAAGAAAGCTGATGAAAAAGCCATCAGGGGCCAGAAATGAGTTTTGCTTGTAATTAGGACAATTTTTAAAAAAAAAGTCAGTGAAAATTTTCAAAAGCGGTGTTACCCCATAATCTCAAGACAAACCAAAGAATATTAATAAGCTCTGGCTTAAAATAATGTAGTGTATCAAGGAATGTGATAATTGGTGTAAAGAGAAAACTTATTTTTGAAACATTTGGGAGTTCACTTAACACTCTAATTGATGAGATCAGGGTCTAACAGCACAGTGAGGGAACCAAAAGTTATCCTTGGAATTTAGGCAATAGACTAATGAAATAGGAATTTAAAATAACAACAAAAATAGATGGTTAGTTTCCTATGGCTTCTGTAACTGTCTCATCCAAATTTAGCAAACATGTATTACCTTTCAATTCTGAAGTTTGCACAAAAACTCCTTTCTGGTAATGCAAGGAAAGCATAATAATATTTGCTACTTTTAAGTACTATTATCTTTTTTTAATTTTTAAAATTATTTTATTTAATTGTGCGTGTTATGCGTGTGTGTATTTGTGTGTGTGTGTGTGTGTGTGTGTGTGTGTGTAGAACCACGGGCGAATTTGGGACCCACCATGGACCTCCTCCACCTCCTCCTTGTTTACTCTGCCCCAGGATTCATAGGCTCCGCCCTACCAGGACCAGAAACGCAGGCTGCCCCCGCTTCTGCCTGGAGTCTATACAGGGGGGGGGGTCTAGGATCTGAACTCAGGACCCTCCATCTGCAAGGCAGAGGCCTAACCCCTGAGCCACCTCTCCAGCCCCTTAAGTACTATTATTTTAACATTGATTCCATCTGTGTAATCCAGGCAATCTTACTATATAGAGTTCAGCTGCTTAATAGTCTTAAGCATCATCTGTAATCTAATTCCCCTTTGCTTAGTGGGTCTAACCACAGATCCCAGGGAAAGGGATATGTAGGTGATAATTCATTATTCTCCTCTCCATAGTCTTCCTCAGACCTCCAAGGATACCCATCTCTGTCACTAATAAAAAAGTCTTGGTCCCACTCTGGCCCACAAATGATCTCCTGACATTATAGCATCTCAACTGTTCATCTAAATCTCATCACTTCTGAAATCCTCAAATACAAAGCAGGACAGATGTTAGATAATAGCTACTAAAATTTTTGTTCAAGGAGTTGGGGATGTTACAAATGAAGGAAGAGAGAGATAACAGACACCAGGTAATTTCTAAATCTGCTAAAAGACTTAACCCTTTTTACCATTCATTCTGACGCATGATTTATGCTAGAAAAATAGATTCAGTATTGAATAAAGACCAGAAATTCATTTTTTTATAGTGCTAGAAGTTGGAAGGTATCTGCTATCTAGTGAGTACCCACTTGCCATGTTCCCGTATGGCAGATATGCAGGACTTTATATCTCATGTAAAACAAAGAGTAAGCTAGGTTCTTCCAGACCTTTGTAAGATACTACACTATGGGAGTAAAACCCTTGGAGTTTAATCACCTCTGTCAGGTCACACGTTTTAATGTTACTACAGTTGAAAGTAAGATTTGAAGATAAATTTTGGCATCATTCAGACCAGGGTGCTATGTAACTGAAGTACTAAGTGGCTTCTGGTGCTTAAGGTGGGATTTTTTTTTTTGCCTCTAATAATAGGCATAATATAATAATAATAAGTAGCTCAGGATAAACTTTGCTGAGAGAATACTGAGTGAGAACTGCATGGAAACTTCCAAATGGATCATTCAGATGGGGGCACTTTTTCAAGATGACAGGCATACATGTCTGAACTTTGCTGCTTCTGTGATGGCTGTAATTTCAGGATGAGGGATAGAGTGGAGTCAGGGTCCTGATCTAATGATGGAAAACAAAACAAAAACAAATACCAACAACAAAATACACCAAAGAAAACACATGACATATGCTCTGAAGTTATGTATGATTTGGGGTTGGGCACACAACACAGTCGCATAGCACACGCTTAGTGTGTGTGTGGGGGGGTCTAGCTATATCTCATTCCACATACAAGCACAATGTTACTAATATAATGTTTATAAATAACAAAATGCAGTTTTTGTATAGGGGACTGCTATCAGTTCAACGTTCAGTAACTAAGCTGGGGATCTCAGAGGTGATATGATATGGTAGAGTGAAACAAGGATAGTTCAATGAATTTGGGAAGCAGGTTGTCATGTTGTCTGTCTTGTGACCTTGGGGAAGGTCACTGCAGTTATTTGTAGCAGAATTTACCCTATTAATAGCTTCTTCATGCTTTAGCATGTAAAGTTGAAAAAGAAAATAATATGTTATGTGGGAGATTCTATAAATACAAAATATATTTTGGATTTAGAAAATAATGCAGTGGGGAAAACTGTTGCAGAGGTAAAAGAATCTGAAGCAATAAGATGTCTTCTATGAACTGAATGAAAAAGAATTTGTACATCCTTTGGTAAATTTATTATAATAAAGCCAATTTGTGTGAGTCCCTCAACAGTTTCTCTTGTTCTGTGAATGTATGCTTTTGCCTCTATTTTATCCACTTTCTTCTTTATATTGTTAATGCATAGAGAATTGTAACAAGTTCTGTTCTCAAATTGCATCAGGAATAGATGGCTCTGACTCCCAACTCAGAAAAATCTCATTTTCAGGAATGCCTGAGCTTTGACTTTCACTGCATTCATAATATTTTGGTTCAAAAGTCTTGACTTTGTGGAAATAAGAAAAGCATCCTAGAAAACTCATTCTTCAGATGGAAGTATGGAAAGAAAGATTAAATGAATACCTAAGAAATAAGATAAAACACTAGAGAAATAGAAACAGTGTCATTGCCTATAATCTGTCAGTTTTACAATATGAAAATTTTTACAATGTAAGTGCTATGTGAAGAAATTAGGATAAGAAACTAGACCGCGCACGTGTGCTCGTGTGTGTGTGTGTGTGTGTTTGTGTATGTGTGTGTGTTTGTGTATGTGTGTGTATGCATTTGTATGTGCGTGTATATGTCTCTGTGCGTGTGTGTGTATGTGTCTGTGTGCGTGTGTGTATGTATGTGTGCATGTGTGTATGTGTGTTTGTGTGTGTGTGTTTGTCTATGTGTGTGTGTGTGTGTGTGTGTGTGTGTGTGTGTCTCCATCCACATGAGGGCTCTTGAGTGTGTAGATCTGTGGAGGCCCAAGAGTGACATCAAGAATCATCCTGGATTGCTTGCTCTAACTCTCTTGCTTTGCTCTAGGTTTTCCTAGGCCCTGTCTTCAGGATTGAAATGCAGGCCTCCACTGCCATTTCCGCCCAGCATTTTTTTACTTGGGATCTGAACTCAGGTACTTTAGCTTGCAAAGCAAAGGCTTTAAGCCCCGCACAATATTCCCAGCCCAACAATAGACTTTAAAAAGTGCAATCTGGTGAAAACCTACAACAGATCATTTAGTATATTAATGAGATCACTGCTCACAGTAGTAGAGTGTGTATTTTAGAGAAAATTTGACCTGAATTGTAAGCATGTGAGCTGAAATTGTGTAGAGATTATGCTACATTAGAAACTATTTCTCTGACCGAAGAATCACTGATTTTTCTTTTATAAAATTATATTTCAGAATAAATTAGTTTGCCCTAAAAGCTTTAACTACTGAAAAAATAGGATACTCACTAGCAATAATTTTAAGAAATGTACAGATGTGCAAAGTTGTAAAATCAACCTAAATCCCCTAAGAAAGCACATAAGCAATTTGAATGAATATTATAAAAAGTAGAATGATAGTCACTAATGTATTGACCCAAATTCATTGACTTCGTATCATAATAAGGTAAATATTGATTTTAAATATGTTAATCAGTGCTGGAAAAATGGTTTAGGGTTAAACCTCTGCCTCACAAGCAGAAGGTCCTGAGTTCAGATCTCTGATCCCACATAAAAAACGCAGTCCTGAAATGACTGGGATCTGTACTTCTAGTTCTGGAAGGCTGAGTCTGGGAAACTCCAGATCAGAGCAAAAAGGAGATAGCAAAATCCAGAGTTATTTCTGAAATCACTCTTGGGCCTCTACAGGCATTCACATTCCCCTCTGATACACAAACACACACACACGCACACACACACACACAAAGACACACACACACATATACACATGCAGAGACATATACAGAAATGTTAATAAAATGTTTCACAGAATCCTATCATATTGTATGAAACTGACTGGCATTATCTTTACCTAATTGATCAAGATAAAAAGTTCCATTCATTATCTGTTTGAGTAGATCTTTCTCAATCATTGTTATTCAGCAAATGAAATAAGTTCAAAAATATTTATTGTTATTTGGTGGTGATACTCTATTACTGAAGATAACCACACCTGTTATTCACAACACATAGCAAAAGACAAGTTTCCTTCTTACCAGTTTTCATGGTACCAGAAGACATTATGTATGCTGCTAGGGGGAACAAAACAGACAGTGGTCTCAGACAGTTCATAAAACAACAGATTATAGTAACTGTGATCCTGACAAAACTTGACAATTGGCACAAAGTGTGGCATTGTTTTGGAGGTGATGAGCTGCTTCCTGATTGGACTTAAGCTAGCTATTTAGCAGGGAACACATTTGAAATGTGTGTCGTCCTCCTCTCATGTGTTTGAACCTTTAGTTGTTTGGGAAAGTCACGGAAGCTTCAGGAGATGGAGTCTTGATGGAGGAAGGCAGCCACAGAGGGCAGGCCTACAGAGGGATAGTCCCACCTACTTCTGCTCTGGGGACATCTGCTCTGGCAGCAGCAGTTTTGCAGCAACTCTCAACTTCCACGATGTCTGCAGTAATTTAGCTTGTCTCCAACTTCAGGCAAGCAGCCATAGTGCTTCTGCCCTGACAGACTGTATCTCCCCACTGGAACCAAAAGCTGAATAGATCTCCTTTTTTTCCCACTAAGTTGCTTGACTTTGAGTAGTGATTCACAGCAACAGAAAAGAGTAACTGATACACATAAGTACTTAACAGAGACACAAAGACCATAATATTTCCTTTTTTATGATTCATAACTGAACTGCAGGAAAGAGATGCAATCCATCGAACCACCATTTGAAAGATAAATATCATCAATATTGGCTCATTCAACTAAAAGTCAGGGGCTAATGTGCAGATAACACTTACCTATGGCATCTATGGTTGTGTTCAGACTTTTAGATACACAGATGCTCCTCAAATTCATTAACTCCAGCCATTTTGATCATGAGTGTTACTGACTGTTACTATAACCTCCAAGAGCACATAAGTTTGTATTTTGCAAGAATGGAAACCTCATTAGCTCATGTCGTCCTGCATGTATTTGGAAGGGAAAGAAGAGAAATATGTTTCTTTGGACAGGAAGAATTGGAGTCCTGATTTATAGTAACTAAGAACTGACTGTTTTTACAATCTCTATTTTCACTGTGGGAGTTGGAATACTTGACTGATTCATGAGCTGGGAACTTTTGAATTTACTAAAGAAATTGACAAAATGCAGCATGACTCCGTGTGTGACATTGCAGAAAATATTTTGTGTTATTCATGGTACATTTATCATATTTTCCTGACTGTTAGTACTGTGTTATTCTACCGCTGTTTGACTTCTAAAAACTCTGAAGTAGTTCAGAACCAACAGGGACTGATATGTTAAAATATATTTAACCAAAGCAGCTATAAAAGCCAATGAAACCAAGCATTTGCAAACTCTGGCTACTGCTAACATAAGCATGGAGCATGTAATAGGCAAAATATTTTACATGGGCAATATGTAACACTAAAGTGTGGACATTCATTTTTCACTTTTAATTTAAATGTATATTTGTTGGATATTTTATCTAGACCTTGGGGAAATAATAAAATTCAGTGCTTACAGAGAAAGCCCATTTCCAGAGTACTCTTCCTATCTTAACTTAATATTTATTTATTATCTTTGGTGTTCATTTAATTTTTGGCCAAAAGTGGCTATCGGGGGATGGGAAGATGCCTCAGTGTGGAAGTTTAAAAGTGTGAGAACTTGAATCAAATCTCTGAAACCCAGATAAAGCCAAGTCAACCAGCCCAGTGTTTCTAGGAAGGTAGGAGGTGGAAAAGCAATAATTCTTGGAAGCTTGCAAGTTAGCTCTCCTACTTTATTCAAGAAAAATTAAGAGATATTGTAAGTAAAAACTGACACAGATTGTCCTCCCACCTCCACACATAACGCATAAGCCCTAGTACATGCACACCAATACTCAAAGTATTTATGGGGTGATACTTAAAATTGATGTGTTATTTTCTTCATTATATGAAATCTAAAGTTTTTTTAAATTACTAAATATATTGAGTGTAGCATTGACTAAGGATATTCTTTTTTTAAATATTATTGAATATCACCCATTTAAACAACATACAAAATATAAAATATGATTTAATTTACTTTTTAATAAATACAAAGGTCATCATGAAAAATTTCATAATACTTCAGAATCAGAAGTATTTTGAAAAAAATCATTCAAAGTCTGTTCAATTCTGTAGCACTTAACCTGCATAGTTGCTGATGAATGACCATCAAAGGGTTTAAGGGGACAAGGGTTTATTTTCTTTCACGATTACTGGTTACAATTCATAGTCCAGCTTGATGGGAGAGCTTGCACCAACACCAGGGCTGAGGGAACTGGTCACACCATCTCAATATAATGGCTGAGAGAAGGATGATCCTTACTTGCCAGACCAGCATGTCTGGCCAAGTGTACATAAGGATGCCAATTTCCTCAACCAGCTCTCAATATTTTATTCACCTGTTCAGGGCCTAGTCCCACTCACCATGGGCTGGGTCTGCCCTATCAACTAGACAATCTCCTTCAGGTTAGCTCTGGGCTTAACTCAAACTAATTCTCTACAAATGTGCCCAGAGTTCAAACACTCAACTGTCAAGTTGACACCTGTGCCCAACCATGATAAAACTTTATTATAAAAAATAAAACTAATTTCTAAATATCAAGTGATAACATGTAAGGTATCTCTGTACACATAAACTCATAGAAATGCTAGTTAAGTAGGGGCTGGAGAGGTGGCTCAGGGGTTAAGCCTCTGCCTTGCAGGTGGAAGATCCTGAGTTCGGATCCTAGGCCCCACGTATAGACGCCAGGCAGAAGTACGTTTCTGGTCCTGGTAGGGCGGAGCCTGTGAATCCCAGGGCAGAGTAAACAAGGAAGAGGTGGAGGCGTCCATGGTGGTTCCCAAATTTGCCCGTGGTTCTACACACACACAGACACACACACACATGCACACACACACGCACACGCACACACATACACACACACACACACACACAATTGAATTTAAAAAAAAAAAAGAAATGCTAGTTAAGTAACCAGGAATCTAAATTAGAGTGGAGTAAGGCATGTATTACTAACTTGAAAAAACAGATTGAACAATTCTTGAATATTAAAGTCAAGATTGATGAAATGAAGGACTTTGGCTATTTGGACAAATTTTCCCTTTCTTAATGCATATATGTTCATTACTAAAATTTTATTTTCAAAATGATGGACAATTTAGGAGACACATTAAGTGTAACACTTAAGATTTGAAGCCATTGCTTATTAAATATGTGTTTCAAGGTTGTTTCACGTTTACATGAGGGAGGGTGGTTTTCTTCTAGTGAGGGCTGAGGTTTTTAAGCACAGCATGTGATGTCAAATGTTCTTGTTTTGCTTTGTGGAGCTTGGAATAGAACCCAGGCTGTTTCAGCTTTTTCTGGACTGGAATACATTTTTATTCCATACTACTTAGGCAGATGAGTAATTTTCCTATCCATTTTCAAAAGACAACCTCCCAGGTTTGTATCTCCAGTCTGGATCTCAGTGTAGATGCTTTTTAAAAGGGACAACAAGATTGTCTTCTTATAGCATAGTGTCAAGGAAAAGTACATTGATACAAAGTCCATTTATGACTTTAACAACTGAATAAATAGCCTTTAGATTAAACACTTTCTCTTGACATAAAATGTTCTTTTTACCTTTTAACACAATTTTCTTAATTTTTCCTCTGCTAAAGAGTATATATTCTTTGCTGAAACATTAAGGTTATTTTGAAAACGATGATAGAAGCACAGTTAAGAAGGGCTTCAAAATAGCTCCACAATTAAGGTGACTGCCCACAAATCTGGTGACCTGAGTTCAAACCTTGGAAAGAAGAAAAGTGACTTCTGAAAGCTATCATCTGATCTCACCATGGCTTGTATATAACTGTTCTCTCTCTGCCTGCCTGCCTGCCTATCTATCTATCTATCTGTCTGCTGTCTGTCTGTTTATCTATCTATCATCTCTGCCTTTTTCTACCTCTCTCAAATAAGTGAATAAAATATTTTATTTAGTTAAGAAATACATTTAGTGAGGTCCATTGAGGCATGTGGGCAGAAGAGTGGGAGGGAGTGGGAGGAAATAGAGAACGGAAGATAGAGGACAGAAGGGAGGAGGGAGGGATGGAAGCTAGGAGGAATACTCAATATACTTGCTAAAAGTCCCCTTCCCCACCCTGTTCCGCTGGCCAGAACTAGCGCAGTCCAGCTGGGCCTCACCCAGGACCTAGGTAAGCTCCGCCTGCGCCCGCCCACCAGAACCCCAGGTCAGCCCAAGGGACTCACCTCCTACCACACCATCCAGCCAGAGCCCCCATGCAGGTCCAAGGGACGAGGAGGACCTCCCCCTGCGCCTGGCCCCGCCCCAGCTGCCCTCAGGTTAAATAGCTCCACACCAAGGCCTCCACCCTCCCTTTCACCCCACCCCGCTCCGCTGGTGGAGATCCGCATGCGCGGTCCAGCCGGGCCTCATCCCGACCTAGGTAAGCTCCGTCCCTGCCCACCCCCAGAACCCCAGGCCAAATAACTCAGTTTAGTGAAATTGAAAGATCTTAAGAGTTAAATGACAATACAAAGTCAAAGTACAAATCCATGAGAAGAAACACTCAAGTAAACAAATTTCCCACTGAAGGAATTAATCCCATAATGTTAGACTCCAACCAGAACAAACCCACTGCACAATGGCCAAGAAAGCCTGACCCAGGATAACGACTTTCAAAATATGATCATTACCATGTTCAATACTATGAAAGAGGAAATCCGGGAGGAATTACATAATCGAATCAATCGCTTTGAAGAGGAACACAACAGACATTTGGAGGAGTTGAGAAAAACAGTGCAAGAAACAAAAACTGGCATAGAGCAGTTAAAACAGACTCAAGCAGAGTATAAAACTGAGCTACAAGACAAGTTATCTTCAACCCAGAACTCCACAGAGAGTCTTATCAACAGAACTAACAAATTAGAAAACAGAATTTCAGACCTTGAAGATAAAGTGGGTAGTACTAACCAGCTCAATGGAAGAGGTTGTTAAAGCCAAAAAGATACTTGAGAGAAATATCCAGGAGATATGGGACACCCTGAAGAAGCCTATCATGCGTATTCATGGAATGCCAGAGCAAGAATCTCAAAATAACACCCCTGAGGAAATTTTTCAAATGATCATCAAGGAAAACTTTCCTTATCTAAAAAAAGAGAGGCCCATCCATATACAAGAGGCATTCCGCACCCCAAACAGATACGACCAAAACAGAAGCAGGCCACGGCAAATAATAGTTAAAACACTCCACATTCAAGATAAAGAACTGGTGCTGAGAGCTTCAAGGAAGAAAAAACAAGTCACTTTTAAAGGTAAACCTATTAAAAAAACAAATGACTTCTCAGTCGAAACAGTAAAAGCAAGAAGAGCTTGGAGAGACATACTTCAAGTATTGAATGAGCAAAAATGTCAACCCAGGCTGATTTACCCTGCAAAACTATCCGTCATGATCGAGGGAGAAAGAAAAATCTTCCAGCACAAAGACAACTTGAAGGGAAACATGTC
This sequence comes from Typhlomys cinereus, assembly GCA_023101885.1. NCBI lineage: Eukaryota > Metazoa > Chordata > Mammalia > Rodentia > Platacanthomyidae > Typhlomys > Typhlomys cinereus. Next base: position 2,812,248 of record JALPQD010000170.1, read on the forward strand.
CATCAAACCAGGCCTTCAAAAAATGCTAGAAATGATACTTAAGCATGAAGAAAAAAACAGGCATATCCAGGAGAACAGAAGGAAAGTATAACACCATTAAAAGTGAGGCAATATACTTATAAAAAACTACTAAACATAATAAATGTCTGGAATTAAAAATAGTTTCGCCAGTATAACACTAAATGTTAATGGAATTAATTCACCAATCAAGAGACACAGATTACAAACTTGGATTAAAAATCACAATCCATCAATCTGCTGCCTGCAGGAAACCCATCTCATCACAAAAGATAGGCACGCTCTAAAAATAAAAGACTGGTCAACAATTCTACAAGCAAATGGAAGCAGAAAACAGGCAGGGATAGCCATTATGCTATCAGACAAAGTGGACTTCAAACCAAAGAAAATTTTAAGAGACACGGATGGATACTACATTTTAGTCACAGGTACAATTCACCAGGAAGACTTCACAATACTGAACATATATGCACCCAATACGGGCCCCTCCACATTCATTAAGAAAACCCTACAGCGTCTAAAGCAAGAAATCAACCCCCAAACGATAATTCCTGGGGACTTCAACACCGCCCTCTCAACATGGGATAGATCAACAGGTCAAAAGCTTAACAGAGACACTTTGGAACTTAACAAACCCTTAAAGAAATGGACCTTACAGATCTCTATCGAACTTTTCACCCATGTACAAAAGAATACACATTTTCCTCAGCAGCACACGGAACTTTCTCCAAAATAGATCACATATTGGGCCACAAAATGAATCTACACATATACAAAAAAGTTGAAATTCTAACCTGTGCCCTATCAGACCACCACAGCCTAAAGCTGGACATCCACAACACATCAAACAAGAGAAAGTACACTAACTCCTGGAAACTTAACAATATGATGTTGAATGAGAACTGAATTCATGAAGAAATTAAAAAGGAAATTCAAGATTTCCTGAAAGTGAATGATAATGAAAATACAACTTACCAAAATTTCTGGGACACAATGAAAGCTGTTCTAAGAGGTAAGTTCATAGCTCTTAATGCCTACATCAAAAAAATGGAAACATCAGAAATAAACAACTTAAAAATGCAGCTTAAAGCTTTAGAGAAACTAGAGCAATCTGATCCCAAAAGTAGTAGAAGAGAGGAGATTAGCAAAATAAGGGGAGAAATATCTGAAATCGAGACTAAGAAAACAATAGAAAAAATCAACCAGTCTGAAAGCTGGTTCTTTGAAAAAATCAATAAGATTGATACACCCCTAGCTAAATTAATGAAAAGCAGGAGAGAGAAAACCCAAATTAACAAAATTAGAAATGAACATGGAGTTATCACTACTGATATCCAAGAAATCCAGAGAATTATAACATCATATTTCAAAAACTTATACTCTGTGAAGTTTGACAACACAAAAGAGATGGATGAATTTCTAAGTAAACAGAACTTACCTAAATTGAATCAGGAAGTTGTGAATTATTTAAATGGTCCTATAACATATAAGGAAATTGAGGAAGTAATCTTGAATCTTCCCACCAAAAAATGTCCTGGACCAGATGGATTCAGCACAGAGTTCTACCAGACACTTAAGGAGTTAATAACACCAATACTCCTTAAACTGTTCCATCAAATAGCAAAGGAAGGAACACTACCAAATTCCTTCTATGAAGCTAATATCATTTTAATCCCAAAACCTAATAAAGACTCACTTAAAAAAGAAAACTATAGACCGATCTCTCTGATAAACACAGACGCAAAGATTCTCAACAAAGTTTTAGCAAATCGGATTCAATAACATATTAAAAAGATTATTCACGGGGACCAAGTAGGCTTCATCCCCGGCACACAAGGTTGGTTCAACATATGCAAATCAATAAATGTAATTCATCATGTAAACCAGTCCAAAGTCCAAGACCACATGATACTCTGGATAGATGCAGAAAAAGCTTTTGACAAGATGAAACAGCCTTTTATGATCAAAACGCTAGAGACAGTAGGAATGGAAGGAACCTTTATCAATATAATAAAAGCTGTATACAACAAGCCCAGAGCAAGGATTATGCTCAATGAGGAACAACTGGAAGCATTCCCACTTCGATTAGGAACTAGACAAGGCTGTCCACTCTCACCACTTCTATTCAATATTGTACTTGAAGTCTTAGCTGAAGCCATAAGACAAGAAAGGGACATAAGAGGGATTCAAATCGGCAAGGAAGAAGTCAAGCTATCCCTATTTGCAGATGACATGATCTTATACCTGAGTGATCCCAAAAACTCCACCAGAAAGCTCCTGGAACTACTTGAGAAGTTCAGCAGGGTGGCAGGATACAAAATAAATGTGCAAAAATCAGAGGCCTTCCTATATGCCCAGAATGAAAGAAGTGAAAAAGCTTTGAGAGAAACAATCCCTCCCATTTATGATAGCCCCTAAAAAAATGAAATACCTTGGTATAAACCTAACCAAGGAGGTAAAAGACCTTTACAATGAAAACTTTAAAACCCTAAAGAAAGCAATTGCAGAAGACACCAGAAGGTGGAAAGACCTCCCATGTTCCTGGATTGGTAGAATCAACATTGTAAAAATGACCATGCTACCAAAGGCAATATACAAATTCAATGCTATACCAATTAAAATCCCAAAGCAATTCTTTAAAGAAGTTGACCAAACAATCTCAAAATTCATATGGAGGCACAAAAGACCCAGGATAGCAAAGACAATCCTGAGTAACAAAAACACTGCTGGAGGTATTACCATACCGAACCTTAGTCTATATTACAAATCCATAGTTATAAAAACAGCCCGGTACTGGCTCCAAAATAGACACACAGATCATTGGATAAGGGTTGAAGACCCAGATATAAGCCCACAAAATTACAGCCATTTGGTCTTTGATAAAGCGGCCCAAAGAATCCAATGGAAAAAGAACAGCATCTTCAAAAAATGGTGCTAGAAAAACTGGATCTCCACATGCGGAAGATTAAAGCTGGACCCATACTTGTCACCATATACAAGACTTAATTCCAAATGGATCAAGGACCTTGATATAAGGCCAGAGACTCTAAAAACCATAATTGAAAGGATAGGGAACTTCCTCGAGCTGATTGTCCTAGGCCAACATTTCCTAAACAGACATCCAATGGCACAGTCACTGCTACCAACTCTCAACAGTTGGGATCTTGTGAAATTAAAGAACTTCTGTTCAGATAAAGAGATTGTAACACGAGATCAAAGGTAATCCACAGAATGGGAGAAAATCTTCACTAACCCCATATCTGATAGAGCTCTACTGTCCAGAGTGCACAAAGAACTTAGAAAACTAAACACCAAGGAAACCAATGGCCCAATTAAAAAATGGGCCCTAGAACTTAAAAGAAATTTTACCAGGGATGAAATTAAAATGTCTAACAAATATCGTAAAAAATGCTCCACTTCTTTAGCCATCAGGGAAATGCAAATCAAAACTTCCCTGAGATATCATCTCACCCCGGTCAGGATGGCAAAAATCCACAATACAAACAACAACAAATGCTGGAGAGATGTGTAGAGAGGGGAACTCTCTTACATTGCTGGTCGGAGTGCAGGCTCATACAGCCACTCTGGTGAGCCGTCTGGAGATTCTTAAAGAAATTAAAGATTGAAATGCCATATGACCCTGTGATTCCACTTTTGGGTATAACCCCCCATACAGCAGAGGTTCACCTCAATAGCACAAGCACAACCATGTTCATAGCAGCACTGTTTACAATAGCAAAGACATGGAATCAACCCAAATGCCCAACAGTTGACGAGTGGATAAGGAAACAGTGGTACATCTATAAAATGGAGTACTACTCAGCCATCAAAAATGATGAATTACTGGAATTTGCCGGGAAATGGATGTCATTAGAAACAATTATATTAAGTGAAGTATCCCAGACGCAGAAAATTAAGCACTGTATGTACTCCCTAATAGGTGGCTCCTAATACCAAACCCACCCAGCTCATCTTGAGACACTCATAGGTAAATCTATGTATTACTTACAGTAATTGCAAGGATTATGAACAGGAGGGATGGGGTTGGAGGGCCACACCAGAAACAAGGAGAGAAATGACCATGTTACAGTAGAGAAAATAGGCCTCCATCAAGGACTGCAAGAAAGTAATGTGACACCTAGTTAAGTTCACAGACAGTCCTTCCTGATCATTTACAACTAAGGGGGTATGAACTCACCAGAAGGGGAGGGCATATAGTCCGGCAGATTAAAAAGAAACCATTTCGCAAATTGGTGATTGACCCCTCCCATTGCCAAATGCCATATGACCCTGCGATTCCACTTTTGGGTATAAGTATTACATCTACCCTTGAATGTGCTTTTATAATAAGACTCCAGTTTAACAGCTCTCTGTCTCTGGCCAGGGGGTGACATACAGTGCCCATCACGATGGAGTGAAGGGCATTGCAGGAGCAACAAAACTGCAAAAGACAATCAACGAACCACTATCCAGAACTTCAGAGACTTTATATCAACCACCTAGAACTAGGCCAGACTAATCTCTCCCCATCCTGAAGCTCAGGGACATTTGCGGAAGAGAGGGCGGTAAGAGTGTAAGAGCAAAAGGATGGGAGGAGCAATGATATGGAAGATACTCCACACAAGTTAGGGCCAAAGCAATCATAATTGGACATTGCATGCCTGGCACAATGTCCAACACACTATTGACCTCACAAAGTCTAGCATCTGCTAAAGGCACCAAGATCCTTGGAGGCAAGGGATTGACAGCCACAGTAGTGTTCCTATGCTTAAGGGGAACATAGGAAAGGGTTCAGGGAAATACCACTGGGTCCTTGTACGTCATCGGAGAGGAGGGCCCAGAGGAGAGTCAGGCATGCACAAGAAAGGACTCTGGGAATTGGGGCAGGAGGCACGGGGGGATGTGGTAGGAGGGGTGAGGGGAGGGGGAGCAGGGGGTTTGGGGGGAGGAGGAGGGAGGGAGGGAACTGGTGTACCTATTAAGTTTGTATGAGCTGAAATAATAATAAAAATGTATTAATAAAAATATGCTTGTAAAATTAGAAAAAGTTATTAAAATTCAAGAAATAAAGTTAAGACTCTCAATGAAAAGGAGAAAAATGGCAGGTGGCTTGGAGGAGGAAATATTTCCAGGATGTAGCAACAGAAATGATAGGTGATGGATTTTCCTTTCAACTATTGTACCATGTATTGGATTCTGGCATTCCATGTTGCTAAGCATCAAAAAGCAGAAGGGCCATTTGGAAAATAACTGGAGGCAGAAAAGAATTGTGCAGTTTATGAAAAACAAACAAAAAACTAAGGAAACATTGCTCTCATGAGCTTAAGTCATATGAGGACAGAAAATAAAAGATAAGAGAAATAACTGGAAAGACTAGGAACTGAAGTGAAAGGTCAGAGAATCACTGGAATTTAAACACACAATAGGAACAGCTACAGAAGCTATGATTCCTCAGGGGGTAATGTGTGAGATTGGTTTAGTCAGCATGATAATACTTGCTACTGAAGACTTGGAGGTCACTGTTTACAAAGCCAAGATATTGGATCTAGCGTTCAAGCAGCATTAATCTACTCAGAGTACCAGGAAAATCCTGCAGCCAGAGTTTTCCTTCAATATTTTGCTGTGGGTTAGTGTCTCAATGGGCTAACTGGCAAACTGGAGGGAGTGACGGGAGGTGGGGTTTAAGAATGCATGGCATGAGCCACACAGAAGTTATGAAGAACTGAATGGGAAGCGGCCACATACTCAGGAGAATACCAGTTCCATCTGGCACATGTACAGGAAGCTTCTGTTAACTGAAACACTCACTCTAATGCCCTTTACTTGAAGGAGGTGACACTGCGAATTCCAAAGAGACCATTTGCCTTTTATATTCCAGATGTTGGGCTGGATAATCCACTCATTTTAAAGGCTGGTTGGATGTCAGCTGCTTTTCTTCATTACTTACGTGGTTTGTGTCAAGGCTTCAAAGAAAGAAACATATCAGAGTGAGTTGCTTATAAAATCATACTTTCATTGAGTTATCCACTAAATTAACATGACATTTTATGTGTGGCAATGTACAATACTTGTTTTCTCTACAATATTCTCAAAGGTGTAAAAGCACCTTTTCGTAAAACAAAGTGACTTTAAACTCACAAAATTTAATTGCCAATGATGTAGCATTCAGAGGGAAGGAATTTGGAAGGTGTTTCAGTTTCCTCCCAAATAGAATTGATGCCTCTATAAGGGAAGCTCTAAAAGCACCATCGCCCACCCCTTCCATGTGAAAACCTGTCTTTTGTATTGATATTGAAAGGAAACTCACCAAATACCAAATCCACTGTTGTTGATTTGGGCTCCCACAGTCCGTAAGAGCAAGCCATAAATATCTATTATTTATAAATTATAATATTTAAGGTATTTATTGCAGTACTAAGGGCACAATAAGATAACTTGGAAAAGCAGGCAAAATAATGACCTAATCACAATCTTGCTATCTTTAAAATGTTATTTATTTTGTGGAAAAAAGAAGTTGAGTATTGGTGAAACACTTCATATAAATAATATCAAGTGAGGTCAGTGAGATAACTCAGCAGGCAAAGCACCTATTTACAAAGCTAAAGCTAGAGATCCGAGTTCAATCCCCAGAAGTCTGCATGGAGGAAAGAATTGTTACCCAAGCTGCCTCCTACTTCAACCGGCAGGAATGTGTGCATGAGGGCAATCCTTACACACATGCACACACACACACACACACACACACACACACACACACACACACAAACACACACTTCTTTCTGTCAAAAAATACTCTCCCTCTACTCTCAAGACAAATAAATAAAAATATTTAAGAATAAAAATAAGTTACATCAATTAATTCTAACAATTTAAAGGAGGTTGTTACTATTTTTTCCATTTACAGGTGAGCAGCAAGCCTAGATTGAGGTCAGGGTCATTGGACATCTCATGCTGCTCACTGGCAAAGTTGATATTCAAACCCTAGTCTGTCTGACCCTCATCAATGTCCTCTATGGTTTGCATTGTGAAAAAAGAGTTTGGAATAGCTAATCTTGGTCATCAACTTGACTACACTTGATTAGCTGATGAATTTACAGGCAACTCTAGAAGATTATTTAGATTAATACAGTTGTAACATGAAGCCCAGCTCTACATCTTGAAGGAACCTCCTAGTAGCAGACCAGATAAAAGGCAGTGAAAGAAGAGCTCTCTTCCTCTCTGGCTCTGACAAGCTCCTCTTTCCTGGTGCCTCCATTCCTCACTGACATCAGAAGCCAGCTTCTTCGACCCTCTGATGTGACTGAAGTCCAGAGAACTCTCTATGAATCTTCTGACCTTCAGCAACTGACTGGGACTGCTGAGATATTCAGCTACTGAACTTAGCAGTTACTAGAAATCATTGTTGGGCTATTTAGACCGTTAGACCTCATCTACTAAGCTGACCCAGTAAACACACACACACACACACACACACACACACACACACACACACACACACACACACACACGAGTATATCCTACAATATTTTTTTAAAGTGAATCATCTTTAACTCTTCCTTTCATGCATTTCCCTGTGCTTATGCCCCTAGCTAATTTCACAACTATTCACAAAGTATAAATGTTATTTTCTACAGGAAAATGGTTTCATATATAATTCAGATCAGTCTTGATCAATGCTCTGTTTTCCTGACTTTCTTTTCTTTCTCTTTTATGGAAAGACTGATGATCAAATCTCCTGTCAACCTTAAATACTATTTTACTTTTTAGAGAACAGGAGTGTAGGAGAGACTGAACAGGCAAATCACAATCCCTTTTAAAACGAGAGAGAGAGAAAGAGAGAGAAGAGAAGAGAAGAGAGCAGGAGAGAGAAGAGAAGAGAAGAGAGAGAGAGACAGAGAGAGAGAGAGAGAGTGAGAGCGAGAGAGAGAGAGCAAACTTGGGAACCACAGGCACTAAAGAGTATCTCTCCAAAATAAATTGTATTGTTTCATATACAGTCTTTGAAATAAAATTTCATGGATGTTCTAAGCATATCCATGGTTTGCATCTGATGGAATAAACTTAATGAATAATTTTGTAAGTGCAGTTTACGTACTTGTGGTTGTACTGTCTGAATTCTGACAAGTGTTAAAAATATATTTCTCCTAAATATTGGATTTCACAGTGTTATGTAGACACATCTCTGTATTGCATTACAATAATTCCACAGAATGAAATAAGCACTCAAAGCCAGGTTTGAGTTGCACTATTTCACTTCTCACAGCTTTGACACAAAATCTGTAAAATGATCCAACACTACTATAAGATATGTAGTATGCATCTGGAAGATCTTTTTACTTTTTTTTTAAATCACAATAAATCATGGGTCATTTCTTAGGCAAATATTGAAATTCTCCTGGATTAATTATTACCTACTTCATAACAGAATAGTTCCCCTGTGCAATTATTTCTGAATTATTAAAATAACTTGAAATTTATTTACTTTAGGAAATTATTTTTGACTAAGAATAACTTTGCAGAATTTTTAGAGGCTGTAAATTAAGGAAAAAATTCTTAGTGACACCAAACAGAAGTTGATATTTAATTTAAAAATAAAACCATGGTAGCAATCACAGAAAATCATTTGAAAGCTATCATTCCCATTCGATATTATAAAAGTTTTAGTTAAATCAGACTGTAAGAAGTCTGCAAACTTTCATTATATGATCATGTCCTCTAACGGAATTTTTTCTCCTGAACTCTCTCAGGATCATCCCCTATAGGTTTTAATGAAAAACAACCCAGCACCTGATTAGATAAAATCTATTTCCATTCACAAAAATATTGTTAGAGAGCTTTAACTCAATAGCCCATGAATGTAATTACACAAGAAAAACATTTATATTACATATATATGGGTGAAGATTTCTCTCCTTTGAAGGAAAATTTCCCTTTTAAGTTCAGAAGATAGCTCAGGTTAGGATATCTGCATTTTAACATGTCTAATAGGAAAGTAAACCTAAAACTCTAATTAGTGTTTTCAAATGTATGCCTACACTTCTGTTTAGTAGACATTTGGCTGATTATCAACTTATTACATCCATATATATGCTACATATATACATATGTATATATAATATACACTTATGATCGATATGTATACATATATACAGTATGTATATAAAATACATACACATACCAATTTACCTTTTATTAAGAAATTGTTCACCTAGATCAAAGATACATTGGAAAACTGTATGATATTATTTACTTTAATTAAAAATAACTTGAGATTCTTTGATGCACATCAATTATTTTAATTAAAATAATGTATTCTACAAAGATACGAATGTGATAATTCAACTTTTATAAAGTTCAAATAAATATAAAATAAGTGATGCTCGATTTTGGCTTCAATACTGGGCATAACACTTTTAACTGTCTATTACATCCTGAAATGGTGATGCACACAGCGTGTGTCTCCGTAGACCTTTCCAGAGAAGTGTAAACAAGAGAAAAATCCACTCTGAACCTGGACTGCACCATCCTAGGGGCTGGATGCTTGAACAGTAAAAGAAATCAAGGACATAGCTAGCCTAATGCAGCCATTCCTCTCTCTCTTTGCTTTTTCTTCTCTAACAAATACACCTTATGCCTACTTTTTTGCATAATATATAGGACCAAAGTATTACTGACTGATCTCCATGAAACTGAGCAGAAGCAAGTATTCTTTCTTTTAAGTCATTCAGACCAGAACTCATTTGCAGCGATGGTAAAAAGGAACATGCAGGTATGCAATATAAATGAATAACTTTTATAATCCATTAGCATCCTATGTAAGAATGAGAAAAATATCAGCTCACATATCCTTTCTGCTACCTGAGCAGAAACATAGCAAAGAAATCATTGAAACAGTTAGTCCCCAGTTGTATGGGTCTTTGAAAATTCACAGTTTTTAAAGAAAATTTTAAAAACTGATATCACTAATGAGCTTCTTGGAGTCTATCCATGGAGAGTTGTTCAATAGCTATATTTTCTATTTTGTAATGCAAAGCATAGAGGAGAGGGTGATGTATTGGAATAAAACTAAGAGATCTGGCTGTGTGAAGAGACAGCAGGGCCATGTAGACTTGTGGCAGTGCAGCTGCTCACCACACCACTGCAAGCAAAGGGCATAGAAATGATCAGCTAACACTACTGACATGCACGTGTTGCACTGTCAGGGAATAGGGGCTGCAGGGCACTATGGGAAACTCAATACACTACCAAGAACTTGTGCAGCTTGGGTGCCAGCTAGCAGCTAAGCCTAGAGAAGTGGTCAGGACTAACTTATATTTCATGATGCAAATATTAGAGGCCATATCTAAGACAGGAAACATCAAACTGTTTTTAGTCAGAGGATATTGATTGAATCGATATTTTAAGAACCATGAGGTGAGAGGCTGCACCAGAGGCCGGATACAGCAGGAAATGCCAAAGAGGACAGTTCGTTCAGATGCTTGCTGAGACGATGCATGGGAATCAGACGCTGGGAATGACAAAGAAAAGAAGCAGGGAGCGAGTGTCATGATACGGAAGCGAAGCTCTGAAGGTGAGTTTGCACCCAGATAGCTTCTGAAAGGGAGAAAACCTGGAGAAGGCAATTCAATATCGGCTGGCAAGAGGTGAATAAAGATGCCTCTGCACAAACCTGGCAACCTGTGTTCCATTCCTGGAGCCCTCGTGATGGAAATGGGAAACTGATTTCCTCAACCGGTTCACAGTCACTTAACGGTTCATGTGTGTGCCATGGAGTGTGACTGAATTTGTGCAGCACATGGTATTTGATAAATTCAATAATTAAAGTAAAGGAGTGGTGGGGAGGGACTTTGTAAAAAACAAAATGAAAAGTTGCTTCATGAATGCAGAGTTTCAGTTTTGCAAGAGGAAAAACAATCTAGTTATTGGCTGCACAACAACATCAATGTAATCAACACTACTAATCTGTACAGTTAAAATCGTTAAGGTACACATACACAATGTATATAGGCTTGGAAAATCCCTATGATTATTTGCATATTTGCATTTCCTGAAGTGTCATTTTCGTGTGCACAGATAAACATAAATTGCAGTCAACAGTTTATGTGGTGAGATTTCTTTCTTCTGACTGCTATGCTATAAAAAATGGCTAACTCTTGCTTGTATGCGATTTGAGGATTTAATAATTGCTCTTTTGGAGTTTTTCTGTTCTTAATACACTTTGAAAATAGACACCATGTTTTTATACAAGAAGCACAAAAGAGAGAGACGGGGGGAGTGTTGAGCAGTCTAACTTGCATCCTTGCTATTGTTTTCCACACTCCTTGATCAGTGTATCTTGTGTTCTCATGATGTTTTCCAGTTTACTCTCAGGAATTTAAAATGAATTATCACTTCATATTTTTTTCTTCAGTGAAGTAGATAATTTGCCATTCGAAAAAAATTATGGACCTAAAAGGGAGGGTTGTGGAAATAGAGCAAATTTCCCAATATTTTAAATATCTCTATAATGCTTTTAGGATGCTTAATATAACAAAAATGTGATTCTAATGATTTTGGTTATAGTGGTTACAGTCTTCTTTAGCTTTACTGTGTTCAAGTGGAACATTTCATTTCACACATCCTTCCCTTGTTCTAACAGTGTTAATACTGCTAACACCAGAAGCTTACTAGGCTCAGTGTTTGTAAATGTCAACTAGCCAAAAGATTTTTGGAAATCTATGAATGCTCACCTTTCTAGTGTTTGCTTAAGAACTTCTGGAATTAGTTTTCTTCTGCCTTCTTTCCCTCAAAATATTCTGTGTGCAGTTGACACAAAATATATTAAAGAAGGTTGACATTGAATTGATTTACATTCAGGCAGGAAATTACACATGCATGCAAATTGAAAGAAACATCTTCATAGCATTTTGTGCACTTGCTGTCAAGTTATCCTTTGATATACCAATTTTTTTTCCTAGTGAAACACATCTTGTTTATTTTGGATTAGGAACAAGCTCTTGCTTGTCACTAGGATTCATATGAACAAAGTTATATTGCATGTCTTTCAAATCAAGCCAGGCTCTTTCTCTTTCCCTTTCCATCTTTGATTGAAGAATCAGCATTTATGAAAATGTGCAATTTAAAAATGATTGAAAAAACATCACTTACAGAGTTAGAAAATCCATTTATTGAAGAGAAATGCAGTTTCCTCTCTTACCTCTCTTGACTGTGAATAAGGAAAATACACCGTGTATCTCTGATGGGTTCAGCATGGGAAACTTCAAGCTCTTAAGAAAATCTGTTCATATATGACACAAGAGAGCCACAGTCCCTGAACATTCTGAAGGGGCAGATACTTGTTTAGAAAGCTTCTGCCTTGACCGTACTTCACTTATTCCTGTTTTATTTCTCCATCTAGTTTTGTTCTAACAAAACATAATACATTGAGAGCTGACAAAATCATAGTCTTCTTTTCCTAATATCTCCAGATTCTTTGCTCGGTCCTTCCTGAATCATGCCCTCATACCTCCATCCAATATTCACTTTGCAGTACTTAATGAGCTCCTCATTATGAAAATCACTTCACGGCATGTGTTTAGAGATAGACATTCACATACGCAGGCATTGCCCTTTTGGAATACAGAACTAATATTTCTATTTTCAAACCTTAAATACTTAATCAACACACAACTAAAGTTGACATTTACCTAATATTTTCACATAAAGATCTTTTTTTCTATTCTGCAAACACTCCAAATTAAAAAAATGTAATTCTTTTTGAATATTACCTCTCAATGATTTTGATTTCCAAGTTCTCTCCTCTTGACTAAAGCTTTCATTGTTCAACACCTGCATGCTTACTTACTGTTTGTTCACGTGATCATAGAGCTCAGATCTTTGAATTGTTCAAACCAAAAGGATTACCAAGAAACTTACAAAATTGCCAAGTTATCGTTTCCACCCTTAAAATTAATGAGAACTTGAGACGTGGTTCAGGGGTTAAGATTTGCTTCCCAAGCATATGGTTCTGAGTTTGAATCCTAAGTCCCATGAAAAATGCCAATTCTAGCCTTGGCAGGCAGAGCCTGGGAAACTCCAGAACAAAGCAACAAGGAGGTAGAAGCAGATGATTCCTGAAGTCACCCTTAGTCTTCTACAGGGACACACAGTACTCTCTCTCTCTCTCTCTCTGTTTCTTTCTCTCTCTGTCTCTGACACTCACAAATTAAATAATTAAATAAATAAAACTTCATGTATCAAAAAAATCAATCACTGAATACGAAATTTCTAAAATATATTTTTAAATATTTGAGAAACATTTATCAAACTGCTTAAATGGATACCTGAAACTGGCACAAAATCTGGTCAAGTAATTTAAAATTTAATTTTGAAAGTGTGCTTAGTTCTTTCTCTAATACGTGATTAATGAAGGAATGTAACACAAAAAAAGGACACTGTCCAAACAGGAACATTTATTTAGAGATTTTTAGAAATGAACACATCGGTCTGAAATAAAATAAGGAAGTACAAAATGATTAGCAAAACAAGAACTTTTCCTAAATAGATATGAATATTGAGATTATTCTCTATTGATTTGGAGTTCTCATTTACACACCAACACAGAGCTTTAGGAATTTAAGGACTCATTAACTTTGCTAAATATGGAATTTAGGGGTTTTATTCACCTAATTATTTCTTTACTATTTTTATATCTAGATCCACTGTGCTCATAATTCACAAAGGACAAGCCTTCACCGCCCCCAACCCTGGAGTCAGGGAAACAATTTTGCTTAAGCATCCCATGAAAGCAATATTGATGGTCTCCACAGAAATAGAGGCAAAGTTTTTGTGGTCCCACTTGTTTTGTGATGATTAAAGGCTAGTTGTAAAAATAATTTGAATACTTAGTAGTTTGTCTTGTAACTATCAGGATAATACAATGAAGAAAGTAGAGCAAACCAGAAGCAATGACCCTCAAACACATAAAGGGTATAATTTGGGCTAAGTTAATTGAAATTTCAGATGCTCACAACATTACTTTTAACACCACTGATTTGAGAAATTCTTTCTGAATTATCATAATCTTTTGATGTTATAATTTTATGACCAAAATATCATAATATTATGACTCCAAATTATCATTACAAGAGTTGATTTTGCTGAGATTTCTTCTGACTATTGCTTTCATTAAATAGCATTTCAAATCCATGACAAGTACTTTCCTACATTTGAAGAAATGCAGTCCCTGGATATCAACCTTATCTGAAGTGTTGTATCCTTGAGCAATATACATCAGTTACTTTGCCATATTTCTGCAGTTCAGTTGTCTCTGGGGTCTCCTTTAAAATCTATGAGTCTCTCATATTTCAAGTTTCTTAGGGGAAGTGATTCTCAAGCTTGTCTGCAGAGTACTAATGTCCAGTGTGGACCCCCAGATCAATTACAGCAGAAATGCTAAGGGTGGACACAACACATCAGTAATTTCTAAAACTCCCACATGATTCCAAAAGTGCAGTCATGGTTGAAAAACACCATTTAGAGTGAGAAATGACCTCAGGGTGTGTACTGCAACTTCCCTATTGATGGCCTAACATATTACAAACTGCAAAATCGCAGCAGTGGACAATTTATAGGTGTAAAATAGAGCCATTCATTATTTTTAAGCATTGCTGAGATGTTTCCTAAAATCTGTGTCTTTGTCCTAGTAATTTGAAATTGGAGCCATCAACTGGTGATAAACAACTCTTCCTTCATTCAATTCAAAACTTGGACATGTGCGTTCTTTTTATTCCTGCTTTAAAAATGGCAGCACTTGGTCAAATTTGGACCTAAAAGCAAAACACACACACGCTGAACAAAATTATCACTCTTACGAAAAAAATTAATAATTTCAGACACATGACATCTATTCAGAACAGTTCAGCAAAGCATAGAACTTGTTTTTGTTTTTTTAAAAAAAAACACTACTTCTTGCTAACAATTTACTCACATAAAAGCATGAGTATTAAACATTTTGTGCTAATCTTTGTCATACATTAAAGTCCGTTACGTCTTATAATTAAGCATTTGGTACTAGTTGCAAGAAGTCCTGCTTATAGTGCATTGCAATAGCTCAGAAGAGGAGTGCAAAATACTTGCTTTTTTTCATTAAAAATAAATCTTTTTTTAATCTTTTTAACAGTTTTTATTATTATTTCCGCTCATACAAACTTAATAGGTACACCAGTTCCCTCCCTCCCTCCTCCTACTCCGACGCCCCTGCTCCCCCTCCCCTCACCCCTCCCTCCCCATCCCCCAGTGCCTCCCCCCCAATCCCCAGAGAATCCTTTAATGTGAATGCTTGACGCTCCTCTGGGGCCTCCTCTCCGACCACATACAAGGACACAGTGACATTTTCCTGAATCCTTTCCTGTGTTCCCCTTAAAAGTAGGAACGCTACCATGGCTGTCAATCCCTTGCCTCCAAGGATCTTGGTGCCTTTAGCAGATGCTAGACTTTGTGGGGTCAATAGTGTGTTGGACATTGCGCAGAGCATGCAAAGTCCAATTATGATTGCTTCGGCCCTAACTTGTGTGGAGTATCTTGCAAATCATTGCTCCTCCTATCCTTATGCTCTACAATCTTACTGCCCCTCTTCTGTGAATTTCCCTCAGCTTCAGGATGGGGAGAGATTAGGCTGGCCTAGTTCTTAGTGGTTGATATAGAGTCTCTGAAGTTCTGGATTATAGTTTGTTGATTTTCTTTTGCAGTTTTGCTGCTTCTGCAATGCTCTTCACTCCATCTTGATGGGTATTGTATGTCACCCCTTGCAGTCCTTGATGGAGGCCTATTTTCTCTGCTCTAACATGGTCTCCTCTCTCCTTGTTTCTGGTGCGGCCCTCCTACCCCATCCCTCCTGTTCATAATCCTTGCAATTACTGTGGGTATTACAGAGATTTATCTTTGAGTGTCTCTAGGTGGGCTGGGTGGGTTTGGTACTAGAAGCCACCTATTAGGGAGTACATACAGCACTTAATTTTCTGGGTCTGGGATACTTCATTTAATATAATTGTTTCTAATAATATCCATTTCCTGGCAAATTCCAGTAATTCATCATTTTTGATAGCTGAGTAGTACTCCATTGTATAGATGTACCACTATTTCCTTATCCACTCATCAACTGTTGGACATTTGGATTGATTCCATGACTGTGCTATTGTAAACAGTGCTGCTATGAACATGGTCGTGCTTGTGCTATCAAGGTGAGTTTTTGCTGTATGTGGGGTTATTCCCAAAAGTGGTATAGCAGGGTCATATGGCATTTCAATCTTTAACCTCCTTAAGAATCTCCAGATGGCTCGCCAGAGTGGTTGTATGAGCCTGCATTCCCACCAGCAATGTAGGAGAGTTCCCCTCTCTCCACATCCTCTCCAGCATTTGTTGTTATTTGTATTGTGGATTTTTGCCATCCTGATTGGGGTGAGATGATATCTCAGGGAAGTTTTGATTTGCATTTCCCTGATGGCTAAAGAAGTGGAGCATTTTTTAAGATATTTGTTAGGCATTTTAATTTCATCCCTGGTAAAGTTTCTTTTAAGTTCCAAGGCCCATTTTTTAATTGGGCCATTAGTTTCCTTGGTGTTTAGTTTTCTAAGTTCTTTGTGCACTCTGGATAATAGAGCTCTATCAGATGTGTGGTTAGTGAAGATTTTCTCCCATTCTGTGGATTGCCTTTGAGCTCGTGTTACAATCTCTTTATCTGAACAGAAGCTCTTTAATTTCACAAGATCCCAACTGTTGAGAGTTGGTAGCAGTGACTTTGCCATTGGATGTCTGTTTAGGAAATGTTGGCCTAGGACAATCAGCTCGAGGGAATTCCCTATCCTTTCGACTATGATTTTTATAGTCTCTGGCCTTATATCAAGGTCCTTGATACATTTGGAATTAATTCTTTTTTTTTAATTTTTTTATTTCTTATTTATTCAATTGTGTGTGTGTGTGTGTGTGTGTGTGTGTGTGTGTGTGCGTGTGCGTGTGTGTGTATGTAGAACCACGGATGAATTCAGGAACCATCATGGACCTCCTCCAATCTCCTTCTTGTTTACTCTGCCCCGGGATTCACAGGCTCCACCCTACCAGTACCAGAAACGCAGGCCACCCCTGCTTCTGTCCTGCGTCTATACGTGGGGTCTAGGATCCGAACTCAGGACCTTCTGCCTTCAAGGCAGAGGCTTAACCCCTGAGCCAACTCTCCAGTCCCTGTAATTAATTCTTGTACATGGTGACAAGTACGGGTCCAATTTTAATCTTCTGCATGTGGAGATCCAGTTTTGCGAGCACCATTTGTTGAAGATACTGTTCTTTTTCCATTGAATTTTTTGGGCCCCTTTGTCAAAGACCAAATGGCTGTAATTTTGTGGGCTTATATCTGGGTCTTCAACTCTTATCCATTGATCTGTGTGTCGATTTTGGAGCCAGTACCAGGCTGTTTTTACAACTATGGATTTGGAGTATAGACTAAGGTTTGGTATGGTGATACCTCTAGCCATGTTTTTGTTACTCAGGATTGTTTTTGCTATCCTGGGTCTTTTGTGTCTCCATATGAATTTTGAGATTGTTTGGTCAACTTCTTTAAAGAATTGGTTTGGGATTTTAATTGGTATAGCATTGAATTTGTATATTGCCTTTGGTAGGATGGTCACTTTTACGATGTTGACTCTGCCAATCCAGGAACATGGGAGATCTTTCCACCTTCTGGTGTCTTCTGCAATTTCTTTCTTTAGGGTTTCAAAGTTTTCATTGTAAAGGTCTTTTACCTCCTTGGTTAGGTTTATACCAAGGTATTTAATTTTTTAAGGGCTATAGTAAATGGGATTGTTTCTCTTGGGGCTTTTTCACTTCTTTCTTTCTGGGGATATAGGAAGGCCACTGATTTTTGATTTCAGCTTAAATCTTCACCTCCATGGTATTCTTTCATTCATTTGTTGAAACTATGCTACAGAGTTAATTTGTAAAACTCTCCTCATTTGTCAATTTTTTTAGATTCCTTCCTTCCTTCCTTCCTTCTTTTCCTCTTTCGTGTGTGTGTGTGTGTGTGTGTGTGTGTGTGTGTGTGTGTGTGTGTGTTTGTATCAGAGGGCATTATGTGTCCCTGTGAAGGACCAGAGGTTACTTTGGGAATCACCCTGGATCGCTCTACCTTTTTGTTTTGCTCTAGAGTTTCCCAGCTTCCACCTTGCAGTATCAGAAGTACAAGCAGCTGCCATTTCCTCCTAGCATTTTTCACATAGGATCTGGGATCTGAGTTCAGAACTTTCTGTTCGTGAGGCAGAGGCTCAACCCCTGAGACATCTCTATGGCCCATCATTTATTTTGTAACAACTTCTTAATCCATTAACATAAATATATCAAATATACATCACAAATAATGAGAATATCTTTTCTCAGATGTTTACATTCAGTTCAGCTTATCCAAAGAACTTTCAGGAGGCATATTGCTTTTTGTTGGTAGTTTTAGCTTAAATAACATCATTATTATAGTTACTTTAATGAGTTTTTGTAATATTTTGAGATTCTAATCTGTTTACAATATCTTTATGTCTCTGTGTAAGCTCAGGATGACTTCGGGAATCACCTTGGATTGCTTCTACTTCCTTTCTGCTTTTTGCCTTTTCCTAGGCTCTACCTTCCAGAGTCGCAAATACATTTCTCTCAGGTGTTTTTAGATGAGATCCAAGATCCAAACTCAGATCCTGCTGAAACATAGTTTGAATCCCCTGTTATTACATGACTTACAAAATAAGAGTTTAAAGTGCCACCAAAATTTTCATTATTGTCTCTTTACTAATCATTTCAGTTTCTTTTTCCTTCTTTGATATCGTGTCAATTACTTATAGTCAACTTGACAATGACTTTAGACACATCTGTGCAAAGTTTAGCTAGGGAAAGTTTCTGAATAGCCTTTAGGAGATTATCTAATTGATGTGGGAAGATTCAGTCCACAGTGTTTAGGGCCAGTCTCCGGACAGGTGGACAAGAGAGAGTGATGCTGAGATCTTGTTGGAATTTGGCAGACTAGCAAGTTAAATCTTGTGCCCAGTCCTTGATCCTTCCTGAAGACACATTGTGGCCAGTTCCTTCCAGGCCTGATGCTACCATGAATGTCCTGCCTTCATGATGAATTGTATTCTACACAACTGTAAGCTGGAACAATCCCTTATTCTCTTACATCACTTTGGTTATATATCAATAGCAGCATTATTGATGGAAAATCAAGACAAACATAATTCTTTCAACTTTATCCCTAACAACTTTGACTAGTTCTGAATTTTTTCAAACCACAAAACAGAATAAAGATTTATCTACTTAAAAGTGGAAAAGCAAGTTGTTAATTAAGAAAGGTGATGATTAATTATTGCTTTTATACTAAAGCAGAACGTTGGAAATATAAACATTTTAGATTCTATAGTATTATTTGTTTTCTGAAGAATGTAGGGGAATACAGGAAAGGGTTCAGGGAAATGCCAGTGGGTCCTTGTACGTCATCGGAAAGGAGGGCCCAGAGGAGAGTCTGGCATGCACATTAAAGGACTCTCTGGGGATTGGGGGGGGGAAGCACTGGGGGATGGGGAGGGAGGGGTGAGGGGAGGGGAAGGAGGGGGTTCAGGGGGAGGAGAAGGGAGGGAGGGAACTGGTATACCTATTAAGTTTGTATGAGTGGAAATAATAATAAAAATGTTAAAAAAACAAAACACAAAACAAAAAAGAACGCAGATTAAAAGCCCAATTAATTAAAAAAACATTGTTCTTTGATGAAATATTATCCAACATATTAATATATGAAAATAAACAGAAAGTAACAGAAATTACTGAATGCCCAAAACCTTAAGTGCTGATTCATTCCATTTATTTTTAGTAGAAGATCCAAAGATTTTATATATATATAATGTTTCTAGTTTATATTAAGCTTTTTGCCCCTTATAGGAATGAATGATCCTTAATGTTGAGATCTTATTTTCATGGAGTGATTTATTTCCAATAAAACAGAAAGGCAGAAAGAATATTATTTTGTAGTACAGGTTGAATTTCTCCTCTCATCAGTACATGAGATTGCTTCATATGTAAATGCAAGACACCTGTTAGTATTTCTTATGGACTTTACAAACAGAAGTGTCTAAACTAAGTTCTATAACTCAATTTCTGGTTTTGTTGTAAACCACATCCTAGTTAATAGCTTAGCACACCTGAGTTGACTTGACATTTTCAGAATTGATTTGTTGCACTTCCAGCAAACCGATTAGCTCCAATCTTGCAAGTGCAGTAGGTTCCTCTTGCCATTATTATTATTATTATGAAGGCTATAGATACGTCATGTCTACTTTCAGTTCATGCAATTTTGATTTATCATCCGTTTTCCAGAGAAATCATCTCCCCAAAGCAAAAGGAGCTGCCATTTTTTTTATTGACTATTGTGCTACACATTATCAGAATACAAAGAGGGACCCATACAAATCACTGCATTCCAAGCCCAGTATTAATTCTGGGTAGCAAGGTTTCGTGGAAAGGATAGTTGATGTCTTAGAATTTAAAGACAATTAACCTAGAGCTAGTGGTTTGCTTCTAATTGACTATGAATAACAACAGAAAATGGATTAAAACAAAGTATGATCTGAAGATTATGAGAATATGTGGAATAATTAAGTGGAGTTAGTAGATGATTTAGACTGTATTAGGGCAATGAGATAGTTTTCTTGTTTCTTTAGTAATGTCTATTCTCAAAATGCAATTCATCTTTAAAAACTGAATATAGCTGTTTAACAAGCATTATATAAGTAACTTCTCCCTGTAATCAATGTGCAATGACTTCTAGTTCACTGTAAACTATACAGCCCTGCAGTCTAGGGCGGTGATCCAATCCATGGAAACAAATTTTGCTTCCATGTATGCATTTTATCTTCACATTATTGTCACACAGAGAGAGAACATTGAGAATATTTTGCTTTTTTCTATTATGATGAAAACCTAAAGCAGGTTATGATTAAAAGAAGTTTTGGATAATTGTGAAAAATGTTTTTCATGGGCTGGAGAGATGGCTCAGTGTTTAATACTCTGCCTCACAAGCAGAAGGTCCTGTGTTTGAGAATCTCAGATCCTCCCTGAAAAGGCCAGGCAGAAATGGCTGGGGCTGGCACTTCTGGTTCTGATGGGTGGAGTCTGGGAAATCCCAGAGTGAAGTATAAAGGAGGTAGAAGCAATCCAGGATGAATCCCAAAGTCACCCTTGGTCTTCCACACATTGCCTTAGTGACACACACACACACACACACACACACACACACACACACACACACACATACACGCATAAAATAAAAAAAATTTAAAAATCTAAAATATGTTTTGCTTAAATTTTTTATATAATAAAATGACAAAAGGCTAAGCAATTGTGGGGGAAAATACAAAGCAGAATGCAATTGAAGCATCATTCTTAGATATCTAATGTGGACAAAGAAATGAAACAACTTCATAAAAAATGAATTTCAATATTTATTTTCAATTTCAAAAGATATAAACTCTAACTACAGTAAATTATATTTCAAGCAATAGCCCTGCATCCACTTATTTACTTTTGGTTATTACTAGGGATTAATTCCAGAACTTCAAGCATGTAGGCCAGTGCTCAACCACTTACAAACATACCCCATTATATGTATTTTAATTTATATAAATTTAATCAGTTTTCATTTGTTATGATTATAAGCACTTTGTGTAATGTTTTGATTTTTAGATTTTTGGTGAAAACAGTTAAGGAATCTAACTTACATTTGAAAAGAAAAATGAAAATTCTTTCTATTCATGTCAAAATATATTGAGAAATTAATGAAATATAAGCATGAAATATAAGCATGTGTAAAATGAGAAATGCATATAAACATAAAGTATAAGGCTCTATGAAATACTAAGTCTCATAGTAAAAGGAATGTATTATATTTATGTCCTGGTGGCAATGAAATGGATAGCTGGCTACTGGATATTATTTATTTATTATAACAAAATAAACACCTTAAAAGTCAGTCTTGGCTATGGAAATGAAGGCACACCCTTACAAAGGAGAGCTCTGTGCTGACACGATAATGTGTTCTTCTCGGTTGGATGGTGACTAGAAATGGTACAAATGGTGACACACTTCAGCGCCTGTCACATGTACAGACCTTAGAGGTGAGCGTATTGAACTCTGAAAGTGCAAATGCTTTTTGTAGTCTTAGGAATCTGGGTCTCCTCAGTTCTTAACACCATATTCTTGCTGAAGCTCTCCGCATGGATGTCTGAGATTCTTAGCAGCAAATGAGTGGAAGCACTCTGGACCATTCTTCACTACCAAGAACACGTAAGTTCTCTTTACTGACCTCTCACAGCCTTTTATCCATCTCCAGCCTAGGTCCTCCCACTTCTGTTGTCATTTCTTCAGTCCCACTGTCTTTGTCCTTGTCAGCTTAGAAGCTTTCAAAATATTCAGCTGCCTCTGACCTTCAGCTGTCCGGGGCTGCCCTCCACCTCCCCTCCTCCTCCCCCACATCCACAGGTGAGATGGTACTGCTGGACAGTACCTGTCCTGCTGGTACTCTCCCTGCTTGCCGCTGCTTCCTGTCCCTGCTGTTTCCCTCTTCCTGCTAACTGGCAAAAGGTCTCTGCAGAGAGACCTTAACTCGGCCGAGTGTTACAGCTCTAGGATGGGCAGCATTGGCCAGGGGCTCCTCGCCCTCTCACTAGGTGAGTCTAAGCAGCTGGCTACACTCTTAACATGCTTCCCCTGTGGATAAAGATTTGCGTTTGCACTAATCACAGCCTTATCTTTGTAGCACGAGAATCACTTCTGCAATCCCTGAGAATGGTTACAAGATGAGGTGAGATCATGTAGTGGATGGATGAGAAAGCTCAGTGGGAAAAGTGCCTACTTGGAAACCTGGTGACTTGAGTTCCACCCTGGAAGCTCACATGGTAGAAGGAGAGAACTGACTTCAGAAAGTTGTCCTCTGACCTCCACCTGTGCACCATGACATGTATGTATATTCCTCTTTCTCTCATAAATGAATGAACGAATGAATGAATAAGACTTAAAAGGATCTTGGCGAACTCCTTGGGAAAAGTTGACCAACTTCTGATGCTGTTTGAAGCTGCCCTAGCTGAGGATGTACCTTTGGAAGCAGCTGTGTTTCTCGGGTAGTTTTGCAAGACGTTTATAGAGTGTCCAAGATAGTGTAGTCTAGCTGATCAGCTGAAAGTCAGTTTTCTCTGTACAAACAGGACAGTGAGGGAGAATTCAGTGGGTGTCAATAAGTTGTTGAGCTGTCTTATGCCCCACTGTCTTCTCTTGTTTAGAAGAAAATGAGTATCAGAAAGAATACTTACAGCAACTTAAAGAACTTCCCACAAACACCATTTTTAACAAATTTTACTAGTAAGGCCTAGAAAGATGGTTCAGGGGTTAAGACTCGACTTCCCAAGCAGGAGCTGAGTTTGGCTCCCGGATCCCAAGTGAAAATGTCAGGGAGAAATGCCAGCAGCCTGCACTTCTGGAATGAGGAGCCTGGGAAATTCCAGAGTAAGGTTAAAAAGGAGGTAGAAGCGATCCAGGAAGATTCCTGAAGTCATCCTCGGACCTCCACAGGGACACACAGTGCCTTCCGATGCACATACCTACACACACACACACACACACACACACACACACACACACACACACAAATACATGCATGCAAATAAAATATAAACAATTTTTTAAAAAGTTTACTTGTGCTTATTAGTGTTAATCATGCTTAACACCTCCAAAGTGTCCCAAGGAGATGTAGACCCCATAATTGGCTCTAGAAATATCTAAGCAATTGAATGGATAAATAAAAATCATCACATATAGAACACATATTCCTTTCTGTTTAAAATGAATCTAAAGTATAGGTACACAAAGAGATAATCATTCATTTATTGTCTATGTATTTTTTTTGTGTGACATTTACATTTTTTTATTATTATTATTTCCGCTCATACAAACTTAACAAGTACACTGGTCCCCTCTTTCCCTCCACCTCCCCCTGAATCCCCTGTTCCCCTCCCTTGCCCCTCCCCTCCTCCTCCCTCCTCATCCCCCAGTGCCTCCGCCCTCCCCCCCGTACTTCCCTTCCACAATCCCCAGAGCATCCTTTAATGTGCATGCCAAACTCTCCTCTGGGTCCTTCTTTCCCATGAGTGCAAGGACCCAGGGGCATTTCCCAGAACCCTTTCCTTTCTTCCCTTTAAGCTTAGGAACACTACTGTGACTGTCAGCTTATGTTTGAGTTTCTACTTAATTGTTTCCTTGGGCTGGTACATTTACAATAAGTTTCACTTCCTTTTATCTAAACTATTAATAACACTAATGTTCTTACAGTGACTAAGAATCTTTTTGTTTACTCTCTACATATAACCTATTCTAAAAGACTGCAGATCTCATATCTGAGGCATTTCAATGTGATATAAATGTAAAGATATTCTAAGCAGTTCCAACCTAGTGAGTGATAAGTAACCCTTATGTGAACACTCTTTAATCCTGCATGAAGAAAGCAATGGAATTCAGTTCAGTCGCAAACATATTTTAAAGGCCAACTATTCTTGCATAAATTGTAAGCTTTAAAAGAAAGGAAGAGATAGTTTAAGTTTCTAAAGAGTATACCCAGAGAGAGCCAAGAAAATTATAAATATGATAAAGTACAAAAATATGCAAAATTCTATGGTCACTTGATTTCAGATTGTATGGACACTTGCTCCTTTCTCTGAAGTAAATAATATGAATGAAAATACAAAGACTCAGTCCTGATGTCAAGTATGTACTTGATACAAGTTAGATAGAACAAATGTATCAATATGGTGGGATGCTGATGGTGAGAAAACAGTCTGTGTGAAGAGACAGGCATTGGGAAGAGTCTCTTTTTCCCAGTGGAAATTCAATTAGCTACTGAAGCTGAAATTCTTTAAAATATGAAGTTTATTAATTTAAAGAGTCAAACCCTTTCAGCTAAGTGTTGGAACCATGGTAATGATGTCTTTGATATCTCAAAGGACCCAGCAGAGGATTAGTTCTCCCTTCAGGCCTTTTTACAGTTTGCAGTTAAAAATTGATCCCTCTTGAGAGTATACTCCATGTCTCCAACAGAACTTTTGAAACTCCAGTCCTCCATCCATGACTAATCTAATACTCCAAAGGTATGTTAAGGAATGAAACAAGTATATTATTTTTGCTTTTTCTACTTTTATACACACATATATGAATAAAACAATATTTGCTTTATTTAGCAACATATATGTTGTATGAGAAAGGAAAGGGGTGATCTAGATAGACAAACAGATCCATAAAAGACATAGATAGATAGGAAGTAGGTAGGTAGGTGGATAGATAGATAGATAGATAGATAGATAGATAGATAGAAATTTCATAGGGTCAGATGAATGTCATTGATTATTAGCTAAACAAGATCTAGAAGCCCCTGGAAACAAACCTTAAGAGCTGCCTGTAAGGGATTATCTAGATTGAGTTAGGCGAGGTGTGAAGATTCCTCTTCAGGACAGCTTTCCATGAGTCAGGACTGAAATAAAAGGAAGAGCTAAACTAAGCATTGGTACTCCCTGTTCTCTGCATCCTGAACCCAGGTGCGCCCAGCTGCTGCAGCCTCTGCCACTCCGATAGGCTGTGTCCTCGCACTGGGAGCCAAAACAAACCCTGTCCCAGAAGTTGCTTCATTGAGAGACAGCGGCAAGACAAGTTCCCAATGCGGAGGAATACGTGAAGGATGCATCCCTAACAGAGGACGACGGACCACAGGAGCTAGGTGCCTCTGACGTGGAGGTTGGGAAAGCAGTAGACAGGCAGGGTAAGGGCAGTAAATGCAGCTGGTTTTGAGCATGAAGTTTCCAGATGAACATGTTCTGTATTTGACTGTCCCGATAGTTGTATAAATAAAAACCCTGCAAGGGATACTTTAACTGAGTGAGCTTTATTAAGGTGAATTATGTCTTAATAAAGCTTATTTTTAAGTGGCTGTTAAGAGGTGTAAATTTGCTCTGTTCATTATATTCATATCTATTCAAGGTCATTCTCACTCAAATAAGAAGTGACATTAAAACCACTGTGATACTATCTTGGATCCACAGTAATAAATTTTACATAATTTGGAAGGCAAATATGAGATTTATCTGGAAGCAGAAATGATTCTGAGACATGTTACCTCGTATGGACATTTCAAAAGATCCACAACCAATGAAATCTATTTCTAAATAAGTATTGGAAACAGATTTTGAGAGAAGATGAGACACAACATCAAATTTCTGCCCACTAATGAGTTCATCAGATTCCAGGGGAAAGTTCCAAGCCCAGAGTTACATAGGTGGCCCTGGATAAATTCACTGTCATACAAAACAAAGAAGAAATCACGAATATGGGAAATATTTCCAAGAAGCAAATGAACTGGCACGAATGGGAGGGAGATAAGGAATCATGGGTAAAAGTAATCAGCAATCTGTATGAAATTATGAAAGAACAAAGTAGATTAAGAAAAACACCAAGGTATGAAACAGATCAGTAAATTCAATTAAAGAATATTGGTAAATTAACAAATAATCTCACTTTATTTTTTTTTGCTTGTGCGTGCGTGCATGTGTGTGTGTGTGTGTGCATGTGTATATGCATGTGTGTGTTTTGCATGTACTCTGGTGTTCATATGTGTTCACGCACTGTGTTGCTGTGTGATTTTCTAGGCTCAGTCCTTCTTCCAAGGCTGGGGCTGTAGGTCACTGCCATTTCTGCCTGGCATTTTATGTAGAATCTGGGAATCTGAACTCAGGTCCTTTGCTTACAAGGCACAGACTTTAACCCCTGAACCACTGACCAGCCCCTCAGCCTGGTCTTGAGGGCTTTAAACAGTATTGAATTTGCTCCTGGTTCTACATGTTAGGAATCTGGGCAGGGCTTAGCTGATTTGGTAGCTTGGTTCCACGTGGCAACACATGGGATTGTTAGATGACTGCAAATTTGGTGCCAGCCTGAGACAGCTAGGAAATTTTCAAAGCTTCCTTCTATCTTTCTGTCTCTTCACATCACTTCTCTCAATCTGGACACCTTCAGTTTCTCTGAAAAAGGTTTCAAGAAACTTGGACATCTGGCATGCTGGGCCTGTCTCCAAGACAGAATGATCTAAGAAGTGAGGAAAATTGAGTGGTAGATTTCTTGGTATTCAGACACTCAGACCTGGGTCATAAAAGCATCTAATTCCAATCTGTTTTAGAAAGCAGATCCTAAAGTCAGCTTAAATTCAAGAGAAGGAGGTCCTATATGCATATCTATTCAAGGTCATTCTTACTCAAATAGGAAGTGACATTCAAACCACTGTAATACTATCCTGGATCCACAGTAACAACTTTGTTATTTGTTTATCAACTTCTAGTTTGCTAAATATAAATGTGTGTATATATATATATATATATATATATATATATATATATATATATGCACACATACACATTTCAGTGAGTCTGTGATATCCTCTATTGTGAATAACTTACATGAGCAAGGTGATGTGAGGGAAGAAGGAAATCAACTTTTTCATTTCAAAAATGTTTGGTAAAAGAGGAAAGTAAGAAGTTTTGTTGATCTATGTACTACAATCCTTAAGTGACTTCCCTTTGCTTCAGAGTATTTATTATGAAGTTAAAACATGCTTCATGAAACTCTGTCCACTTGCATCAGTCTGAAAATAAAGCTTATATTTTGAATTTTTCATCAATTTTTAAAGTATAAATTTCAGAACTCTGTGCTTACAGATCCTTTGATAATCAATTACCACATCCAATTAGTCTATAATCATTGAACTATACAAGTGGGACCAGAGCTCATTTCAAATCTTAAAATACAAGTCACTTAATTCGGAACTCCATCTGTGCCTGTCTCTAGAGTCGGAAAACCTGCCTCCAAATAGTCTTCTGAGTTCTCATCAAAACAAGACACCAGTTTGGAATTTATTTCAACATTACTTGCTATGTATCAGTCCTCACAATGCATCTGGCTTGACTTTTCTCTAATGAAAGTTGCTTGAGGTTTCGTGTCAGAAAGGATGTAAGTATTCCCTAGAAAAATGTGCTGTTATTTAGAACACAGCAATAGAGAAATCGAAGCCCCAGATCTTATATTTCCTATTCATAAAATTGTAATTGGTCTTTTTATGCCTGTGCTACTCCTGAGACAGGGAATTAACTTTTGTACATATATGGGATACCCATAAAACTCAGAACAGTTCAAGATGTTATACTCCAAAAAGAATTAGAAATCAAATCAAAGCATATTTCTGTTTAATCTTGGGTTATCTGTATAGTTTAATGATATTGTTTGAGATATTAAATTTCATTCATTGTAAATAACCAGCAAAGAAAAACTATGGCATAATCTTTAAATAGCAGTGGGAATACAGAAAAATCATCACAGAATTTATCTCATTTGTGGAAAAATGGAAACTCTACAGATACCAATGTTTATGCTGTTTCTTCAGGTGTCTAAAATATGGGACTTATCACACAGCTGTTTGGATTCAAATTCTGTTTGCCCTCTCCTCTGTATGACCTAGTATTTCACTGCATGCACTGACATCAGAGAGCTTCATTTTACATATATGAATTACAATTAAATATGTGAATCTCATGCATCTATATTCACACATATATGCAATCGTTGTACAAGGTTTGATTCACAATAGAATAGTCAAAGAAAATGTACATTATTTCACTTCAAGAATATTCAGATTTGAGTGGCAGTCACTGACATGCACAGATAACTAAAAAAGTATATAAATTTGTCAGAGATCTGAGAGTTTGTTTCTGTTTCTATTTATTCTGTGTGTTTATTAAAATTTTGGATTTATTTGAATGATGGTAAGTATTTATTCAAGCATGCCCAGAAAGCACAGTATTGCTTTTAATTAAATTTGAGACTTAAATATTTCATAAAGCAATGAAGAATAATGACACCATATACACATTATACTAGTATTTCTTTCAGAAATGTATATTGCACATATGTCTAGATATATACTTTACAGACAAATGCCATTAATGCAGGGTATGTAATAAGTAAAATGACATGTAATGTGTAAAAGGAGTATGTCTTAGTATGTAAAATGCTTGCTGCAAAAGTGTGAGGAACCCTTATAAAAAGTCAGGCTTGGCAGCAGGTACCTGAAACAATAGTTCTGGTTGGTGTAGAAAGGTAGAATCCAAGGGACGGACTGGCCTAGCTAAAATGCAACCCTATGAAAAAAGCTGTCTCTAAAATGTAAGGCAGAGCATGAATGTCAAGGCAGCAACTAACTTTCTGTTTGAATTTAAGGCCCACTTTTCAGCAGGGATAATATTCCTGTGGCTATAAACTAGAGCAAGAACCTATGAAATAAGAGGGCATAGGCCCTGGTGGTGCAAAGCATTAAGGTTTAGCTATAAAGACACTATAGAAAACTGCCCTTTAAACATTTGTCATGATATCCCATAGATTAAAGGAGTACTCAGCACTCAACCTAGAAGCTTCGCTTTGCAGTGGAAGGTGTTTATTAGAGAAAATCACAACTAGTCAAAGTACAGAACATAAGTGATAGTCAACTTCTTAGCCTGGTTTAAAACATCTAAACTACTTCCCAACCTCAAGGATCAGGGAATATTGCAGAAAAGCAAGCAATAAAATTTTGTAAAAGACTGAAGCATGACAGGAGTGTGGCCAGACATGATCTAGACATGACAGGACCGTTGCATTCATGAATTCATTGCAGTAATTGACATTTCCACAAGGCCAGCATGGGATTTGTCTCATCATCATTTCCCTAAGGAAGAAGGATGATCTCTAGAGGTGGCAAAGCTTCCTCAGAGATGGATGATGGGTAATGCTGATCGGAGTGAGGGAGATGATTCCTCAGTGTTATACAAAATGATAACAATGTTATACAAATTGATTCAGCTAGTGCTCAGACACATGCCATCATAGCAACCCTGATGAAACTCAATGAGCCACACAAGCTGGAGACATGCAGATAGGAGGGAGATTGGTAGGTAAGAAGAAAGGTTATAATGGGAGGAGAAAGAAGGTGGGCCTGGGGATTAAGGTGTGAAAATATCATAAATTCACTTATATATGAAACTCTAACTTTTTTAAAAAACTTAATGAAAACGTGAGGCAGAGAGATCTCCAGGGAGGAATCCCCATATCAACCTCCAGGGCATCCACACATGTCTGCATGGACGAGTTATCCTCACACATAATTTACACACATACATATACCATATGCATATACACAATGAATAAAGAAAAATAAGATAAACATACTATGACTAAACACACAAAAATTAAAAGAACAATACACCAACTTCAACTTTTAAGAGGAATTAAAATGTATGGATGAAAGTGAATTTTCTACTTAGAAATGCTTAAATTTTCAAAGAACCCAATATTCTTCAGTGAGCTCTCCAATTTTTTGTTTTGTTTTTGGCTCACTTTGCTATATATTCTCCACAGCATTCATGAAGGAATCATGAATGTTATTATGGATAATTCCCCAAGAAAACAATGAAGCAGAATTGAGACTCTGTAAAGAAGCTCAGAGGTATATAGACACTAATAATTTCTGTCTTCTTTGTGCCTTTGGAATTGGAGCTCATAGTTTAAGTTAATGCTTATCTCATCTGTTTTCCGCAGTTATCTATTTCAAAATATTCACCTCATACATGCTAAATACCACTCTCTGCTACCATGCTTAAAGTTTTATAAAAAGTTAGAAAACAAATATGAGAGGAAATATAGAAATAAGAGCTAAGTAGAAAAGTATTGTCATTTTAATGAATGCACATAAGATAAATAAACACAATAGCATTTGTCAAAGGAATGAAAAAATGATGACAAATAAAATGTCCAGTGTTCTAGGTGCACTTTGATTACTGGTATGTCTTTCTTGTTACAAATAAGATAAAAGCATATTCACAATTATGAATTAACTTTATAGAAAGGAAGCAGACACAATTAAGTTATACTTTAGAAGTTTATAGACGTTTCTGGGTCAATAGCCATAGTCAACCATGATAAGCACTCAGGGGCATGCTTCAAGGATGTAAGTAGTCATGATTGGGACTTGAAGGGAAGAGAGAGAGCCTTCAATTCCCAAGAATGTTTGGAGAGCTCAGCTACTACAGTAATGCAGAACAAGAGTCCTGGAATGAGAGAAAACACCTCTTCCGTTCCTGATATTCCATTTCTGGCCACAATATGAGCATCAACAGGGGCTACCTGAAAGGGCAGGGGTCGCCCTCAGGTCCATCAGACAAAGGGACGGTTTTTTTAGCATATTTTGCTGCAGAATAAGAGAATATTCAGTAATCACACAATTCAGCTGTAACTGTATAGCAGCTATTATGTGTTTGTTCCTTTCTCTTCAGTCTGAAGTCATATCAGAGCAAAGGCCCTAGATGGAAAAAAATAATAGAGAAAGGAAAACAGTTTTTCAGTGTAAGAAAAAGAAATGGTTAAAGACATTATAGCACATGCCTCTGGTATCCATAGGTATTCTTATCAGAGAACTGAATTACATCTATGCTGGGGAAGAAAATAAAACAAATTCTATGAAATCACTTTGTTCATTGACTAAATGTGGTAACAACACACCTTATAAGTTCTTTTAGATTTTATTCCTCATTTTTTAGCAAAAAGTCGTTAATTTAAAAATTTTATGAAGGGCCAGCAAGGTGGCTCAGGAGGTAGATATGCAAGACTGGTGATCTGAGTTCCATCATCAGAGGATGGAAAGAAATAAGTGACTTCCTTATGTTGTCCTCTTACGCATGGTCTTCTCTCTCTCTCTCTCTCTCTCTCTCTCTCTCTCTCTCTCATTCTTTTATCAAGTGTTTCTTCCTTTAGTAAGTGTTCTTCCCAAGTATTCAACAATGAAAAATTCTGTCATCCCTATTAAATCTATGGTCATCTCTGAGTTGGTAGGAATTTTATAATA
This sequence comes from Typhlomys cinereus, assembly GCA_023101885.1. NCBI lineage: Eukaryota > Metazoa > Chordata > Mammalia > Rodentia > Platacanthomyidae > Typhlomys > Typhlomys cinereus. The sequence continues at coordinate 2,844,277 of JALPQD010000170.1, forward strand.
AGAAGCAAAGTTGTTTGACTGACTAACAAAGTAAATCAGACTGAATTCTGTCAAGGCAAAAAAAATTATTTTTGAAATGAAAGAAAATAAAAACAAATCTGTATGGAAATCAGTATTTCTTGAAGAAGAGCTGACTAGATAATGAGAACATTTGTTTTCCTTTAGTTGAATAATCTTGGATGTTATCCTCAAGATTTCCTGGAATAATTATGATACATCTTTTAGTATCCAACTCAGACACCTAAGGAAAAATTAAAAAAATTTAATCACTGTAGAGATCATGTTGTACTGGCTACTAAATAATATAGGAGCAGAATCACTTGCTTCTTTCCAACAAAAATTCTTTCGAAAAGCTGTGAATAGATTGATGAAATGTTTTTAAGTACTTCATGACATAGGCATTAAACACTGAGAAGAGATTTTAGGAAGATTAATTATCTACTGCTATAAGTAGGTAATTAGGGATTACCTCGCCTAATGGATAAATCTCATTTCTTAAAATGATGAAAAATAAAATTGAATATTCACAGCATGAGGTAAACCATGATTTTTCTTATCCCGCATAATGGCACCAGAACTTAACTCAGTTGGTACATGAGTTTCTTCCAACATTCAAATATGATCCAGCTCCTCAAAGCCTTCTTTACTTATCCCGGTTACCATGCCTCTCTTTCCTCAGCACACGTTTCCTGGGACTCCACTCTTTCCAACATAAACCCTTGCCTGTTGACATGAATCATGCATCCTCCTCTGGTTTCACTTTAAGTGTCACAAAGGTGGTCTGTGTATTGTAGACAAGTCAGAAGGTGTTTGTTCTGGCCGCACTGCTGAAGGTGGCCCCTCCAACACTGCAACAATACACACACACACACACACACACACACACACACACACACACACACACACCAGCAAATGTAAAGGGGAGGAAATAATGGCCTCCTTATGCTTTAGCAACTTCTTCTGGAGTAGTGATCTGGTGAGATAACGAGACTGACAGGATTTTGCTTATGGTCCTCAGGTGAGAGGTCAGTATTTTAAAATTCTATAGTCATGTTTTCCTGTTTTGATTCATGTCCTTTGTCAAAGGCTCCATTCCACTCTGTTCTATAAACTGCCTTCCTGTGAGTCCTTCATAGCCATCTCCACGTTCTACCCTGCCTTTTCCAAACAGCAAGCACAAAGTGCAGGCTGTAAGCATATACCAGAAAGAAGTACTTTATTTATTGAGTCTACTAGCAATATTTCTGTACAAATGAAGAAAGTGAAAAAAGTGTTAAAATCCCAGGATATATTTTCTAGTTTCGCACCTGTAAAAAAACAGATGGCTTCACATTCTGATTCTTGATATATATTTCAATAGAAATTCAGAATAATGAGGTAATAAAATAGAGTGGTTCATTCACCAAACAAATAAAGCAGTGATTGTGCTTCACTTGGGAAAAACAGAAGCAGGCATCTTCCGAGAAGATTTTTTTTTTCTATTTAAAACTTTATAGGAAGATGCTAGGAATTAACACATGGAGTTTTCAGTCAATTATGTAGATAAGATCTTTAGCATTACCAAATACCATTAGTACATTGATTTCATAAATCATATCCTGGGTAGAAAACCTTTTAAAACTCAACATTCAGCTTTTCTGGCATAAAAGTACTGGATCAAACAAAAAACACAAAAACTGTAATTATTAGCACCTCATGCTAACTTATACTTTCTGTTTCCTAGATAGATCTTACTGTGTTTAGTGGGAGGCAGAAGGAAGCCTACTATATTAGGTGTGTGGTTAGGACTGTTGGCTAATATAATTGAAAGGGCAAAAATGAGAATAAAAATAAATGTCACATTGTTAAATACAAAGCTAAAAAGGATAGAAAATATCTACAGAATGCAGCTAAACAAATATTCCCAAAGTCACAGAAATTATGATGAACTAAACCACCTGCCAACTGTCCACGATAAAGCCATGTGGACATTATAAATACATAGAGCATTAAATTTGCAATTAATGAAGTCAAGTATTGACTGTAAGGTCTTCAGAAAAAGAAAGCATCCAATCATCCCAATTTAAATGGCAGATGTATCTGACCATACTCAGGCTATCTGTTGGAAATGAAATCTTTGATACTGTGTGCTACTCAGTCTCAAGATCTCTCAGAAATTCTAGTTTCTGGCTCTTCCTCAGTCTGTAATGACTAATTTAATATGAGGCAAGTTGCATGCATGTTGTAATTTTGAATTCCTGCATGCTGTGTTTCCTTAATATGCCTCCATTTTAATGACATTTGTCTCAGTGCTTCCTTCCAGTATCAGATCCCAGGCCTTATCATCACCAATTACTTCCACAGATTCTTAATGCTTTTTAACGCCAGACTTTCCATTTGGTCATTTGTTAATAATATTCTTCAGTTTTTTGAGAAATTTGCTTACATTCTCTTACTTCCTTAAGCAATGTTCATTTTGTTCTTGAGCCTATTTGAACCATAGTTAAAATGGCTAACTGGAAGTCTAAGTTAAACCCTCTGGTAAGACTCCCTCCAATGACACTTTCTACTATTCTCATTTTTTCTGATGGATTGTCAGATGATTAGATGTCAATGATGGACTATTGGTAGCATTTTCCTGTTTGTACATGTCACCATTTCTTTTATAATTTCATATTGTAACAAGTCTAGTTCCTATTTCGTCACCATAGCATTTCTTTCTCTTGTATGCTGCCTGGTTACTGGTCTACTTGATTAATGACTTAGCTGAGTCTTTACATCTACAGAGACTATTCTCGCCAAGGTGTAAGGCCTCTAGCATCATCCCTTCCATTATTATTTTCCACTGTTATTTTATGTCAAAGCTCAACTACTTGAGGGACACCCCTAACTATCAAAATCCATTTACTGGTGAAACAATGTGCATGTGCCCCCTGGAAAATTAGATTTTTACCTTCATTATCAGATACATATCTGGTAGGATGTTTTCACAGTTCAGAGCTTTTTATTTTCCTCAGTGCTCAGTCAAGAATAGGTATCCAGTGTTTTAATGATTCTTTTCGATTACTGAGGAACCATGGATCAAAAACTTATGTGTGACCTTTAAATTTCAGACAGTAAATTAAAAATTTTTTAAGCTGGCAGACCATCTACGAAGCTGTCCTTCCACACCAGACTTTGTACACGGGTGATGTCCTGCAGTCTCTAAGGAGACTTGAAGGTAAGGATGTACAGTCTCTGCTCACTCGGGAATGAGGGCATACATGTGTACCTAGCCACAGGACTCATACAAAGTACTTTCTGAAATATGGGTCATACTTTCATAGCCATTTCAGACACCCCCATATCAGGGTGCAACAGAAATTTCACTGTTCCCCTCTTTCAGTACTGAGTGTTTTCCTACTCATAGCCATTTTGCTATTTCCTGCTCCTAGATCAGATTTACTCAATTTTTCACATGAAGTTTCCCCATAGTTGTTGATTCCACCTCTCTATGCTTCATCTGTGCAACGTCTAGTGCTCCTTCCTAGGAATAAGGAGCAGAGGGAATTGGAAACTTCTTTCTGGTCTCTTGTTCATACAATCACAGGAATGACTGAAACCTCTACTTATTCAGACTTACTCTCTTAATTAACTACTCTGATGCCTGGAAAGTCAGCACATGCTGATATCTTTTGAGGCAGCACAGCCCAGTCAAACAGGCACTTTTTTATGAGTGTCATGAATATAAGTATCATGGTTTAACTGTAAGTTGTTTTTCACATGCTCATGTGTTTCAATCTTGATGTTTGGGAAGGTCATGGCACCTGCTGGAGAAAGGCATGTCACAGGGGGTGGGGCTTGAGGTTGGTTAACCGTGTCCTGCTTCTACTAGCAGTCTGCTCCTGAACTCTGTGGTACCAGTCCACAGCTTGCTCTCTTATCCATCCACGATGGATATGACCTAAGCAGCTCCCAATTTCTGCCACCTGTGAAGTCTTTTCTGCCATGAAGGGATGTTTCTCTCCTTTGTAACCATAAGCCAAATAAATCTCCCAGTTCTCCCCTTTAATTGCCTGCGATTGAATGTTGTCTCATGGTAGCAAAAACAGTAACGGAGACAAAGGTTTTACCTGACTTGCTAAGAGTATACACATAGGTCTGAGTTTCTTACTGTTCAGCCACTGTTGTGGCAAGTTGCATGGAAACCCACGTGCTAGGGAAGATTTTGCCTTATGTTACTTGTCCTCTCTGAGGTCAGAAAGTGTTTTAAAGTTGGCTACTGACCCTACTCTGACATGTGCCTATGCGGAGAAAAGATAATTTGAGAGCATACTGAAGGACAGATATTGAAATCAAAGAGAGCAGCCTCACAGAAAGTCAATGCTATTCACATTAGCTCGGACTCTAGCTTTCTAGACTGTGAGAAAATATATTTCTGTTATGCCTTCCAGTCTGCTGTAGTTTCTATAGCAATCCAAGCAGGCCAATAAGGTAGTTTGCAAATATGCTCATCTCACTCAAATTTAAAAGATTTTCTTGAATTATGATATATTTACATTTTTAGGTTATAAAAGTATTTTTAGAGAGTTTAAATGTCTTCTACACTTGATCTTCATGAAAATGTTGAGCAGTAATGTCTTTCCATTATTACAATTTTTGATAGTCTCATTGCATCTTGAAAAGGCTTGTTCTTTTGGTCAAAGATCAAATGGCTGTAGTTGTGTAGACTTACGTCTGGGTCTTTAACCCTTATCCATTGATCTATATGTCTATTTTGGAGTCAGTACCAAGATGTTTTTATTATTATTTATTAGTATTATAGATTAAGGTATGGTATGGGTGATACCTCCAGCAGTGTTTTTGTTACTCAGGATTGTTTTTTGCTATTCTGGGCCTTTTCTGCCTCCATATGAATTTTGAAATTGTTTGGACAATTTCTTTAAAGAATTGCTTAGGGGTTTTCACTGGTATAGCATTAAATCTGTATATTGCTTTTGGTAGGATGGTCATTTTCATGATGTTAATTCTGCCAATCCAGGAGCATGGGAGGTCTTTCCATCTTCTTGTGTCTTCTGTAATTTTTTTCTTTAGGCTTTAAAGTTTGCATTATAAAGGTCTCTCACTTCTATGGTTAGATTTATACCAAGATATTTCATTTTTAAGGGCCATAGGGAAATGGGATTGTTTCTCTTAAGACTTTTTCACTTTTTCATCCTTGGTGTATAGAAAGCCACTGATTTTATACATTTATTTTGTAACCTCCCACGTTGCTGAACTTATGTATTAGGTCTAGGAATGTCCTGCCATATGTACTCCCTAATAAGTGGATCCAAGTTCCAAATCCACTTAATGACATATTCAAAGGTAAATCTCAATAATACGTACTGTAATCACAAAGGATTATAAACAGGAGGGAAGGAGAATAAAGGAGATAGGAAAACACTCTTCAATAGAGAAATTAGACCACATTCATGTATTGCATGTAAGTAGCGAGACATCTGGCTCACTCTCACTTCCCTTCCTAGTCACTTGGGATTGAACAGGTTTGATCTGCCCAGCCAGGGAGAATATAGGGTATAAGATGGTAACCAAGCAGCAAATAAGAGACTGACCCTTCACTGATGTGTCCTACTTGTATTCGTCCATCTACCTTTGAGTCTCCTCTTATATTAAGATCTTCGTTTAAACAGATCTTTGGTTAAGAGATGACCTTCAATACTAATCTGGATAAAGCCAAGGGAAGTTCAGGACAGCAAAACTGAAAACAACAAACCATAATTCAGAACCCAAAGACCCTACATTATTCACCTGGAATCAGACCAACCAAATCTCTCCCCATCCTAAAGCTCAGGGAACCTTGTGGAATAGAGGGCAGCAAGACTGCAAGAGCCTAAAGATGGGGAGGACCAACAATATGCAAGATACTACACACAAGTCAGACCTGCAGCAGCCAGGATATAGCTACAATGTGATTGGACTTTGCCTGATCTGCACAATGGCTGACATGTCAACGGCCCATCACAGTTTAGCATGAATCACAGGGGAGAAGTTTTAAGGTAGTAGGATCTTTAGAGGCAAGGGGTTAAACAGTCAGAATAGAGTTCACATGTAAGCAGGCAGCCCAAGAAGGGGCCCCAAGCTATGCCACTGAGTCCTGAACCCTCACTAGTGTAGAGGACTTAGAGGGAGGTTTGGAGCCCACAAAAGGATGCTCTGGGGGATGGAAAGAAGGAGGGGAGAGGAGAATGGGGGAGAGTGAAATAGGGTGACAGGGAGCAGAGGGGGAGGGAAAGGAGGTGGGTACTTGTATGATTAGACAAAAAAATGTGTAATAAAAAAGCTAGACACATACTTAAGAAAACAAGGCTTGCTGACTTCTGACTCCACCATCAAAGAAGTCCCAGTGTCTCTGCTACTAGCACTTTTATTTAATTCCATGTTCTTCTTATGTTTAGGGTACAAATATGCTTCCTGGAAAGGAAATTATTCCAATGTTTTCGAATTCTTGCTCTGTGCTTTGTGAAAGCTGTAGAAGGGCTCCCTGATTTCAGATACACATTGTCATCTTCCTTAGCTCATCATTCTTCCTTAATCTACCCCAGTCTTTACTCCATGACACTTCCCACACCACACCTATCAAGACCTCCCAGAGTTCTTTGTTGCTAAGCAAAATAGAAATCTCCTACATTTCAAGTGACTTACTTACAAGATTGCCACTCTCATCACAAAAACCAAAGCAGTCATAATTAACAGCAAAGAAGAGGACATTATCTTCCCAAACCTTCCAGGAGGGGCGCCGCTCATGCAGAGTAAAAGCTGAACTTGTTGAATAGCCTACCAACATCATACGGGGCTTTCTTTATACCACCTACAGGTGCAGTTTCTCATTTATCTGCCCTCACACAGGTATTAGCCACGCATTCTTCAAAACACTTCCCTCAGCATTCATTATACCTCCAACCATTTCCAATTTTTCGACCTTAATCAGGGAATATGAAAAGTCTCAAATGTCTTGTGCCATTATGATGAATAGATATAACAGTAATTTATCACGTTATGAAGTTTTGTACAAATATATATATATATATATATCTTAATCAAGGAATATTAAAAGTCTCAAATGCCACCCATATTACAAATGACTTCAGTTAATAAATATATATTACACAACTCACAAACCAGAAGAAACTGTCTTGAATAGTTCAAACATAAATGAATATTGGTCTTGGCAGGGGGTAATATGTTCATCTTGATTTAAACTTCAGACAATTTATAAATATTTCAAAACATCATGTGGTATTTTAATACTATGTAAATTTTTAATGTTTTTATATATTAGACTAAATAAATTTATTTTAAAAGCATGATTCTCCAAGACAAAGACTGGCTAATGCTTATATTTCCAGTTCTAAAACAGTGACTGATGATAAATGTGAATGTTGCTTGAATGAATACAATTTATAGCCAGGATTACAAGTAAAGTAATGTTATTTGCAATTTTATAAAGACTTTTTATTAAACATTAAGTACAAACTGTCACTCAGGGAATCCAACCAAACTTTATACAATTTAAAGTCCTTGGTTTGCAATATGAATTTTTATAATAATTTTCAGCTTAGAGTTAATCCAGTCTTTAGAGAAATGATGAAATAACTGCTGCTTATTTAAAAACAATTGTTGAAAACTGTTATTGCTTCACAAAGCCCTAAATGGTGTGGATAGTTCTATGAGTAATGTATTTTCCCTTCAAGGATCTCATGAAATGCAGATGGAATGATATACCAAAAGAAAAATTACAGTAAAATATAGAATTTTATCAGTCCGAGTCCCCTTACTCACAACTCACAAACAAAATTCAGAGTATCTGGGTACCATGATATTGAATTTATACTACAGAAGTTGGAACCCCATGGAGATTTTTGTTCAGGGGACATCTTGGAGTAAGATCTGAGATTGCCAATCTTAGGGCTCAGAAGGAGAAATTGAGCACCACTGAATTCTCACCAGTGACCTTGGTTGACAGATGAGGAGTTATGAAGCTTTTGAAGTGATAATTGCTAACAATATTGAATTGAGGCAGAACAGAGCTGACCTCACCCAGTAGTTGGTCAAACATGACCTGGAGGCTACTCTGGGAAGGGTATTTCCAAGTCAGCTCTTGTAGAGACCTGCCTGACCCATTACCCAAAGAACGAGGCTCTGATTCCGTATTTGATAAACGCAAGCCCAGCAATAACTGAGAAAGGGGAGATGCGCTTTTCATACCTGGTGTGCTTCTCAGATGATGTGCTTGTAACAGGTCTGCACACAACTTGGTGTGTTAACTTGTTTAGACTGTCATAATAGTAACTGGTTGACTTTGGCATTAAAAATATTTTTCACAGTGCTGATAATGGAAGTATGACCATAGAAGGTCATGTCTGTCAACTCATAAAGTTGCATGAGCACTTTACACATCAGTGAACCATTTTCCATCCTGGCTGAAAATGTGGTTTGCCATTCTTTTTTTTTTATTATTTCCACTCATACAAACTTAACAGGTACACCGGTCCCCCCTCCCTCCAACCCCCTATTCCCCTGTGTTCCCCTCCCCTCCCCCTTCCCTTCCCATTCCGCAGTGCCTCCCCTCCCATCCCCAGAGCATCCTTTAATGTGCATGCCAAACTCTCCTCTGGGTCCTCCTCTCCGATGAGATGCAAGGACCCAATGGCATTTCCCAGAACCGTTTCCTGTGTTCCCGTTAAGCATAAGAATACTACTGTGGCTGTTAATCCCTTGCCTCCCAGGGTCCTAGTGCCTTTACAAATGCTAGGTCAATAGTGTATTGGACATTGCACAGGGCATGTAAAATCCAAATATGATTGCTTCGGCCCTAACTTGTGTGGAGTATCTTGCATATCATTGTTCCTCCCATCCTTGTGCTCTTACAATCTTACCGCCCCCTCTTCCGCAAATTCCCTGAGCTTCAGGATGGGGAGAGATTAGGCTGGCCTAGTTCCAGGTGATTGATGTAGAGTCTCTGATGTTCTGGATTATGGTTTGTTGAATTTTTTTCATGGTTTGTCATTCTTAATGATTTCACTGTGAGCCAGGTCCCCTGTCTTTGGGGTCACTTAAGGGTAGAGAAGCAAAGCTCATCATCTCTCTCCCTTCCGCTGATTCGTCTATGTTTGTGCTGAGTTTGAATTATGAAAAGCAAAATAAAACAAAGGACAACAACAAAGGCAAAAATTACTTCAAGATTATCTATCTGCAACATCTGCACAATCAAGTGCATAGCTCTGCTGATCAAAGTCTTTCATGGCAATTTTGGCACTTTGGAGAGTATTGCCTAAAATTCATGCCACTGTGTCACTTAGAAGATTGTACATGTTTCCCTTAAGAAATCTCATGGTGACAGTAGGACACAAGGGGCATCATTCTGGCACCCAAGGGCTCTGCAAAAAACACGGCCATGGTCATCCTTGAGCTGAGTGTCAAAGTCACAACCATGACTGTCCAGGGTCCTTGAGATGCTTCACTCCCGAGATGGAAAGCAAAGAGATGGCCAACTCGCCAAAGAAGCCAGCAACTATTACATCAGGAATGGGTGCCTGAGATCATAGCGCCCTGTCAAAGGGCGCCCTAGATTCATTGAGACGTGGTTATCTCTTACGACTTCCATTCCAGTGTTCCCCGCACTTTGTCGAGCTAATTTCCCACTATGATAATCCTAGTGATTCACACGGCCTCCAAGGCTCAAGACTTGCACTTGGGGCCTTTGTGAGAACCCAAAATAAAGACAGAGACTCCACAGTTTTAAGATCCAGTCCCTAGTGACCCCCAGCATGCTGGAGTAGTCCTTCCTCACATTCCAGACACCGAAGAAGAATCCCTGCTCTTTCATGAAAGTGTGAAAGCATCTGATGTTTCTAGTAAAACTGATTGAAATAAAACAGTTTTTTCTACTTTGTTCCCAAGGTCTCATCTGAAGCCTGGAGTTATTCTTGAATCTTCCCTCATGTTCATATTATACTTGATCAGTCTTATCTACCAGCTAGTTGTTCTGGTTAAGGTATACATATTTACCTTCCTCAAGTGCCTCTAACACTGGATTTACTCTAGTGCACTTTAATGCTTTTTGAATCTTCTAGATAGCCTTATAATTGGAAAGGTAGTGTGATAGTAGATCTTATGTTTAGCTGGTTAATTTGTCTGGCTGATCAATTCCCGTGTTACTTTGGTTACAGAGGAATTGTACAGAGTACATAAAATTATATTATATATTACTGAGTCATAACCCATGTACTTAGTGTGTGGTTTTAATCAATTTATACCCTGTACCAAAACAATTTATATTTTATACCTGTGACTGTTTCATCATACAAGTAAATGAAAATAAGCTCTCCTCATGGGAATCACAGTTACACACTTAAAGTTCTGACAATAATCTCATTGAGTGAGTATATATGTATGCATACATGTATGTCCATAGACATAAAACAAAAAATGTCCCAATATATGTATAAGCCATTACTCATATACTTAACAGGGAATGGCAAGAGTTGAATCTAAAATAAATCTTAATCCTGAAGTTTGAATTTCTAAGTTTCAAACAATTGGGATGAAAACACTGAGGTTACCATATCAAATGATAAAGTTTTATCCATATAGAACAAAAGCAATGCTTATTTATCCTTCATGTTTGATGTAGGATTACAGTTTCTACTTGAGGCTTTGCAATAATTGGTTAATAGTTTGCACAGATTTATGTAATCGCCTATCAAATGAATATTTAGTATAGAATCCCTTTGGGTCAGGTAAGGACTGCTCTAGGATTTAGTAACCCATTAAAGAATTTAAGCCTCATAACTTTGAAGTTTATATTCCACTGGGGCAAGAGTCATAAGAAAAGCACCCCTATGAGTAATCTGTAAAAATTTGGCTACAAAAACTGAGGAATTTTGAAGGAGTTGACTTAGGAGAAAATTAGCATTACAGCAAAAAAATGATAAAATTCATTATGAGAAGAGGTAGAATGTTGCTAAGTAGTTAATATATAACAAATCCCTGTTTTTGAAGTAATACAAAGAACAGTTCTATGGAACTTTATCTAACATTTTGTGTATATGTGAGCAGGTGTGTAAATGCTCACCGACATGCAGAGATGGATGAGATTTGAGCTAGGACAGATGTAGTAAAGAATAAAGAGTTGAGCTTGAGACATGTTGTGGTTGAGCTACTTACCCTGATATCCAAGTCGAGAAAGAACCCCAGTAGAAAGGTTGTTAAATATTACATGTGGAGAGTGGAATGAACTTGGGAACTAAATCTGTTTCACAGCAAGACGAAAGCTTATCTTAATTTTCTTCTCATGCTTTGAGTTCAAACAGCATGAACTCAACTGCTGTTTTTATGATATATGATCCTGACAACAGACATAGAAGAACAAATAGAACTTAAACTGAATTGCAAAATGTTTGTTGCATTATGATTAGGAACTACTACTGAGTTTGGCTGGGCATCTAAGTACTTATTGTACATGCAGGGGCTGGTTTGTAACACTGTCTTACGAAATTAGGTTTTTTTCTACTCAGCTCTGTCTCATTCATTTTGCACCAAATAATACAAGGAAGATGAAACAAATAAATAGCAATGCCACAAAACCATTAATATGTCAAATCCACAGCAGAAGAGTATTTGATGTATAAGCAGTCAGAGATGAGAAGGCCTTGCATGATCAAACACTTCCTGTTAATCAAGATTAATAAAGGATAGAAGAATAAAGAGTATCTGGCATAGCAAACGCAACCAGGTTTAACTGGAAGACAGATTTCACATATGGTTGATGTGATAGAATTATCAGGCTAACAATAGTCCTTGGGGCCAGTTTGAATATTCATTAATCTGCCCTACTTTGAATTTAACTTAGGATTCAACTATCAGTGAAGAAGTGAGCTTTTGTAGAAAAAGGTGATAAACAAATCCAATGAGTTGGCAAATTAGAAACCATTGAAAGAGCATAGTGCTCTAAGATTAAAAATAAAATGAAGGACTTTAGCATTTAGGTCAGCTCTCTGCAGGAAAGACGTGATTCCAGCAAAATCAGGTGACTTTGGAGAATAATGTTTCCTTATACCTCAGACAGAAAAATCTGCAATGATGAGGGTAGATGGAAAAATTTTTTTGAATAAGGTTTAAACTTTTTAAGATTTTTATTTTCTACTGCATATAGAAAAGACAATGCTAAATGAGCAGATTATATTTTTTCAGTTCAAAAATTGCCCATTTAGTGTCTTAGAAATAAGGCATATGAAAAGTACAAAGAGGTGATTTTCTCCAAAGACAGAGCAATGACTACTACAGATTATAGTGACCCCAATGGAAATGCCTCCTGGGACAAAGTAGATAACAAGCTATCAAGCAAACAAAATCTATGCCTGCAATTCAACTCAAAGCTAAGTAAACCTAACACTGCCATTGACAAATAATGACAAGAGAACTGGACTTAAGAGCTGAAAACACTTTATATTAGATGAAATATAGAACCAGGAGACTGTCCAAGCCAAAAGTCTAATTTCATACAATAAGCATAATGAAGACATTTAGGAAAAAACTTTCAAACCAGGAAATACTTTCCACTACCCACAATCTGCTAATCTATTTTATTAGGTGATAAATTTCTTATCAAATCCCATTCTTATAGTCTTTCTTGCCTATATCATAATTTCATCAACAATTTAAATTTTGGGTACACACACACAAACATTCTTAAATAATAGAGTTAAATTTTGCCATATAAGTGGAAAAATTTAAAAGTCAGGATATGTCACATGTATCGTTTTTATTCATTTTTTTAGCTCAGGTGCATAAATACTATTAATTATGATCATACGTTTGCTATACTTTCTTCATATTCTCTGCTTTTTAGTATTTCATTTAGTGAGTGCACCACATTTATTTATTCATTAACAAATATGTGAACATAATACTGATTAAAATTTTGGGTTATTATAAAATTTTCAAATGAACAAACTAAGTTCAGATGTCATAATCATCAGTACTAAAGTTGAGGATAAAGCCAATTATTTCAAGTCTTCTGAATTAATGCTGTTTCTGTCACTCTGGTTTGTGTTAATGGCAATTTTATTCTAAGTGACTATAGTCTTAGTAGAACATCACAAAAATCAAAAGAGTAGATACAAAAATCTCTTCCAGTTTAAACACTGGGCAATTACATTTTCCCTAAGAAACATAATTAAATTTATATTTAGAATATTCTTTTGCTTGTATTAATTCTGAAATTTTTGAGGGAAAAGGTAGATAACCTAAAACAAACAATAGGTATTAAATGTTGCAGAATTCAATGGAATTCAAAATATGTACACAGTTTCAATGTCCATTTAGGATACTGAAGTTGGTCTGCAATCATTTCTCTTACTCAGATGTTGAATGGGAAGAGCCATGGTGTATCTACTTTATTGAATATAAAAGTTTGTCAGCGTTTTCTTTATAAAGGGCACTGTAAAGTGAGAGAATGTGGCAAGATTCCATCAGATATCCTGTGTTAATTTAACCCTATAGTAATGACATTATGATTGTATCTTTTTTTTAACATCTCTAAAATTCATTCCTTCATTTTCCAAATATTTATTGAGTATCTGTTATATGGAGGGGCTCTGGAATGTCCAGAGTTTATTATTAAACAAAGTGTAAAAAAAGCAATTTTTCATGACATTTACAGACTTTGGATTAGAGACATATACAAACAAGTACTTATAGTTAAGAATACATATTATTAACAGATATCTGAAAGAAATGTATAGGGTTCAGCTCAAAGAAAAGAGAAAATTACTAGTCTGGGAAAAGAGGCACAAAAGCTACTTCTCCAGTGAAATATAGTGGGGATAGTGGAAAGCACAATTTGAGTAAAAGTGACAAGGAGCAGGAAGGGCCAGTTGAGAGAAAGAAGAGCAAAATAGACATGCATGGTAGAACAACCCTTTTATGGTCAAGGAAGTGCTGACTGAAGTCACACCTGGCCAGCTACGGTGGAGGATACACATCCTGAAACTTGTGACAACCAGACAGTGTGAGTCTTCTTAGCATATTAATCATTTCCATGCCCTTCCACTTCTGTCAGGAGAAGGCAAAAGCTGTCATTGAACAACCAAGTACGTACATGTACTAATTTGTTTCAGTTATAGTAGGCAACATGTGTAAGAATTCTTAGGTATCTAGTAAAAAAAATGGGTTGTGACGTAAGATTAGTTTATTTTGAACTATGTATGGCATGAGTGATCAAATCAGGAAGAACTTGAGATTTCTGGTAAGTAAAGTGGATGAAGTACTGAGGTGTGCTACAGGATGTGAAGGAAACTACCCAGGTGCAAGGAAGGAGTGGAAAGATGTATTTTTGTATCTTTATGAACTACAGCCTGGAGTTCAAAGAGAGTCAGAGGTAGATTTAGAATTTAGAGAATCCAAGAGTAAATATGGTCATAAAGCCTAACAGACACCAAGAGCGCAGCTCCTAGGAAAAGGGAAGAAGACTTCAAGGAAACGTCTTGCAGAAGGAAGCTCAGCCATCACAGGTGGGCTCAGTGCACAGATGGGGATGCACAGTAGAGAAGTGACCCAGAAAGTAGGAAGACAATCAGGGCAACAGGGTGTTACTGAAGCCAAGAGTGCAGAATGCGGCAGAATTCAAACGAAACATCCAAAGGAGCTATCAAAAGCAGAGAAGTCATGAAAAACAAACACTCACTTCTCCATGACATTCAGTCACAAATGAAACACTGGTGACCTTACTGGGAATAGTTTTGGTGCAAGGACTAGAAAGAAACCAGCACTCTGAGGGCTGTGGAATATATAGAAGGAGATTAAAGAAAGGTAGGACATAGAACATTTTGAGATGCTTCGACTGAGAGAAATAGGGTAGCTGTTGCTGAACTTGGATGTAGAAGACAGACAAAATGCATTTCCAGTTTGGAAAGAGGTTAAGATTATTAAGAAGGGAAGGTGATCAAGAACAACTGGAATTGAATGTGATGTTTCATAACTGTAATAACTGGAGAGGCTGAAACAGGAGGATTGACACAAGTTCAAAGCCAACCAACCCTCCAAAGTGAGACTCTTTCTTCCTGCCCTATCATCACATACATATGTGTATGAATTGTATACAATTGTGCGTGTGATCATGCCTGTGGTGGATTAGTGCAAGGGCATGTGATTGCACATGCATAAGAGAATGTGTGGAGTCCAAGGTTGATACTAAAAACCATCCTGGATCAGTCTTCCACCTTACAGTGTGGAGATCGGGTATCTGTTAAACCCCGAGCTCATCTATATGGCTAAGTGTCTAGCCAGCTAAGTCCACCTTCTGGGAGTAGAATCACAGGCAGGTTGCCATGCCCACCTGGCATGTTGTGTGTGATCTGAGGACCTAACTCCGTTCTTTCACGTGAGCCACAAGCAATTTAATGACTGTGTTTTCTCCCTAGATCAAAACCCTTTCTTAAAGAAACAAAAATTAAAATAAATAAACAAACCAAAATGCCTTTTTTTCTTTCTGTTTACTTTTCTTACTATTGCCTGATGCTCAGTTCGTAAAGCTATAATTCATGTTGGCTGCGAAGTGTTTAAATGGAGGTACTATCAATTTCAGTGAAAATTCTCAGGGGCTTGGGTTCACTTACTGCTCTTTGATATGTCCTATAATCTTTATGATTCCAACCCATTTTCCTGGTACTTTTTCATTCAATTGCCTTCAGTAAGCAATGGAGTCATGGTTAATTTTCAATAGGCTATATTAGGGTATCTAAGCTGTCACTTTTGATATTTAATGTGAGGAAAACCGGCATGCTTCATCTGTTTTACTACATCCCTCTGGAAACATCAAGTTGATATTTAAGATTGTATCAGTCAGGATCCATCTAGAAAAGCAGAAACTATTCTAAGTGCTTGAAGTGAAGGGAATTTATCCAAGGACTTGGTTTTAAACAGGTGAAAGAAAAACTTAGAAACTAAATAACACCTAAGTCAGCCTACAAAATTAACAGCAGAAGAAACTATTCTCTTCTGAACTGGATAAAGCAAGACAGAAGGCGAAAATAAAGTTTTGGAGACAGATTTTGTTGCTGTTTTGTTTTGTATGTGGTGTGTGTGTATAGATTCTGATCTATGTGTCTGCCGAGGCTCAAAGGTGACATTGGGAACCATCATGGATTGTTCTGTCTCCTTAATGCTTTGTTCTGGAGTCACCCAATCTCTGCCTTCCAAGGTCGGAAACAGGCTGCTTTTAAGTCTGTGAGATCTGGGAGTCCAAAACGAGGTCCTTTCACTAATAAGACAGGGCTTTAATTACTGCATCATCTTCCCAGCCCTTAGAGCTGAGGTTAACATCAAAGCTGGAGGTGGTTAGCTGCTGTCTTAGGCAGAGGACCTATCCAAGACAGAGGCAGAAGAGCTTGTTCTCTCTTCCTCTCTCCCAAAGGATCATGGACCCAAAAGCCTGTATATGACCTGCTCCTACCACCTCAAGAGAGACAACTTCACATTAAGGTTCAGAGTTGGGAATTTAGGTCAAAACAAAAATTGAAACAAATGATTCAATTGATGAACAGTTGTGCTAATGAATCTACATTCAAGTAACAAATGTGACCTTGTTGAGATATATACTACTCTAACTGAAACAATAATATAATGTGACTCTGGATGTCTCCGAGACTTGGCTGAAACCTTTCTCACATCCCCAGTAATTAGTCTCAGCTAATCAGCTATGAACACGCACATTGATTCCTTGATTAAAAAAGTGAAAACTAAAGAATTTTTCTTTGTTTTTCCCCCTTCTTTTTATTTGTCCTTACTACAGATATAAAGAGAGTACACATGGGGAATGTAGATATTTTATGTGAATGTTGCTTTAAAAGAAATTCTGGCCATAAAAGCAGAACAAGCAATCAAAATATGAACAACAAAGTATGAGGCCAAAGTAAGCTTAAAAACTAAATTCACATATCACATGATAGGTGCAACTATGAAATCAACACAAACAAATGCATTTTAGTATCTACTTTTCAGAAGAACCCCATTGAAATCAACCATTGGATAT
This sequence comes from Typhlomys cinereus, assembly GCA_023101885.1. Taxonomy (NCBI): domain Eukaryota; kingdom Metazoa; phylum Chordata; class Mammalia; order Rodentia; family Platacanthomyidae; genus Typhlomys; species Typhlomys cinereus. The sequence continues at coordinate 2,861,330 of JALPQD010000170.1, forward strand.
GCATTAATGTTGGAGATATTCCCCCTGGAGTTAAGAGCACATTACTCATCCTTGCAGAAACCTAAAAACTATTTTGTCCTTGCCTATAGATATTCAGAACCTAATGTCAGTATACATGATTTAGCAAGTATCTTTTGAGTCCAATTACTAAACTCCATATGCTGGATGATATTTAAACAGCTGGACCTGCTCTATCTACATTAAATGATTTTATTTTAACAGGTTTATGATTTATAATAGTTCAACTGATTTAATGAGTCATAAGAAACTCATTCTTTTCCTCTTGAGATTGCTCTCCACAATACAGCAGGTATAAACTATTTTAAAGATGTTAATCATGATATAGTGTTTAGATTAGAACCTACTGATGATCCACAGTCAGCTCATCACCTGGGGTTATCATGATGAACCTGCCAGAAGTAATTAGTTGTTTTTCCTTCATACCGACATCTATCATTATTGACATGTATTGTTTTTTATCCGCTAACATTTCCATTTGAAAAGTAATTTGGAGAATTAGTTCATGTGAATCTCATTAGTATAGTCTACAGTGAAGAAAACCATTGTATATCAGTGTTCCTGCTGAGATGGTGATAAGAATATGACTATTTTAGTCAGGAGAGCAGGGGGTTAGCTTTTCCTTTGATTTACAGACACTGTGTGTCTAGCATTGAACATCAGTTGCCTTTGCTTATCATAGGGACAGCAATTCAGGCCATTTAGTCATTTATTAGGTTGCTAAGTAACCGAGTTTAATACCAAGACCATCAAACATTGTGCAAATTCCTTTGAGGTGAGTATGGAAAGTTGTGGACATGTGCAAAGATAAAATGACTAACAGGTATTGAGATCCCTTGCTTGAAGCTTTTGAGTAACTATTATGGTCCCTGTTTCAGCATGGCAGGCACATTTGGAGAGCAAAATTCGATAAAATAGTATAATATTTGAAAAGTCATTTGCCATTTCCAACACTATTCAAGAGGAGGCATTAGGATGTTGGGACCAATTTCTGAAGGACACTGTGAAGTTTACCCTTTTTAAAAAATTATTTACGTGGAAATGAAACTACCAAAAAGTTTTCTCTTTCATTTATAACTTTACAATTCTTTTATTTCACTTCTCTCCCACAAGGAACCTGCGTATGTATTAGCATTGGAGACAGAACACCACATGTGACTGGAAATCATTTTCACATGAATCCTTTGTGATTTAAGCAAAGACCTGTTCTAAAATTTAATTCACTCCTGCTCAAGTTACTGAAATGCTTACAGCCAGCTGTGAAGAATGGCAAAACTATGCGCTGATAGTTCAAATAACTACCAAAAACAATTTAAATTCTTGAAGTTCCATGAAAAATCACTGCAAGCACTTGGAATCCAAGTGAACAATACACGAACTTCTGAACCTTTTGGTCACATAGATTTAAAAGACATTGGCCAAAGGAATCTTAAATTTCGGACTCCTAATAGTTTACCATATCTCATCTCTAAAACTAAAAGCACAGTAATCCTCAAAGGGAACCTTTGATGCTTACTGCTAATCTTACTTTTCACCAACCAAAAATTGTATTAATCTTGATAAAAATAGAATTTTTGAGGCAATATGTTCTGATCAGGCATTAATTTAAGCTGCTGTCAGAACTGTCAGCATTAAGCAAACTAAAATATCAACATATTTATAGTAAAGTAATGAAAGATGCTACAGAAGGTAGGACTTCATAATCTTATTATCAGTGATACGCATAATGATTTTAGAAAGACAAGGATTTGTAATGCATTAAGATGGAAAGAGATTTTTACTGGGAAATTACTTTTAGTGTTCTGTAACCATTGCCTTCTTAAAAGAAACTGATTCTGGATTAGAAGCCCTAAAATAAAGTTTATAAAGAGAAATCATTTAACTATGTCTGGAAATGAGGGTTTCACTTATATGTTGTTGTAACTATCATATAAATCTTGATTCAAATCAGCTTAAGAACCAAGAATTCCACAAAATAGTGCTTTTGATACATCTTCCATGTTGCATATATAACTTGTGTGCATTTTGTAAGCTGCCTTAGGCAAGTCAATCATGAAATCACCATAGAGGTCGTTACTGACACTAACCTATACGGGACCTTCAGAGCTAATGATAAGTTAAGAACCAAGAACACATGGGGCTTTACAAGTAATAATGAACACTGGGAAGCAACAGGCTCAAGGGCTGGGGAAAATGTCCAGTGATGCGAATATGAAGGAACCCACTAGGCTCCAAGAGAAGATTACAGCGCCAGAAGCACACAGTAGGTCATGGCTCTACCCAGTACACAAACAAACAATATGGAAAAAAGACTTGAAGGGGAGGAGTACGTTAGGGTGGATGGAGTACAGAAAGGAGAGTGAATGCATTGTTTGTCTACACTGTATAAGAAATCGTCATTGAGCCAAAACCATTCCTTAAGTAGAAGTGAAAAAGAAAGATATTAGAAATAAAATAATAGTTCAGTTATTAAATGAAATTGAGCATCATTGCAACTATGGATGTATATGAAGACATAATTATCTATAAAGTTAAATGAGGTCATGAATAATGATGCAATCTTCATGATACAGCAAAGCTAACTGAAAGTTCCCACATGAAGAATGCAAACCCACTTCCTCTGCTACCTGGCATAAGTTGGCACAATTGGTTCAACATGTTGAAAACCTGATTGCCACGCCATAAGTATTCAGATCAGTGATCTTGTGACCTGGTCAGCGAGCCTAGCAGGCAGCTCACTGACTATTTCCAGTGTGAATTCTGTGGCTGGTCATTCACATTTAAACTGACCAGGTTTTACCAGCTTGACATGAGAAAGCAAATGGAAGAAAGGTAAAATACACTTATATTTTTCCTTTTCTCCTTAGAACATCCTCATCTAACTCTGAAAACAGAAGCATTTGGGAGAAATTGATGGTGAAGGAATTGGACCAAAAATACTTGTGGAAATACCATCTACAATTTTGAGGTCTAAATGGCTTTGGAAAATATCAATAAAAATACACCAAGAGATTTACAAGAATTTATTAAAAATTGATCACCATGCAAAATACAAACTATAAATTAACAAATTCAGAAGCTGTCTTATGGTCTGAAGTCACAAGTATACAGATAGACGTAAGAATGAAAAATACTAAAGATAAAACAACAATGTTAGTATCACCGAACTCCCAAAGTCTAGCATGGATCACAGGCACTGAAATCCATAGAGGCATGGGATTCACAGCCAAAATGGTGTTCCTATACTAATAGGGAACACACAAAAAAAAGCTCTAGGCAATGCCATTGAGTCCTTACACCTCATCAGAGAGGAGGACCCAGAGGTAAGTTTGACATGCACACTAAAGGATGCTCCAGGAATGGGGGAAAGGGGGTACTGAGAGAAAGGGAGAGAGGGGAGAAAGGAAAGGGAAAAGGTGGGGAGGGAGCAAGGGGATCCAGGGAGCGGTGGAGGGAGGGAGGGGAATAGGGTACTTATCAAATTTGTGTGAGTGGAAGAAATAAAAAAGAAAAGAAAAAAAGAAAAGGAAAAAACAACAGTGTTGGTACTGCAAGGAAGCTAGATACTAGTTCTTAAATACCCTTTCGATGGGAAACTCCCATCTAGAAAATCGAAATTCTCATGGATAGTGACACAGAATAGAAATGAGTAATCATGATGACTTTCAGCATTCTCAAAAAGCCTAATAAAACCTCCAAAGATCACAAAGTGGCAGCTGCCTTGTGGAAATGAAATGCTAATGTCCAAAATGATAATGCTTATACCCACAGCCATAAAGGGAATAACAGTGTCAGGTTCTTTTCTAATTCAGTAGGTATAAGATTCATGTGTACAAATGCAGATCGAATCTTTTGAGGTAGGAGAGACAAAATGAAAACACTGATAAATATGTATTTGGCCATTTGAAGTATGCTTGCACAGTTTCATTTCTAAAGTACTTAAGTAGATACACATATATTTGTAGGTAAGAAAAGAAGGAATTTTTTTTACCTGAAGCAAGTCATTATAATAAAGAGCCCTCTGAAAGAGAGAATCATCACAGTATTATTTTTTGTTGAGATTTTGTAATATTACATAGAGTGTTACAACCACAAGAGGAAAATAGAACATATGTATTCATCATTTTTTCTTGCTAAATTTTATTTAACCATGAGATAGCCTACCATGCAGAGAATAAATGCAATCTGTGATATGAATTCCTGTTTTACATCATTTTGATTGTTAAAAGCATGTTGGGACATCTACACAATATAAATAAATTGTTAAAATTATATATACATATGCATGGTATTTTCTGTGAAATATAAATGTTATTAAAATATGTATATTTTTGTGTGTGCATGCATATGTGTGTTTGAGTGTATATGTGTAATTATGTGGCCTGTGTATCCCGCATGTATTTTCCTTGCACCTTCCTTCTTTAGTTTCAAACATGTGTCTCATTGTCCAGGGACTTCACTCAATAAGCTGGGCTCCATGGTCAGTGAATGTCCAGGGATATGTCCATCCCCACCTCATATCTCTTCATTGATGAGATTGTAGGTTACACAGCTGTGACCAGCTTCTATGTGAGTTCTGGGAATCAGAACTGAAAGTCATGTGCTTTATTAACTGAGTCATCTCACTAGTCCAGTGGCATATATTCTTATAGAGAGATGATAGTGAATCTTTTCATAATATGCATTTAATATTATACTCTTTTTAAGTTCATGTTATTTTTAAGAGATTCATACATGAGTATGGTGAATTTATATTTTCATACCTCAATATCCAATCCCATCCCCTCCTTCTCTCATAACAACCCTTTTACTTCCCTGCAGGCAGTTGAACAATATGCTCTCTTTTAAATGTGTAGAGGATAATTATTTCCTCTGTTAATATCCTGAGTGAGTTTCACCTTTCCACTGCCAAAGGAATGCAGGATCAAGTCACATAAGAGAACAAGGGGTTTTATTCCTGCTTGCAAGTCATAGACCAACTTGGCAGCAGAGTTCACACCAACATTAGGAACAGAGATAACTGACCACGCCTTCTCCATAGGACTTGCCGAAGAGGCACATACCTTCCCTCTTGCCAGAATGTCTGTATGCCAATATGTCAAGGTACGCCAGGCTACTGAACTAGCTCTCTCTGTCTTATTCACTTTGCCAAGGAATAGTACCAATGCCACGGGCTGGGTCTTGCACATTTATCAGACAGTCTCTAGCAGGTTTACTTAGAGACTCTCTTAACTACTAATTTCTCACAGATGTGCCTAAAGGTTTAGTCTTCAATTGCCAAGTTGACAACTGTATCTAAGTGGCACACATGCACATTTACTGAAATGAATGCTTACCTAATGTATAATATGTCAACAGATATAAAATTACACAAATACAACCAATATTTTACTTTGACTGAGTACCAGAAAAATACTACTAAATTAATCATTAGTCTGTTTTTGACCAAATCAACCACTTTTTTTAAAGCTATACCAACTGTTACCATACATCTTTCACTTAATCTACTGAATTTCAAACTAGGGAAATTTTCATAAAAATGATTTGCTACAGAAATATATGTATGTGCTCATTGGCATAAAATATTGAAAAATACCCTGAATTCTTGGTAATTATTTATGATTGCAACTAATCATTAGCAAAATTATGTCACAGCATAAAATACACACTAAACATATTGGAGACATGAAAATCTTGATTTCTAGTCATGTATCTTTAATAACATCTTTTGAATTTTTCAGCAATTTGGCTTTTCTCTGAAGCTCCACTGAGATGTATAGTAACATGAGCAGTCCCTTTTTCAAAGTTTAGGTGGATCAGAAACATAAAATTTCTGATCTGTGCTTCTTTTTACATATGACTCCAGGATGAACACAGGGTGATTTGAATAAAAATAAAAATAGTAATACAAAACAGGTACGACATTTACTACAACATAACTTATGCAAAATTCTATCAACCACTTTTATTTTAAGTTCAGTTCTGGCCTAGGGGCTGACATGACTTTACATTTCTCCATTTTTCTCCTCTGCCTTGTGTAATACACCTTCCAAATCTTTATTCATGTTTGCATAAAATTTCCAAATTAAACTTTTAGGTGAAAATTGCTTTCAAAATATGCAGAAGAATTTTATTCTTAATTTTTATGAACTAGGAAATATTGATGACCCCAAAGCCTACAGCTAGATGTTGAAAGACATTAAAATTAATTATTTACCGAAATAAATGGCATGAAATTCTATAATTCTGCAGCTTGCATTTCATTAGCACTGAGTTTGGCTCTTCTAACACATGTGCAATGGATAAATTCTCTTAACTGAATAACATAGAGTGATTTTAAGAACTACGAGATAAGGAAAGAGAGAGAAAAAGAGATTGAGAAAGAGGATGAGTATATGTGATTTCTAAAAGCCATTTCTTAGTAATTTTATGCCATTCTATTGACTATAATGTTTAATTTTTATGTTTTTTAAATTAAAGATAAATTATAAAGCTACAAATACAAGGTAAGCCAAGCTTAAAAGAACTGAAGGAAATAGACAAATCTACGTCTGTAGTTGGAGATGTCAATATACCTCTGAGTGCAACAGTATCATGAATGAGTGTTACATAACAGCAGCAGGTCAGATAGTTTTTCAAGTGTTCTTGATAAATATCCCAAAGCATACAAGATGGTGAGTTGCAAAACAAGCCTTATATATTCAAAATAATGAGAGTAATATGTACTTTTATCCTCACAAAAAAGTTAAATCAGAAACTAATAGCAAAAAACAAAGCAAAGGAAATTGTACAATATGCACACAATTATAAAAAGACATACATTAAGAAAAAGGTCTTTCTCTAAGAAAATGTTTCAGCAGGTCTACAATAAAATAAATAAATGAACCAAAAATACAACTAAAATATAAGCAAAATGTACAAAACCGTGCGTGATTCAGACAGCACAGTATTGAGACAGAATAGCACTAAACGCACATATGAAAATGGAGGGAAAACATGAAGCCCTTCTGGGATCACCAGGCAAGAATCACACACGAGACAACAAATGAATCTAAGACACATGCAAGCAAAGAACTTATGACAAATCAAAAGCAGATGCGAAAATCATAGAGATAGCTCACCCATTAAATCACTTGCCATTCAGTGAAGAATCCCAGAGTTAAGATCTTAGCTCTCACATGACATGTTGGGTGGGTGTCATGGTTGGGCTGTAACTTCAGCCATGGAAGGTGGTGTCTGGGGATTTATTTCTTTGTATGCATGCTCACTTAATGATAACAATGGGAAAAGTTAGGGTTCTGTCTCTTAAAACAATAAAGCCATGCATCCGGTTTTGATGATGATTTATCCTACCTTGTATGGCAATCAATTTTACAAATCTTAGAATCATGTGAAAATTAACTGCATTATAAAAAGTCATTTGGTGAAAATTATCATCAAGTAAATATGTACACAAATATTTAATAAATGCATATGCAAATAGAGTCTAATTAGATATTGATGGGCAAAAGTGAGCTAAGTAGGTCTTAATGTCTTTTTTTCAATTTTATGATTCAATATTACTTTAGAGTAAATAACTGATGTGTATAGAATAAGATATCATATGTATGCTACTTGAGGGTCGACTGATAGATTAACATTCAATAATGATAAAAAACATTCTAACAAAGGAAAAAAATCATAATTTTTAGTTTTTAGTTCAAATACATGAAATAAAGGAGATGAATACTTCTTTCAAAGCTGAAGATTGTAATTCAAGTTCAGTTCATTCAGGTTAACCATTTGAGAATTAAATAACATTTATTTAACTACCTCAGTTATGGTTAATGTAAGTGTTCTCTATTTCTCAATCTCTCTATGGTTTACTCTAGTGTTCAAATATGCAAGGAAATATTCAGTAAATTTGATATCTATCTGGTATAGCTTCCTTCTAATAAAGGAAATTTTTTTCAGAATAAATTTATAGCATATTTTGTATATAATATGCATATTTATGTAATCAAACATATAGATTTGTATACATATAATTATGCTTACTTACAGAGTTTACATATATATTGTATAGTGCCAGGTGTGAGTGTGTATATGAAAATGATGCTATGTGTCAATTTCTATTAAATTCACCAAGTAATTATAGAATGCAAAGCAAAAATCTGCTTTCATAATTCTTGACACCGAATATCTGAGATTAGGATGATGTCAAGATTTGTATCTAGTGTATGCTTTTTCTGGTTTGCAGATAAATATGTGTTTGCTTTATTGCTAATGATGTGCTACTTAAACTTCATTGCCACTTTCATGGTATTTAGACTCACCATAGATCCCCAGCTAATTACATCACAAAAATCCTTGAGCATGTCTGTGAGAGAATATTTGGGTTAGACTGATTAAAATATCAAGATCCAGGATTGCACAGGCTTGGGTTACAGACTGAACACAAAAGAGAAAGCAATCTGAGCGCAAGCATCGTCTTTCTCTGTAGATACATCATCTGCTGCCTCAAGCTGCTGCCCCCTTGAAAATCTCGCCGTGTAAACCAAACAAACCTTTCCTTCCTCAGCAGCAGCACAGCAGCAGGAAGGAGATTAAATGTGGCCTTAGATGGAGAACAATAAGTGTCTATGGACTGCTGGTCTGTAAACAGGACATATAAACTTCATCCACACCTGTCCCAAGGCTCAGCGAACATTGTGGAAGAGGGGGTGGGGACAGTGTAAGAGCCAGAAGTGGGAAGACAGGAGGTCAGGCATTATCTCCTGGACATGACATAGTCATGATATGCAAGATTTCATGGCAGGTATGCATACTTTCACAAGATTGCACAGGAATGTCTATCAGCATCTCGCCATAACATGAGAAAGTCCTCATCAGTCTCCTGATGCTGATGGGGAAGTAAAGGAGGATGCTTTCCTCAAAGGTATGTCCACTGATGTAGGATACTTGCTGGAGCACGAATCAGGTCAGGCATAAGTCACCACACAATAGATGAAGCTCAGCGGGTCACCCAAGTGAAAAGACTTGAAACAGGAGGGAGTCTTGCAGGGGAGATGAAGGATTGTAAGGGGGAATGGAGGAAGGTTTGGAATTTGAGACTAAGGCTTGAAAATACTATCAAGTCATGATTTGTGTGTTTGCAACACTAGATCAAAGAAGAATTTTAAAAAGCAAAGGAAATGAAAGGAGAAAAAAGGTGTGCTTGTAACATCCTCTTTATTAGAGAACTCTTACGTCGCATGAATATAGTTGTATCCAGGTTCAAATCTACTGTGAAATGGAAAAGAAAATCAGTTGTATCTGCATTTCAGTCAATTAGAGACTTTTGGCTAACTTCTTTCTCCTTTGTAAATGCTGTCATATTTGATTGTGTCAAATTACACATGCAATTCAACTAATGTAATCTACAGTGAGAGGAAAACAGTCTGAGAGCCCAGTAACATTAAAAATAATAAAATAAAATAAAATGAAACACATGGTCTTGCTTCTTTGTAACCACAGAGTGAAAGCTTCTGCATACAAATGTGCCCCTACTTGAAGATGGCCACAGAATAATGACCTCACTATCATAGAAATCCACCCCAAATTCTGTCTTTCAATAGTCACTGTAGGGATTAAAGTATCAATTAATTAACTTATATGTACATATATTAGATAAATATCAATTATATTATATTACAATATTTTAAGGGACACCATTCAGTCCACAAAACTGATACAGTAGCAAAACTCCAATAACTCTACCCAAATATGTCTCCTTCTTTTGTCAAATAAAGATGTATTGTCACAATTCATCTTCATTTTGTTGATAAAGTCACAACAAAATGGCTTATGGGAACAAGGGGATTTTATTTTGGCTTATGATTGTCATGTCACAGTATTTAGTTGTACGTTTATAAAATCCTCATCCTTTTCTGTCTTAGTTAATATCAACAAAATCATATTAAAGATGATAATACAGACAAAGTTCACAGAATTGCAGATGAGAAAGATACAATTCACAGGGGACATGATAGATAAGCAGATGAGGGGAAGCCAGTGGGTGGGGGCAATCTCTTGTGAGACCAGTGAAGTTTCTCTTACCACTTACTTCCTGAAATTTAATTTTAATTTTTTTCATTTTTCTACTTTTACAAACATAATGAAATTTTATTTTTTATACAGGAATGTATATAGGAGTTGGGGATCGGGTTGCAAGCTTTGAGTTGAAGAACTTGTCATTAGTGAAGGGGCAATAAGGAAAAGAGAGTCCTCCTAATTCCCAGCATATGCTCAGACAACCTGTCTGTGGCATCAAGAGAAGTCAGCGTGCCTGAGGCTGAGAGAAACTGTTATATGAACCTTTCATGTACATTAACCTCTGACCTTCGGCCCTCGCCTGAAATCAAGAAGGGACTCCAAACGCATCAGTGGGTTAAACCAATGTTTTTTTTGGTTTTTTTTTTTTTCCCTGCGGTTTTATGGAGGATTCACAATTTACTATCTGTAAGATCAAAGTCCAACATGCCATGCCATGGACATGAAAAAGGTTTATTGATTATTCCATGGCGACATGGGCTAATTCTCCAAGGAAGGAAAAGCAGCATCTGAGGGAAATGTGGAGCTTTTATCATCGTTGGGCTTGTGAGCAGTTAAAGGACAGAAGGGAGTGAGCTTTGCAATTCTGTTCTGGCCCCTGCTGCCATGCGGTACGTAAGGATCGTGTAAGTGTGGGGTTTGCAAGCGTCGGCTGGCCATGGGGGCCAGGCAGTAAGCAGCAAGCACAACTTCTGCTCTCAATGTGGGCGATGGAGGAAAGGAATCTATCACCATCGACCAAGTGTGTCAAATCCTTGTTAAGGTGGTAGCCTATGCACAACATTCCACTAGGTGGCGCTCTACACTTAAGCCCAGCCTGGCAGGAGGGCTCATATCAACCGCTACCCACAGGGTTGCTTGAGAGACGGGTAATTTTTCTTACTAGATTGCAAAAGTGCCAAGTATTCTGAAGAATGCCAAATGTTACAGCTTCTTCCATCTTTTCTCATGCCCACAGAATGGTTCCATCCACTGTAGGCTGGATTTTCCTGTGCCAATTAGACATTTTCCTACAGATTTCAAGGAGTTGCCTTAACTACATCTTCTTCTCAAATGTGCCTAAAACTTGTCCTTTAATTGTTAAGTTGGAACACATATATCTAACTATCACACTAATCTTATCCATTATTGCAACAGGTCAACTCATATTCATTTGAAACATATAATACAAGATTTGTTGGCACATGCATTTGGAAAAATAAACAATAAAACAGATTTTTTTAAAAAAGCCACATGCCTTGCACATTAAAGGATGCTCCGGGGATTGGGAGGGGGTAGCCACTGGGAGGAGGGACTAGGGGGTAGGGAGGGAGGAGGGAGGGGAGGGAGGACAGGGGGGTCGGGAGGGAGGGGAGCAGTATACCTGTTAAGTCTGTATGAGAGGAAATAATAATAAAAAAAGAAGAAAAAGCCACATGCGTATTGGGATGTGTTCTAAGAGAGGTGAAAGGATAGAAAACGAGCAACATGTCCAGCTGGTGTCTCAGACCCATAACACTAGCAACTCAAGAGACTGAGGAAGTCAGATAATAAGTTCAAAAACACCTTGGAAAACAGTGAGTTCCATGCCAACTTGGACAACTTCATAAGACCATGTTTAAAAATCAAATTTAAAAAGAAGGCAAAGGACACAGCTCAGTGTTAAAGCACTTACTTAAAATGTTGAAACAGAAAGATCTGGGTGCAATCAGCGGTAATACTTTTTTAAAAAATATTAAATGTATAAGCAACATTGTACATGAAATACATAATATATTGCAAATCAAATGGTTGTAAATATGAAATAATGCTTCAAAGAAAAAAAGAAGAATAAGAAATAGTCCTGGGCAGAATCTCACAAAGGACAGAAAGGTTAGCCTTCACAAGAATGTGACACTTACAAAAAACAGAGAAACCTGGGTAAATTTGCCATGTTTATGCCACTGCTACATATTTGTTTATTAATATTATTATTTAGAATATCATTACATTTGTTTATATATATAATACTTCGTGTTTTCAAAGTTTTCTTAAGGAATTTTATGTCCATAATTTATTTATTTATGTCCACAATTTAAGGGCCCATAAATTTTATTTATGTCCATAATTTGTGGGCTTATATTTTTCCTCATGTTATCCTTAGTTGAAAATCGAAAGTATGTATTTTAAGTTTATGAAATCGTAAAAAGGTGCTGTGATGTGGGAGACAAGATAATCATAAAAGTTAAGCTCTTGAATGTCTTGACTTTCTGGCTGAAAACAACTTCCAGAGGGTGGCTCCGAATTGGACGTTTAGAACGAAGTGTGATGGCTTACTGATTGGAGGAGAAAAAGACAAGTATGACTAGAAGTTATTACATGACACAGAGAAAGTGGAAGTGGAGAGATTCAGGAAGGATTTCCAGGAAACCACACTGATATCTCTTCTCTTTGGTGCTTATTAATAAGCCATTAAAAGATACCACATACTTCATGCTATGAAACAAGGTAGAAGGAAATGGAAGTACAGAATTTTATATTGAAACCAAATTTATTCAAATATCAAATTTAGAAAATACAATCATTTCAGTCATAAAATCTGGGGAAAAGAGTCAATTTCCTCTTGAGGAAGGAAGATCATAGTGGAAATGAACCTTTAAAAAGAATTAAATGGGACATATGGCTCAGGGTTAAGACTCTGTCTGGCAAGCAGAAGGTCCTCAGTTCAAATCCCTGGTCCCACACAAAAACTCCAGGCAGAAATGGGGGTGGCCCATACTTCCGACCCTGATGGACAGAGCCTGGAAATCCCAGAGGGAAGCAAAAAGGAGGTAGAAGCAATCCAGGATGACTCCTGAAATTACCCTTTGGCCTTCACAGAGACATATTTTCCTCTGATACACACACACACACACACACACACACACACACACACACACACAAATACATAAATAAATAAAATATAAAAAGAAAGAATAAAATGGCAGTGATACTAAATCTAAGAAAAAAATATTTTCTTGTGATTCATTTTATTGCTTAAATTCATTATTCAAAGTATTTATAGAATGAAGAGAAAGAAACTGTATAATAAGAAAACCCTAAGGCTAGAAGTTTAATAAGAAAAAAAAAGATGCAGCACACATGTATGTAAATTGGTGCTCTGGCAAAAGTAGACTACAGTAAACTAAAATGACTGCTAGACTGAAGCAGTCATATAAAAAATTCTATTGATAAAAAATAATAGAGAAAATGAAAAATAGGAGAAAGTCAGGAACAGGTAATAATACAGTGAAAAGAGTAGGGTTATGAACAGTTGTATCACAATTATATAAAAATTAATAAAGCTAGAACTCTAAAAAAGTGAAAAAATTCACTTTGGAAATAATAAATTCCTTACTGCCTAAAAGGTATAAAAACTAAAGATGAAAGTGAATGGATATAGCATTAGCAATGATAACATTAGCAGAGTACTAATGACATATTAATCTTAAGAAAGATGAAGTGGTTCTTCAGATGAAAAAATCCATCAAAACCCAAGTTATAATGGGGAAGAAAGATTCTTCAGAATGACAAAGGAGTGAAGATATAATGATACTAAATGGATATGAATCTAATATTAGGACTTTAAATCTCATGGGGAAAAAATCAAGAATGGACTAAATAAAAGTGGTAATTGGAAACCTCAGCATTTCACTCCCATGAACTGACATTAAATATTTTATAGAAGTACAAAAATGAATAATATAACCAAAGTGCTAAGAGGTGTACATTGACTACTTCCTGAGGCACCAAATATAAAAGCTGGGCCACATGTTCAACTGTAAAACCTGGCGTCATACCTTATATATTACTACATGTCTACAATTAAGATAAATGGACATTGATTCCAAAGATATTAGCAGGAAACAATGATATTTGAAAAGAAACATCTAATTTCTAATAAATTGTGATGAATGAAAAATTGATTAAAAACACTTAGAGTGAATGAAATGAAAATGTGACATAAAATGTGTGGAGTGAAGCCAAAATCATGCTTTGAAGAAAGTATACATCAGTAAACAATTTTTCTAAGATAAGGAAAAGGTTCAAAATCAAGTTTGAAAGGACAGAATTATTCTTCATTTATCCCTGTACGAAGTTAATATTTCCCAGGTCTAAAAAAGCTTATGCTAATTGAAACAATTATATTTAACTTTTTCATATAGATGCATGTGTGTGTGTGTGTATGTGTGTGTTTGTGTATCAATTCACATATGCAGAAAACAGCTACATTTTTTAAGTATGCAGATGTAACAGTAAGAAAGATACAAGAAGATATTAGCATTTGAATTTTTTCTTGCTTTTTTGTGAGACAAGTAACAGTGCAGTCTGGCTTATGACTTGCAGCAATCTTCTCTTTGCACTCGTGGAACTTGGACTATACTGGTAACATTATGTTTGTTCCATCACTTGGAGTTTCAGTCACAAACATTTTTTCTGAAGTAGCAGAGTGCTGAGGATGTAGTTCAGTTGATGCTTGTGCAGTAAGACTGCAACCAAATCCCACATGAACCAGGGGTGGTGGCACACACCTCTAACTAGCATATGGGAGAAGGTAGCAGGAGAATTGGAAGTCTGGGGTCTTCCTTGACTACATGAAGATTTTGAGAGCAGCCAGGAATATAGGCCATTCTGCAACAACCACAAAACAGGTCATTTTGGTGGCTTGCCTCTGTTATCATCAAAGTGAGATGAGCTGGGAAAAGAAGCATTTAGGCATCTCTATGAGGGATTGTCTTTATCAGGTTAGGGTGGGAAGAACCACCCACTATGAATGACCCCATTCCTTAGGTGGGCTGTCCTGAACTGAATGAAAGGAGAAAGCAAGCTGATCATGAGAAAGCATGGGGAGTTCATTGCTCTCTACTCTTGAGTGCAGACGTGATGTGAGTAGCTTGCTCTAGTTCTTGTCTTTACTTCCCCTCTGCCAGGAGAATCTGTAACATGGATTCATGAGCCCCATAAACCTTCTCTGCCAGTTGCTGCTGTCAGGGGACTTTGTCTCAGCAATGGAAATGCAGCTAATACAGTAGTGGAAATAATGACTGAAATAAGTTAAAATCCTTTAGAAAACTTTAAAGTTTCTATTATTATGATTAGTTTTGAGCAAATAACGGTATGGTGTCAAATATATGCCAAGTGTCATTGAATTATGTCCCTTTAAAACACATACCTTGGCTTGGCCGTAAAAAGAAATCCTATCATATATTGACAGGAAAACTATGAAAACTGCTAAAACTACTTTCTTTGGAATTAAATTCATGCATGTTTCCTAAATGAATTTTTACTTCACATGTTTATCTTGTTAAATGTCATAGGGAAGTGATCAATATGACATCTAATTATTAATACCTGATTAAGAAATAAGTTTTAATTTGTTAAAGCACAATCATAATCTCCAAAATAATGTATGCCACAATAATATGAAAATGAACTGTGTGATAGTTAATTGATGAAAGTTCAGACACATAAAAATTCAAACAACTTGATTGTTCTTTGAGTCTATAAGCTATGAAATTCACATGATTAATTAAAGACTGCCTTTGCTAGGTCCATGAATGTCTGTGCTTGTGTGTGCACTGTCTTAATTTTTTATAATCGGAAATAATGAAAAGTCCACTGAGAAATGCCTAAAAGTCTGTCCTTCATAATAAACCTTGGCAGAACAAGGAAGCTCTTTTGGGAAATAATTTAGATTAAAAAAAATGTTTCCAACACATTTCACACAGCAACAAGATTTGGCTGGGACACAGATTAGTAGAGAAATTGCAACCTAAGGTAAGACCAAAGTAGGAATGAGTCACTTCTGTGCTAGACAAATAAAGACTCAGAAACTCTTCATGCCAAAAGGAAATCAATACTTACTTACTTCCTAAAATATCACACAATTTCATAGCCCCAGCGAGTGCTAATTTCTTATCACAGAAGTATTACTTGTCTAAGGAAACAAAACAGTATGTGGGAAAGAATGAATCTTACTTCTTGGTCTTGGAAACTGCAGGCTGTCCAAAGTAGACACTTCTATCATTTCTCTCAATTTAGCTGGTAGAGTCCAGTGTGATATTCCTAAATATGCTTCAGACAATTGCTTCAGAAGACAGAGAGTGCTTACACTTTACTGTTGGTCATTTCTTAAGAAAATTGTAAACAGAAAAAAAGAGAAATAAAGGAAAAGCTGCACAGGGGGCTCACTGGGCTGTAGAGAGGACTTGGGAAGAGTACATTTTTCATTTCTATGTTTCAAAGATGTTAGCATAAGGAAAGTAAGAGCTTGTTGCCATTGGGAAGTTTGAAATGTGTTTTTAGACTCATTCTGCGTCTTATGGAGGACCAGGAGTCTTGCTTAGTGCCACTCTAGAGAAGCGATTCCTCTTTAATGTTTACTTTGTCTGACTTCATTACTATGATATTGCATGAGCACAGATCAATGTATTCTAGATTAAGTATTCACATATGCATGACAAGCCATACTACCATTACAAAGGGAGTAAGGAAAAAAAATCTAAGTTTTAGGAAAATGAAGTCAAAACTGCTTTTATATTAATGGAATTCTAAGAAGTACATGCTCAGTGGGGAAAAGATCCAGCTAAATTATGCTATCGGTTTGCTGTTCAAAATTCTAGGGATGATCCTGGAATATGGTTCATGAAACTCCTGGCTTAGGAGGATCTTTTAATTTTTTAATCCACTTCTAGCAGAAACAAGAGATTAGAAGAGGCTTGTTTTTAATCTTCTCCCAGATACAATGGAGCGACTTTAATTTGTCTCCTATTCTGTGGTTGTATCGCATGAATTCTTGGATGTAAGATCTCATCAGTATATAGATCAAGGCTGATCACTATTTCTCTATTTCATTTTTTATAGTAAACAGTGAAAGAGCTATTATTTCCTTATTTATTTGGTTTACAGCAAAGAAGAGTAAAAATGGATCTGATATACACTATGAAAATCAATAGTTTAAAGCAACTGAAACAAAATTTTTATGTACTCATTTATGCAAAAATTAGACTCCCTGGACTAAAGATAGAAAAAGTCTATAATTGGTCAAATGTTTGTTTAGATTCACTTCTCTGAATGCAAAATATGAATTTTAATTTTCTAATTGAGAAAAGCAAACAAACACACTTACAGTGAAAATCATACCTGTATTAGACACAAATTTCTGAGGTTTCCCAGGTTAACAGAAACACTGGATACTCGTATTTATTGTTGCTCATCTTCCTCTGTGTTAAACTTGCTAATTTTGTTTCTGTCACTTTTAAAATGTGGTGAACATCTCAGTAGTTTCTATGTTGATGTCCATGTTCTCCAATGCTTTGTTCTTTGTTCCTAAACCTCTCTACAGCAGACAAGTGTGGCAGCCTGGAGCTACTCTTAAATCTACTCTGATACACTCTGCAGGAGTTCTAAGCTTATACTTACTGAAGAGAAAGTCTATTGTCCCTTGTGTAAAAACCCGGAAAGAAATATCAGCCCATGATGTCCGCTTTGATCATTGATAAAAGATTTTAATACAATTTGTGTGTTCCATCCCTAGATCTTAAATTAAATACAAATCTGCCTATTGCAAAACGAGCTTTCTTTTTTTTTTTTCATACATGCTTGCACTCTTTTTCTTTCTTATAGCAGACTATTCTGTCACAGTTCTGGTGACTGGAAGTCCAAGGTCAAAGTTGCCCACAGGGTTCTTTGACTCGGGAGGTTCTGATGGAGAACTCCTCTCTCCTGGCTTCTGGGGTTTGCAGTTACTTTGGGGTTCACTGACTTCTGTTGTATCGCTTTTATGTTACTTGGCACTCTCCCTCCATGTGTCTCCAAATGCCCCCTTTTAAAAAGATTTCATTGTGCACAACTCGGTGTTACATAAAAAGACACCTTTCTACAAGTATATTGCTGTGTTGAGCCCACTCCCCCATGCCTATGATTTTAGGCTGTCATCATTCGGCCGGTACACTTTGGGCCTATGGTGGGATGGTGCATTAAGTGGGCATGGGTAGGAAAGGAGACCTATGTGCCTTCTGGTGGCCAGGGAGCAGAAGGAGAAACAAGAGGGGGAGCTTGCATCCCCCTGTTCCCTTCAGGAGCATATCCATAATGATCTAAGTGTCTTTCACCAACTTCCAGTTTTCACTCTGGGATACCTAATTTCATACCATGACAATTTTGAGGTCATTGCTATTATTAATCCCTTTTAAAGAGAAAGAAACCAAGACCCAGAAGTTTTGGTGGCTTTATTTCATCACACTGTATGGAAAATTCTAGAATTCACTCTACAGTACCAAGCTATACTATTTGAATGGACTGGTGCCTGGACCATAGTGAGCTTAGACTACCTATGAACTTGGGAGAAATAATTACGTGAAGGTGATACTTTAGAGTCTAGGGCTAGATAGGTGAAGGAGAGTACCCCATCAGTGCGTCTACCCCAAGAAAGGGACACTTAATCCGCCGCAAAGACCTGAAACTATTCCAATGCCGACAACTGGAAAGAAATCCTGGGGTCAACACAAGGAGACAGGCAGGACAGAGGGAAGAAGAGGAATGGATTGGTGAAGAGAGGGGAGGAAGGATGGTGAGGGGAGAGGGAGTGAGGCAAGGACAATCATCCATTATGTTTGTAATTAAGAAGCTTGCATATCAACAACAACAACAATAATGATGATGATAATTACAATATGGAGAAACTATAAGGAAGACATCTAAAGGTAACCTCTGGTACACAAGCAAGGATGTGTACATCTGCAAATAGTTTTGCATGTACATACATGTGTGTGCATTTGTGCACACACACACATCACATTATCTTCAATTATAGGCAATTGACAGATATTGAAGTCCTGTTCTTCACTCAGTAACAATAAACTTTCCTTTTTATTTCATTTTAGTGACACAGAGTTAGTCAACGTCACCCACTTGTGATTACTTCTTTTTCTTCTGTCTATATTTATTTTTGTGTTTCTGTCTGTGTCTCATGATACTGTGAAGGATATTTTACCCTCCAAAGTGCCCAATAAACCATTATTTGATTCTCATGTCGCAAAACAGAAATTGTGTTATATGTACTCCTGCCCTATTCCTGAATTCTGTGTCTTAGTCTGAGTTTTGCTGTAAAAAGAGGATATGCTAATTATTTGGGGGTACAGATTAAGCTTTCATTGGGGAAACTCAAGGTGGAAACGTACTCACACCAAGAGCAGCAGAATCCATGATTTTTTTGTTTGTTTGTGGGCTTTTTTTTTGTTTGTTTGTTTGGTTGGTTTGGTTTGGTTTGAATTTTTTTATTATTTTTGTCATTTGTACCAAAGTGTATAAATTACTTGCATTACATGATGAAAATGTTAAGCAGGAAAACAGGGGAAGGGCAACAAAAACATTGCTGTTTTTTAAAGGCTTACAACTAATTTTGAAATATTCTACCATGTCTTTTGTTATGCAAACATTTTCGACCTCCATTCATGGATGCAAAAGCATTCATGGGAAGAAAAATATGATGTGCATCACATTGATCAATATTGAGAATATTAGTTGTTGGGCAGGTTAAGGGCAAGCTCTGGGTCTTGGAGGAGGGGTCGATATGCTGTCCCTGTGAATGGTGGTCTGCGTATTTCCTGTTGTCTTATTAATTCACTCCACTTCTGAGCAGGTCCAGCAGACAAAATCAAAAGAAACTAGCCTACATCACTGAGTCACTCCGGCAAGTGAGCCTGAGTGAACTTTACTCTTTATACTCTCAACATGATGTTAAATTGTTTTTCTAGGAGGCTCTCCCATCTGCTGTCAAACAAGAAGCAAGATCCTGAATTGAGCATGCTCAGGAATGTGACAGTCTTTGCATATAATGCCATACATTAAGATGTATACTTAAAAATGAATATTAATTTTCCCCTAATAAAATCTCTGGGACTATTGTGTCCAGGATGACATTGCTATGGATAGCATATTCATTTTTTAAGTGCTTTATTTGCAACATACACTTACTCTAATAACATTCTTTCATGTTCTAATTGTGGGATGTATATTTATGAAGGTATGAAAACATCCTGCTGCAGAATTACTGTAGACAAAGGCCACACAGTGTTGTTTCCATGCCATACAGGATGGTGGCTGTTGTTAGACCATATCAGATAGATATTGGTCCAATAGACACCAGAGAGATAGATTTCAGAGACCTAAGTTTGTGTGTCTGATTTTGGGGCTTTGGGATTGTGAGCGTTTGAATTAGGAATATTCAATTTGTACTAATGGAGACTGCTTAATTTGTAATAGAATACTGGCACAGTGACTGCAATCTCAAATTGAAATCCAAGATTGCCCTTCAAATAAGTCTTGGCACAATGCATTCTTTAGAACAAATCCAAACACATTAAAACCTTTAGTGGATAAAACAAAGCTTTTTTCTCAACAATGTCAGCCTTTAAATTGTTAATTTTACCAAGATTGATTGCTTTTACATGCTACTCATCTAAATATAGTGAGGAAATGCTTTTACAGGGGCTTAGGAATAAAATATATAATAGCACTGGCTACCTCACCTCCAACTGCTTAAAATATACTAAATAACATGCTTTTAGATTTGGAATTGCAAAGCTGAATGTGATTAAATGAAAAGCTCTATTTTAGTACCAAAGGAAGTTATGTTTACTAAAATTATAGCATATACCCGGCATTGTGCTGGGTGTGGTGAAAGCATATAGAGGTAAAGTCAGAGGGTTGTTTCATTTTACTTGTTACTGTGTGGTTGTTATTTAGCTTTCTCTGTTAGTGAACTAGTGTACTAGTTATTTTTCTGTGTTGCTGTGAGAGAATACTCAAAGTCAAGTAACTTAAAGGGAGAAAGGGAGATGTATTTAGCTTATGGTTCCCGAGGGGAGATACAGTCTTTAATGGTGGAAGCCGCATGGCTAGTTGGTAGAAGTTGGAGAAGCTCTAAGTCACGTTCAGTTCCTCTCGCAACTAAGAGCTGCAAGATTGTCAACTACAAGAGCAGACCTCTCCTGGAAGTAGGGTGGAACTAATTCATCTCAAGATCCACCCTCTGTGACTGCCTTTTTCCAGCTAGGCTCACCTCCTAAAGGTGCCATGACCTTCCCAAATACATGCTGTGGGGGACACATTTCAAATCATGATAATTAGGAAACATGCAAACTTGAGAACCTTCAGAAATGGCACAGTGTGTAACATTGTCTACTCTTAGATAGATCTTTGTTGTCTCTTGCTCAAATACAAAATTATCAATTTGAGTTTCATAGCATAGGAGACAGACACCAAGAACCCTACTGCTTAACATCTGCTGCTTTGTGACTGTGGGTGCTCTAAGTGTCCTCCTTGTTACTATTAGTGTACTCCCCACAGAATTTAGGTATCCAAAAATCTGCTAAGCACTCAAACAAAATGAATTACAGCATGTCCCATTAGGGAAATAATATATATCAAAAGACATTTCAGGTCTGGGCAATCATAATACCAACAAAACAGGAGAATTTCCTACAATCATTCAAATGATGACTATAATTTTGTGTACACAGAGCAATAATACATTGCAATAACATGCTGCAATTTAGATAATGCTCAAGAAAAAATGTGTTATTTTAAACTTTCATTTTTCCTAACTTAAAGGTGGAATATATATTTATGTATGTTGAATATCTGATTCTCCTAAAATTGGGTTCAAAGTAATTTTTTAATGTATCCATTTTTCTTCATTCTACTGTGGGAGTGGCTTTTAAAACACATGTATGCAGGCTGGGGAAATGATTCAGCAATTGAAGTCTTTGCTTCACAAACAAAAGACATGATTTCAGATTCCCAGACCCCATGTAAAAATGTTAGGCAGATATGGTGTTATTCTGCAATTCTAACCCTCAAAGATAGAACCTGGGAAAACCTTAGAACAAATCAACAAGGTTGTAGAGCAATCCAGAATGACTACCAATGTCATTCTTGGGCCTCTACAGGCATGCACACTTTAGCACCTACTTGTGCGCATGCATACACACGCACATATACACTCACCCACATTCAAAACATACACACACCATGTAACATGTGCACACAGTGTTTGTGCCCTGTGTCTCTGGAAAGACATATCTTTTCTCATAAATCGAACAATGTGTAATATTTTCCTTTGAAAATAAGAAAAAGTGAAATGACTACCCAGGAATACAGTGCTTCAACAGGTTGAAACAGATGGTCATTATGATTATCTTTAAAGTTTTATTCATGCATTATACTCTTGCAAATGTGAGGCCAAATTTCATTGAAGTATATTAGCTCTTGAGATATAACCTGCTTTTACACAGATCATTAACCAACTTGAAACCTGTAAAAATAGCTTGCTTTTAGATACAGCACTTTTAAGTTTCTTACCTAAATTGATGATTCTAGGTTTTTTTTTTTATTTTTTGGTACAACCCCTTGAATTTTCATACTGATCTGTAAATATGGGAAATAGGATTTAGAATTTAATTTTTCCTAAGTTGGCTCATTAGACTTTAAAAGAGGGGTTCTTTGTAGTTTTATGTTATATTATACTTTTTCTGTTATGGATAAATGCAAATAGTAATTAGGATGTTCTAAGTGAATCCTGAGAAATAGTGAGACAGAAGAGGAGCCACTAGTTGGACCTACGGTGGCTTTGTGTGTACTCATGTTGGTCGATTCATTGTAAAAGAGTTTACATTTCCTGTATCTTCAAAAGAAAACCTTTATACATCTCCAAGAAAATCCATCTTTAAGTCAAAAGATAAACAAAAGTTCTGAAGGATCAGAAAAGGGAATAAAATCAAGTGATACTAAATGTAACGTAAGGTGAACACACATATACACACACAAACACACCTGTCTTCAGAAGACAGGTGTGTAATGATGTCTTTCTATTCATCTCTCCTTGAGGTTGGACATGATAATGCAATTGTAATACAACTGGACAAATGAACTCGACTTTTCAAAACCATCTTTTGAAAGCATATGTATAATTTCTCATAGTCCAAATGTAATGGTGCTAAGTCTACATGTATTAGATGCCACAGGATGAAATGGCAGTTCCGTATCTGCCTGCAAGATGTTTCAGAGTATCACATACATGCACACATATACACACACATGCACACACATACTCTCTCACACATATGCACTCACACATATATGCATGCATATCATCTACATTCATTTGAATAAGATATGACTTTCTGAAATTAAGCTAACCTTCTCTTTAATCAAAGAAGAACACTGAAGTTTTTCATAAATTTAAAATATAAAGCAGCACAGATTGAGCTACAAAATTTAGGTCAAAAAGAAAAGACTGAAACATGGCCCCAAACCTAAGCGTTCAGAAACATGTCAAGTTAAAAACTATGTCTTTTATTGAATTTCCTACTTCTATGATAAAATGCTCAGGGAGATTCTGTTGCATGACTTTGCTTAGGTCAGTGGGTCCTTTAGATGGATATCCTAGACATATGTTCAGCTCTATGATGTTTGGTTGAATGATTTTATGTTTCCTCACACCAAGGCAAACAAAAATAACATGCTATAATTTCAAAATGTGAGCTCAGTCACTACAGACACAGATATATTTAAATATCAAATTGAGGAAGAAGAAAACCATCTTCTGAAGACAGGTGTGTTTGTGTGTGTATATGTGTGTTCAATTTAAAACTTTGTAATTTGTGTGTTGATCATACCTTCTAAATTTGTTTAAAGTTTCACTTAGTGACTTCCTTAGCCTAAAATACTGAAGCAGTGATTTCAATATAATATATATTCAATATAATACATATAACTTTTTCAGTTCTCTTTGCTATTCAGGACTTGTAGGATAACGATTTTTGGCCTTTCCTCTAAAATCCATAGGTATAAGTAGGAACAGAAAAAGAGTCAAGTGTGAGTCTACATCTATGCCAGTACAGCTAAGCATCAAAGAAAACATCACAGCTGCATAAGACATCAAAGTAGAACTGGCTCATCCCTGCAATACAGAGATTCACAGCAGAGTCCTGTTGGAGAAACTGTAGGTCACAACATCTGACTTTGTCCTAAAAGAAAATGAGAAAATGAGAGTGTGTATGATGCACATCATAGAGCTGGCCAGGGGAAGCAAAGAAGACAATTCCTATTAAATTGTAAGGAGATGGACTCTTAAATGATGGTAGCAAAAGGAAATAATGAAACATGAGTTTAAGATGTAATTCTTTGAGACAATATGAGATCAAGTAATCAGAAAAAAAGACTGACCACCTTCTCATCTGAATACCACTGATGGAATCTAAGTGCATGTTGAAGAAGGACATGATGCTGGATAAGAAGTTATAAATCACTTTCATTTTTAGTTTTTTTATTACACTACTGCCACACTGATAATGTTTCCTTTTTATCAATTTCTGTGAACTTCCACAGCAGATAAGTTGATGGAAAGAAGGTTGGGAAGGATGCTTTAAAGAACTAAAGTGAATTTACATGAATAAAATAATCAGTCATGTCTATGGACTAAAGCTTTGGTATCATAGCCAAAGGGAAAGTGGTTGATGGGATCTTGATCCCTTTGTATGCTTGATTGAGAGAACTAATCTCAAATTATTCGTGCAGAAGAAAGTGAGGCAAGGAGAACAGACTTCAGGTGTTTCCAAAAACATTGGGTCACATGAACCCCAATAAATCACAGTTCTCAAGAATATGAAGCTGTAGCGTTCTTGTCTTCTGAATTCAAAGACTTAAAAGGAAATAACTAGGACCTGTCATCTGTCTCTAAATTCACAAACACAAGATGTCTACATGTTATTCAATTTAAGCGGGCAAGTGTGTCCCTAGTGTGGCCTAGACAGTAATGCACAGAAAAGTTAATTGTTCAAAACAATGAAGTATGTGATAAAGCTGCTAGACTCATTGTGACATTCACTTTTTTACCAAAGAGTTCAAGGTCTCTCTTTCAATCAGAATTTATGGTAACTTATAACTGACACTGTACAGGAAGCAGATGTTTGCTGCATTAACACTGAAATCTGTACAGTATCACAGTCTTGAAATAACCTATAAGCTAATTTATAATTTTAAATGAGCTCGCATTTATCGAGAATGGTAACACCAACAGAAAAGATATTTAAATTGTTTACAATATATAGAAAAAAGTTCAATGCTGGACACTTTGAAATAAAAAAAAATTCTATTTTATTTTATTTTAGGCCAGAATTAGTTTAAAATTAGTTGTACTAGCCCTGGACTTCTAACTGTTGAGACTCCAGGAATTAATCTGAGTTCTTCATAAGAATCAAATAATTTAAACTTCACAGCAGTTCTGCAGTGTCATATTGTTTCCCATTTCTGAAGAGTAGAGAAGAAAAAGGTCATGGATTTTGACTTGTGAATGCCTCGGTGCTTGCAAAAAGTGAAGGTGTATTTTAAGTCCAACAAGAGAAGCCAACTCAGCTTCTAAGTTCTGAGTATCTTCTAAGTGCCTAAGAGTCTGTTAGGTGGGTTTGTGTGATTGAGAACCTGTGCTCAGAATTTAATGAAGCATCATTAACAATTAACAAAAACAATTGACAAACAGTAGTGTGAGTCCCTCTGTTTTCTCTCTGGTGTAGTCGTCATTCAGCAAAGTCAGGAGGCTTTTGAGGGACTTTGCTCTGAACATTCCCAGTGATGAATTAGTCATGTGTCAGATTTTCTCAAGAATACATGAAGTGGGACAGGAAGGTATATGCATTGGATGATTAAATCAAGACATTTTCAGGGATAGTTCAAATGAATAAGGGTTTCTCTCCTTTAAGATAGAATGAAAGGCATGTTCACTATCTTTTCTATTCTGAAGAACTGACTTTTTCCCATGATTGTCTTTTATTATTTTGAACCAGCTACTGATTCATGGGCAATATCTTGACAATAGATTCAGAGTGACACACACTGCTGAGAAAATGGAGGAAACCTCGGCCATTCGCAGATTGTAGGACGTCCCTGGTGTCTGTGTAAAACATATTCCGACTATAAAATTGCTTCTGGGATTTATGTCCTTGCATTTCCCTGCCCCCCGTTATTAAATTGGCTGTTTTCTCTGTGCAGACCTCACTACTTTTGGATTTCACACGGTGTCAACTCTCACTTGATATATGATTGCTACTGACACACTGGTCATTTTCTTATTGTCTACCTGAGAACTGAGATGACTGGCCTGTTGAGCTCCCACACTGCATGTGACATTTTCAAGTGAGATAAAGACTTAACATTAGCTATAGGAGACACTTTGTGATCACACTAAAGAGAGAGGAATTTGTTTTTCAGCTGTGATAAGGGCATGTGAGTACTCAGATGAACCATGGATCACATTGCTCGTGTGTGCCTATGTATGTATGCACAAATGTACACCAGTCACACACAGTTCATCCTGGAACTTAACAAATACACAGGAAAAAAATACCTGAAAAACCTTGGGCATCTAACGGCAATTTGATAAGTGTGAATAAATTTATCCCAATGTTATTTCATTTGAGCCCTGAAAACTTCAGTATCAGTGCACAAAAATCAACATGCAGGAAATGAAAAGAAAGGCATAGTTTAAAGTAAAGACATGACAATTATTTTTTGGTTTGAAAAATGAGCTTTGTTTTGAATGATCATGGCATCCATACACGCATTTAAATTGGAAAATGGCAGTGTGGTAGTTAGAGAGGAGCATGCATGTGTGTGGATGTGTGTGTGTGTGTGTGTGTGTGTGTGTGTGTGTGTGTGTGTGTGTGTGATAGCTGGAAATATACAAAGCAAAGAAAGATGGAGTGATGAAAAAGTCATTATTAAAGAATCTAAAGCAATATAAAAATATTTCTATTTTTTGTGGTGGTAGAAATTGAACCTAGACCCTCAAACATGCTAGACAAGTACTTTACCACTGATCTCTGTCCTCCAAACCTTTCTGATAGTTTGGAATAATGGCTTAAATTTTCACCAAAAAAATCATTTCCCTTTTAAATTTGTTTCTAAAAATGGAGTTAGAGTAGACGTAAGTGACAAGATGGAATAAGCTCTTGCATGACCAGGTAAGTGGTAAAAGACATTTCCTACAGCTGCAAACTGCAGACTTCTGTTTTGAAAATGTCACTTAATTATCATGATGGGCAATGAACGAGCAGAGGCATGTTAGAATTGGCAAAATAAGTTTCAATGCAATAACTGCATTGAACTTTACCGAAATAAAAAGATTGATAAAGGCCAAGTAATTTAAATCAATTTTTTGCATCACAATTTGATGATAATTTTAAAGAAAAGCAGAGAATATTTCTGTGGATGTTGAATTTCAAAACATTCCTTAGTTTTTTTCTTGTACATCACATGATTATATAAATGCCAATTAGGAACACAAACACTGTACACATGGATAGAAAACAATATTCAAAGTTTTAGCAAAAATAAAAAAGTAGTTTTCCTGATCATAGCCTTATATTTGTTTTCAAAATAAAATAGAAATAGAAATACTTTGGATGTGAATAGTAACTCACACAGCATGCAGAGAAAAGATTTTATATCCTATTCTAATTAATCAGAACACTATATAAAATTTTATTTATCTTTTCCTTGCAATAATTTTCTGGTTAAAAAGGTTGTCAATAATTTGGAAAATTTTAAATATATTTGTAAGCACACATACATGCACACACACCAGGCGATTAAAATTGGGGAAAAATAAAACAACAAGAGGGGTCAGTGGACAAGGATGTCTGCTCACAAATCTGGTGAACAAAGAATAATACAGAAACCCTCATGTAGAGAAGTAACTTCTGAAAGTTGTCCTGTGACCACAATCAATCACACCATGGCACATTCGTGTTCTCGTGCTCTCGCTTTCTCTCTAATAAAGTAATAAAACAAAAATTAAAAAGTGTTAGAAAAATTATTTACAGAAAGAGTAAAAGAGACTTTCTTACATACTCTCATTGATTTCTCCTTATTTTACCTTAGCATTGTCATAGATAATTAATTTTATCCACCAAATTGAATGAATTGGTACTTTTTTAAAAATTACTTTTAAAGTCATGCTATTTTGTACTTGACAAAAGAAGAGATTCCATCTCTGTCTTTCCATCTCTTTCTTTGAATTTCCTCCTTTCTATTTTTGATTTTTGGCTTTGGAATTAACAGCTATCAACATAATTTCTCTTAGGAAAATAGCAAAGATAACACTAATTCACTCAAATGAGCTAATTTGAAGGATACAAATTTTTAAGTACAATTACAGTTAAGAATGATGTATGTTTACATGTACTTATTCAACATTTCCTCAGTATTATGCAATGTGGAAAGAAAAATAAAACAGATTTTATCTCTGTCATGAGGTCACCAGGCTACAGAAATTTTCATTTAGCACTTTTTCTTTCAAGATGAAGAAATTGCAAGAACAAACTAGCAGGATGGCTGTGGTGGGGGCTTGTATTTTTAAAAACAGTTATGAGACACAGCAGTGGCAGCTGTAGGCACAGTCATTGCAGGTGAGTCTCTATTGAGCTGCACAGCTGTTGAAAGTGTATCATATGTCTGCTTCCACTTGTAATGCAAATGCTGCACACAAGGAGAATGAGAGAATTTTTCTGCTACAAGAGCACATGTTTTCTTAACATCTTTCCTGATTGTCCCTAAATGGTGAAGGTAGATACTGTAATACTAGCAAACACAAACCTCCCTAAGTGAACTATATCTGAGTTAGACTTTTTATGAGTGCATGCGTTTGTTTCACTCACAGAAGTCACGTCTTTTTCTAACCTTTGAATTTGTTGACACGATTGCCTGGTGGAAACATTGGATTGCTGACCAGCTCGTGGCAAGACTTGTGTGGACAGAGCAGTGCTGTTTGTCCTTCTATGAGAGGCACTGTGCAGCGTGCATGGACATAGAGTCTACCCAGCTCACATAACCAGGAGACTGCTTTCTAATGCTAAGTACAAGTGTGATAAAGGACACCTTCACCACAAACATAGAATGACTAAGGGACATGAGTTCTGAAAGAAAAAAAACTATCTGGCTATTCTAAAGGACATTGAAAATTATTAAGGGCACACTGAATGTCCCACAGTGCACCGAATTCTTTATAAACATTTTCACTGTTAATTCTCAGAGTCACATCTTTTACTAATGTTTAAACTTAGTTCAGAAATGGTAGTGAAATTGGTTGTCATAATTAGGCACAGGTGTCAACTTGACAGTTAAGGATTTGATCTCTGGGCACATTTGTAGAGAATTAATGGGTTACATTAAACCAAGAGCAAACCTGCAAGAGATTGTCTAGCTGATGCAGAAGCCCAGCCCATAGTGGGTAGGATTAGGCCCTGGAATAAAATACAGACAGCTGGTTTAGAGAGTTGGTATCCTTGTGTACACTTGGCCAGACATGTTGGTCTGGCAAGTTAAGGCCATCATGTAGAGATGGTGTGGCCCGTTCCCTCAGCCCTGGTGTTGGTGTGAGCTGGCCTGTCAAACTGGACTGAGAACTGTAACTGGAGAATCATAAGAGTAAATAAACCCCTTGATCACTTAAATGGTAATTTATCAGCAACCATGCAGGTGAACTGCAACATTGGTTATGAATCCACAGAACCTTGAAGTCGTTAAACAAAAATGCTTGCCTCTCAGAATTCTTTTTTTTTTCTCATTTTTGTTCAAGTTCAAGGATTGTGAGGGTTTTTTTAACCAAATGAAATTTAACTTATAGTCCTAAGTGAATTATTGATATATATGTGTGTGTGTGTGTGTGTGTGTGTGTGTGTGTGTGTGTGTGTGTATAAAGCTATAGGTTATAACTGTATAGGTTTAGTCTCTTGAATATAAATAATCAAAAGTCAGAGCAATAAAGGTAGAGAGAAAGCTCAGTGGATAAGGTGTTTATGCACAAGAGCGAGGACTAGAATTCTAATCTGAAGAACCCACAGAAAAGATTGGGCAAGTGTTGTGACCACCTGTAATCCCAGTACTTTTGAAGCACAAATAGGAGGCCTCCAGGCAAGGAAGCTATCCCATTCCTGACTTGCCTGTTGGAAAGCTCTGACTCCGTCTCAATAAATAAAATGGAGAGTGGACAAGGAAGACACCTGACTTCAACCTCAGACCTACATACAGACACGCACACACACACACACACACAGAGGCACACACACACAGACATACACACACACATAGGCACACATGTAACATATGTTCACAACACATGCAAAAGGCATACTGCATATGTCCATTCCCCACCCATACATACAAAACAAAAAAATCACAGCACTAGCATACTATATACATAGGCACAACACAGATAGGAACTAGCATTATCTTGAGGTCCCTCCGAGAATAGAGAGATTATAAATAGGAACTTGTAAACTTCTGCTGTTACGCTTAAGAATTGCATGGTTTCGCCACAATGCATTGCGCAAAGAAGTTGAAAAGGTAGAGTTAATTTTCTTCTTCATTTTTCCTTTAGTTTATCCTCATCCTTTGTTTGCTGACTCTTGTCAATTCAATTCAATTCAACTCATAGGCTATTAAAATTAAAATAGTAATTGCATATTTAGCACTATAAATACTAATTTTGTCAGTAAAACATGCCATTAATAATTATGCAGTATTGACAAAGATGTCTGTATGTTGGTGATAATTCCTACAGAGTGATAATTGCATAGTATTATGTGGTAATGATAATTGTTAATAGCACTTGCTTAATGAGCCAGGACACGATGTTTAAAACACTAACAGAATGGATGACATGCCTTTTATATCTTCCATATTATCCACAGTACCTAGCATACTATAGGTTCTGGAAGACAATTACAAGTAATTCTAGAATGCAAGAATTTTTGCTAAACAGTAACCATACATTTATTAAAAGCATAGAAGCGTTTTTGAGCCATGCCATTAAAAAAATGTTAGTTAAAAGCATTGCATTATTTTGCATAAAAATTGACATTATAATTATGTAGACAGCTCCCATTCAATTTTTCTCTAGATTTCACCATTGCAATATAATTCAAAGGCAATGTTAGTCACCTTCCATGTGTAGAATAGTGGGAATTATATATAGCCATAAAATCAAAAGATTAGACTGCAGAAACTATATTTAAATTAACTTCCATAGTTTTTTTTAACAAAATCTGACTTTCCTTCACATGTGAAATGTTGCAAGAACCTATTGAGACATATCTTCTAAAATTTCCCAGCAGAGATGGACATTCTTGCTCAAAGAAGAAGGTCTATGGCTTGAGTAGCAGGTTCCTAAGTGAGACAAGTGAGAAGATAAACAGCAAACTGGAAGCTGATTCCATGTCTGCACTTTGTAAAATGAAGAAAGAAAATGCTTTGAATGTCAACTAACTATACAGTAGACATAAGCAAACCCTTAGTGCCTGCTTTTGTTCCATTTTACTTTTACATTTATGTGTATGCGTGTGTGTGTGTGTGCATGTGCGTGTGTGTGTATACATGCCACAGCATGTGAGTAGAGATTAGAAATAGTCAAATAGAGATTTGAAATAGTCAAATCTCCCCTTCTGCCATGTGAGTTATGAATACTGGACTCAGGTCAACACATTTGACAGCAGGTCCGTATACTCACAGAACCATCTCATCAAACCCAGCCACATGCTTATTCTTGATTATTACAGATCTCAAATGAGGTAATGCATGTGACCCTACTATGATAGTGTAAAGAACTCCAGTGTTAAGATTAGTTTTCATTTATTTATTTATTTTATGTGCGTTTGGACGGGTGTATCAGAAGGCACTGTATATTTCTATGGAGGCTCAAGAGTGGCATTTTTGAATCATCCTGGATTGTTTCTACCTCGTTTTTTGCTTTGCTCTGGGATTTCCCAGGCTTTGCCCATCAGGGCCAGAAGTCCAGATTACTGCTTTTCAGCCTGGCATTTTTAGGTGGGACCTGATATCCGAACCTAAGACCTTCTGCTTGTGAGGCAGTCTTAGCCCTTGAGCAATGCCTTTATCACCAATGTTGAGCTTTTAATCATGAGTTAATCAAGCAAAGAAGGACAACACCAAGTAACATAAACATAAATTCAGAATAGACTCTAGAAAACAGATTTAAACCTTTGATATCAGTGGCTGTAAAACAAATTATATAGTTGATAGGCTTTTTTTCTTGTACAATGCACTACATTTTGTATTGGTACAATGTATTACATCTTGTAAATGTACATTTATTTTCTTGTACAATGACTACATTTTAAGCTACCTATGATGAATAATATCTTAAATGTGTCAGTAACTATGTTGGACTGGACACAAGGGCTTTGATGTGTCTTTCTTAATGATACTTTCTTTCTACTGTCTTTCTCATTTGCTGCTTCTGACCAGCCTTTGACTGAGTTATAAGATAGCCTGGCTCTTTGGAATCCTGTGTAATAAATAAGGTTTGAATAGGTGGGAAGACCTTTGTCTTCGAAACAAAATTCAATTTGAGAAGATTTTCAACTTCCCTATGTAAAGATCTTTGGGGCCAGAGAGACGGTTTAGGGATTAAGCCTCTGTCTCACAAGCAGAAGGTCCTGAGTTCAAATCCTGGATCCCATGTTAAAAGAAAAAAAAAGCCAGCCAGAAATGACAGTGACCTGTACATCTGGTCCTGGAAGCCCGAAGCTGGGAAACTCCAGAGCAAAAGCAAATGGGACATAGAATTAATCCAGGGACATTCCTGTAGTCATCGTTGGATCTTCTCAGGCACACACAAACACACACATGCGCGCGCGCGCACACACACACACACACACACACACACGCATGCATGCACACACAAAAAAGAAGAAAATACAAAAAAGATCTTTGGAGAACCCCAACATTCCAACATGAAGAACCACAGTTTCAAATAAAGTTCTCTCAGTGTACCTCCTGAACTTCGGGTTTTCTCATAACTCATGGACATTCGTAACATCCCAAATCAAATTCTCTTCACATAAGCTAAAACACACAGTGATTCTGCAATGTTGACTTTAGAAAATAAACCATGCTAACACTTGGGTTTAAATGACAAGGCTTTTGTCTGGGAGAACAGTGAAACCAAAAACATAAAAGCCTGGCAGATGTGCTTTTCAATACTGTAAAACAAATGGGAAATGGATGGATATTCAACACATAAAAATTGACTAAGCAATAAGTGAACTTGAGTTTCAGCGAGCAACTACTAAGGATTTATACACAACCTCCATTTACTCATAATCAACATTGAACAATCACAGAAAGTTTTTTTTAAAAAATCGTGAAATATTCCAAACCAAAGCAAACCAAAAGGCCACACTTGTCTAGTATAATGAAAAGCAACCCGTGTGACTGTAAGTATTTCTTGAAGAAATGAGAAAATGATCTAATCTGTCTGAAGCTCACAGCGGCACTAAGACTCATAAAGGTCACCCTGAAGCACTCAAACCATCTTCTCATTCAGTCGCTGCTGTTACAGTGCATTCAAGCAGCATATTCATTTCCATTTTAATTATGTTTGCAAATAGTAGGAGAGGCAGGTAAGAAACACATGTGGGCCTCCCACTGAGCCTCTGTGGGTGTTTTCAGAATTGCAACAATCACCTTTGCAGGTTTCATTACTTTTCAGGAGAATTTTATTGACTGGGAAGGGTATAATATCTTATTAAAATTCTGTTAGTTATACAAGTTGTTTAAGGAAACACATTCCTTTGCCATAATGTCTTCCCACCTGATTATCAGTTCATTTATGACTTCCCCGCTAACATTTATTCTTAAGACAGTGTAATTTTTGTGTAACCTTGATTGTGATCTAATTTGCTCACCAGCTGACAATTAATCCCTGATATATGGCCTCTGGCACTCAGTCGCCATTGCTTAATGAAGCATTCAGAAAACAGTCACCTTGTGTCTCCATAAGAATCCACTGAAAAACAGTCTAGTGAATCAACTTTGGCTCAAAAGTGCTGTGGTGATATCGGTGTTTTTGCAAAAGGATACAATGCGCAGGCAACGCCAATACATTAACCAATTATTCTGTGTGGAAGACATCAGGACTGAAGGTTTTGAATATATAAACACACCTTTTGAGACCTGACCTACAGAAGCTAAAATCTACACATATATAGGCATACTGTGTATACCTATATAACTATAATTATACAACGTAGTATCTGGGAAAACAAAATAAGGAGGCTACAGTAGCAAGCCCACTTTGAAGCCTGGTAAAGCTTGCTAAAGCTGTTAGACAAGATATGATATTTGAAGTCTCATGGAGTTGAAACTACATTCCAATATAAATTCAATAACAGGAAATAGCCAAAACAGCAGAAAAGTAGACAAATTCATTTCAACCAAAGGAATAACCTTAGATATGCTCTGCTACATTGTCTGAAGATCTAAACAGTGGGAAGATACCTTAGAACACATTTCGTGAGGCCTTGATTAGTAGGGTGAGAAATGTCTTCTTTGCCGTGGAGAGAGTCGCCAGGATTAGCATCCCATATGCCTAAGACTGCAGGAGAAGTGACAATGTGTATTTTTGTTTTTGTCTTTTTGGATGCATTGCCTATGAATTTTCAGGATGCAACTTTCTTAAGTTATCTTAAAAGAGTTAGAATATGTGCTTTTTTTAGTCATTACAAGCTGTGCTTCCCCTGTAGGGATTATAACATATGTAGAAATAAAATATATAACAAAAGAGTACAGAGAGGCTGGAGGAGAGGAAAGTGAAGTTGTAGAAACTTTCCTGGGTTGCTGGGTTGTTTAAGAAGCAGTTAAAGTACTACTTTCAAATGATAAAGAACAAAATCAACTGCAACAACCATTAACTGAAATAAGTAGAAATGATACATAGATGATAAGACAACAGGGAGGTTTGGTTTTCACATAAAAGGATACTCCAGGAGATGGGCGGAAGGAAGGGAGAGACACTGGGAGAGGAGAAGGGAGGGAGAAGGATGAAAGGAAGTGGGGCAGAAAAGAATGCAATGGGGGATTACTGGAGAGGGAAGGGGAAGGAAGAGGACAGGGTACCTATTGAGCTTGTATGATTAGGAAAAAAATAATGTAGGAGAAAAATAAAACTAGAAATACAAAATTGTATGTATCCACATGAAAGACTTTCACTAAAAAACAAAGTCCTTTAAATGTAAAGGAATGGATAATGCTTAGAGCCAAAGGTTGCCATGCAGGTGTGAAAATATATATACTACATAGACAAATATAATCTATATGTATTCCACATAAAACATGAGAAATACAGAAATAATGAAAAGGAATATAGCACACCTTTAACAAGAAAATCTGTTGTATTAAAACCAAAGTAGAGTGGAAGGCAATTACAAAAAACATTTGTTTTCTTCAAGATGTTAAGAGTAACAGTACAGTAAAATACAGCAAAGCTAAATGCACACAACAAATTATGTAACTGCGTAGTAAGGATCTGAGTGTGGTGGCATACACCCTAAAACTCTAGCATTCTGGGAGCATAGGTAAGAAGAATGTTCTTTTGCAGACATAGTGTGGGAAGACATAAAAAGAACCTGTTTAAATATATAAAGAAAGAGTGGGATAGAAGAAGGCAGAAAAGGAGGAAAGAAGGAAGGAAGGAAGAAAGGAAGGGAAGGGGAGGAAGGGAGGGAGGAAAGGAGGGAGGGAGGAAGGGAGGAAGGAAAGGAGGGAGGAAGAGAGGAAGGAAGGAAGGAAGGAAGGAAGGAAGGAAGGAAGGAAGGAAGGAAGAAGGAAGGAAGGAAGGAAGGAAGGAAGGAAGGAGGAAGGAAGGAAGGAAGGAAGGAAGGAAGGAAGGAAGGAAGGAAGGAAGGAAGGAAGGAAGGAAGGGAGAGAGGGAGGAGGGAGGGAAAGGAGGGAGGGAGGGAGGGAGGGAAGAAGGAAGGAAGGAAGGAATTAAGAAAGGAAGGAAGGAAGGAAAAAATCAAAACATAGAAGATAAAGGTTGACAAAAAAAATTAAAAATCTGACAAAATCGGATTGGTAAGATGGCTCAGTGGTTAAAACCACATCCACTACCTCACAACCCAAAGGACGTGAACTTGGATTCTTACACACTAATTAAAAATGCCAGGTGGAATGGCAGATGTCTGAACTTCTGTACCTGGAAGACAGAGCCTGTAAACCCCATAGCAAAGCAATAAGGAGGTACAATGATCCAGAATATTTCCCAAAGTCATATGTGGGCCTCCACAGGCGCATTGCTTAAGTTTCCTCTAATGCAAAACTACAACATACACGTGTGTGTGCACACACATATACATGAATGCACACATGTGCATCAGAAAGATAAAAACACCTCAAACTACTGTAGTGGACATTTATAATTAGTAATCATATATAAAATATTAATGAAAGAAAAGATGTATAAGAAGCATAATTTGCTAGTTTTACTTAATTTGCCATATTTACTACTGAGGTAAAAAAAAATCCTGCATCATGAGTTTAATTTCAAATATTTCTCATTTTAATACCATAAGGACAAAATGTAGCTTATTTACAGATATTTTAATTTAAAATAAAACAGTAAATCAAAATTTCACAAGAAGCTATGCAAATAATGAAGACAGGTTAGTTCTTCTTAGGATGGGACATGAAAATAGAGACTATTGTTATATGTAATTAACCATTATGAAAGACACCAGAATTGCTAAAGTTAGAAGACAGACCTGTTATGGAAAGGAGCAGAATGAATGACTCAATTGCAGGTTCTTTATGTGGGCTGCAAGGTCAGGTCCATATGCGCATGCTCACAAACCCTCCTCCCCAGCTGCACTTTCTGAAAGTTGCTTCTGTAGCCATATGCAACACCACAGTGTGGGCCAGAGCATTCACACAGAACGCAGAACAATGCCAATGTCTCTGGGAAACTGTCCTTGTGGCAAATACATTATCCTATTAAATTTGGCTGTGTTCTTAGAATGGTCTTTGTTTAATGAACTTAGTTGAACCACGAACTGTGATTGTTGAAACTAAGACAATTTCATCACTAACAAAGCTTTTAAATTGTTATATGCTGGTGAAAACAAAATATTAATGAAATGATAATAACAAAATAGACACATACATTACATATACCTATATATATATATTTATATATATATGACTAATCTATGAAAGAGAGATAGACCACCATCAACAGAGAGATGACAAATGACAGTCAGACTGAATGTTGCTTGCCTATTAAGATAATGCAATATTATTTCTCAATTCTGGAGCTAAGAATTCTCTTTAATTTCACCATGAAATGATACCATCTTAAAAATAGAAGTGACCCAGAGTGAACAATATTTTATTCAAATGATAGGCAAATCTACAAATACAATTGTGCTATTTGCTTTCCCTGGTATTGTTACTTGGCCACGCACACCATATGCAGAGTTCTTGTAGACACAGAAATGGCATTCCACTGAATCCTGGAGGGACTAACTACAAATGACAAGCAAAATCTTTGTCAAGGAAAGATGGAAATTTGAGGTGGGACAGAATTGCACTAATAATCAGGGTAAAGGCAAGGAGTCCATAAGTAGTTTCTTCTTTTCTTATCACAGATATAGAATGGCAGATGCCTAAAGCATCATGGATTGCCTATACTGTCAACTACAAGTACTCCTTATTTGGCCATTTGACAAAGCAGAAAATGGTATATTAAATTATCTGAGATTGCACCTCAAAAATTTGGAAAATACTGCAATTTGAAATCGACTTCCCACTGTGGAGAAATTCCATTTAAAGAGTTTCCATTGAACAGGGTTTACGTCTGGAGAGAAAATTCTGCATGTCAGCTTCAGTTCTTTAGATATCTTATTGAGCAGGTGATGACCTAGGTAATGACCTAGATGTTGCCCGTCACCTTTTACCTCCCTGAGATAATTCCAGGGTTGTTGTCTGAGTAAACCTGTTCATATATCTCACTGTGGTATTATGTGAGTCTGTTGTTACCTGCGTGAAATATCCATTTACTAAACATTTCATATATATTTTACCCACAATATTATTTTCAACCCTATGTTATGTGGATTGCTCTTCATATGAAAACTGCTAAGATAATGTTAAGAACAGTTTATTATTATTATTATTATTATTATTATTAACCATTTACTATTTCAAATAATACTGAATACCACACAGATATTTTAAGATACTTGGGGATCATGGACTACAACTGTACCATTAGTTGATCCTAGAGAATGAGCATCCATTGTTATGTATCTGTAATAACATAAGGATATCAGCCCTCCCTAGTCTCCTGAGTAATTCTGCTGCTGCCAGCTCCTTCAGCTTGTCTGACTGGTTAATCACAGACCTGATGCCCCTTCCTACTTCCTGCTTCATACTTTGTACAGTTAGGATGTGATGCAAGAGGGTCCCTGCCATGCAAATTCCTGCATCATTTTCCAGATGCGCCTACAACCAGCATCACTCACTGGATTACAGTTGTCACTAGGGCATTCTGCTCCAGCCCTTCAGCACTTACCAACAGCCAGGTGATGCTTAGCCTGGCCTGTCCTTCATTCTTCTTCTTGGCATTGACGGAACGTGGCTCAGTGCTGGAAACATGATGAAGTCTGTGATACACTTAAATGAATGAATGGCTGAGTCCATCTTGCTCTTAATCAATTTGTCTTCTTACTAGTTTTATGGTGCTGACTCTTCCTACCACAGTGTTGATTATTCATTGAGTGAAGAAGTCTTTGAATGGATTCCATTTCTTTCTGTTTACAGATCTTACACTCTCGATATGGATGGATACACTAAGTGTCTTCCAGATACACAAGGCTCATCCGATGGCAGAACCAGGCCTAGATAGCATTTACTCTAATCTTCGTCTTAGAGTCTTTCTAGCTTGCTGTGCAATTTTAAGGAATATTTTTGCTAGACAGCTTCACATATGTATACAATGGACTTCATACATCCTCTTGTTCAAAACCCTTTCATGGTGAAGCCCTTTCTCAGTATGTTCCTGTGGTATGTGACCCACAAAATTTAATTAGCTTCTTGCCAGAAGGTGCCTGGGAAGTTACATGTGGAACCAAGAGCAAATGACAGGACACATGTGCCTCTATAACCCTTAACTGCGAATAATCCTTCAGGGAAAATTGGGGAACCTCAGAGACCCCTTCACTACCCAAAGAGAAATCTTGATGGGCTGATCTTAGGCAGGAATTCATACTTACAAATGCGTGTACATTTTTAAAAATAATTTATTTACTAATGTCACTTAGTTATTTATAAGAGGAGGGACATGCACACACCTGTGCCATATTGTACAGGTGGAGGTTAGAGGGCAACTTCCAGGAGCCAATTCTCCCCTTCTACCATGTGGGCTTCCAGGGATCAACCTTGGGTCACCAGGTCTGAGAGCAGATCTTTACCCTACCCACAAACTCGGTAAATTTTTTCCATCATAGTTTTTTTTTAAATACTTTATTTATGATAAATATGACTCACGTGCAGAGAACAACTTTTTAAAATCTGTTTTCTTCTTTCAGAATGTGTGCACCAGGGATTGGGGTCTGCTGAATCATATGGCACCATAATGATTGATTATGAAAGAAAATTTGTCCTTGCTTTAAAAGGTATTTATTTTACTAAGATAAGTAAGGGGCTGTCTTTTGAAAGGGAGCAATAGTTTGAGGAGTGATTTGTGATTGTTGCTACTTGAAATAGTCATATTTACAATGACTTATGCGAGGATGTTTTGATGACATAGAACAGGAATGTAAGCTCTGTTGACATAAGGAATAATAGATATGGTGAGCTCAAGATTACACTGTGCCTATCTATAAACCTGAAGAACATGTAAGAAATAGAAAATCAAATGCAAAATTAATACCGGGGCTTATATTTTAGACCATATCCCTTGGAATGTTATAGAAATATAAAACATAAATCTCCCTGTGTCTGAGAAAAGTACATTTTTCATAGAGTTTGGGGAAGGTTTATCATGCATTCTCTAACACCAGAATATGCATAGAAATGAGTCTTTGTAAAAATTATTAAATTGGAGGTGGATGGAGAAAGTGTCTACAAATAAGTCATGTGTACAGAAAAGTAACAACATAACACATGCAAACTCTCGTCACTAGCAAGGTAGTTGGGAGATAGAAAACAAGCAGAAAAATAAATGCTCTAATAGAAACTTAAATTACAAACGGAATCAATGAAATGTGACTTTGTAATGCACTATACTTTTAAATAAATCCTTGTTATCTACCTGCTGTTACTCAGGAACCTTGTCTAGACATATGGCCATAAAAACTATTTGACAATTACTGTAGCTGTCTGAAGAAGTCATAGTTTTTTCTGTGTTTTTCTACCTCTTGTTCTCAGTTAAGATAAAAAAAGGACCTGCTCACAGATACTTAGGCATCTCTCAAGTAAAAGGTGAGAGTTAATCCACAAACTTACCTAAACTCATTCCTCTCTCCTATCCTACTCAGTCATAGTGACAGCACAGTCCAAATTCTTAAGACCCTGTTTGCTTACTTCTTGAATCCTTGTATACACTGTACCAACCTCTTCTATCAATATTTTTCTTTAAAAAGTATGTCATAAATCTTCCAAATCCTCTTCATCTCTGTTGCCATCATCTCCTCCCAAGCTATCATTATATCTTTCCTTAGCTGCCATATCGCTAAATCAATCATCCTGCCCCTATATTCTTCAATACTTTTCACAGAAGTGCCCCAGGAAAACACTTTCCTAAATGATGGTGTTCCTTCTCTTAAAACTTTACATTGACTTCTTAATGTATTCAAAATAAAGCCAAATCTCTTCGATGAACCACAAGGTTATAGTTGAATATTTTCTAGTTCCTTAACATATACTCTTAACATACTCTCTGGTTGTCTCCTGGTCAACAGTCAAATATCACTTATACAGAGATACTTATACTTGTCCACCATAGTCACATTTCCATGACACACACACACACACACACACACACACACACACACACACACACACACACACCTGCCTGTATCCACTATGCTGCTTTCAGTAACTCATAGTAATTTTATGAACATATTGTCTAAAAACCTTCCATACAAATCCTCAGCATTAGTCCAACTTGTGGCAGTTAGCTTGTGGTTAGTTTATATGTCAAATTTATGATTGAGAAGTAAATTTTGACCCACCTAGGAAGATTTGCAAAGACAAACTTTGAATAAGTCTGTAGGAGATGTAGGAAGACCAACCCACAATGGGTGAGATCAATGCCTGGGCAGGTGAATAAGATGAAGAGAATCATTGATTTGGGGAGATTCACAAACTAGAAGGTAAGTTTCGATCCATGTCTCTTTAGGCTCTTTCTGGGGCTATGGCATGGCTAGTTTCCTTGGTTCTTAATGCAGATATCACTCTCCAGTCACGATGACCAATTGAAACCAGCACTTGTGAGCAAGAATAAACACCTTCCTGTTTTCCTAAATAGTTCAGGTCATGTGTGAGCTATATAAATTAGAACATGAAACACACAAGTACATAGGAGACATTCAGTAAATACATTTATAATGAACAAATCAATAAATGAGGGAGAACATATTCAGAGTACTGGCGGATATCCAACAATGAAGTTTAGGAAAATAACTAGTATTAAAACAGACTAATAAAGCAAAGATGAAACTTTATGTCTACCACCTCAGGACATTCAGCTAAGCCCAAGAATTCTGTAAACAGTGACAAAACAAAATGACAAGAGAAAAGAATACAGATTTTGTTAGATGAATTCTGTTGGATGATTTGATTAAATAAGTTCTACATGGTACATGAGTCTTTGTAGATATACATAAAAATATCAAAGCCTTAATTTTTACATTAACAAAGAGCACAATTTTGAAGTAGTAACTCAATTATGTAGGAAAGATAAGGAAGAAAATCTTTGCACTACAAAGTCTAATTATGATATCAAGGTCTATTAGAAAAAATTCTTTTGGCCATATTTCCTCAGTCCTGTGTGTCCTATGTATAACATTCTTTGTTGTTTTTTGTTGATTTCCAGAAGTGAAGAATGGTTAATGCTTTTTTTATAGCTAACTCTGCAATTGTCCTTTGCTGATAATAATTCTTATTCTAAAGTTCTAATAATTTCAATGCTAAAGAGGCACACTGAATGATGCCCTGATATTCATTGTAGAATATTTTTATCTGATATAGTAAATATTTGCACAACAAAGAGTTGAGAAGATACTGGAATATTTATTGTATATTTGAAGGCACTTTCTCAAATGTTTAATTAAAACCATGTTTTCTTTTCTCTTTACACACTGAAGCAACATCTAGTACCATGGAGAAAGTGTCTACAAATAAGTCATGTGTACAGAAAAGTAACAACATAACACATGCAAACTCTCATCACTAGCAAGGTAGTTGGGAGATAGAAAACAAGCAGAAAAATAAATGCTCTAATAGAAACTTAAATTACAAACGGAATCAATGAAATGTGACTTTGTAATGCACTATACTTTTAAATAAATCCTTGTTATCTACCTGCTGTTACTCAGGAACCTTAGTCTAGACATATGGCCATAAAAACTATTTGACAATAAGTAATCATTGCTTTTTCTCTTATTTGCTCAATGTATAAGAATAATCAAAACAAACCCCGACTTTTCTCTTCCTTATATTTCTACATAATAATTTGAATGAATTCACATGAATATTAAATAATGGAAAGAAAACTCATTCTGTCAAATATGGTAGTTGAATTATTAGCATAAGTGATATTATTGGGTCCAAAATGAGAAGATCATCAGTGTATTTTTTTAATGTGCTTGTGTGTGTATGGCAAAGTGACTCCTTAATTAATGTATGCTAAATCAATGTGAATCAAAAAACTTACAGCTCACAATAAAAACAGATTGATGTTATAACAAAATGAAACATGGTTATGTCTATGTCATATTTTAAACATTAATTTTTGCTACAAAACTTTTAGTTTTTAATGCTTTATTCTCTATATTACTTACATTGACTAGAAAACTATATGAAACCTTGATATGTACATATATAATATCACATGTTTACATATAATGGAATGATAATCATATGCATTACAACAGAGTGTCATTACTGGTTACTTTCTTAACAAATTTCAAGTATATAATATAGCTTTAACTGGTGATAAAACTTTCCCAGGCTCTGCCTTCAAAGATTGAAGTACAAGCCATTGCATTTTACGTGGGATCTGGGATCTGAACTGCTTGCAAGGCAGAGGCTTAATCCCTGAGCCATCTCTTTGACCTTAGGTGATAAAACTTTAAAGTACAGGTAATTTGGATATCTTACCTGATTGTATTTAGAGTTTCATTGTTTAAAACATACTAGTTTATGTGCGAGGGAATGAGTGAGAGACAGGACTAACATGTGCTATGGTTCACATAGAAGTCAGAGAACAACTTTTGGAAGTTGGTTCTTTATGGACGACAGAGCTAAAATTCATGCGGGTCTCCAGGTTTATACACTGCCACAATGCCCACTGAGTCATCTTGCCAGTCTCATCTATTTCAATGAGCATACT
This sequence comes from Typhlomys cinereus, assembly GCA_023101885.1. Lineage (NCBI taxonomy): Eukaryota > Metazoa > Chordata > Mammalia > Rodentia > Platacanthomyidae > Typhlomys > Typhlomys cinereus. Next base: position 2,904,888 of record JALPQD010000170.1, read on the forward strand.
TTGCTTTTATATTACTAAGTAGATAGAGTTTCAAATTATAAAAACAAAAGATGAATAAAAATCATAAAAAGGAAACATCAAAATAGTGGCTTCACTTTTTTCTTGAGTTCATGTGTCCGTGTGTGTGTATGTGTATATGTATGTGTACATGTCTGTGTGTGTGTGTGTTTGTGTATATGTATGTGTACATGTCTGTGTGTGTGTGTGTGTGTTTGTGTGCACGCTTGTGCACACATGTGCCATTTCTCTGCTCTGGAATGTCTATAACATAAGCAGGAATAGTTTTTTTCCCCTAATTCACGTACACGATAGCTAACTTTTAGAATTTTTTAATCCATTACTTTTTTGTTCAACCAAGTTACAAAAACTAGATAGTAGTAAAACTCAGTAGCAGATAGTCGACTTTTGTGGCTTCATGTTTCCCTTTCCCCTTTAAAAAATACAGCCATCAGTTTATAATTCAATCAAGCCTTTTCTATATAAGCATTTTTTCATAATATTTCATGTAATTATGGCAAATATCCACTTAACGTAATAATCTTTTGACCCTTCACATTAGTGAGGAAATGGACTCATTTACTAGATGGGTAAGTAACAAGAAACAAACAACAAACATACCTAGATTTAGATAACTGGGAAGAAATGTATGCTTTACTCATCTCCATGACTAGCGAACATTCTCACCTTCCTATGTACCTCTTTGCAAGTGTTTTGTTTAATATTGAGGGTTAAAATTTGTACTATGAATCCGCTTATTGTTTATACAAGGCATCTTAACTTTCTGAAATAAAACGTAAAACAAATTTCTCGATCTCCTGATGTATCCATGTCTCTTGTAAACTGAGAAGAAATCTCCTTTCTGACCTCTTGCAGTTTCTCTTGTATGGTTTGATCACCTGATTAACGTCTGTGGCTTGCCTTTATCTTTTCTACAGTAACACATCAAGAGAAACATTAAAATAAGCTGTTTCTTACTAATAACGTTGTGAATTTCTCAGTGCAGTGATGCCAGGTTGCTGCATGACCTGAAAAATGAACCTCAGGAAACACAACCTCACCTTAAAAAAGTACTAACTTTCACATATGTGGGAGGGCACATAAGAGTGTGCAAGAAATGCACCTTTCAGTTCTCTTATTCTTTCTGTTTAGGAGTTCAGGAAGTTATAAAGAAATTTTCTATTTTTGGTGAGTACATGCAGTCCTCCCCTGTGTGAATAAAGAGCAATAAATAGCATTCTTCCCATCTGGAAGCGTACTTCATAAATTAAATTTATTTAATGTTTAAATTAAATATTCTAAGAATTGCGACTTCCGATACTCAATTCACATTTGCATTTCAGAGAAAACTTCATGATAATTACATTAGGAAAAACAGATCAATTTATCAGGAAGGGCAAAACCCCCACACAATGCCGTAGCTCAGGCTCTGGGGTAGTGAATGGGACACCTTAACCATGCAGTGATTATTTTGACACGCTCAGCTGTTTAATATCATGCCTGACTACCCCTTTCTGGTTGATAATTTTCCCTTGTAGGATATGACAGGCCTAAATGAATTTGAACCCCTGTGAATTAAAACCCTCGGATTCATTTACTTCACTTGAAATTTTTTCTGTGCTTAGCAACTGTCTCTTTCTTCTTGAAGATCATCTTGCAATGCACAATAGACAGGTCATGTTCTGAAAGTCTCAAAGCTTTGAGGAAAGAAGAACTGGTTAAAGGAGAACATAAGAAACAGGAATGCTGAATTTAATCATTCATTGAGATAACGTAGAACAGGTAAGAACCAATGATAAAATTGAAACATCCTAATGAGCACAAGTTTACAAACAAAATTAATTGGGAGCTAATTAGGTTACATATAAGAATAAATGAATATGTCATGATTAATGAGTAAGTGTTGGGCAATACCTAAGGTATTTTGAAAGTATCATCTTCCTAGATACTCACCAAATGTTTTTTTTTTAATTTTTTTATTATTATTATTATTATTTATTCAATTGTACGTGTGTGTGTACGTATGTGCGTGCATGTGTGTATGTGTGTGTGTAGAACCACGGACGAATTCGCGAACCACCATGGACGCCTCCACCTCCTTCTGCCCCGGGATTCACAGGCTCCGCCCTACCAGGACTAGAAGCGCAGGCCGCCCCCGCTTCCGCCTGGCGTCTATACGTGGGATCTGGGATCCGAACCCAGGACCTTCCACCTGCAAAGCGGAAGCTTAACCCCTGAGCCACCTCTCCAGCCCCTCACCAAATGTTTTACAAAGGGTCACAGAACTCAACCATGTCTCTGATATTTGAATCTTAGATGCAAAGGAATAGCCCCTCAGATCCGTTTGGACAGCATCATTATTCTTTCATATTATTGATTTATCACAATATTGTAACTATTCATTACTGTTGCTATTTTCCATTTGCATTAATGCTTCAATGAGTTTAAAGCATACCTTTTTGTTAGTCCGTGTTCTTGAGAAAATGTGTACTTTTCTTCTTAGTTTTCACTAATGTGACCATTGTTGTGACCTATACTTCACGTGTCTAATAACTTCAACATTAGACTTTTAAATTCTGCACATGAAGCTTCAGGTACATTTGTTTCTTCATGTCTGACTGCTGCACAGAACACTACCTTATTTCTGCTATCATTTGCTATCATTAATTGCATCAATAAGATATATAAATGTTGCTTCTTATCTGTTTCCCTAATCAATATCCTTGTTTTGCTTTTTAAAAATACTTCACTGAATTTCTCCTATTAGTATCCCTAGGTAGTTAGGTGAAAATGTTTGGAATGTATAAACAATAAAAGGTAAAGCTGAATTCAAAGTGTATACATGAATGGAAGTAGAATGAAATCTGTCACCTTGCTTTCTAGATGAGATATATGCATATGCTGCCGTGGAAAGGATTTTAAGGTCTCTTTATTCTTGTATTTCTTCATTCCCAAGCACTATTCAAGTCTATAACTATAGATCTTTGACTTACACACATCCCCATTATTTACAAAATTACATAACTCCCTGTAGCAATTTACCTGTACTGCTCCTGATAAATTACCACCCAACAGCTTAAGGGAACAAGGGATTTGTTCTTAGGTTGTTCAGTTACAGTTACTTGTTCAGCTTTGGCAGGAGAGCCCACTGCAATTCCAAGGGTCAAGGGAATGAGTTTTAATTGCCAAACCATCATGTCTGGCCAAGTACCCACAAGGATGCCAAACTTCCTCAACTTCCTCTGTTATTTTATTCATCTATCTAGGGTCTAGCTCTACACAGCATGGGCTGGGCCTTCCCCATCCACTAGACAATCACCCGCAGGTTTCCTCTGGCCTTAACTCAACTACTAATTCTCTACAAATGTGTCCAAAGCTTGAACTCTCAACCAGCAAGTTGACGACTATAACGAACTATGACACTCCCAGTTTTAAAGTGGGAAAGCAGACATACGGAAACTTCATGGAGGTGGCGACTGGACTGCCACAGCCACAGGGAAATTATTTCAACATGCTCATTAAGTAACTGCTCATAGTCACATAGTCTCATACAATATTATGTGTAAACTCTCAAGGAGCAAAACTCTCTCTCTCTCTCTCTCTCTCTCTCTCACTCTCTCTTTCTCTCTCTCTCTCTCTCTCCCCCTTTCTCTCTTACCCCTCTGGCCTCTTACCCCAAGTTTCTAAAATATAAGCATGCTTTCACTTATATTGTAGGAAATTTTTGTTATTTCTCTAAATATTCTGTCATCTTCTCATGAGACCATTTACCGACATCTAAGTATGCCCCTTTCTGCCAGTTGCTGGAGTTCCCAGAATATATCCCCAAACCCCAGTCTTATTGTCTTGTTTTAAAATAATCGCCAGCATTCTCAACCCTTTTCAATGCATCATTATTTTATTGAGAAAACAACCCCCAAACCCATGGAACCATATCAATGTTACTTCATTAATATTTTTAATGATGTAAAACAGGAGTATGCAAATGCATCATAAGTGAACAGAGATCACAAAAATGAGACTGTTAGAAGGCTAAAGCAATGATAAAAAACTAACAGGTTGTAATTCTATATTGCTAATATTCATCCAAACACATGACCCAGAGAAGACAGTCAGAAGACTTCTACTTTTCAAATGCATAATTGCTGCAATGTACTTAACATAATTAAAACTAAATCATGAAATTGTCTTCCTTTAGAAAATGACCTTCACTCCTTCATCCTCAAGCACTCAGAATGTCTAAAAAGATGTTTTACATAGAATATTTTCTTTTTTGAAGAATTAGATATGTTACACAGATTTCTGTTTAGAGAAATAAAATGTTAATAAGCCATGACAGGTTCCTGAGCAGAATACATTTGCTAAAATGGAATTATTTTTCTGTGATGATAACTAATTTTCATCTTTTCTTTTGCCACATCTTTAGCTTTCTCCTTCAATTTTGTCATCATCATCAGTACGGCCTCTGTATGAAAATCTTCTTAATGGTTGTAAAAACATGGTTACTTTGCAGAAAATTCATACCTGAAAGAATCCTCTGTTTTCCGTCATGAATGATTTATAAATGACAGAAAAATCCCACTTAGGAATTCAGAGTTTGTTACTTTTGATACAGCTCCCAGGCAAGCTGAAATTAAGCAAACTGACTCAACTAAAGGGATTAGAACTATCAATAAACCTCAGACTAGCTGTTGGCATTTTCTGTTTTGAATATGTAATCAACACAAGGAACAAATGGACCTACTTAATTTCTTTCTCTGTGGATGCTAGTCATATAGAAAATAGAGATAAGTATAGAAACATAGATATAATACATATGTATAAGTATGAAGGGCCATATACATATAAATAATATTTTTCCAATATCATAAATATTTGTCATTCATATATTCATATTTTAAAATGCCCTGATAGAGTTGTAGATATTAGTATGGAGTTTTAAGAAAACTTCCAAGCAATTTATAATTCCTAGAAATTTTGCATGGTTATTGAATTTTTTGATGCATTCCTCAGCAAATGAATTTTTAGTATGGGTCATCCATTCTAGATGGACAAACAAGGTGAAAGCTGTCCTCTTAAGTGGCTAGCACTTAAATTAATTGAGGCCAGCACACAGAAATGAATAACACAGAAATCAGTGTTATCTCTAGAACTGTGCGAGAGTGTTCCACTTTAGAGGAATGACACATGGGAAATGTGTAATAGGTGGCAGTGGGGTGCCAGAGGCTGTCACACAACTTGCCCAGGTCCTGCCGGTAGCTCAATTTAGGCCAGTGCCAAAGCCAATTTTTGCTTCATTGTCCACTTCTCACAATAAAGAAATTAATAACCATTTTAAACTCATTTTTATCAAGTTCATTAAGAAGAGTTAGAAACTTGGCATATGGCAAATGTGAAACATATTCATCAGCATGATACTAGAAAAGAGGAATGAGCATTCGCAAACATCAACTTTTATACCCTAAAAAAAAATACTATGCATTTCGTACTCTTACTATAACTTATTTTATGAAACTGGAGATTGAACACAGGTTTTCAAATATAATAGGCAAGCACTTTATTACTGAATTATATCTTCAGTACCCACTGTAACATTAAAGAGGTAAAAGCTGAGGATCTAGAAACATTAGTGATTTGGTTAAGTTCACATAATGAATAATGTTTAAAACCGGACATCAGCCAGTGAGTTGGTTTCTCATATTCTGAAGCAAATACTCATCACAAGCAATGGAGCAAGAAGACTTCTCTGGGAAATTTACATGCTGCTGGTAGAGTAGGGTCACTTCATTAGAAAGTGAAACAGATGCATGCATCAGCTAGGCAGGGAAGACACCGAATTTCATTCTAGCCTGGGCTAAGATGCACTAAAAACCACAAGAAGTCTGGTTGATTTACTTATCAGGAAAATTTCCTATTATTAGTGCAAGAAGAAACAGGGTTTAGAGGAGTTAGGAGATATATTGGTTATTTTTCTGTGTAGCTGTAAGAGAATACCCAAAGTCAAGCAACTTAATGAAGGAAAGGGGATTTATTCAGCTTATGGTTCCAGAAGGGAGATCCGGTCCTTTATGGAGGAAAAGGCATAGCTGGCTGGCAGAAGTTGGATGTGTTTTAAGTCACATGCTTCATGGAAACTGAGAGCTGCTGCGTGCTCACCCAAGAGCAGACACATTCACTCATGCAGGGCAGAGCTAACCAACCTCAAGGCCCACCCCCTACGACTGCCTTCATCTAGCAAGACTCCACGTCCTAAAGATGCTATGACTTTCCCCAAAAACTAAAGATTCAAACACATGACCCTGTGGAGGACAGCCCACATTTCAAAACATGAGAGGGATCATCAAATCCAAGAGATATAGAGAATATTTATACAATCAGAGGATTCTAACTCCTGGGAAATTGATGTTACATGAGTTTTGAGGTCCTTTTGTATAGCGCATTCATCATAATATTAAAGATGAAATGTACAATACTTATGTATGTATATATGATGCTCATAGTTCAATTATGCATAGACATGGAAGCTCTAGGTCAAGTCGAGGGTGATATCTTTTTTGTTTTCCATTTGAATTTTAAAAACGTGGAGATGAGGGTGTTTTGTATTTTTCCCATTAAAACAGTTATTACTGAATGGAAGGTGATCCAGTATCATCCAAATATTTGTCAAACTACACGAAGGACTTTCAAAGATAAATATTAGTTTTTAAAATGCTGTTTACTCATGAACTAGGAACTAGTTATATAAGTATTAAGGAGAAAACCAAGTACCTGGAAATCATCTGTGCTCTTATGGGATTAAATGCCATCTGGTGCACATTCTTAATAAACCTTCCTCACACACCTTAATAAATAGTACCATCGACACACCATATGTCTTCCTAGTTAGTAATAACTCACAAAAAGAAAAAACCAAATGATAGACGACGTGTGTGCTAACGAGATGTATTCAAATTGGATCCATGACACAGCATGGATAATTTCATTATCTCTACAGCTTCACGCTCTTCCTGATACACACTATAACTATGGTATAATCCAATCAATTGCAATATGGATTCACCAAATGAATATTAATGAAGTTGGCCAAAACCTAAATTACTATTTCTGATTTTTAAAAAGTAATTTTACATCATTAAAAATTGTTTATATCTCAGAGAAATAATACAGTTGAATGACTTTTATATTGCCAAAGCCAAGAACAAAATCATACAAATGTTTCCAACTCTTTTCTGCAATTAGAATGTGTGACTGGCGACTGGTTCCTGATATACTGGCCAACCAAAAATAATGCCTAAGTTGTCATAGATGCTTAAGGAGTATTTATTAAATGAAGCAATGAACACTTTCCAAGATATCTAATTAGTGTCATTTTCTATTCTCAAACCTACAGGTTAGTATTTGTCTTGATTTCATATTTCCATGACTGTATTGAGTACAAGATCCAAACAATTTAGGGGTACAATGGATTTTTATCCCAACCTATGATTATTTCAGGTTACAGTCTGTTACAGGACAGTTACCAAGGCTTGGAGGGAAGTAAGGAGGGAGGAGACTAGCTACAACATATCCAGAAGAAGAGCCTGAGAAGGGCAAGGAACAAATCACATCTGGAAGGGTGGCAGTCTGCCGGCTTGCTGACTTGCCAACTAGCTCTCTCCACATCTCACCCACCTACTGAGAGAATGTTTCTTCCTACCTTGGGTTGGGTCTTCACACATGATTTATACAGTCTCCCACGTATTTGCACAAAGACTTTTCTTAACTAAATAATTATTTGTAGGTGTGTCTATAGACTCATGTCTTCGAGTGTCAAATTGATGCCTGAAGCCAATTTTCACAGTGCCTGAAATCAATAAGTTCAGGAATGAAGATCATAATTATTTTATATAAATTCAATCTCCTTTTCCTTAATTCTAGGTCTACTGAGTGCCTACTCTCAGCCAAGCCCTGTACTCATTCTGTAATTTTGAAGAAAACTGCATGCTTTCCACCCTAATCACAATAAGGAAGATACAGACTTCAGTGCACAATACTGGTGAAGTATGAAAAATTTTTATTTAACATTAAAATAAAAACTTAATTTTAGGTGAAATATTCCACATGTCTTCTCTGTCACGGTTTCTCTCGTGCAATAGGGACACATAGATTATCTAAAAAGTTAAATCTCTGAGTATATGTTGAAAGCTATAGAATAAATTATTTACAGAAAGTATCACTTGAATATGTCGATCCAGGGCTGATGGAATTAATTTTAATAAGTGCCATGTTAAGTTGATTGGTGTTTCTTTTATAAAAGTGATTGTAAAACAAAATTAAAACCTGAGTGTTAATAAATTATGATGTTGAAATATGGGATGGATTGATGAAGGGAAGGGAGGGGAACAGGAGGGTGGGAGGATGGAGGGAAGCAGGGATAAGTACTCAATATACTTGTAAACTACCAAAACTGAAAACAAATTAACAAACAACAATTCAGAACATCAGAGACTCTATATCAACCATCTGGAATCAGGCCTGCCTAATCTCTCCCCATCCTGAAGCTCAGGGAAATTTGCGGAAGAGGGGGCAGTAAGATTGTAAGAGCAAAAGGATGGGAGGAATCATGATATGCAAGATACTCCACACAAGTTAGGGCTGAAGCAGTCATAATAGGACTCTGCATGATCTGTGCAATGACCAACATATCATTGACCCCTCAAAGTCTAGCATGGACTAAAGGCACTTTAGAAGCAAGGGATTAACAGTCACAACAGTGTTGCTATACTTAAGGGGAACACAAGAAAGAGTTCTAGGAATTGCCACTGAGTCCTTACACCTCATCAGAGAGGAGGACCCAGAGGAAAGTTGATATACACATTAAAGGATGCTTCAGAGATGGGGGGGAAGGGTCACTGGGAGAAAGGGAGGGAGGGAGGAAAAGAAGGGACGAAGTGGGAAGGGAACAGGGAGGTTCAGGGAGGGGTGGAGGGAGGGAGGGGACAGGGGTACTTATTACGTTTGTATGAGTGAAAAAATTAATTAATTAATTAATAATTAAATTAAAAGTATAATGCAAACAAAAAAGAAAATATCATAAAGAAAAAAAATAATTTTTAAATTTAAAAAATTTTAAAAATAAAAAGAAATATGGAGCAAAATGTAAGCATAGAATAATATATACATATATTTTAAAGATATGACTTAAAATATTTATTTACTTACTTACTTACTTGCTTGCTTACTCTGCATCTGGGCTGTGCCAGGGTTGTGTGGCTGTGTATCCCTATGGAGGACCAAGGGCGACTTCAGAATCATCCTGGATTGCTTCTACCTCCTTCTTGTTTCACTACGGGATTTCCCTACCTATCAAACTGGAAGTGCAGGCTGCCACCATTTCTGCCTGGCATGTTTATGTGGAACCTGGAATCTGAGCTCAGGACCTTCTGCCTGCGAGGAACAGTCTTGAACCCTGAGCCATCTCTCCAGCCTCATAATAACATATCGATAGGTAAATTTTAGGAGATGAATATGCCAAACTAAAGCATTCAACCTTGCTTAATCCTACACTTTAATATAAATTGGCTCTTCGTTGAGCAATGGCTACTTATATTACATTAGCAAAGGCCATATGTGGATATTATTGTAGGAAGAGTTAAAAGTCTGAGCATATGTTGAAAGTTACAGAATAACACAAACAAGAAACTATAGAAAACAAGTCATTTCTGAATTAAACTGGAAATGCACGCATTTATTTCAAATGAAAAGTTGAGGTAATTGTCCGGGTGACTTGCATTCTATACCTAAATAAGATACCAGGCTAGCACATAAAACAGAATCAAATTTTAAGGGTTTTTTTTTCACTTTTTATCAGTAAATCCCATGATTTAAATTCTGGAAATACTTTCTAATGAGACAGAATGGAATGAACAGAGCAGTTCACATCATCCAACAGTGACATCTGCTGTCCGTTTACTACACTTACTGAAGCTACCAAGCTATGTGTACTCTGAACGAGCAGAGATGATGTGACCATGGCGATCAAGTCCATGTAGACAAGAAAGCACTCAGAAATAAGGAGCAAAAAGTGAACTCTGAAGTCTCGCACCTTCATTATTTTCCCTGTTAAAAGATTATTTCGATTGAAATAAGATTGAAATTGTGGTGCACATGCTATGTTAAAGATACACCAGAAGCAGAACTGAATTTTCTGAAGAGCTAGAAGTAGAAACATAAGGAGTTTGGGTAAATTTAAACACTGCTTTTCCTATAATTCAAATATATGCGAAAATCTTTATATCTCCATGGTAGCATCTTAATTCTGAGTCATCTCCCAGAAGGGGAAAATATACCCCCGTATAAAACTATAAATGTTATTTTCATGGAAACCAGCAGACAAAGAAAGCTTCTTAAGTTCAAGTTATATCACAAACAGTACTGAACTGAGCAAAGAATAGCAGGGAATTCAAACTTGGTTGGCCAGGAAAGAAGGAAGAACTATTGATAGTTACAGAACACTAAAAAATTACCAGCAAATCTATGAACAGAGCAGAAGTCCCCACTTATGGTCAGACACTTGTCTGTAGTTATGTCCCGCAAAGACTGGCAGGAAGAGAAAACAGAATACACAAGCATAGAAATGACAATGCAAATGCACACGCAAAGAACTTGAGTTCAGATCCCCAGATCCCAGTAAGAATGTCTAAAGTATAAGACAGTCTGTCTATAATTTCAGCCTTAGAAAGAGGAGCCTGGGAATTCCCAGAGCAAGATGGCTAGACTGACTAGTGCTTATGCAGTGCACTGTGTTTACCCAGAGACCCAAGCTCACAACAGTAAAGTAAAAGAGCATAGGAAGACGACTCTTTACATCACACTTGGGACTCCACAGGCACTCATGATGCTCCAGTGAATATCCACATACAAACATGCAAACACTCGATATACACATAAATATGAAACTACCAAGAGAGAAAGAGAAAAAGAATGAAAGAGAGAGAGAGGGAGGAGAAGGAAGGAAGGCTAGGGGAGGAAAGGGGAGGGGAGGGAAGAGGAGGGGAGGGGAGGAGAGGAAGAGAACCAAAGAAAACAAAGCCAAAGGAAATACTTGCACAACATGACATCTGAGAGTGAGGACCTCTGCTAGAAGGCAAGTGATGTCTTAGTTGAAGTCTGAGTGGCATCAACTTAGAGATGATGAGGTATCAGGTGGAAGTCACCTGAACCAGGTGTATGTGAGAAGTAGCATTGTAAAATGTTAATAATATTCTATATGTGATGCAAAAAAAAATGTTGAGCACATCCCTGAACTGTGGATAGTGGGTAAATTCTGTAATCTTTTTGCCTATTTGTACAAGAAATTCCTGCTTTCTGGTTGGCAAGGACATTCAGTGCTTACTTGTCAGAAACACTAAAGGAGGTATTAGCATTCATGAGAGATACTGTGGAAGCAAGGACAAGCAAGAAGACACCAACAGGAACAACAGATACATCTTGTCATAGAACAGATGATAAAAGGTGAAACTTTCATGTATTCTACCATAAATATTATAATATGCTATTGTGGAGAAGAGAGAGACAGTGAAATGAAATCTAAGTGAATGTATGAAGGAAGTAGGATTTAAATAAAAAAAGGACAGGAAAGCTGGGTATGAAAGACTCTAAGGATTAGCTTAGACTGGCCCTTACTTGTATCTCACCATTCAGAAGGAAGGAACAGGAACTGTGGATTCCAGACCAGTCTGGGATACACAGTGATATCCTATCTCCAAAAACCTATACCAAATAAAAACACACAAAGAGTAAAAAAAAAAAAGAAATGTGGAAGATAAAACAGAACTAGAAAATAGGAGTACAGCCTTCATTAAACAAACAAAATCAGACACACTTTGTATGTATACAATTATTTATGTATACTATCAATATATTTACCTTCAAGGTATATCCTTGTTTAATAATTGTATTTTACAATAGTTGTACCAATAGCAACTAAAACTCTGTCTTTGTATATGAAACATATTAATGCAAAAAGGTTTAAAAGCAAATTAAAAGAAAACTGGCAAATACAAAAAAATGAGTTACCAACCTATTTTTATACTATCTAATTCTTTGGTTATTTCTGATTTCCTTTCAAAATTTTGTTCTACTATGTAAAAGTACTTATTCACATTGCTTATCTGACAACTTTAGACTTTTGATTCTAGTTTTGTTTTTATTTCTGTTGTTTCTTTATAATACCTATTTTTCTTGTATGTTTTATTGTTCTGGGATTTGGGGGGATTGGAAAAATGTGCAAGAAACTCATACCTGTAAAAGGTGAATTCCAGGTTCTGGCTCCCTTCATAATCTTGTGGCTATTGATTATTTTGTCAGCTTAATTATTTGTTTCTTGCCATTTTTAGGTTTTTAATTACATCAGCATTTAGTATGAGCAATAGGGAGCTTGCAAAACCCAGGAGGGCCAACAATCTACTTCATTTTCTGAACAAAGTCATTTCCTACTTGTAACTTTCCAGAAGGGAGGCAGATACAGTCATAAATTTTCCATGTCAAGGAAAAAAATCACTTAAGAAAGTAAGTGTGTGTTTCAGCAAATACAAAAAAATACAGTTGCTAGAGCAAGAAAGTTGGCAATAAAAGTTCTCAGGTGGAAAGCTGTCTGAACAGATAACATGATCCATACTAGTCCCAAGAGGGGAAAAAAGTGGATTAGTGAAACTTCAAACTGGTATGCCTTTTGCGTCTGTTAATGTCCCAAAATTGAGTCAGTAACTTCATGTGATCAATTGTATCAAAAATATTTGATAGATGAAATGCCATTAACAGAATGAACAGCTATCCATCATACAGTACAAATCCATCCATCACCCATGGAACAAAACCAATTCTATCTCATGGAGAAGGCCATAACACTAAAAACTGTCAGCTCCTAATGACCTAAAACTTCTCTTCCATGACCACGTGAAAACATTCAAAGAAAGCATACAAGTTCATGGATGAACAATGAAAAAAAAGATATCAGTTAAACAATAAACTTTCATGGAAATAGTCAGGTATCTCACATAATACAGCTCTAATGTAACTGATTGACTATGGTGTCAAGATTTTCTGCTGTGAAAAAATACCTTGGTTCATATCTCATACTAGCACTATACATTTTCAAGTGAGAAGAAGCATAGGGGAATTCTGCATGTAAGTTCATTTCAATCATTGTTCCATGATAACCACTAAAATGAAGCATACTTGGATTGAGGTGCAGAAGAATAGTGATTAAAAAACGTCATCAGAAAGCCAGTATATCTTCATACAGATGTTCAATCTAACCATTCTCAGATAGAAGAATTAGCTCCCACTTTTTAATGGATGATGTTTGTTTAGCAATTATACATATAGATGCTTTTATTGTCCCATTTGAAAAATTTAAATACAGTTTTCTAGGATTGTTTAGATGGACAATGTAAAATATTTAATGTAGAATTTTGAACTATGGTTAGAACTTTACTAACAATGCTGATCCATTCAGTGTCTATGATTCAGATGCAAGATGAGCAATAACTCACCACACAGCAACAATTCACTATTTTACTTTATATTGTTTATATACACATAGACATCACATATACCTGTATAAAAGTTAACCATGATGAAAATCTTGCAATAGAACACATAGCCTGTGATGAATTTTTCATGCAAACAAAAACATATATATGCAAGGAATTTTCCAGCTACCTGAACTTCTTTTCCTAAATTTCTACCTCAAGTAAATGGGAATTTTCATTTTTGTAATATATTACATATTAAAAATGAGCTATGTTTGTATTGATTTTGAAAGCAGCACTTCCAAGTATGAAAGTAATAGCTTTTTGATTGATTCAGTCAGGATGAGTTAGACATTGAGACAGAGGGAGAATTAATCAAAAAGGGTTGATATAAGATCCTGTTCGTAGTATAGATTTTCATTTTTTTGTGTGTGTCATTGTTCTCTTGTTAGAGACTTGATGGACTCTGCATCAGGTTGAGTGAAAAAGGACTAGCATTTGAAAATTAGTAAATAAAGGTAAAGAGTCAAATCTATTCTCAAATTAAAGTAGAGACTATTTCATATCACAGAATTCGTGTGCTAGTGGTATAAGATTCTAACAAGGTAAATTCTTAAAACAGAATGAATTAATGCATATATACAATACTAGGAAAAAACTTCTTGAAGCTCTAATGTACAATCTTATAGACTTGAGATTCTTTAAGAAGGTAAATCTTGAATGTTCTTGCCAGTAAATATGTAAATAAGCATACAGTAGTAGCCATTATATGACAGATAATCTAATTAGCTTGATAATTTGAACATGGCAATTGTCTCACACTGTGTAAATATATCAAATACAAAGAAACACATCTTAAATGGATACAATTCTCATTTTTCTGTGTCCCTTAAGGATATAACAGAGGAGATACTGTGACTCCGTCTTGGTATATGGAACAGATGTTCTAAAAATGTGCATATAGATTACATTTATTGCCAGTGAAGTCGCAGATAATATTCTTATCTTTAACATTGATCAGAGTCCATTTATTTTGCTCATGTGGTTCAGAAAATATGTATCAAGGGACCAGTCATCATAAGACATGGGACACTACATGTTACCCTGCATATACACAACCTTTCCTTATACATTGCAATATAGTCAATGTGATCATTCCCCCACACTTATGATCTTGAGTGACATAGAGTTAAAAGACCCACAAGGAATGACATATTGTACACGAAAGTCAGATTTAGAAATGAGGAAAACTGGACCTGATCCTCAGAGATATCAACATAGCCATGAAGATTCAACAGTGCAGAGAAATAAATATCTGAAGAGTCGACTGATGTGTAGAGAGACTTTACCTTCAATAATACCCGGCTTAGAAGCAGGCCGAGGAGGAAGTCTAGTAACAATGAGGCAAGGCCATGAAGAGGTGGGTGAACTTCTGTAAACAAAAGGAACAGCTAGCGACCGTTTGCACAAGAGAAGACTAGCATACAACAAGAGCATGCACAGCACTCACGCCACACCCCTTGGCGCTGCATCGTGACTGTCTCCTACACTTCCCAGAATTCCAGGATGAGTTGTAGAAATCCTAAAGGGAATTTCCAGAAAGAGACAAAAGAGGACAAAGCGGTTGAAAATTTTTCCAAACTCTTAGGTGATGGATCATAGTGTCTGAGTTGCATGATAAAATGAGTTCTTATACTCACTGGGGAAGAGGGATAACTAGATGGATAAAAATCAAGATATGATGAAAGCAACAGAGGAAAATGGATGGAGAGGCAGAGAGGTTGTAAGTGATGACTTCAAAGCTGCTGGTGTACTTGTCTACAGTGACTTAAGAGTCACAATGCACTGCATCAGCACCATATCCGGCAATAGATTCTACATCCCAATTTCAACCCTTTGTTGTTGCCTCTGTCCTATCACAAGTGATTTCTATACTTTCTCAGCCTCCAGTTTCATTTGTGCTTTAAAATCCCAGAGCACATGGTCTAAAGTGATTTAGATTCTAATGTGATCATAGACTTTCTTCCTCCAACCAAAATACAATATGGAGGTTGGGGAAATAGGACCAGTCAGTAAAACGTTTATTGTGCATTATGAGTTTGATCTCAAACATCCACAAAGAAAATTAGGAAGAAAGCAGAGACAGAGGATTCCCAAGGCACTTTGATTGTCCAGTCCAGTCAAAAGTAGGTTCCAAATTCAATAAGAGATTCTGTCTCAAAAAAGTGACATGGAGCTGAATTGATGAAAATAACTACAGTGACTCTCAGGATTACACACAAAGATATACACATACACATACAAACACAAACACACTGTAATCTGGTAACTGTAAGACAGATCCAGCCGACTGGTTGCTACTTATTATAGGAGAAACTCCCATCTTCAAAATGAGTTGTAGAGTTCCCTGCAAGTTTTACAGTAGCTAATAGGCTGAGAACAGATAAAATGTCTCTGAATCCATAATACATATGTCAAAACGTTTAAAGCAACTTTCAATTGGTCAATGTGATTTTTAAAAAGTTTATTATCAAATCAATAGTGATATATATGCAGATAAAATCTCAAATATAGCTAATTTGCATAAGTAATGAAGATAGATAAATATGTTTTATATATTATGATTCCTTACTAGAATTGTCATTTAATATTTTCTCTTCAGTTAATAATTGTGCAAATATATACCTATAGGGACTATCATATATGAAAGAACTAAAAGCAATTTTTCTAATCATGATATTTTTATATATCTGATAATATTGTCTTATCTAATATATGAAGACATAGACAACAGTATTCCAAAGACTGGCTTTCATGGGAACTTTGTGCATTTATAATAGCTGAATACAATAAACATACTATTTTTCACAGTTATAAGGAAAAAGTGAAACTTTCGTTGTCATAGTTTTCAGTCTTATAACATCTTTCTTTTTCATCCAATTCATGAACAATATTTGAGCATTTATCTTCTACATGGATATTTTAGTTCATATGTCTACGTCTGCCAATTTTATAACAAATATGAGTATTTAGGAGTTAGATAGATAAAATATGGAACAATGAAGAACTTTTTCAAAAAAATAATTATTTTCTTACTCTCTACCTCTAAACCTGGGGGCAAGAAACTCCTTAAACATGACATTAAACCTTATCCGTGGTTCTACACACACACTCATACCTACACACACATGCACACACACACATACACTCACAATTAAATAAATAATAAAAAAACCTTATCCTTTTGTGCTGAGACTGAATTGTAATATCACTGCAACTCTTAGCCGTTAAGAACCAATCTTAACAGAAATCTCTTAGTCTCAATCTTAGAAAGTTTCAAATGATTTTGCTCCTCCTGCAAGTTTTCAAATATTCCTGTTGTACTTCAGAGACTATCAGAAATGTTCAGCCTATAAAACATTCCTCAGAGCACATCAGAATTCCAGCCAATAGGAAGGAGTCAGATTTTATTTAATTACAGTTGTTATTTTTCTTTCTCTCATACTGAAGGAAAATGAAATGTGGACCTTTGTTCTTCCATAGATGGTAACATAATTCCCATGACTCTTTTCAGGTATTAGGTTGACCTATCTAACTTCTGTTTAGATTTGTTCGTCCTTATCAGTTTCAATAAACTTATATGTAATTCTGAAATGAAGTAAAAAATTGAACCTGTTATGTCTGTGCATCAAATCTCAGAAAATACATTGTTTCTTTCCTAAAGTGTCTTTCAAAGTAAGCCCAGCCATATTTTTTGTGAAATCTTGTGTGGAGAAATACAATCTGGAGAAAGAATCTGTAACCTTCATCTCTAGCCACATGAGTCAATAGATCACGATGACAGCTCTTCAAGCCATATAAAAGATCAATATTAAGGCATTTACCTGTGGAGATTCCAGCATTGTGTCATAGATTTTAAATCACTGGCCCCGTTTCCGACTTCCAACTTGCTCTTCTGTAAAAATGCAGTCAACTTTAATCATAAACTGCACACTAAAACTACACCTTCATTTTCAGTTTTTTTTTTTTTGATATTTTGAAAAAAATAGTTGTGATACTTATGGATGGTCAAAAACATGATATCATGCTTTTCAATGCAATATGTTTGAATGGAAATAACTCAAGAGCGTCCACTAATTGGGCACGGCTCTGTTTCTGCCTTGTGATCCTTTTATAGTATGTGACACAACTTTCTGAATTTGCTAAGACTTGCAGGCATGCAGATGTTGTGTTGATCATAAACTTGTAACTCTAGTCACAGAGATACAATTTACTACATTTCTTCTCCTGCGGGTATATCTGAGAAGAAAGCTGAGCAACAAATGAACCAGAACGCAATCAGGTCTGCCTAATGGAACACTGTGTGGCATGGCTCTCCACCGCTGTGCTTACAAGTCGTCATCCACAGAGAAAGAGCTGACTTGGAGTGGTGAGATTCTTACACTTCTGAGACCCTTGGTGGGAGGCAGAGAAGTGAGGACTACTAGCTTGGAAAACGCCGGTGGTCCAGAGCATTTATCCCCAGGCCGCTTAGTAGATAATCGCTGAGGACTCAACAGTGAGCTTATGGACTCAGGGAAATGGGCTCCCAGGCTTAAATGCATTCCCATCAATCTGTTTTCTAAGAAACCGAGTAAATTTCAACAAAGGTATCTAAGGTATTATGTGTGAGGCTGGAACAAAGAAATGTGTAGTGTGAGGAGAAGAGTGTCTTCTCTGGAAAACAGGAACATGTTAGGTACATCCATTTATGGAGGGGATAGAATTTAATAACATGGCTGAGACAAACAAAAACATTACTTTTATTACAAATTTAACTTGGGCTAGATTTCTAGGTAAAGAGATCCTGGAGCCCCACGCGTCCCGGCGGCGAGCACCCAGGCCGACTGCGGCTTGGCCTGCGCCCCCCCCCCCCCCCCGGCCCGGACGACCCCAGCCCCCTCCACCGCGCCGCCCCGCCCCCACCCAAGTCATGCCCCTGGATCCCAGGTGAAGAATTCTGCCATTGAGCCAAGGAGCGAAAGAGCCCAGCCCAGCCCCCCCCCCCCAGGAGCCGCCCGGCCAGCTGCACCGCACTGCGCAGCCGGCTTTGCCCCGGCCCCGCCCCTCTCCGCGCCCACCTTCCCAGATCCCAGGTGAAGAACTCTGCCATCAACATCAGACCCTCTGCCTCTCTGGCCCACCGGGGACCTACCCATGTGGTCCACGGAAGACACACTGCTACTCAGAATTCAATAGAGCCCAAAGGAAATTCAAGCAAAATTCTAAGGAACAAAGGGAGCACAGGCCATACATCTGGTCTCCACTACAATCATTATATCACGTGGGCGAGTTTCTTCTCATCCAGCCCAAAGATAAGTAAACTTTTTCTTTTCACCTTACTGATCCTTTAAAGTATCAATGCTGTAGATCAACTTTCTCATACAGCCACCCCACAACATACAACTCTAGGGAGTACACCACTCACCCCCACATTTCATCAAGAAACTAAATCGTAAAAGTGCACTACCAAACTAATACTCACCCCCTGGTTACGTAACCTGACTTAACTGACGTACTAACAGCCTAGTAGCCTCATCTAGGATATAATACTAATAATACACAGACATACCCAATCCAAGGCAAGCACTAGTAATAACTGGCAAGCATAACAATACTAACTACGTGGATTCAGTAAAAAACAGAAACTGAAAGGTCCTAAAAAACAAAACAACAATGTACAAGTCAAAGTGCAGATCCACGAGAAACAAAACCCAAGAAGACCAATCTCCTGCCCAAAGAATCAATCCTATAATGAGGGATTCCGATCAGAACAAATCCACAGAAAATCGCCATGAAAGCCAGACCCAACATAACGACTTTCAGAGTATGATTCTTACCATGATTAATACTATGAAAGAGGAAATCCGAGAAGAGATAAACAACCGAATCAACCACTTTGAACAGGAACACAACAGGCACTTGGAGGAGTTGAGAAAAACAGTTCAAGAAACAAAAATAGGTATGGAGCAATTAAAACAGTCTCAGGCAGAGTTTAAAATGGAACTAAAAGACAAGTTATCTTCAACCCAAAACTCAACAGAGAGTCTTATCAGCAGAACAAATGAAGCAGAAAATAGAATTTCAGATCTTGAAGACAAAGTGGGAGAATTAACCAGCTCAATGGAAGAGATTGTTAAAGCCAAAAAGATACTTGAGAGGAACATTCAAGAGATATGGGACACCCTGAAGAAGCCTAACATGCGCATTCATGGAATACCAGAACAAGAATCACAAAATACCACACCTGAGGAAATATTTCAATTCATCATAAATGAAAACTTCCCACAATTAAAGAATGAGAGGCCTATCCAAATACAAGAGGTATTTCGCACTCCAAACAGATACGACCAAAATAGAAAATCGCCACGGCAAATAATAGTCAAAACACTCCACATTCAAGACAAAGAAAAGGTGCTGAGAGCTTCAAGAGAAAAAAATCAACTCACTTTTAAAGGTAAACCTATTAGAATAACAAATGACTACTCAATGGAAACAGTAAAAGCAAGAAGAGCTTGGAGAGACATACTTCAAGTATTAAATGAGCAAAAATGCCAACCCAGACTGATATACCCGGCAAAACTATCTGTCATGATTGAGGGAGAAAGAAAAGTTTTCCAACACAAAGACAACTTGAAGGGATACATGTCTACCAAACCAGGCCTTCAAAAAATCCTAGAACTGATACTCAAGCTTGAAGAAAAGAACAAGCGTATCCAGGAGGGCAGAAGGGAAGTATAATACCACTGAAACATAAATATCAAACAACATGCTTACAAAATCTACTAAACATAAAAAATGTCCAGAATTAAAAATAATTTCTCCATTATAACATTAAATGTCAATGGGATTAATTCACCGATTAAGAGACATAGATTACAAACTTGGATTAAAAACCACAATCCAACAATCTGCTGCCTTCAGGAAACTCATCTCACCACAAAAGATAGGCACATCCTAAGAATGAAAGGCTGGTCCAAAATCTTATAAGCTAATGGAACCAGGAAACAGGCAGGGGTAGCAATTATGCTTTCAGACAAAGTGGACTTCAAACCAAAGAAAATCATAAGAGACACAGATGGATACTACATTTTAGTCACAGGTACAATTCACCAGGAAGACTTCACAATCCTGAACATTTATGCACCCAATACGGGCCCCACCACATTCATTAAGAAAACCCTACAGCGCCTAAAGCAAGATATCAACCCCCAAACGATAATTATTGGGGACTTCAACGCCGCCCTCTCAACATGGGATAGATCAAAAGGTCAAAAGCATAACAGAGACACTTTGGAAATTAATCAAAACCTTAAAGAAATGGACTCTCTATCGAACTTTTCACCCACGCACAAAAGAATACACATTTTTCTCAGCAGCACACGGAACTTTTTCCAAAATAGATCACATATTGGGCCACAAAACGAATCTACACATATACAAAAAAGTTGAAATTCTAACCTGTGCCCTGTCAGACCACCATGGCCTAAAACTGGACATCCACAACACAACAAACAAGAGAAAATACACTAACTCCTGGAAACTTAACAATATGATGCTGAATGAGAACTGGATTCAGGAAGAAATTAAAAAGGAAATTCAAGATTTCCTGAAAGTGAACGATAACGAAAATACAACTTACCAAAATCTCTGGGACACAATGAAAGCTGTCCTAAGAGGTAAGTTCATAGCTCTTAATGCCTACATTAAAAGAATGGAAACATCAGAAATAAATAACTTAACAATGCAGCTTAAGGCTTTAGAGAAACTTGAGCAATCTGATCCCAAAAGTAGTAGAAGAGAGGAGATTAGCAAAATAAGGGGAGAAATATCTGAAATCGGACTAAGAAACGATAGAAAAAATCAACCAGTCAAAAAGCTGGTTCTTTGAAAAAATCAATAAGATAGATACACCCCTAGCTAAATAAACCAAAAGAAAGAGAGAGAAAACCCAAATTAACAAAATTAGAAATGAACATGGAGTAATCACTACTGATACCCAAGAAATCCAGAGAATTATGACATCATATTTCAAACTTATACTCTGTGAAGTTTGACAACACAGAAGAGATGGATGAATTTCTAAGTAAACACATCTTACTTAAATTGGATCAGGAAGTTGTGAATTACTTAAATGGCCCTATAACATATAAGGAAATTGAAGAAGTAATCTCGAATCTTCCCACCAAAAAATGTCCTGGACCAGATGGATTCAGCACAGAGTTCTACCAGACATTTAAGGAGTCAATAACACCAATACTCCTTAAACTGTTCCATCAAATAGCAAAGGAAGGAACACTACCAAATTCCTTCTATGAAGCTAATATCATCTTAATCCCAAAACCTAATAAAGATTCACTTAAAAAAGAAAACTATAGGCCTATCTCCCTGATGAACACAGACGCAAAGATTCTCAACAAAGTCTTAGCAAATCGGATTCAAAAACATATCAAAAAGATCATTCACAGGGACCAAGTAGGCTTCATCCCCGGCATGCAAGGTTGGTTCAACATACGCAAATCAATAAATGTAATTCATCATGTAAACCAGTCCAAAGTCCAAGACCACATGATACTCTCGATAGACGCAGAAAAAGCCTTTGATAAGATCCAACAGCCTTTTATGATCAAAACGCTAGAGACAGTAGGAATGGAAGGAACCTTTATCAATATAATAAAAGCTGTATACAACAAGCCCACAGCAAGGATTATGCTCAATGGGGAACAATTAGAAGCATTCCCACTTCGATCAGGAACTAGACAAGGCTGTCCACTCTCACCACTTCTATTCAATATTGTACTTGAAGTCTTAGCTGAAGCCATAAGACAAGAAAGGGACATAAGAGGGATTCAAATCGGCAAGGAAGAAGTCAAGCTATCCCTATTTGCAGATCCCAAAAACTGAGGGATCCCAAAAACTCCACCAGGAAGCTCCTGGAAATAATTGAGAAGTTCAGCAGGGTGGCAGGATACAAAATAAATGTGCAAAAATCAGAGGCCTTCCTATATGCCCAGAATGAAAGAAGTGAAAAAGCCTTGAGAGAAACAATCCCATTTACTGTAGCCCCTAAAAAAATGAAATACCTTGGTATAAACCTAACCAAGGAGGTAAAAGACCTTTACAATGAAAACTTTAAAACCCTAAAGAAAGAAATTGCTGAAGACATCAGAAGGTGGAAAGACCTCCCATGCTCCTGGATTGGCAGAATCAACATCATAAAAATGACCATCCTACCTAAGGCAATATACAAATTCAATGCTATACCAATTAAAATCCCAAAGCAATTCTTTACAGAAGTGGACCAATTAATCTCAAAATTCATATGGAGGCACAAAAGACCCAGAATAGCAAAGACAATCCTGAGTAACAAAAACACTGCTGGAGGTATTACCATACCGAACCTTAGTCTATACTACAAATCCATAGTTATAAAAACAGCCTGGTACTGGCTCCAAAATAGACACACAGACCAATGGATAAGGGTTGAGGACCCAGATATAAGCCCACAAAAATACAGCCATTTGATCTTTGACAAAGGGGCCCAAAGAATCCAATGGAAAAAGAACAGTATCTTCAACAAATGGTGCTGGCAAAACTGGATCTCCACATGCAGAAGATTAAAGCTGGACCCATACTTGTCACCATGTACAAGACTTAATTCCAAATGGATCAAGGACCTTGATATCAGGCCAGAGACTATAAAAATCATAACTGAACAGATAGGGAACTCCCTTGAGCTGATTGGGCTAGGCCAACATTTCCTAAACAGACATCCAATGGCACAGTCACTGCTACCAACTCTCAACAGTTGGGATCTTGTGAAATTAAAGAGCTTCTGTTTAGATAAAGAGATTATCACAGGAGCTCAAAGGCAACCCACAGAATGGGAGAAAATCTTCACTAACCACATATCTGATAGAGCTCTACTGTCCAGAGTGCACAAAGAACTTAGAAAATTAAACACCAAGGAAACCAATGGCCCAATTAAAAAATGGGCCCTGGAACTTAAAAGAAATTTTACCAGAGATGAAATTAAAATGTCTAACAAATATCTTAAAAAATGTTCCACTTCTTTAGCTATCAGGGAAATGCAAATCAAAACTTCCCTGAGATACCATCTCACCCCGGTCAGGATGGCAAAAATCCACAATACAAAAACAACAAGTGCTAGGAGAGGATGTGGAGAGAGGGGAACTCTCCTACATTGCTGGTGGGAATGCAGGCTCATACAGCCACTCTGGCGAGTCGTCTGGAGATTCTTAAAGAAATTAAAGATTGAAATGCCATATGACCCTGCTATTCCACTTTTGGGAATAACCCCCCATGCAGCAGAGGTCGCCTCGATAGCACCAGCACGACTATGTTCATAGCAGCACTGTTTACAATAGCAAAGTCATGGAATCAACCTAAATGTCCAACAGTTGACGAGTGGATAAGGAAACAGTGGTACATCTATACAATGGAGTACTACTCAGCCATCAAAAATGATGAATTACTGGAGTTTGCTGGGAAATGGATGTCATTAGAAACAATTATATTAAGTGAAGTATCCCAATCCCAGAAAGTTAAGCGCCGTATGTACTCCCTAATAGGTGGCTCCTAGTACCAAACTCACCCAGCCCACATTGAGACACTCAAGGGTAAATCTATGTAATATGGTAATTGCAAGGATTGTGAACAGGAGGGATGGGGTTTGAGAGCCACACCAGACACAAGGAGAGAGGGGAACATGTTACAGCAGAAAAAATCGACCTCCAAGGAATGCAAGTAAGTAATGTGACACCTGGTTAAGTTCACAGACATTCGTTCCTGATCATGTACAACTGAGGGGGTATGATCTCACCAGAAGGAGAGGGCATATAGTCTGGCAGATGAAAAGAGATCGTTTTGCAAATGGATGACTGATCCCTCCCTCACCGAGGTTTCCTGCTTTTATTACATCTATCCTTGAATGTGCTATTATAACAAGACTCCAGTTTAACAGTTTTTGTCTCTGACCAAGGGGTGACATACAGTGCCCATCAGGATGGAGGGAAGGACATAGCAGGAGCAGCAAAACTGCAAAAGAAAATCAACAAACCACAATCCAGAACTTCAGAGACTCTATATCATCCACATAGAACTAAGCCAGCCTAATCTCCCCCCATCCTGAAGCTCAGGGATATCTGCGGAAGAGGGGGCGGTAAGATTGTAAGAGCAAAAGGATGCGGGGAGCAATGATTTGAAAAGCTCCACACTAGATAGGACTGAAGCAATCATAATAGGACTTTGCATGCCCTGCGCCATATCCGTCACACTATTGACCTCACAAAGTCTAACATCGGCTAAAAGCACCAAGATCCTTGGAGGCAAGGGATTGATGGCCACAGTAGTGTTCCTATGCTTAAGGGGAACACAAGAAAGGGTTCAGGGAAATGCCACTGGGTCCTTTTACGTCATCAGAAAGGAGGACCAAGAGGAGAGTTAGGCATACGCAATAAAGGACTCTTTGGGAATTGGGAGGGGGAGGTACTGGGAGATGGGGAAGGAGGGCGGGGGAGTAGGGGGTTCGGGGGGAGGAGGAGGGGGGAGGGAACTGGTCTACCTATTAAGTTTGTATGAGCGGAAATAATAATAAAAATGTTATTAAAAAAAGATTTCTAGGTAAAGAATTCCAAAAAGCATCCTTTTCCTCCTGTTCATCTACAGAAATACTTTTCCCAAGTTTTCATGCAGATAGATGGTCAAGAGGTTGAGCTTTTTTCAAGGGAAATTGGACAGAAATTATGTAGCTCTGTCAAAATGATACAAACAAAACATACTGAACAATTCAGCTTGCCAAATTCTTGCCACCATGTGAATAAAGAAGACACCATTGCTGTCTAAGTCATAGGAGAAGCCTACATCTCTGAAAGGTTCTTTCTCTAGAAATTAGCATGAGACATGAAAGTATTAAGATATGCATAGCCATTTGGGTGTCATTTATTACTGTAGCTTTTAATCCTATTTAATCTTATCATCATTTTTCAAAAATTTATACCTTAAAAGCCAAAGTCATTTGATAAAGGAAAGGCGAGGTAAGGGAGGACAGAAGTAAGAAGCTATTCCA
Organism: Typhlomys cinereus; assembly: GCA_023101885.1. NCBI lineage: Eukaryota > Metazoa > Chordata > Mammalia > Rodentia > Platacanthomyidae > Typhlomys > Typhlomys cinereus. The sequence goes on from JALPQD010000170.1 coordinate 2,930,526, forward strand.
GAATTAAGTGAGAATGGATTTAAAATGAACTTAGAGGAGCACATTTAAGTTACAATCACAAAGTAAGTGTATTTGTTCTATTGCTAATACAAAGGCAAATATAATGGAATTTTAAATCTATAGTGAAATATCTTAAAGGCATCTAGATATTTAACTGTTTTTTTTTCTTAATCTCTCAACTTTTCTGCAAAACCTCTTTCTCTTATATCTGAACACATCACATGTTGAGTTTCTTTCTCAAAACACAGTACTAGACTGGATAATTTTGTCATTTTATATAATTTCCCAAGATATCTTCAACCATACTAGCAAGATCTATTTTCTCTACTTATTTACACCAATGTTTACATTTTAATTCTGACCTTCCTTGAGTTAAAAACAAGACAGTCCATTTTAAACTTGGGATTGATACGTCCCAACCATATCACAGTATATTTTAGGTGATTCACAAATAACTACAAGACACCTTGTACTTTTCACAGGTTTAGAAGTGGAGAAAGATCAAGACACCAGCATATCCAATATTTGCTCAAAACCAGTGTTCTGATTCACAAACAGCACTTTGCCATTGTTCTCAGAGGTGGAAAAACAAATCTGTTCTGGGGTTATCCTTATGAGGACAATCATTTCAACCTCAAGGACTCTCTGCTTAGAGAAGTTCACAAACCTTCACATCATGGCACCATAATGCCTTAATACCTTCACAGACAAAAGTCAACACTTCAAACTTGCACCTTAAATAGTGCCTAGATCTACCTGTTTTCCTATTCCTCATCCCAACTCATAATGCTATCAGAAAAGGTTTGTGCAACCTGTAAAATATCCACCCAGATCAATTTACCTTCCATTACTGTAATCACAGCCACAATTTTGCTTTTCACATTTATTTCACAGGTGCCATAGCTTAAGATTTGCTTTTGGCAACATTCAAGTCACTTATCTAGTACATTTCCAACTTTGAATGTCTTCTCCCTTGCTCCGTCAACTCAACCACATTAATTTTCTTTAGTCTTTCATTTTCTTGATTTTTCACACATACTCTATGCATTTCATCTCTTGTTCCCTGTCTTTGGCTATAGCTTTTCATCTTCTGGTATCTTTATATTCAACTACTTTTTACTTTTCCACAAATATTCTAATGATCCTTCAGATATGGGATAATCTCCTTAGTAAATTCTATTCACATAGCATCATGTTCTCTTCTTTCACATCATGTATCTTAATTATCACAATAGTTACATTTGATTCATCCCAAATCCTCTTCTGAATTAAGTTCCCTGATAAAAAAAAATAACAAGCCGGAATCATCAAACTTCTATGGCAACAGCTGTCTAACAAAGATTCAATGCACCTACTTTTCAGAAAAAAAAAGTGAATGAATCTAGTGCATAGAAGCCTATGGAAATGTGTTCCTTCATTTGGACAAAAGAAAATAATGACAATTTATCAAGAAGTGGGAACAACTAAGACAACTTTTACAAATAGGTTTAAAAGTGAGAGAGAGGGAGATCTCCCTATTTAAAATAAGTGCAATTATATTATTCTGGTTGAGAAATTTTACTTTCTATAGTTTTGATGGGCATAAATAAAAAGCCCTTAGGCAGGAATTAAAGAAAATAGTTATTGTTTGGAATGTGAAGTTGAATAATCTTGAAACAATTTCATAGCTATAGCTGGAACCTAAGAAAGGTGGTAACAAGGTTATATAATCTACTATTCAAGCTGCTTTTTGGAATTTAAAGAAAGCCCTTCATTAAGGCAGCTAATCTACAAACCTCTGTTTTGAGTGGGAAAAAGAGTGTATGCTTCTGTAGTAAGATTATTGTTTTAGAGCAAAAACAGTAAAAGCAAATTTTCACCCAATGACGTTTTTCTCCAGATTTAAAAAAAAAAGACTCTGATAAGAACCTGATGGAGAGCTGGAGAGGTGGCTCAGGGGTTAAGCCTCTGCCTTGCAGGCAGAGGGTCCTGTGTTCGGATCCCATATCCCACGTATAGACGCCAGGTGGAAGCGGGAGCGGCCTGCGTTTCTGGTCCTGGTAGGGCGGAGCCTGTGAATCCCTGAGCAGAGTAAACAAGGAGGAGGTGGAGGCGGTCCATGGTGGTTCCCAAATTCGTCCGTGGTTCTACATGCACACACACACACACACACACACACACACACACACACACATGCACACTCATACGTGCACAATTGAATAAATAATAAACAATAATAAAAAAATTAAAAAAAAAGAACCTGATGGAAGATCCGATGTCCTGGGGCCAGTCGTACTGAGCTCAGAATTCTGCTTTACTGATCAGAGGTGAGGTATGACCTCAGGACCTTGACAGCATTGAGAACATCTGGGTTCCATTTAACTCTGGAAGCAACATGAAGACTTTCAAACATCTATCTTTCTTTTTCCTGGAAAGTGGACAGGGTAGAATGCATCATTTAACAACATAAGCATATGGAGAACATCCTTTGTTTATGAACCAACAGGGGCCATGTTTGTCCAGGAGTCAATGTGACTTACTCAGCTATAACCTTTGCCATAAAATTTCAATCCCAGGTTTGACCTTGCCAGGCATCTGGCTTTTAGGATGAAAAGGAAGCAGTCCTGTTCCCAGTGATATTCTGGCGGCATTCACAGACACAATTACACTGTAGAAGGTGTTTAAAGCAATTGTGACTGGGGATGGTAAATTACAAAGCACTCCACAAAGCATAAAAGTCAGGGTCATGCCTGGGTCTATGAAAGTAAAGTCTATTGAGCTTTATTTGATACTTAGCCCTTTTGCTAGAATATTTAACTTCTGCTTCTAGAGCAAGATATCTATGAAAAATACTTACAAATAACTATATAAAAAGTGTGCATCTGGGTCACTGCTGATCTCCCTCCATCTCTGTTCATTCTCATGTAGTTATATCCCTAAAAAGCCTTATTTCTTCTGCATGTTGACACAGACTCTGAAGGTTACTGTCACATTTTAAAGTAAATTCCTTACAAAATTTTCAAGTTTCCAGTCCGCCTGAGAGTTAGCAGGAGAGACTCAAAGAACACAAGGATTTGAAAAGTCACATGCAATTTCTATACTTGTGACAGAATATTATATTGTTTTCATAGTTACTTTAAGATGAATTTGCATAATAATAATCTATCATGTATCAGAAATAAAAAGCAAGGTTAAAACTGTACCCTTTCTGGTCACCATGCACAATAATTAATTCCAAATTAATCCAGGACCTTAACAATAGGCCAGAGACTATAAAAACACTAGTTGAAAAGGTAGGGAAACCCTTGAGCTGATTGGGCTAGGCCAACATCTCCTAAACAGAAATCCAATAGCACAATCACTGGAACCAACACTCAACAAATGGAATCTTAGGAAATTAAAGAGCTTCTGTTCAGCTAAAGAAATTGTAAACTGAGAATGGGAGAAAATCTTCACTAACCACATATCTGATAGAGCTCTATTATCCAGAGTGCACAAAGAACTTTAAAAACTTAACAGCAAGGAGATAAATGGCCCAACTCCAGGGATGAAATTGAAATGTCTAACAAATATATTAAAAAATGCTCCACATCCTTAGTAATCAGGGAAATAAATGCAAGTCAAAGCTTCCCTGAGATATCATCTTTCCCCTCTCAGGATGGCAAAAATCCAGAATACAAACAACACCAAATGCTGGAGAGGATGTGGTGAAAAAGGAATTCTCCTACATTGCTGGCGGGAATGCAGGTTTATACAACTACTCTGGTGATTGGTATGGCAATTTCTAAAACAGTTAAAGATCATAATGCCATATGGCCCTGCTACACCACTACAGGGAATAATCCCCCAGTAATGTGAAAATTCACTATAATGACATGAACACAACCATGTTCATAACAGCACTATTTACAATACCAAAGTCATGGAATCAACCCAAATGCCCAATAGTTGACGAATGGATAAAGAAAATGTGGTACATTTATACAATGCAATAATATTCAGCCATCAAAAAAGATGAATTAATGAAATTCGCCAGGAAATGGATGGAATTAGAAAAAGTTATATTGAATGAAGTATCCCAGACACAGAAAGTTAGACACCATATGTACTCCCTGAAAGGTGGATCCTAGTTCCAAACCCATTTGATGACATATTCAAAGGTAAATCTCTGTAATACCTACTGTAATTGCAAAGGATTATAAACGGGAAGGAAGGGGAAGAAAAGCCTCACAGAAAGGAGGTAGGGGATCATGCTTCAGTAGAAAAAATAGGCTATGGTCAAGTATCGCATGTAAGTAGTGAGACATCTGGTGCAGCTCACTCTCACTTCCCTTACTGGTCACTTGTGACTGAACAGGTTTATTCTCACCAATCAGGGAGGATATAGAGACTGGCAGATAGATGGTAACCATCTGGCAAATAAGATACTGACACCCCCCCACACACACACACACACATGGCTGTATCCTACTCCTGTTCTTCTATGTATCTTTGGTCTCCTCTTATATTAAGATCTTCATTTAAACAATTTTTTATCTTTGGTTAGGAGGTGATCTTCAATATCAATAAGGATGCAGCCAAGGGCGGTGCAGGAAAAGCAAAACTGAAAACAACAATGAACCACAATTCAGAACACCAAAGACTACATTATTCACCTGGAACCAGACCAGCCAAATCTCTCCCCATCTAAAGCTCAGAGAAGAGGGGGCAACAAGATTTTTAAGAGCCTAAAGATGGGAAGGAACAATAATATGCAGATATTCCACACGAGTTAGGGCTGCAGCAACCAGAAGTGGACTTTGCATGATCTGAACAATAGCTGACATGTTAAGGACCCTCCAAAGTCTTGCATGGATCACAGGGTAGAAAACTCCAGGCAGTAGAATCCTTAGAGGCAAGGGATTAAATAGTCATAATAGAGTTCTCATACTAACGGGGAGCCCAAGAAGGAGCTCCGGGATATGCCACTGAGTTCTGAACCCTTACTAGGGTGGAGGACTCAGAGGGAAGTTTGGTGTTCACACAAAAAAATGCTCCAGGGGATGGGAGGGAGGAAGGGGAGGCACTGAGTGAGGGGGCGGGTGGAAGGAGGTGAAAGAAAGTGGGTAAGGGGACAGAATACAAGGGGGAAACGACCAGGGAAAGGAAGAGGGAGGGAGAGGACCGGGGGGGGGGGGTAACTATTGATCCTGTATGATTAGGAAAAAATGTGGGAGAAAAAAATCCCTCTCCTACCACATAAATGTAACAATAAAAAAGTAAATATCCTCAAAAAACAAGTGAAGAAAAAAAAAATGCTGTAATGTAAGTAGAATAAGACTTTAAAAATTATGTGATGTGCAAACACAAACAAAAGGAAGAACTTGCAGTTATTGGTACATCTAGCAATAAATGGCAATTTTCCTAACCAGAGATATGACATCTGGCATATATGGCATTGGGTACAAATGGCAGTATTTCATAGCTTAAAACTATCATGGTACTGAAATAAAGTCATTGAGGAAAAATATACTTTCATTAGATATGAGGAATGTTCTGTTTATGTAATGCCTTCTTAGAAATATCTAATATACATAACACAGCAAGATTAAAGAAAATGCTATGAAACTTCTATAAATACATTTACTGAACAACATATTTTATTCTACTTTTCATGAATGCAACAGTTAGTTAAAAATCCTCATTTTTAGTGTTATAAGAATGTACTTGAATGATATGGAATTATCAACAAGATAATTCTGACAGAACGTTGAGAGCGTGAATGCTAGAAGGCCATAATAACTGTTCATGTGAGAAGTAGTGCATGAATGACTTAGATAGGAAAAAATAAAATAGACGAGAATTGGAGGCAACCATCCTTCATTATGACTATAAAAAATAATGAATACGAAGACCAAGTACAGATTTTAAAATGTTATACTCAAATGATTGCGCAGCGGGTTGTATCTAAAATATAAAGTGGGGATCCCTGAAGAGAGAAGAGATTCTAGGAAAAGAACTAATTTTGGATATTTCAAACTGGAACTGCTTCAAAACTGTCCATCCAAGAGGACCGGAAGTCTCTCAAGGAGATGTAGTGTTTCTTGAGATATTCTTTCATCCCGGTAAAATGTTAATAGGCAGGTCAAGTGGAAATGGAGACTGATCTCATTTTAAAACTTCTATGCTGAATGTGCAACTCAATTAAGATAACGCTGGCCTAGCATGCAGGAGCCTATGGACTTAGTTGCCAGCACTGGGCTGAAGGACTATATTCCCCTGGATCACAATTTCAAGGTAATACTCAGCCTCAGCCAGTTCTTGCATAATCTGAGCAATATAACTTGTTTTAAAACAACAAATATTAGACATTAGGAGGTTGGAGGGATGACCAGCTGCTTGTATGCAAGCATACGAAGCTGAATTCAGATTCCCAGCACTCACATTAAAGCTCATGCTCACAATCCCAACTCTCCGAGGAAGCAGGGAAAGGCAAAACTCTAAAACTCACTGGTTAGTCAGTCCAGTCAAGCAGAAACTTTGACTCAAAACAATTAGGTAGAGAAGCAATTGAGGACAACACCTTACACCAACTTCTAGTCTCCACATGCACATATGTACACATATACCATCACACACACACATGCATACAAGAACACTGATAAACACATATACCACTAAAGTATGTGTGCATATTTCTCTCTCTCTCTCTCTCTCTCTCTCTCTCTCTCTCTCTCTCACACACACACACACACATACAAGCACACACTTATACACAGAGCTAATTACAAGTACAGAGCTAAATGTAAAGGACTAAGCTGGAAGAAGGAAGTGTCTCTGCACTAAGGTCTAAAATTTTCTAAATTCATTCCATTACTGTCACCAGAGCAAAGAAGGAAATCGGTGGAAATGCACTTCTGAGCATGTCATATGCTTGCTGAGCCTGTCAATCCAATCAGATGTCACTAGAAGACATATTCCTAAAAGAACAGAACCCCTGCATGGAGCATTCCAGCATTTTTGATGGTAAAGCATGGTATACTTTGTAGCAAAAGTATCATGCAAAATTTTCATTGGAAACTAGTATTTTGTGAATTTCTTGAAACATATGTTCCTTGATCATGTAGATTTGTATTTTATATTATACATTGTAAAAACTGCAAAAGTGTCAGGAAATATCATAAGAAAATAAAAAACAGCTTACTTAGGCAGCAATGCAGAGCCCAGAAAATATTCACCTAGCCCCAAATATTCAAGAGACTTCTAATTGTGTTGATATGTGGAAATATCCACATGACTTGAACTGTCATATATCACTGAGGCTGAAGAGTGAAAAAAAATCCTTGTGTTATTTCAAACTGGATTTTCCTGCCTTCAGTACTTTGAAAGGTTATCTGTAATGTAGGCTTCAGATTAGAAATGGTAGGATGTGACAGACTGGCATTAGCTTTCTCCAGAGACCAATAAACTGGGTTTGCTTAATAGATTGATGCTTCAGGTTTAACATCTTGCTGCTTGTCACCACACTGGGATTTCAACATAGCTCAAGTGGATGGAGCAGCACCGTATGAGAAAGAATTCTGCATGTTGAGTTTTTGTATAAAATTTGTTCATGGGAAATGCTTAGGAAATTGTACGTAATTGTATTAATTTTTATTTTGTTTAAAAAATTAATGGCACTAAGGATAAAAATAATATGCTTCAAATTCACATGTGAACTGAAGACATAAAATTATGTCTTACAGAAAAAGAGACAGAATTGAAATGTCAACTTCCACCATGGAGTTCAGGTAAAAATTGCCAACTTTAAATCAGAAGTCATATGTGTGGTTTTTATTTATCTTTTCCATTTCTATTTCCTAATAGTCTATAAAATTTAAATACATTGGTGTATAAACTGTTTGATGTTACTTTTTAATTACAAGATTTGTTCTCAACTGTAGGAACTTTATTTTTAAAGAACCCCTCCACACACACACACAGCTTTATACACTTTTTACTTGCCTAGTAGGATCTTGAGATTGAAACTAATGTAGTCATCTTGAAATCAGTTCTAATTTTTAAATAGGTTCTACATTTTGATTTTATTGAGCCTTGAAAATTAGTAGTCAATTGCTAAATGCATAGTGTTCATAAATTGGACCAAAATTAAAATGATACATGCATATTAACCCAAGGACATTAACAACAGGTTATCATTTACATAGCATTTGGGAATTGTTTTCATATAACAAAATGTATCATAAAGATTGTCATGCAATCGCCACTAAGCAAACCACATCCGTGTGCAGTCAAAAAATACTGGAAATTTTCCAATGGAAATCTGCTATCATACGCATCAATTTCAATGATAAATAGTTTCCAAAGTGATACATAGAAATAAATATAGATAAAAATCTGGGAAAAGCAAAACAAAATCTGTGACAATTTACCAATTCAATTTCTTTAAACTGCATGCAAATAAAAAAATAGAAAAAGAACAGCAGGAAAATATACCTTTCTTATAGTAACAGTTTCTAGGCAACCATTAAATTGACAGCTAAATACAGGCCACAACAGATGCACCTACTGTCTAAAAGTTAAGTTAAATCAAGTGAAAATTCTCCAGTGAGGTGACTGATCAACAAAATAAAAGAGAAGAAAAATAAAATCCACCTCTGGGTGAGAAAATAAAAAACCTCATTAAAGTGTGTGTTGAAAATTAAGGTATAGGTAAAGCGATTTATACATATATAGCCAATAAAAATAAAAACAGGAAATCAACTTTAATAGCCATGTTTGAATCAAAAAGAGAAAAATTTAGATCAGAATAGGTGGATTCTCCACAGTACATCAGATATCTTGGGCAAAACCATCGACATGAAGCATGATATTTTAAAAACTCATTGCAGTGAACAGAGGGGAAAGCATCAATCTGTGGCTTCAAAAGATGCTAAGGGATAGGCAAAGTCTCAGTCTTTCTCTTTATATTTTTAACAGCTTCATACTTAAGTACACAACCAATTTTACAAATTTCATTACATCGATGTCTCTGTCTTATGGCTTCTCTTTCTTCCACTTCCTCCAATTTTAAACGTGACCTGTAGTGAGCGATTCATTACTGATTGTTTTTTACTGTGCAAGTGGTATGATTGAAAGTTTCAAACTTTTGTCTCTGTGGCATCCCCAGGATGATGGACTATAATCTGGACTTGTAAGCCAATTAGACTTCCTATTCTGCAACAAATAACTCAAGCAATTTAAAGGAATTTAAAAAAAATTAGTGTACTAATAATAAAAGTCTATGGCATGACATCCATTAATATTAGAAGGAGCAAAACTAAATGATCATGGCAAATGGAAACATGTCAAAACAGAGGCTTTTAGAGCAATGTGTTGGCTCTGAACCCTGTGAGAAAGGATGGAGACTGATTGACACTGAATACCCATACTCTATACTAAGATATGCAGTCAAATAATAAAGAATACTTAGAAATGTATATATTTTGAGAGACTGGTGCTAAAAAGGCAATTTGTGAAATACTATTATCTTTCTTGGGTAAATATTCAAAACTGGTTAGCATGTGTCTCCCAGTAACTTTTCTCCTTGTTCACATCTTTCTTCTTCCTCAGGTATAAAGGAGGTTGTTTTAAAAATTGTTGTGAACATGGGGATTATTTTAGCACAAGAGAACAAGGTTCATGTTTCTGAAATTCCAGGATTATAAGACGGGAAAAGAGATACATGGAGCTATCTGTGTGCCAACATTTCTGGTGATGCTTAAATCTACATTTTGGCTCTGACCTAATCTTGCCGTTCTACATGCAATAAAGTGACTCCACTGATCCAGCTTTGGTGTCACCAGCAGAGTCCTTGGTGACACAGAAATGTGCATTGTAACCGATTATTGGCTACCGAAACAAACATTTAGGAATTTCCACTCTGCTGTCATTTGCCAAAATGTAATTCACAGTCTGTTTTAGTTTCATTTCCACTGTTGCAATGAAAAGTAACTCTTTGGAAGGGTTTCATTTGTAGTTTAGGATTGCAGGTTACAGTGCACTGTGGTAATGAAGTTGCTGTAGCAGAGCTTGAGATATCACATCCACAGCAAAGAGCTAAAGGCAGCAGATGAGTCTGTGCTCACTAAGTTTCTCCTTTCATCCTTATAAAGTCCCTCTCTTTACACAACATCGCTCCATTGGGAATGGTGCTACCCACAATGGATGGTCTTCTCACATGAATTAAAGCAATCATGACAATCTTCTGAAGGTCTTCCCTGCGACCTGCCTGCCGAAGGCCAATCTGACAGCTAAGCCTGCCCTAGACTCAGCTGATTATTTGAGAGACAGTACAATACTGACCACATTTCAAACATGAATTTGATTTTTAACTCCATGGGATCATATATGAATAGCTATGCCACATGATCCCTGCTGCTTGGGTGCATGACACTCAGAAGATAAAATTAAATTAGGATGAAAGCAGGTTTGTGATTCTTTTCGAAGTCTTGTGCAGCAATATTTACCAGAAGCATTGTGTACACCAGATGTTTGGAGATCAGCTTGCTCACATTCCTGATGAGGATGAAAGTGGTGACACATAATGGAAACGAGTAGGTACAGCTAAGACTTTCAGCGCCGCTGTTTAACAGATTAAACACCATAGAATGGTTGCTCACTTTAGTCCACCTATGCATTGACATAACCAAGTGGAAATATATGGATACCCAAGCACTCATACTCTAAAGAAAAGTAAATTGCATTAAATTTATTTCCTTTCTGTTGGTCTGTTTACTAGTATTCATAGAGAATGGCTTTAGATACTTAAGAATATTTCCTAAACCACATTCATATGATTGTCTCTTGAAGAATCTTTTCAATGAGAAATCATTATTATTAAAGAATTTACTTGCTCAATGGTACCATTAAACATTTTCTCATTCTAGTGATAAAATCCATGGATTGAAAAAAATAAAAAGAGAAGAATGTAATGTCAACACTAGTTCCTACATACTTTAGTTTCAGGTTATTTAGAAAAACAGATTTAAATTTGTGGTATTTATAGCTCAGCAAATAAAGCATTATGTTTAAAAAACACTATAATGCTCAAGCCAGAACACTTCCAAAACCACCAATAGATTTCAAAGTACACACACACTTAAAAGTTTCTGCTAATAATTGTCATAACTGTAAATTTTCTCCTTACTATATTTTTCTGCCTTGTGTGTTTTGTAGATAAACACAATGCATCCATATCAGGAAATTATAGTGTTATTAACTGTTAATACAGAATTTTTAAATTTCTAGCATTCTTAGAAAGAGTAGTAACTTGTATTTGCAAAGAAATCTTATCTACTACAATGAAATGAGAAATACAGGATATTAAGTCTTCAAGAAATGATTTAATTATAGCACATGTTTTCTACTGATAATGGTATAATTATGCTTTAATAAACCAATCCTAACAAAATAATTAGAGACCAAATGTTTACCATCAAATCCAATCTCATTTATACTCCAAACTAGTTCTTCAAGTATAATTTTTCTGTTAGCAATTTAGCCTAATTTTTAATTTATTAAATCAATATCTAACTTAGAAAGTACTTTTGGATTTCCTTGTATTTTTTTATCCAAACAGTTGTGTAATAAGCAATGAAAATATTGGAAGCTGTTTCTTCTATTATTGCAGTTGATCTGATCTTCCTGATTATATTCTGAACATATAATTTTTAAACTTATACACAAAGATGATATATAAAATGAAATGGGAGGAAGTGCATAGAACTGATGAATGTGAGCAAGAGTTCAAACAGTAACTTTTCATTGAGCTGTTTTCACTCAGAACATTGTCAAGCAAATAAAAACAAGGCTGACTTGATTATTTTAAAAATCTAGGAGAGTCTTCTTCTAATACAGAGGTAGAGTATCTCAATACCCTAACATGATGCAGCCTAGGGAAATAAGAAGAGCAGTGAAGTGGTCAGCCAACCATAATGCAGAGTACCAGACACTCAGCAGGGCTCACCCAGAATCAGGCCAACATAATCTCTTCCTATTCTAAGGCTTTGGGAACCCCATAGAAGTGGGGGCAGTGAGACTGCAAGAACCTAAAGATGGGAAGGTTCTTTTTTATATATATATATAATACATTTTTATTATTATTTCAGCTCATACAAACTTAATAGGTACATCACTATTGGACAAGACATTCCACTCAAGGCCGGACTGCTGCATCGAGGAACTCACTGCAGTGAGACTTGTCCTTCCCACACCTGCATAATGACTGACACACCAACATGCCCCCATAGACTACCTACGGACTCAAGAAAGACAAGAACTAAAGATAGATGAATGAAAGGAAATGCCCCATCAGTGCGGTGCCCCAAAGAGAGGCAACTTGATATGGTACAGAGGCTTGAACCCCCACAAGAGTAGACAAGCCAGAGTGAAACCTAGGATACACAGAGACATACAGGCATAAGGATGAGAGGCAATGGGAGGGATTGATGAAGGGAAGGGAAGAGTTGGGAGGAAGGGGATGAAGAGGGATAGGGGAAAGCAGAGATGAGTACTCCATATGCTTGTAAAGTAGAAAAACAAAAAATTAACAAAAAGATCTTCCAGGAGATGTTGGTGGAGTTAGATCTTGCTTTAGAAATGACTCATACTCTTCCCTGTCATTGACTTCTTTAACAGTTTGTGCCCAAGATCCTTCCCCGATGATGCCCAGCAATGTCTTCCTCTCATAGGTCAGCTTACTTTCTCGGTGCCTTACTAGCTTAGACAGTGTGGTAGGCTATCTATGTAAGTGCTGCTAAGCTGTGAGGAGCGGTTACAGGAGCTACATTGCTCTGATCTGTCACATCTTCAGAGCACATGCATGAAATCACAATCAAGTGGCTAGAGCACATTTATTGCATTTGGGAAGCATTATGTGCTTGTAATATACTGGCAGAAAGCTGAGCTTATGTACCAGCTAGTCAAAAACTGCACATGGGAAGTGATCATTGGGAAGGTGATGAAGAAATAACTAAAATGAAAAGCCCTTGTCCCTCCATCCTGACAACCTTGAGATGGAAAGCCCAAAATCAGCATTAAAAGGTTGATGATGGGCCAGTGACATTGCTCAACAGTAAAAGTGCCTAAGGACAAACCCAGTAACCAGATAGTTATTCCTGAAGCCCACATGGTGGATAGAGAAAAGAAATTATCTGAAAGTTGTCCTCTGACTTCCCCATTTGTGCCCTAGCATACACTCGTCTGAACCCATACACATAAACATCAAGAAAAGAAAAAGAGGGAGAGAAAAAAGAAAGACAATGAAACAGTGAAAGGAAATAGAGCAAAGAAAGAAAAGAAAAGAAAGAAAAAGAGAAGAAAAGCATCTACTAGAGAGCTGATCTTGCCACACTAAGTTGTACCAAGTACATTTTTATAATTACATTATTTTCATTCTTTGACAATTGCATATATGTACAGAAAGCTTCAATCATTTCTAATTTATATCACACAATCCATAATTCCCCCATTCTCCCATGGAAAATCTTGAGTACATCAATTGTTTTAAGCCTCCAGTGAGATATAAGGTGGCATCAATGCAGAACATACGAAAGAGAGCAGCCTAGTCCCATGGCTACAACTAAAATAGAGACAGAGATTGAGACTATCCCCACAAGCTCTATTTCTAAGTGGTTCTGCCACCTCTACACAGGCAATGTGGGTATCAAGTGTTTAACACGTGGGACTTTAAGAAACATTCAACATCTTAAAATACAGTATAAGTCATTCATTCAGGGTAGACTCCACCAGTGTTTCTTATCTGCTACTTCTACATGCCCTACTTGCTACCAGATGAACTATCCTCACTTTGTATAATTAAGACTTTCTCCATTCATTTGGATTTCAGCTGTGTTGTTCATGTGAACATCATGCTTTAATTGTGCTGAATGTTTACAAGGGTAGTGGATTGTGTGCTGGAGAGTTAATATATGTAAGTTCACTGATTTTTATCTAAGATGTTAAGAGATGTATATGTCATCAAAACTACGGTAAACCAAGAGTCCAAATGATTATATATTATCATTATAACTTAGTGATTACTTTTAAGTCATTACTGACATGACAAGTTCACTAACTGACTGGGAATTACTCATGGTATTCTGCTCCAAGAGATTGTGACTTTATCAAGAGAATTTTTAAGGTTACAGAAATACAAGAAACAGGCATCAATGTATTGTGGCAAGTGTGATAGCAGCCATAAATTATTAAGATATATTCTGGACCAGTGCTGAAAAAAATGGCTGGAGAAACTGTTCTCTTTTATTCTATGTAAAAATTTGTAGTGTTTTCAGCCAGCACGGTGATCACAGGGGAAAAACAAATGGATAAAAAAAGAAAGAAGGAAACATTAATATTGTAATGATGAATAAGCAATAATAAATATGTGATAATTAAATTTCTAGCCAATTTAAAGAATTTAACATCTAGAAAGGACATGGGGAATAAAAATCTGGGAAAGAAGGTAAGAATTAGAATAAAGTTCTCTGATACTTCTTAAATTTTTTTTATTATTATTATTTATTCAACTGTGTGCATATGCGTGTGTATGTGCGTGCGCGTGTGTGTCTGTGTGTGTGTGTGTGTGTGTGTGTGTGTGTGTGTGTGTGTGTGTCTGTGTGTGTGTAGAACCACGGACGAATTCGTGAACCACCACGGACACCTCCACCTCCTTCTGCCCGGGGATTCACAGGCTCCGCCCTACCAGGACCAGAAACGCAGGTCGCCCCCGCTTCCGCCTGGCGTCTATACGTGGGATCTGGGATCCGAACTCAGGACCTTCCGCCTGCAAGGCAGAGGCTTAACCCCTGAGCCACCTCTCCAGCCCCAGTTCTCTGATACTTCTATTTCAAAGCATTTCCCCCTTGAACTTACTAATGTCTAGCCATCTATTACCTTTAGAATGAGTTTGTTCTTGTTTCTCAAAGGCTTTAAGTCGTATTGTTAAGTTGTTTATTAGTAATGTTTATATTTTTTGATGCCGACATAGAGTACTATAAATTTTTTTCTTAGGAAAGCCTTTTCTGTGTTCCATACATTTTGGTATGTCGTGCTTTCATTCTCAATGAATTCTAGGAATTTTTGAATTTTCATTTTTATTTCTTCCATGACCCATTCATTCCTTATACAAAAATGTGTTGCTGAGTTTCCAGAAAGTTGTGTGATTTATCTTGCTTCCCTTACTAAAGATATTTAGCTTTATTCTTTCCATTCTCATTCCATGGAGAATGGAAAGAATGAAGTATATAATTTAAAAATTTTTTGTATTTGTGGGGATATTTTTTGTCTTACTATGTGCAAAATTTTGGAGAAATTTTGATAGTCTACTCAAAAGAATTTGCATTCCTTGTTGTTTGGATGGAAAGTTCTCCAGATGCCAGTCAGGTCCATTTTGTTTATGATGTCATTTAATTTCTGTGTGCTTCTGTTTGGTTTCTGACCTTTTGACCTAGTGATGAGAATGGGGTGTTGAAATAACCATAGAATTGGCTCCTTGAAAAGAGAAACAAGATTGACAAATCTTTAGTCAATCAAACTTACTAAAACCAAAAGAGAGAAAAATCCAAAATAATAGAATTACAGACAAAATGGAAATAACACAACAAATAATGAAGAAATTTAGAGAATCAAAAGGACATACTTCCAAATCTAAACACCACTAAAATTGGTTGTCAAAAACAGTATGATTTGCCAAAGTTAAGTCAAATGAATTGAATGACTTTAGCCGACTTGTACCAATTATTGCTATTAAAACAGTAATCACACATGTCCCAACTGCCACCCCCCTAAAAAAGAAGGATTGAAAAATTCCAACAGACTTTCTCCTTAAGTTATTTCAAAAACTACAAAAGGAAAGAACAATTCTAAATACTTCCTATGAAGCCAATATTACCCTAATCCCAAAACCAAGTAGACACACACAAAAAAGAAAATTGTAAACCAATCTCACTAATGAATATACATGCAAACATTCTCAATAAATATTTTTATGTAGAATCCAAGATTTTATCAATGGTCATTCAAAATGACCAAGTCAGGTTTATCACAGAAATGCAAAAATGGTTCAATATATATAAATCAACACATGAAATTCATCATATCAACAGAATCAAAGACTAAAAGACCACATGATCCTCTCAATAGATACAGAAAAAGTTTTTGACAAAATTCAATATCCCATTCATGATAAAATTCCTGAAGAAACTAGGGACAGAAAGGACAGAAGGAACATATCTCAGCACATAAAAGTTATATAAGGTAAGTCTGTTGCAAACAACATCTTAAACACCAAAAAACTTAAATCCTTTCTGCTTAGATCAGGAACTAGATAAGGCAGTCCATTCTTATCATGCCAGTTTAATATTGTGCTTGAAATCTTAGCTGTAATCATAAGAAAAGAGGTGATTAAAGGAATATAAATAGGAAATGATGAAGTCAAGGTATCCATATTTGCTGATAATATTGTTCTATACTTGAAAGAACCTAAAGTTTCCACTAAGAAACTTCTAAAGCTAACAAACATTTTCAATAGAATGGCAAGTTACAAAGGTAATATTTAAAAATCAAGAAGAGATATCTTATAAAATTAAAATGGCATTCCTATACATACCAAGGATAAACAAAGAGACAAAGAAATGGGAGAAACAATCCCATTTATGACAGCTCCAAAAAAAGAGAGCTTGGAATAAGCTTAATCATGGACACAAAGGATATATACAATGAAAATTTTAAAACATTGAAGAAACAAAGTACATGTGATAAATTGGAAATTTCTCTCATGCTCATGGATCATAATCATTAAAATTTTGAAAATGACTATCCTACCAAAGGCAATATACAGATACAGTTCACTTGCAATTAAAATCCCAATGTAATTCTTCACAGAAATCTTAAGAATCCTTAAAATTCACATGGAAGCACAAGAGATATCCAGAGAGTCAAAATAATCTTGAACAATTAAAACACTGTAGTCTGCATTACCATATTAGATTCCAAATTACATTGCATAGCCACAGTAATAAAAAAATAACATGGTACTAGCACAAAACAGACATATTGACCAATGAATTGGAATTGAAGACCAAAATATAAGTTCAGATACCAACAGTTTTCTGATATATGACAAGAATCCTCAAAGGACACATTGGGAAAAGGACAGTATCTTTAACAAGTGATTCAGAAAAAAATTGTATGTCTACATGCAGAAGAATAAAACTGGACTCATATCTCTTAATCACATGAACATGAACTCCAAATGTATCAAAGACATAAATATTACAGTGGAGACACTGGGCCTCCTAGAAGAAAGAATAGGGACTACACCAGAACTGACAGGTCTAGGCAAAGAGCTTCTGAATGTAACACCATTTGAACATAGGAAATGAGAACGACAATCAGCAAGAGGGATCTTTTAAAATTAGAACATTTCAGTTTGGCAAAAGAAGTCATTGAACATGCAAAAAGGTAACCCACAGAATGGGGGAAATTTTTTTCTAATCCTATATCTGCTAGAAGATTAGTATCCAGCGTATATAAAACGAATAAAGAACTACAAATGCAAGAAGACAATCAACTTAATTAAAAGATGGGCCTCAGGCTTTAAAAGAAACTTTTTTTTACACAATGAAATTAAAATGTCTAACAAATATCTAAAAATGTGTTCAATGTTCCCAACCATCAAAGAAAAGCAAATTAAAACAACTCTAAGATAAGGCTAGATAATAAAATCTTATCTCCAGCAGAATGGCTAAGATCAAAAACACAAATAACAACAAATTCTGGAGAGGACAAACTTGTGAAACTTCTTTGGAAATCAGTGTGAGGGTTCCCCAAAAAGATGAGAAGGGAACTACCCAATGACGCAGCTTTACCACTTCTTGGAATATCATGGAAAGATGCCACATCATACAGACATCTGCACATCCATGTTTGTCTCAGCACAATTCATAATTGCAAAGAAATGGAATCAGTTCAGATCTATATCACTGGATGAGTGGATATTAAAAATGTGGTGCATATGCACAATGGATTGTTTTCCAGTCATCAAGAAAAATAAAATTAGGGAATTTTCTAATGAATGGATGGAATTGGAAGACACAGTATTAAGTGAAGAATACCAGACACAGAAGGACAAACTCTACATGTTCTCCCTTCTATAGCAATTCCTATAATATCTGTAAACTAAAAAAAAAAAAACATAAATTGGAGAGGGAAGAGGGGGAAGATTTAAAACTGGAAGTAATAGAACACAGGAGGTAAGAAGATAGAAAGGACAATAATGGGAGGAATGTTTTCAGTGGGGATAAGCAAAAGAATAGGAGATAAGACAAGAGAGTAAAAAATAACAGCAAATGTATAAAACATATCCAGACAGAAACTTTCCACTTAACCATTCCATCCAAAAAATGTAACCTACACAGTAGAATGCAGAGAGGGGAAAAGAGAAAACAGAAATTGACCTAAGAAACTCCTACTAAAAGCTATGTGTGGTTGATTATGTTTCCAACTATCAGAAAAGTGATACCTCCTAAAGAGCTGATAGAAAGATCTGAAAAGCCCCCAAAACTAAATAAGCATTTAGTTTGTCCTCCAGAACAGAATAGTAAGACATTGCTAAAGATGCGGCATGCAATGATCACGGGAGCAGACGAGCTGGAATGCAGAGGAAAGGTTCCTTCATGCCGGCAGTCACAGTTACTCTTTCTGCGATGTGACACAGCACTCAGGCTCAAGCAGCTTAAGGGAGAAAAGGGAGATTTACTTGGCTTATGGGTCTAGAGGGGATATAGCCCATTATGGCAGAAAAGGTGTAACTGACTGACAGGAGCTAAAGGTGGCTTAGGTCCTTGTAGACATCACCATAGAGAAGGAGGAGCAAACTGAAGACTGTAAAAGCAGACTACTAATGGAGACAGGGTGGGGCTATCTAATATCAAGGCCTGGTGTCTGTGAAATGCTTTTTTTTCCAGCAAGGCTCCACCTTCCAAACATGCTATTACCCTCTTACATGTTAAGACCAGCTAAGAATGCAGCCTAAGGCGGAACATTCACACTTAAACTAAGACACTAACTAACCCCATAGAATTAGATACCAGGAAGAAGTAACAATCACAGCCCTAACTCAGCTGTGAATACTGCAAGCTACAAAACAAGTCTGTCAAGATGAGTCTAGTAGTACAATGTAGCCTGTAAATTATGGGACAGCCCATCGCTTTCTCATTGGCATTGTGGCTCATTTCCAAGCAGGAAACATGTTTGGTTCTATAAACCAAGTCATATTTCCATTGATAAGGAAACATAAGCCGTAGATTGAAAAATTTCTGAGTGTTAAATATAAATGCTAGATAAGTTTCCATCTAAACACTTATCATTACACCCACAAATCAGAGAAGCAGTCAGCACTCAAAAAGATGTATCCCTGTGCAATGGAAGGTGCGTAATGCAGAGAACCAAACCTCGCCAAAGTCCAAAGTAAAAGCTACTGTAAATGGTTGGTCAGTAATTAGAACATATGAATCACCCCCATCTCAAGGCTCAGAAAACCTGGCAGAAGTGGGGGCCGTAAAAATATAAGAGCCACACTCTGGGGAAAAGTAAGGTCAGACAGTAGCCTCTATTCATATCAGGGTTTCTGTATCCAAGAAGCCAATGCAAAGATTTTTACTTTCAGTAGTCTGTCACAATAACTGGGATTTTCCAGGGAGAAATGTCATCCAGAAGGATGCAATCAAAATTTCCTGAGATCATCAGTAGACTTCACAATACTGTGGAGGATTGGAGAGAGGAGATAAGGAAACAGTGGTACATCTATACAATGGAGTACTACTCAGCCATCAAAAATGATGAATTACTGGAATTTGCTGGGAAATGGATGTCATTAGAAACAATTATATTAAGTGAAGTATCCCAAACCCAGAAAATTAAGCGCCGTATGTACTCCCTAATAGGTGGCTCCTAGTACCAAACTCACCCAGCCCACATTGGGACACTCAAAAGTAAACCTATGTAACACAGTAAGTGCAAGGATTATGAACAAGAGAGATGGGTTAGGAGGGCCACACCAGAAACAAGGAGAGAGGAGACCATGTTACAGCAGAGAAAATAGGCCTCCATGAAGGTCTGCAAGTAAGTAATGAGAAACCTGGTTAAGTTCACAGACGTTCTTTCCTGATCTCACCAGAAGGGGAGGGCATATAGTCTAGCAGATAAAAAGTAATCATTTTGCAAATGGGTGATGGACCCCTCCCTCAGTGAGGTTTCCTACTCTTATTACATCTACCTTTGAATGTGCTATTACAACAAGACTCCAGTTTAACAGCTTTTTGTCTCTGGCCAGGGGGTGACATACAGTGCCCAGCAGAATGGAGTGAAGGGAATTGCAGGAGCAGCAAAACTGCAAAAGAAAATCAACAAACCACAATCCAGAACTTCAGAGACTCTATATCAATCACATAGAACTAGGACAGCCTAATCTCTCCCTATCCTGGAGCTCAGGGACATTTGCGGAAGAGGGGGCGGTAAGATTGTAAGAGCAAAAGGATGGGAGGAGCAACGATTTGCAAGATTCTCAACAATAGTTGGGGCCAAAGCAATCATAATGGAACTTTGCATGCCCTGCGCAATGTCCAGCGCACTGTTGCCCTCGTTAAGTCTAGCATCTGTTAAGGGCACTGAGACCCCTGGAGGCAAGGGATTGACAGCCATAGTAGTGATCTTATGCTTAAGGGGAACAAGAGAAAGGGCTTATGGAAATGCTACTGGGTCCTTATATGTCATCGGAGAGGAGGACACAGTGGAGAGTTATTTTGCCATGAAGGGGAGAAAGATCCCATGAGATATGATGTTCCCCTGAGACACTGTATGGACTATACTGTACAGGAGAGAGGGGAGTGTCTTTACATCCCGATGTAACCACTGGTGGGCCATTCAGATATTTGTTTGTACCCAAACACTAGCCAGTGCAGGCATCCTACTTGTGCCAGTAGACTACACATGCACGGGACATGGAGAGGGAAGAAAACTAGCTGCAGGGGAGAACATGTGGGGTGGAATCTAAGGGGGGCCAGAGCAATGGCAGATGGTGATGAAAACACACAACTTCATTGCTAGTATAATAAAAATAAGTATAAAATCATATTAAAACCACAATAAACAGAAGCAAGAACACAGAGGTGTGATATGTATGATGAGGACTGTAGTGAAACCCAGTGATTTGGAGGTACTTTTATCACCTTAAAAACGGAGCATCAAGATGCTCACTTACTCCAGCATCATAACATTTTACCATATATATCATGGCGTATTTTTTAAGTAGAGGAACATTTTATTTTAAATAAAGAGGATGAATAGAATTTCTTGGACATCAGGAGTCTGAACCTCTGTGTTGCTTACCTAATACTAAAGTCATCTAAAGTCTGAGGCTTAGAGGAAGCATTTGTCAACAGTTTATGTGGTTATCATAAGCTGTGATGGTTAGTATGTCAGGAAGGTAATAACATAAGGAAGCAAGATGAGGTGATGTCTAAGAATGTAGCTTTTATAGAAATTGAAGGAAAAATGATACAAAGATCCTTTTCTTTTTTAGTTTTGAAAAATTTATTGTGTTGTTGTTAAATATGTAGTCACATTTAAATCCATCATTTCTTTAAACTACCTGCTATATATGGATAACAATATTATTCCCTCATTTCTGTGTGATTTTTATGTATATTTATTTTTTTCCCAATCATACAAACTTAATAGGTACCTTGGTCCCCTCCCTCCCTCTGCCTCTCCCCAGTCCCTCCTTGCACCCTCCCCACCTTTTCCCTTTCCTTTTACCTCCTCCCTCCTTTTTTCCCAGTGCCTCTCCCTTCCCCACCTTGCATTCCCTGGAGCATCCTTTAGTGTGAATTTCAAACTTCCCTCTGCTTCCTCCACTCTAATGAGGTGCAATGTCTCAGTGGCATTGCCCAGAGCCCTTTCTGTGACTGTTAGTCCCTTGCCTCTAAGAATCCTAGTGCCTGTGATCCATGCTAGACTTTGGAGGGTCATTTACATGTCAGCCATTGCACAGGTCATGCAAAGTTCGATTATGGCTACTGCAGCCCTAACTTGTGTGGAGTATCTTGCATATTATCGTTGTTCCGCCCCATCTTTAGCCTCTTACAATCTTACCAACCCCTCTTCTGCAAATTTCCTTGGGCTTAGGATGGGGAGAGATTTGGCTGGTCTGGTTCCAGGTGACTGATGTAGGGTCTCTGAATTATGGTTGGTGGTGGTTTTCAGTTTTGCTGTTTCTGCACACCCCTTGGCTCCATCCTGATTGGTATTGGAGGTCACCTCCTACCAGAGATAAAAGGCTGTTTAAATGGAATCTTACTATGAGAACAGATTCAAAGGTAGATGGAATAGGAGTAGGAGACTGCAGTGAGGGGGGTTATTCTTCCATTTACAGGATGGTTACCTATCTATCTAGCAGACCCTATGCCCTCCATGACTGGTGAAATAAAACCCCCTCAGTTGCAAGTGACCAGGAAAGAAGGTGAGTGAGCTTAACCAGATGTCTCACTACTTACTTGCAATACTTGCAATACTATTTTCTCTGCTGTAGCATAATACCTTATCTCCTTATATCTCCTTATTTCTCTGCTGTAGCATGATCCTCCTTCCCCTTCCCTCCTGTTTATAATCTTTGCAATTACTGTATTACAGAGATTTATTTTTGAATATGTCACTAAGTGGGTTTGGTACTAGGATCCACCTATTAGGGAGTACATATAGTGTTTAATTTTCTGTGTCTGGATACTTCACTCAATATAATTTTTTTAATTCCATCCATTTCCCAGCAAATTTCATTAATTCATCTTTTTTCGATGGCTGAGGAGTATTCCATTGTATAAATGTTCCACATTTTCCTTATACACTCATCTACTGTTGGACATTTGGGTTGATTCCATGACTTTGCTATTGTAAAGTGCTGCTATGAACATGGTTGTGCTTGACTCATTGAGGTGAATTTTTGCTGTATGGGGGATTATTCCCAGAAGTGGAATAGTAGGGTCATATAACATTTCAGTCTTTAGCTTTTTTAAAAATAACCAGACTGACTGCCAGAGTGGTTGTATAAGCCTGCATTTCCACCAGCAATGTAGGAAAGTTCCCTTCTCTCCACAGCCTCTCCAGCACTTGCTGTTGTTTGTATTGTGGATTTTTGCTATCTTGACCAGGTGAGATGATATCTCAGGGAGGTTTTGATTTGCATTTCCCTGATGGCTAAGGATGTGGAACATTTTTAAGATATTTGTTAGACATTTCAATTTCATCATTGGAAAAGTTTCTTTTGAGCTCGCAGGCCCAATTTTTAATTGGGTCATTTATTTCCTTGGTGTTTAGTTTTCTAAGTTCTTTGTGCATGCTGGATAATAGAGCTCTGTCAGATACGGATGTTGTTAGTGAAGATTTTCTCCCATTCTGTGGGTTGCCTATTTGATCCAGTTATAATCTCTTTATCTGAACAGTAGCTCTTTAATTTCATAAGATCCCATCTGTTGAGTGTTGGTTATAGTGACTGTGCTACTGGATTTTTGTTTAGAAACTGTTGGCCTAGTCCAATCAGCTTCAGGGAGTTTCCTACCCTTTCAATTAAGGTTTTTATAATCTCTGGCCTAATATTGAGGTCCTTGATCCATTTGGAATTAAGTCTTGGACATGATGACAAGTATGGGTCCAGTTTTAATCTTCTGCATGTGGAGATCCAGTTTTGCCAGCACCATTTGTTGAAAATGCTGTTCTTTTCCATTGGATTCTTTGGGCCCCTTTGTCAAAGACCAAATGGCTGTAATTGTGTGGGCTTATATCTGGGTCTTCAACTCTTATCCATTGATCTATGTGTCTATTTTGGAGCCAGTACCAGGCTGTTTATATTACTATGGATTTGTAGACTAGATTAAGGTTTGGTATGGTGATACCTCCAGCAGTGTTTTTGTTACTTAAGATTGTTTTTGCTATCCTGAGTCTTTTGTGCTTCTATATGAGTTTTGAGATTGTTTGGTCAATTTCTTTAAAGAATTGCTTTGGTATGGATTTGAATCTGTATATTGCTTTTGGTAGGATGATCATTTTTATGATATTGATTCTGCCAATCCAGGAGCATGGGAGGTCTTTCCACTTTCTGGTGTCTTCTGTAATTTCTTTCTTTAGGTTTTTAAAGTTTTCATTGTAAAGGTCTCTCACTTCCTTGGTTAAGTTTATACCAAGGTATTTCATTTTTTTTACAGGCTATAGTAAATGGAATTGTTTCTCTTAGGTCTTTTTAACTTTTTTCATCCTGGACGAATAGGAAGGCCACTGATTTTTGTATGTTTATTTTGTTACCTGCAACCATACTAAACTTCTGTATTAGTTCCAGGAGTTTCCTGGTAGAGTTTTTAGGATCGCTCAGGTATATGATCATATCATTTGCAAATAGAGATAACTTGACTTCTTTCTTGCCGATTTGAATCCCTTTTATTTCCCTCTCTTGTCTTATGGCTCCAGTTAAGACTTCAAGTACAATATTGAATAGAAGTGGGGAGAGTGGACAGTCTTGTCTAGTTCCTGATCGATTGAAGCGGGAATGCTTCAAGTTTTTCCCCATTGAGTATAAACCTTGCAGTTGGCTTGCTGTATACAGCTTTTGTTATGTTGATAAAGGTTCTTCCATCAACTTTTTTGATCACAAAAGGCTGTTGGAAAAGATCCTACAGTGACAGTTATCAGAAAGATTGCTAGGAAATCAGTTCAGTGGAACAGAAGTTAAGCAGAATATATACATTCTCATAAAGGACCCAGTGAGATAAGCAGTAAGAAGAGAATTCCATTTTTTTTCCTAATTGTTTATTGTAGGTTTATTTAAAATATGGAAAAGGATGTGAGGCCTCCATTCATCTCCTATCACCTAAAACCAGTTTCTACCACAACTTCCACATGCCATTATGTTACTCCTACATTCAGTATGTAAATCAGACAGTTGAACAAAGGTGTTCCAATTGAGTAAGACATAGCTATCATCTTATCCATGGGGAAGGTGATTGCCAGACATGCATAGATAAAAAATGCAATGTCTAAAGAACCAAGGTGAGCACAATGATGTGGGAGACAAGATGGAGAGGGCTTTTCTCCCTTCCACAGTCTGATATCTCCAAAAAGGAAGGATGATGTCATAGGAGAACATCAACAAAACGAACCCCCAATAAAGGTGGCCTCCGTATAAGACATTAGGAAC
Organism: Typhlomys cinereus; assembly: GCA_023101885.1. Classification (NCBI taxonomy): domain Eukaryota; kingdom Metazoa; phylum Chordata; class Mammalia; order Rodentia; family Platacanthomyidae; genus Typhlomys; species Typhlomys cinereus. The sequence continues at coordinate 2,955,766 of JALPQD010000170.1, forward strand.
AGGTTGACCACACAGGTATCTGAACAGAGACTTGCATTCTTTACTGCAGAGAAAGTAAGCAGTAAATATAACAAGCGCCTTCAGTGGATTGAGGGAGACAGTAGTCAGAACAGTGGGGTACAGTTTATGGCAGTGAGGAAAAAATGGTTAAAATTGAGAAAAAGCACGTATATTCCAAACACAGCATTTGGAAAACCATCAGGTTAGGCCCTTCAGGAAATTTCCATAAACATCAACACCCACTTGAAGATGTTAGGTAAGATAGACACTGACATCCAACCTCTGAAATCCAGCCTTCCTGCTTCCTGCTAATTCAAAATAAAGCAGGCTTGTCAGCATATTGATTTACTGTGGTAAGCATATTTTGTGAAGACGAAAGGCAAAGATTTTATTTGCTTTTGACTCATTTGAAGTTCTCGTATGAAGGCTGAGTAAATGTCAAGGGCCTTGTTTCTCTCGTTTAGAGTAGCTAACAATTTTCAGCGTCACCAGTTATGCCATTTTTTACCCCAATAACCAATATAAACGGCCCAAGATGAGGAGCAATTGTCTTTATCCCACGTTTGGGGTAGGCAGAGTATGGCAAAAAGAGCTCACCTCGTGATACACAGAGCTCTTACGAATGAGGTCTAGAAATCTCCTTCTTCAAATCGTGTCCCATCTGCCACATCTGTACCAGCTTCAGAAACTAATACTCCTGAAGAAATCCTCACGCCCAGATCTAGAGGAATGCTTCACTGGACTTCTTGTTCTCTCTCAATCCAATCAATTGTATGAGAAAGAAATATATGCTAAGGTAATTATTGTACGCCTATTTTCAATACTTACACAATTCTTACAATAATTTAAATCCCACTGATTATAGTTTTTAAAAGAAATCTGAATTTAGAAGGAAGGGATTATAATCATTTTCTTAAGTAAACTATATTTTACTTTGCTTTGTAACAAAACATTTAACGTTTTAGGCTGTAAGTGTTTAAAGATTTTCCTAGTCACCTAAATGAAAAATATGAAATTCTAACAGTCTTTCAACATATTAAAAAAGAAGAACTAGCTGATAAACAGAGCATCTTCTTTAAATTTTACCTATTTGTCTTGTGATGTGTGTGTTTGTGTGTACACACGTGTGCACATGCGCATGCTGCAGTCTATGCATAGAGGCCAGAGGATAACTTTGGGAGGTAGCTCTCTTGTTCTTCCATGAGGGTTCCAAGGATAAACTCACGTCAACAGACTTGTGCAGAAAATGCATTTATGCAGTGAGCCACGTCCCCAGACCTTGAATGAAGTCTTAGCATGTAATGATAATGAACAGGAAGACTAGCATTGATGAAGTGACACAAAGCCAAACTTCAATTCAGCATAAAACAATCACATAGTGTTTAAATAATAAAAAATAAACTCCCAACAGCCAACTCTAATCCCATTACTTTCAAACAGAGTTCTTACATCTCCATTTCCAATTGATTATACACTAATTGAAATAGTTGTTCTGCGCTGCCAATTGATTTTTTTTTAAACTGCAACGGCCAATAGTGAATTCAGTGCAGGTGATTCTCCAACTCCAGAGAGAAGCTCTCCATCAAAATTGCTCAAACTAATTGTCGAATTAGATGTTCATTCAAGTTTATTGAGTGCATTTTAAGTACTTTCTTCTCGAACAAAAGATAATGAAATATGTGTGGACTCCTGCATTGCTACTTTGAAATTGAGAAGGATTTGTTTTTGAGGATTGTGACAAGTATGTGTTGTAGAATCAAAGGTAAAGGAATTGGTAAAATTGAAGGAATAAAGTTCTTACAGTCAGTTGATGATCATGGTCGAAGACATTACAAAGTTTTGATTCACTAGCTGTACTCTACTACAAGACTGTTGGAAGATATTAGCAATCAGGAAAATTTTCTAAATGAGCTACATATTAACTCTAATGAGGAAAGATTGGGCAGTGTTCAAAATGCAGAAATTTTAACTTACCAGTTTCTTTAGAACACTTCTTCATTTTTTGTATAGGCAAACATAATCCTCACAACTATTTACTGAGATTTAAACTAGAGGCTCTTTTGGACTGTCATGGTTCTGAAGTGATTATTTGTCATGTTATCCAAAAAGCAAAGTGGGAAAAGGAATATTGTATTTTGCATAGTTGTTCCTATGTAAAATAAGAGTGTGATCCCTAACTGAATGCAGAAAATAATGTGATGATTGAGAAATATCTTTAAAAGTATATAGTTTTTTATTTGCTTAATAGTAAAGAAATATGTTTTGTTTCATTTAAAACATTTAATATAGAAAGAGGTTTTTAAGGAAATTTTAGCCCATTTTAAATGACTACTCATATAAACTTAATATTCTCAAAAACACTTGAATAATTAGGGTTCAGATAATGAAATGTTTCTTGAATCCAGTACTTTGACCAGCATTGCAGTGAGCATTGCACTAGTTATTAGCTTGGCATAAAAAGGATTATAGAAAATTTCATGATACGACTTTCTACATTTCATATTGAAAGCATGTAAATTAATTTCTAGACAGTGGGACATCAACAGTTTCCTAATATACTCAGCAGTTAGGATTTTGACATCATTTTCTTTGAAAAATGATAAATGTTTAATTTTAAAGATAAATTGGTGCACAACTCAAACTTTTTTGCTGACAATTTTGCCTTAAAAAACCCATAGTCAATATGAACAAGAAGTTTCCAAATAAGTTTGTTGGGAAAGCCAATATGAATTTAAAATGTTTGTACGTTTTACCTCATTGAAATATACTAAGAGGAATGATCCTTGTTTCCGATCTATGTTATTAAAGAGCACTTTGGTGAGATGCGAGCATCTGCAAAAATTAAAATTACACTTTAATGGAATTTTCCACTGCCCACATCATATTTATCACAGAATATTAGGTAAGGTATAAGCACTTGTTAATTAGAAAATGCACTTTGGACCATACCCCCAAATGTAACTGGGGGCTCTTTGCACAGCGGTGGTTTGTCTACAGAAAAGATCAGTCAGTGTAGAAGGGGAAGACATTGTGCCCATTTTTCCTCTGAGATTCCTATTCTCACATCATAAGGTATTATGAGCACAGCGAGAAAACACAGGGAGGTAATCTGTGAGGTCCACACTATACATAATTAGACAAAATACACATAAAACATCCTCAACATTTTATTATGTGCATAAAAAAGGTTAGAGTTTGCTTTAAGTGAAAAAAATGTTATGTTTGCATCCTAGTCTAGGATGCCTTCAAAGTTTTTATAAATTGTCTTTGAGCTATAATATTTCTTTTGTCCATCTTGGATACACAGCTCAGTTTAACATTTCTAAATGAATACTAGTTTTGTCTCTGAAATCTCCAAATTGTCCAAATCACCAGCCTTTCCTGGTACTACCAGGCTCCAATGCACCCTCTTATACATGGGCAGAGTTGACATATTCTATTTACATCCCATAAAAATTGCTAAAATTTTCCTAATGACATTGTTGACAATATTTATTGAAGTATTTTAAATTACCAATAAATATTCTTAGTTAAAATATCTAGAACACACCACAAAGACAAATAGGGGTATGTATATCTTATCCTTCATCATTACTATGAAACTTGGTAACAACTTCAATAGCCTACATTATACGACTGAACTAAGTAAAATTATAATTCTTCCATATGATAGAATATTATGCAACCATATTTACTAACAACCATTTGTCAGAACATTTAATTGTATGAAAATGTATTTCTTCTATGCTGTTTGGCAAGTCATTAAAGTCAAGAAACCTACTAATTTTTATATTATTTTAATGTCATTCATTTAATTATAAAGTAGTTATAGTTATTTAAAGATGAAAAATGCTTAGTGATTTTCTGAATCTTGTTGCTAAATGACATAAGCATTAATTTCTAATTGTAATATGATATATTTCAGTTTCCTACTGTGAACATGGGTTGTACTCCAAATTAAAAAAGTGTTCCAAAATACCTCGTGTACCTTAGATAAGCCTTATAAATATTTACAAGTTACCAAATATAGCTACTGAACTATTTCTTTTTTTTTCGAACTATTTCTTAACTCAGTTTTGTGATTCACATTTTTATATAATGTTGATATATAAACTCCTCTAATGCTTTGATACAAATCTATTCCGTATATACAGTCCCAGAGCTGGGTCTTGTCTGTGTGTTTGCACTGCTGAATGAATAGCCCCAGTTCATGGTCTCCACTGAGTTTCCCATGGATCTGTAGGGGTTGTTATTACAAACACAGCAGAAACATGGACTTCCAATGAGATGCCACATTCAAGCCTGCTCCTCTTTCAGAATCCCTCTTTCCACTGAATGACACTGTCATTCCAGTCACCTTATTCATGTGCATTTTCTCTCCCTAATTTCCAGTCCATCCCCAACTCTTGACGACTCTGCTTAATGTACATATCATCCACTCTGATCACTCAATCCCCAATTTCCCACATTTTTATCAGTATTATTTTATGCTTGCTCCATAGGATTTATCTTCCATATGATGGCAAAATCTATCCTCCTATGCCATAAATCATCCATTGACAAGTGTAAAAGGCCGATATTCTACTTAGAATAAAACAGAACCAGGCCCAGAGTGTGACAATTTCCCTTTGATATTGCACTTAGACTAAAACAGACACTCACGCCTAGAGTGTGACATTTTCCCCTGGACAGTCTTTGGGTCTACCTCTCCTTTCCTTCACTCAGCTGTATTTATAACACTTTCTATTCTTTGAATGCAATAGCCTTGCTCTCATTCCTTTTGCCTAGAGCCTTCACCAGCTTTTCCAGGACACCTTCCTTCTCTTCATTCAGTGTGAACTCATACATATCCCTCTGAGCCATACACACCACATGACTAAGATCTTTCTCTGTCATCCTATTTTGCTCCCTTTGATATCCTTTTGCAATTATATTTACTATATTTGTTTATTCTTAAGGTTAATAAAAACTCCTAAGAGAAGAATTGCATCTATTTTATTCACTTCTCAATGCTAACAAAAGGAGGTAAATTTTGGTAACATGTTTTGCTAGTAAACAAGTATACAGGGATTATTATTATACTTACATATAAATGAGAGAAATGAAAGGTTGCTCTTCTCTACAGCATGCAGTTAAAAAAGACACTTAAGACTCGTCAAAATATGTTTCATCAAAACTCCTGCAGAATCATACAAATAAGTCTATGGATTAAACTTTAAATATGTCCCAATGTCGATATCTTCACAGAGCCCACACTACTCCCAAAGTAGTAAATTATCACTTTCAGAAGATAATTTTTTGACCCTGTCTCCTGGCTGGTACTAAGGGTCTTGAAGCCCTTTAGATATTGCACAAGATACCAGCCATCCTTGTGGAAGCACACATGCATTATCAGTAGTCAGAAGTCAGCAGATCGAAGCTTTCTCTTCATCTCCAGAGGAGCCAGTTTATGAAAGAGTATGATGTAAGGCATCAAAGGTTAATATTAGTGACACCTGTTTAAGATATGACTTTTTGTAATTCTTAACAAAAATCTAATTTTTCAGTCCTATGATCCCAAATATATTTTATATTTGTCCATAACCTACAATTAAACAGAAGCATGGACAATAAAAACCTACACTCTTTAAAGATGGAAGGTATAGAACACAATCTAAATAGGTGCTAAAAAGCAGGTATGGATCAGTGGTTAAGGATTGCTGTCTAAGCAAAAGCACTGAAATTCAAATGTGCAGATCCCACATAAATAGCCAGGTGGTCACAGTAACTCTTTGTGTGTGTTGGACGGGTGGGGGAACTTGAGTGTGCATGCCTGTAGAGACCCAAAGACAACATCTAGAATCTTGATTACTCTACTTCCTTATTGTGCTCTGAAATTTTCCAGGCTTAGTCTTCCAGGGCCAGACCTAGAGGCAATTTCTACCCAGTGTTGTTTACTCTGCATTTTTAAGTAAGATCAGGAACCTGAACTCAGCTCCATTTACTTTGAAGGCACCGGCTTTAATCTCTGAGCCATCTTCCCAATCCCCCTCCTTTAATTTTAGCCCAGGAAGTCGAAGCCTGGAATTCCTTAGGGCTCTGAGGTTAATTAGGGACTAAGTTTCAAAAAAATTAGAAGAGCAATCAAAATTATTCACAGATCAATTTCAGGCACACATGCACATAGGTACTCACACGCATGTACATACTTATGTATACTCACACACATGTATTCTCCTGCATGTGTATCAGCAAACATATGTGTGCTCACACATATTCAAACACACACATGCACACGCACACACATACACACACACATGATGAGTGAATAAATATAGGATTATTTCCTTCTGTCAGTATGAAAAAGAGAAAAAGATCTGACTTTGACATCTCTGAAACAGAGAGCAAGCAGTACTAAAAACAGATGTACCATCTCAAAAGCACTGTTATAAATCTTTACAGTTCGGAGATCTAGGTATTCCTCTGGGAACATGCTCTTAGGTCTCTGTACTTTGAGTAAATCACAGCTTGAAGCTTATTAAGCACAGTAGAGTTTTCATCACACATTCATATATGCATGTAAATACATGTGCAACAAAAACATTTGGGGTAGATGGTCACTTATTTATATATTCAGGCAAGTATACACAATTATTATAGTACTAATACACTAAATGTTTTATAATCTTCTACATTGACAAGTGATAGAATGAAATTATAAAATATACATGGAAGTTGGCATTTTTGCCCCTGCTCATAATGTGTGTACACTCCCTGGGTAATCTCTAACCTGCTGAGGAAGTCACTAAGATTTCATTTTGTTTCATTAAAGTGAGCATGTTAATATAATAGTTGCTCTGATTTTATTATAAATGGCACATTATAATTCAAAAGCACAAGAGCTAGTGTGATATTAACTAATTTCATCATCAATCATTATCATATTTAATATCATGCGAGTGGCTGCTTCTGCGTGTCACTGTGCAGAGTTATTATCCATGTGGGGTTTAGACAGTACTGGCTGCTGCTGCTGCAGAGCTGAGCCTACCGTCACCCCAACAGCACCACTCAGTAATTGTTGCATGCAGGGGAATAAAGATACACCAACCGGACATAATGTGGCAGGTTCTTCCTTGCCAGGTTGCTGTTGTTACAGCCGTAGGGCACTTCTATGGCTTCTTCTGCACAATCCCAGATCCCCGTTCTCATCTGTTTTCTAGGACTCTGAACAATAACAAATCCTCACTCTATAATCTTCTCATTTCCTCTGGGAATCCCCAGGCAATACAAATGTATACAGAAGCATGGACTAGAAGTCCATTTGGCTTTTCCATGTGGTTTCTTGTATGTTGAATTTTGAGCTACCCAAAGGTCAGAGTAAACTAATAGTCTAAGTTGCCCTGAAGCCTCATCAAGTTCTTGATGTTGACATCACTTTAATCAATAAGTACTGTTTGGTTTCGTTACTATGGAGAAGTTCTGCCTAAAAAAAAATAATTTGGTGGGAAATATGGTGAGGGCACCACAGCTTCTGGAGCAGAAATCTGAATGTTGGAGTGATTTTCACTTAAGAACTGGGAGCCAGTGCTTTGCAGGAGGGCAAGGTACCCTCGCCCACTCTGCTCTGGCTCCCACAGCTTACATCTGATCCTCCCCTCTGTTGCTTCTGTTCCTGATGCAATCGTGCGGTTGCTGTATCCCAAGACATACCTCAACCTTTAGCCAGCTGAGGCTTAAAGGCTCTGGCATACTCTTGAAGTTCCAACTCCAGAAATAATTTGAAGCAACAGAAGGTGGAGATGCAACCATGAGTTTGACCACACAATTTTTTTCATGCTCTTTTTCTCAATGGTACTTACTTTTGTTTCTGTCAACCAACTGCAGGGCTGTGTTTTCCCAGGGCTGCACGCCACAATATAGGTAATGTGTGCACCACGACTTCCAGGATAGCAATTCACCACTAGTTTTCTATGTCACCTAAAATATGCTGACTTTGAGTTCTAGAGACCCATGAAAATTGACTCCTAAGAGATGTCCATGAACAGTTAAAACTTGAAAAATGTGCATCCCCATAAACATTTTACTTAAGTAAAATAGCTTATATTTCAAGAAAAATAACTGTAATTCTTTACATTCAAATAAAAGTTTGAACTATTTGGTTTTCTGAATTTTAACTATCAAATATCTGAAAGGTTTGTTATAGAAGTGAAAATGTATACACACATAATTTGTTTATAATAAGGACTGATAAAATAGTCTTTCATGCCTTAAATGGCTGCAGATGTAGTCTGGAGTTGTATTCACAATATGAATCATAATATGTGGCTCAAGTTAATAGACTATTTCCATCAAATACTCTTTCAATAGTTATGTGAATATACTATATATATAGTATATATACTATATATATATACTAAAAACAGAAATATACACACTTTGATCATCTAATACAATAAAAGGTAAAACAGAAGTATTTAGTAAATACCCACTAGAAAGATTATGAGATAACATTAAAAGATGACATAAACAGTTGCAATGCAGATAATTTGCCTATGATTTACATTTTCTTGTAAATACTGAAAAATCTCTTTATATCAACTGTCATGATTTGAGTTCAAATTCTCATCCATGGGATAATGTTTCATTACCAGGGTTGGAGCTGATGGAATTGTTTGGGGAAATTATGGAACCACTGGGAAGTAGAATATTGTTGGAGGAAGTATGTCACTGAGGGTGGACTTCAAGGTTGGATAACATGCTCTCTCTCTCTCTCTCTCTCTCTCTCTCTCTCTCTCTCTCTCTCTCTCTCTCTGTCCCTAAATGTCTCTGTCCCCTGGTGACCACTGACATGTGAACCAGTCTCTGACTTCAGCATTGTTCTGTTATGCTTTTCATGCCATAATGGACTCTCATCCTATCTGGAAACTTAAATCAACAATAAACTGGTTCTCAGAGCATTTTACCATAGCCACCGAAGAGTCTGTGAAAATAATCCTGGCAACTTTCAAGTTGTTTTCTTTTTTAAAAAAATCTTTTTTTATTTATTCAATTGTGCGTGCATGCATGTGGATGTGTGTGTGTGTGTGTGTGTGTGTGTGTGTGTGTGTGTGTGTGTGTGTGTGTAGAACCACAGACGAATTCGGGAACCACCATGGACGCCTCCACCTCCTCCTTGTTTACTCTGCCACGGGATTCACAGGCTCCGCCCTACCAGGCCCAGAAACGCTTCTCCTCCACTTCTGCCTGGTGTCTATACGTGGGCCTAGGATCAGAACTCGGGACCTTTGCCTGCAAGGCAGAGGCTTAAACCCTGAGCCACCCCTCCAGCCCTCAAGTTGCTTTCTTTAGTGATCACAGTTGTTCCAAGATTACAGCTTATTTGCTAAGGATGGAATGTGCTCTGAGCGTCTCATTACCCAAATGTGAGGCTAAGATTTGCTTTGCAGATGCAGAATGTTCTCCCATTGACACAGGGACATTGAGTTTACGTGACAAAAAATCATCTGAGAGTTTCTAGAAAAAAATGCAAATAAATTTTACGAAGAGTCAATTTAAGAATAATTATTTGGTTTGGTTACTAACATTATTGGATACATCAGAAGCAAACTTTATTTTTTATTGTGTTTGCCAGTATAAAAAGGTTCTTCACTTACCTGGATGACATGCCTCAGTTTATCAATTATCTGGTTTATCACAGGATCAGGTCCTTTGACTTTGACTTCAGGATTTGCAGATTGGGCTTTAATTCCACTTCCAACCACACGCTGGGTATAGCTACAAAAGTGAAAGTGACAATAGTTACAACTTAGCCAGCTGGCCTGGGTATTAATTTCTACAACCGTTTGGAGTTATTTGGGTTCAGAATATTTCATTGCAGAAATACGATGGTGTTCCTCCTGAAACAAAATAGTTCCAGAGAGGTAAATTCTTGTAGTAAAAATAATAAAATAATTATTTTGTAATTTTGTTCACTAATATGTGTGTATATATGCATATGAATGTTCAAATATATTTATACACACATATGTGCATACATCAATTGCTAATAATTTATGCTAAATTATAGATGATTATGCCCCTATTATCTCGGTTGATTTATTTATGCAGTATTTACATAAGATCCAATATTATTTTAAATACACATACATATGTGCATATTTATTTAGCTCAAAAGCCAAAATTATAACTTTATACAGAACTAAAACCTGAAAAAATGTTTTTGTAAGGAGAGTAAATAATTCTCTCTAAGCAATATTCAAATGTAAGTAGTAGACTGACTTCATATGCATTGAAAATCTTCTCCCTTTCCCAATGATAGTCATGTGCTATAAACTTCCTATTAAGGAAGACAATTAAACTCATTAGCCACAAAGCTAATGTTAAATGTTTGCTCCATTCAACTTTCTGTACATCTTACTAGGTTTATAAGAAGGTGTAATTCTTGTCTATAAAATGTTTATTTTTCCATGGAAAATAAAATATGAATTAATTATTCATTGATATATTGGCATATTATATTTAATATATTTTGAAAATACAGAGAGATTAGATGGATCAAAGGGTTAAAATACTTGCTACCATGACTGATGATTTGAATTTAATCTCCAGAACTCAAATAGTAGAAAAAAGGAATGAATTCTCACAAATTGTCCTCTGATACACCTTAAACAAGACACTTGTACGACACCCTCTAAGACTCAGGAAACCTTATAGAAGGGGAGGTGCAAAATGCAGGAGCCAGAAGATGCAGATAGGGCTACAAAATGAGAATCTCTGGCCATCACACAGCCATTTCAAGTATGGTCTCAGAACAAGGATGTCCACTTGCACACGCCTGCAGACACCTGCATTTTCAACAATCAGCAGTGAACAAGGGAAGGTCCGATGAGTCTCTACCTCTGTGGCACTGTTGACCACTGATCAACTCTAGGATAGGCGGACTGACTTCAGTTGTATGTGCACTATAAACCACCAAGCTCCAAAACGTGGAAGCTCCAAAACGTGGTCACACAGCAGCCCTGGTCAAATTCATTGGGTCACAAAACAAATGAAACTTACATGAACCTAGAAAAGATTTAGTAGGGAAGGGGGAATTGACAGGTTGGGGGGAGACGAGTGAGGGTCCAGGACAAGATTAACCATTCTGCATTCTGCACCCCCTTGAAACTGTCAAAGAACAAATTGGTCTAATAAAAAATGTTTCAAACAATGCCACCTAGGTGTTCAAATTATATTAATAGAAATTTTGACAATGATAAGATTAACTGGATATGTGTGACAAAATAATATAATAAATCTTGATTTAGAAAATCTCGAATCCACTTCTTTGTATAGCATGGTATAGAGGTAAGATTTCCAGTATCTATTAATGACTCAGAAATATATTCCAGAAAGATAGAAGAAATAATGACTGTGCTTATTCCACTAATGGGCACTGTTCTTTATTTTGGAAGAAACAAGCATGTTTGATTCTCTGTAGTAATAACATATTAGTCATCATTTTTCTCAATATTTCAAGCATGTTATAGATTTTCTCTTTAATTAATATGTCAAAAATTAATCATGATGATGAGTAATAGTGGTATATGAATAGATAAATGAATAACTGTGATTTGGACACTAGTTACTCTATTTGGAAATTGCCAATTCATCTTTATAACTATCTTTAGTGACTATGAATTTATGCTTCTAACATCTCAAAGTTCAGTAATATTAATTGGTTAGGAATACCTGTTATTTCATTTAAAATGCATTCCTGAATCCATTCCTCTCTTTTCAGTCAAAATCCAGATGAGATAGTAGACTTTTTTCATTCTAAGTGGTCAAGAATAATCTTTACAACAAAGATATAATAATATACCAGCCCAAATAATGGAGATGAAAAAAAAAGAATAATATGAATTGTTAGCAAGGATGCAATGTGAGTGAAACCCTTCTAAATGAAAATTGATATGTAAACTGATATGAAACACTATTTGATATTGATGTCAATACTGAACATCTCCTACAACTTTCTAGCTATATGACTGAAAATATTTACCAAAGATCAGCACAGGAATGATTTGAGAAACACTACTGAAAATAACCTCAGACTGTGGACTATAAACCATAGCATATTTGTACAAACTAAAAAAGCACAGCAATGAGTAAGAATGAATTACAAGTATGCTACAAAAATATTGAAAATCCCCACAACCTAAAATGCAGAGGATACAGAATCTACTCTATGATTTATTATATTTTTCAAAAAGTAATCAATCATGTTAACAAACCTATAACTGCTATATTAAAAGACACTGTCCAGAATAGAATTTACTTCTGTACTAAGTTTTAGTTAATTAATCATTACAGCTTTTTTGACATACTTACCTAAATATAAGATTTGGATATTTTAGTGTGTGCTGCATATATTTATTTACCAATCAAAGTACTTACATTCAAAAGTCTTTGTATTCTTTGTATTAATGAGATTACAAAGGAATTATTTTCATCAAGCCATGTTTAAATTAAAAGACTGACTTTAGAACTTCATTTTCTTTAATTTTCCTTGAGTATGTTCACTGATCTTGCCTCTACCAGTTCAACCCCCATTAGTCCCTATTGTTCCCCTCGATGGTTTCATTTCTAATTTCATATAACAGAAGATTACGTAGTAACACGGTTGTTGACAATTTCATTGCTTATGGGAGCAAAAGGTTTATTTTAGCTTATGATTGTCCAGTTACAGTTCTTAGTTCAACTTGGCAGGAGAGTCTACACCAACACCAGAGGCAGAGGGAACTGGGCAGGGCATACCAACAAGAGAGCTGAGAGAGGAGCAGACTTCCTTTGCTAGACAGCATATCTGTCCAAGTAAGCTGGAGAATGCCAGCTTTCTTAACCAGTCCTTCATTTTATTCACCTGCCTGGGGGATGATCCACCTACCATGCACTGGCTTCTCCCCACCAACTAGACAACCCCCTAAGGTTTGCTGAGGGCTTAACTTCTGATGTTTTATAATGTGTCCAGAGTCAAAGCCTTCAGTTTCCAAGTTGATAACAGCATCTATCTAACACGGATAGGAAAAATAATTTAAGATTCCTACTTTGACTTAAGAATCTACCATCCATAGCCTTTAACTTGTATGTAGAATCATAGTATCTATATTAAAATTTCTAGCAAGTCAGTGCACCTTAAGAAAAATGCTGTTATCTGTGTTCAGAATTGATTGCACACAGTGTTTACCGATTTCTATACTTTCAAAGACTTTTAACTTAAATGATAATTAAACCGTAATACCAGTTATTTAATGTATACAATTAGGAATGATACCTTAAAAATCATTTGTGGAGGTGGGCAGTATCTTAGTGACATACAATCTGCCTCATATAAGCAAGACTTGAGTTTTATTCTCAGTATTGAGAACAGATTAATAAAGTGGTCTATTTTCTTCACAAGCAAATTTCCCAATCTCAAACCTCTGAATCCAAATGTCCCGAAAGCCCTGAAGGGCTAGTTACTGCAATGATCTTAACACATGATGCTTTTCAGAGCCGTGTAAGTGAAAGAAGTAAATCTGAGCCATACTTAATACTACTTTGAGAGAAGATTGTGACAGCAGTATCACATATGTCTAGTTTCATGAAATTAGTTACATTCATTAGGCTCAGCTTAGTCCTCTTCTATTTTACAGAATTGCCACAAAGGGAATGGCAATAGTGTTTTGTCTTCTCTTTGTTTTATTGACACTTAAGAACAAAATAATATTTTTAGCTGATGTTTTATGTTTTTAGCAATTGATTCATATATTTTACCACCACAAGCCTAGCAGGATCCTTAGCAGGCTGCTGGATCTAGTGGTCAGCCATCAAGAAGAAATACAACTGTAGTAAGAATATAGTGCTTGGCATTCATCTCTTGGCCTACAGTCTAATAGATTGCTTTTGTCTCTCTTTGGAGGCAGCAGCATAAATTTAGAACTAGAAGAGATCTTAGAGGTCACTTAGTTCAACATAGCCATCTTTTAAAATAAATTGAGGAAGTACGTTTATCTCATCATTTTCTGTGTAGGCATTGTGTATTTCCAGAAATCCTATGAGACAGCTTATACCAAAAGGCACAGACTCTATAAAACAAGGGCAGATGTTAGAATAATGAAGGGAAGGAGATGACAATTACGTATGGGGCCAAGGAAAGGAGATGCATCCTTCTGTCCAAAACTTAGACACAAGGGTTCTTCTGGTGAAGGGCAAAACAAGAACTCAGAGTCTGAGTTTTAAAAATGTTATTTGCATAGATGACCAGGAAAACTTTTTGTAAAATATTCAACTTTTAGGCAGATTTATGGATCTTTAATACACAATGGCAAATATAACACAAATAATTTTCAGTGACCATTTCCCTACTTTAAAGATATACATGTAAATGTTTCTTAAAGAATAATTTATTGAAAGTTCTGTGTAGGGTGTTGAGTTACATGTTGCTGAAGTATATCATGTGAAAATGAATGATATTAAATTGCTTGCATGATCTTATTCTGTTGGGATCTGATTATTTGATTTGGTGAGAAATAACTTTTGAGAACTTATAAAATTAAATGATTATTATTTCTCTAAGTTTACTTTTAGTCGATATTTCTTAACTCTTATAAAGTATATACTATGTTTAGTTGCTGTAGAAAACAATTTCAAAGTTGAAATACCATTACACAAATCAATAAGTCGAGGTTTTCTCTGAAAAAATCATGCTGGCTCCACTACACTATATATTAAGGAGAGACAGAGGTGAGTAACTTACAAACACCAATGGTTTTAAGGCCCTTGGTTTGCAGATGTATCTTTTTAGCCACAGAGAGGTAGGATTCTTGCAAATGAAGCATTATCCCATATTTCTTGCTATCTTTACACCCATTGCATAACTCTTTTTTTTTTCAGGATTAACCTAACTAGCTGTGTCATGTACATTTCTTTCATCAAAGTCGTTAGCATGTTTTAGCTATCACCTCAACCCAGGTCTTACTTATCTCAATGCTCTGAAACTTAAAGTGGTGCAGTTTAGCTTGTTATAAGAGCAGATAGAAGGATGCGATGGAAGCAAACTAAGCTAATTTTCAAACAATAGTTTGTCTCTCCCCAAACTGAATGCTATCAGTTATCAGTGTTATAGGAGTTACTTGTAAAGTATTCTGACACAGTAAATTCATGGGTATGCAGTTTCATTTTAATACTGATTTGGACCAGTTTTCAACATCATCTGAATGACTGAATGTAAAGGAATCCCATTCAATCCCAATGAAAGAAAGGATAGAAGAGATGGAACTAGACATTGAGAGGATATTAAGCCAATCCATAAACTCAGCACTGATTACTGAAAATAATTATGTGTAGGCTAACATAGTTTGTAAAATAAAGTAACATAAATCTAATTACATGAAATTGCAATATCCACTTTTTAAATTTTTTATTATTATTATTTATTCAACTGTGTGCATGTGCGTGTGTATGTGCACGCGCGTGTGTGTGTCTGTGGATGTGTGTGTGTGTAGAACCACAGACGAATTCGCGAACCACCATGGACGCCTCCACCTCCTTCTGCCCCGGGATTCACAGGCTCCGCCCTACCAGGACCAAAAGCGCAGGCCGCCCCCGCTTCCGCCTGGCGTCTATATGTGGGATCTGGGATCCGAACTCAGGACCTTCTGCCTGCAAGGTGGAGGCTTAACCCCTGAGCCACCTCTCCAGCCCCACAATATCCACATTTTTTTCATAAAACTCCAAATTTCATGAATTTGAAAATACTGTGGAATGGGAGTTGGCTGTCCCTCGCCTTCCCCAAGTATCCTAGGATACTCCTGAGTATCCTAGGAAACAGCTTCTGTCCCGCTGGTAGAGGGGCAGGTCCTGGTGCTTCCATCTGCCTTATATAGCCAGCTTCCTTAAGTGGCTGCTGGAGTAGATGTCACAGAGGACTGAAGGGCAGGACTTCATGCTACCTGTGCCCTGACCCCCAAATTCTGAGCCGCACTGCTGCCTGGAATTCTTTCCTTAGTGGCTTCCCTCAGACCTGAGTTTTGCCCCTTTTCTTCTCATTTCTGTATCAATGGCTATTAATACAATAACATTTTAATGAACTTGGGGACAACAGAGGGATTACGAAGCCAGATAGAAATTGTCCATAAACTAGACACATGGACCCTGTGAGATACGTCAGTAGATCAAGGTGCTTTGGGGCAAACATGGAGACATGAGTTCAATCACTGGCATTCACACTGGAGATGGAGAAGAACAGCTTCCTGAAGTTATCCTACGATTCACATTCTCTCTCTCTCTCTCTCTCTCTCTCTCTCTCTCTCTCTCTCTCTGTGTGTGTGTGTGTGTATGTGTGTGTGTGTGTGTATGTGTTTCTGTCTCTTATAATGGCACATATATCAACCGTCCATTTAAGATTAGTTTCCTAAACAGAGGTAGTCTTCCTACAGAATTCTACCCAGAAATCAAAAGGGTGTGTAATTCACAGGCCATGCATTCACATAGTTTCTGCCACTTGTCACTAAGCATATCAATTAATGAATATGCTTTTACCTAAAGGTACACCCGCAACAGGTGTCTACCTCAGCTCACCTGAACTACTCCTATAGCATTTGCTTATTACTCACAGCAGTTATGCACATCAATCATATCTGTAGCATGAAGCAAAGAAAGGTACCAGGCCACTTTCTCAAATGTCAAGCAAAAATAAATTTAAAAAATAGTTATTTCTTTTTTATATCAAATCTTGGAAAAAAACAAACATTATATTCCAAGCAAAAAGAGCAAGGAAAAGGAGAGAGAGAATGAATAACACTAAGTCAGCCTTCAGATAAGAGAACTGGAGTACCACGCCAAAACCTCCAGGAGAAGACATCCTTCAAAAGTAACCGACTGACCAGAAGACATATTTACAAAAGTGTTTTAAACTGTTTAACTTTGAGCAGTATGTAGAAGGTCATGTCATTTAGGAAGCAAGGGATGAAAGGGATGTTGACAAATAGGCCCAGATGTCAAAGTGAGAGATGAGGAGATGAGGTTTGCAGAAAACCTAAAATGCAGGAAACTGGTCTCCTAACCACAGAGGAATGCACAGAGGGAAGTTCAGGCAGTAATTGAATCCAAGCCCCTGGGAGAAAGAAAGTGCTCACATAATGACAGAGAAGACAGACGGCAGGGGTGCCAGCGAGGGGCTTTAAGTCAAGAATAATTTTTCTTTCAGTATAGAAATGAACAAGAATGATTTCTTCTGAAACAGAAATCAAAGGCATGAATAATAAAGACTGAAGAGGTTCTCAGGGAGAGAAGACAAACCAGAAAAAGGTTAGAAATATTAAGGCAGGAAATGGACAAGGTATCATATTTTAATAAAAATAAAAAGGTCAGAGAGATGGAAGATTGTTTATGAATAAATTACCAGATGCATGCATCAGAGTTTAATCTATTCTTTTTAAATTTGTAGAAGTCTGGAGTGATGGTGCAGACCTGTAATTCCAGTATCAGGGACACAGTGACAGGAAGATCATAAGGAGGTCTTCAAGCTGTCCCTCCCACCCTGTGTCTCTCTGCATGTGTGGACCACAGGGCTCCCTTCTGAGTGCCTGCACTAAAACAACAGGCCTCTGTGATAGTGTAAGTCGCCCTTCAGTGGGTAAAAGAACTGGCGGGGACGCTCCTCTTCATATATCTGGCACCCCCGGGATTCCCATTGAGTGTAGCTATTTCTCCACAGTCTTTCTGGTTGTGGGAATTTGATATGCCAGCCGCTGTGTAGAGATATTTGTTGTTTTTAGATTTCACTGCGGTATGCTCCTAAATCTAGCAGCTATGCCACGACTGGAGTGTCCTATCCAGAAGTACCCCTCCCACAACTTTAGACTCTTAGAACCTCACCGCCCTCTCTTCTGCAAGGTTCCCTGAATCTTGGGATGGGGAAAGATTTGGAATGTCACCCTAAATAAAAAAGCAAACTCATTTCCAGAAACTGCACAAGACATACCTGAAAACTTAACAACACAAAATTAACATTTGTTAATAAATATATGAAATTGGAATACTGAAGAACCATAATGATTTCAGATAAATCAGAATTCAAGAACAATGACTGACACAGATGCAATAAAAACATAAAGCATTATAATGCAAAATAGTTAATGAATTTTCAACATTAATGAGCTGAATCACTCACAAAGAGCTACATACTGTCGGTTTTATAAAAACAAAATGTATTTTGATACCTTATTATGCACTCATGATCATGTTTTGTGATTCGTTCAGGTAATTAGAAAGGTTGGTTGCAGTAGTTAGTTGTAGAATGCTTGCCTATAATGCACCAAGCCTTAAATTCAATAACTAGTATTATTGCTATTACTACTACTAATAATAATAATGATGATGATGATGATAATTAGAAGGCATTTAATTGTAGCACAATTAGTATTCATTTTAGTCAAGACAGAAGACAGTGAGTTATACATTTTAAAAATGGAGCTTATAAACCTAAATGAGACTTTATTCTTAACACATAACCCATAATACAATAAAGTATAATAAATTATTTTAAAAACTGAGAACACGTGAAGCATAAGATATGAAACCACATGAAGAATATTGATTTCCAAGTATAAAGAATTCCCTGCTAGAAAACTGATTGTGTTTCACTAAATAGGCCAGGTAAAATAGTCAATCTTCCCAATTCTTAAAGACTTTAAAAATCATTGTAAGTTCTGTTAGATGCTTCATAATCAGTTTAGAAGAATCTAGTAAAATGAATCAGAAGACATACAAGAGCAAAGAAAACATGACTTCCTTTCCAGTTCATTTATATGCCAATTTTTAAGACTTAGAGTATTTCTTGATAAAGTTGATATTAAGAAAAGTAGTATCTCTAGCAAACATAGCTAACGTACTCTCAATTAAAGTAAACACAAAATGAATTTCACTCTTAGAAAAACATCATCTCCCTGCACATTAAGTTTCATATTTGGGCATAAAAAGATGATTGAAAGTAAAATGGTAAGTTTATTTTTCATTACAAATTTACTGTAATCCCCCCAGTTCATGTCCTGAAATAATTAATACTAACATAATGATATTAGGAAGGCACCTTTGAGAGATGATTGAATCATGTGAGTAAAGTCTTCTTAAATTTGATTAAAACTTTTTAGCCCTGCCATTTACCTGGTGATTCTGCTCTGAAAAGAATGGCATCAGTGGACTGAGAATCAAGTGCTCCCAGCAGTGAATCTGTATACACTTCCATCTTGTACTGTTCAACTACTAGAATTATAAGAAATGAATTTCTGTGGTTTACAGTCTGGTCTGTAATGTTGGTTACAGTAGACCACACAGAATAAAACATTTACTTAATAAAATTCACTAGCATGAATGATAAAATGTAATGAAAGAAATATAGGATGTGTCACTACTATACCTGAGATAACTACATAAACCATCAATTATTTTTAATGTCTCATTATAGACAGAGTCATATTATAGCATTGCAAATGATTAGTATTTATATCACAAAAAATTAAATGATCAGTAATAAATTTACCATCCAGGTATTCAACTATAGTATATTCCTGAAGATATAAGGTGTCAAGGAGGAAATGAATAAGGAGGTTTGAAATCTCCACCTGAAAAGGAACTTATTTATATAGACAACATGATTTTATGGAAAACTTTTAGAATGTTGAAAGCAGAAATTACAAACGATCACTGCAAAGATTTGATCTGTGTCCAGTTTTTCCTCTGACTTGCAATGGACCTAATTTATCATGTGCTCTTGAGCTTCAATTATCCTGCGTATGAAATACAGGAGGGTAGAATTTCCAAGTTGGATCTGAATACTAGGAAAAATCACATACCTATATTGCTAATATGTGTATATATATCACACACACATGCACACGTGCACACACAAACCTAAAAAGGCCTCTTAATATTAGTGGCTCTTGTGACCCAAGGAAGAAATGCAAATGATTCATTTGATGATAGCTCATTTTTCTAATCAAAGACATGAATGGGCCATATAAAATTAATGAGAAATGAAATATGCAATTTTCATAGTGCATAATCAGCTACTCCTTATGTAAACATTACACAGTTTCAAATAATCTAAATTTTCACGTACTTAACAAAGTTAATTGCATTGCAAAATCTTCCATTCCTTGATTTTTACAACATACTGTCATTATGTAAAGTGTTATTCTTAGAGAAAACTGTGTATTAAAACATGGTATTTCTTTCCCTTTTGTTCACTATTTTGAGTACAATGACTATTATTTCAAGTTTAAAAAAAAGTTTGTGAAAAGAGTAGTGCAAGCTGCTATCCCAGGGAAGGTTTTCAAGAAATAGAGAAATAAAACTTTTAAAAACATTAAATAATTCTTTTTTGAAACAGTTGCTTTAATTTCTCAAAAAGGAGGAATGGAGAAAAATAGAAATTTCACTTGAATAAAATTAGTTTTAAATATGATTAAATCCTACAAAATTAATAAACCCTCCTTACAATTATATACTCACCACAATCATCAATTTTCTGAAATATCAGCACTTACTGTCTGTTATACTTGCTTGAATAAAACAAAAGTTATTTTCTTTGACATAGCTCTTTCTGGTGGTCCTACAAAGTATTAATTACCATTAAAAAGGATCTTATTATCTATAAACTTAGCTACAATAACAAAGATTATTAATGTAGGGAAGAACAAATAAAACTGACATGAAATTGTCAGTCCTAATTAGAATAAGTAGACGATAACAGATTCCAGTCTAAAATTCTGTTTTATATAGAGAAAAGGCATCCACTGTAGGACAAAGATGAGACATGACTCAGGAGACTAATCCCTATATAAATAAGTCTGACATTTCCTATTTCCTTGAAAACAATGCCGCACATCTCTCAGAGCCCAGGGTAGCAGCCTTGGAGACTTGAGATTACCTGATAATTTCAGAAACGATGTCTGACTCAACACTGACATGTTGAATATTTGCCTTCAGCCACAGGAGATCTCCAGCTCCTGCAATCGTAAGTCAAAGGGGCACACACTCTATTCATTCTTTGTTATTGAGTGGCTTGTTTTTGCTAGATAATTTATGGAAAATTAGCACAAAATGACAGCTAGGATGTGGTATAGGAATACCAAGCAGATGAAAAACCAGAATATCATTACCAACACAAGATAAAAAGGGCATTCAGCAACAAAGGTCAAATGAAAGGATCATCCAGGTTTCTGTGTATTGCCAACTCTGAAATACAGTTTCAGCTGAAGCTTGCAGTCATGATCTTGTTGACTGTTTTTCTTATTTTTCTTTTTAAACTATACTTTATAATTCTCTATCACAATTATATAAGAATTATAATTAAAATATATGCATATATCAATCATCAAAATCTTACCAAGATTTTCACATGACCATTTTATTTTGCCATGGTAACTAATTCAGCAAAAAGGTGTTCAACATATGCAAAAAAGAGATTTTTTTATTACACAAAAACCCCACAGTAGTTGTTAGTAGTAGTAGGACCCATTTCAGGAAAGTAAACAGATAATGAAAAGTTTTATTAAATGCTGATGTGGGAAAAGTTGAATTGCAGAATGCTAAGGGAGTAAAAAAAAGGATAAAACTTTATATTATTTCAACTATATGGAAGCAGAAACATGTTGAAAGAAATTAGAAACATATAAGAAGGCACTAATATTTGTGTTATACATAATGGCACTAGTGAGAGAAGATGAGCATTTATCTGCAAAGAGCTTCTAGGATGGTGAATTGGCATTTGCCTATAAGCAAGCAGTCTCTAAGATGGTAAGGAAATTGTTTTTGGTGACACACAATGTGCTTCACTAAACTAAACTGTGTTTAATAAAGTTCAGGCATGGCTTCAAGTATTTTGTACGTTTCTCATTTAATCAAATGGAGATAGGAATATATTGTTATTCTTCTTTCACAGATGAGAAAATCTGAAGAGGTTTAATAAACTGCCCCAACATTGTATGTTGAATTTAAGACTGGATAAAATATGTCCCTTATCAATATGCAAAAATACTTCAAATGACACTGGAAAGACATCCAAACAGAGAGCAAAGCTTCAGTTTCGCGAAGCAGTGTGCTTTATAAAGCAGTTCAAAGTTTTAAAGATTTTTTTCTAAGATAACTGCAAATCATTTTCTACTAAAAATAAAAAAACAAAAAACAAATATAAACACCTTGGGATTCGATTCACAAGATGGCTCAGTGGGTAAATGCTCCTTCATTCAATTTTGTGGAGCTGAATATCCATCCATCCATCCATCCATCTTTCTCTGGTTCTCTCCAACTCTTTCTTTCTATCTCTCTCAATCTCTCACTTAAATAAACAATATAATAAAAATCTTTAAGATTCGCTCTTTTTAAAAACAATACTGTAACTATTTATCTACTATACGTATAGCAACATGTAAAATAATTCATATTGGGTTAAACTTTATTGAAATTACTTGTCTCAGTGATTCACCATGCTGGACTTGGAATCATTTCATTCGACTGAAATTGGTAACCCCTTTGTTGGAAAAAAAAATAATTTCTTCAGGAAAAAAAGTCAGTTAACATTAAGTTCTACTTAATGATTATAATGAGACATCCACTTCAATGAGCAATGTATGCTGAAGTCCATCAACTGTTTCTTAGACAAGATATCTTCTGAGTATCCCTATTTGCCCATACTCATAGTGAGACACATATTTTTAACATTTTAAAATTCAGAGCAAAACCTTCAAGTTTATCTTTTAGACAAAATGCTGAGCCCATAAATATTTACTCTGACAAAATACTGGGTACATAAATATTTACTCTTTATGCTAAGTTTAAGAAAAGAAGCAGAAGAAAAGTGTGCTTCTCGTTTAATGTGGAGAGCTCATATAACTCTAAAGTTCTTATTCTTATGTTTTATTCAGGAATGTTGAAACATAACCTGAGTTGTGCACATCCTTCTTTGCATAAGCTTATCTTATAGATCCCACATAAATTAATACTATGTGCTATAGCAACCATTTAATGCTTGAAGGAGGTACTATCTCCATCTAGTTAATGTTCCCATTTCTAAAAAGCCAAATGGATCAAAAAAAAATGGAAGTGGCTCTAGCCCCATGTTGATAAGCTCTCTCCAAAAGTTTGACATTCAGTTTTTCCTTCATCAGCAAATATTTACAATCGCAGTTCCCTTTTGCTTGTCTTTTCCCACTGTCTAGCCTTCTCTGATCTATTCATGTTCTTAGATGTCATACTAGAAGTCCACATCCTTTCAAACTTTCTGTCACATTCTTTAGTTAATTGTTGGCCAAAAAGTAGTTTTCTACCCAGCACTACCTCTGCAGATATAGTCAATGCATTTCTGTCTCTCATACAATTACTGTGTAAATGCAAGTGGAGATGTTCGCAAAATTAAACCATTTTGGAGATGTAAAATCTAATTGATAGTGACTATGGAAAATAAGGTGAATGTAAACATAATACTACACTAAAACCAATATAACTAATACATCAAAATTATTCAGACATGCAGAATTTTGGAATTCAAGCTTATAAATTATGAATCTGAGTTGAAAAAAGTTATCCATCCCTCATGTTTCACACATTCAAATGTGGCACTGCACTGTGTTGCTATGCTGACTAATTTAGGCAAGGTTACTTTATTTCCAAATGGAACATCAAGTAATTTCAATAAATTTGCCAAGACCATGTTCTATATATTATTTAAGCAAGAAACTAAAAATCTCACTCAAATTTATGTTCACCCTATATTTGAGGTCTAATAAACTCCTAAGCTATCAAGCTGATCAAAACTCATTCAGATCAACAAACCACAATCCAGAACTTCAGACACTCTATATCAACCACCTGGAACTAGGCCAGCCTAATCTCTCCCCATCCTGAAGCTCAGGGACATTTGCGGAAGAGGGGGCGGTAAGATTGTAAGAGCAAAAGGATGGGAGGAGCAATGATTTGCAAGATTATCCACACTAGTTAGGGCCGAAGCAATCATAATAGGACTTTGCATGCCCTGCACAATGTCCAAGGGCACACTATTGACCTCACAAAGTCTAGCATCAGCTAAAGGCACCAAGATCCTTGGAGGCAAGGGATTGACAGCCACGGTAGTATTCCTATGCTTAAGGGGAACATAAGAAAGGGTTCAGGGAAATGCCACTGGGTCCTTGTACATCATCGGAGAGGAGGACCCAGAGGACAGTTAGGCATGCACAAGGACTCTAGGAATTGGGGGGGAGGCACTGGGGGATGGGGAGGAAGGGGTGGTCTACCTATTAAGTTTGTATGAGCGGAAACAATAAAAAATGTATTAAAAAAACTCATTCAGCACATCTTTATTATGAATTTCCAGAGTATGTATCTATGGTGTGAAGACATCAAATGACTAAAGAGTGAACTCAGTGTCTGTGGGGGCCTCAGTCTAGGTGACCTCTATAATCTGGCAAGGTTAGACAAAGATGATTTGATGGAGTAAGTCTGGAGGGCA
Source organism: Typhlomys cinereus (assembly GCA_023101885.1). Taxonomy (NCBI): domain Eukaryota; kingdom Metazoa; phylum Chordata; class Mammalia; order Rodentia; family Platacanthomyidae; genus Typhlomys; species Typhlomys cinereus. Next base: position 2,980,271 of record JALPQD010000170.1, read on the forward strand.
ACTCAGGATGTTTTGACCAGCTCAGGGGAAGTGGGGGGGGGGCGCTCAGAATGTGTTGAACAGCTCAGGATGGAGGAAGTCAGGAGGGAGTAGCTCAGGATGTTTTAAAGAAATTTCTCTACCTACAGCCTGTGTGCTGGCTTGACCTTTAAGATGATTGGTTGTCCATTTCTCCGCCCTGGAATTCCCCTGCCTATATAAGAGGGCTATGGACTGGCAATAAAGGAGTTCCTCCTTGACTACACTCTGTCGCATCTGATTGTCCTCAAGAAAGAGGGCTGGGAGGAGGTGGACAGAACACTCACCTTTCCCTGATCCCCCTCGTGGAGGACCCACTGGACTGGCCTGCAGGACGGAGCTGTGATCCCTGGGGACCCCCACAAGTTTCCCCTGTGTGTATTCATTCCTGGTTAACACCCTGTTTTCACAAGTAAAGTGAGCAATAATGTATACAATCAGCCCATCATATGCTCTTAGTAATAAAGTCATATTTACATTCTGTGGGGGAAAGGCTAGCCCTCTGTACCGTTACTATTTCACAAGGCATAAGGGTCTCTTTTTACTGTCTAATACTTTAAATGTTAGTGCACTATGCTTCCCTATTGTAGACAACCTTACACACTGATAAATTAAGGTTAAAGTACAAATTGCCCTTATTTACTTAAGCAGCTTTATCTACTTCCTTTATAATGAATCATGCTCATTTTCTTGAATCATTTTTTATTATATGATACTTAAGGGAGTTCATCTTTACAGAGGCACAAATGGTAGCAGTATAAAAAAAAACATTTTTTATGTACCTTGGTGAAAGTGATAATTTGAGACAGCATGCTATGCAACGCGATTCTTAATGGATGGGAACCAACCACAAGGAATCCATGGGAACAGTAAGGAAACATTAAAGAAATAAGCAAAAGCAATGGTAATATAAATAAATAAAAATAATATATAAGTAATGGATTTATATTTTATATATAAATAATATAAAATCATCACTGGGATTACACTGCTTAGAGAAAAAAGTAGCCTTTAAAAGCACCAAATTCAAACTCTCAATGGTAATGGAAGAGAAGATATATGTTACTTAAAACAGCAACACTAACAGGAAAAGAATAATATATTGACAATAAATATAACATCAAGCCCAACTCAGTATATGTGATTTTCACAAGATGTTGGGGAAACATAGAACACTATGTTCTGGTACCGTGTCTTTGTGTACAAATGTCATTAGCATTTAGTCAAGACACATACAAAATAAATAACTAAAGTTTTAAAAAATACTATTTGTCCCAGTATTGAAGAACAATAATATCTTAACAGTTATATAGTTTATTGATAAATAACAAACAAAATTAAAACATCTTTATTAATATATAAATTTTAAGTTAAATTCTGAATTGTTTATATTCAAATAACTTGTACTTCAAAATAACCCGAAACACATATAATTTACATTGTAGAATTGATAGCAAAGCATTCTTTTCTAAATGTATGCAAAATGCTAGACACGAAATTTGATCCAGTCTAAAAGACACTGAAATTATTTCTTTTTTTCTAAGTAGTATGAAACCTACATGTTTAAAAACAAATTTCCAGCAATCACTGGCAGCAGTTATGTAGGTAACTTAAATCCCTGATTGGATTTAAGACCCTCTTCACAGGAAAAATACATGCCTGGTATTATAAACCCATGCTCAGCGGATGTCAGAAAACTGATGGGGAGAACTTAGTAGGGCTGATACAACCCACGGCATCAAACTGCCTGCTTCAGAGCTATGTTTATACCACAGACAAAAGTTACTGTCAACCTGAACTAAGGAATTCTCTGTTCTGTGAATGGCAATGAATACAGAGAAGCAATACTTCCCAAGATACTGATATTCAATCAGGGGCATTTGAGTGCATAGCCATAAACTGGACTTTTTTCACTACCACCTCTTACAAGTTTCGAGGACTATTAGAGGGAGGGGGAAGCATGTAAAAACTAGAAGAGGGGGGAGGGCATGAAATGCCATCCTTTAGGCACAACAGAAGAATGTAACATAAGCTTATGTAAGATGTGGTTACCTGGACTGTGCTGGTAATAATTAGACACAGAAGGAGGTGTCATTTAGAGGACCTTAGTCTTCTCTGTTAAACTGGTAGTTACTGACAGATTCTGTGAGTTAGTCATTAACTGCTTTATATTCAAAGCTCATTCTACCATGTTTCAATGGATAACTCCAAACACATATCACATAGACAACCTTGGTTGAACTCACTGAGTCCCCCCCCTGAAAAAAAAATGTAAGAAAGCTTTACAGTAAGAGAAAAAGAGGGGTGGGGATGAAAGGAGTCAGAATGCTTTATGTACATATGTGAAATTGCAATGAACGAATTTAACAAAGAAGAAAAGAATTCTAAATGTCACACCTTACACCATGCAGTCATGTGTGTTTACATATTTATTAGGATATCAGAATAAAACAAAACTAAAGAAAATATGAGTGTTCATGGCCCAGGAACCCCAAATAGCAAGATGAAAGCATTCTCATTAAGATTTAGCAGTTACTAACCATAATTCAGAACACCAAAGACCCTACATTATTCACCTGGAACCAGACCAGCCAATTCTCTCCCCATCCTAAAGCTTAGGGAACCTTGGTAAGAGGAGGCGGCAAGATTGTAAGAACCTAAAGATGGAGAGGACCAATGATATGCAAGATACTTCACGCAAGTTAGGGCTGCAGCAGCCAGGATTGGACTTTGCCTGATCTACACAATGGCTGACATGTCAACGACCCCCCCCCCAAAGCATGGATCATAGGGGAGAAGGCTCCAGGCAGTAGATTCCTTAGAGGCAATGGATGAACAGTCACACTCAAGAAGGGGCCCCAGGATATGCCACTATCCTAAACCCTCACTAGAGTGGAGAACTAGGAGGGAGGTTTGGCATTCACATAAAGGGATGCTCCAGGGGATGGGAGACAGAAAGGGGGAAGTGTACCAGGAGAGAGGGAAGGAGGGAGGGGGTGAAAGAAGGGGGCAATGGGGGAGAGTGCAATGGAAGAGAACAGGGGAAGGGAGTGGGGAGGGAGAGGATGGAATACCTATCAGGCTTGTATGATTAGGAAAAAAAAATTTCCTAATAAAATGTGGGAGAAAAAATTTTGTAGTTAATGATAGAACATAAAAAATAGTGTACTTCCCAAATATTTGGAGGGGAGGAACTTCTAGTAGGTAGCTTTTGACAAAGCAGAAGAATCTCCACTACACATTGTAGATATTATATGACTATATTCTTAGCTATCGGGATTATGGAAAGTAGTGTTTCATCAGCACATGCAAAAGAGATTTACCTGATAATCACAAAAATGCAAGGTACAAAAAACAGGTGCACAAAGATAACTTCATGCTCAATCTTTAACATTAGACTCTCAACAGACATGAAAATTCCAATCAGTACATCAGCCTTGCAGAATCAGTTTTGTCTTTCTTTAGAGAAGTTCAGTTCATAGCAGCCACTGTAAATGTAAATGTAAGGACTGGAAAATTCATATAGGATGTAGTTCAAGCTCAGTGAGGGAAAATAAGAAAAATAAGTATATTTTAAATCTAAGACAATGAAGAGCATTTTAAGAAAATATGATTTCAATGCAATAAAGTAAAATGAGAAATGACTTGTTTTAAAAGGACAATCATGGTCTTCTGCAATGACTGAGCATGTAGAGCTAATTGATTGCAAACTTGGTGACCTAAGTTAAGTCTTCTGATTTCATACAGTAGGAGACAATCTATCTGAAAAATAAAAAATTCTTTCTTTGACTGAGTCATAATTGTTGTGATTCTCTCTCTCTCTCTCTCTCTTTCTCTCTCTCTAGAAGTCAGTTTTCTCCTTCCACCATATGATCTGTGAACTTACAGGTATCAAACCTGGGTTATCATGTTTACCAGCAGACACTTTACCTGATGAGCTAGTTCTCTGATGCCTTATAGGGATGCTTCAATATAGATTGAAATGGTTCTAGTGGGTAGTGAGTATTACACATTTTGCAGGCATATGTAAAGAATTTTAAAGATCTAAATATTTTCATTGCTTATGTGTTAGAAAAAAGTTGAGATCAAAAGTCAATGAAGCTTAAATATTTTTATTTGTTTTTGTCTACTTTTCCCATAATATGCTCATAATAAAAATGTATGCTAAAAATCAAATGTAAGGAAGATAAATTCTATCTTACAGTATATTCTTCCCTTTTCAATTTTAGTCATACTTTCAAAAATATAAAATACAATGTTGGAAGATAGAGCTAAATGAATTCAAGTACATTTACTTAACAGGAACAAACATATCATAATTTATTCTTCTGTTTAAATGTAGAATGAACTTACTATTTAATACATATATCAGCATGAAATATCTAATATCTTAGACAGTCGATAAAATTAGGCATGGTTTTTGGAAGACTTGATTATCAGTTTAATTATTAAGGGTAAGGATAGAATTTAAACTTCTGTATTTTCAACATGCTTTTAAAATGTACCCATTGGGACTGGAGAGATGGCTCAGGGGTTGATACTCTGCCTCACAAGCAGAAGGTGCTGAGTTTGGATCCCAGGTAAAAGAGCCAGGCCCAAATGGAGGTGGCCTGCACTTCCCATCCTAGCGGGTGGAGCCTGTGAAACCCCAGAGCAGAACAAAAAGGAAGTAGAAGATATCCAGGATGATTTCCAAAATCAGCCTTGTCCTCTGCAGGGACACATACACACACATACATGTACACACACACACACACACACACACACACACACACACACACACAAACACACACACTGAATAAATAGATAAATAATAAATATTTGAAATGCATCCATCAATACTCTGGATTTGAGGGTTAGGTTTCATTACCCATTTTTGAAGAAAAAACCATTGAACCATATCATTGGTTTTTATTAGAATAGATTTAATACCTACTATGACCTCATGTGAGAATGATTGCTCTTTTTACTTTTTCAATGCAGTTCTGATTGCCGAACCATACACAGTATAATCTAACTGCCCGCAGAATAATTTAATTGATCATATAACACGTTCCCTGCTTGTTCACAGAACATTAATCTTGGCTCAAACTATTGAGGGCTTGAAAAGCAATAAAAACATGTATGTAAATAGGCCTTCTAATACCTGATATTTCTGAGAAAACTATCAATACTGAAATAGGAAGACTTAAGGAAAGCTATTTATGTTACCCTGGGGAATATGAATCAATAAAAATTCATGGCCGAGAGATTCTCATTGATTGGAACATACTGGTAACATGGTAATTTCAAAAACTTACTGTAGGGTTTGCCAACCACACCACGTTTTCTGATTGCATTCAATAAAATGTTATGAGCTAGAGATATCTCTTTCTAGTATGCATTTTTGAATGACTTCATGTTTTTATTCTCACCTATGATGAAATCAGAACAGAGGAAACAGCTGCATGAATTTTGGAATTATTTTTATTTTAAATAGTTCAATGTCAAATCTATGAGTATTGATGCTATAAATCATCAACCTTTAGAGATGTCTGAAAAACATTGAGATTTCAATTTCACTTCTAGACCTTCATTAAATGTCTTTTGATTAAGGAAGAGCTAAGAATGCTACTCACTTAATACCTTTAATTCTGTAGCTATATTTGACCCAATGAATGCCACCCCTCTCCATGACACAGTGGTATAATCTTTTGCTTTTATAAGTCACTTTTCTGAGAGCTGTCTAAACTTTACTTTTTCCTTTATTCTCTCTATTTCCTTTCCTTTTTATTCTTTGACAGCTTGACATATGTACCTAATAAATTTTGCCCATATTCAGTTCATATGCCTTCATCTCATCCCCTTCCTTCTCCAATTGCTCTTCCCAGCAAACCCTGCTTTGTGCGTGTGTGTGTGTGTGTGTGTGTGTGTGTGTGTGTGTCCCACTGACTGTCACATGTTACCTTAATTATCATGTGCATTGGCACCTACTAAAACATGTGCATGATTCAGTGTCTATACCACTGAAGAAAGTAATTTCTGTAGCCAGAAAGCATTACCTGACAATAGTCTTTCAAGGAGTGTGAATGCCCTACCTTTGTGACCAATGACAAAGAATTGATTGAGATCATTTGGGCTCCACAATGTCAGGGGACCCCAGGCTGCTACCACTCTGTGATGTGCTAAAATAAGAGCCTGTGGGTCCTAGTTTAGGAAAAACTGCATGCAAAGTTCATCAGAGTTTATTACCAAAATAAAGCAAGTGCAGAGAATTCCCTTATCAAAAAAATTTAAGAACCACTGAATGTTTTCAAGGTAAAAAGCTTACTACAGACTTCTCAGATTCTTGGGCACAAATGGGCAGAAGAACCATCATAAGATTGCTCCTGGTGTCCTAAGAACAGAGGAGACATTCCTGTCCCTGAGCCCATGAGTCAGAAAGCTTATCAATCTATTACCAGTACGTTGAGAACAGATATGGATATGCCTCCCACAGGCCTTTGTGTCAGCAAAGATTTAAAGACGTCTGTAAAATTTTGTGAGTGAAGCATAACGTTCTTAAAGGCACAGGGAGACAGCAAAGAAGCAATGGAGTCTTGAACTTTTCACCTTCTGTGATAAAAATCCTTAAATGTTCTATGTAGCATTAAAAGGTGATTAACACTTTCTTGCTACGAGTAAATACACTAGGCAAGTCATAAAAATCTCAGTCATATCAATTATTATATATCCAGGGAAAAAAAGAAATCTCAACAGGATGGTTTCAGAAATTGAGCTATAGAATTCCTTGGATAAATTTAGCTAAACGAGAATAGTAAGTTCATCCCTAATGCTCCCTGTCAGAGAGCAAAAAATAATAATCAGAGAAAAAGTGGAGAGTAATCAGAATATTTATATACACGTATAAAATTGTTAAAGAGCAAAATTCATCAACTGAGAATAACTAAGACCTCTTCAGTCATAGGCTTTTGACTGAATTTATAGTACCAGATTTCTCTCTTATGGAATCAGCCTCAGATCCAATCAGAGAACAGGTGGTTATGCTCATATCAGCTGTGCCACTAGTCCACCAGTTGGGACATTTTATCTGCCAGGTTAGCATTCATTTCACTTCGTTCACAGCTAGGTAAGTTCATTGACACCTTTTCTCTCTGGAAACTTCCAAAGTACCTTATGACACTATAATAGCTAGTCAGCAGAGAGGAAGCTTCCAGTTTAGTTACAGGTTGATTTCTCTACATATCTTGCAATGAAAGTTCATGGTATCTTCAGCAATAGGATCTTAAAAACTAGATCTGTTGAGCCAAGAGTCGACATTGTTTTCCCTTCCCTGCCCTATGACATGATATAAAAGCAGAACTGCTACAGATAATTTCAAAGTGGATGCTCTTCTGATTCAAGTGAAAGTTCTATTATGCTGTACAGAACATGAATTACCAAGTCCAACTAACACCACAATATGCCTAAAACCACACACTGACAAAATAAATAGGACTTACTGAAACACTGTCATTGTTATTAATTTTCCTACTCCTTATAGCCTATCTTTTCTTACTTACTCCCTCTCCCCTTCCTTCTTCTCCTTTCCTTTGTTCTCTTTCTCCTTTCCTTTTAAGTTTAATTGGAATTTAAAACTATTTTAATCACTGAGATAAATTCAGTGCTTTTCAGAGATATATCTGCAAAGGTAAATACTCTAAGCATTATTCAATAACCAGCGTGTGAAAGCTTGACTACTCTTACAATGATTGAATTTCTCTCCATAATCTTATGTAGGCAAAATAATTTAAAATATATCAACACCATTCACTACAGTATATTAGTTTCAAAGGAGATGATTTTTTACTCAATAGGCTACTCAAGCATTCATATAAAGGTAACTATTCAATTTTTTACAGCTCTCTGTGGGCACAAGGTATTTTTCTTTATCTAGCATGCCTGGTGTAGACCCTTCTCACTCCATATTCTGCAAAACGCGTTCAGATTTTCTCCACATTCAATTTAGGACATGATTAATTGAATGCTACAGCCTATTTGAAGATTTTTTTTAATATTTTCTAGCCCTGCAGTAGAAATCCATTTTTTCCCAAAAGGAAATGTAGTGATGACCCTGTCAGCTAAATACCCTCATCCATCTGTCTATGTACAAGAGTCCCTTATTCTCCTCCAGAATGTGTGTATAGGTTATTCCATGCGTATTAGCACCTGCAGAGGATCTAGATTTCACACATATGTGAAAATAATATATATATATCCATAACCATATGTATACATTGGACAGTACCAGATGTGAGAGATTATAGTCAATCTCAAATATTATGATCATATTTTCCTGGTTCCCAGGAATATAGCTATAACCATTCAGTGAGAGAATTCAAAAGAGACAGAGAAAGTGCAACACCATATATTTAAAAGTGGCATGTCTTATTCTATATTCTCATTGGGTTCATTCCAGTAGAAAAACTTTCTAATAAAAATACAATTTACTCTTAATTCAGGAGTATATCACAAGTATTTAAAATTGACACTAAAAATATTATCCAAGACTTAAGTACATCCAAACATATTTTAAAGAACAAAAATTGGAATTGATAAATAATTGTGTGATAGCATTGAAATCTCCAAATAGTAAGTGGAACTTTGATTAAAATATATATCATAAGTTTGAAATCCCATAATTAGAAGTTGCTGATATTCAGGGTAAAACAAATAAGGCCAGTGTTTCCTGAGCTCTCCTATTTTGTCTGTGTAATCTACTGCCCTGTTTTGTTCCCAGAACATTTTGTGAAAAAGCTGACTGACCTACTGCAAACTTCATTATGTCCTGAAGCCTGTAATACAGTTTCCTGGAGATTTATCACTAGCGCTGGCCACTGACAGGTGCACCTTCCCCATCCTGATGTAGCTAGCTCACTCCATCACTAGCACATTCTTTCATTCATTCAACTATTATTGAGTATCTCCTGTGTGTGAGCCATTAAGGAAGCGTCAGATGATACAAATGGCTGATAAACAGAATGGTGAGCAAGCTTTGCCCCTCATCTTGAGAGATATGGATGTTCAGCCAAAGAATGATAAGAACATAATTGAAAAGAGCAGAAATTAATAAAAGCTTCAAAGCACACCAGCAAGAAGTTGATGACTGAACTGCACGCTCAGTGGAATACAACTCTCCCAGTCACAGAAGGGAAATGAATTGGAATTCTACCCAGTAGCTTGCAACATTATTGAAGTAATGTGTGTGCATAACAGGGATCGTCAACAATTCACTCTTGGTGGCACACAAAGAACAAAGAACCAAGAAGGAAAGCAGCTATGAAGATAACATTCCAGACATGGCAGAAACCTTCTAGGGCTGTGGGCTTTCTTCATCATTCATCGAATTGCATGTGAACTCCTCACATCAGCAAAATCTTAAACCTTTAAAACACTGAATGCAGAAAACAATCTCAGAAGGAATCATTGTCACTTTCTTATTGTGTCTTATAATGTATAGTGATTGGTTTTATAATGGTTTGAAGCAATCATTTCTTCACAAATTTATGAAACTTTACTTCAGCTTCTACACACAGACTGCTATATGTGCATGGGTTTCTAAACAGGATAACTAGCCCTGCCTCCCAAAGCATTGTAAATAAATGACTGTTCAAACCAGCTTATTTTACCTGCAGTCAGAAGACTCTTTCCTCATAACTCACTTGGTTACATTTGCAACAACGTCTTCAGTTACATATGATTAAATTTCTCTTGCATGCATAGAAAAGCAGAGTAATAGCCCACATTTATATGCTGAACTTCAAAGCAACCAGAAAGAAATACTATTCGGTGGAGAGATGGATGGAGACAAACAGATTTCAATGGATTGCCTACATGATCTACACCATGAGAATACTTTGAAAATTATCTATTAAAATAGACTTCCAAGTATCATACACATAAATTTCTGAGCAATCCATGCAAAAATTGCTCTGTATTTCGCATCACTTAAGAGTTACCAGTTCTATTCATTCTCCTACAAACTTCAAAATTACACTTTTCCTTAAGGTAATACAGAATTCCGTTGATATACATGACCATATACAGTACCATATTTTCATTCATCTGTTGATGAGCATCTAGCCAAGCCTACTTCCAAGACTCAAGTTTTGAAAATAAAGTAGACATAAACTAGTGTTAATTCCCAGATTGAAATCTACTCACTGAGGAGAGACCTCTGAAAAGGGCATCTGACTCACATGTTCTCTATAAAATGCTTCCAGTTACATCCCAGCTTGACCCCTGCCACTCTGCAGAGGAATGTGAGTGTCTTATTTACAGATAAAGATCCTGACCTAGGAAATGTGTGCCACCTTCCTACTCACCAAAATTTAGTCCCAGTCTTTGTACCTGTCTCCTCAGAAGGACTATCATTGCCACAACTAAAGCTAACACCTACTTCTGTGCACCCCAGATTCTTTCTTCTCATCATCACTTTTTTTATTTTACTATTTATTTTATGTGTGTGTGTGCGTGCACGCACATGCATATTAGAGAGCATTGTGTATCCCTGTGGAGGACCAAGGGTGACTTTGGGGATTAATCCTGGGTTTCTTCTACAGCCCCCACCCCCGATCTGGGATTTTCCAGGCTCCACACACCAGGGCTGGAAGTGCAAGCCACCAGCATTTCTGCCTGGTGTTTTTATGTTGAACCTGAGATCCAATTCCAGACTTTTCTGCTTGCAAGGCAGAGTCTTAACCCCTGAGCTATCCAGCACACATTATCTCTTTTTGATGCCAACATTGGCATCTCTGAAAAACTCTTTGTTCAGGACATAATCAGACATAACTCTCGCTTCTTAAAAGCAATAACAAAAGTTGTTCTCATAAGTCCCTCTTGGGATTGCATGTAAAGATCAAAGACATTATTTATAAGAACAGTAGTAGCCAGGGCCTAAGATGCTCAGTGAACTGAGAGTTTCCTTCCAATGACTGGAACTTTCTGGGGTCACTTGGTCCTTGTTAGGCACATCACCTACAGCTAGAGTGACAGGAAGCACTAGGAATATCTGTGGCAGTGGCCTCTACAACAAATTCTACTTCTGTTAAGGTGCACAGAATAAAAATCATGATCATTTTTATTTTTCCCATTTGAAAATTTTATTTTTTTCATTACTGAGTTGCAAATGTTCTTTTTGCATTTTAGATGAGCCCATAGTGCAAAAGTTTGTTTTTTAAATATTCAATTGTTAGTTTGTATGTGTGCGTGAATGTGTGAGTATACATATTTGTGTGTGAACATGTGTGTATACATATTTGTAGATGTCTTAATGGTTGTGTTAATATGTGTGGATGGGTGTGTATATGTGCATATGTGGAAACCCTAGATCAATATCAAGGGTTACCTTCGATGATTCTCCATTTATATTTTTATTAATAAATTCTATCCTTGAACAATTTCATACCTGTGCCAAATGCATTCTCGTTGCTCTTCTTCCCTACCATCTCTTACTGTCATGTCTTTTACCCCATTAACAGTTGTACCTCTGTTACAGCACTAGTCTCATGATGCCTACTGGATTGCATTGTGGTTCGAACAGCTGACAGCAGATAAAACCACTGAGGCTTTACTTCCATGGCAGCCAGTAGAGTACTACTCAGGACTATAAAAGCTAGCCAAGTGCGAGGAAGATTCCAGCTGCTTCCAGCCTGCTTTATACATGTTTTTCATGCAAAATGCCTGATGTCTTCTTCAATAGTCTTATCAACTAGTTCTACTGGGTGACTAAGAAGAACGACAAAGGCCTAAATTATTTCTAATCTTCCTGAACGAACATCTGCTATAAAGATACCCCACCCCTGGCACTGACTATATGGTAATAAATGGCGACAGAGCAAAGATGCCAATTAAATATGTCCAATAATTGGAGCACCTTCAACATGGAAATTGAAGGATTTTAGCCAAGAAATATTTTTCTCTCATTGTGTTGGTTATCTTTCAATTTCATGTTTTTAAATATTTTATTTACTTGAGAGTGGAGGAGAAGAGAGGAAGAGAGAGGGAGAGAGGAGAAGGATATGTATACACATGCTGTGGCACATGGATGGAGATCAGAAAACAACTTTCAGAAGTCATTTCCTTTCGTCTAACATGTGTGTTTCTGGATATCAAACTCAGTTCATCAGATTTGCAAGCAGGAACCTTACTTATTAGGCTAACCCAAAGGCTGCTATTCTGTAGTTTACTACACTGTGCATCTAAGCTTTTAAATGATTTCAGCCTCGTTTGACAATTCTAGCTATCTCTTCTGTCTCTGATTACTTCCACATTGGAGGTGCCCTCTCCCCTCGATTTCTGCAAATTCTTCTGCATATTTATCTACTAGGCTTCCTATTGCTCTGCTTCAAAGATTCAATAGTCTTTCTCCAAAATTCTGATTCTAAACACTGGTCTGAGTGACTTCATCCACATCCTTCTTTACCTATTGCTCTGCTTCAAAGATTCAATAGTCTTTCTCCAAAATTCTGATTCTAAACACTGGTCTGAGTGACTTCATCCACATCCTTCTTTACCAATCACCACACCATCCAAACGCATTCTTTCATCTCTGGTTTCTCTCATGGGATTCAGACTTATTCTGAACTACCTTAGCTGTGTTATTAGAGCTGACTTCCACTTTGCAGTGAAGATGTTTCCAGTTCACTGCATGATGAGTATGACATAATGATTGTTTAATTGGAAAGTTATTACCATGAAGTACTGCTTAACAGATTTTCTCAGGTTCAAAAGTTAAATGGCAGTAGCGATCACACAAGATTTATCAAAACACAGTTTCATGCAATGCTCCACAGCTAAGGAATTCTAAAAATCTCAACATTACCAAGGTCTCTGATGCTGCATATTTCAAATTTTGTTTTTTTCTTCCCTTTTTTGTTAATTTAATGTTTCCCCGGTGACTTAAAAGGCTAATGAAGCTTCAAAAGTTCCTGCCGTGGTCCCAGACTGCAACTTACTCAGAAGAAGCTGGGCCATTAAGCTAAAGGTCTCCAGATGAACATCTCTTCTAACAAGCGTAAAGGTGACCTTGACCCATATTGTCATTCAGGGAATGATTCTTGATTCTCAATAATAGAGCCATAATTGAGTTTCACATGGAAAATGCAATCAGTTCAAAAGTTGTGGGTAATTGTTGCCTTCTTCACAATATCAATTTAAAGTAATATTTGAAGGGAAAATATCTAATAAATATTTATTTAGAAATGAATTTGACTTTTCAGAAAGGTATCCGTGAATGGCAAAAGCAGAGAAAAATGATTTTCATGAGGACTAAGGAAAATAAATGTTTACATATATATTTCAAGTAAAACCAAACATCTTGTTTTAATTTCTTGTTTGCCCATTACAATATGTGCTAGAAATTTACAAAAAAGTAACCCAAATGATTTTGAATTTTTTAGAAACAAATGAATATGGAGGAAAATGTGAACATACAATCACTGTAAACACAAAGTAAACCCTTAAAGTACATTTCAGTGATAATTGAAAGTGCATTGAAATTTATCTTATCATGTAACCAGCAATGTGTGACAAAACAATGTCACTGTTAGAGAATATTCATGCATTCATAAGTGTATATTTACATGAAAAATTGTGATCCATAAATTTCTCAGTACTAAAGTATAATCAGTGATGAAATGAATATATTTTATATAGAATAGATCAGTGTACAACATTATATTATTGTCCTGGTTTGAAATGTGTCCCCCACTGTCTCATGTGTTTGGCAAGGTCATGGCACCTTGAGAGGTGGAGCCTTGCTGGAGGAAGGCAGTCACAAGGGGTGGACCTTGAGGTGGATGAGTCCCACCCTACCTCCAGGAGAAGTCTGCAGGTGCAGCAAGCAGACTTGCAGCTCTCAGCCTCCAAGATGTCTGCAGTGACTTAGCCTCCTCCAGCTTTGGCCAGCCAGCCATGCCACCTCTGCCATGAGAGATTGTTTCTCCCTTCTGCAACCATAAGCTGAATAAATCTCCCTTTATCTCTTAAGTTCCTTGACTTTGGGTGCTGTCTCACAGCAATAGTTAAGAGTAACTGCTACAGAAATCATCTGTCAAAAACATCTTCTTGACTCAGAGGTAGAGCAAGAAAATCTGCTGTTTTGGTGATAGCAAAATGCTCAGGGTCACCAAGACGGCTGAGGACTTGAAAATAAAACATAGAGTTAGAGACTTGAATTTGATCCCCAGAGCCCATTTATGAATGTTGTCCTCTGACTTCCACATACACTGTGCTAGTATGTATGTGACTGATTCCCCCCTTTCTTCTCCATCGTTCCCTCCACCTCTTTTTTATTTTCCCCTCTTATTTGAGTGCTAGGGGTGAAGCCAGGCATCCAGCATGCTGGGCAGTGGCTCTGGCTGCCCTCCAGCTGTCTGAGCTCCTCACTCTGCCCATCTGGCAGCTGGACCCACAGCTGCTGCCTCCACACCTGCACCAAGCTCAGTGATTTTTTTTCCTCGCTTTTTTCTTCAGTCCTCAACCAGATCTGGATCCTAAGTCTGACAGTTAAGCCTGGGTGTTAACTTGACACCTGGTATTAACAAAGATCAGTTGAGACCACAGCTGTAAGAATCAACTGAGACCTCCTGAAAGGATTATACCTACCCTAAATTCCATGGGAACTTCCATCTATCCCATAGAAACCTCCCAGTAATAGAAAAGGAACCACAGAATATAAGTGGAGAGATGTTTTCCAGGAACGCTCAAGCTATGTGAGGTCTGCTGTGGCTTAGGCTGCTGCCTGCCAGCTTCATCCATGACACTTCCATTGCCGCGAAAGACTATATCTACTTCCCCTCTGGAAATGTAAGTTGAACAAATCCCCCTTTCTCCCGAAAGTTGTTTGACTTTGGGTGCTCTCTCACAGCAATAGTAAAAAGAAACCATTCTAATAAGTTTGAACAATTTTCATCTACTCACTATACATTCACAGCCCTGACTTCCTGATCGTTTCATTCCCTTTATGTTTTTTTTTAGGTTGTCCTCTTCAATAAATTAATGCATTGAAATTTGTCCTAAACGTCAGCCAAAACTTTGCACACTACAGATTCAAGGCATGTTTCTTTCAGTATGGACCTTTATTCTCATTCTGACGTGGCTTCTCCTGAACCTACTTTAAAGATATACTTCTCTGAAGCTATTAAGATTTCATATTTACAAGAGGCACACAAATATTTAACTTCAATATTGGTTTACAACTTTCTTCACAGGGCTTTCCTTTACCAAGTCAATTTCTTTACAATATTGCTAACTAAAATTACTTACCTTACCATGCTGTCTTGGTGAATTGTTCACATTTTCTAAAGTAAGCTCTAAACTGTACTGGGAGTTTCTGACTTTAGCTTAATTTTGATGTAATGTAAAACCTCTGATGATAGACAACAGTTTTAAGCTTCTCTGTGCCTTTCATATTTCCAAACAGACTTTAAAAACACTTCATCATTTTACATGGAAGTGCCATTATTGAGCATTTAAGTCTATAGACATATCTTCACTATTTTAGCTACATAAGTTGCAGCAGACAGAAAGATATGACTTCTTTCTTACCCAAAAAACCTCCTTTGCTTCATAGTCTTTCTGAAGAAAAGTACTTAGTTTCATCCAGTATCTAAAAGCAACTTTTAAAAATCAGGTTTCTCTTGAATTTTTCTACTCACCTTTTCTTAACATGCTAATTCATAATGACTTATTCATAGATATATCTTTCTTAAATAAAAAATGGAAAAATTGATAATTTGAAAAGTTTTTAAAATATATGTACTTTTCCGATGTTGCTATATGAAAAAATTCTTTGTTCCTCTCCTGTTCATTTTTAAGTTTTGTTTTCTTTTGATTTTTTTACTCTTTGACAGCTTTGTGGACAATTACAGTGAATTTAAAACATTTTCAACTCATATTACTCAATTCCATTGCCCTTTTGTCTTCTGAAAGTAGTACTCTGTTTTGTTTATCTCATCGTGCTTTCTACCTTTCCTACTTAAAGTTTCCTGAACAATTTTTCGTTTTCATCAAATTTAGAAATCTTTCTGTACCCCCCAAATACATTTTCTGTCCCATATTCCCTCTTCATGCTCTATATTCCTAAATACATATGTGAACAATTGTGTTATATGATTCTACATGCTCCTAAGTTTCTAGTTTTTCTTTTTTTAAATCATCATTTCTCTTTTAGGTTAGGGTAATATGAGCGGATTTCAATTCATAGAAACTAGTCTCTGGGTATCTATCCAGTGACATTCTGGGAAAAGTTTACTAAAGCTCTCATGTCTATAATTTCCATTTGTAAACTCCACAGGTAGATACTAGTAAATATTCCACAGCAATTTTCTTCATGTAGATGCACTGTTATACATATTTAACATAGGACTACAATATCTTGTATATACGCATTTTTTATTTTAAATTGAGCTATGTGGAGATAGAGTAAACTCTAGGAAATAATTTCCTCTTCAATCACATCCTTTTCACATCCCACTTAAATTGGCTTCCATGATTCGAGATGGACATGTGCAGAGATTACAAACTTCTTTTTAAATTAGAGCTATGTTGTTTTATGGTGTTTGGAGACCACACCATTCACCATGGAGTTAGCCAGTGTTTTAGGAGTTCATATGCAGAGATCGTTTCTTCTCTGTTTTTTTCCTCCTTCATTCCTCTCATACTTCCAAAGTTCTCTTGAAACCTCAGACTTTATCAGTTGAATCCTGAAACCATAGTCTGTGGCTTTTGCCTTAAATTGTAGGTAGTTAACTGCTCCTGAAACCATATGAGCTGGGAGATGCCTTCTGTCAAAAAAGTCATAAATAAGGATTTCATTCACTAAGAGTCAGTCTTTTCCAGTTTCTGTTCTCTTTGATCATTCATCTTTTTCAGTAGCTGTTTTATATTTTTCCAAGTTTGAAATTCTTAGTTCCAACTCTGTTGCTATTACTGAATTGGGAAGAAAAAAAAAAGTCCTTCAAGTTTTACTCCCGTCATTATGAGGCATTATGATTCAAACATTTTCAATCTATAAAAATTGGCCACTTCTTTTCTAACTCTGACAAGAATGGTTTCATACTTTACCCTATACACACAAAGTTCATAGACAGACATCACCCCAAAACACTTAATTCTAAGAACGACATTTGAAATTGTCTATTTAACCAATACTATATGGTACAAAGGGAGATTGAATATCTGAGGCTTAGAAAAATTCAGAAGTTTAGAAAGAGAATAAAAATCAAGCAATTCAGGGCTGAAGTTATAACACAGCGGAGAGCAATGCCTAGCACTTAAAGATGCCACTGGTGCTGCCAAAGGAAAAAAAGTTCTCTTCAATGTGCAACCCATGAATGTTCGCAACATTAATAAGCCCAAAGCTAAGGAGGGCAATTCAATGATTCAGACTAGGGGTCTCAGAGTGAGATATACTTTCTTCCAGTCTTTCTTTATTGCATAGCCCAATATGTAATTGAAAAGAATCTACAAAAGCACATATCAGAGTGTAGCAGTTACTCCTTCTGCTGCTGTGAGATAGCACTGAGACTCAAGCAACTTAAGGAGAGAAAAGGGAGATGTATTCAACTTATGGTTCCAGAGGGGAGATATTGTTCATTATAGCTGAAAAGGAATAGCTGGACAAAACAAGCTGGGAGGTAGCCTAAGTTCAACCAGGAGTCTGAGGGCTGCAACTGCAAGAGGCAACTTCTCCCAGAAGTGGGGTGGAGCTAATGAACGTCAAGGTCCACCCCCAGTGACTGCCTTCCTCCAGCAAGACTCCACCACTTAAAGGTGCCATGACCTTCTCAAACGACTGAAGGTTCAAACACATGAGCCTATGGGGACAACTCACATTTCAAGCCATGACACGACACAAGGACAACATACAACATTATTGTAAAAATTGAATGTGACATCTCAATGGCATGTCTGATCCATGATGAAAATGCTCAATGGAGATTAGGCTCTGCAATAACCATCAAATAAAATGTTATTGCAAGATACTGAAGACTTAATCTTCTTGCAAAACAATTGAAAGTCTTTTACAGTATATTTATATGACACAATCTCTCACAGCTGCTAAAACTCTCCCAATATTGTGATATGAGAAAAAAAGAACATTTGTTAGAGATGTATTGTATTCCAAATGCTAAGATGGGTATTTTGAACAAGTGATTGTATTTTATAATCAAAACA
Organism: Typhlomys cinereus; assembly: GCA_023101885.1. Taxonomy (NCBI): domain Eukaryota; kingdom Metazoa; phylum Chordata; class Mammalia; order Rodentia; family Platacanthomyidae; genus Typhlomys; species Typhlomys cinereus. The sequence goes on from JALPQD010000170.1 coordinate 2,998,487, forward strand.
TTGAAAAATAATACAAGCTCAAGTTGTATAGATATAAAGATATTAAAATAAAATGTTAATAAATGAATGCAAGTTAGCCAAGATCATAAACCATTAACTATTTCACTCAGTATTAAAATTTTGCAGCCAAACACATTTGACTTACTGATGTTGCAAGATGCGTTACTGTGGTACTGTAGTGATTACGGAGCAATTTAAAACTCTGGTGGGCAAAATCCTGAGTTTTCAATACTTCTGAATTTCTCTTTTGCTAGTTGTCCATCTTATACCCTCCTCAATTTGTGGCCCTAATTTTCTTCTTCCAGATCCTATTATACACTGTTCCTTCTGTCTTTCTCTGTATCCACTTAATTCGCTTGGATTGGATTGGCTCCAAATTCAGCTTTATGATGCTAAAGCCTTACAAGTGGCTCATAGCCACATGTTGAAGTGCTTTTTGACATTGAGAAGAGTGGGCTGGACTTGTGCAGCCTCACAGGTTGCCTTAAAGGCTTTAAGTACTCTCTCTTATTAAATCATATACGCCCACTTATTTTATCGAGTGTATGTATTCTACCATGTAAAGCATGAGTCTAGGCAGCTCTCAGGATGGTCTTCATCAGAACACACTGCAGAACAAACAATCCAATTATATCGATATTTCAAAGTGGTTCAAACATTAAGAAAATGGTCTTGCATTACAAATACCACGTATTGTACAGATGACTCTAAGATGTGGTTCTAGACATACTAGAAAAAGTAATTAAATAGAAATTGAAGAGTAATTTAATAAGTGAGAAGAGACATTCCTATATATAATGATGATGGACAAAATATTCTTTCATACTAGAAAATGACTTGTGCAAGTTATGGAATTTTGTGAAGTTTTGTCATGATTTTGAAGAGATTAATTAAACACTGAGATAATAATGAATCAAAGCGCTCCATTTGCAAAAAATAAAATATATATACAGATGGAAAATCCTTGGTTAAAAGAAAGAAGAAACTGAGTCTGACCTCAGCTTGGCCTCAAAGATCTAAGGTACAAGGAAGAATAACAACTGTTGACAAACTTTCAAGAGGGCCTGTTAGAAGGTCTTTAGATCACTGTGCATGGGGGGGAATGTGTTTGAAAGAGACTGTAGGCTCTCTGTCTCTTTCTCTTTCTCCTCTGCATCCAATCTGAAGGATGTAATGTAGCCTCACCCTACTCTTTCAGCATGATGTGCTGCTTTAACCCAGTCTGAAAACCAGAGAGGCCAGCAGTTTTCAAAGCATAAAATCAAGTAAACAATTCATCTAGCTACATCAGTTTCTTTCTTGTAATAAGTAAAAACCACCTCTGCAGTCTTCAGCCTAACCTTCCCCACCACTCATTAGCCCTTTCAAATATTCTTTCTCCTACAGGAATTCTAAGACAACTCTTTCAGTCACGAGATCAATGCAAGCATCCACATATAAGGTAGAACATGCCAAGTTTGTTTTTCTGTGACTGAGATACCTCACTCAATATTATGTTTTCCAGTATCATCCATTTATCCTTCCTGATGGCTGAATAGCATTTCATTGTGTACATGTATGGCATTTTCATTACCCATTCCTCTGCTGATGGGCATGTTGGCTGATTACATTTTCCTGCTTTTTTGAACAGAGCTGCAAGGAACGTGGATGAACAAGTGTCTTTGTAATAAAATGTAGAGTCTTTCGGCAATATTCACAGAAGTAGTATAGTTGGGTCATATGGTAGCTCCAAGTTTTAGTTTTCTGAGGAGCTTCTATACTGGTAACCATGGTGACTGAACTAGTTTATATGCCAACCAGCAATGAGTGAGTGTTCCTTTCTCTCCACAACCTTGTCAGCATTCGCTTGCATGTTTTTTGATCTTAGCCATTCTGAATGGCTGTAAGATGGTATCACAGGGTAGTTTTAATTTGTATTTCTCTGATGACCAGGGAAATTGAGTTTTTTTTAAAGATACTTGTTTGATATTTGAATTTCTTTTTGTAAGAAATCGCTTTTTAGTTCCTGTGCCCATTTTTTTAATTGGGCTGTTTTTTTTGTTTGTTTGTTTGTTTGTTTGTTTTTGGCACCTAGTGTTTCAAGTTCTTTGTATGTTCTGCAGGTTAACCCTTTGTCAAATTCATAGCTAGCAAAAACGTTCTCCCATTTGGTGGATTGTCTTTTGCACCATTAACAGTTTCTTTTGCAGAAGTGAATCTTTTTAATAAACTTCACTTTCATTAAGTCCCATTTGCTGATTATTGGTCTTGGTTCCTGGGCATTTGGGGTTCTGTTTAGAAAACCTTTACTTAGACCTATCAAATCAAATGTACTCCCTACTCACACCTCTAGCAGTTTCAACGTTTTGGGTTCAGCATCTATGTAGAAACAAAAATCTAAGTTTTTTGCTTCTTTGCATAAAAGCTAAATTTAAATGATCCTAAAAGCATATCCTTTGCCTAGTTTCAACTTTGATCAATGTTATATATTTATCTTGATATTTTAAATGTCAGCAAAATTATAATAACATTTTTCATAATTAAGAGATGAAATGCTGAGTGTATTTGCTATTAAGAGTGAAAGATAATGTGGAAAAAGTGGACATGGACCAACATTTGCTGCTAAGGTATTTAAACAATGAAGAAAAACAAATAATTTGCATTCTTAAGAGGAAAGAGTATGATATTTGCCTTCAAATCTACTAAATACACACTAAGGATAAGCATGTACTTAGATAATTCCTACTTATAGGATTATTTACAATGTATTCATTTATAATAATTTACTTAGTGTGGTTATTGGTTATAGAACACTTGTGAAACAGTACAATGCCTTAGAACCAATGTCCAGTACTGCAATGAATGAATGAACAAATGAATGAAAGAGAGAGAGAGAAAAACAAGGAGGAGGTGGGAGGGAGCGAAGGGAAAGAGGGAGGAAGAGAAGAAAGAAGGGAGAGAGGGAGAGAGAGGAAGGGAGGGAAGGAGGCAGTGAGGGAGGGAGGGAGGGAGGGAAGGAGGGGGTGAGGGAGGGAGGGAGGGAAGAAAAAAGGAAGGAAAGAAGGAAGGAAGGAAAGAAGGAAGGAAGGAAGAAAGGAAGGAAGGAAGGAAGGAAGGAAGGAAGGAAGGAAGGAAGGAAGGAAGGAAGGAAGGAAGGAAGGAAGGAATTTAAAAACTAAAAGACCCTCTTGATGAAACTTTCTTTAATAATCACAGGCCAATATATACAAATCCCAGACTAGGATTTGAAAACAAATACAATCTTGGAGTTTGAAAAAAATATGAAACAGTGAATAATGTAATAAATAATAATAAATGAAATAATTTCCAAGGTCAGAATAAAGACTACTTATAAGAAAGTTATATCTAATAATTCTTTATCATATAAACTACATTAGTGAATGAAGAATATTGCAAAATTGTATTTGGAGTGGTTGAGACCTGATAGTGAAGAGTTGAATTTCTTCAGAGTATAATTACTGTCTCTAGAGAAGAAAGACAAAGTCTTTACTGTGGACCCTTTCCAACTTCTCTTTTCACCTCTGACGTGGACACATATATTTTAGAATCCATCAGATTGTATTTGATTTACCACATTCCCCCCCCCAAATGTGTGTTAGTTTCCTACATATCAATTCCCTATTCCAAAAAGGCAATCTCATGGATTCTTAAACATGCACTCCACAGTAAATAGGTTGACTGTCTGAACAAGATCTTGCATACCTAATTACTGCCTGCTTCATCTGGTGCAAGGATGCCATCTACAGACAATCCTGAACATTTCCAAAAGATCTCTGAGAATTTAGTATAAACATAAAGGTAAAGATTACAAGATGTAGTTCCCTATTCAGTTCTTTCGATTTTGCAATATTTAATGTTTTGACTTTTATAAATTATATAACCATTTTGTTTCCATTAGATTCCATGAAAATACCTTTTGCAATCATATAAATTTAAAAATATCTATAGATATTTTCCTAAATACAGAAAACGACTTTGAGAGCTAGCACTAACTATATGTTAGCATCTTTTAAGACACCACAATATAAAATCAAATATGAGGTGAACATTTATACAAGGTATTTTAAATTTTTTTTATTATTATTATTTATTCAACTGTATACATATGCATGTGTATGTGTGTGCGCGCGTGCGCGCGTGTGTGTGTGTGTGTGTGTGTGTGTGTGTGTAGAACCACGGACGAACTCGCGAACCACCATGGACGCCTCCACCTCCTTCTGCCCCGGGATTCACAGGCTCCGCCCTACCAGGACCAGAAGCGCAGGCCGCCCCCGCTTCCGCCTGGCGTCTATACGTGGGATCTGGGATCCGAACTCAGGACCTTCGGCCTGCAGGGCGGAGGCTTAACTCCTGAGCCACCTCTCCAGCCCTATACAAGGTATTTTAAAAAACTAAATTTAAACTAAAAAAAAAAAACTAAATTTAAAATTGCTTTTAATTGTTTACATTGTAGAATTGGGAAAAGTTTGATATATTTTCAGAGCATAGATATGTCTTCCTTTTCTACAATTCTTACACCACTTACGCTAGGAAGGCAACTTTAACTGAGACACACCAAGAAATTTACCAAAATCCCACTGCTACCAAGTGGAAGAGTGAAAATTTGTAGCTATGATCTCCAATCTCAAGGCAAACACCTGTCCATTCAACCAAAGAAAATACCAATGGATCTGCACTACAGGTTTAAAATGGGGTGAAAAAGTCTCATACACTTGCTTTTCCAGGGTAACTCATACACAATGTCTTCCTTGTAATTTTTAAAATGTGTGTTATTACACAGCAACTATTGGGCTCTGCTACGTCAGATATTTTACTTACAAAAACACACCATAAACAAAAATTGTAATTAATGATGATCCAGGAAACAGCTGGCTGTTGGAATCAAGAAAGATAAATGATTAAGTAGTTATTCTCTCTTGATTTCAATGGTGCAGGCGTCATCCATTATTAGACAGAGTAGTAGCCACGGTGAATGACTTCCGTGTAATGTACCTTTTCCCACTGGAAAAGGTCATCGCACTTTTCACGTGAGGCCTGCCCACTGGAGTCTCGTCTCACCGATAAAAAAGAAATATTTCCTCCAGTTCTATGACAGGGATTCATGCAAATATTTACTCAATAAATATCTCCAATGTCCATCTTGAATATTATAAGCAGAGCATAGTCAATTCTGAATGACAGAAACAAATTCTTTCCCATCAAGAGATTATAGTAGCAGAAAGGTGCATGCTGGGAGGCAGGGCAGTCAATAGGTAGATAGGCTGGTGACAGTAAACCAACATGAAATGTTTATTAAATGGAACCTTTTATTGGTGGTTAACTTTGCCCTTATGATCTCTCCTCTGAGCTCTCTAAGGATGAGACTTTACACTTAAAATTATTAAGGCATCAGAGTGTTTTATTCCTTATCTTGACATAATTAAGTAAGGATTCCACAAGAGCTGTCTGGGGTGCAGAAGGCAGTACAGGATGTGGGAGGCAGGAGCAGGATGATGGAAAAGGAAGAGAGAGAGAAAGGGCGAGCATGCTCCAAAATATTCCAGAAGCCTCTCTGAACCCATGAAATCAATGTAAATGGGTAGGAACTGAGCTGATGATGGGGCAGGATCAGAAACAGCAGGGGGTGGGGAGTCGGAGAAGGTGGGTCATGTTTAGGTTGTGAGTGACAAAAGAGGTGTCTTACATGTTGTAGAGAAAACTGGATCTTAGATGTATGACATCTCGACATGCCATTCAGTCAACCAAGGGTCTGAAGGACAAAAACAATCAAAACTGTGGCATTCCAAGGACATGAGAATGAAATGTAATCCTCTACTTATAAAATACTGAATATTGTAATATCAGACTCCTTGATCCCGCATATGCTGTTGAAGCAAATCACAATAGGAGTCAGACAGGCACATGTAGATATGTCTCTACATATAAAGAGGCATGCAGAGATATTCATGTAAATGTAGATGGAGGTGATAGACTTTCAAGTGAGCTTACAATGCTCTGGAAATTATATTAAAAATGTCTATTAATGTAATTTATGAGCTCAATCTTGAATGTAATCTTACCAAAACCTTTAAATAGGTTTATATAATTTATATTTAGAGAGATATAGATGATGATAGAGATGATGATATAGATATAGATAGATATTTATACAGATAGATGATATAGAGATAGAGATAGCATTTAAATTTAGGAGGGGAAATACTTTAAATGCTGACTTACCTAAGTCTTAAAAATAAACCTACCTTTTGTTCACTTATTTGATTGTCTAAATAATTACATTGTTTATAATTTATTTCACAAAAGTGCAGGAACTGGGAGAAATTTTAAGAAGACGTGTCTTCCATGTAGCTTTAAAACAACTGCTGTGCTCTAGTGGACCAGATGTTTTTCTTACAGAAGCACCTGGCACCTTTTCCAAATATCCCCCATTGAGCCAATATTTGGCAAAGCTCACTGTTGCTCACTCATCCCGATATGCAGACCACGTGTAAGACCACATCTGGTCCGACCTCCTGGCTTCTGCTCTGTGTAGAACTAACTGGACAATGGCACCAACCACCTAGTTAAAGAATCCAGTTCTGTTCTGCAAATGTGCTTGGCTTTTGTGAGGCTCGAGGTTCTCGCTGGCAGGCTAGACAAGTGTCTGGAACTTGGCAGCTCAATGCATGGACGCCTCTGTACTGCTCTGCACCGGTCGTGATCTTGGCAGCCAGTCAGGAGCTAATAAAAATTTCAAAGGTACAAAGCTCTTCTCAGACCTCCGAAGAAGCAAGAGAGCTTTCAGATGGGCGCTAACAGGTGCATCAGCATAACTCAAAGGAACCAAAAAAATAGTTTTATTCAGTACAACAGAAAATATAAAATATAAAAAGTAAACATGCATGTATACCCCATGTTAGATGTGTCAAAAAGCTAAGCTCCTTTGGCTATTTCTAAAGAGACTGCAATAGGATCAATACTGACCTTTACAGCCTAAAAGAAGTCAGAAGTATGAATTATTTTTTCCAAGTTCATAGAACAAATAAATATGTCAGCACTTTGCAATTTTTCACCTTGGAATTTCTGCTTTGAGTCTTGGAAATGTGGCGACTATATCACACACTGGCTTAAACTGCACAAATGTAATTTTAGCAGTCATAACATATGTGAGACACAGTAAATAGAGACTTCATTTGAGGTTTGTGTTTCTGGGTGGCAATCCAGAAAGGTCAACATTCTACAACAAATGGACTATTACAAACTGTGACTGAGGGAGTAAAGGATTTCACGCAAAACTATATATTGTGCAATACTAGAGGATAATAATTTTTGAAAAAGATGAACATGTCCCGGAAGAATCTTGGAATTAGCAGAGAAAATATGAGACTCATAAGAGCAGATCCATCAGACAATTTAAATCTTGGGAGTTATTTGAGCTCTTTTGGATTTCTGCTTCTCTGTTTGAAAGCATAAACACTGTTGTGTTCTAATCTGTCATGTTTGTTATACAATGCAAATTACTTTAAAATACAAAGTGCTTTATATCTGTTTTGGGTTTCTGTTTTTTTATCCAACTTTCCAGAAGCATACCTACACTTTATAGTTTCAAAACAATAATAATATGTTCACTTTTTTATAAAAATTGCATGGGAATACCTGCTCCTCATGGCACTCCACATCAGGAGTCCACGAGTTCTTTTCCAGCTCCTTGCCTTCCGTGAATTCCATGCCTGGAGTCCATGAGTTCTCCAGGGCACCTGCCCCTCATGGCATTACACGTCTGGAGTCCATGAGTTCCATTCTTTCTCTCCTCTAATAAACTCTATCTTAATAATATAAAAATAATTAGCATCAGACCATATAGATGCACAAGTAGCAGATCCAAGAAATAGAAGACTTAATAAAACTGAAAACAAAAGACTTTTTCATACTAGATACTAGCACGATTCGATCTGTATCTGTGCTAGATAATCTCATCTTAGTAACGTGTACATACATATTTCTTCACAGAAAGTGCAGATCTTCTCAGCCTGGAACAAGTTTTGGCTTGCTGTCTGTCCAACGTCCTCACAATCTGAGCAGCAAATTTGCTTGACGAGACTCAGCAGAATGAGGCTGCGCTCACTTACACTGCAGCTCCACGATGGGTTCTTGCAGAGAACACGTCCTGAGGACTCAGTTCACTCAGTAAGTGTGCACTGAACTCTTGGTGGTGACGCAGCAATGTCACTTACATAGCAGATACTATGAACAAGTGAGTCTGTGTGAGCCAAGAGTCATATCAGAAAACAACCATTTGGAGCTTCTTATTTGAAATATGATTATTTAGCACAACACAGAAAATAGTGGAAGGCAACAAGAATTTTGCTTTTTTCATAGAAGGACTTTATTTGTTATGATTTGTACAAAGATAAATGACTTTTACTGTATAATTGAAAATAGTTCTCATTAGGTTATAAAAATTGAATAGATTATAACTAAAATACCTAAATGAGCTTATAAAGCATCTGCTCTCCTTATAGAAATATTTGTTTTCTAATCAATAATAAACCATTAAGTATTATGTAATATAATTGTAATAAAATTAAATAAACATAAGCCTATAAAAACTACTTAAGGACAGTTTAGAAAAATTATTGAACTGAAAAAATCTCACAGATAAACACGTACTAAAAACTTTAAAATATGAGAGCGGGAAGGAGGAGGCACTGGGAGAAGAGGAGGGAGGGAGGGGATGAAAGGAAGGGGAAAAGGGGGGGAGAGTACAAGGGGGACTGGGGAGGGGTGGTGGGAGGGAGAGGACAGGGGTACCTGTTGAGTTTGTATGATTGGGAAAAAAATAAAACTAAAAAATTAAAAAATACTTTAAAAGAGATCATTTTAAAACAACTTGTAGTAATATTATTGATTTTGACACTCAATGGTGGTAGATACTACTTAGTTTCTTCTATTTAATAATGATATTGTAAATTAGAAATAAGATTATTTCTAATCTTACATTGTACAAGAATGTATCTCAGTATCTCAGTGATAGCCAGTTTGAATGTTTGAATACATATATATCCACATGGATAGCAAATAGATACAGATATGTGCAAGATATCATAGTTTTCACTTTGCCATTACCATCATCTCTGTAATTATAAATAAAAAATTAAGGGGGTAATTGCATAGTTTATAGAAGAACAGTATCTGTGTATTCAGAGTTCTATTTAATCTAACCTCTCAAACTTAAGTTATGATGATTTTATATGTAAATTGCATGTCCCAGTTGAAGAAAGAGTTATAATGAATACCACATTGACATTAAAGGAAAAATAAACAATGCAATTGATAATATCTTGTAGAAATTCAAGAATAATGTTAAATACATCCTGTCATTTTCAGACTCACCAAAAGATGAAGAAAATGGTATCATATGGTATAAAAACCACATATAATAAATTTACAATCTCAGGTTTAATATTCTTCTATTATAACCTTGAAATCACTAACATTGTGAATTCTCAAATAACCTAGTTTTGTAACGAAAAGAAATGTGATATTTTCCCTCTTGAAGTAAAACAACTTGGGCCCATTATATGCTATCACCTATTATGTATACTTTCATTGTCTAGTACTACAAAATTTCCCAAAATATACATTCATAAATCCTATATTACATATGAATATATCTCGTTATTTTAGTGACATCCAGTTTGAATGTTTGAATGCATGTCTATGCACATGGATGGCATGTACATAGATTTATGTGAAATGTGTGTGCATCTCTACATAGTCACAACCAAGAAGACAGCTACAGTAAATGTAGTAAAGTGTCATGAAGTAAAATGTCTGCCCGTACATGCGGGCTACTTACAGCTCTGACATTCTTCAAAGGAAAATAATGATGTGAAACGATTCCTACTTACACTTTATCCAAAGTTGGTATTGGGACAAACTTTATTCATCATTAGCTGTCAGTCAAAAGGTAGTTCTGTGTTATTGAAAGCCTCTGCAGACAGGATAACTGCTGTGATTAAACAGAAGTAGACCTAAAATACTTCGGCAAGTGATGACAAAGTGTCAAAAGAAAGGTATAAAGTTACTGGCCAGTTGTTTCACAGTAAAAAACATCTACCACAACGCCAAAGTACATTAAACAGGCTGGGAAGTGGATGAGGATTTCATCATGCACTTCAGAGGTAGAATAAAATCATATCTATTCTAACTGAAGAATATAAACCTTGTGAATGTCTTATATGATGTGCAGTTTGTATTGCTGACAACTAGACACAATCACACAGTCTACTCTAACACTGTTTTCACTTCATTTATCTAAATTTTCTAATCATTTCTCTAACAGATCAATACAAGGGCCTTCTCTGATCTAGAAAAGAACTGGAAACATAAGAACACAGAGAAATAAAATAATGGCAGCATTACCCCAAAGGCAGTTCACTGATGCCTATTTCCATGAAAGTGCATGTAGGGAAGGACATGCCATGGTAATAGTCAAAGGCATCCATGCTGCAGAAGTCTGAATGTACTGCTCTGAAGCATGTAGTTTCGGTAACTGGAGATCAAATATGTATGTGTCCAGGAATTATTGCTGCAATGTCAAGCCTGGTAGGAAAAATAGGAAACAATATTACTCCTTTATAGTAAGTTCTTGATCTAAATTTCCCATTGTGACTTAGGTCTTCAAAGACCTGAAGAGCAAAGTAGATGGAGACAAAGTCTATGAAATTATAAAAAAGTTCATCAGGATCAAGTTAGTAGGTGTCTCCTCAGAGATTCAGAGAACTACATTCTCCAGAGATGGGATGTATCAGTCCATGAAAATGAGAAAAGAAAGATGTAGTCACCAGAGGTAGGAAGGAGTCAGAAGTGGTGTCCTCTCTACTCCTCTCTGTTACTTCAAGTCTCATTCATGACCAACGGAACGATGTAAGAAGGCAAGGTTTATTGAGTCCTGAACCCTCATTAGTGTAGACGACTCAGAGGGAAATTCAGCGCCCACATGAGCAGATGCTCTGGAGGATGGGAGGGAGAAAGCAGGAAACACCAAGAGAGAAGAAGGGAAGGACGTGGGGAGAGAGTGGGAAGGGGGAGGAGTGCAATGGGGGACAATGGAGAAAAGGAGGTGGGAGGGAGAAGGAGGCACCTATTGATGTATAATTAGGGAAATAAAATGTAATGAAAAAGAAGGCAAGGTTTATTTTCTCTCCTAGGTAGGGTACAATGCACTATGCCTGGAAGCCCTGGCAGCAAAGTACACAGGAGTCAGTCATGTGCTTGGGCTACAATTGGAAAGTAGAAGCTGAAGGCAGCTGCTCGACTTCCTTTTCCTTTCTTCCCTTTTTTTTCAATCCGAAACCCCCAAAACCAAGATGGATGGAATCACTTGCACTCAGGATGAGTCTTCCTCTGATAGACACATGCAGACCCAGATGTTTGCCTTCTACATGACTATAAATTCAATCAAGATGACAAACAAGGCTAACCAAGGCTGAACAAAGAACAGAAAGGTGTTAAAACTCTACAATGAGCCACACTCAAATCCACCTGTTCCATTGAAAGACCAATCTTAAATTAGCTAAAAAACAATGAAAAACTAGGTTCACTAGTGTTGGCTACTCCTAAATTTGTTGTTTCTATACATAGTCCTGCACTATAAGCTTTCATAAGATTTGACTGCAGAATATTTTCCTGCAAAGAATTTTTAGGAAACAGTGAATTCTACCTCTGCTGTCTCTAAGGATTCTGTGTATATTGGCCTATTAAGTAATTTAAGAAATATTGCAGTTAAAAATAAACAAAAATATACTTAATATATCTTCCAGACTAGCTCTGAACTCAAAACCCTGCTGACTCACCCTCCTTAATGTTGGAAATAACTATGTGACATCACATCTAACTACATATTTCATTTTATAAATGTACTGTAACTCCAAAAATATTTCAAAGTTTTTTTTCTTAATATTCCTCTGAACACATTCCAAACAAATGTTATAAAATAACATTTTCTGCCTTATTTTTGATTTGGTGAAATGCATGTAGATATATAGTGTACCATAAAACTCATTTTTCCAATCCTTTTATACTTGTTCACTCAAATTAACATTAGATTGTCATTCAAAAATGTCACTCATATTACCATTAGTGATTAACTTTTCCTAATTTTCACTAGCTAGTAAAGAGTAATACATACTATCTAGAACTTAATTTATTTGGGAACCTCCTCTGAAACAAAGCAGCAAAAACAAACTTCTTGGAAATTCCAAAGTAAGCTTTTATAGGATAATAATATTATCAAGCTATTAATAATAAATATCATATAAATGTCACAACCATTAGGTTTTCAGTGCAATGCACATTTTTAATATATGTGTGTAAATGAGCAAAAAAGGTTTACTTTATCTTAAGTCTAAATTACTGATTAATTTATTAAGTCATCTCTTTTCACAAAGAAGACCATTTTAATGGTAATCTGTGATAATTTGAAGAGACTTTGGCGATCATAACTCTGTTTGGATGCTTATAAGTCTACCTGATTCAAATAATATAGTAGCAAGAAAATTCATTGATTGTCAAAAATTAGTGGCCAAAAACACTAATGTTGGTTGTGTTTTGCCATATGATGAGAAGCCCTACATTTTTAACAAAATTTGAGGGACTTTGATGCAAATTTATCTGAACATTGATCTGTAGTAAAAATGTACTTCTCTGTGAATACCTGAGGAAAAATATTCTTTAGCAACACTACAACCACATTATAAAACCTGTCCAATTCAACAAATTTATTTCAAATAAAAATACTGATGTGAATCAAACTCTGATCATTTTCAGGATAATGTTGATAACTTTTTTTGGTACTTAGTTCTTTTGTTTGGATTTTCTTTCTTCTGTTTGATATACATTAAATCTGCATCCTTAAGATACTTGTGATTTCAGTAACTAAAATGCTAAATCTCTTCTTTATTAAATTTAATTGGTGGAGGCTGAAGCAGATATCAAAGATCGTAAGAGTAGGATTTTATTATTTAATCTTAGAAATGTTATGCATCTATGTGCATATACATATAGCAAAACAACATCAAGTATCTTAAGAATGAAATTAAATCAAGGCATCCTTCCTTGTGAGTCACTCATTTGAAACATGCTACTTAAAAATCCTTTTTATTGTCTTCAAACAAAAGATAATTAAAATAAAATGAAGTATGTTAAATTAAAAACTTAATTTAAAAATTAACCATAAAAAATCCAAATTCCTGTAAAATTTGCTGACATATTTGATGAATAAAATATTTGGCTCAAGTTTCAGTAAAACTTTTTCACATGGATTAAAATAGAGGTTCTTAATGAAGTGCTGTATTTTGATGAGTTTTTGTTTTCACTTTGCAGAAATAAACCTACGGCACTTCATCCAAGAGCAATATTCTTAGAAACCTCTGCCACCTAGTGTACGAAAGTCATCATGCAGAATCTAAATGAGCTGAGCAGACTTGCATGGTGCAGCTGGTCTTCAGAGAATTTCATTTGAGTATGTTCAGGTCAGTTTGGAAGTAATAATTTGAAAAGGGAATAATACACAAACTGTATTTTCTAAGGAGCATCTGGTCTGAGAATCAATATAACATTTCCTTTTCATTTTAGCAGCACTTTAAATTAAAGTCCCATTTATAAATGTTCAAATATGGCACTAAGAGACTCCTGGGTATGTTTTAGCCTTTCATTAATATAAGGCTCTAGTGTGTTGTGAGACATATGCTTACTGAATACCTCTGACCAGGCAAGTGCTAATTAGTAATGCAATAAAGCAAAGCCTAGGGTATCTCAATGAAAGCAAATTGCAATTCTTTAATTTGGAAAATAAAATAATGTGGTTTCCTTCCAATGAGCACGTAAGTATTTGCATTATTGTAAGTACCAAGGGATTAAAAGAAATGGCAAAATTCTTCAGTCATGTTTTTAAGTGCAAACTCTCTCAACATCTCAGTTTTGGAGTTAGTGATTATTAGCTCCATTTTAGGTAGAGGTGGAAGCTGGAACTTCAGGTTTGTAGTGGAGGTGCTTATAATTCATAACTATTAAAATGTCTTTGAGCAGCTGGCAAAAAAAATGACTCAGAAAGTAAAGGTGCCTGCATGAAAACCTGGTGGCCTGAGTTCCATGCTTGAAATCCACGTTGTGGCAGGAAAAAAATCAACTCCTGAAAGTTGTACTCTAACCTCCACACATACATACATCAATACGTGTGCATCTGCTCTCTCTCTAAATAAGTAAGTAAATAAATAAATACATATTTTAAAAGTTCTTTCTGATTGCATTTCTTATCTCCACTCCGCTGCATATTTTGCTACAGGAAGAAAACAGCAATGGTGGGTGGCAGGTGTATCAGTTACTCTTTTCTATTACTGTGAGACGACACTCAAATTCAAGCAACCTAAGGAGAGAAAAGGAGATTTATTCCATTTACAGATTCAGCAGGGAGGCACAGTCCCTTATGACAGGAAAGACATGGCTGCATGGCAGAAGCTAGATGCTGCTAAAGTCACATCCATCAAGGAGGCCGAGAATTGCAAAACCGTTCACTGCAAACTGTAAGAACAGCCCTCTCTGGGAAGAAGGGTGAGGCTAATCCACTTCAGGGCCCTCTCCATGTGACTGCCTTCCTCCATCAAGGTTCCATCTCTTAAACGTGCCATGACCTTCCCAAATAAAAAAAGCTTTAAGCCCATGAGCCTGTAGGGGACCTTGATTTCAAACCTTACACCAGCATTCTGACATCTTGGCAGCAAGTTGTAAACACACACACATAACAACAACAATCTACAATAACACTGAACTTCTACTCTGTTCATTCTACTACCCAACATCTGGACAACTGGCCTGAGACGAAGATTTCATCTCCCTATGTTCGGTTCCCTGCATCTCAATGAAGATACATATGAACACATGTTAAGCAAATCTCTCCTTGGGAAATTTCCTTTGCACTTTTACCCTGTTAAGCCCACCTATCTTCAGGACTCGAGATGGTATAATGGCTTGTTAACCTGCGATACTGAGCAATTACCAAGCTGTCTCACAAGATTGCTTCGTTTTTGCATGATGAAACCTGTTAAAGTTAGCATGAATTGCCAAGAAGAGAGAGTTAACAAAAAAGAATAGTTTAACACTCTTTTTCATTCCTTTGCTTCACTCAGATGCTGAAATTTAACAGCATCTTGTCACAAAAAGCATGCATTGTTAAATTAAACATTAGCCTTAAGCAAGAGGTGCCAAGAAATTCTTTGAGACTACTTGTCATGATAGCAGGTGGGTGAGCTCCAGAAAAAAAATCAATATCATAACTAAAAAGGAAGTGTTGACAATTTGGAGTGATAAAAGCAGAACGAAGGCCACATTTGAGTTCAAATAATACCTGTGACAATCCTCCTGCAATGGGGAAAGCAAGTGACTGCAGGCTCTTCAGAAATTAGAAGGCTCTGAAAATCGTGACTTTTTTTTAAAATGTAGAAAACTGTACTGATGCAAACAATAATACGGCCATCATGATTTGAATGTGAAATGCTCTCCATGGTTTCATGTGCTTGAAGACTTTGTCCCCAACTGGTAGTGCTGCAGGGGAAGGAAGCTTCAGGAGGTAGAGCCTTGCTGGAAGTAGTAGTTCACTGGGGCCCCAGTTTTCTAATAACTCTTTGCTTCCTGTTGCCCCCTATTAAGACAGCCTCCTACTTCTTCAGACATGCCTTCTGCTCTCTCACCCCCCCTTCTCTTTCTCTTCTCCTTTGTCCCCATTCCCTCCCCCCTCTACAGTTTCAGGCATACATAGCAATCATCCACATCATCCACATGTAAGATGTATCTTTCCATCACATTTAAATATGTCTGAAGACATCCTCCAAGACACCTACATATAGGAATCCTAAGGGAATCAAAATTATTCAAGTTGATAATAAACGTCAACCATCACATTCTGCACCTTCTTTTGACAGTTTAAATATTGTTCTCTGAGATCAGACCTCTAAATACACATGATTCTGGGTCTGAATTATGTTACTTAGTTATGTAAGACATTATCTCAGTAAGGTACAAATAATGATAAGAATATTA
Organism: Typhlomys cinereus; assembly: GCA_023101885.1. Lineage (NCBI taxonomy): Eukaryota > Metazoa > Chordata > Mammalia > Rodentia > Platacanthomyidae > Typhlomys > Typhlomys cinereus. Next base: position 3,014,564 of record JALPQD010000170.1, read on the forward strand.
TTTCTAACCACAAAATGCTAACACAACGCTGCTGCATCGAAAATATTCAAGCGGTATGAGATATTGCTTCCCCTGCTGAGCTACAGCTATGTGGCACATACTAACAGTGTTGTGAAAAATCTGTGATCATCAAGAGCTTTACCTCTGTGTGCATTGCTTGTGGGCAGTCCATTTGAGTTTGTCACAACTACATGGAGGGATCCACATTTCAGAGAGATTTCTTTGGAAAAGCCAGCGTACTTGTTCCGAGTAAAACAGCATATGTACAGAAAACAAGAAAGAATTTGGACAAGAGTAATTATAAATTTGTGTAAAATTGGTCCCAAGAAATAACTGTGAATTTTGAAATGTGCCTCCTTCTCCATGACATGCCTGGGGCTTCAGAGACAACTTCAATGAAGGAGCAAAGCACTGAGGTTTCTGAAGGAAGCAGAAACACTCAAGCACACAGCTACAGAGATCACAGGGATTTAATCATGCTCAGCATCTGGATTCCATCTAGATAAACCTGTGCGGGTGATGGGATTCGACCACTGCTTCTTATTCTAAATGTTTATGTCATTCTATTCAATTATGAGACTTCCTAAATCTGTGCATTACTGTAAAAGCATTTCACGGTTAAGAGAAAATGGGAGATAATTCAGCCTATAGGCTAAAACTTGAAAAGATGTACATTTTCTAAGACTTGCATAATAAATATATGCAATTACAAATAGTCAATGTGTATTTGTTTAAAAATTGAAAGGACTGAATTTAGCATAAGAGGCAAGAATTCTAAATGTAACAGCCTATCTTTTATTATAAATAAGTGAGGATAATAGTAAGATTACATGTTTGGAAATGTGTGAAGCACAAATATTACACGTGAAAATGAAAGATAATTCAAGAGTTTCAGGAAAATTCTCTGCCACACCACAACTAAACCATACTTTAAAATTAGCAGGAGAAAGAAACTTTATAATCTGTGTAGAAAGACAGTTCTACATCTAAATGTATGTAAAAATGCCTTTTAGCTCACTGATGTCATTGTCCTTCGATGTAGCATATAATGGCATTTAAAAACTCTTTACAAGCAGAAGAGATTTGGCATACTCTAACCTCTGCCAAAAAACTAATATTTGGATTGCTTTGAGATAATGAAAACGGCTTTGATTTCACAAATCAATATTTTATAAATATAAAAATAATAAGGGGTCAGGTAATGGCTTGAGGATTCAAAAGACTTTGTCTCATACACAAAAGGGCCTGAGTTCAGATCCCCAGAGATTCCCAAAGTTCACTCTTATTCTACAGACACACACACACACTTAAGTCCCCTCTGATTCAGACACAACACACATGCACACACACACAAAAAATCACATTATTAGCATAACCTTGATAAAAATAAAAATATAACTGAATGAGTCAATCATCTTGAATTTCACAGACCTATAAAGTAATGAATTAACTTTTTAAAGTTGTTAAATGATCTTGGTTACTTATATCAGTAGAAATTAAATACTCTGAGTAAATGTTTTCATTTGTATTGTTAATGGGGTTGTTTAATTGCTACAAGGGTTATAGTGCCTATACCAAACTTTTCCCTTGTTTCTTTTTTTTTTTTTTTTTGACAGTTAAAAGTCCTTTACAATGATACAAAATATTTTGCTAAAAAAGTATCCATTTTGTATTTTCCACCAATAAAGCACATAAAGAATGAAATAATTGATTTTTTTTCTAAAACTGTCCTCATGTTGCAATCCTTGATAGATGAACCCATAATCCTCAACGCAGTTATTCAACAGATGCTACGGGAGAACCTGCAATTCAAAGTGCAATGTGTGTTACTATGTTCACATTAACTGTACTGTATTGAAAGTGGAAAGTTCCGTGATTAGTACATAATTTGTGATATGCCCAAACCTCAGTTATTGTGGATCTTGACATGAAATGTTTCAAAGCAAGGTAATGTGCACTAAAACTACGTAACAGGAAATTTTTCAATAAAACAAACTATAAAGTGCCCAAGTAGTAAAAGTAAGTTTTCATTCTCGTGCCAACTTGCTCATCAGAACCTCTGGATGATCTTGTATGTATGAAAGTCTCACAAAAACAACAATCCTCACTTTGTTATTTAAGAGGCAAAATGGCATCTGTGGCACATAGAGTCCTGTTTGCTCTGCACAGCACACATTTATTTTCCTTCCAATCTAACGCACAGGTTTGTGGCACCCGCAGCTGGGTGTCAAGAGAACTAACTGTTCATGTGACAAACCTTCTCTGACGTTACAAGAAATGAAATGCAGCCCCCGTTGAGATTATCAGGAGCCCGGGATGCTCCCGCTGCCCTTGTGCTTCGTGACGCTCGTCCAGCAGCAAAGGGCTCTGTCCGCAGCACGTGAGGAAGAAACCGCACTGCTCTCACTGTCAGGGACAGATGGAGAACCCCGGGTCTTGTCTGCTAAGAAACTATGTTCCAATATATGATGGACACAAAATTAAACATCTTTCATCTAAGCATCTTGGCTAAATCCTACAATTTACCTTGACATAACAATTTCTGCAGCTTGAGATGCCCATACTGACAGATTTGGAAGAAAAACATGGCAACCAGGAAGTTTCTTTGATTTCATTATTAATAATATGGGAGAGGGAACAACTCTCCTAATGATTACATTTTCCTTCTTTTCTATTTTAAAAATGAAAATTTCATGATCAGCGAAAATGCTTTCACTTTATGTTTTTAAATCTGGTCACTTCTTTTAATTGTTTTCTTCTATTGATAAATTTTGCTCTTTGATGATTCTGTATATATGTATGACACATTCTAGTTAATTCTATCATCGTCTCCCTACTAGTGCTGCTTTGTAACAATGTTTGTTAACTTGGATCCCAGATCCCACATAAAAATGCAGGGCAGAAATGGATGAGGCCTGAACTTTAGGCCTTAGAAGGTGAATCCTGGAAAACTCCAAAGCAAAGCAGTAAGAAGGTAAAACTATTGATGATGATTCCTGATGTTACCCTTGGGCCTGCACACACACACACACACACACACACACACACACACACACACACACACATACACACAACAGATTTTAAAAAGAAGAACCCTAAAAGAAACCAATACAAATCAAAAGGAAGATCAAACCTGCACAATGACTGACATATCAACATTCCACCCATAGACAAGCGAGGAACTTAGGAGAAATAATTACACGCAGATGGGACCTTGGGCGCTAGGGCTAGAAGGTGAAGGGGAGTGTCCCTGTCAGTGGGTTTACCCAAGGCAGGATCACTTAATCTGCCACAAAAGCTTGAGCCTCTACTAAAGCAGGCAATCCTGAGGGAACCCTGGGGATCACAAAAGCAAACAGACAGGAGGGTGGGAGGAAGTGGGGTGGATTGATGAAGGGAAGAGAAAGAGGGAGAAAAGTAGAATAAGGAAAGAGGAGGAGCCAGGGACAACCACTCATTATGCTTGTAAAACTAGAAAGAAAAATTAATAAATAAATGAAACTACTCATCTGTGGAAGATATTTACTAAAGTCCAGAACCTGATAATAAATAAAAATCTTTATATCAAAAAAATAAATAAAACAAAGTTGAAGAAAACAAGTTCTTGTTTAACCTAGTAAACAAAGTCATTTCTTTTCTAATAAACTGTTCTAATAACAGTAAAAAAAAAAAACAACCAGGAAGTTCTCCCCTCAGAAGTTTACTTCTTACTTAAATACATTGTTTTATAGACACATGCACTCAAAAATGAAAGGAACCGAGTGTGTTGTGGATTAGTGGACATGGCTGCCTGCTGTCGTACTTTCATCTCACAGAACAAACCTCATGGTGTAGATTCTACTAACTGTGCTCTATAGAGCTGGTTATTCAAGCATTTATTTACTTGTCTCTATTGACACATAATAAATGCATATTTGTGAGGCCGAGTGTAATGATTTTATACATGCATGCATTGTGCAATGGTCAGATTGTAGCACTTAGCATATGTAGCACTCTGTATATTTATCATTTCTTTGTGGGAGAATATTCAAAGTCCTCTCTTTTAGTTCCTCCTAACATGAAAAGTGTATGGCTTATAAAAAGTAAACATGAATCCGCACATCTTTTATTTTATCTCTATCATTTACATGCATGGGATGTATTCATGTGTATTTTTATGCATGCATGTTGCATGGGTCAGGCACCATTGGTAAGTGTATGTACAGGAATGCACTTGAGTATATGTGTCTAGGGAAGCCAAATGTCCATACTGGAATCATTCTCTATTGATCAATCATTATCTTCTATTTTGTGATATGAAATGATCTTCCTCATCTTCTCTTTCTCCCTTTTCTTCCTGTCTTCCTCCTCCTTCCTTCCTTTCCTTCATTCCTATCTCCCATTGTCACTTTCTTGCTTGCTTTTCTTCTTCCCTTTCTTTCATCCTTTCTTTCTCCCTTCCTCTCTCTTCCTTTTTTCTTTCCCTTCCTTCCTCCCTCTCTCCCTCCTTCTGTTTTCTTCCCATTTTCCTCCATCTCCCTCTTTTTTCCTTCAATACTGCCCTTTCTTCTTACCTCCTTTATGCTTTCAAGTCTTCTCTAATTATTTTTGTCATAGTTACATTTTTAATGTTCTATAGAGCATTAAGGCACTTAATATAAACTCCCTATTCCAAATATTTCAGTGAATAATAAAGATGGGAATATCTAATTACCACAATAGCTATGTTGAGTAATACAACAGTGTTAATCATATATTGAAATGTCTGATAAAAAAGTTTAAAAACTGACATTCAAATGTGATCAAGTTCTCTGCACAGATCTAGTAATTAACCTGGAACAGACCTTATGTATAAATTTTTTAAAAATCACCTATTGTATTCGATTTTTCTTAGATACTTAGAAAGCTATTTTACCAGTATTTGCTTATTCATCAGCAATGTAGCAAGGATGTTTTACAAACTAACGAGGGCTTCTATTTCTGAAATGTCCTAGCATCCATACCTGTGAGACTTCCAGGAAAAGCAGCAGACAATGAGAACTCTACTTGAAAGGGTTATCTAGTACCTGTCTATTAATGGAGATGGCATCTGTCTCTAGCAAAGGCAAAGAAGGCTCTCTGGAACTTTCTGTGGAATGTGAAGAAAATTCCTTCAAAACAGAAAAAGTTAGGGGTTTCCAACTTTACATTCAAAGTTTATACTTTATAACTCCAGAAATCAGCTCACAGTTCTCTGAAGTTCAAGATAAAAACTTTAGGCAAAAGAAAGAAAATAAGTTTTACACAATAGATTTATGGCTTCCAGAGACTGTTATGGAAGATGGAAGAAGAGCAATGAGGCATGGTGAATTTATTCAAAATTCTGTACACAGGTGGTTCAGGGCGCCTACAGATTCTACATCAGCAAGCAGTTCAATGAACCACAGATATAAATTATTCAGGAAACATGTATCTGCACTAAACATATATAAGGCTTTCTTGTCACTCTTTCCTAAGCCAGACATGCAGTGTAGCAACAATTCACAAATTTTTGCACTGAATAAGCTATTCTAAGTAATCCAGAGATGATTTAAGGAGCACAAGAAGATTTATGAAGGTTATAGGTAAATTCTACCCCCATTCGTACATGGGACTAATGCACCTGAGGTCTTTGGCATCCTTCGGGCCCTGGACCAATCATCTGAGGATAAGATGAGGATAAGAGGGACACTGAACTATTTGCAGATAATACATGCCAAATGGCAGTGCCAGCCAGCCCCACACAAGAAGGCCAAAGTGGAGAGAGAGTGAAGAAGAAGAGGATTTATTTGTAGTACTGGGCATGGTTAGTGGTCACTCTCAAGTTCCTCACAGCAGCATAGACTAGAAGAATTCTGGTACAATAAATAAGAAGAAAGATTTCTCTGGACAGAATTGCGTTTCTGCTAACATTCTTAGCTTGAGCTTGGTGATAAGCATTTCAGTGGGACTTCAAGAGTTTGATACAAACTCTCCTTCCAGAGGTGGACTTGCTTTTGAGCTCTACTACCCCAGTTGAGGGTCACTTGCCAATGACAGAATGACCGATCTCTAACATGGTGCTAAAGAGATTCCTAACATCTATTACATACATGTGTTCAGTAAAACATGGACGTGAAGCAAATATTTTGTTCCAAACACAACTATGGAACTATACTACTAAATGCATCATTTAAAAACATGTGAGTCTTAGTGTAGCCCACCCAGAGGAAAATTCAGTGTCCACATAAATAGATGCTCTGGAGGATGGGAGGGAGAAAGCCAGAAGCACCAAGAGAGGAGGAGAGAAGGAAAAGGGTGAGAAGGAGGGGAAGAGAGTAGGAAGAGGAGTTGAAAAATTGAGAAGAAAGAGAGTGCAGTTGATAAAGCCATCAGGGCCATTAAACACAGACTATGCATTGCACTGCGGATATAAGAAAAATTCCTTGAAGATATCATGGGAGTTGGCAAGACTACTCCCAGTTCTGGCTCCACAGTATAAAATTGAAAATGTGATGAAAGATGAGAAAACCCAGCCATTCAGTGACCTGTGTGCATAATACTTCTGAGGCAAATGTTTTCAGGTCCTATCACCCAAGCAGACAGAAAGTGTTACATCCATGGTTCATGGGGGGCCTAGCTGTTACTGTTTGGGCTAATTATAGGCCTTGACCTTGTGATATGGGGTCAAGCATGCACATATAAGAGTTGACACTTGTGGACATTCCACCAAAGATTTTAATGAATGTCTGGGATGCCAGGAGTTACGTGGCAGGGTTGGATTTCCTACAAGTGCAACACTTGAAACTGTGAGTGTGACATCTAGGTTATAATGAGGACTCCAGGATGATGCTAATGTCACAGACATGAACTGTCTTCTTAAGACAGCATCAAGCACTAAGTGACAGCTTCCCTAGAGAAAGGCCACGTGGGTGGCAGATACATGGCATAAGAGTGATTCTACGAAGTCCCTTAGGCACTCAAATCAGGACAACACACCCCAGATGCCTGACATAGAGTCACTGTGTGTAACATTGCCCTGCTGCCTTTCTAGCTTGCTCTCACCTCATCATTCCTGTTCACATCCTCTTTCCTCTACTTTGGAATAGAAATGTCAGTTTCTTTGTATGTTGGAAACATTTAATTTGCTTCCTGATATTACATGGACTCACAACTAGAGTCTCATGACTCTGAAAGAAAACTTTGAACATGAGGCGTTGAATATAGTTAGAACTGTTAAGACCATAGGAACAGTTGAAGAGTCTCTGAAAGTATTTTACAGTATGCATTGAACATGAGGCTTTGTCAAAAGCAATGGTGGAGTGTTATGGTTTAAAGTGCTGTCCCTGAGGTGTCAGTTGGTAAGGATGTCTAGTCTTGTGATGTCTAGTCTTCACTCTCAATATAATTAAATCTAGAATCAACTAGGAAATTGCTGAGCACACCTATGTGTGCATGTGAAGGTATTCCCAGAGATAATCAGTCGAATGTGGGGGTACTATCCCATGGCTGAGGGGGTTGAGCAAAATAAAAGAGGAAAAGGAAAATCCAGCTGGGAGCAAACATCGATTCTCGTTCTAGACAGCCATGAAGCAAACACTGTCCTCTCCTGAATATTACCACTGCCGTGAGATGCTGCCCAAGTTCTTAGGTCAATCAACCATGAAATGAACCATCCGTGAAATGAGCTATCTGGAACCAAAATGAATCTTGTCTCCTTCACGTTGTTCTGCCAAGTATTTGCCACAACAATAAAAGCAAAGATAATGGTAGAAATAGAAGGCTAGTTAGAAATTAGTAAACTTTCAAAGATATGTATTCCACCAGGGAATAAAACATAACTACATCAAGAATGTGTCTGGAAAAGTCATCTACACACGCATAATTTGAATTATAAAATGAAAAGTAAAAGATGACTCCAGCATTTAGGATCAGGGAAAATGAAGGTTGACAGGTTGACATTAACTTTAAAACACAAACGGACCCTTTCCCCACCCGCCCATGACACACACAGTCCAGCTAGGACTCAAGGCAACCTAAGTAAGCTCCTCCCCCACCCACGGCCAAAACCCCAGGCAGCTCACGGGACTCAGCTCCTCCCACCAGCCAGCCAGAGCCCACCAGCCAGCCAGAGTCGGAGCTGCGCAGAGCCCAGGGAGGACCCCCTCTAGCCCATGCCCCAGCTCCCCAGGTAAAATAGCGCCCCACTGCCGCCACCTCCTCCCTTTCCCCACCTCCCCGAACGCACAGAGTCCAGCCAGGACTCACAGCGACCTAGGTAAGCTCTCCCACCCCCAACCCCAAACCTCAGGCCAAATAATTCAGTACAGTGAAAAACGCACAGAAATTGAAAGAAGATCTTAAGAGTTAAAACAACAATGCCCAAGTCAATGTGTAAATCCATGAGAAACAACACCCAAGTAAACAAATCTCCCACTGAAGGAATTAATCCCATAATGATAGACTCCAACCAGAACAAACCCACAGAAAATACCCAAGAAAGCCTGACCCAGGATAACGACTTTCAAAACATAATCAGTACCATGTTCAATACTATGAAAGAGGAAATCCGGGAGGAATTACATAATCGAATCAATCGCTTTGAAGAGGAACACAACAGACACAACCGACACTTGGAGGAGTTGAGAAAAAAAGTTCAAGAAACAAAAATGGCAGGCATAGAGCACTTGAAACAGACTCAAGCAGAGTTAAAAACTGAACTAAAAGACAAGTTATCTTCAACCCAGAACTCCACAGAGAGTTTTATCAGCAGAACTAACGAAGCAGAAAACAGAATTTCAGACCTTGAAGATAAAGTGTAAGTATTAACCAGCTCAATGGAAGAGGTTGTTAAAGCCAAAAAGATATTCGAGAGAAATATTCAAGAGTTATGGGACACCCTGAAGAAGCCTAACATGCATATTCATGGAATACCAGAACAAGAACCTCAAAATACCACACCTGAGGAAATTTTTCAAACGATCATCAAGGAAAACTTTCCTCACCTAAAAAAAGAGAGGCCCATCCATATACAAGAGGCATTCTGCACCCCAAACAGATACGACCAAAATAGAAACTCGCCATGGCAAATAATAGTTAAAACACTCCACATTCAAGATAAAGAAATGGTGCTGAGAGCCTCAAAGGAAAAAAAAAACAAGTCACTTTTAAAGGTAAACCTATTAAAATGCCAAATGACTTCTCAATGGAAACAGTAAAAGCAAGAAGAGCTTGGAGAAACATACTTCAAGTATTGAATGAGCAAAAATGTCAACCCAGGCTGACATACCCCGCAAAACTATCCGTCATGATCGAGGGAGAAAGAAAAATTTTCTAGCACAAAGACAACTTGAAGGGATACAGGTCCACCAAATCAGGCCTTCAAAAAAATGCTAAAAATGATACTCAAGCTTGAAGAAAAACAGGCATATCCAGGATAACAGAAAGGAAGTATAATACCATTAAAAGCGAAACAATACACTTACAAAAGCCACTAAACATAATAAATGTCCAGAATTAAAAATAATTTCTCCATTATAACATTAAATGTCAAGGAATTAACTCACGAATCAAGAGACACAGATTACAAACTTGGATTAAAAAATCACAATCCATCAATCTACTGCCTTCAGGAAACCCATCTGACCACAAAAGGTAGGCACATCCTAAAAATAAATGGCTATTCAATAATTCTACAAGCTATTGCAACCAGAAAACAGGCAGGGGTAGCCATTATGCTATCATACAAAGTGAACTTGAAACCAAAAAAAAATCAGAAGAGACACAGATGGATACTACATTTTAGTCACAGGTACAATTCACCAGGAAGACTTCACAATACTGAACATATGTGCACCCAATATGGGTGTCCCCACATTCATTAACCAAACCCTACAATGTCTAAAGTGAGAAATCAATCCCAAAACGATAAATCTTGGGGATTTCAATACCGCCCTGTCAACATGGGATAGATCAACAAGTAAAAAACTTAACACAGACACTTTGGAGCTTAATCAAACCCTTACTGAAATGGACCTTATAGATCTCTATCGAACTTTTCATCCACACAACAAAGAATACACATTTTTCTCAGAAGCACAAGGAACATTCTCCAAAATAGATCACATATTGGGCCACAAAACTAATCTCCATATATACAGGAAAGTTGAAATTCTAGCCTGTACCTTATCAGACCACAACGGCCAAAACCTTGACATCCACAACACAACAAGCAACAGAAGATACACTAACTACTGGAAACTTAACACTATGATGCTGAATGAGAGTTGGATTCAGGAAGAAATTACAAAGGAAATTCAAGATTTTCTGAAAGTGAACGATATTGAAAATACAACTTACCAAAATCTCTGGGACACAATGAAAGCTGTCCTAATAAGTATGTTCATAGCTCTTAATGCCTACATCAAAAAAATGGAAACCTCAGAAATAAATAACAATGTAGCATAAAGCGTTAGAGACATTAGAGAAATCTGATCCCAAAAGTAGTAGAAGGGAGGAGATTAGCAAAATAAGGGGAGAACTATCAGAAATGGAGATTAGGAAAACAATAAAACCAGTCATAAAGCTGGTTTTTGAAAAAATCAATAAGATTGATACACCCCTAGCTAAATTAACCAAAAGCAAGAGAGAGAAAACCCAAATCAACAAATTTAGAAATGAACATGGAGTTATCACTACTGATACCCAAGAAATCCAGAGAATTATAACATCGTATTTCAAAAACTTACACTCTGTGAAATTTGACAACACAAAAGAGATGGATGAATTCCTAAGTAAATACAACTTACCTAAATTGAATCAGGAAGTTGTGAATTATTTAAATAGTCCTATAACATATGAGGAAATTGAGGAAGTAATCTCAAATCTTCCCACCAAAAAATGTCCTGGACCAGATGGATTCAGCACAGAGTTCTACCAGACATTTAAGGAATAAATAACACCAATACCCCTTAAACTGTTCCATCAAATAGCAAAGGAAGGAACACTACTAAATTCCTTCTATGAAGCTAATATGGTCTTAATCCAAAACCTAATAAAGATACACTTAAAAAAGAAAATTACAGGCCAATCTCTCTAATGAACACAGATGCAAAGATTCTCAACGAAGTCTTAGCAAATCAGATTCAAAAACATATCAAAAAGATCATCCACGGTGATCATGTAGGCTTTATCCCAAGCACACAAAGTTGGTTCAACATATGCCAATCAATAAATGTAATTCACCATATAAACCAGTCCAAAGTTCAAGACCAGTTCAAAGTTCATAATACTTTTGGTAGATGCAGAAAAAGCTTTTGACAAGATCCAACAGCCTTTTATGATCAAAACGCTAGAGAAGGTTGGAATGGAAGCAACCTTTATCAATATAATAAAAGCTGTATACAACAAGCCAACAGCAAGGATTATACTCATTGGGGAAAAACTTGAAGCATTCCCACTTCAATCAGGAACTAGACAAGGCTCTCCACTCTCACCACTTCTATTCAATATTGTACTGGAAGTCTTAGCTGAAGCCATAAGACAAGAAAGGGGCATAAAAGGGATTCAAATTGGCAAGGAAAAAGTCAAGTTATGTCTATTTGCAGATGACATGATCTTATACCTGAGTGACCCAAAAACTCTACCAGGAAGCTCCTGGAACTAATACAGAAGTTCAGCTGGGTGGGAGGATACAAAATAAATGTACAAAAATCAGTGGCCTTCCTATATGCCCAGAATGAAAGAAGTGAAAAAGCCCTGAGAGAAACAATCCCATTTACTATAGCCTCTAAAAAAATGAAATACCTTGGTATAAACCTAACCAAGGAAGTAAGAGACCTCTATAATGAAAACTTTAAAACCCTGAAGAAAGAAATGCAGAAGACACCAGAAGGTGGAAAGACCTCCCACGTTCCTGGATTGGCAGAATCAACATCATAAAAATGATGATCCTACCAAAGGCAATATACAGATTCAATGCTATACCAATTAAAATCCCAAAGCAATTTTTTAAAGAAGTTGACCAAACAATCTCAAAGTTCATATGGAGGCACAAAAGACCCAGGATAGCAAAAACAATCCTGAGTAACAAAAACATGGCTAGAGGTATCACCATACCAAACCTTAGTCTATACTACAAATCCATAGTTGTAAAAACAACCTGGTATTAGCTCCAAAATAGACACACAGATCAATGGATAAGGGTTAAAGACCCAGATATAAGCCCACACAACTACAGCAATTTGATCTTTGACAAAGGGGCCCAAAAAATCCAATGGAAAAAGAACAGCACCTTCAACAAATGGTGCTGGCAAAACTGGATATTCACATGCAGAAGATTAAAACTGGACCCGTACTCGTCACCATGTATAATAATTAACTCCAAATAGGGCCCAGAGGAAAATAAGGCATGCACAATAAAGGACTCTCTGGGAATTGGGGTGGGAGGCACTGGGGGATGGGAAAGGAGGGGGTGGGGAGGAGGAGCAGGGGGTACCGGGGGGAGGAGGAGGGAGTGAGGGAACTGGTGTACCTATTCAGTTTGTATGAGCTGAAATAATAATAAAAAATGTATTTAAAAAAATTTAAGCTAAAAAATAAAAGGTTTTCATGGTATGTCACAAAAAAAAAAAAGAAAAGAAAAAAAAAAAAAAAAAAAAAAAAAAAACTCCAAATAGATCAAGGACCTCGACATAAGGCCAGAGACTATAAAAACCGTAATTGAAAGGATAGGGAACTCCCTCAAGCTGATTGGGCTAGGCCAACAGTTCCTAAACAGAACTCCAATAGCACAGTCACTACAACCAACACTCAACAGATGGGATCTTGTGAAATTAAAGAGCTTCTGTTCAGATAAAGAGATTGTAACTTGAGCACAAAGGCAACCCACAGAATGGGAGAAAATCTTCACTAACCACATATCTAATAGAGCTCTATTATCCACAGTGCACAAAGAACTTAGAAAACTAAACACCAAGGAAACAAATGGCCAATTAAAAAATGGGCCTTGGCAGATAGAAAGCAACCATTTTGCAAATGGGTGATTGACCTTTCCCTCACTGTGGTTTCCTACTTTTATTACATCTACCTTTGAATATACTGTTATAACAAGACTCTAATTTAACAGGTTTTTATCTCTGGTCAGGGGGTGATATCTAATACCCTTCAGGATGGAATGAAGGGCATTGCAGGAGCAGCAAAACTGAAAAAAAAATAACAACAAACCATAATATAGAACATCAGAGACTCTATATCAACCACTTGAAACTAGGCCAGCCTAACCTCTCCCCATCCTGAAGCTCGGGGAAATTTTCGAAAGAAGGGGCGGTAGGATTGTAAGAGCACAAGGATGGGAGGAGTAATGATATGCAAGATAGTCCACACAAGTTAGGGCCAAAGCAATCATAATTGGATTTTGCATGCCCTGCACAATATCCAACACACTATTGACTCCACAAAGTCTAACATTTGCTAAAGGCGCTAGGATCCTTGGAGGCAAGGGATTGACAGCCACAGTAGCGTTTCTATGCTTAACGGGAACACAGAAAAGGGTTTTGGGAAATGCCACTGGGTCTTTGCACCTCATCGGAGAGGAAGACCCACAGGAGAGTTTGGCATGCACATTAAAGTATGCTCCGGGGAGGGGAGGGGGAGACAGTGGGGGATGGGGAGGGAGGGGGTGGGGGCTGGAGGAAGGGAGGGGACCGGTGTACCTGTTAAGTTTGTATGAGTGGAAATAAAAAAAATGGGCCTTGGAACTTAAAAGAAACTTTACCAAGGACAAAATTAAAATGTCTAACAAATATCTTAAAAAATGCTCCACATCCTTAGCCATCAGGGAAATGCAAATCAAAACTTCCCTGAGATATCATCTCAACCCTGTCAGGATGGCAAAAATACACAATACAAACAACACCAAGTGCTAGAGAGGTTGTTGAGAGAGGGGAACTCTCCTACATTGCTGGTGGGAATGCAGGCTCATACAACCACTCTGGCAAGCCATCTGGCAATTCTTAAAGAAGTTAAAGACTGAAATTGCTATATGTCCCCCATAGAGCAAAAATTCACCTCGATAGCACAAGCATGACCATGTTCATAGCAGCACTGTTTACAATAGCAAAGTCATGGAATTAGCCCAAATGTCCAACAGTTGACGAGTGGATAAGGAAAATGTGGTACATTTATACAATGGAATACTACTCAGCCATCAAAAATGATGAATTAATGCAATTTGCTGGGAAATGGATGGAATTAGAAACAATTATATTGAGTGAAGTATCCCAGACACGGAAAATTAAGTGCCATATGTACTCCCTAATAGGTGGATCATAGTACCAAACCCACTTAAAGACACTCAAAAACAAATCTCTGTAATACCTACAGTAATTGTAAAGATTATAAACAGGAGGGATGGGGAATAAGGGCCCCACAAGAAACAAGGAGAGAGGGGACCATGTTACAGCAGAGAAAATAGGCCTACCATCAAGGACTGCAAGTAAGTAATGAGACATCTGGTTAAGTTCACAGATTTTCCTTCCTGATCATTTGCAACTGATTGGGTACGATCTCTCCAGAAGGGGAGGTCATATAGGTTGCCAGATAGAAGGTAACCATTTTGCAAATGGGTGATTGACCCTTCTCTCACCACAGTCTCCTACTTTTATTCCATCCACCTTTAAATATACTCTTATAACAAGACTCTAATTTAACAGGTTTTTATCTCTGGCCAGGGGGTGACATCCAATACCCATCAGGATGGAACCTAGGGCATTGCAGGAACAGCAAAACTGAAAAAAAAAAAAAAATCAATGAACCGTAATTCAGAACATCAGAGACTCTATATCAACCACCTGGAATCAGGCCTACCTAATCTCTCCCCATCCTGAAGCTCAGGGGAAATTTGCAGAAGAGGGGACAGTAAGATTGTAAGAGCACAAGGATGGGAGGAGTCATGATATGCAAGATACTCCACACAAGTTAGGGCCAAAGCAATTATAACAGGACTCTGCATGATCTGCGCAATGACCAACATATTATTGACCCCTCAAATTCTAGCATGGACTAAGGCACTAGGATACTTAGAAGCAAGGGATTAGCAGTCTCAATAGTGTTCCTATACTTAAGGGGAACACAAGAAAGTTATAGGAATTGCCACTGAGTCCTTACACCTCATCAGAAAGGAGGACCCAGAGGAAAGTTTGATATACACATTAAAGGATGCTTCAGAGATGGGGGAAGAGGGCACTGGGAGAAAGGGAGGGAGAGGGGAAAGGAAGGGCCAAAGGGGGGAGGGAACAGGGAGGTTCAGGGAGAAGTGGAGGGAGGGAAGGGACAGGGGTTCCTATTACGTTTGTATGAACAGAAAAATAAATTAAAAAAAAAAACACAAACACAGCTGAGACTGGAAGGTTAAGGTACAGTAGTTTGGTTTTGGATATCGTAAGTTTCAAAGAATTGTAGACACCCAGCTGAATATGCTAAGCAGCTGGATCTATAAGCTGGATCTGTGAAAGAAGACAATGGCAGTAAAGCGCATGTATTTGTCAGTCACAAATTCCTGAATTTAAAGTTACATGATTAAATGAGATCACCAGATGCGAAGTGGATAAGGCAGGGGCTCTCAGCTACTAGCAATCTTTCCTACAGAGACATTTAGCCAAATCTGAAGTCACTCTTAGATGGCACAAGAGGAAGTGTGGATTACAGAAGCCAGAAAGACTCTTAAACTCCTCCAAAGCTCAAGGTGGACACATACACCAAGAATTCATCTGACCTCCACATCCACAGTGCCGTGGTTTAGAAACCTTGATGGAAAAGGAGAAGAGAAGACAAAGGAACCAAGACCTGAGCCGCTAAGACCCACTGCTGAAAGGTCAAGGAGAAAGGAGTGAAGGGCTGACTGCATGATTGGTGAGACTGAATGACCACCTGTGGAATCTGCAGCCAGGTGGCGCATACTAAATGCAGGGATCAATGAAATGCATCCAGTTCTTCTGCCAGGGCAAGATGTACATCCATTCAGCAATATACAGGTCATTGGTGACATCCTTAGAATAGTGAAAGAGAAGAGACATTACACATTTTCTAACCTAACCATTGATTAATGATCTATTTAAAACTCATATGTGGTCAAATTCTCAGTGTATTCAAGCAATTGCTGTCTGATCTTTTAACTATTGAATAAGTACATTTAAGTGAAATATCCTTTTTCTGCTTTCTCTGCCCCAGTTTCTAATTTACAGTCTCTTAAAATCAATCAGATTATTACTAATATCTACTCTCAGAAATGCAATCTTTCACTTAGGTAAAAGCGGGTATCGAATCATCTTAATATCAACATTTCTCACTTAAAATTAGAAACTATCAAATAAAATCATCCTAGGTTCAACAAACAAACACTGCATTCTGTAACTACTATAAGTGCTTATTTGGTTACCTTAACTGAATTATGTTTTGTTGTGTTTTAGAGCTATGAATGTTCATCCCTTTGGTTCACCATGAGTTTCTAAGATGTCTCTGGAAGATACGGATTAGAGATATTTCCTGTAATTTATGTCTGTGTCACTTACAACTTGCCCAATTGGGAAGAAATGATCTAAACATGCTTTACTGCTTTAAGTCCTCTGCTCAGAGCTGCACAGTAGTATCTCGTCTCATGAATGAAATGTCACACTCGAGATAAACGTAGAGAGCTGGCATTCAACCTGACTGTGTTCATCACAAATACATAGATTTGCAAAGTGCTGGCATCGAAAGAAATTGAACAAAGATGCTTCATTCCTAAGATTTTCTGAAGTGAGAAGTGGTAATATAATTTTAAGAAAATAAAAGGACTGTTTTCTCTGTGGTTACAATCCACTAGCTTCCTCAGTCAACGGATAGATTTATTTTTGATCTTTATTGGGCTCAGTAGGAAGCATAACTAGAATTTTTATATATTAAGCACGTGAGACTATCATCTGCCATGGGGTTCTCAATTGCAAAAGACCATCGGCTTGGGAAATAGAGAGTTTTTTCTGTGTTTTCAGTTGCAAACGTGAAGTACGTGGCAGCAACCACTGGATGGCAACCAAAGATACAGAAACAGCAGGAAGACTCTCGACTCTGCAGAAAGGACACAGACATTCATTCCAGCAGGAACTCAAAGGATCTGACTTCTAACACACTGCAGTCTCCATGCCATATACATATATAAGCATCTGCATATATTATATATATGATAAATAAAATTACAAAATAGCCTGATGAACTAAGTGGCAGTTGCCTGAAATATTTTTGTTCAGCAAATTATATCTTAATACAAAAATTATAAGAAGTTAGGTCCTAACTCTTTTTCATCAGGACCAGTATAAAGTGCAGTCATATTTTTAAGTTAAGCTTCTAACCAATTCTCCTCATCTCGCGTTCCTTGATGGAAAGGAGAGGGAGGACCAGGGATAACACTGATTATAGCACATTGATGGGTATGAAGTTGGGCTTTAAAGACGGGCAGAATTCATTCTCAAGCCTGAAAGTCAATAGTTCTATAACTGGGGTACATTCTGCAGATGACTAAGAAGTGTAGGTCCAGAGACTACAATGGTCCTATGAGCTAAATCTATCGGAGAATCCAGATTCATCCTACATCAAGAAACCTTTTTTTAACTTTACAGAAGGTTTGTGTATCACCTGAAAAGACAAAAACTACATATGATCTCCAAAACCCTTCATGCAACATATTTGTTTCTATATGTCCAAATTGGGCTAACAGAATCAGTACTAATATTCAACAATTATTTGTCATTTCTAAACAGCACACATTTCCATGTGCACGTGGCTTCATATTAAGCAGCAACCCTCAATCTAAATCTGTCGTTAGATCACACGACTCCCAATACCACCAGCATAATTCAGAACAGAAGGCAACGTCTTTCTCCTGCAATGTATACTAATTCCAAAATCATGAAGATATCCACAAAGAATATTTGAAAAAAATAAGCAATGATCTTGATGAAGACAAACAATTTCTATTAAAGGCTAATTAGGAACAGAGCCTATCTCTTAAATGAAAAGCACAAATGACAGAAGTGTCTTGTTCAATATTACCTAGTTAAAAAAAGATATCCGGTGGGGGAGGAGAAGAAAGGAAATTCTCCAAAACTGGGAAAGGAAAGGATTTGATTTGTTTAGAGGATAATAAATTATACACAGTCCTTAAGGTTAAAGGTTAGCAGGAAGAGCACTAAAAGCATTTTTATTGGGCAGTTACACATTACACTCTTGGGTAGGTATGTATTGGCAGGGGCTAAAAAAAAAGCATGTGAAGGCTTATAGAGAAATATTTAATTATTTCCTCATTTTGTATGAGGGTTGGCACTGGACTGGAACTAGGACAATAAACTAAGTTTCAACTCTCTCTTGGTATTCATGCGGGGTATATCACTGGTATGTGAAAAATATTGCCGAAAATTATGCACACATCTCTGCTAATTTTGCATGGAAATATCCTAATTGTTTTTATTCTTTTAGTGTTTCATACGTGACTATATTGTATTTTTAATATTTTCCCCACCCCCTCTTCTTCCCATATCACCTTTCTTCTTTGCCAGGCTCCTTTCCATTTCATGTCTTTTCACATATGTACACAGTAGGCTTCATCTGGTTTGCTTTTGATGGCATCTGCCTGAGTACTTGCTAGAGCATGAATTGCATGACCATCATTCATTTGCTCGCTCATCACTGATGTGTAGTTTACTAGGAACTGACCCTAGAACATAGCAGGAGACATAGCGTGATCTCTGCCACCAAATTGTCATCTTCAGTTCTGCTACTGGCTGATGACGGAACATTTAGTTAGTGACTGTCCATCTCTAGTCACTACTTCGTTCTTCTGAATGTGGACCAATTAATACCAAGTTAGTCTTAATATGACTGCTGTGAGAATGCAGCAGAATCACTTAGCTAAGGCTATGCTTCAAGAACATAGTAGAACTTGCAAGGCTGTGTTGACAACCAGAGTGGCATGAACATCCTGTGCCCCTTGGTGTCCTGCCTGTTCCTTCTCACATCCAGGTGACTTTCAAGTATGAAGTGTTCTAACCATTCGGGGTCCAATCTCATTTTTCAGACAAGCCTGAGACTTTCAATAATGAAATAATCTAGTGAAAGAGACAGGCATCTGAGAAGGGATTAAAGAGTTCTCGAGGGCATATGTCAAGTGTAAAGGAGCCCTGAGAAAGAGTCAGTTGATCAAATCCTATAAAGAAGTTGATCAAATCCTATCATGCTTTTGAAAACCTGGGGAGAGAAAAATCTCAACAGAACTAAAATGCTTGTTCCAAGTCACACAGGGAGATGAACCGGTTCAATTAGGCTTAGATTGGATACACACAGTAGAGAGAAGAAAGAGCACATCTAGAGCACATACTCGTACCATGAACACTTTGATTTCTCAAATAATAACCACCTGTGGGGGAAGCATTTGCCACAGACAGAGGTGGCAGGCAGAGGAACAACCCTGTTTTAAAGTGCCAGAGGGAGCTGGAACAGAGAGTCTAAGGACGTCAGGAAGGGTGTAAGGTGAAGATGGCTGTTTAACAAAGAGCCAACATGCTGCCGTCAACTTCTGAATGTATTGTCAGATCAAGGACCTTGTGGGAATTCACAAATCACGGCAGTCTGAAATCCTAACAGACAGAAATGAAACACTGGCTATATAACGCAAGTGGTAGAGAAATATCGACATTAAGAAAATATCTCTTAATTTAGTCCTGCATTTGGCAATGGGACATCATCCGTCATTTTCCAGTGTTTCATACAGAGTATTAGAAGTTGTCTTGCTAGAACACAGAGCAGTGAGACCTACATAATGACTGAAATACCAACATGCCCTCATAGACATGAGAAAATGAAGAGAAAGAAGAACACACAGGGAAAACAATTCTACTAGAATAAAGCTGTTTGCTTCATTGCCTTTTGCTCAACCTCATACCTAAACCTTACTAGAAAAAATCTGCAAGTAACAATTTTAACATCTCTTCAATATCCCTTTACTTCAAGCCACCAAGCGACTTCCACCGAAAACAACATACTCTTTAGTTTCCCACAGAATATGATGGTTAACAGTCACCATTAATTTAACCTCTGGTTGTGCCTGTGAGAGGATTCTCAGAAAGGTGTAAAAGGAAAGACCTGCCCTGCACGTGGATGGTACCCTTCCATGAGCTGGATTCCTGGGCTGAACAAAATAGAAAAACAAGGGAGAAAGTGAACTGAGTAACAACCCATCCATTTTTGAGCACACACACACACACACACACACACACACACACTCATGAAAAAAAAAAAGAGAGGAATCATAAAAGTCCCCTATGAAAGTTTGCTATGCGGGTCTATGGGCCTGATAGAGCAGAGGGAAGAAGATCCTCACAGTTGTTTTCTGACTGTAACTAACTCTTAGATGATCTTCAGTAGTTGAGATGCTGCTCGTACGTGACTTCAGCCAGAGAGCTAGCTCTCAGCAAAGAAAGTTTGCTATGTTGTGGAGGCAAGTGAGTCCTCTGAGCAGTTCCAGCAGCCACAGAACTTGTACTTCAGGCGAAGGGGAATGCATGGACTGTGGTATCTACTACAACCCCTCATAACTCCGACTTCCAGAATTCTTGCAAATATATTACCCTAAAATTTATGTCATCTGACAGTCACAGTCTGTAAGCAATTGTGATTCACAACTTGGCATGGATGCACACATTATTCCTGCCGCAGCCCAGAGCCTCACACTGCAACATCCAATAAAACTGGGTA
Source organism: Typhlomys cinereus (assembly GCA_023101885.1). Classification (NCBI taxonomy): domain Eukaryota; kingdom Metazoa; phylum Chordata; class Mammalia; order Rodentia; family Platacanthomyidae; genus Typhlomys; species Typhlomys cinereus. The sequence continues at coordinate 3,035,321 of JALPQD010000170.1, forward strand.
ATGATCAACTGTGAGAAAACTAACACTCCTTCACAGAATTTTTGTGTGGGACAAATTTACTTTGAAGTACTTTACTGTTATCAAAATGTGAAAATTATCACTTTATCAAGAAGGAAAAAGACAAAGTTTCTGGGCTTTTCTGTAAGTATCCTTACAATTGACCTCTTCACTATACTACATGTAAGCTACTCTTTGGATTTCTTTTGAATTAAAAATTTAGTTGGTGATGCGGTCATGAAGCTAAAGAGTTAGTCATCTGGACTGTTAGAAAACTTCTAGAGAGGAAAGCAACACATTTGCAAGTAAAATGAACAGGAAACTACTAATTAGGAATCCCCAAATAATCCCCAAAGGGCATTATGTGCTCCCAAGGACAGCATTAATTTTTTTAAAAGATAAGCAAATATTAAAAACAATAATCAAGTTTATAGGCAATTAGTCCCCAAAGATGCATGTGAGAAACTATGATGAATTATTTCAGCATACATACAAATGGATGGGGACTGTTTATAAGCTTTGAGGTTTTCTGTGTTGACTTGGATGGTGGCCCAGAGAGAGGCTGACTTGCATGTCTGCATGAAGAAATTCCTAATTAGCTGCCTGATTTTGAAGCTTTTATAGTCAAAGAAGAACCTGATCTGCTTTTATGAAATAGGCAAGAACCTTTATTCAAAAAAAATACTTTTAAGTTGCAGAAACAGATGTTAGTGAAAACATCATATTCGAAACAGAAATCTTTCTCTAAAACATACTGAAAAGTATATATAAACATTCAAATGATTTCAGAGACAGTCTGTACTTTGATTCTAATATATTGTTTTTAAATGTAATGCCATCATTAATAATCAGTGAATTTTCTTTCCCATATTATTTTTTAGAATTCTACATAGAGAAAGGGGGGATTGATCTTTACATTTATTTTCAATAGGCTCAAAAGTTTGTTAGAATCATTTTGCAAAATCCCATGTATTCTGTTTTGTACATATGAATGAAAATGGTGTTCTTATAAATATTTCATCTGCTGAACACTTGTTACAGAACAAATATGGCTTAAATAATGAATTGCATCCATGACACTATATATCTAAGGAGGACGTAATCAATGCCTTTTCCAGAAATCTGCAATACTTAAATTCTATTTGTATGACAGGTTTTAACCATCTGAAATTTAAGATCATTGTGGAGACAGTGCTCTGTATATTAAAATTAAAATGCAATAAATCATTTGCTAATAAACAAATGATATAATATGAAAATACAGAGACTAGTTGAGATATATATATATCCATTGTACTGAAAAGCAAGTTGCTTTTCAGCTACAAACTTAGTGTGAATATGGTGAATGAATAAGAATAGTTCTGACTAAATATTTGGCATCCTGGCACTATAACACCTGCTGCTGTTCTAGATAACATGACCTGGAAGCCACAGGTCCACGGAACAGTGATGGAAACTAGACCCATGCAGAGAAAAACATTTGTGCCAAAAAGAATGGAAAGGCCCATTAGGTTCTCCCTTTGGTGAACTTTATCTTATTCCCTTGTTTGTTTTTTAATCTTCCACTCATAGTCTGCGACAGAGCCCTGTAACAAATTGCAAATCTCCCTGCACTGCGTTGGTTTGCACGAAACTGAGTCAACCAAGAGTGAAGCCTGCTGTTCAGTCTTATTTTGTTCTGAGGATTCAATTTACAATATATATTTCCTTTGGGAATTCAGTGTGTGAAGGGAAATGGCTACAAGTCCACCCGCCTTGGAACTGTCATGTATCCCAAAGCAATCTGCTGGGTAATGTACCGAAATGTAGCCCAGCTTCTGAGATTTATTTCTAGTCTACTAAGACTTCATTCTGATCAATACGAAGCCAATGCAATGATTGACTTCCCCCCTTCTTACGAATAGGAACTTTAGATTTTAATATTGAAATAGGCTGTTTTGTTTTTTAATATTACTTCTCCCTTGAGAAGACTGATTCATTGCGTGGGTACAAAGCACATCACCTTTCCCCACAGCTAAAGCATTGAAGGATCTACCAACGTAAACTTTCCCGATTTCTAACCAAGTGAAATAATATTCTAAAGTATCAAAGTGTTATGTACTATTCCCAAGCCAAATTTACTAATGCATAAACCAACCTTTACTATACTGATATTTTCTAATTAGGATTCTTCTGACCGAAGCTGGAATGGATCCAATTTTATGAGAAAGTCAAAACAATAATATGTTGTGACGCTGAAATAAATTAACTTGATTGTCTAATCACATTATTCAATATTTGTGAATGTTTATTGTGTGACAGCATTCTGAGTTATTCATGTGACTACTTCATTTATTTCACATATTACTTATTTACTGCTGTCCCCCACAGTGTAAAATAAACTCATGCATTTTAAAGCTAATAATGTGGCTGAATTGAAATCCCTTGTAAGTAGCTAATCTTAATTGTGCATCTAACTCTGTAGATTAAAAATAATCCATCCAACTTAAAAGACTGCATAAACTTTTCACATTTAGATTTAAGCAGAATTTGTTTCCTCTATCTCCTAATATACAACTGAAACAAAACAAAATTTCTATTTTGTTTTGTTTCAGTGTCTGAAACATTGCATTTGACAGAACAGACATTTAACAAAGTTAAATTTAGTATGCTATTCCATAACTTTGTCTCTAATATTTTTAATTATAGTTTTCAAGCAATGAACAAAAACTTTTTATAGGCTTCAAGGTTTTCTGTGTTGACTTGGATAGTGGCCTTGTATGTGAACACCACAAACAGATTCAGTGGTTACTTTCCGAGAAAACCTGGAATCTTGTGTGACCCTCTTTTCCCCACTCATTGAATTATTCAGAAGTATTCCCAGACATCATCTCATCTTGTCTGTAAATATTTCATAAATGTTGCTTTAAATGGATGAATGGCAATCCATGTAACGTCCTTCTCCTTATATTAAATACTTCTGAATCTTCTCGCTTAAATGGGAATGCTGCCTGGTTTTAAATAGTATAGGATGGTTTGTGTGATTTTCTTATTTCAGAATCTGGTTTGGTGTCCATGCCATGAACATGACTTTTTCAAATACGGGGGTCATGTCTTGCCTTATCTAGTATTGCATTCAAGGTATATGGCAGTACCTTGCATGGGGTCTGGCTTCTGTTTCCTCCCCACTACTTCCAACCATGCTTCACACACTGTCCTTTCTGCTCTCACTGCGGCTCAGGGAATAGATGGTACATCTTCCCTCACCCTCTTTAGTGAGGTGCAAGGAAAGAAGAGCAAATGGTAATATACAGCTCTGAGTCCTTCAGCTTGACAGTTATCTTAATGGGATGAACAACTGAGGTTGTAAAAACCTGAGGAGAGAATCTCTTTGAATACATTCTGTTGGACAGCTATGGCACCTCCCACACTATTCATCCTAAGTGAAAGACGTTCCAAGGCATCCTTACAGTAGCTGGAAGGGTCTAAAATGTTGATACTTGGCTTCTGCAGTGCAGAACTCCTCGGGACAAACAGTCAGCATCTGTATATGGAAAAGCAAGGTTGTCTCCGTCTGAGGACGAACATATGGGAAAAGAAGAATCTGCCGAAACATGTTGGCAGAAAGTGAGAAATGTGTCTTGAGATGGGGGACTTCAGGGTAGGCACAGTGTCATGGTCACAAACACATCCTAGAGCAGAGCCCCTGACATCTGCCAAGGCAGGCGCATCAATCACATTATGAGACAAGGAGAGCATTCTTTTTCTTACCTCTCATTCTAGGTCTCTTCATGTCCACTTTTCCCCATGGGAAATGGGGGAGGGGTGGAGGTGGAAGGTAAGTGTCACTGAGGTTAGGACAGTGCAAGCTTTGCTCAGTTCAGACATTGTTCAGGATCACACAGACCCCCTGTTCATCTCTTGCTCCAAGAAGGATGAAATGAGGAACTGGATCGATCAAAGCCACCAACTGGATCCGAATTCTTATAACATTAAGTTAATCTGGATGCTGTCATTGTGGAACTTACACTGCTTTTAAGACTAATCCCTAATTAGACATCCTTCAGGAACCAATAGTGACTTATAAGTTCTTGAAACAAGTCAGGTTTGTAATCTAGTGGCAAGAAAAGAAAATCTTGCTAGTGACTCTCATTCTCTGGTCTCAATTTTCACCTTGGCAAGTCACTTTGTTCTCTTCATGCAATGATGTTCATCGAATGAGAGAAAAGTGAGTATCAATCCAGGAGGCCACTAATGGCACCTATAGTATGTTCTGTGAACCTAAACCAAGAAAGAATTCTCAAGTGACACAGAAAGAGGCAGACTGTTGTGTTAGAATGTTTGCAGCACGTTTACTTTACATTCATCTCAAACTTAACCCATCAGTGCACCTATGTACCTGAGTTCTCTTGCCATGTGCAACATACCTGAAACTATGCTTCTGAAACCTAATATTCACACATCAGTAGAGCTGGGGAGATTCCCTCCTTGAACATTGTGCATCCAGACTTTCAATCTTGTACAGGCCTGTGCACTATTATGCACTACTAACCTAGAATTTGCATGTCTGTTATTCCATATAATATGGTTTCAATCCAAAATGCGAGATTAGGATATTTCTCTAGATTTGGGTTTCAAAATATTAGTGGAAGTACATGCTATGTGAGATTTGGTAGATCTCAACATTGAAATAGGGAGAATAAAAGAGCAGCCAGAGCCAAATACAATGCTTCATCTCTCTTCCGCTCTTTCACAAATTTCACCTTGACTTTGTAACCTACAGCCTACTATTAGTCTACTAATTAGACTGTTTGCCCGTCTACGACTCTTAGTGTCTGAGACACTCACTAAGATTCCATTTCCCCCTTGTCCCTTTGTCTTCAGAAAATCACTAACTGTGTTCAGTGATACTCATGATTATGAACTTCCCTTACACATCTAAGGCTTTATTCTAAAAGAAATTAGAGAATGGGCTACAGAGATGGCTCAGGGGTTAAGAGTCTGCCTCACAGGCAGAAGGACCTGAGTTCAAATCTAAGATCCCATATAAAAATACCCACAACTGCATTTCTGGCCCTCGAGGGTGGAGCCTGAGAAGCCCTAGAGCAAAGTAAAAGGGAGGTAGAAGAACTCCAGAAAGATTCCCAACTGATCTGTGACATATAAATGCTGAAAACTTTGCAAGCATCACAGTGAATTAGGGGCTTAGAGAAAATTATGGAACTAATTCCTACTGGAACGTAAGGCAGAAGTAGGAGTCTGGCACAGCTGCGTGTACAGTTGCATAAAGAAAGCAGTGAAAATTATTCTGTTAAGAATACACCTTTCACATTCTATAGCAAATAAAACAGAAAAAAGATCAATGAATTACTTTTTTTGAGCATACTCAAATTCTGAACTAAGTATGGTAGAACATAGAGAAAGATTTGGTCCAGTTTTATGTAGAAATTAGATTGCATATGTATAATGTACAATGACAAGCAATAGAAATCATTCCAGCATTTCAACCATGAGGAATACACAGACTCTGCCCAGGAAGCAAGATTACATTCATAAATTCAAGATGAACTTAAAGTCTGGCTGCTTTCAAATGAGTTCTTAGTTTTTGAAAACTGGGCCACTTATTTTACAAAAATAAAGGAGAAAAAAGGAAGACGACGGAGAAAGGTAGCTTTATATCTGGATAATAGATGAAGGGTGGGAAAATAGGTTAAGAAACAAGTTACAGCCAGGAAAAGCAAAATTGTCTCAGTAGAAAGGAAAAGATTATCAGTAAGTATGAATTTCAGAGAATTCTGACTTTTTCTATTTTTACCTGATTTTAAAAATTCAGTTACGATCATTAGAAAAAGTGACATCCTCTCATAAAATTAGCAAAAAGAAAACTAGTATGAAGCACCCAAAAATACAATCTAAATCAAATTGAAGCCAGATAATATGGTTTATTAATTTTACTAGCGTACTTAACAGAAACTGGCTAATTTAAGTGTTAGTGTAGAAGCCATAAATTTTGGAGAATGAATGAGTTACTGGGTTACCAGTCTGTTAATAACAAGAGGAAAGGAAGGAAGCCCTGGAAGTTAAGGGACTGTAACCCAGACCCCAAAATCCAGAAGAATGAGTACAAATCACTGAGCAATACATTATCAATGACAGACTAGTAGGGATAGAGTAGGAACTGACATGCCTTTCAGAAAACAATTTTGTTTCATGATGAAGCAACAGTAGGGTAGATTAGAGGAACCTTAGGAGAAACACACAGACACGTGGTTTGTAGCAATCAATCTTCATCGAAAATCAGAAATGCTTGAACTCTTGATATAGATGTTTGAGCAAAATATGTGGTATGATGGCTGTCTTTAACATCATTTGGATTAAAATAGATTTGTTTCAATTTTACATAACTGCAATGATACTGAAATGCCCTCTGTGATTCTCCTATGTGCATAAATAATCTTATTAGTCACCTCCTAACAAAGGCCTGCAGGAGAAAAAAATTCTTACTATGAATAGCTACTCTGACCTTACATCAATGATAAAAGATCTGGCAACTTATCCCATCCTATCATTTTGTTTGCCATAATCTGTCCAAAGTAAACTTTATGAGTATATAACAGTTCATGAAAGGATAATGGTCATATCACACCCAAACACGGAAACCTTCACTACGTATCCATTTTCAAAAGGTGTTAAAAAATATTATTTGGCTTAACTGTAAGTCTCTAGAATGAGCACCTTAACTTTTCTCTATAGACCACTGCTCTACCTATTTTACTTCTAAAGAAGAACTGATTAAAGTTTTAATATCATAGAAATTATCTGGAATAATTGTTTCATAGAAATGTTGTTAGGTAAATTCAGTTTCATATCTTTTATAACAGATGTCACCAAACTGCTATGAAAACCTGAAAAAAGGTAAAAATTATATATAAATAACATTATGGTAAGCTTTTCTTTTATATAAAGAAAATAAGAAAATATTCAGCCAAACCAAACAAATACAATTCTAACATCACAAGACCAGTTTTCATTAGAAATAAATGCATGTCATACATAAAACATAATTAAAATTTTTAATTAAAATATTTTTACATTTAAAAATCATTAGCTACTCTTTCTCATTGCTTTGTTCTAAAGTTTGGCCTATTAACATTTTTCATAAAACTTTTAGAAATATTTTCTGTGGGACCAGTATCTATTTTATGTATTCAAATCTACTGGTCAAATATTTCCAGCTATTTTCAGTTTGATGGATACTGGTAATAATTCCACCATAGCAAATACTATAATATTACATGCTGAGTAAAACACAACCAGCTAAATTGGGTTTTAACATGGAATTTACTCTGAAAAAAAGTTATTCTACATTTTCATCAAGACTTGGCAGCGTCTTTAATGAAATTATACTTTATGCAAACATTTAAAAAGACAAAGCATTCATAAGCATTTTCATTAGGATCAGACAGAAAAACACCAGCCAAACCCATATACTCGAGTGTTACTAGAGAACGCCTGACAGAATGCACAATTATTTGGAATTCTTTTGCAACCACAGCAGGGACAGGCTAAACCGGATGCAAGAAAGATGACGGAGAATCACTTTGCTCTAAAAGTGGGAACACATCATGGAGAGCTCTAAGCACATGCTTTCTTTTTTTAATTAGTCACTTGCCGATTTATTAAAGTTTTATTCATTTCAACATCTTTTTATTAATAAATGTTGTTCTTTGACAGTTTTCTACGTGTATATAATGCGCTGGGATCACTCTGTCTATCTCTCTTCTCTCCTTCTCATGCCTGCCCGCGCCCCACAGCTCCCCTTCTTTCCCACATATCTCTTCCACATCCAACACTTGGGTTTTGTTTAGCATCCCACTGAGTTTAACCAGGTCTGTGCACATGGTCTCCAGTTTAGAACTATATGCTATAGACTAGTGGACGACAGAGCAGAAACCTCCAGACCGCAAAACAGAGAAACTAAATTACCCTACCATAAAATGTTAATAGACTGATAAAGAAAACAGATGACCTAACAGACTCCCTTTAGCCTGAGAAAACTGACCAGAACAAGTGAATGGACTGAACCTAAATCCCTTCCCCAACCCCCAACTCCCACCCCTGCACTCTATTATAAGCCCCAACCTCAAAAGGAGGGATTCCCACCCTATAGGGAAATTCTGCTTCCATGGCGGAGTTCCTGGAATAAATGTGAGTCTTCAAGCCTAGACCTGGTTTGTGTTCTTTCTCTTTTCCTCTTCTTTTTTTTCTAATGGACTTACATGCTTTTTACATTCATAAACAATGTACAAGACATCGAGATTATGTTATGTTAAAAAAAACTGTGCTCTCTGAGTTGATAGTAGTACCCATCTGTAGCAGTTAGCCTGCATGGTTGCTGATAAATTTCCATTGAATGGCTTAAGGTTACAGTTCTCAGCTCAGCTTGATAGGAAAGCTCCCACCAACACCAGGGCTGAGGGAACTGGCCACACCATCTCTAAATAACGGCTGAGACAGGCATGATCCTTACTTTCCAGATCAGCAGGTCTGACCAAGTGTACACAAGGATGCTGACTTTCTCAACCAGCTGCCTGTATTTTATTCCAGGGTCTAGTCCCACCCACGATGGGCTGGGCTTCCCCATCAGCTAGACAATTTCCTTCAAGTTTGCTCTGGACTTACCAACTAATTCTCTACAAATGTACTAGAGCTCAAACCCTGAACTATCAAGTTGACATCTGTTAACTACGACACCATCCAAAAAAGTTTCACAAAATCACTAATCTCTGCTATTACATGAACCTCAAACAAAATTATTTAAAAGAATAGAACAGAATGAAAATAACTTTCTTTCTGCTGAAGCTTCGAATGATATACAGATATAACATAGCATAATATATGAAATATATTTATATCATGTGCTGAATTTTCCATTAGTCACCATGGATTCTGATTAGTCCTTGTAAGATAATCCCCAGTACACAAAAGAGATCAACTCCATTTAAATAATATGCAAAGTTTAAAATTAGTTACTTGTTGCAGCTCGCCTGCATAGTTGCTGATAAATCATCATCAAACAGTTTAAGGGAACAAGGGATTTATTTTCTTATGATAGTCTGTTTACAGTTTGTAGTCTAGCTTGACGGGAAGATCAAGCAACAACACAAGAGCCTAGGCAACTACCATCACTACATAATGGCTGAGAGAGGGACGATCCTTACTTGCCAGACCAGCACGTCTGGCTAAGTGTCCACAAGAATGCCCAACTCCCTCAACCAGTTCTTTGTATTTTATTCCAGGGCCTAATCCCACCCACCATGGGCTGGGCCTTTCCCATCATCTAGACAATCTCTTGCAGGTTTGCTCTGGGCCTAACTCAACCACTAATTCTCCACAAATGTACTCAGAGCTCAAACCCTCAACTGTCAAGTTGACACCTGTGCCTAACTATGACACTACTAGACCTCAGAAGGAGAAATTATGTTGACACGACTACTCCAAGAATTCAAAGTCATATGGTATGATTGTTCTCAGTTAAGCACTTTTAGAGCAGCCATGCAGGGACAGTCTCTGAAGGTCTTGGAAAGCAATCCCCCACTGCTGGAATTAGCCTGGCAAGGGAGGAACTGACTCCAATCCTCCACAAAGATATGGTGGTCAACTTCCCCCAACCCTTTGCTTATGAAAGGATATGGAGATGAGTTCTCTATAGTAGATAAGCTAAATCCTCCAAAAGAAACAGCTTGTCCAAGAAGTGGCACAAGATCAATTGGGTTAGGCCTCAATATGAGGAAAAGCCATTCCTATTCTCCTTTCTCCCTCCTCCACCTACTTGCCTAAGTATATAAATATAACTGACCCTGGCAGCCATCTTTGGCTCCTGCTCCTCATGACACTCCACATCTGGGGTCCATGAGTTCTTTTCTGGCTGCAGGCCCCTCATGGCTTCCATGCCCAAGTCCATGAGTTCTCCAGGGCGCCCTAGACCCTCACGACATTCCACATCTGGAGTCCTGTGTTTCATCCTTTCTCTCCTCTAATAAACTCTACCTTAATTCTCCATGCTTATTCTGATTTCGATCTTCGACGCCAAACACAAGAACCTGGATACATACAGATTCCCAGAGAGTAACCCTGCAACATCTGAGCCAAGGAGATGACTCAGTGGTTAAAGCACTTTGCAAGCAAACAAGCAGACGGGAGTTTGAAGCAAAAGTCAGGTGGGCGTGACCTATAATTCCAGCCTTGGAGGACAGAGAAGGGGTTACTCCAGAGCAAACGGTAAGCTCTATCACTGATTGAGAGACTTGGCCCCAAAGAATAAGGTGAAAGAGCAATAGAAGAAAATTACTGACATTGTCCTGGGGCCTCCAAATGCAAACAGACATGCACACACGCATACACGCACGCACACACACACACCATATATCAGTTTCAAGAAGGAAAAAACAAAAAAAAAGCTCTCTCATGGAGATTCTGGACAAGGATGGGAAAGGAGAAAAACTTCACTTCTCAGTTTGAGAACAATATAAAATAATACTTCAACTAATTTGCATACAAGTATGCCTACTGTTACATATTTAATATTCTGTCAATTTCTCACTGTCATGGAAAGGAATTATTAACACTACTGAGACACATACCCACATATTGGTGAATCTTTGTATGTTTATTTAGGTTATTCACTGTTTTTTTTTTCCTTCACATTATAATATTCATGAAGTTTCAAAAGAAAGTATTTGGTAAACAAAACCAATTGAACAGAAAAAGATAACCATTTTAAAGGTGGGGATGTTGTATAAGTCACAGACAGACAGAAATGAAGAAAGAGCTTTCCAAACAGTACAGAATTCTATCATAGTTTATAAGAGCAAGAAGGAGCAGACTTTTTTAAGGAACTTTAAAGGAAGGAATCGCCCTCTTCTCTAACTTGTGCTACAAGGATGCACGAAGCATCCTCTCCAGGGTCAGGACGAGAAAGCAAGGGTGGGAAGCAGAGCTGCTGCTGCCCTAGAGCGCCACAAGCTATACCTTTTCGCCACGTCTTCTCCGGTCCAGCAGGGCTGTCCAGCCGAGGCGGCGAGCTCACTGGTGCACAGCTGATCCGCCAGGCCTCCGTAGAAGGACCTGTGCAGCCGAAGGTGGCTGATAAATTCTCTGCATAGAAGAACACAGAAAGCAGTTGGATTCAAAAACTACATAGAGAAGATATATATAAATGATAAATATCATTATGTATAGTGCACATAATGCTGAATTTTTACTTTTTCTCCTTATTTACCGATATGTTAAGAACTTTTCTAACAACCAAGAAATACAGTGTTTTCAGAAAGGATACCAGGGGACCAGCAAGATAGCTCCACGAGTAAGATACCGAGTTTGATTTCTGGAAGTCCATGTAGTGGAAGAAGAAAACAGACTTTGAAAGCTGTCCTCTGTTCTGACTTCCACCCAAGTACCATGATGAGCATAGATAACTAGTCCCTCTGTCTCTCTCTCTCTCTGTCTCTCTTTCTTCCTGCACCTCCCCTCCTTCCCTCCTTTACTATCTATTTTTACAGATAAAAATAAATTACGTTTTAAATGAAAGGGTACTAAGCTATTCTTCAAATTTATTTCTCTGGGTATGAATCTTATGTTTTTCTATATTCAAGAAAAGGTGGGGTAGAAAGCTGGCTGAGGAGTTAAGACTCTGCCTCACAAGCAGAACGTCCTAAGTTGGGATCCCAGGTCCCGTGCACATCTGGCCCTGGCACATGAACCTGGGAAATTCCAGAGCAAAGCAAGAAGGAGGTACGAGCAATCCAGGATGATTCCTGAAGTCAGTCTTGGGCCTCCACAGGGACACACAGTGCTCTCTGATACACACACAAAGAAATACACATAAATAAAGTTTAGAAAAAAAGGACACAAGAGGTTTGAATATCCTATACCAATGCGCATGTGCGTGCACACATACACTTCATTCACCCTCTCTGATATTCTCCCTAGTCGCTGGCATCTATACTTGGTGGCACTATTTTTTCCTCAATGTAGAAAATATGAGAAGTTTACAATATGCTAAACAATTGCCTACAGATTAAAAGTTTAGTGGATTTTGATCACTTTCCAATCTAAGTCTTCTCTTTGGTATTTAAAATACCAACTAAGACTTTGTTCCTCACACACTATTTCTCCTCCCTCTGACTATTGTAGGTGGAAAAACAATGAAAATGCAGGATTTGGTAATATTTTTCTTTAGGAGTAAGACTTTGGAGTTATAAAATCAAGATGTTGACGGACAAAAAGTTGAAAACAACAAATCTGAAAGAATTTGGCTCATAATTTTTTGAAACAAAAGAGTTCTGACCAAAGAAAGGACAAGCCCTAAGACATGCTAAGAGAGGAAAAGAGTTCTAAACTGGAAGACAGGAGCAGGAGATGAAATGTGGATAAAAAAACATAAAACAGGAACGCATGGGATGAGCCACTCAGATATAGCTGTTACAGAATCCCATCCCCTGGAGGGATATAAAAGAACATGTTTTAAATGAGAGGAAAGTGTGGGCATACTAAATTCTAGATGAGGGACTGCTTTCTATAAAACTGAATCTTATTATGACAGCAAAGTTACTGAATGAGTGTATCCCTTGCATATATTTCATAATTCTCCATATCATTGTATTTTAAAGAACAACTTGCAGAAATTGTTGCCGTTGATCTATACCAAGAACAAACATGATTTTTCTGAATATAACACCGGTAATCATATCATTAGATGATTAGAACACAGCAAGGTTGTGTCTTTAAGACTTTTTTGTCCAAGAAAAGACCACCAAGTAACTACAGAAAACACTGGCTGTCAGCACCCCTAAGGCGGGCACAGAGAAGGGAAGCCAGGGTTTTAGGATTGTGCCTCTTGTCTCTGTGTGTAGGGAAGAGGCTTGACTTTCTCAGTATCATAGTCCTTCTATTTCCCATTTGCAATTTCAAGTCAGTTTCCTCTGTCTGTGATGGCCGTATCGCTACTAAGTGGGACACATGAGCAAATCTAAGCTCTCACATTGCTGCTACTAAAACATACTTAAGGAAGAAACTAGCACTTTCTAAAAGGATGGGAACTAATGAATGGAAGGATGTATGTCACCTGTCCTAAATCTTATTCACTATCAGTAATCACCTGCTAGCAGCCTAAGAATTTTCTAGAAATGAAGAGCCCAGGCAAAAATGGTTAGAATGTTAAGACCTACAAATGGATGACATAAAATGAGTTAGACTTTTAGGGACCCCAAGGTGTCTACTCCATTCTTAATAACTGTTCCCTAGTTCCGTTCCATCCTTCAAAGCTGTTGCAGTCCGCCTGCATGGTTGCTGATAAACGACCATCACACAGCTTAAGAGAACAAGGAGTTTACTTTCTTACAACAGTCCGGTTACAGTTCTCAGTCCGGCTTGATGGGAGAGCACGCACCAACACCAGGGCCTAGGGAACTGGCCACATCATCACTGCCTAATGGCTGAAGATGATAATCCTTACTTACCAGACCAGCATGTCTAGCCAAGTGAACAGAAGGATGCCAACTCTCTCAACCAGCTCTCTGTGATTTATCCAGGGCCTAATCCCACCCACCATGGGCTGGGTCTTCCCCATCAGCTACACAATCTCCAGGTTTGCTCTGGGCTTAACTCAACCATCAACTCTCTACAACTGTGCCCAGAGCTCAAACCATCAACAGTCAAGCTGACACATGTGTTTAACTATGACAAAAGCCAAAGACCCTAGTGGGGGAAAGCTTAATGGTTTCCTTGCCAGCCCTTTCCCTGGTACTGTATCAAGGTGGACTTAATACAAGCCTAACTATTATTTTCTTAATTCAGTGCATGGGGGCTATCTATCTATCTTCAAAACCTCCCCTTAATATTCACCTTCCATTTTCAGTGACAACCTTCTAAAATCCAGATCAGATTTTGTAGCATATGATTGCAACTAGAAGTCCATTAGTGGTCATTCTCTGAGAACAAAACCAAATGTCTTGGAATGACAGGCACGCACGTTTCTCCACTCAATGCCAGCAGTTACTGACCCCACACTACAGGGTCCTGAAAAGGCAAGGAGCTTGCTCTGCCCAAACATGTCTTGATCGTTGCATGTGATTACTCTGAAAATATCCAAAGTCAGAGGATTTCCCTGTGACTTATCAGTAATCAGTGAACCATTATTTGACACAAAGTACTAAGTACGACTCAGTACTGAGCTCTGTGTTGGTACTAAAGGATTCACAAGCAAATAAGGAAGTCTTTGCTCTCTAATAATACACATTTTAGTGAAAATCCACAGTAGCAGTGCAGTGTGTAAAGTACCAGATTTAAAGACAGGAGAGGAATCACAGTCATGGTACAATTACAGACAAGTCAATAATTTAGTATTTCATACAGAACGAACCGAACCAAAACCACGATGGGCCAAGGCAAGAGAAAGTATATAACTTATGCAGGAGGTCATAATTACAGAAGGAATTAATTAAAAAGAGAAAGAAAACACCAAATAATAATCAGCCCTGCAGATGAAAGCAAAATGATGTAGATTTTATCCACATGGCAACTGGAACCCTTTAATGAATCTCGGCCAGCTAGTGAATCTTTTATCATCATGATCTGTCTCACTGCCATGTAAATCTTCATTGTCAAACTGACTGGATTTGGAATCACCTAGGAGACATAGCATGAGAGTTTTCCCGAGAAGTTGCACTGAGAAGGGAGGCCCTGCCCTGGACCGTGGGCAGCACCATCTCATGGCTGGAGTCTAAAGCAGGCAGAGCAACCAATATTCACTACACTGCTTCCTGACTGTAGGTGGAATGAGATCAGCTGCTTCCTGACCACACTTCCATCCTTCCCGCTGTTCTCGTTATTCTTCCATCGCAGATCAGAATGCACGGCCAAACCATTTGGAGAAACGAGGGCTTTATTCTTTGGCTTATGTTCCTGATCATGGTGGCATCAGGAGCTGAGCAAACTGGCCAAAACATATTCACAGAAGACCCGCACATGTCCCAACGAGCTAGTCTGCAAAGACAGTCAATTGTCTATCTTGTTCATTTCCTGAGGGAACAGTTCCCCCCATGCCCTGCCTCTGTCCCATCTCCCACCCCCATGGGCCTCCTGCTTCCATGATATAATCTCCCACAGGCTTAGCTCAGCACTTGCCTTAACTGACTATATAAATGTTCAGTTCTACATTGTCAAGTTGAGACCTGTATCTACTGTATCAAGCTGACTGGTACACCTGCTGTGAATGCACTGTGCTCTCCCAGTGTGAACTGAAATTAACCCTTCTTTCCTTAAGTTGCTCATGTTACGTATTTTGTCAAGCCAACAAGAAAAGTGATTGATAGAGCAATCATGAGGAAATAAATAGAAAGATCCTTGAGGGACTGTAAGAGAAATCCACACAGGGAAAAACTGAGAATCTGCAAGAGAATCTTCCAGTGAAAATGGTGAAAAGTGGCAGCTTTGAGAGACAACAAATGGCTGTCAAAATGACTGAGAAACAAGCAAAAATGTGGGAGTTTGGATTCCCAGGTCCCAGGTAAAACTTCAGTGTGTGGGGGTGAACCATCTGCAATTCCAAACTTAGGAGGCAGAGAATGGAAAGTCTAAAACAAGCAGAGTAGCTAGAATGGCCTGTCAGAGAGGTCTCGGTTTGAGTAGACACCTTGCCTCAAAAGAATGAGGTGGAAGAATAAGGAAGGATAGTTCCTGATAGCAATCTTGGTCCTCCCAAAGGCATGTGCACATACACGTATATTCACCCCCACACATTTCTCTACACACATGGAAACACACAAAAATGTATGTGTGCATGCATTAAAATTAATTAAATACATTATAGGCCAAGAATTGACATGCAAAGCAAGAGTTTAAAGATAATTACTAACTGATTCTTTCCCCTTGATATCACTGAGGTTACCCATCATTCACTGCTGTGTAGAAAGAAGGGAAGAAACTTCCCTTATTCAATGTTTCCTTCTTCTTGATACTTCACTTTCTAGCCTACTGTGTAATATGTATCTTCATTATGTCTTGCTGTTTCTTATCTGTCTCCCTGTTCTACAACAGAAAAAAAAATCAATCGAGTCAGGGTTTTGTTGTTATTTGCTTGTTTTGCTTTGTTCAATCCTGCAGGTCCTAGAACAGTGATATTGGTATAGAATACATCTAATAACTAATAGATAAATCAGTACAACTTAGTACTGAGCTCTGTGTTGGTACTAAGGGTTCACAAGTAAATAAGAAAGCCTTCACTCTCTAATAATACACATTTTAGTGAAAAGCCATAATGGCAGTACAGTGTTTATGATACTAGGTTTAAAAACAGAAGAAGAATCACAGTCAGACTAATAAACAAGTAAAACTAAAGAACTAATCAGCATGTTTGGTTGGCGATGCCTTAGGAACACCCAGATGCAGAGACCAAGTAGAAAGCCATTTTTCACACCTACTATGTGCAAACATCACTGAGAATCATGTCAGGGTGACCATTCAGATTTAACAGTCTAGAGTAAGGACCAAATCTCTAGGTTTCGAAAAAAGCAGACAGATGCTCTGACATGACCAAGGCATGAAGCATCCCTCAAACAGCAACATGCTCTTGAATGTGAGACTTGGAAACTGGGAGAGACTGGGAAAATACTGTGGCATTCTTCATCCACCTGCATGGTGACAGAAGCCTTGTATTTGGTGGACATCCCACAAAAAAAGGCCAGCATGATAGTTTGGTGGGTAATGGGGAAGACTCATAGTACCTTCATCTTTACCCTCCTGGATGCTGAGACAAGTCCACTACTTTCTTGGTGCATCCCTATCAGACTAACATAAAAATGGAAGCACTCAGTAGTGTAACAGGCTTTAGGCTGGCAGAACTATGGTCGCTAAAGATGTTCAAAGGTGTGGACACAGAGAATACTAAATGGAATCTCAACAGGGTGGTGTCGTATGCTTATCTGAACGTGGAAGAAATGTGAAAATGTTTGCCTGAGGAATGGAGAACATATGGGCCATTGACTAGTTTCCAAACATTCTATTTCTCTACATCCGAGTACCTTCAAAGCCCCCTTGAAGTTGGCTTTAGTCATGTGATTTGATTTGTAGGTCAATAAAAGATGTCAATAAAAAATTCCATCCAAGATTAGTCATTCAGCATTATCACGACTTTGCTGGCTTCCATTTATATCCATAGTGTCTGAAGTGTCAGAGGGAAATGGCCCTGCTTTGGAATCTCAAGTAAATTTGAGTGTTAACCCTGGCTTACCTGAAACAGACACAGGCTGAGAAGAGAAATAATGTCACTGCTAGAAGCCTGTGACATGTTATGGTGGTTGCCTATCACATCATAACACAGCTTCTTTTGAACAACAGAGTAATTGGAAAAGAAAATAGTCAATGAGTCAAATTCTGAAGAGAAGTAAGAAGAAGGATTCTTGAAAGTAGAATAGACAGCTTTAGAGACATTTCCTTTAATAAAAAATGTGGGGGAGAAGTCTATGTGAATGTGAACCTTAGAAATTAAGAGCACTGTTTAAAAATGTAGCTTTTCATTGACAGGCTGGGGGATCTCTATGAGATGCAGAAAAGGTAGTGATTGAATTGTTCGGTAGTAACTCACCAGAAGCCACAGTACTATCACAGTACTCTTATTTTATATATTTTATTTATTCATGAGAAAGAGGGATGAAAGAGAGAAAGAAAGAAGAGAAGCTTTATGCACATATGGATGTTAGGGGACACTTTCAGAAGTCAATTCTCTCTTTCGACCATATAGGTTTATTCTGGTTACCCTGAATGGTTGCTGATAAAATCATAACAAAACAGCTTATGGGAACAAGTCCAGGTTAACAGGAGAGCAGGGGCCATGGCCAAGGACCTAGGAAAGTGGCCACATCACATCCACATAGCTACCGAGAGATGAATGATCCTCGCTTGCCAGTCCAGCATGTCTGGCCAAGAATACAAAAGGATGTCTCTTTCTCAAGCATGTCCCTCCATGTTATTCAACTTCCTAGGGACTAGTCCCACCCACTGGGCTGGACCCTCCCCATCCACTAAACAAGGTTTGCTCTGGGCATAACTCAACTATTAATTCTCTACAAATGTGCCCAGAACTCAAACCCTCCACTATGAAGATGACACCCGTATCTAACCTATGATAGGTTCCAAGGATCAAACACATGACACAAGATTTGCCAATAAATAACTTTACCTGCTGAACCATCTCTCCAGTCTTAAAATAATGCTGACTCTGAAGCTTTTAACAAAGGTGGCCAGCCAGAGCACCAATTCTTTAGAATGTAGATTAAATATCCATTCTGATATTACCTTATTAAGAATGTTAGGAATCTACCGGCAAGACCACAAGGTGCGCAAACGCAGCTAACCAAGGTGCATGATGGTTCCTTCCTACAGATTTGTGATGTTGAAATTAAATGCACTGACACGCTGCTGCTCAGTCACACTGCCGTGTCAGACGCCTGACACGGTCATGCATCACATGTGTTATGAGTTAGAAGGAGTCTTCCAGGCTGCGTTCCAGCAGCCCCTGGCTACATCCCACGCTGTCACTGATGGAACAGTAGCCAGACCACCTAGATGGCTTTCTCCTCCGACACTGACATTCATTGATCTGAGGCTAGGGACTGGTCTGGGTTTCCTAACAAGCTTTCTAAAGGGTGATAAATACACTGAAGAAGTTGAAAACCAGTGATTTAGCCCAATGCTTTTTACTGTATAAATTTAGGAAGGTAAAAACCGAAGAAGTAGAAAGACTTGAAAGAGGTAAGGAAATGTTAATTACCATTTCATCCATGACCGTTCCATCTGCTTTACTTCATTCACTTGACGGTACCATCAATTATTCATAGCAGAAAATATTGAATGCTTGATAAATCCAAGTTGTACTAACACGAGATAAAAGAATAGGAACGTTTTTCTTAATATCTTGTGGGAATTATCACATTTCAAAGAACTCAGGGATTGGTTAGTAGCACATTGTTATGCTAGAAAACATTGACACAATACTTCTGTCTGTCAGAGCCTGCACTTGAACGCAGCACACTCAGATAGGAGTTGTCTGTATATTTTAACCGACCGAAAGAGTCCATTTAGAGGTAGCAGGGAGTGTGGTCACTTCTAATCACTGGCTAATGTTCTGGCTCAGGAAAAGAGAAAAAGTCTGAACCACAATTGCTCATTCACAGCCTGAGGACCTGTTTGCCCTGAGCTTACTAAAGGCAAAGGAGAAACATGGACTAGCATAGTTATTGTCTCATTGCCTCTTGCGCCCTTCGGCAGACACTGCCAGAAAAGTCTCCTGATACATCACCTGGCCAAAAGAAAAGAAAAGCATGCATAAAAGGAAATGCAGCCCTTCAAGGAGCTGTCCTTTGCGAGTCTCTTGACATTGGAGTGGCCACTTGCTACTGAAAAACTGAATAACATTTTCAGCTGCTTTTTACATTTAAAGTACCGTCTCCTGTTAAGTATTGAAATAATAAAATGTGTATGAAGATCATAGCAGTTTGCCTGGATGGTTGCTGATAAAAGTCACCATCAAACGGCTTAAGGAAAGGAACACGGGGTTTATTCTCTTACAGTTTTCCAGTTACAACTCTTAGTCCAGCATGGCAGGAGAGCATGCACTATCACTAAAGGGCGGAGGGAATTGGCCACACCATATCCACATAACAGCTGAGAGAGGGATGATCTTTACTTGCCAGACCAGCATGTCTGACCAAGTATACACAAGGATGGTCACTTCCTCAACCAACTTTGTATATTTTATTCTCCTGCCTGGGAATTAGCTCCACCCACCATGGGCTGGGTCTGCTCCTGTCAACTAGACAATCTCCTGCAGGTTTGTTCTGGGCTTAACTCAACTACTAATTCTCTGCAAATGTACCCAGAGCTCAAATGTCAACTAACAAGTTGACACTGTTACCTAACTATGACAATGACCAAGTTAAAACTAGTCCCTTCATGGGGGTTCTGTCCTTCATACCTGAAGTAACCAACATCTGGACTTACCCTTCGTCACTTTTCTCTACAGGCAGACTAAACTGGCATCCAATCAGACAGAGGAGACAGAGAAAAACAGAAAGACAGGGATGGAAACAGATCTTAGTTGCATGAAACTGGTGCAGAGATATTCACAGAGATGATGCAGAAACTTCTTACTTGACAGGACGTGATCAACCACTTCAGTTTCACAAGTGGATCCCCTATCACAGTGCTGGATAAGCCACACTGAACCTTGCAAAATGTTTCAATATGCTCATGTATGTTTTAATCTATGAAGCTGGCATACTCCTTATACACATTATTTGAAGAATGCCACCCATGTAAGTGGCAAACTTTGCCCATCTAGGAAACTAATTGTGTACTTTATTCAATTAGTTGGCTCTGAAAGCAGAGTTATATTCGCCAGGTACACCTTAACATCTTTATCTGGTGACTATTTAATTCAAAATATTCATCTATGTCACACATTATACTGTTTTTTTTTTCTCACTGGATACAGTCAAGACTATTTCTAATTTGGACAAAAAACTAATTATCTGGAAGAATATTGGGAAAAATCATATTTTCAAATGGAGCTTTTCTCTGTGGAATAGTCCAAACCATATGTTTCTTTATTTAATGACACATATTGATTTTTTTTCCTCCCCCTAAAGTCATTCCACACATAATACAGAGCCCAAATTAAAAGCAGTGCCTTGCACACTGTTTGAAAATATCTGTAGAGCAAAGGTCAAATGTGCAGTTTGCCAGTTAATGGCCTGAGGCAGAGTTAAGGTTAATGTGGCACTAATGAGCAGGCCCAACCCTGTAGAAATGTCTGACCACAGCTGTCAAACAGTGGACATTGAAAACGTCAGTCTCCCGCTCTGCACAGGAAATATATAATTACATGCTTCTAGATAAGAGCTATTTTCTGTTGCAGTTCTGAATCTCCAATCATTTAACTTTATTCTGACCTAAGTCATTCTATTTGACTAAACATTTTTAAATTTCTCTTGTCCACCAGTAGCCACTGTGTTTGTAACAGTTTGGGGAAAAAATTAAATGTATGTAATTCATGGTTTATAGAGAGAGCTGAAGTCTAGTTTCTGGATGGAAAGGGCAAATAGATCATCCAGCAAGGACGGGACACCAGGCACTAGGCGGGCACATTTATCACAACATAAATGCGCTTCATTCATATTTGATTAAAAAGACAAAAACATTTCTGTTCCCTAAGAGAAACTCACAAGGTCTGCTCTCTGAACCCCACCTGAACCCATGAGTCATTATGGGACCGTGACCTAAGGTCTAGAGCCATTCACAGATACTTCTTTCCCTTCTGGGTAAGTGATTCCAGGTTTTCCCCTCCTCATAAGAAGTCTTTTTGTTCACACAGCACAACTTCCTCCCTCAGAGGAATCAATGTGGCTGTCAACACGCTTAAGGTAGTGAAGAGAGGGTGGTGTGTGGAGGAGCCTCCGGGCCATAATTGGAAAGAGAAATGGACAGGAATCTAGAAAACTCAGTCTCTTTTCAGGTGGCTCTTTTCCATGTTGAGAATTCTCTTTTAGATTTCCCTGAACTGGAAGTCCACAGGCATCAATGTGGACATTCTACCTTGCTTTTTAATCACCTTTGAAACTAGCACATTCTCATTGAGTGCTCCACCAAGAAGCATGCTTTCAGCTACCGTGATTTAAAACTCAAAATGAAAAATCAAAACTAGGCTTTCAAACATGGATCTAATATCATTTCCCTATTGTGAAGAATACCACAAAAAAAAAAGCACTGTGCTCCCTATTAGGAAGGACTTTAAAGACTCCAAAAACATTTATGAAAGTAAACACCTAACTAAGTCCTCATGAACTGAAGAGGAGATTTGGTTTTATTTTTATGTTCTAAATTTGAAAGCAATATTATTACAGACCCCATACACTAACTTGATGACTAATTCTTAAAGGAATACCAATAGAATGTGAAAACTTACAGCAATTGTCATGTTCCTTGATATAAACAATGAGAATTACAATACAATTACAGCAGCAATAGTTTAACTTTCCCACAGTCTTCAGTAAGTCACTCTGAAGACAGAAGTGGAAATTTGTCAGATATTAGACATATATAAGTGTGTAGACATGTTGAAGACAAACCAAAATTTTAACTTAGATTTTCACCATTTAGTTGAAATGACTGCAGTATAAGGGGTGTTAACATTCATATTTTGTTTTTTTTAAAGGTTGAACTTAGATTAATATGTGTCATAAAAAACTATGAAAATTTTCCATGAAGATGTAGAACATGAAAGCAACCTCATTTTTGTTTGAGAGTGTGTCTGTGTGTATCAGAGGACACTGAATGTGCCCATGGAAGCCCATGGAAGCTCAAAGGTGACTTCAGGAATCACTCTGGATGGCTCTACCTCCTTTCTGCTTTGCTCTGGGATTTCCCAGGCTCTGCCTTCTAGGGGACAAAGTGCAAGTCACTGCCGTTTCCATCTGGCATTTTCACATGGGATCCAGCATCCAAATTCAGGTCCTTAGGTTTGGGAAACTGGGACTTAACCCTGAGCCATGTTTCCAACCCCCCCCCCAAATGCAACTCATTTTTAACTGATAATTTTCTTCATTTATTTGGATTCCACTTGTTTTCGAGCGTAATTCAGTCATCATTACCTATCCTTTCCGGAAATAATGGCAATGCATATCACAATTAATGACAGCGAAAGAGCATCATGACATGTGTCTTGCAGACAATCTAAAAACAAGGGCCCTATCCTGTGATTCAGGAGATGTGGCCTCTATTTTTCCTTGTTGGAAAGTATTCTACCTCCTTGACTTAGTTTTCCGTGTTATAAAAGGAATGATTTTTTAGTTATAGTATTAATAAAGGATATTGTGAGATTAAATATCAGTGACTAAACTGTATTTATACGGGGAATACTAATTACTCAGCTGTGTTGCTTCATCACCACGATAATCTAACTGCAGAACTAGCCAGAGGAACCAAAATGTTGAAGAAGTGCTGCGAGCTACATCAGGTATTAACTGCTGTGAAAGCAATAATAGCTGTCTCTTAATGCACATCTGAGAACAATAAAGTTATAAAAATAAAAGATGGGGCCATAAACAAAATATTGTAACCAAATTTTAAAAACCAAATAGTTTTCACTTATCCCTTCGTGTTTTTGCACTATTTTAGAGTCTTTGAGTTTTTTGTCCTTTTTGACTTCATGATAAAGGGAGGAAAAAATAAAAGTATCGATTTAATATAACTTCCGTGGACTCATATTCCTCGTAGAGCCAATCCAAGCTATTCTGAAACTGACCGACTTATTTGGAGATAGTAAAGGCTATACACTGCTTCTTATGTGAAAAAAGCAACTTGTTTTCAAGATGCTTTCTTTTAATATCAGTTTCAGGTGGTGCAAATTGCTTTTCAATGCAGCACAATTCTTCCTGTGTTTGGTGATGAACTTTGTTTCTCTGGGAATGCTTTATCGGATTCTCAGTGGGACACATGATCCCCAAAGGTTAAGAATCGAGAGCCTAAACTTCTGCCATATGTTTGCTCTGCTTTCTGGCATTAGTGCTTCCTGTGAGCCTGGCCTTTGACCCCTCCCCAACCCTCATCATCATTAGTCACCCAGGTCTTGACTCTGGCTTGCCTTGTAACTCAGGGTGTCTGCTCTGGCCTTCGCTCTGGCGCCCTATCAGCCCCCCTGTCCTGGAAGCACTTACAATGCCACCACTCGCTAAGCACTGTTTTAAATTAAGCAAAAATTTTCTCATTCCAAAGAATGTGCCCTTTAGTTTAGTAAATTAAACTTCCGGGTAATAAATAATAATGGCACCTCAAAGAACTTACTTCCTTTGAGGAAATAGATTGTCATTTGCTTTCTTTAGTACTCTAAGAGATATTAAAGTTTCCTTAAATTTTTTTTGAGCTATGTAGCTATTCATCCATAGGGAAAATTTGCATTTTTACCTATCAGTCAGTCTGGAGTATCTCAAAGACAAATCTACCACATAAGCAATCAAATGTTGCTAGTGTGCCCTATTAACAATTGCAAAAATACATTAATTTTGTTTTGATGAAGTGGTTCAAAAGACAGGGCTTGATCATGTAACAATTAAGATATTTATTTTAAGTTAACAGATCTTGCTTAACATGGACCTATCTGTCTTCATAATGATCCTTAGTGAGAGCTAGTGTTCTTATTGAATATTTTTGTAATTTCTTCCGGCTTTTGTTAGTTGATCTAATCACTGTAGGTTTGAGTGTGTGCTGACAGGATACGACTTGGTTTTAGATGACAGGGACATCAGAAGTGTTCCCTACCTTATTTGTCTGTGGAAACTGCAATTGAAGGACACTTCAACTTATTTTCTGAATAAATAAAATTGCTACTACTATGAGTAATAAAGTTCTGACCCAAATCACACCTTAATAAACATATTGGAAAAATGGAAGTGCTTGATGATCTGTTGTTGCCACAAATTTTTAAGAGAAAATTGTTTTTAAAATTAAATTACATTTTATTTCCAACATTAAAATATAGTACATTAAAAAAAATTCTCCTACCCCCAGATTGGCACCAAATTTTGCCTTGTATTAAGTATCTTAATTTTTGAAGCATCTACAATAGTGTCTCAACCAAGCACATAACTGCACGCAGCCAGCCCTGAATTCTGCAGCGTGAGGCTTGGCTAATTGGAAAGTTCGCTGTAGAACAGATGGGCTCCTGGTGCTACGAGGCTGTGTCTTAATTTATTGTCCTGGGGTTTTCCTAATTACCCACTTAATTGGCACAGCCACACCACTTTGAAATAATAATGTACAGCTAATTATCACCGATTTAAGCTTGCTAATAGCTTCTTCTTACCAGCTACCTTGAAGAAATCAAACAGGGCACAGGAACTACCACGGGCAGCTGCCCGATAGTGAGCCCATGTATCAGCCAAGGTGGGTTCTGACCAACACAGGAAGACGGTAACAACTTGCTTGTGGTTAAAGAACCAGTAATTTCCCTTGTTGTACCCAACTCTGCAGCCAGAGAGCATCACATGTTTAGCTCATTGCTCACACGGTTGTAGGTAGAAAATAACAGGGTAGTTTGAATTTCGATGGTCACATCTCCAAATAATGTAAAAACCCAATTCTCCAGCTTAGCTACCTTCTGTGTAACTGAAAGATTTCCATGGTTCACAAAGGACTGCAACACAATTCTCTTGCAGAGATATATTTTAAATAAATAAAGGGCCTTCTGCAAATGTTTGAAACAACAAATTTGAAAGTATCAAAGGGTTTATTTGAATGGACATAGAGGAGGAGGGAGAGAAAGTCGTTTGTGAACTATGAGAAGTATCATATTTAAAGCAATATTTTCTCTGCATTATTTTAGGTGCTTTTTGTAAATTGAGGCATCTTTAGCTCAGATTCTCTAGACACAGATCCTAAGGCAAGAACTAGATGTGGACAAAGACTCACTGAAAGTGTTCCTGTGGAAGACAATATAGCGAATGAAGTGAGAGATTGGCAAGGAAGGAGTTAAGCAGGGAGGTGGCCTTTGGTCAGAGAGCACAGAGTGTAAACATGAATCCCCTTGAGAAAAGAATCCCCTTGCACTGCTGCCCTGTCAGTCCTGGGTCATCCATAAACTAGAGACAAGTAGGCGAGGAGGCTAATGTCTGTCTCCAGGCAGAAGAGTTGGGAAAAGCCAATATCCAAGCTCACTGCCAACAATCTCTTCTTTCCTTCCCTTGTGAATTCCTCTCTGCACTGAAAAAATCTGAGCTGTGTAACATACCTGATACTGGAGAGATTACGCTATCCGCACAAGACCGAGAATCTGTTTTTCAATGGAAGGTGTTTAATACAAAGAACCACAAGGTGTGTGTGTGTGTGTGTGTGTTGGTGAGGGAGGAAACATAGGACATGATCCCAGGAATCAGCCAGTCTAAAGAAAACAGTTGAGCTAAAGACATAATTACAAAACAAAAATAGGGAAACAAGTGAGAAACATGTCGAATCCTAAACTCTGGCGTCCATACGCTAAACACACAGAAACACATGCATGTCATACATGAGTATACCACACAAGCATGCATGCATGCAGGTTTGCATAGTCTTACAAACAGTATGGAATTAAAGAAAAAACAAAGGACAACATGTCAACCACCTGAGGACATGATATATGGTTCTAAATATTGAACTAGACATGACAATTTAAAAACAAAGTCCGTCTGCCCGATGCTTGATACTACTGACAGACCTAGAAGGAAACTTAAAAAAGAAAAGGAAGCTGGCCAAATTATAAAAGTCAAGAATGGTTGTATTAGGGAGCGAAACCCACCACCCCAAAATATAATCACAGGAGACGATAGCTCTCACTATTATGGATAGCAAACTATGATAAAAATAATCCATGGCTGGACCTGGGCAGGTTAGAAAGGCTTGTGTTTTTTCAAAAGTAATTTTAGACCCAAAATTTTCCCCGGTTAGGAGGACCCTGGGCATTTTTCACCTTCTCCTCCTCCAGCAGCGCCCTGCTTGGCAGACAGTAGCTGTGAGCTGCTGTGGCTTTGGCCCTCTGGGCTCACTATGCCAGCGTCGCCCATCTGTCCTCCAGCTTTCCTGGGATTCCAAAGCCTATATGTCCTATATACTAACACCGCAGACTTCAATGGATTTTCCTTGTGAATCTGCCTTTAGATCAATTTAATTAGTACCCCCCAAAAAAGAACTAGGAAGGTGGAGGGAAACTATTTTATGTGGCCCTCTAGTTATACAAATGTAACTTCAAAAGAGCTATCTTATGAGTATACTGGAATATTATGTACATTAAACACCTCCTCTCTCTTGAAGACCTGAAAGGTTTTCTTTTTTCAGAGAAGAGTTAAGAGAAACATCCATTCTAAAACACTTAACAACAAACTTTCACAATTCGCTAATTTCATAGAAACCACAGAAACAAAATTCTAAAAGACAACATTTATAAAGCAATCATTTTAAATGTTTACTAAACATAAAATACTTTGTCTTCATTGGCATGAGCCGTCACTGATGTGCTGTGTAATTTCCATTTGGAGCTATCAAATGCATTACACTATATTATGTCAAACTGGAAACTACTCATGATTTTGTTCTATGGCTTTCTTAACTTTCTGACTTTGTTCAAATTACAGAAAGCAGTTTCTGCTAGTGATATTTTCCGAAGAATTCTAAGTAAATGAAGAAAATGAATATCTGAAAACTTTCAGTTAGAATACTAATTTATAAAATTCAACTAGTGAACCATTCATTTACTGTTAACTCTAATTTTATGAATTATGTGAAGCAATTTTTATGTTAATGGTTTGGATAAGTGTTTTAGAAGTTTCTTTTTCTTATCTATTTTGATAATGATTTCTTTTTTTTTTTTTTTTTGCTTTAAGTAATGGTTAATGATAGAAAATCCACACAAGTAAGCAATCATTCTTATCAGTTATCTTTCTTGTATCCATAGAGTCTCTATCTATTGCATACTATCATGAAAATATCATAGAATAAGAAGTGATATAAATAATTACTTACAGATTTTAAGGAAACATTATCTACTTTCTAACTAGTGAAGCATGATTTATAAAAACACTTCATGGAAACCTCAATGTAATAGGTAACATATATGATTACACAGAAGTTTGAGTTAAACATGCTTCTTAGTTCTTACCCTTGACTCTTTCCATTCCTCACTTATTTTATCTTAATTGTTTTCTTTGTCCCCCACCTTCCTCTAGTGTACTGTTTTATAAAATACTTTGTGTATGAACAACTTATAAGGTTTTATTAGAAGTGCTTAACTGAACTAATAAGTTGATATATAAAATTGTGAATTTCCATTCATTTAGATGATAATGACTAAGACTACAATTTTCCAGGATATGTATGGTTAACTAAACTAAAAAACTCTTTCGTATAGTTTTAATATTATTTCCTCTTAAGCACCAGTTATCTAGCAAAAGGAGACTCCAGACAACTCCCCGTTAGAAATATGAGAAGGTGGTGTCTGTCAGGGCTGGAGGAGGCCTCTTACTGCTTGACATTTTGTACCAACAGGTATCCTTCTTAGCATGATAAAATGTAAGGAAACTTCTTTTCTTCTCAACTACTTTTCAAGAGAAGCTAAACAGTCAATAATAAGTGTCACATCATATAACTCTGTTGTTTTATACTTTCCACAAGCCACTTTCAAAATTTAGATTATGATTATGTAAAATTAGATGAAATGAAGCATTCCATTCTTTTGGTCACACTTTCCACAGTTTAAAGGTACAAAGGTCATATGTGTCTAGAACTGGCTTAATGCAATACAGAAACATTTTTATGGCCATGGAAAAGTTTCTTGATCTTAAAAGCTGAATCTATCTCTCTTGTTAAAGGAACAGGTTAAGACATTGAGCTTTAAATGAATGCTATTTATTGTCACTATTCCATCCTGCTTTTAGGTCTACTTAATTAATGTGATCTATTCTGCCACATAATCACTGGCTTGCTTTCTCTTCTCTTTCTGGTAATACGAGTATCTTACTTTCTTCTGTTGGCGAGTGAGTCTTCACCATTCCGAGGGATCTTCATTCCATGCTTCTCTCTGCTCGGGTCAAAAGTGCACCGGGGGCTTTCAGTAGGTATTCTTACCGGATGGCCACAAATCTTATTGACCTTTTAAAATGAAAACATTGAAAGGCAGTTACAAACCTTCTCCAGCTCGTCTGAGCTTGTGAAATTTCACACGATTGAGGCAGTCACCTGTTCTGGCTCATATGTCAAGATTAACTGCATACTTATAAAGTGGGACAGATTATAACAGAGCAAATCAAATCATCCTGATAAAATAACAGTGGTAATAAACTGATATCATCCGTACTTATCTAGAATGCAGCATACATGCAAAGTCAGAGAACCAGAGCAACAAGGTAAACATACTGTATAGATATGACTACTTACCCAAGTAGGTGTTAGTCCTGGTTTATATTTGTGCGTGATCAATCAATCACATGCTTGCCCCATGAACATGGGGGATTTTCTAATGAGTTCTAAGGACAAAAGCAAATATTTTTGCTTTCCTTCAGGCCCTTTCTTAGAAGTGGCATGCTGTAATGACTGACAAACCAACATGCCCCATGCACTACCTAGGAACTCTTTTGTGAGACCTGTCCCCAGACCTTCATAATGACTGACATACCAACAGGCCCCCATAGAACATAGATGAACTCAAGAGAGATAAGAAGATACAGTGCAAACCTTGTGGGATAAAGCTGGATGAGTGAAGGGAAATGTCCCTATCAGTGGGGTGGCCTGAGGAAAGGAAACTTTGTATGCCACAAAGGCCTGAACTCCCACAAGAGTAGACAGTCCGAGGGAACCCTGGGGCCCATAGAAACAGACAAGCAGGATGGTAGCAGGTTGTGAGACGGATTGACAGAAAGAAAGGGGATGTGGGGGAGGATGAAGGGAAGGAGGGATAAGTACTCAATATGCTTGTAAAACTAGAAAAGTAAAAGAATAATTTTTAGAAAAATTTTCTTCAGAGAAACTACTGAAAAGTTGGGTTCTATTTTGATCAGAATTTTTCATCTTGGGAGTAGAAAATCCTAACAGCCCAACTTGAACCTGTATATATAAAACCCTATGTTCCAGGTATTTGAGAACCTAGTTTTGCAATAAAGAAGTCTTCATTATCAAAAAAAAAAAACAAAAAGAAATGATATGCTTGGTTCTATTTGTCTGATGAACTGGACTAGCTGATGGGGTTCAAGTACAGGCAACTGTTTGCTGCTGAGTCACATCCACAGCCTGCTTTTTATTTTCATTTTGAGACAAGGTCTCACTAAGCAGTGAAGAGTGGCCTCGAGCTGCCGTCCTTCTCCCTGAGCTTCCCAAGAGACAGGCCTGTGCCAGGAGGTCTGACTGACAGAGAACACATCAACATCTCACTTTTTAAAGCTGCTGTAACTTCTTCCTTAAGCCTATTTCATTTCAAAGATGTCATTATCGTCTTTAAAAACACTTTATTCATTCATTTAGAGAGAGAGAAAGAGAGAGAGAGAGAGAGAGAGAGAGAGAAAGTGTGTGTGTGTGTGTATGTGTGAGTATGTGTGTGTGTCAGAGGGTATTGTGTGTCCTGGTGGAGCACCAAGGGTGACTTTGAAAATCCCTAGGTTGCTTGTACCTCCTTCTTGCTTTCCTCTGGGATTTCCCAAGCTCTGTCCACCAGGACTGGAAGTGCAGGCCACTGCTATTTCTACCTGGCATTTTTATGAGGGACCTAGGATCCAAACTCAGGATCTTCTGCTTATGAGGCAGAGTCTTAATCCCTGAGCCATCTTTCCAGCACCATTATAGTCTTTAAAAAAAAAAAAACAAAACAGGAGAATCCGACGAGAAAAGATAAATTGTATAGTTAATATAGTTAATAATATAGTTAGATAGTTAATATGCATTACCTATCTAATGTATTAAGCACTTTTAATAAACTATATAATTGAGTAATTTATATGTGAAAACATATTAAAAAACATGGACCAAGAATTAAGAGGATTGAAGCTTTTCTAATTTATTTTGCCTTAATAATTGGACCTGGAAATTATGAATCATAATGAATTCAAATATCTACTTTGTAAGACATAAAGAAGAGTGTTTTCTAAAGCATCTTTTAATATAGTATATTAAAGGAATCACTTATACATTTTATGTATTTGCTCACCCTACTGATGTTTGTCTTATTTTAATATATGAGAAGCTCAAGTATGCAATGTTATGAGAGGTAAAGTGTAACTAAATTTTCCCTTATGAGACCATACCACTTAGAACAGAGTACTTGCTCTTCACGAAGCAATCTGCGTGTCCAAAACGAGTGATCAGTGAATGACGGTATATTGCAGGTGCTACAGAAAGATGTCCTCTCCTGGGAATAGCCTAGAATCCCCAGGAGGGGACACCTGAAAAAGATAGTCAAATAGGATGATAGTAAGCCTCTGTTAGTTAGGCCAGGACATGCTACGATGTCTTTACATGCAGCCACACTGTAAATACTTACATCGTTGTAAAATGCCAGTCAATAATGATACATATACACATAGTCAAAGTGAAAGTCACATAAGTTTGACAATGTTTCAGGACAAGAGTGATGGGGGATGGCATGAAAGTCACAATGTATCAGTCAGACAGAAAATAAGTAAATTCTGTCTGTTCTCCTCAGAGAGATGCTCCCGGAAGCCAAGTGTGAGTCAAAGGATGACCCAGAGGTTTTCAAAGAAACAAAGGTAGGTAGAAATATTTCATAAAAAAGTAAATAGCAAAGGGTACTGAAACAACTTGTCATTTACACAGTGTACAAAGGTGCAGGAAGGTGCACGGCAAGAAACAAGCCCCATACAGAAGATATAAAAATGACCTACAGTGTGGATACCAAGCCAATAAATTTGCCTGAGTAAATAAAACCTAAGACCGACTTCCCTGGCAGGAAAATGAGCATTTGACATGGTCAGGAGGGAAAGTCTCATAGTTTCCATCAGGACAGGCAACAGAGCTGTTAGACCCAGCCAGGGAGAAGCCCCAGTGAAGATGAAGAAGAGAGACAAAGAATTCACAATGGAAGACTGGTTTGGTAAATAGAAAGAAGATTTTTGAAGCAAAAAAAAATGCTAATAAAGAGAAGAAAATGTCGTAGAGAAAACAGTAGAAGAAAATGTGTGGAGACATTGAATGGTCACAAATCTTGTTAAGCTGGAAAGAAGATGCCATGCCAGGCAACACGGCAAAAGGAAATTATGATGAGGAAGACAGTAATGGAGACAATCTTAGAGGCTTAAAACGCCAGGCTGAGAAAGTGTGTTTATTAGATAAAGACCCTCCTGTTTGCTGAATGGGAAAGTCAAGTGCTGAAGCTGGCATTAGGTAAGTTTGAGTAGAGAGGAAATAAACCTACTGCAGGCAGGGGAACGGTTCAACATCTCTGGTATTCTCGAGCACAGAAATTTTAAATCAGAACTTCAGCCAAAACAGTATTCACAGACTGCAGACAGAAGTAAAGTTAACAGATTTTAAGTGAGAAATAGAACCAAGGTTCAGAAGACTTGAAGTGATATTCTAATCCCTGAGTCTTACAAGCATGAAAGTAGAGTGTAAATATGTTAGCTAGGAGCTAAGGTGAAAGAAAGAAAAAGGAAAGAAGGAAGGAAGGAAGGAAGGGGAGGGAGGGAGGGAGGGAGGGACAGAAAGAAAAAAGAAAAAAGAGAAGAAAAGAAAAGAAAAAAGGAAAAGAAAAGAAAAATTATTCCCATCAACAACCTGACTAACAGAAACAAGTGAAGATGCTGCACACGCATGGGGAACTGTCTGGACTCCTATGGGACACTTGAAAACACTGTCACAGACAGAAAGGGAGGAGCCGGCTGTAGTCCTGACCCAGACTAAGGGTTAAGGCAAAGACCAGAACTTCTAGGAATGTCAGTTCTTTCATACTGGAATTCCAGGGAGCAGCATACTCTGCCCACATGAGCTAAGAGAACATTTTGCCCCTTTCCCCCGGATGCTGGCACTCATGCTGCTCCCGTGCATGTTTTCAGAGTAGCTGATGGACCCTCACAAGATCTGTCTACTCTTTTACTTTACCATTTTGTTTACAAGCACAAAGGAAAATGCATTAGTTGAGGACTTATGCGGTGTCACTGAGCGTATCCAAAGACAGAAGCCTATGCAGAAGATTGCAATAAAAGCAAGTGAATTGCAAGGCCCTTTTGTTTGTTGACTTTCTGTCTGAGAGCTCAGCCTGGCAACACATCTGTTAGCAGGACATCTGCCACCTTTGCTCCCCTGAGGTGAGCCAATTTGAACTGCACATTTCAATACTAGTATCTTCTTGCAATTGAAAAAACCCTCACACTTATGTTGACGATTTTTCATCTTTGCCTTACACTGCAATTTCCTCTTCTTTCTCTTCCCTGGTCTCTACCATTCTCCCCTGCAATCAGTCTGAAGTGCCTGGAAAAAAATTGTTTTCCTCTGCACTGCTTATCAACAACTCCTGCTCTAAGTTCCATCTCTGGCTTCCCACTGATTTTCAAGTTCCCGTCTCACCTTGAAATGACTCTCTTACTTGCTCAACCCCTATCAGTTCTCCCACTCCAATCAAGTGTTTGTTTCAACAACTCCTTGTCACTTAGCTGACTTTCCCATCATGCTCCATGTAATCTCCGTACCACACACAAAGTACAAAGTTATCAGTCGCCGGTGCCTCCCTCTGTCTGCACACACAGTGCTATGCGATTCCTCAAATCCTCAAAGCTTTCTACTGATAACCCTCAACAGTTTGCAAAGGAGAGCTGAATGATCCCCTTTTATTTCACGCCTGTTTGCACAGTCTCAGTTTCCCTGGCGATGGTATTTTTAACATGTGTATTAATAATGTATAATGTATTAATAATTATACTAATCAAAAACAAAAATGTTTACAATTTCCAAATTTGAAATCAAAGAAAGTGGAGTTGGTATAGCATGAGTTGACTTCTATCACCTTGGGTAAGCATCAGAGATCACATCAGACATGACAACATGACAATGAAACCAATAAGTAGAATGAGAAGCAGAGCATTGCTGTATCAAATATTGTGTCCTATTAATTAAAAGGACTTTTAATATAGCAGTAATTATATCAAAA
Organism: Typhlomys cinereus; assembly: GCA_023101885.1. Taxonomy (NCBI): domain Eukaryota; kingdom Metazoa; phylum Chordata; class Mammalia; order Rodentia; family Platacanthomyidae; genus Typhlomys; species Typhlomys cinereus. The sequence continues at coordinate 3,069,027 of JALPQD010000170.1, forward strand.
GGATTTTTAAACTATCAGCAAGACATACATCAGTAGTTTTTCCATTTACAGCAACATATCTGAGTTTATTTTCTTGTCTCTTGTCCTCTTACAATTTTTAAATAATTTTAGATAAAAATGATTAACAAAAACAAAATAAGCCTAACTTTCCAAAAAAGGAAATCATGCTCTCTCCTTTATTCAATAAAAACAACTTTGGAAAGTAATTTGGGCTAGATCTTGGGAAGGAGAATGGCAGCTAAATGCCAACATCATTATGCTTAAGCTTCATTTTGCAGACTGTGGTAATGTACTCATGATTAATGAGCAAAGGAATGGAAATACCAAAGCCTTATTTTAGAAATACTTGGCAGGTTCATTGCAAACAACAAGGTGAATATTCCCAGGAGGAAAAGTATATTAGGGTAAATTCAAGGAGGAACTATGAAATCAAAAAAGAAGGGGAAGAAAGACCTCTTTCGTGATCAAAACAAACAGGAATTGGCTGTTTGGATTTCCCACATGAGGTAAGAAAGGAGAAGCAAAATTTAAGCTCTGGAGATGACTCAGTGGAGAAGGATTTTGCATGAGGATCTGAGTGAGGATTCCCAGAACCCATGAGAAAGCTGGGCAGGTACAGTGGAGACCTTCAATCCAATAATCCAGCAGTCCAAGACAGGTAGCGGGGAACTTCACTACACTGACTACTCTAGCTGCTCAGTTAACTCTGGATTCAATTCAGAGACTTTTTGTTAATAATGAAGGTGGAAAGCAAATGAAGAAGGTATCCATGTCAGCTTTGGGTCTTGACCCACAGTCTCATGTACATACATGTTCACATGTACAAACACATGTGAATACACATGCACACATGCACATCACACATACACACACACACAAGAGAGAGAGAGAGAACCAAAATTGACAGAAGGTTTTGATGGTGGCAACAGGCATGAATACACAACAAATAAATGACATGAAAATTGGAAGACAGAGCTTTCCATAGAAGTGTCCCTTGGAATGATGATCAGTTGTCTTTTAAGCCTTTCCTCCTGAGGTAATTTCTTAAAGGCATCCTTAAATGATGAAATAGAGATCTAAAGAAAAAAAAAGTTGTGTCCAGAACACTTGTGGAAAGACTAAAGTTTGATTAGTAACAATGGATGACATTTTCTGAGATGAATGTAGAATTTAAAGTTCAGAAAGAAAATATTTCAGAAGCAGAGGAATAGGAATTCAAATAATACACATGCCCCAAATGAGCAAAAAATGCTTCTGACCATAGCAGTGAAAATAAGTGATCACAGAATCATCCACTAAAACTGAGAAAGGAGTCTGCTATGTAGAAGTTCAATGTGCAAATGAATTCAGAAGCCAGAACTAAAAAAAAAAAAAACTGTAAAAGTGAAAGTCACACGTAACAATACTGAAAAGATGTGAGTTTCTGTTAGTGTAACCAGAAGTGCATGTAGGCAGCTGAAAATTATGAACAGCAAATGAAACGTAGTCCTTCAGTGCTCTTACCCACATAGAAGTCTGAATTGTGACCAATTCTTGGAAACAAGCAAAGAAGCATTAAAGCTGACTAGGAGAAAACACTTCTCTCAGACTAAGGGGTTCCTTCAGCACAGCTCAGCTGTGGGTGTTAATTAAACCACCAGAGGGAGCTTCTGCCTTTCACTCCCCTTCATCACCATTCATTACACTTATGAATGGGTCCATTTAAAATCAATCCGACAAGGACTCTTTTAAAAATCCAACTTGTCAACTGAGGTGACACATGTCTTCATACACGAATTCTTCATAAAAATCCAATCTCATATGTAAAGACTATGAGACTGGTATGCTCAGATCAATGTGCTCAAGTGAAAAATTTAAATCCCAGCCCTTAATCACGGGCTGTTTCCTATCAGAAATATCTCATACTCAGTAACAGAAAGGCTGCAAATTGGGCAATGAAATTATTTTTACTTTCTCTCATTTCCTCCTGATCTGCCTACCAGCTTCCTTCTTTGCTTCTCTCCATTTTATTTTCCTTCTGTCTACTACTTCCACTTACAGTCAGACATTTAGTTGTGAAAGGTGAGAAAGTCAGGTGTATGAATTTCGGTTTTTATGTAGCTACAAAGCACAATGTTGCTTAATCAATCGAGCCCTTGTTGTTTGTTTATTTACTTCCTATTTATTCCTTTTCCCTCATAGCACTGCATGCTAACTGCATGCGAGAAACACAGTGTACAACTAAGCTACAGCGCCATGCCTAAGCACTTATTATTTAAAGACATTTTTCTAAGAGTAATATAGCAATAACACTTTTCTTAGAAACCTCTATTCTTCTTTGGGACATGAAAACCATAATATGTAATAGGCATCAGAATCTCTTGACTGAAGCTATTCAGCTAAAAATGGATTATTGATAGCAGGATGGGGCGGGAAGAGCCCTTTAATACATGGTCGGGAAAGAAGTCTTGAAGAAGTCTCTGGATGAAGTTAGGAAGTTAATCACAGGTAGATGCTTCATGTGCAGAGAAGGTAGCAGTGTGACAGGCGTGAAGTAGAAAGAATGCTACCTAGTACTGACAGCGAAGGTCACAAAGTCCAAGACAGGTTGGACACATCCTGCATTTTTCCACGTGCTCCACTAAGAAGACAACTGTGACTCAAATGTTTCTGAAGTCAATGAAGGAGTTGAGAACTTTTAGTGTGGGATGGGGATGTGTATATGTTTATGTTTCTGTTCATGCATGTGTCTAGTTTTAACGGTGTAAGAAAGTGCCACGCAGGCTGCAAGAGGAAAAAAGAAATCAAAGGCATTACTTAGTCCTATAACCTATGTGCTGTTGTTTTGCTGAATTGTTATATTGTCAAGCTACCTTCTAAATATTTATGTTTATACCCATAGACATATGCTGCTTTCAATATAATCAGAAGATTCTCTTTCAGTTGGCAGTGGTAAATGTAGACCCTCACAACTGTTCAAATCATGGATATGAATGCTTCACCATTGGTAGGACATCTATTCAGCATCTCTATCAACAACCCATTGCTTGTGCATCTATTATCAGACTCTCTCTCCAAGACTCAGGGAACATCACAGAAGACAGAGGAGAAAGAATGCACAGCCCAAGGGATGGGAAGGGACTACATGAAAGGCTGTCCTATAGACATGATGGGACCATTGCACACATGAACTCACAGCAGATGTGTCATGACCTTTGCAAGACCCAACTGGTCAGTATCCCAGCAGGGACAGGGAAGCAGCCTCCATAGCCCCACCCAGAGCTGAGAACCATGGCAGCGGATGTCTGTGGGGCATGAAAGAGTCACTTTCCTTCCGGGCTGTGACTATGACTGGTTTCCCATGCCCTGGTGAAGACCCCACAACCACATGCTTATGAGCAGCACTAATGGAGCTCAGTCGATTATTTAAAGGAAGGGGAAGCTGGGAGGGAGAAGGAGCAGTTAAGAGGGAAAGGTGTCGGGATCCGATGAGTATGGGAAGAATAGATGGAAATTACCAAAATATTTTCTATCTACATGAAAATATAGATTTTCATCTATATATTTATATCAACTATAAATATCATTTTAAGAATTTACTTATTTTATTTTATGTGTGTGTGTGTGTGTGAGAGAGAGAGAGAGAGAGAGAGAGAGTACCAGAGGATACTGTGTGTCCCTGTGGAGGACCAAGGGTGACTTAGGGAATTATCCTGGCTTGCTTCTACCTCCTTCTTGCTTCCCTCTGTGATTTCCCAGGCTCCACCCACTAGGTGCAGACTGCTGCCATTTCTGCCTGGTGTTTTTACTTTGAACCTGGGATCCAAACTCAGGGCCTTCTGCTTGTGAGACAAGAGTTTTAACTTCTGAGCCATCTCTCCAGACTAAAATATCATTTAAAAAAATGTGAGTAAATGCACTGGAATATTAGGTTATGATGTACATATGGTGAACTATTTGACTGGGCCAGTGATTGGCTTGTCAAGCAAGGAGGGCGGAAAAACAGGGGAAGATTGACAGATTAATAACTGGAGAAAAGTCCTGGGATCTTTAGAGTCAGCTGAGGGAGATGGCAGGGGAAGGCAGATGAGGCTGAAACATGACTGATGAATAGGAGAGATGGGCGAGTCCTGAGATTAACACATGAAAGAGAGAGACAGACTAGCAGCCCTTACCCATCTTGGTGTCATTCAACCAAGGGGGCACAATGAGGAAAAACCGGCAGTTACGATTTCTAGGAAAGAGAAAGGTGAGTACTATGTACATAACCCCATTGAACAGTCATGAAGGACTTTTCTTTCACCCATGGGGCAAAGGCACAGGTCATGCCAGGGAACCTTCAAAGCATCTCTATCTCTCCCTTACATGCTCTACCTGTGACCAGTGTGTGTATCTCAGATGCCAGAACCTAGAAATTCCAGCTTCCAGACACCACCTGGCACCTGTAATGTAACCAACCTCTCATTAGAACCACTGACATCATATATGTGAAGTGTCATAGTCAGGCACAGGTTGTTGAGTTAAGCCTAGAGTAAACCTGTAGTAGATTGTCTAGCAGATGGGGAAGGCCCAACCTCTGGTAGGTGGGATTAGGCCCTCGAATAAAATACAGAGAGCTGATTGAGAAAGTTGGCATCCTTGTGTACACCTGCCCAGACATGCTGGTCTGGCAAGTAAGGTTCATCCCTTTCTCAGTCATTATGTACAGTGTAGCCAGTACCCTCAGCTCTGGTGCTGGTGTGAGCTCTCCTGCTAAAATGGACAAACAATGTAACCAGAAATCATAAGAAAAATAAGACCCCTTGTTCCCTTAATCCATTTGATGGCTATCTATCAGGAACTATATAGGTTAACTGCTACATGGAGGTAGAGTGCTGTTTGTTTTTATGCAATTCACTTTCAAACATCATTTATCTTTTGGTATTTATAAAATGAACATAATGCATACAACTGCAAGGATGTTGTAAACACAAACAAAATTCATTGTTTTCCTCTTTAAACTATGTACAGTATGTGATTTCCACTTTAAATTCTGTGAATTCCAATCAAAAAAAAAAAAAAACAAGAACTAGCTAAAATGCACTCTGTTGAGTCTTTAAACCCCTATGAAGTTACTATGGATTAGAGACAAGAAATTGTTTCACAGAACTTTGAATCCTTGTGAAAAAAAAAAAAAACAATAAGAATCCTACTTTGGGGTATAAGGGCTTAAAGATTAGACAGGATTCCAAGCAGTAGGTATTAGTTCAGTTTTAAGAAAGGCTTGATTCAATTACATTTTTAAAATTGGCTTTAAAAATATAAGTACACTTCTCTTCATGTGATCATTTGTGACATTTAAGGTTTCATGAGTTAGACAGATTGATACTCTACCAGCTGCTGAGATCTGTCAAAAGGAGATGCCAGCCAGCCATCCTTTGTGGCCTCAACACTGTGGCAGACAGAAGGAGAGGAAAAAAAAGACTGAGAGTCAAGTTTCAGAACAGGGAAAATTGCAAATACAAAATCAAAACCAGACTATTTCATGGATGGGGGAAAAGAATCCTGCGTAGATAAGGTCAGAGGTTTACAAAATAACATAAAGATAAAACCAAAAAGCAGAATAAGCCAACTTTTCTTTCTCCTTTTTAAAAGCTAAAAATCAGGGAGAAACTTTCAAAATGGCACCAGTGCATGTGTGCAGCGCTGAAACAAAGGCAGGTGCTCGTAGGGGCTCCCTTGTGCCCCAGCTTCGGTCACTCAGGAGTGATCTCCTGCCTTCCCAGTTCTACAGCAGCCTCGCTGACCTTCCTCCAGCATTCCAGGCTCTGAGATTAAGCTTCCTAATACAATATATGATCACATTGTTTTTGTGACCCACAGCCTTGGGTCATTCCTCCCCTTTTCCTAGTGATACAAAGCAAAATGTTTCCTATGCATTTACAGCCGAAACTCGAAATTCCCAAGCATTCCATTTCCAATGCCCCATGCTTCTGAAAACTGTGTTCCCTGTAGTCTGCAGAGGGGCCCTATACTTTTCAATCTCTGAACTTCTCTTCCATCTGTCTAAATGTTACCATCTTTCAAGGTTCTTTTAAAAAATCACCTGTGACATTAAACTAACCTTGTTGTCTCAATTTGAAGTCATTCATCAACCTTACAACATTTGATTAGCATAGCGCCCCATGAGCTTGGGACCATAGTAACTTGAAAAATTGCAGAAAATATATGTGCATGTTTTTATTTTTCAGTTATTCTCAACATCTAAAACAAGGACCCATTCAATACAGTGGATACAAATGAATAAAAATGAATCTTTTCCCCAAATGCCTGCTTTCTGATTTTTTTTAAATTGTCAACTAATTTGGTTAACGAGGTAAATATTTCCTTCCACAGAGTACTGGAGGAATATTGCACCTTTCTGTTTTCTACACTGAGAACTTTCCAAATTTGTCTGACTTTCTTATTTTTCACATCTCCTGATCTAAAATTAACATCCCATCTAACATTCGTACAACACATCATTGAACGATAAGAAGATGCTCAAGGAGTCGCTCTGACCATATAATCATCTTCAACATATTTAGTGGATGTTTTCTTATTATTCAGAGTATCTGAAAAAACGAGCAAAAGCTAAAAAGAATAAGCTGGGAAAGTAAATGGACAAAGGACAGGAATACATAACATCATGAAAAGAAAGGAATGAAAGCTAATTCATCTCACCGATTGTGAAATTAAAAATATTACAACATCCAACAGACCAGAAAAATATTGCAAAGATTGATAGTATTAATTGTTGTCCAAAATGTGAGGAAGTATAATTTTCTTTCTCTCAGCACATGATGTTTTAACTACAAAATTTATCCTAATGCTTAATGGGCAGGATATTTGAGGAATGTCCTTGATGTCCTTTAAGACTATCATAACTTTCAGTGTATACAGATAATGAATTAAATAAACATGAAAACCAGAAATATAAAGCCAAAACTGCCATTCAAACAAGACATTTGCCTCAGATAAGTTTGCTCTCATCTCTCTATGGAAATAGACGGGTTGTTAAAAATCTAGAGAATGTTTAGTCTTCTTTGGTCACATTGCGTCACATGGGGAAAATGTGGCTCAGTAACATATATATATATATATATGGAGTGTTCACAGGAATTCAGCTTCTGGAGTGTATTCCTTAGCACCTTTTAAGGTTTCTCCCCTGTTACTGAGGAAGATACTATTCTCAAGTCTAAATTGAAGCTTTACATTCATATGTCCAGTTACATAAAGTACCTTCACATTCTTTCAAGTGAAAATCCTAACATGCTTCTAAGCAGCATTTCCCAAATATCTTCTGAGAAAAAAGAAATCAATGAGATGTCCAGTCAAAACTGAGTTTTCTGGCCAAAGCAATCATAATAGGACTTTGCATGACTGAGCTATGTCCAACACATTATTGACCCCCAAAGTCTGGCATGGACTAAAGACACTAGGATCCTTGGAGGCTAGGGACTGACAGTCACAGTAGTGTTCTTAAGCTTAAGGGGAACACAGAAAGGGTTCTGGGAAATGCTCCTGTGTCCTTGCACTTCATTGGAGAGGAGGACCCAGAGAAGAGTTTGGCATGCACAATAAAGGATGCTCTGGGGATGGGGGGAGGCATTGGGGGATGGGGAGGGAAAGGAGAGGGGAGGGGTGAGCAAGGGGGTCGGGGGGGGAGATGGAGGGAGGGAGGGGACCGGTGTACCTGTTAAAGTTGTATTAGTAGAAATAAAAAAAAAGAATAAAATCTATGGAAGCCTTAAAAAGTATAAAATTAAAAATCTCATGTTATAATAATTCAAAGTACAAGACGTTCCCTGCATAAATCTGTTTAATGGAATAGAAATGAAAATCAATTCCTTAATCCTGATCCTTAGTCTTTGTCATTTGATACAGTCATAGACTCAGAGACACCAAGGATGATGTACAATAACTGAGGTGCTAGAGATTAAACCTCTGTAGCTGCTGAAACTCAGTAGATGGAGTCCGAGTATGAAGTAATCAGCCTAAATTTTGCAGAGAGTCAGCTAATTGACATATGGTAAGAAAAGATGGACTAAGTCAGTACTCAAATGAACTCAGACTTCCTATATTATAGTGAGACCAAGAAGGAAAATTGGAAATTTCAAGGGCAAAGAAAACTTTGCTATCTCTCACCTTCTTCAATGTCATTTAGTGGATGACCTTCAGAATATATAGTGTCACTACAAAGTATACACTTATATACTTGGCCTAACATAAAGAAAACAAAAGGAAGAGGCACTGTTGGAAACAGAGAAGGTGGCAGTTAACAGAAGACCAGGAAGATCAGTGACTATGATAATCATCTAAGTATTTGGAGACCTGAACTAGCACAACATATTAGAAATAATTCTAGAAAGAACCTACTTTCCAAATCTTATATAATGTCATTTTTAAAAAAATTCTCTTTTCCTAGTATTTTTGGACATATGTAGGGGGTATGATGAGATATTTTGAATTCATATCTCCATTGGTCATAACATGATCAGATTGGGAAATTATCATATTTCTCACCATAAAGTCATTTCTTTAAACTCAAATATGTGTATGTACCTATATACAGAAAGTATATATTGTTAATTGATCTAACTCTGGCCAATCGAATAGAATAAATTTTTCTCCTAATGGCAAAAAAAGTTTGTATGAGCAGAAATAATAATAATAATAATAATAATAATAATAATAATAATAAACTGGGTTTCCTGCTTAAATTCATTGGAAATGTTTAGGTTACCCAGTTAATAGATTTTAAAGGAGCAGATTATTAGAACTTTTGACTTATGATCTACATAGGACAACCTGCAATAAATATTCCCTGGAGAAAATTAATGTCACAGGCATATTTCTCTGAATTTAAGAGTATGAAGAGCATTTTTCAAGGGACTTCTCCTAGCATGTAAAAGAACATTAATGAACTGTAATAGTAACAGAAGAAAAAAGATCTGAGAATTTCTGAGCTGAACCATAGCAATTCTGAAAATGAGACAGAATCAAAGACCATGTAGGATCACAGTGGAGACTGAGTCTGAAACACTGCTCTGTAGAACCCAATCAGTCCCTGAAATGGAAAGATCTCGATGCCTGACTTGGACACTCCAGAACTGAGAAATAGAAAATGTCAGACAGACTCAGGACCCTTCCAACAGCCATTTACACAAAAGCACATGTAGCACCCAAATTTGTGTTACTGTTACTTTCCATGTCCTTGCTTTCAAGACTCTATACTGATAACTGGGATTTTTTTTATTAAACTTAAGATAAGTTTAAATACAACATGAATAATGCCAAAGTATTTATGTATACATTGGTAACTTTGTGCATTCATTAAAGGGATCATATATTATCACAGCTGTCTGGCTGTGCTCTCCTGAGAGATGCAAAATGTTTGCAATTTAAGTTTCAGTGAAGAACTGTAAATAACTGGAAATCAGATGCAGTTCAGTGCACTGAATCAAGATGCTTCTACTGTCTACTTGGAGGTCATTGAATTTTGTCAAATGTTTTAATAGGAAGTGGTGATAAAGGCTTCCAAGTTTGCTAGGGAGGTGCAGAGAATGCTGAAAGAAACATGTGCTACATGAAATGAGTGACATACTACATGCACTGCAATACATATGCAAGTAGACGCCCAAACCAGAGTGCATGAAAAGACATGAAAGGAGAAAAGTGGGGGGGGGGTGTGAAAGATAGCACTACTTATAGGACTTCCACACCATGCTAAGGACTTTGATTCTTTTTCATGTAGACACAGAGAAGGCCAAGGTAGAGACAAAAGTTCAACCTGAAGAAACTGCACAGAAAGCTCAGATTTATTCGGCCACCCAATATTCACTGAAGAACTCATATGGAAAGACTCAGTCTTCATCGATTGTTTTATTTGGAAATATGTTATATTTTGGAAAGATAATTCTAACTGCTACATGAAGACTAGGGTGTTAAAGGACAGTAAAATGACATGTTGCAAAGTCATCAGTGAGGCTGCGCTGCTGACCATGTACAAACCCTCTGTCCTTGGCTCCATGAGAATCACTGAAGTGCTTCAATGAAAGACATGATTCACCTACAATCTTACCCCCAAATTCTCTCGTGTTTTCATCATTTTTTTTCAAGATCCAAAAGCATAATGTCTATACAGAAAACAAAGTTTTTAATATCTGGACAGAAATTTTTTTATAAAGGACTTTGTACTATTAAGGACAAAGTGATTCTAAAGACATATTTAGTGTGTTATTGTGGATAACAATAACAAAAGAAGATTCATTGTTCCTCTGGAATTCCCAAACCCTCAAGAAAGCATGCCAACAGAAACCACAAGAGAATAAACCTAAAAATAGTTATTAGCCACTGGATTTGATTGGTTTTCAATTCAGATGAATCATTTTTCAAAAATTAGACACTGCAACTTTCTTAAAATTCTACTGTGAGCTTAGATGTTTTAGAATATTTATTATTATATAATTTGTGTACCATAAATCCACCTTTTGAAATGTCGATTTTGCTGTATCTGCAGTTGTACAACCATCACATGATTGAACTTTATGATCTTTCACATGTACCCACAAAAATGAAAAGAAAACCTGTTTTGTATTAGTAGTCATTCCTCATTTCTCTGCCCCATCTCCAAACACTGAAAAACCACTGGACTACCTTTTGTCTCAACAGATATACTGTTCTAGTAGAATTGTGTAACACAACACCTTTTGAGACTGACATTGCAAGCAGCATATGTTAAAGTAATTAATTGGGAGACCACTTGAGGAAAACACCAGTCTTCTGGTTCCTATGCAAACAAACAAAACCGATCTCAGTAGGTTTCGTATCCTAAAAAAACAAAATTTAGACATAGCCAATCTGAAATAGCCATTTAAGTTTTAACAGCATGTTGCGGAGGGAGAGAAACTACTTCTGAAATTTGTTTTCACACCTCCATAAGCATGCCCTGTCATATGGACCTCTCTTTCTTTCTTTCTCTCTCTCAAACACATACATAATTAAGTGAATAGAAGTTTATGACACCATGTTTCACAGAAAGATAAATTCACAAATCATCCATGCAACATTTTCAAGTTCCTATAAAAATTGTATCCAAAGGTTATCCAGGCTTGTTTTTTTATGTTCTTAAAGAATTTTGGGCTTTCTTCATATGAAAAAAAAAAGAAAGAGTGAGTCCTGATTGGCCCTCACAAATGTCAATTATTTCAGTGTCAAGATAGTTTAACAAAGAGCCAAAGTGTCATCCAAGTATGGTGATATGAAGCACAATCCCCCAGCACTTTGGAGGTGGATGTAAAGGATCAGTCATTCAAGGCTCTCCTCAGCTGCAGTCTGAAGCCAGCCTTTATTATGGGGGACCTCTTCTAAAACCAACAAGGAAAGTATCAAGTGAATCCAACCACTACCAGCAAATGTCCCAGGTAAGAAAATTTCCAAACAGTGACCACGTGACATGTTTAAAGCTCTTTTCTAAAACTCCAAATACCAACTTTTGGTATCAGCATATTTCATCCTAGAAATGCACATGCCTTTTTTAAACACATGTGCCTTACTATCCAGCCAGTGGCATCATGGGAAGAAATTCTCACCATTGTGTGTCCTACATTATTACATAGTCCCATAAGTCCTTGCTTGTAGTTTCCTAGAGAAAAGAACTTACTGGAATTTCTGTGGTTGCAAATACTTCATGCCCAAAACATACATGCATTCTACCTTCTCTTAACCACTCAAAGGCCAAATGCTGTGCTACATTGATGGCTCTATGCACTGTAATACTCATAAGTCCAAATGTCATATATAGAACAGATGTATTGCATTTAAAATGTCTAGTTTAAATTATTTTAAATCATAATAGCATTGTGTTTTATAAAGGACATGCTGACATATTTTATATGGGTTATTCTGAATACTGAGATTTTAGTATTTTGATCTTACCTTATTTGCTCCCTAGTTCCCATTTATGTACAATCCAATGTACAATGACTTTTTTTAAAAAAAGTATCCATACAATAAATGGCATGAATGCAATTAATCCAGGTTGTGATTTTAATTTGTGGTTTCAAATTTCATAAAATGCTGTTGATAAATACTTAAGTCTTTGTAATTGTGCTGCTGTGATAAATCCTAGGCCCAAATCTATGAATTCAGAGCAAGGAATTATTACTCTTGGTTAGGAGTCCAGGCAGGAATCAGAACTGGCTGCATCTTATCCAAAGTCAAGAGAAGAAGGACAAGGACCAATGCCGCTTTCTTCAGCTTTACCAAAGGCTGAACCATCCCTCTCCATCTTCATCCAGCAGCTCAGAGAATAGTCCCATTCGCTACAGGCTGGCTCTTCCCACATCAGTCAAGCAATGAAGATGATGTTCTGCAGGGTTGCCGTGACTCAGGCCTTAACTAAATAATCCTTTCCAGGTGTATCTACAGGCCCACCCCTCAAGTCTCAAGTTGAAAGCTGAAACTAACCATCACTACTTATAAACATAAAAAAAATCTACTCTGGTTTTTACATATTTAGATAAACTTTGGCATAGATAGGAACATTGACATATTCCTTTCTTTATCAGCTATTAAAGTACATTTATGTGCAATTCACCTTAAACTCAGTATGGATATGATTTACAACTCCAAAGTGATGTAATGATTTTACAAAAGTAATGTTGATGCAACCAGCTGAAATGTTACTAATAATGCAGAGATACAAAAGGAAAACAGAGAGTCTATATGAAGACAGAATGAGAGGACATTTTGTGTTGGAAATTATTCTTCTGATTTCATTGTAGATTTAGAAACAACTTTTTGCTTCTAAATTATATGAACTCAGTGCTAGGTATATAGCTCAATTGGTACTCCTGGTTAGGAGTCCACCTCATTGCTTGTCCACCTCATTGAAACCCTGGGTTCCATCCCTAATAGTACATCAAATTGGGTGTGAATTTTCAGCCCCGTAAATTCTAGCACATGGGAGGTAAAGGCAGGGGATTACACTGTTCAAGATTATCCTTGACTACATAGCAATTTTTTTCTTGGCCTAGGTTACAGAAAAGACTCTCTCAAAAGAAATAGATAAAATTATTCAAAATCTATATTCACCTGAGTTTCTTCATGATATCTGACTCAATGAAATTAGCATTGGCTTTGTTGAGACTTCAATAAGGGCAGTTACAACAATAAATACTGGCCTGAGTCAAATAATAGTAAATAAAAATTTAAAATAATATTGTGAGTGAAATATTGTGAAATTATATCTACATTTATACCTGATCACATTGGACACATTAAGGAATTGCTAAAAAGTTCATGAAAACTTTTTGTCTCATTTGAGGAAATCTTTATAATTATTCATTTATATTGAACAATCACTATGAGTTCTCTTAGAGGTCCATAACACTAATATACTTTTGAATTCTGCTGCCCTAAAAAAATTCAAAAGAATTTAGAATATTAAAGAATTCAGTTTGTCTATAAAAATATGATAAACTTAGTAAGACTTAAGCACTTACATTGTAGAAGATGCTAAGCATGAGACAGAGTTCATCTTATTCTCACTCAAACTCCATAGGTGTAACATTTATATAACTCCTGCCACATTCAACCAAAGAAGAAATTGAAGTAGAGGGTTTATAATCTCTGTCCTTCTGACTCTGTTTCTACTTTATTTACTTAATGACTAGAAAAATTGTAGAATGAAAAATAGTGTTTTTAAACATGCTTTCATTATTGGAAGGTTTCCACATGTGAGACACTAAGAATTTTATCAAACCCTGAGAACGCAGGACTGGGTAGATGGCTCAGAAGTCAACACCTTTGCCTCCAAAATCTGAGTTCAGGATACCCAGATTCCCACAGAAAAACGCCAGGCAGATATGGAGGCAGCTCGCAACTCTGACGCTGGAAGGCAGAGCCTGGGAAACCCCAGAGCAAATCAATAAGTAGGTAGAGTAATGCAGGTGGTTCAGGATGACACAATGTTCTCTTTGATGCCAGTTGAAATTCTTCTAGTAGAAGCATGATGTATTAGGCAATCCAAAAGATTGCATTAGGTGGAAATTTTTTTTAATCTAAGATTATACATAGCAGTACTTGAGTTCCTGGATGCTCCAAAAGTGTTAGAAAACTTAGCAGTTTTGAGTTCCTGCATGCTCCAGGAGTGTGAGACAGCCATTACATGCCAGTGCTCCAGCAATTTATTTTGAATTTGTTGAATTCATTGATGTGTGAACTGGTTATCAAAGCTTGATAAACAGGTTATAAATCACTTCGAAGTTGGCAGAAATAAATATTAATGAGTCAATTTCCAAGGAACTTAGAGTTTCTTCTTCCCAAATAGCTAAAACTGAGTCTTTGCTGTTTTATGTAGAAAAGAATCTGAATCATTTTAGTAATAATTGATTTCCTCAAGATAGTTATCATATCACTTCTGACATGAGATGTTTCACCTTTAAAAATGAATAATGATCTGTGAAAATCCAGCAAACAATTTCACAGAACAAAAGTTTTGTGTAAAACTGATTTATGTAACAAACCTGATTCTGGTATTTTGATATTTGAAGGTAGCTGACCTTAGAATATGGAAAAAAGAACAGGAAGATGCAAACATTCATCATTATGCCTATTGATCAGAGAACCTCTCATGATTCAACCTAGAAGTATTCTTTTGGAATGGAGTGTTTAGCATAGAGAACACAAATGACCCAAGTACAGAGAATAAGTGATTACAAATTGCTCATCCCTAAGCAGGGTATCAAAATCATCTCCAGCCCCAAGGTTCAGGAATCATAATGGAAGGGGGGGGTCAGCAAAAATGTAAGAATTTGGGGGCCTCAAGGGCTACTGCCAGACAGTAGCTTCTAGACATGATAGAGCTATTGTATACATGGACTCACTGCAACTAGTTTATTTCCATAAGATCAATACAATTTGGCTATCAGGATTCCATTATGGAAAGGGGAGATGCCAGCAGGACACCCATCTCCCTGAGAGACTGATGGTGGTTAATGCTGGATGGGGTGTGTACCTACTGAGAGTATATACACTTGATGGTATACTCCATAGTGTATCATTGATGCTCCAGGGATTGTCCACCCCCTGCCGTTATATGTAAATTTCATGAAACTCAACCAGCCACACATGTGGAAAGACACAAAATTAGGAGGGGGATTAGTGGGGAAGAAGAAGGTTTGAATGAATAGAAAGGAGGAGGGTACGAATGGATAATAAGATGAAAAATGACAAAAATTCATCATAATCACATATAGTCTCTAATAGAACAGCTAAAGGTTAATAGAAGATAAAATAAGAAATGCCTAAAGAGAGCAAAGAGCAGTCCATCAGGTGATAACACCTACTGATTCACACTAGTGACTGGCCCACATCATCCCACGTTAAACCATCACTGACTAGCCTTTTCTCACAGCTGGAAACAGACCACAGCACTTAGCTTGCTCAAGCTACTGACAAAAAACTGAGGATTGTTTAAGTCTATAAAGTAGGCAAAATGTAATTTTCTAGCTGATGGGTTTTTTTAGGATAAAAAGACAGCCTCCAGTTCTCCAAAATCATATAATACAAAGGATCCTAAATGTCAGTTCACCTCTCTCTCTCTCTCCCTCTCTCTCTCTCTCCCTCTCTCTCTCTCTCTCTTTCTCTCTCTCTCTCTCTCTCACACACACACACACTCACTAATAATACATATTAGAAAGGTCTGGTCCATGATTTTAACTAGTATGTTAAAAACTAGTAACTAATTCTAGCAATGCACTCAATTTCCTGGCACCTATTTTCCTTTTAGAGAGCTACTTGATCTCATAATATGATAATTTGACTTCTAAATTCCTATTCCTCCCAAGTATAAAATACTAAATGCTTGTTGGCTGGTTATATGCCTCTAGAGGCATATATGGGCCTGTATGTGGATGGTTTTTTATTTTTTGCACATGTGTGTATGTGTGTGTATGTGTGCATGTGCACAGGCATGTGTGTGCGTGCATTTGAGTGCGTGTGTGTGCGCGCACGCGTGCACTTGCACGCGCCTGTGAAGGCCCAAAGGTGACTTTGGGAATCATTTTGGATTGTTCTACCTTCTAATTGCTTTGCTCTTGGGCTTCTCAGGTTCCACATGCCAGGACCAGAAGTTCAGATGGCTGCCATATCCACCGGATGTTTTCTTAAGTGGGATTCAGGGATGCAAAGTCACGTCTCTTTGCTGCAAGGCAAAGGCTGTGACCCTGAGCTGTCTCCCCAGCCTCTGAGTGTATTACAGGGGCTTGGACAGGGTAACACCAGTCCATGGAGTCGGGAGCCACTGGTTAAGGAAAGTAGAAAGACAGCGACTGTGAACAAGGTACAACGATTGATATGTGTGAAAAGTGCAAGGCTGAACCTCACTATTTGGCACACAATTTAAAAGTAGCTTAAAAATGAAAAGGAAAAAAGAACGGGTAGGAAGAGTCCGCTGAAGGCAGGAATCAATCCCGATGCCATAGGACATCAGGGCGCTGCGCCCACCAGAGGGCGTCAGGTCTGATTTTCTAAAAGCATCAACTAAGTTTGCGGGCGCTGAAGGAACCGGAAGGAGCTGTAGGAAGAGCGGGGTTGCATCCGAGGAGGAGGTGGCGCTCTGCGCTCCCAAGCAGCATGCTTATTAGTTCAATATATCAGCGCCAGTACAGCGCTATTTCCTTAGTTCCGGGGAACATCCATTTCATTTCCAGGGAAGCATCTAGCAGCACAGCCTGCCTCGCTGTGTGAGGTGTGAGCAGTTAGTAAACCAGACTGAGAATAACTTTCGATCTCCTGAAAGCATGCATCGCCCTTGTCTGATGCTTTCCTTTCAGAAGATGCTTCATCTAGTAGACGTAAAAGAGAGTGTGTTCTAGATTGTGAAAAATTATCACTGTATTGCCTTCTCCACTTCTGGATTCACTGAAGGGTCAAGTCTCCACTTCTGACATTTTTATTTCAAAACTAAAAAAAACCTGTGAAGCGCTAAAAATAACTCACCATACCCTGTGCTTCACAGCTTGCTATGTAAATTAACTTCTCCCAAAATTGAGTACTTCATGAAATGAGGATTCTGAGGGTCAAAGTACCTGAGACACTCACCCAGTTGTTAGTTACTGCTGCATTAGATCTCTATCTGTGCTCTTCTTGATTTTAACCTGTGTAATATGATCATGCTAATCCATCTCATTCACCCTGAAGTGACTGACAGTTCTCCAGAGTACTTAGAATGTCTCCACTGAATGTATTAAGTGTGATTTGGAGTGATCAAAAATTTGATGTAAAATTGATAAAAATGTAATGCTTTGAAACAAACATGTCAACACAAGCATACTGGTAATATTTCTTAGCGTATAAACCCATTAAGCTGGTAAAATATTAGAACTACTATTCAATGAAATATAATAATCAGCTAAGATGGTGTAAGTCATCACTAGTGTTTCCTTTTAAAAAATAATCCCACAAAAGCATGGGGTGGCTGCTTACCTGTTCCGACAACTTTTGTCCATTGAGGTGAGCCTGCCACACAGCATCATTAACCAGCAGGTGGAAGTTTAGCAGCACATGCTCCACGTCATAGGTTCCATGCATCGCATCTGACAGCTCTTCCAGGGAGCGGATATACGCGTGCCAGTGTGGATTGAGCTCTGCCATGTGGG
Source organism: Typhlomys cinereus (assembly GCA_023101885.1). Taxonomy (NCBI): domain Eukaryota; kingdom Metazoa; phylum Chordata; class Mammalia; order Rodentia; family Platacanthomyidae; genus Typhlomys; species Typhlomys cinereus. Next base: position 3,086,690 of record JALPQD010000170.1, read on the forward strand.
CCAGGCAGCCCCTGACCACATTGAGGCAGTAGCCCATGCAGGGTTTGCCCAGCGGCAGGCCCTGGCAATGGGAGCAGTACTGCATCCGCAGGAGGGCTCTGCCGCACTCCTTGGAGAAGTGCAGGTGCTCTGTGGTGTTGATGACTTCGATGCCCAGATTGAGGGCCTGCAGAAACGTGCGGCTGGGAAGCAGCGACCTGCCCATCTGCGCCATTACTCTCTTGGGGATATTGCCAAATGGACTGACATCCCGACGGGCCCTGCGGATACATTCGAAGTACTCTGGAGAACTGTCAGTCACTTCAGGGTGAATGAGATGGTTGTAGACCAGGGGGAAAAGACTGTCAAAAAATCTGTTCACAAATTCTTCAGGATGAACATCTGCACCAAATAAATAGAGGCCAACATCGGTGAAGAACTCCTGTATGGAAGCTACGGCCTCTAAGGCCATGTTCCGGTAGGTGTTGCAGAACAGGGTACTGGTGTAGTTTTCTGCTTGTCTGATGAGGGTCTCCAAGGTCTCTGTAACACAGTGAAGGAATGGAGGAAAAGGCTTAGTATTCACAGCACCAAAGTCATATGTCCAAGTGCCGCTGACCACAAATGATTCAATCTGTCATAACTAACCAAAAGGTCAATTGTGATGCTCAGTCTACTAAAATGAGCTTTCCAGAGATAATGCCCAGATGAAATAGACATCATACAGCATGCAAAGGCTTATTTAAGGGGCATATGAAATTAATTGACTATAGCAATCAATTCAAAACATCACACATTAAAATACGGCAACTGGTCAACTGCATAAAAAGTACAGATGATGAACAGCGTGTTGATGATCAAGTCCCATAGGAAGCATTTTCTCTCTATGCATGAATATGCTGCATGTACTTGATTGTCTATGTATGTGTGCATTTGCATGGGCATGTGTATTCATCTTTGCATGCATAATGTGTGGGCATACATGTGATGTCCAAAAGTCAATATTAGGGGGTGTTCTTGTCATGGTTAAAGCACAGGTATCAACTTGACTCTTGAGGGTTTGGGCTCTGGGCACAGTTGTGGAGAGTTGATGGTTGAGTTAAGCCCAGAGCAAACCTGAAGGAGATTGTCTAGCTGGTGGGGAAGACCCAGCCCATGGTGGGTGGGATTAGTTCCTGGAATAAAATACAGACAGCTGGTTGAGAGAGTTGGCATCCTTCTGTATACTTGGCCAGACATGCTGGTCTGGTAAGTAAAGATTGTCCATCTCTCAGCTGTTATGGTGGCCAGTTCCCTCGGCCCTGGTGTTCGTGCATGCTCTCCCGTCAAACTGGACTGAGAACTGTAACCAGACTGTCGTAAGAAAGTAAACCTCTTGTTCCCTTAAGTTGTGTGATGGTCATTTATCAGCAACCATGCAGGCGGACTGCTATAATTCTCTTTTTAACTTTTGAGACACATTCTCTCTCTGAATCAGATATACTCTGACTGGCATCAGCTAGAATGGCTAGCCAGTGAGTTTTAGGGACCCACCCTATCCCCCTTACCCAGCCAGCCAGCTAGAGTTATACAAGTTTTATAGAAATAGGTTTCCTGGAATTGACATCTGATAAGAAGTAGAGAAACCAACACCAAGTTACCTGGGGACGATATGTCTATTTTTATGCTACAATCATTCATAACATGCTGACTGATGGTAAGTTGGTCTCATACTCTGGAGTCGTTACTTGTAAATGATGACAAAATTATTTGATTTCATGGTTGCTGTAATTTCATAACTTTCCATCGTGTGCCAGAATGTAAGTTGCATTGTATGCAAGCAGCTGCTAAAAGAGTCTTGCTGACGAAGGAGAGCTCTACCCCTCAGACCTGGTCACAAGCTCAAATTTAAATGTAATGAAATATAGCACTACTGCACTACCTGACATCATCATACCTTTTTTAAATCGATGGAAAATATGAGCTGCATTACTTTCTGATAGTAAATCATTATAATTCTCTTATCAATGATGTTCTGTTATTCTGACCTTTTCTTCAAAGAATGTACAAAAGTTTTATTACTTACTTATATAGTTGATGCCCCTAATAGTAACCAAGAAAAATATAATTTATACATGAATGAAGAAAAAAAATCTAACAGTAAGGCATTGGTGTAATCAAGTTAAAATGGAGTTACAAACTCATGATGTTAAAGAGTAACAAACCACCTTGGTTATACTAGAAAGTTCACTTTATAATTGACCTAAATAATGATCCTTGATTGTATCAATATATAATGAATTATAAAATATAGCCTATAAAATTATCTCCCATAACACCAACTTCATAGCTATTTTTAATTAGCTTGTAAAGGATCACAGCCACAATTTGGTCATCAAATCAATGTTTGAGTACCTTATAAAAGAGATGGAAGAAAATGAAAATGGAATAATAAAAGGCAGAGATGCAGGGAAAACTACTGAGAACTGCAGTGTGACTCAGCAACAGTCTAGCAACAGTCTTTTACCACGAAGAAAAAGGGGGGGAAGCTAGTGCCACAACAGATCACACTCACACATTCTGCTCTGAGACAGATTCACACGGAGTGCAAGATTTCAGTGTGAACTCTCAAGCCACATCTAATCTGCAGTCAAACACTTTTAAAGGTTAATACTGACAACAAAAGCAGCAGGATTTCATGGTAGGGCTAATGTGTTATCCGTGCTCTTCTTACCCTTTGAGTATCAAGCACACACAGTCAGTTCAGTAATTAATCAGGACAAAGAAAACTCATCAGTGGAGAACTAGGGGTTTCCCTTGAGCTTTTGCTGACCTGCCAAGTGAGCCAGTATTAATCCCACTTCTCAAATTGACAGACCCCACACTGGGGCTTCACTTGATAGTGATAGAGGAATTTGTATTTTACAAGCCATTGGGGTGATTCTTCCCACATGGCCACCGGTTGGAACCTTCCAAGAGTAAGTGTGCAACAGACCCTCCCCACGGTCCAGCCCACAGCTGCCTCTCAGTCTCAATGCTGTGATTTCACAGATCCACAGGAATGACTGGGAAAACCACACTGAAGTTGATGGCTTAAACTAAAAACATTCTTGTAAGTTTATATTTCTCCACAGTATGGACTCACTTCTCTCAGTTCTGTGGCAATGAGTTGCAGGTAAGTGACTTCATTAACCACGAGTAGCTAAAGAGTAATAACAGGAAATTGATGCATGTTTAAGGTACATAAAGGAATGATTAAAAGATACTCCCGTAACATGCATTCTTCATATTTTCTATTTATTCTTTTTCTCTGTGTGTGTGTGTGTGCGTGTGTGTGTGTGTGTATGTGTGTGTGTGTGTGCATGTGTGTCTATGTGTGTGTATCAGAGGACACTTTTCACGCAGTGGAGGTTCAAGGATGAACTCAGTAAACATGCTGGCTTGCACTACCTCCTGACTGCTTTACCCTGGGGTTTCCAAGGCTTGCCTTTCAGTGCTAGAATAATAGGCAACCTAGTGTTTTCATGTAACATGTTTTCATGTTAACCTCTGAGCTTTTGCCCCAGCCTTCTACTTAGGGGTTTTAAAGGGAGATGTGGGGGAGTTCACAGAACTGTCATAGCCATATTATTATCAGTGGCATAGTGTTTCCTACTGCTCTCCCAGACAGTGCAAATGTGCCATCTTTTCCTGCAGACTTTGTGATGAGGCTCAAATATGTAATTATTTTTAAAGTCAAAAGTAGAACATTTCTTTATAAATTCCAACATTGGGCTGGAGGGATGGCTCAGGGGTTAAGACTCGGCTTCACAAGCAGAAAGTCCAGAGTTCCAATCGCAGATCCCACCTGGTGGAGGAAATGGTATAAACCTGTTCATCCTGCTCTGGAAGGCAGTCTGGGAAACCCCATAGCAAAGAAAAGAGGAGGAAGAAGCAATCCAGGATGATTCCCGAAGTCACCCTTGGCTCTCCATGGGCACACACAATGCCATGCACATGCAAAAATAAATAAATAAATTTTAAACAAATTCCAACATCATTAATTTATAACACTGTGAGTTAAGAATATATGAAAGAAGCTCCGTTTCCCCACGCCGCTCTGCCGGTCGGGACGCGCGCACGGTCCAGCTGGGCCTCATCCGCGATCTAGGTAAGATCCCTCCCTCCCCAATCCCCAAAACCCCAGGCCAAATAATTCAGTTTAGTGATATTGAAAGAGCTCAAGAGTTAAAACGACAATGCCAAAGTCAAAGTGCAAATCCATGAGAAGCAACACTCAAGTAAACAAATTTCCCACTGAAGAAATTAATCCCATAATGTTAGACTCCAACCAGAACAAACCCACGGAAAAAGGCCAAGAAAGCCTGACCCAGGATAACGACTTTCAAAATATGATCATTACCATGTTCAACACTATGAAAGAGGAAATCTGGAAGGAATTACATAATCGAATCAATCGCTTTGAAGAGGAACACAACAGACATTCGGAGGAGTTGAGAAAAACAGTGCAAGAAACAAAAACTGGCATAGAGCAGTTAAAACAGACTCAAGCAGAGTTTAAAACTGAGCTACAAGACAAGTTATCTTCAACCCAGAACTCCACAGAGAATCTTATCAACAGAACTAACGAAGCAGAAAACAGAATTTCAGACCTTGAAGATAAAGTGGGAGTACTAACCAGCTCAATGGAAGAGGTGGTTAAAGACAAAAAGATACTTGAGAGAAATATCCAAGAGATATGGGACACCCTGAAGAAGCTTAACATGCGTATTCATGGAATACCAGAGCAAGAATCTCAAAATACCACCCCTGAGGAAATTTTTCAAACGATCATCAAGGAAAACTTTCCTCATCTAAAAAAAGAGAGGCCCATCCATATACAAGAGGCATTCCACACCCCAAACAGATACGACCAAAACAGAAGCACGCCACGGCAAATAATAATTAAAACACTCCACATTCAAGATAAAGAACTGGTACTGAGAGCTTCAAGGGAGAAAAAACAAGTCACTTTTAAAGGTAAACCTATTAAAATAACAAATGACTTCTCAGTCGAAACAGTAAAAGCAAGAAGAGCTTGGAGAGACATACTTCAAGTATTGAATGAGCAAAAATGTCAACCCAGGCTGATTTACCCTGCAAAACTATCAGTCATGATCGAGGGAGAAAGAAAAACTTTCCAGCACAAAGACAACTTGAAGGGATACATGTCCACCAAACCAGGCCTTCGAAGAATGCTAGAAATGATACTCAAGCGTGAAGAAAAAAACAGGCATATCCAGGAGAGCAGAAGGCAAGTATAACACCATTAAAAGTGAAGCAATATACTTATAAAAACTACTAAACATAATAAATGTCTGGAATTAAAAATAGTTTCTCCATTATAACATTAAATGTTAATGGAATTAATTCACCGATCAAGAGACACAGATTACAAACTTGGATCAAAAATCACAATCCATCAATCTGCTGCCTGCAGGAAACCCATCTCACCACAAAAGATAGGCACGCTCTAAAAATAAAAGGCTGGTCAACAATTCTACAAGTAAATGGAAGCAGAAAACAGGCAGGGGTAGCCATTATGCTATCAGACAAAGTGGACTTCAAACCAAAGAAAATTATAAGAGACACAGATGGATACTACATTTTAGTCACAAGTACAATTCACCAGGAAGACTTCACAATACTGAACATATATGTGCCCAATACGGGCCCCTCCACATTCATTAAGAAAACCTACAGCGTCTAAAGCAAGAAATCAACCCCCAAACGATAATTATTGGGTACTTCAACACCGCCCTCTCAACATGGGATAGATCAACAGGTCAAAAGCTTAACAGAGACACCCTGAAAGAAATGGACCTCACAGATCTCTATCGAACTTTTCACCCACGTACCAAAGAATACACATTTTTCTCAGCAGCACACGGAACTTTCTCCAAAATAGATCACATATTGGGCCACAAAACGAATCTATACATATACAAAAAAGTTGAAATTCTAACCTGTGCACTATCAGACCACCACGACCTAAAGCTGGACATCCACAACACATCAAACAAGAGAATACACTAACTCCTGGAAACTTAACAATATGATGCTGAATGAGAACTGGATTCAGGAAGAAATTAAAAAGGAAATTCAATATTTCCTGAAAGTGAATGATAACGAAATTACAACTTACCAAAATCTCTGGGACACAATGAAAGCTGTTCTAAGAGGTAAGTTCATAGCTCTTAATGCCTACATCAAAAAAATGGAAACATCAGAAATAAACAACTTAACAATCCAATTTAAAGCTTTAGAGAAACTAGAGCAATCTGATCCCAAAAGTAGTAGAAGAGAGGAGATTAGCAAAATAAGGGGAGAAATATCTGAAATCGAGACTAAGAAAATGATAGAAAAAATCAACCAGTCAAAAAGCTGATTCTTTGAAAAAATCAATAATATTGATACACCCCTAGTTAAATTAACCAAAAGCAGGAGAGAGAAAACCCAAATTAACAAAATCAGAAATGAACATGGAGTTATCACTACTGATACCCAAGAAATCCAGAGAATTATAACATCATATTTCAAAAACTTATACTCTGTGAAGTTTGACAACACAAAAAGATGGATGAATTTCTAAGTAAACACAACCTACCTAAATTGAATCAAGAAGTTGTGAATTATTCAAATAGTCCTATAACATATAAGGAAATTGAGGAAGTAATCTTGAATCTTCCCACCAAAAAATGTCCTGGACCAGATGGATTCAGCACAGAGTTCTACCAAACATTTAAGGAGTTAATAATAACAATACTCCTTAAACTGTTCCATCAAATAGCAAAGGAAGGAACACTACCAAATTTCTTCTATGAAGCTAATATCGTTTTAATCCCAAAACCTAATAAAGACTCACTTAAAAAAGAAAACTATAGGCCGATCTCTCTGATGAACACAGACGCAAAGATTCTCAACAAAGTTTTAGCAAATCGGATTCAAAAACATATTAAAAAGATTATTCACGGGGACCAAGTAGGCTTCATCCCCGGCACACAAGGTTGGTTCAACATACGCAAATCAATAAATGTAATTCATCATGTAAACCAGTCCAAAGTCCAAGACCACATGACACTCTCGATAGATGCAGAAAAAGCTTTTGACAAGATCCAACAGCCTTTTATGATCAAAACGCTAGAGACAGTAGGAATGGAAGGAACCTTTATCAATATAATAAAAGCTGTATACAACAAGCCTACAACAAGGATTTTGCTCAATCGGGAACAATTGGAAGCATTCCCACTTCGATCAGGAACTAGACAAGGCTGTCCACTCTCACCACTTCTATTCAATATTGTACTTGAAGTCTTAGCTGAAGCCATAAGACAAGAAAGGGACATAAGAGGGATTCAAATCAATTGACAGCCACAGTAGTGTTCCTATGCTTAAGGGGAACACAGGAAAGGGTTCAGGGAAATTCCACTGGGTCCTTGTACGTCATCGGAGAGGAGGCCCAGAGGAGAGTCAGGCATGCACAAGAAAGGACTCTGGGGATTGGGGCGGGAGGCACGGGGGGATGGGGAAGGAGGGGTGAGGGGAGGGAGAGCAGGGGGTTCGGGGGGAGGAGGAGGGAGGGAGGGAACTGGTGTACCTATTAAGTTTGTATGAGCTGAAATAATAATAAAAAATGTATTAAAATTTTTAAAAAAAGAATATATGAAAGTTAATACTGGACAATTGAATTTACATATTTTACAAATTAATTTATCTTATGCTGGCAACAGCAGAAAATTTACTATCTAGAATATTGAAAGGAATCTTATAGTTTTACATATCATTATTCCTTTATTAAATTTGCCATTTGATTATTCTTTCAATTTGTAATTAAAATCAGATTTCAAATCAAAGTAAACATTTCTCATTGTATTTTATTTCAGATGAGTTTTCCTGATTTAGTCTTATGATTGTCTAAAAAAACATTGACAAGGACTTTATGTATTGTCAGTGGAATTTTCAATCTTCAATATCTTATGTACCAAGAGTTTAGTTTTAAACTTAGTTACTTGCCGATAATAACTCATCAAAGCATACTGATTTACTTTGCTTTCTGCATTGAACATGATATTGAACACAATTTGATGCTTTAGGGATAAGCACATGTCTGCGTGTTTTTTCTTATCCTTGCAAGTTTTTAATACATAAATGTGTACTAAATATGAAAAACTCAGGTGCACTGACGTTGCTTCTAATCCTACCAGTCATGGAATTGTGATAAGATGATTGTGTGTTCAGTGATGGTCTTGTCTACTTGAAAAAGCTACCCTGTTTTACACAGAGAGATCATGCCTCAACCTACAGGGAAGAGGTGGGAAGACAGCTCAGATGGTGAGGCGCCTGCTCACAAACCTATCAACCTAAGTTTGCTGCCCAGACACCCACACAATAGAAGGAAAAACTGACTTCTGAAAGTTTTCATCTGAAAATGAAAGTTGTCGTGAGACCTGTACCTGTGTCACAAGGCATGTGTGTATCTCGCTCTCTCTCTCATATAAATAGATTATTATAAGGTTAAAACTATAGCAGCCAACTCAACACATGATTCAGTCAAAAATTTTTATGAAGAGTTGATAGCTGAATCTTCAAAAACTGTGTTCCATATTAAATTCAAAGCTATAAAAATGTCACTTTATTTTAATATATGAGCTAAGAGTAGTTGTCTTTTTACAATATTAATACTGTCCTATCAATGCAAAGTTAAGCATTGGAATGCCACATGATCCTGCTATACCACTACTGGGAATAATCCCCCAAAATGCAGCAATTCATTACAGTGACAAGAGTACAACCGTGTTTATTGCAGCATTATTTACATTAGCAAAGTCATGGAATCAACCCAAATGTCCACGAGTTGATGAATAGATAATGAAAATGTGGTACATTTATGCAATGGAATACTATTCAGCAATCAAAAAATAAATTAATGAAATTTTCCAGGAAATGATTGGAATTAGAAGAAGTTATATTGAGTGAAGTATCCCAGACACAGAAATTAGATGCCATATATTCTTCCTAAAAAGTGGATCCTAGTCCCAAACCCACTTAATGACATAGTCAAAGGTAAATCTCTGTAACACCCACTATAATCATAAAGGATTATAAACTGGAGGGAAGAGGAAAGAAAACCTCAAAAGAAAGGAGACAAAAGAACACACTTCAATAGTGAAATTACACCGTGGTCATGTACTGCTCATAAGTAGAGATATCTGATGCAGCTCACTCTTACTTCCCTTCCTGTTCACTTGGGACAAAACAGGTTTGAGCTTTCCAGTCAGGGACAGTATAAGGAATGGCAGTTAGATGGTAGCCAACCAGCTAATCCCTCACAGTGTTGTGTCTTACTCCTAGTCTTACATCTACCTGAAAGCCTCTTCTTATAGTTAAGATCTTCTTTTAAACAGTCTTTTATCTTGGTTAGGTGATGGCCTCAACAACTTCAACAATAAGGATTCAGACAAGGGCAGTTCAGGAACTGCAAAACTGCAAACAACAACAAACCATAATTCAGAACACCAAAGAACTTATAATGCCAACAACTAGACCAGCCAAATCTCTCCCCATCCTAAAGCTCAGGGAACCTTGTGAAAGAGAGGTTAGCAAGATAGTGAGAGCCTAAAGATGGGGAGGACCAACGCTATGCAAGATACTCTACACGAGCCAGGGCTGCAGCAGCCAGGATATAGCCACACATGATTGGACTTTGCCTGAGAACTGCACAATGGCTGACATGTCAACAACCCCCCAAAGTCTAGCACGGATATCAGGGTAGAAGGCTTCAGGCAGTAGGATCCTTAGAGGCAAAAGGTTAAACAGTCATGATAGAGTTCTTATACTAGTGGGCATTTTAAGAAGGGGCCTCAAGCTATGCCACCAAGAACTCAACCCTCACTCGTGTAGACGACTCAGAGAGGGACATTCAGCTCCCAAACAGACAGATGCTCTGGAGGATGGAGCAGGCAGGAAACACCAAGATAGGTGGAGGGAAGGAAAAGAGGTGGGGGCAGAGAGTGGAAGGGGGCAGTGGAATGGGGGACAATATGGGGAAAAGGAGGGGGGAAAAGGGGTTATCTATTGAGCTAGTATAACTATGCAAAAATAAATTTAAAAAATGTGATGTATCAAAGTATTTCCTGCTCTGCAGAACAATAACCTATGTTAAACACCAGTGTTTATGAAACAATTTAGGTTAGTAGCCGAATAATTTGTGCTTAACCTTAAAAGAGAAACTATATCCTTCATTAAATAGTTTAATGCATATAAAAATTCTCATTTATGCTACCAATAGTTTTTCTATTAAGGTTGTAAAAATTGGAACATTCCCTGCAAATAAATAAGCATTTGCCCATCTTTGCTTAGGGAACATAAGGAAGAGACTACATGTAAATCACAAACTCTCTCTTTCTATTTGTGCTTAAAAATTTCAATAAGGGCAGCCATCATTGGCTCCTGCCCCTCTCGACACTTCACATGTGAGTCCATAAGTTTGTTTCTAGCTCCTTGCCCCTAATGGATTCCATGTCTGGAGTCCAGGAGTTCTCTGGAGTGCCTGCTCCTCATGGCATTCCACGTCTGGACTCCATGAGTTCTGTTCTTTTTCTCCTCTAATAAACTCTACCTTAATCCTTTAAAAAATAAATTTCAATAAGTACCTCCATCCAATGATGTCAGATGAAATCTAGCAACACACGGTAATTTCCAACCTTCTTTCAATACCTCAATGGTAGAAAGAAAAAAAAAAGGCTATATTTTCATCATTTAAAATATAATTCCCCCAAGTGTTATGGGATATTTCATTCATGGATGCATAAATTCATTTATGTATGATCTCAATAAAAAGCAGGTCTGAATGCATGGAGTTTATGTGTATTTATTTCAATTATTATTATGAACATATTAACATAAAATTTACATTATGATGATTTCCTTGCAAAACACAAATCTAGAAACTTTATTTCAACTTTTTCCATTTCCCATTCCCTTTGAAAACATTTTATCATGCATGCAAATTATTGCTGACCTTTACATCAAGGATTTAATTCAAATACATTACTAGATGTAAAATAAAATTTGACAAAATGTGAAGTCAATAATGATTCATAGACAAGCAAGCTCTGGCAGCAGAAAAAATTAATTATTCGCGTGGCTTCCATTGTTTTGACATAAAATTAACACCAGAAGTAATGATCATGAAATAATTGTTATAATTGCCTCTCCAACAAGACATGATCACAAAACTTATGGGTATTTTAATGCTTTTAGTATTTATTACTAATGAACACTTTAGAGTAGACAATATGTTAATTATAAGATTGTATAAGGTAACTTTACATTTTTGTTCAGTACAATTCTCAAGAAAGTTGGTGTTACTGCAACAGACATTTCATTACTACTCTGTTACTTCAAAGCTATTTGTACCTGACTTTATATACCCATTAACTGAATTCTAGATGTATACATATATAGAATGCTATAAGAATAATTCTTCCATCAGTTTTAATCATGCATATGTTAAAATTAATTTTAATTCTATGCAGTCACACAAAAATGCTTTTGAATGATTTTAAGTTCTCTTATTTAATAATTCCTTTAAGCCTCTGATGATGATTAACAGTGCTTTGAAATTATGCATAGGAAATAGCAATTACATAGTTTTCCAACCTGAAAGTATATATAATGACATCCATCTTTATGCTTGCTATGTCCTCAATTTTTTCAGAAAGTAAAATAAAAGTTCTCTGGAATATTAATTTAATGACATATTTTAAATGCCATGCATTATGATTCATATTATAAGTCTTCAGAAATTAGTCATCTATTTAAATAAACAGTGAGTGGGATATTAATCTGTATCACTGTAAATTAGCATATTGGTAATTAATCTAGTCTCCTCAGACAAGTATTGCATGGAAAATGTTTCCTCAACTTTTCTTGCTTTATTTCCCTCTTCATTAATTTTATCATCACAATACATTACATTTACTTCTAATATAGTTTTACACTCCTTTATGTTCTGAAAATCACTATAAATTTTAATGAACAGAAAATAAATGCAAAGAGTCTAGTTACTGGAATAAAAAAACGGAGTGAAGTCAAGGTGACCACTGATTAGTGAGGAAGAAGAGGCAAGGAGGAGAGGAACTGAATGGACACATACAGGTCAGACCATAGACTGCCTCAAAGCCTATCATTAGAGGCTTAGATTATTAATGGGGGTTGTAAAGCTGCCACACAGCTCTCTATGTAGGAGAAATGAGACCTGGTGTGGATTTCAGCTGAGAACATGGGTAGCTCAGTGAAGAATGTACTCTTGGGGCAGAGACAACAGAATACAGGGAGTTGGGTTAAAAGCGCCAACAAGAGCCTGTGGCCAAACATCTGTGTATTTGACTGTTCTCAAAGAGAATGTCAAGAGATGAGTCAAGGTAGTGGTATAAATTTGGGGGTGATTAATATGGACAGTACTGTCATATGACTGGATGACATAATCTGAAAGAAGATAGGTAAGAAAACAAAAAAGTCCACAAAGAAAGTACTCTGGAAAGTAGAGTATATACACCAAAGATCAGGGGAAGAAAATGATTCAAGAAAGGAATCCATCATTCCACATTGTTGCAGTCCGCTGCATGGTTGTTGATAAATGACCATCAAGAGGCTTAAGGGAACAAGAGGTTTTCTCTTATGATTAATGGTTACAGTTCTCAGTCCAGCTTGACAGGAGAGCTCACGCCAACACCAAGGCTGGGGAAGTGGCCACACCATTTCTACGTAATGGCTGAGGGAGGGACAATCCTTACTTGCCAGACCAGCATGTCTGACCAAGTATACAAAAGGATGCCCACTCTCTCAACCAGCTCTCTGTATTTTATCCAGGGCCTAATCCCACCCATCATGGGCTGGACCTTCCCCATCAGCTAGACAATCTCTTGCACGTTTGCTCTGGGCTTAACCCAATCACTAATTCTCCACAAATATGCCCAGAGCTCAAACCCTCAACAGTCAAGTTGACACCTATGCCTCACTCTGACACATATGTTATGAAGAGGCCAAGCGAGATGAGGAGGAACAACAGCTGCCCCTGGAAGTGATGGGAGAGGGGTCTGCAAGATCTGCATTAGAGAGAGCTGCCTGACCAGAAAGCAGAAAAGGAGAGCAGAAGTTGAAGTCATGCCTAGATGCTCTGGCAAACACTAATTATAATGCAATCAGACAATCAAGTGGGCACTGCAGAGTCAAATGTGTTTGCTTTCATAAAAAGGAGGAATTCACCTATGTCTCCTGCTGAGCAGGAGGGCTGGAGAGAGGAGAAAGAAATCATTTCAATAAGTGAAAGGATGTAATCCTTGGCAATTGTGGAGGTCAGAATATAGAGCATTTTTAGTGGATAAAAGTTGCTAAGGTAGACAGCAGGAGAAGTGAAAAGACTCAGGAAATGAAATTCCGGATCACAGGGAAATGTGATCAGAAATCTGGTAAAGGATAATATGGAAGAAAAGCAAGGGATGAGGTTTTAACAGGTGGCCTATCTCAAAACCATTTCTACAAACCCCTGGGAATCAGGCACATTCCTCTCGCCACAGAGAAAACTATTGTCGTTCTGTGTTGTAATATATTACACAAATTCAGAGGCTTCCATGACAGAAATCAGGACCACTTCTGGTATACCAGAAGCTCTTACTCACTATTTTTAGACCAAAGACCATTGGAGCAGGCAACCGTGCTCCAGAAGATCTGGGAAACATCTGCATAGCACTACGGATTTAGGGAGGCCCTACCCCGACTCCAAACTCAGGACAAGCCTGGACAGGTACAGACATGCCCCGGACATGTCCCAACAGAGGACCATGCAGGCAGAGGGATGAACAACCAATGGGAAGAGGCCATCTAACCTGTCCCTGCAATGGACACCTAGTAAAAAGTTAAATGACTGGTGGCTGCCCCTAGAGGAGGACATGCTTGATGGATCTGAATCTGGGATAACTCGTCCACTGCTTGCTTCTCACTTGATTCCCAGGGTCTGGTGGTGACCCCATTGCTGGCTCCCCCACTCACCTCGCGCCTCCAGGCCCCCACCCCCAGCTGGCCAGGTGGGGGATACTGCAACACATCTGTTTCTTTCTTCTCACTTTCTGACGGCTACTGGAATTTCTTGGTATTCTTTACCTCATGTCTAGACCACTGTAGTGTATGCCTTTTGTGATCACAGTCTTCCTGTGTGTGTGTGCGTGTGTGTGAGCGGACATGCACATTCAGAATCTCCCTGTACCATCTTTTTAAAAGTAGTTTGAAAACCTTTATAAACTGCATGCAAATTCATCACTTAAGAGCTCACTTAGGCTAAAAAAAAATTGTCAAATAAAACAAGGCAGAATTTTATACAACTTAACAAAATTTTTCAAGAAAAGTGTCTCGGTTAATTTAGAATACTAAGATAGCAGGTAGTATTATTCAAAGCCATATTACTCTTATATTCTTTTAAGTGCATACAATTTCTGTAGCACAAATAAGTAAAAGACAATGAAGAGTAAGGATATGTATGTCAATATATGCTCCATTGGAGTGTTGTCTATTTCAAGCAGTAATTACTCAGGAACGTTGAAAGGGCTGCTTGGCTGTCATTCACTTAATGCAGGAAGCCATCAAGATTAAGGTGGGCAGTGAGGATGTCCTTGTTATTTAACAATTTTCTTTGACATGAGACATTTCACCACATATTGGGGGTTATTACGGCTCAGGAAGTTACAAATGTAAGCATGTCTTCTGGTGGGGTGATGCATGAGACTCAGAAGCTAAACAGCTTGAGGTCTCATGACGTCCCTAAAGTTTGCAAGGTTCACAAGGACTTTCCCCATGGTTACGGATGCAGTGGATAACTGCTGGGGGAGGAGCCTGTCCCCAATCAGGCTGCCCCCCCTGTCCTGCCACATGTCAAATGCCTGCCCACAGCTCTGAGGACTCAGCTTCCACAAGACTCACCCAGGGTGGGTGGGCTATGCCGAGATTCAGCCTTGAGACCTCTGTGCTCTGCAAGTCACGATGACTAGAACTCCTAGAAACTCAAGGACTCACCAAATTAAGTTTTGAGGCAATCATTTCTATGGTCCCTGTGATAGTTAAGTCTTGCTGTGATAGTTAATCCTGGGTGTCAACTTGACCACACCTGGCATTAACTAAGATCAGCTGAGCCCACCTGAAGAGATTATCCGGATCAATACATTTACAATACAACACCCAGCCCTAGATCTGATTGGAACCTCCCAGTAGTAGACCAGGTAAAAGGAACCACAGAACAGAAGACTGGGAAGAAGAAAGACTCTCTAGGAATTCTCCAGCCTTCAGCCATCACCCACTAACCTACTGGATGTTTGTAGTGACTTAGCCTGCCTCCAGCTTCAGCCACCAGCCATACACCCTCCGCTGTGAAACAGTTTCTCCCCTCTGGAACCGTAAGCCGAATAAATCTCCCTTCTCCCTTAAACTGATTGACTGAATGCTCTCTCACAGCAAGACTTAAGAGTAGCCGTTTCACTCCCTATTTGGAAAAGGTACACATTCATGTCATATCTCCCCAGGAATAATTTGCACAACAGTCTGTATTAAGGTTGAAAGTACCTTTCATTGCCAAAGCCTGATAATTGAGTGCAGTTAATCTGAAAAACAAGTTCTAGTGGAATCCTTGTGGGCCACCAGCATATTTGTCTTTCTCGCGCATCTATTAGAAACATCCTTAGGATTCACTGCCTCATGCTGGTATCTGTTTGCTCTGTTAGTACTTCACAAATTCAATATTCTTGTCCTAAATTCACAAAACTATCCTGTTGCTTTAAACTTCATTCTTTTAAAGATCCCCACGTACATATACATTTAATAAAATATCTGAGTTTCTGCTGTCTAACATGCTTTAGTATAATGCTCTGCAATTTAACTTGAGTTGACTAATAAGTAAGTGGGCAAAGAAGATCTTTGTCTGACTTAAAAGAGACCTCATATGTCTATAATTATGAACCATAAAAATAGAGCTTTAGTCTCTTTATCTCTTATTTCTCATAGTATGTATAGGCAGTTTTGCCATAATATACAATCCTACCATGATGCACCATGTTTCCCACAAATCAAAAATTCCAGTCCGGTGATCTAGGACAGCAAATGCCAAAACTTTTCCTCTTTATAAGTTAATCCTCTCAGATACTTCCTTCTAGTGATGATATCATTTTATGTCGTAGTAATGTTATCTTCAGAAAAAAAATTCTGGAAGTCGTATGCATACATGGAGTTTACAATCTCAGTCTATTCAACTTTAAAAGATGTCTGTTGAATTACGCAAACTGAACCACCAAAATTTGGGATATATTTTCAATAACATAATATTTAATGGAAAAGGTAATCAGCTGAAACTGAATCTCAAACAACTAAAAAGTAATATTATACATTATAAGGTAAACATATTTTGATATTAAATATGTTTTATGCACTTTCTTATTTTTTTTAGACAAACTCTAAACATTCTCTAAATAGCTATAAAAGTTTAAATTTCGTTGTCATTATATCACAGTTTTTTCATATTAAACCACTATCTTAACAATTATATTTATCATTGCAAAAATATTATTACCTCATTGCTGAAAAAGTCTAGTAGATTTTTTTCCATATATACTATATTAGTGCATATCACAGTCTCTCACATCTTCCTCATGTCATGGTTAATCAGGACATTTGCATCACATAATTTTAAGACGTATCTGTCTCTTTCTATTAATTTATAATAACAGTTAAGGAATTTCAGTGAATAACATGAGAACAAATCCACAGTGAAGATTGGCATTGGTGGGTTTTAGCTGCCATGCATTTCAAGTAAAGGAGATTTTAAAATGGCTTTAATCATATTCAGGAAATGTAATTTTCAAGTCCCTGAGCCACAGTCCTAAAGAACTGTAGTATCACACTGTCAGGAGTCATGTTTGAGAGCTTCCTTAGCTACAGGCCAGGAGAGAGAGAGAGAGAGAGAGAGAGAGGTATCCCCTACAGAATAACAGACACTTCAATAAATATACCGCTACTACCTTGATGAGAGAAGAAACTCCTGCCAAAGACAGGCAATCTCTTAGACCATTACATTCTTCCCAAATAGTAGGAGGAAAAATTGCAATACTTTCTGATAACTGAAATGGGTTATAAAGCACAAAATCAATCAAACCAAGAAGAGTTCATTTTCCTTCAACACACATTCCTGCCTTCGTAGCTGCTGTCAGAAAATGCCCCAACACAGTCAAAAGCTGAAATAATAGGGTGCAACAACCAAGCAACTAAACTAGAACCTGCCAGTAGCCCCTTTAAATTCACTAGAAATTCAAAATTGATAAAATACTGTATGGTATTGCTTTTATAAGTCTAATTTTTAAAATAGTGATGACTTGAAAGATATGGAAGAATAGAGATTTTCTTTATAAACATCTCTCGATCCTCAAGAAATTTCCTTTCTTATTTATGAGCATTTTAAAGTAGAAGCAGGTAAGTATTGTGAGAGTCTTGCATAGTAAAGGTAACCAGTATAGATAATTAGTATATTAGGAAAGGAAAAGAATTTGACATGGAAACAAATCATCTCTCAAAAATCCTCATCATCAGCCCAGGAACTAGACACTCTTCTATTAAAAACACACATCTTTCTCCCTGTTGTATTTAATACAGTCAAAGCACAGTTCCCTTCATGGATAAGATGGAATGCAAAACAGTTCACTTTATCAGATGGGCAAGCTAGAAGGTATGCTTTGGTCCTTGCCTCTCTTTCTTAGCACTTCCTGTGGATCTGGCGTGGCCTGTTCCCTTGGTACCTGCTGCTGATATTGCTGTCCTGCCATTATGATCAATTGTCACCTAGAATCGTGAGCATGAATAAAAATGCCATTTCCCCTAAAGCGTTTAGTCAAGTATTCATTACAGCAACGGGATTTCAAGCGAAGACACTGTGCTTTAGTTTCATGTCCTGTTAGTGCAATAAATATCTGACCAAAATGGCTTAGAGGGGAGACAGGTCTCACTGGTTCCCAGTTCCAGGTTACAGTCCAGTATGGCAGAACAGTTACACCAGGAGGAGTGGAGGGAACCTGCCACACCCCATTGAAAATCAACAGCATGGAAGAAGAACCAGCGCATGCCAGCTTAGCTCACTTTCTCACGAAGCACATAGAATCAGCTAAATGTTTCCCACCTTATCTGTTGAGGGGCTGTTTGAGTGGAGAATGAATGGTAATAAAGACCAAATTGGAATCACACACACACAATTTCAGTTCACATTTTAAACATTTCTTAAAATAGCACTGGCCTGTCCATGACTGGTTGCTAGTTTAGAAGAAAGGATGTTGTTTCATGTTCCCCATTCAAGCTATAGCTTCCTGGGCCTTTTTCTTGTTTTCTTATATTACGTAATTTGAAAACTTTGTGACCAGGTTTTTTTTTTTTTAACTATTAAAAACTGTGTTTTGAAATGAAAAAAAAAACAATATCCTTATAACTAATGTACCAAATTACATAAAAGTGGAATAAAAACAATTTCTCCTTTAAATTTTTTCCTGGAAATTGATATTAACTCATATTAGAAAATCATTACGAAGTAGAGGGCATCATTCAGAAAGTTACTGATCAATGTTGCACTTAAATGAAATTACTGAATCATTCATAATTCTCAGCACTGAGTGCCTACTTTGGATTCTCATTGTTTTTCATTTTGATAGAATTACTGAGGGTGCATCATATATTATATTTAACCATGGATTCTCTGCAATACAATCCTCAATATCATTTCTTTCCAGTGTCTCCCTGGCTATCATGGGAATCAATAGTGTGCATTCTTCCTTACTGTAGTCATTTTCATTTCCTTCTGTTCTCACACAGACCTCCCACAGTAAAACATGCAAATTCTCCCTCACCCACATCCAAGACTTACAGACTTTGCCCTTGAATCTACCAACTACCCTACAGTAGTGGTGTGGGAGTGCCTAAACCACAGGTGGTTAAGGGTCAGCCCACTTCCCACTCTGTCATGTTCAATAAGAGCGTCTTATCAAAACCATTCACTGGATGAAATTACAGGTACTTTAAAGTCTCATATTCTCCCACATATAATTTATGGCAGTGTTTCAAAAGCCACAATACAGTTAAGAAAATCTTTAGCTATCTGCAAAGCATGAAGCCTGTTTTAATGTTCAGCATGATTAAGTTATTCAAAGAGGATTTATTGTGCTTGAGGGAGGGTACAGGAAAAGTTTCACCAGTAGTATTTTAGTAGGCATATATAATTCCATGTTGTTAAATCACTCAGAGTTGCTGCCCAGGGTGTCATTCACATTTCAAGGTACACTAAAAAACTATCTGTCCATTATGTTCCTAAATACATTTACAATATAAGTTAAAGCGTATTGTTCTATGGTGTCAAATATGACCAAGCTTTATGCAATGCCAAAATTGCCAAAGGTTTCTAGCACCTATAGTCCAGTTTCTTAATTTCCTAATATCCATGTATTACATTAAAGTTTTGAGTCACATTGAGACGTTCGTGTTCAGTATATGTATATTGAGGCTTCATAAATCTGAATTTTCATTAAATATAGAACTCCTGCAAAATACATTTCTAAAATCTTAAACATTCTATTCTTTCATGGGTGGAGTCTGACCAATTTTTCCACTTGCTTGTCCAGTTTTACTTCTCTCTCTGAGCTCCCCACTTGTACCTCTTTAGTCCCTATCATACATATGGTTGATGATTCAAGCACAGACACATGATGTTGCTTTACTTTTGTCAAGTATTCATTCATCCCCTTTCTTCTTTTTCATTTAAAACCCAGCATTTGTATTCAACTGCCAGCAAATAGCATCTTCTGTGTGAAGCTTTACAGAATTTACAGATTCATACCAGAGACCTTCGATGTTAGTGAGTTTCACACCCTATATATTAAATGAACTGTAGATCAAATACATTTGAAAAAAAACGTGCCTGTGTTGAACATAAGCAGACATTTTTCACTTCTCTTCATCGCATAAACACTATTTATATAGCAGCTACATTTGATAAGGTATTATATGTAATCTAGAAATGATTAAAATATATGAGAGGATGTGAACAGTTATATGAAAATATTAATGCCAGTCAATGTAAAGACATTGAGCACTCAAGGATTTTGCTATCTCCAGGGTATCTTGGAATCAATCTTCTAAGATTCAGAAAGACAAATAAATATTAAAATACTTCATATCCTGATACATCACTCCATATGTGATAGTATTTCCTGCTTATCTGCTAATATGAATCTTTGAGTCTATGAAGTCCATACTTTATTTATCATGTAATGTGCCAAGCCTGAAATATAAGAGATATGTAATAATTGATTGTTGAGCAAAATATTCATTGTCATTATGGAAGTTATTTTTCAAATAAATTCAACCACTATAAATTTTTAGAAATATCAAAAGTTATATTTAACGTCATAGAATTATAGATCACAGTTTTGTGTCCTGAATTTAATCTGTGAAAAAATATATTAGATATTCTCTTATAAATCATTTTTCTTACTGCATAAGTTATTAAAAGAGATATCTTTTACATGATTTTCTTTTCCCATGTCTAGTAAGTTTTTTTTTCTTTCCTACCAGGCTTACTACCTTTTGATGCAACAAAAGCGAATTCCTGGGGTTGGAGAGGTGGCTCAGTGGTTAAAACCTTTGCCTCACAAACAAATGGTCCTGTGTTTGGAACCCAGGATCACATCGAAAAATACCAGGCAGATGAGGCAGCAGCCTATCATTCTGCTCTGGTGGGCAGAGTCTCGGAATCCCAAAGCAAAGCCATAAGGAAGTAGAACAATCCAGATGTTACCCTTTGGGCTCTATAGGCAATCATACTCCAGAGTACTCTTGTGCATATAACTTCACAACCATATATGAGGACGTAAGTTCCTACCAGAAATAGCAACACACACCTATAATCTCAGGCAGTGTACACATTATGCTGGTAAATTTTCATCGGAGGTATAAGCTTATTGAACCCCCAAGAATGAGAGTTCTTCCATGTCTTAAATGTAACCATAATGGCCCCAAAGTGTCCTCTGTTAACTCCCTGTCCTGAGATGATCTGGACCTGACTCTGGGGCAGGGATTGAAAAGGACAAAATAGTAAGAATATTAAAAATACTGCAGCCCCGAGAACTCTGGCCAACAGACGCTACTGTGGTCTATCCTGTGATGCAGAGAGCACCTGTGGTGGGTGCAGCTAGCCACACCTGAGGGAATAAAGACCTGCTGGGCTCAGAATTGTCCCTCTGAAGCTCGACTACAGATGTTACAGCACATCGTCCGCAACTGATTTCTGCTGCTAGGTTGCATGTGTCCATCAAAAGAAAGAAAAGCAGAGATAAGCAAACTAGTTGTCCTACAAAAGGAAAGGAATCTTGGAAGTCCCTGCGTACTTCATTTTGGAAAGCAAAATCATGGTATATTTATTTTTTTTGTCTCTGACATAATATCCACCACTTAAGGGAAGAAGACTTGCTTTAGCTTCTGACTTTAGCAGTTACATTCTGTCTTGTTGAGGAGAGCATGGCAGATGAGAGAAGCTTATACTATGGTGAGAAACAAGAGAAGGAAAATGTAGACATTTTAATGCAATCAAGATTATTTATCAAATGTCTACCACTTAATGACTAAAGTCTTTCCCTCAAACTTTAATATTCTACCTCTGGATCCCAAAAGGTTCATTCTCATCTTATTAATGCAAAATACATTCAGTCTCTCTCCTAAAGTCCCCAGAGTATTAAAAACTCCAATAGTTTAAAAAAAAAAAAACTGAGTCACAAAGTCTTTGAGGTTCAATGCAAACTCCTAGTTCAGAGTCTCTATAAAACAGAAAAGTAATGTAATGCCAATATATGGAACAATCATTCCCATACAGAACTGTAGGAGCAGGTTAAACACAAAGGAGGAGTGAAACCAAAGACTAAGGAAGTCTTTAATAAGACTAAAGTAGTCCCATACCAACTTTAAATCCCGTAGCTCTGTGCTTGGCATGTGGACTACAGGCACCTTCAGGTAAACTCAGAAACTCTCCACCCCATAACCCCATCCCTGCAGCTCACATGGCCTCCCCCTTGAGGTAGGCGCTGACGCTGCCTGAAAACTTATCTTGACAGATGTTCCAGGTTCCCAGCATCTCCAACATTCTGGGCTCTACATGATGGCTTAGGTCAATCCTCATGGTTTGCTAGGCTATGCTCATAGGGGTGGCCTGCAAGGATTCTTATCCAGCCACACATTCCTTGGTCTCAGAAAATTTCCTTTAAAAACCTAGGTAGAAGCCTCCATGATCCCCAACATACTGTTCTTTGCATGCATATTATGGAAGCCAAATTGAAGCCCAGATGCATGAACCTCTGAGTGCGTGAACACTGTGAAATGAGTCCTCAGGAACCAGCTTTCCAGGTTGCCCTGTGCAGTCCAGGTGCCTCAGACATTTCTATTTCAAGGGAATTTTGAAGAACATTTTTTATACTCTTGAGTCTACTATGGCGGGGGGAGTTGGCCAATTCTTAAGTTGACCTAAAAAAAAATCTATTTTTAATGCTTCTTTTTAATGGTGCCTCTCTTTTCAAAAACCGGCCTCACTTATCCTAACTTTATAAAGATTTTTCTGACCAAAGTAAAAGTTTTCTAGACTTTCTGTCTGTTTTTGTTCTGAATCCCCATTGCATACAGATTAAATTTAGCCTGCAATTACCATACCACAGCATGAATGCTGGACTTCCTTGATACTTTTCCTTCCCACTAATTAATTCATCACCTTTAAACCCAGCTTCTCAAACCTTAAGATATCGAGGAAATGTACAAATTCTGTGCTTGAATGGAACATACATGGCCCAGTTCCCAATATGATCATTGCTCCCTCCTGGAATCTTATAATCAGTCTTTATTAGCTTTATATCTATTTGCATGCTTGTCTTCTGAAATTCCATCAGAATCACCCATTCCTCTTATGCTTAAAATATCTCCAAATTGCAAATTCCATGCCACACAAGTTCCAAAGATTTAAGAACCACGTGATCAACAACATACCCCTTTCTGAGTATCCTGGTGTGTGTGTATGGAGGTCCAAGAGCGATAGTGGGAATCATCCTGAATTGTTCTTCCTCCTTATTGCTTTGCTCTGGGTTTCCTAGGCTCTGCCTTCCAGGGCCAGAATTGCAAGCTAATGACATTTCTGCCTGACATTTGTGTAAGGGATCTGGGATCCAAACTCAGGTCCTTTTACTTTCAGAGTTTTAATTCCCGAGCCATCTCTCCAGCACCTCTAACAATGTATTTTGTATGTGTACTGCTTAATGACTTTGTCTTCTTTTCTGAAACTATTAAAAGTGAATCTAACAATTACAGTGAAACGTCATCTGGAGCAACTTCGATCTATACTCTAAGGACATGCTTGATTTTATTTGCCTCATAATAAACTACTTCCCATTCCTCTTAAAGAAAAAGCTTTATCTGCATTGACAATGATACAGGTTTCTGATATTTGAGTTAGTTTTCTCTATGAAAAACCATTTAGCAGGGAAAGGATGGAACATTTATGTTCTTTAAAAAAAAAAATACAACCAGAGATTCTGGGAATCTAGCAGCTGTTGTGGAGTGGCAGGCTTAGAGACTGGTAAGTACCTTGTGGCAAAGAAGACAGGCTTTAGAAAAACAACCAAAGTTCTGAATAGCAGTGTAGATAGAAGCACAGAAAAAGACCTGTTTCCCTCTTGTTTACCAAAATCACATCTTGGAAGTTTCACCCTGCTTTTGATTATGCCATTCAGAGAGAAAGAGAAGGAAGAAAGAGGACTAGGACTCAGGCGTGACTTTTGGAAGAGAAAGACAGACTCTTCCTCTTTGGCTTTCCTACAGTGGCGTCAAATTTTCTGGGTCAAATTTTCTTAGGTGATTGTCCTCGTTAGGTCAGCCTAAGGGTGGAGACTGAGATTCCAGTGGTACCAGGGAAATGGAAGGTGGCCCGGAGCTGGGTCGCTACGGAGAACCGCTCAGCGGCGAGTTTCTTGAAAGGAACCCTGGCATTCCCAGAAAGGAATGCTGATGTGCAGGACTTTACACGTGCTCACTCACTGGGGCAGCTGCGGACACTAAACCTCCGTTCCCCTACTCTTGGTGCTGAGTCACTGCATGGAAGTCAAAGCTCAGATTCAGGATATTCTGCAAACCACAGAGCCTGGTGATGTGAAGCAATTTTGGAATTCTTAAAAACATTTCCTTCTCTTCACCCGAAAAGATTTTTCAGGTTGACAATGAAACGATAAAATTATTGTCTGACCTTTTGACATTCAGTCAGTTCAGCATGACCTCTATTTTATTGATTATTCTTATTACTGTTGACATTTCAAAGGCAGAAGACAATATATCCACTCAAAGATAAAAAGGCAGAAAGGAATAATTCTTTCTAATTTTGCATTTTATTCTACTTGGGCCTTCACTGGACTGGATGAGATTGATAACTCTCATTGATAAATCAGTCTAATCAATCTCTTTATCTAGAAGCAAACTTCATGGAAAAACATCCTCATAAAAGACCAGAAATAAGATTTAACCAAATACTTAGGCATTCTCTAGCCTAAGTCATTTGACACATAAATCAATCGTTATTGATTAAAACTTTCAAATACTTCTGAAATTTCAATTCTCTCCTCTACAGCTAAAGTTAAATCTATTGTTTCTGACCAAAAAAAAAAAGGCAATACTTGCCATACCTAATTAAAAGAGTTATTCTCTCGGTTGAGCTGGGAAAATAAATGCTAGTCTGGGAAATCTGGTGGATTTTAAGTTCTCTTGCTTCTAAGCTAATGCAAGAATGCAGAAGATGTAAAAGAGGAAATAAATGCTATTACAATGATCATGTTAGTGCTTTTTGGTTGCCAGGAATCAGGAGGATATCAACACATACTTTGGTCTTCAATCAATAAATAATAACTGAGTACCTCCCAAGAGCAAGTGCTAAGTATTCTTAGATCAATGAATGCTATGAAGCAACATGAAAAAATAGATAAAAATGCATTGACAAGGATCAGCGAACACTTCTCTTAGCAGTGTACAGCTCACAAATTTTGTAGAAGGATTCTTGAATCACCTTCCTCCTCCTCCTCCTCTTCCTCAGGAGCTCACATCTAGAGGCAGCTGGTTTCTGTACCTTTTCACAACAGAGATCAAAGTGTCCATCTGTCATTGAGCTGAACTGGTACTTGATGAATTTGGTTACCCCAGAAGTTCAGAACAGATAATCAGTCAGCAGATAATATTTACTCACTTGAATAACCAAAATTCTTCAGAAAAAGTACTGTAAATAATTTTTTCAAGGGAGAAGGTTGGGAGGAGATTCCCTTTTTATTAAATAGCCACAGCTCTAAGCAGTAGTTCCCAGGCTGGAAGCATTTCCATCACCTAGCAGAGCTGTAAAACACATTGCCCAAGTCCACTGTGAGCATGTAGAAATGAAATTAGCAGATGTGAAAAATAAGCTAAATCAAAAAATATATCCTTGGGCTTCCATTCATTATATCAACCAAGGCAAATATTGCCCAAGTTAATCAACTTAATTAGGGTTAACTTGTACTCAGTGCACTAATTATGTCTACATATCTATCAAAAGCAAAGCTCATTGAGATATCTAAATGAAATCTAATTATCCTTTGTGATCACTCCCTGGATTTAATTGCTTACCGTGTCAAACAAGAAGAGTAATACCAAAGGACACAAACAGATGCTGTCATATTAGTTGCCTTCCTGTATGTGTCAGCCTTAGGAATTTTTTTTTCCCCTTTAAAAATCCTATCACTTCCTTTACAGAAAAAAATATTTTGGCAATTTCATGCCAAGCTAGTTCATTTTTCAAAACTGTCTGCAGTCTGAGAGAGATAATCATGCTGAAGCTGTTCTTGGGAACTAAATAATAGTTCCAAAAATTATTTCATATTGCAGTTACTGCCTGGTATAAACTATATTCTCAAATGGATAGTGCCTCTGAGCCTTCCAAATTATTCACTTGACACAAATCAGTGGGAGAAACACCATGATTGGTTGCTACATTACTGCAGATACAAATATTTCCAATTAAAATATAAATTTTTTCTATTTATTAATAGATTAAATTGTGTATAAGCTAAGATATGTATTACTTTAATTATTGAATATGAACTATATTTCTAATTTTTTTTGCTTGTTATACATGGACACCTTCATAGTTGACATTAAATTTTCTCTCCTGGTTCATATCAATTAGTTAAATTTTATTGTATTATAAAGGGAGGCCACCATTGTGGTCTATGCATTCATAACTTAGAATATTAAACTCAACATTGAAATTTCTCCTAATTCAAATCCCAACAGAACAGATTTCTAATCACCAAACAGCTTGATATTTTATTTGCAGAAAACAAGTCAATGTAATATGTTGATATTTAAATCTTTGATCCAAGGCTGCTACTGTAGTACTCCCAACATGTGATTCCACTTTTACAGAAAAATCTCTGATAGTTCTTAGCCACTTAAGCTTATATCTCAATTCTTAGAGATATATACTAGCTCACCTTACAGTGGTCCTTCCTTCACTATGAATTCACTTAAAAGTCCAAGAAAACAACTGATATATGTGAAAGTTTTGGAAAGGCAGACTTAGATAAATAATTCATAAGGCTGGAATCTAGATTTTCTAAGACATATTTAATAGCCATGTGAATGAGCCAAAAAAAAAACCCTTATTGATTTTCAAAGATAGCTTTCATTACATTTCATCATGTCCATTGCAGGAAGAACTAGTAGTGCTTTACTGAGACTCCAACATTTAAAAAAAATCAGAATAACAGTATTTAATTTTTCAAGTTCTTTGTGTATTCTGGATGTTAGACCTCTTTTGGATATATAGTTACTAAAGATACTCTCCCATTCTGTAGGTTGCCTTTTTGATTGGTTTCACTGAGCAAAGGCTTCTTAACTGTCATCTAATTCCACTTGTTTAGTGTTGGACTCATTCTGTGTTTTTGGAATCCTACTGAGGAAATGTTGGCCAAGGCCAATCAATTTGAGGATATTCCCTATGTTTTCTCCTAGGAGTTTTACAGTTTCTGGTCTAACATTAAAGTCTTTGATTCATTTGGATTTGGTTTTCATAAAGGAAGACAAGCGAGAGTCCAGTTTCATTCTTCTGCATGTGGATATCATTGTTGAAGATGCTGTCCTTTTTACAATTATTTTGCACCTATGATCAGTTGACTATGGATGAGTGTACATATACTTGGTTTTTCGCCTCTAATTCATTGTTCTGTATCTGTGTTTTGGAGCCAGTATCATGCTGTTTTTATTACTATGTCTTTATAGTATAGTCTAAGGTCTGGTATGGCGACACCTCCCGCAGAGCTTTCATTACTCAGGTTTGGTTTTAATATCCTGGGTCATTTATGTTTTCATATAAAAGTTGAGATTGTTTTACCATTTCTGTTATGAACTAGGTTGAAATTTTTATTAGTATTGTATTGAATCTGTAAATTGCTTTAGGTAGAATTGTTATTTCGAATGTGTAACTCCTGGCCATCCAGGAGCATGGGTCTTTCCATCTTCTCTATCTTCCATAATTTTTTTTAGGATTTTAAAGTTTTCATTATATAGATCTTCATATCCTTGGTTAGGTTTATTCCAAGATATTTAGTTTTTTACGGGCTATGGTAAACGGTATTTTATCTTTGAGGTCTGCCTTGTGTTATTTAGCCTTGGTGTATAGAAAAGCCACCGATATGAGAAGCCTAGAACTCAATGGTAATGTAAACACATAATATTGAAACCTTTGGGATATAATGAAGAAGATGATTCATAACATTCAAAGTCTACATCAAAAAAGTGGAAACATCACAGGTGAACATCTTAATAATACAGCTTAAAGCTTTAGAGAAATAAGAACAAAACAATCCCAAAAGAAGTAGATGTACAGAGATTAGCAAGATCAAGGAGAAATAGCTGAAATTGAAACAAAGAAAACAATATGAAGAATCAATCAAACAGAAAGCTGGTTCTTTGAAAAACTTAACAAGATTGACAAGCCTTTAGCCAAATTAACCAAAACCAAAGGAAAGAAAACCCAAATTAATAAAATTAGAGATGATAATGGAGATATAACAACAGATGTCAAGGAAATTCAGAAAATCATAAGGTCATGCTTTAAAAATTTATACACCACCAAGTTTGACAATTACAGAAAATAGATGAATTTCTGAACACCTACAATACACCAAAGTTAAACCACAATGAACTGAATTATTTAAATAGTTCTATAACAAGGGATGAGGGTTTTTTATTTTCTTTTTTAAATTGTTTTGAGCTTACAAGCACAATGAGTGGTTATCTCTGCCCCCCACCCCTCCTTCCACTTCCTTACCCTAGCCCCACCTTCACCAATTCATCCCACCACTCCCTTCAACCTTTCTGTCTACCTTTTTCAATGGGTCCCAGGGTTCTCTTAGGGTTGTCTGCTCCAGTAGGGGCCCAGGTCTCTGTGACAAATGAAGTGACTCTTCTTTGGGTAGACCCACTGATAGGGACACTACTTTAACTTTAATCCCTGAAGTTCCCATTGCCTGCAATTATTTCTCATGGGATCCTCTCTAGGCTCTGGTGGGGGGTGTTGATATGTCAGTTATAGTTCATATCTGGTGAAGACAATTCTTATTGCAGTGAGTTTCTGGATGTAGCAGCCCTTGGCCAGTGGTGAACCCTCATCTTTAGATTCTTACAATCTTACAAACCCTTCTTCTGCTAGATTCCCTGAGTCCCAGGATGGGAAAAGATCTGGTTGGTCTGATTCCGGCTGGTCTTTCAGAATCACTGAAATCATTCTGGTTAGTTGTTTTTGTCTATTTCACTGCACTAGGCTAGGTCTTCTTTGGGTGTTGTTATCTTTTCTTATCTAAAGATAAAACTGTAGATGTTTGTGGTTCTTATTGAGACATCTGATCCTGTCTACTGTCAATTTTCTCTCTATCTACTGTTGTTTAGACAGATTTACAGTGCTGGGCATGTGTTCCCTGCAAAGGAGAGGGGATAGGGATAGGGGATATATAACTTCCAATGGCTACTTGGAGGCTAGCCCCACTCCCTACTATGTTTTATTCCTGTTCTTCCCTCCCCTTAAATACTTTTCTTATATAAAAGCCTTTTTTTAAAAGTATTTACCTATATTCTTTTGTTTTTAAACTTTTGGTATCTTCTTCCACACCCTACCTGGCTTGTGTTCCTTTGCATTTGTGGGTGTTGTATGAGTTTCTATTTGACTATATCTAATGGAAGGATTAATCCTAGGATCTCCTTGTAAGGGAAAGTATACATCAGTCTGTCCAAGTCTGGTATATTTCACTCAGTATGATTTATTCCAGTTCATCCATTTACTGCCAAATTTCATTAGTTTATCTTTCCTGACAGCCGAATAGTATTCTATTATACAAGTTCATTAACCATACCAAATTTTCATTAACCATTTGTCAATTGTCAGGCATCTAGATTGGTTCCATTTCTTTTGTGAAAAGGGCTGCTATGAACATGGTTGCCCATGTGACTCTGATACAGGCTGCAGTGTTTCTTGGGAATATTCCCAGGAGTGGTGTAGCTGAGTTGTATGGAATTTCAATTTTTTAACTTTTTTATGAACCTCAAAATTGATTTCCAAAGTGGTTGTATGAACTTAAAACCCCACCAGAAATCTATGAGGGTCCCCCTTCATCCCACATCCATGCCAGCATTTGCTGTTGTCTGTGTTTTGGGTCATAGCAATTCTGAGTGAAGTGAGATGATGCTTCAGGGTGGTTTTAATTTGCATTTCCAAGGGATGACCTTGAAGCATTAATTATAATCTCCCTAATAAGAAGAGCCAAGGGACCAGAAGGTTTAGTGCAGAATTCTACCAGATATATAAAGAACAATTAACAAAAATACTTCTTAAATTATTCTGCAAAACAGAAAAAGAAGGAACATTCCCAAACTCTTTCTACGAAGCCAACATTATAGTGACTCAAACACAAATAAATACACAACAACAAATCAAAAGAAAACTATAGGCCAATTTCATTGATGAACATAGATGCAAAGATCCTCAACAAAATTCTAGCAAACCAGATATAAAAATATATCAGAAAGATCATCCACTATGATCAGGTTGGGTTTTTTCCAGAAACACAAGGTTGATTCACTATACATAAATCTATAAATACAATTCACAATATAAACAAATGCAAAGAAAAAGCCACATGATTCTCTCAAATGATGCTACAAAAGCTTTCAACAATATCCAACATCCCTTTATGATAAAGATCCTGGATAAAATAGGGTTGGAAGGAACATTTATCAACATAATGAAGACCATATACAACAAATCTATGAGAAAAAAATCAACCTAAATGGTGAAAACTTGGAAGCATTCCCAGTCAGATAGGAAATTAGACAAGAATGCCCACTCAACACTTCTATTCAGCATTGAACTTGAAGTCTTAGTTGGAGACATAAAACAAGTGTACTAGTTACTTTTTTCTGTTGCTGTGAGACAAGACCCAAAGGCAAGTTATTTAAAGGGAGAAAGGGAGATTTATTCAGCTTATTTGGGGAAGGTACAGTCTTTCAAGGCAGAAGCAGCATGTTTGGTGGCAGAAGTTGAAGGCAGGCTAAGTCACTGCATACATATTTGAGACTGAGAGCTGCAAGACTACCAGCTGCAAAAGCAGACCTCTTCCCTGGAGTAGGGTTGGACTAATCCACCTCAAGGCCCACCACCTGTGACTACCTTCCTCCAGCAAGGCTCCGCCTCATAAAAGGTCCCATGACCTTCCCAAACACATGATTCTGTGGGTCATGACAACAAGAGAGGGATATAAAAATGATATAACTTGGAAAATAAAAAGTCAAGTTATCCTTATTTGCAGATGACATGAACCTAAAGATTCTGCCAGGAAACTCCTGGAACTAAAAAATAAGTTCAATAAAGTGGCAGGATACAAAATAATGTTGAAAAATCAGTGGCTTTTCTATACACCAAGGATAAATAGAGTTGCTAAAATCTTTATTTTGGCCAAATATCTATTTAAATTAGTATATACTTATTGCTTCTGAATCATCCTTTAAACATTCACAGTTCTTACAGAACGTTTTCTCTGATTGCTAGAAACAGAAATTATGTTCTGATTCACTTCATGCTGTTTATACTTTAACAGTTATCCATTCAGAACTGGGTTGTCATTCTGTATCACTCTAGTTGCACAAGGCTTGTGATGCACATTTTCTATACTATCAGTACGTGGCTTACACAATACAATGCTCTATCAGATGCAAACTTTTTCATCAGTCTTACATTTCACCATCCTTACTAGCCTGTATTCTAAGCACAGCTGCTGTTTCCTAATGCATTGGTAATTACTATGAAGCAATGCACTGTATTTTTTTTATTTAAGCACTTGTAAAGTACTTTTTTTATTTAAGCACTATCATTTAGAAGCACTCCTCTGTTAGGCCTTGTAAAGTCAATGGTGTATTAAGTAGTTAATCAATGCATGCTATTTTACCCTGACGTCTATTTTCACTTTATAAAAATGGATTAGCTGAATTCTCCTTGTTGGAAAATGCCACTTCAATTACTGCATTCATTTGCAGAGATATAGAGCAATGATTAAGGTACATTTATTAAATATCCCCTGTTTTATTACTTATATCTAAAATTTTCAAGATGTCAAAGTTTTCCCCATAAACAATAAATAAAGATTAACAAGAACCAACTAGACTTGTAAATCATTACTGTGACCTGGAATTATTTTTGTTTCTAACAAAAGCACTTCATTCCCTTCATGTTCTGGTTCCATTTAATGCAGATCCAAGTGCTGATCTACATCTGAGCCAATCATTTGGAGAGCAAAATCTAGAAACAAGTAACCTCTACTTAACTGTTGGTGCACTCCCCATATTACACAGCACGTGTACATGGTGAACCGTATGATTCATTTGTGGCAGAGCGTGGCTTCAGAAACAGGTCTACTGAGAAAACAATAAAGAAGACTGAGTTGTGATCCAATAAACTTAAAACTTTTACCCTATTTAATATCTAAATAGGAGCCCTTTCTTTTCATATGTACAGTAAAAGTTGGAAGCCATCATAATTCATTTTATAAATCTATCAAGTATAATTGCTCATTCTGAGTTGCAGTAACCTCCATTGTGGTGAAGTACAGTGCCTCATCCAGAGGCCAGATGCTGTGGGCTGACTCATGTACACTGAAATCCTTGACAATGTGGCACTGAGTTAGAAAGCTTCAAGGGGAAAGTTTTGGTTGCTGATCCAAGTAAACTGAATGGTCACATCATTCTTCCCCAATTAGTGAAAACCTCAATATTTCTTTACTCCATACATCAAACAGTTGAAACCGTATGATAGGTTTCCATATTTGCACTTGATGTGATTCTATACTTGAGATATCTCAATGGTTCCACCAAGAAACTTCTTGAACTAAAGGAATACTTTCAGTAAAGTGGCAGGCTACAAAACGAACATATAAAGATCAGACAGGTTGCTGGGTCCAGCCAAACCACGGGATTGGGTTGATCTCAGCTTCAAAAACATGGGCGGAAGCATGAAGGCAATGTCTGAAGGGGGAGAAAGGACAGACGGATAGACATATGAACAGTGTTTCTGGTGGACCTCATCAGGCAAGAAACTGACCACTCTGCCCACCTCGTCTCCATGAACATTTGCTTGTTGGACCTGCCACTGTGGCTCCACAGATAGATGCAGTGGACACTCACCCTCCACTGCTGCTTCATGTCTGGTCAAGTCATGAGCAGAAGGCTCCATTATGGAGGTCTACATGATACTTTGTCACTGTGCTCGAACACGGCTGTGTTACAGGTGGATGTCTGACTCCCAGAAGGGCAACTGCTGGGATTTCCAGCAAAGATGGACATAGTTTATTAAGATAGCACATTTCCATAAGGGTAGCCATGAGAACTGGGAGGAAAGATAGATGCTCTGTGGGCTGTGACCTTTCTCTGGGTCCTTTTCCTAGCCTAGCTTTCCTGTGCATTAATGCAGTGCTTTGCTGGCCATACTGTAAATCCTGCTGGTCTAGTGGGGATATTTCTGGTCTTCTGCTCTGCCAATTGATTTCTGTTGTCTGCTAACTTCGCAGCCCTTAAGTACCCCACACTGCCTCTACTGTCTTGCCTCAACATGACAAATCTCACTCAGAGAAAGCCGGAAGACCTACATAGCTAGCCTTTGAAGATGACATCTGCTTCCCCAGTCTTGCATCAAAAAAATTACAGCAAAATGGATCAAAGAACTCAATGTTAAACCTGATACTATGTAATTTATGTAAGAAAGAGTAGGGAGCACACTTGAACTGACAGGGCTAAGTAAAAATCTTTAAAACAGTCCTTCATTTGCCCAGGAAATAGATTCAACGATCAAGTGGTATCTGGTGAAATTAGTTGGCCCCTTGACATTCATGCCACTGTTACACTGATGGTCACATCTTGCCAACATGGTTGTTATTGCAGCTTGCAGCCTTCTTGGACTTATGAGACTGTCGATTGCTTTTCTCCCCCAGCAGTTTGCATAGCACTTTCCATTGCAGAGAGGAATTCTGATTGGATTTAAGATCACTGTTCAATAGGGATCACATTCCTGATACTGTAAACTAGAAAAAGAACCTATGAAAGGGGAAGGACCTAAGGGGAGTGCAAGTATTAAGGTTTGGCTGAAGATCCTACACCAAACTGCCTTTTAAGCATTTATCATTCTGCCCATGAAATGAAGGAACAAACGACACTCAAACTAGAAGCTTCCCTCTGCAATGGAAAGTGTTTGCTACATAAAATCACAACTGGCCAGAGAACAGAAAGGAATTGAATTAGAACTTCTTAAACAGGACATTTAAACTATCTGCACTTATTATAAATAGGAGAGAAGGGGAAAGAAGACCTCAAAAGAAAGGAGACAAAAGAACAATAGTTCTCAATAGAGAAACTAGGCTACGGTCATGTACTGCATATAAGTAGTGAGACATCTGATGCAGCTCACTCTCACTTTCCTTCCTGTTCACTTGGGACGGAACAGGTTTGATCTGCCCAGTCAGGGAGGGTATAGGGACTGGCAGTTAGATGGTAACCAACCAGCAAACAGGAGACTGATCCCTCTCACTGCTGTGTCCTACTCCTATTCTTCCATATACATTTGAGTCTCTTCTTACAGTAAGATCTTCGTTTAAATAGTCTTTTATCTTTGGTTAGGAGACAACTTCAACAACTAATCAGGATGCAACCAAGGGCAGTTCAGGAACAGCAAAACTGCAAAAAACAACAAACCATAATTCAGAACACCAAAGACACTACGATATTCGCCCAGAACCAAAGCAACTAAATCTCTCCCTATCCTAAAGCTCAGAGAACCTTGCAGAAGAGGGGGTGGGAAGACTGAAACAGTCTTAAGATGGGGGGACCAATGAGACACATGATACTCACACAAGTCAGGACTGCAGCAGTTAGGATACAATCACAGTGTGATTGGACCTTCCCTGACCTGCACGAAGGCTGGCATGTCAACAACCCCCCAAAGTCTAGTATGGATCACAGGGGAGAAGACTTCAGGCAGCAGTATTTTTAGAGGCAAGGGGTTAAACAGATATAACAGTTCCCATACTAGCAGGCAGCCCAAGAAGGGGCCCCAAGCTATGCCACTGAGTCCTGAATCCTCACCAGTGTAGATGACTCAGAGGAAAATTCAGCACCCATATAAACACATGCTCCGGAGAATGAGAAGGAAAAAGCAGGAAGCACCAAGATAGGAAGAGGTAAGGAAAAGAGGTGAGAGGGAGAAGGAGAATGGGAAGGGGGAGAGAATGGAATGGGGGACAACAAGGGGTGGGGGGAGGAAGGGAGGTACCTATTGATCTTGTTAAACTAGGCAAAAAATGTAATAAAAATAAAAATAAAAAACTACCCCCACCACAAGGCTCAGAGAACATCATATAAGAAGAGAGAGCAGTAAGATCATTAATAGTCTGAGGGGACTGAACATGACAGGGCCATCATCTCCCTGAATTCACTGCAGCTATGTATATTTCCATAAGACCGGCAAGGGGATTACCCTATGAACATTTTACCATGGAAGGGGTAATTCGAGACAGTCCACACCTCCCTGAAATCCAGTAGGATACACACGACATGAAAATAGGAGGGAGTCTGGCAGGGAAAAAGAAGGTTGCAAGGGGCTGGAGAGATGTGCCCTCTGATACACACACACACACACACACACACACACGCACACACACACTCACGAGCATAAAGTGCAAAGTGCAAAATAAAATTTAAAAAAAGAGGAGGAATAGAGGGATGGGATTGGGGATTAAGATGTGAAAATATAATAAATTCACTATATTCATAAAAATAAATTCACTATGTACACTAAAAAATTAAAAACATAGCTACCCATTTCTTTGCAGCTAATATAACCAATTCATAACTAGAACCAAGTTCTTCCAAAGGACAGCAAAAAAATAGAATTGAACAAAGCTGTGTTAAGACCGAGTCTCACCCTGTAGTCCAGGTGGCCTGGAACCCACTGCAGAGCCCAGGTGGCAATGAACTCATCCGTGTTCTGCTTCTGCCTCCCTAACACTGGGATGTGTGAGCCACACACTTGAATTTTTTAAAACTTATAAAATCTATTTATTTATGTTCTTTGAGATGTATTTGTATCATTTTTACTGTTTATTCCCAATTCCCCAATCCCAGTCTCTATTTTTCCTTCGTTCAGGGCGTCTTCTTCCGCACCTGAATCTTCCCTGCTCTCATGCCCTCCTATGTGTCGATGGCTCAGTGAGCCTCATCTGGCTTCCTGCTGAAGGACAGGTGTCTTGGCATTTGCTGGCACAATCCCTAAGGAGAATTATTCCGTTCTCACTCATCCAACTTTTAACCTTTAAGTCTCAAAGGGGGGTGGGGTGCCGCTGTGCACTGTCCTCTGCACATTGTGCCCGTCTGTGATATAAAGTAGATAGGCCAGATCTTCTGCTCTCGGGGAAGTACACCCAGCTCCCGTAAGTTCGTGGTTGCAGACGTCTGTCTAGACATGTACAGAATATAATGTCTGGCTGTGCCTTTAAAGAGAAGTTTACTGTAATAACCAATACCTTCAATATGCTAAAAAAGAAAATTTCACAATAATAAAGTACTAAGATTAATAATAATTAGTAGCAAATTCCAAAAGGAATTTGATAAAATTTCAACATTGTAAGTTATTACAATTCATCCGTGATTCTACACACACACACACACACACACACACACACACACAAACGCGTACACACGCACAATTGAATAAATAAATTTTTTTTAAAAAAAGTTAAAAAAAAATTTTCGAAGAAGAAATAGGAGGCTACACTTCAAAAAAATTTTCCGAAGAAGAAATAGGAGGCTACACTTCAGTTTTTATTATTATTATTATTATTATTATTAATTCAATTGTGCGTGTATACATGTGTGTATGTGTGTAGAACCACTGACGAATTCGGGAACCATTATGGACGCCTCCACCTCCTCGTTTACTCTGCCCCGGGATTCACAGGCTCCGCCCTACCAGGACCAGAAACGCCCGGCTCAGCACGGCGTCTATGATCCGAACTCAGGACCTTTCGCCTGCAAGGCAGAGGCTTAACCCCTGAGCCACCTCTCCAGCCCCTACATTCAGTTTAACACAGGCTTTTGAAAGTAGGCTTCTCGGTAAAAAATAGTATGTCCTGGTAATGAGCCTACTTAAGCGGAGAGAATGACTGAGTTTACAAGATAACATCTAAAATAAGATGTTAAGGCCAGTTAAGTGAAGTAGTAATGGATGCATCATATTTTAGCTCTAAAAAACAAGCAAGCAAGATATGAAATGGTGACATGACAAATTAAGTGTCTGTCTCTGCATTTACCTTAAAAAATGCTTTGAATAGCCTGGTCAAATATACTGGACAGAAAATTTTTCTCCTAAAAAATTTGTAATGGTTATAGAATGAAATAAGATTTTGGTGTGGAATAGAAATAAGTAAAAGAGAGAGATCACTATCCTTTTCTAACAATATCAACCATTTGAACATGGTGAGTGAAAAAAATATTTTATGATCAACATAAAATACTAAAATCTTGGAAAAATTAGCGTAATATTTATTAAAACTTTAATTTTTAATTTCAATTTTACATTAGATAACAGAAATCCGAATAATGGAGTAATATACTCTGCATATGTATTGTTATATAAGAAATTATCATACTGCTCAAACTATTGCACAAATTAAATGTAATTAAAAATTTTCTTCCAGTTAAAAAATCTAACAATGATCTCCCAAAGATAAAAACAATGCCAAATATGGTTAACCTTCTAGATATTAAGATATTACATATAATATAAGCTAAAGGCTATTATTGGCATCAAGTATATCAATAAATCTGATAAAAATAAGTGCATTAGTAAAAATGTTATTTATATGTAAAGTATTTTGAAAGCAGTGCTCTCAGCTTTTAATCATACTGCAGTTTTAACTCTCACGTACCTAAAAATTACGTGCACTCCAATATATTCTTATGTGAGTTGATGGTCACAATCTAACTCCTTTTAAAGATACATTGCTGCGTGCACCCTACTTAAATAATATTTAGAGATCTGTGCACCCTACTTAAATAATATTTAGAGATTATGTGGAAATCACTGTAAGGAAGGGCCTCATATAGAAGATTGATTAGAATTTTCCAAAGAAGAGGGGCTGGAGAGGGGTTAAGCCTCTGCCTTGCAAGCAGAAGGTCCTGAGTTCGGATCCTAGACCCCACGTATAAACGCCGGGCGGAAGCGCGGGCGGCCTGCGCTTCTGGTCCTGGTAGGGCGGAGCCTGTGAATCCCGGGCAGAAGGAGGTGGAGGCGCCCATGGTGGTTCCCGAATTCGTCCGTGGTTCTACATACACACACACACACACGCGCGCGCGCGCACACACGCACAATTGAATAATTTTTAAAAAGTTAAAAAAAAAAAAAAGAATTTTCCGAAGAAGAAATAGAAGGAGGCTACACTTTAGGTTTTTTTTTTTATTATTATTTATTCAATTGTGCGTGTATGTGTGTGTTTTTGTGTGTATGTAGAACCATACATACAAATTCGGGAACCACCATGGACGCCTCTACCTCCTCCTTGTTTACTCCGCCCCGGGATTCACAGGCTCCGCCCTACCAGGGCCAGAAACGCAGGTCGC
Source organism: Typhlomys cinereus (assembly GCA_023101885.1). NCBI lineage: Eukaryota > Metazoa > Chordata > Mammalia > Rodentia > Platacanthomyidae > Typhlomys > Typhlomys cinereus. The sequence continues at coordinate 3,125,015 of JALPQD010000170.1, forward strand.
CCCCGCTTCCGCGCTTCCGCCCGGCGTCTATACGTGGGATCTGGGATCCGAACTCAGGACCTTCCTGCCTACAAGGCAGAAGCTTAACCCCTGAGCCAACTCTCCAGCCGCTACACTTGCAGTTTCATACAGGCTTTTGAAAGTAGGCTTCTCGGTAAAAATAGTATGTCCTGCTAATGAGTCTACTTAAGCGGAGAGAATGACAAATTTACAAGATAACATCTAAAATAAGATGTTTCAGTTCTGAGATCCAACCAAAAATTTAAAACCTCAAGGCCATACATTAGTTTCATCATGTTCAAATGTTGGTTATCAGTTGGCTGCTACCCAGCACATGAACCCCACTGACTTTTCCCTCATTGCCCATTTCCACAGCTCACTGTCCTGGTACTTATATCTTAACCTGCCCAACCATTAATATAGAAAACTGTGCAGGTTGGATCCAACACAGAGAGACTTCCACATTCCACACAAGAGCTTGAAATTCATTCCATTTAGCAATATTTCCAACCTTCAAGAGACTGGTAATTTCTATGTAATACTCATAATGTGATACCTTTAACAAAATACAAAGTAAAAAATGACCTAATTGCAGAACTGTGAGACACAGATAAGCTAAACTGAAGAAAAATATTGAGAAGCCTTGAAAGCATTGTGTTGCATAAAGCAACTTAATTCATCCCAAATGTTATGCTGCAGTAAGTTATACGATTCTGCCAGATGCTTCTCCTTAGAAGAATTTTATTATACCAAAGAGAGTAATTTCTTTTAATGAGAATATTTTGAATAATATTTGTTCTTGAAACCACTGCTTTCTTTGTTTCACATCTAATGAGAACAGTTCCTTTGATTCATAGCCATTTTTATTCTTCTGCTGGTTCAATCAAAATACCAATTAGCTCAATGTATTATATGAGAATGAAGTAGGCGCCTTCCAGCCCAGCTTGAGAAAATGACTCTCCATCAGAGAAAGCATGTGATTTACTTCGGAGGAGATCCACAGGTTAGGAATACGCCCCAAGCCTGTGATGAATGCCTCAGTTTAGCATCACCGCTGGGTAAGAACTAATGAAAACTCTGAACAGTAGACCAAAAAAAAAAAAAAACACTAAAGAGTTTATGTCTCAGTCGTGATAAACTATAACCAATACATAGACTTTAATCTTAGTGCCAAAGCACAGAATATCCGATTCTGGTGTTCACAAAGATGTATGTAAAATGTTTAATGATGCAGATCATATGCATATAAAAATGAATGGATCGACTTAAAGGGGATATAAATTTAGAAAACCAGTATGATTTAAATTTTGAAAAAGAAAATGGCATGAGAGTTTACCTCTAAAAAGAGGTAAATAAACAAAAACATAATTCAAAACAGAAAAGTGAAATATTTTTCAAATAGTCATGAAGGTGACTGTGAATCACAAAAACACACAGTGTAAGTACACTATTATTGTGGTTAGCATATCACATGGCCCCAGACACTCATGTGTTCAAGACTTGGTTGCGAAAGATGGAAAAGTGAGAAATGGCCAAATCATGAGGTCACTAAGGTCATTAGTAAACTAATCTCTTGGGCAATGTGCTACTGGGAGGAGGAGCCATGCTGGAGGAAATCTACCACTGCAGTATTCATTTAAAGGATGGATCTTGTCTCTAGCCCCTCAGCCTCTCGATTCATTACATCCTGTTTGTTATCAGGTGTTTCTCATCCACCATGTCCTCTGAAAGCATGCCCTGTCTTGTCATAATTCTGAAAGCATGAGAACAAGCTATCCAATGAAACCCCCAAAACTATGACCCAACCAGAAAGCCTTTCCACTTTGAGTCTCCTGAAGAGTAAAGCTCACTGAACTAGAGGACTTGTGGAAGCAGGGATATTTCACTTAGGTGATTCACATGGCTTTTTCAGAACATTACTGAGTACTTCTGGATCTGAATAGAATCTAAGCCACAAGTAAGTATCATCAGTATTTGATAGCTATTCGTTGCTTTCTCCCTCATACAATTTCTTTGTTTTCCAGTACTATACCCTCTCCTTTCCTGACTTCTTACTGCTTCCCCTTTTCTTCTGTTCTAACCTTAGAGAGTCCAGAGCTAATGACTTAGCTCCTCTTCTTTTCTCTCTCTCTAAGCATATGTCTGACAAACTCAGGCACTTTCATGAATTAAATAACATGCAAGCTAAGGACATAATAATATGCCACACTAGACTTCTTTTATACAATCAACATAGATAAACTGGGCTCAAAAATGAAATTTCAGAATGCAAGATCATATCATTCCATTACTGGCAACTTTCACTCTTTCTCACTCACTTCAGTCAAAATTAAAAAAAAAAAATGGTCTGAAAAGTTCCATGAGGGCTCTAGACTTACCTCCTCCCAGATTCTCCTTTCCTTCCTGCTGGTCCCCTTTTCTGACATTCCAGTGCAGCTGGGCTAGCCTCCTCATGGTTGCCTTGTTCTTTGTATTCTATTTATTTTACTTGAGGGTTAATAAAGAGCAAGTACATACATACCGTGGTGCTTGTGTTTAGATCGGAGCACAACTGCGGGAAGTCAGTTCTCTCTTGCCACCATGCGGCTTCTGGGGATTGAATTTGGGTAGCCAGGCTTGCATACAGGTGACTTACCTGCTGACCCATTTCACCAGTCTTCCTTACAACTTTTTAAACATAGCAAACACATTCTTGACTTGAAGCATTTCCCTACCTCTCAGAAGTGCTTTTTTCCAAATGTCCTCATGACTAGCACTTTATTTAAAAATTTTGCACAAACATTACCTGCTCAGTGAAACTTTTTAACAAATCAATTGAAAACATTTAACCTGCACCATTCTCTGTTACTTTCCTCCCTGTTATTCTTACCACATAAAATTTTACGTAAAATGGAAAAACAGATGTCATATGTTCTCTCTTATATGTGGATGTTAGTTAATCTCCTGACTAAACTCAGACTTGGAGTTACTATAAAAGTCAGAAAATTTGAAAGGGACCAATGAGTGGAAAGGTGGAAAGGGAAAGTTGGGGTGAAACCTTTGGAGGGTGAGATATAGAATACCATGGCAGATATGGTGATGGAGGGAATAATGGAAAAAAAATCTAGGGAAATATGAGGGGATGTAGGTAAGGCTGACAGACTAAAAGAAAAACCATAATATTGTGGGATGGAACCAGACAGGAACCTCTTATGTTATTATGTCAAACACATTTCAATTCAAAAGGAGTAATAACGGACAGTCCATATGCAGAGGAGCACAGAGAAGAAAACAGGGCAAAACAATTAACAACCAAATCCCCTGGGTTGCTCTACCCAGAACCCAGTGATGATTAAATTTATGCTACAAGAAACACGAATGTGACACATCTTGATAAGCTGTTGATCAGAAAGTTCTCAAAGCCCCCCCCCAAAAAATGAGATAGACTTTTATCATTGCTCTTGGTTGCCCTCTAAGTAAGACCATACTATTGAAGATGTGAAACACATGGATCATAGGACATGAAAAAAAGTAACGGTTGGAATGGTTTTAGAGCTTCCTCCTTTCTGGATAGATTACATAATACCAGAGAAGTTACTACAGAAGCTACTGGGGGAGATTACGCAATGCCAGAGATATTACTACAGAAGATACAAGGGGAGAAAAACAATCAAAGGTCTTGATTTCTGTAAGTTGCAATAACGATCACCATGACAACAGATGAGCATCAGTGTAACAATGGCACAAGTATCAAAGGAACAACCAACAGCTTTCTGATCAAATTTAAGGACCATTTGTCATAATGGAACACATATCTATTTTTGAAAACTAGTAAAAGAACTTATGAAAGAGAAGGAAATAGCTCATGAGGGAAGAGCAGACTGATGAGTGTTTAGCTAGGCAGACAGTACACCAAACTACTTTGTAAATACCTGTTATTATATCCATAGCTTGGAAGAGCACTCAGCAATCAACTTAGAATCCTTCTTCCAGAATAGAAGGTGTTTATCACTGAAAAGCAGGACTTGCTAGAATGTAGAAAATAAGTTTCTGAAGACTATTTGTCCCTCAACAGGATATACAAGTCTCACCCAGCCTCCCAAGGACCAGGGAAAATTGCAGAAGAGAGGGTGGCAAGATTGTAAGAGCCTGAAGTGAGAATGTGGTGGGCCAGGCATTATGTCCTAGACAAGAACATAGTCCTGATATCCAAGATTTCATATGTATACTTACACTGGAATTACGGGGGAACTGTCTTATTAACATCTCAACATAACATCAAAAGAATCTCAAGATCCACACTTCTCAGAGAGACTGATAAGGACAAATGCTGATGGGGAAATAAAGGACGATGCTTTCCTCAATGACATATCCACTGATCTAGTATGCTTGCTGGAGGATGAATTGAATCAGGCATATGTCATCAAAGACAGACTAGATGAAACAGTGGATCACATAAGCAAAAATATTTGAAACATTGGAAGGCATCTAGCAGGACAGATGAAGAGTGAGTTGTAAGGAGAAAAGGAGAACGGATAGGATTTGGGACTAATCCCAAGGGTTAAAACATTATAAATTCACTGTATTATGCATGTAATATTAAATTTAAAAAGTTAATTTAAAATTCTGTAAGGGACTTATTTTCATGGTTATGCAATTGTGAGCTGAGGACAATGGATCCGGAAACCCTAGGTATCTGGACTCAAGGAACTGTGCCTGATGTCAGGCTTAGTGACATATCCTCTTCATATAAAGACTTATATTTTTCTGTTATGATGGCTACAGTAGTCAACTTGACTGGATCAAGAATCAATGAGAAACGTATCTCAGAAGATGTTGGTGGGGGAGTATCTAGATTAGGTTAACTGAGCTGGGGGAAGGCCTACCTGAATGTGAGCAACACCTTTACATGAGCTGTAGCTCCAGGTTTTGTAAAAATCAGACAGTAAGTCGAGCATCAGAATTTATCACTGTCTGCTTCTTATGTGGTCCCTGGACTCATAATGCTGTTCTCTCAGGCATGAGCTGACCTCAAACTGCAAGCTGAAACAAATCCCTCCTTCTTTAAATCTCTTTTATTGGATATTTTGGCACAGCAGCAGGAAAAGTAACTAATACACAGCTTATCTTTTATTTTTTCCATAAAATGTGAGCTCCATGAAAGGGAACTTTTCTGTTTGTCAAATGACAAAGCAATGGTGAAGTCATGGTACAAAACATATACTAAATAAGTATCAATTTAAAAATTAAAGAAAGCAAGATTTTGGACTAGTGGCCTAGGTAGATTATTTGTTCATGAATAAAATACAAAGTAGAGAAGTTAGGGTTTTTTTTAATTCTTTCTGGATTATCTTTAATATTCTTAAGGACAAAAATGATTCTTTCTGAGCTATACCACAATTGCCTATACATTCCAGACATTTTAACTGAAGTTTTTGAGCTAAAATTGTGAATAACCATTTACAAGCATTTACCATTCCACAATTTCTGTAAGTTAAGAGACAGCGACTTATCTAATTAGACTGTTAAGACTATGATTACAGAATCTTCAAGGGACACATTCACCTTACAACTTCAGAGGGTTCGGACCCACTTCCAAGTGCAGTCCAGTACTGTGGCTCTTAATCAGTCTTAAATATCAACCTGTGATACATGGAGGCCTTTCCATAGAAGTGCTACCTGAGCATCTGCATATGCAGACAACAGCGAGACCACATAGAACAAATACAACCCACAACATGAAGCCACTAATTCAGGAAACCAAATCATAACTAATAGAAAGCCAGATTGATGACCCCTGATTTTGACCCCAGCTTCCCATTACCAATGCATGGGATGTCTTACTTCCAGTTGACCATTCTACAGTTTCATCATGTCAACAGATTCCAGTAAGGAAATACATGAAAAACTTCCTCTGTCGCTAAGTCTTTCCCTCCTGCCAACTACCTTTAATTCAATACCTTTAATGGAATACCCTTTATTTGTTCCCATTAGGTCTTACTCTCTCCCATTAGGTAGTTTTACTCTCTCTCCATACTCAAGACACAGTACTTTAAATTCCCTTCCTATTTCACTAAGTGGAGTCTACACTCAAGTGCATCGTGTTGGCTCAAGACTGTGAGCAGCAAATAGGCTTCAACTGGTGTCCATTTCTAATGTACATCACTTAGTACCACTTCCCCAGCTTTCTTTTTTTTTAATTTTTTTTATTCAATTTGTGTGTGTGTGTGTGTGTGTGTGTAGAACCACGGACAAATTCGGGAACCACCATGGACGCCTCCACTTCCTCCTCGTTTACTCTGCCACGGGATTCACGGGATTCACGGGATTCACGGGATTCACAGGCTCCGCCCTACCAGGACCAGAAACGCAGCCCGCCCCTGCTTCCGCCCTGCGTCTATACGTGGGGTCTGGGATCCGAACTCAGGACCTTCCACCTGCAAGGCAGAGGCTTAACCCCTGGGCCACCTCTCCAGCCTCCACTACTCCAGCTTTCTGATGAGTACTAGCTGCTAGAACCATCTGCTTGCAATCTTAAGTTCCTGTATAGATTCCTTGAAGGAAAATACTATCATTCTTGTTCTGCTTTTGCTGCAATTTGCCAGTATATTGCCAACAAATTCACAACCACAGTTCTGATAAACATTCTTGCTTGCAGTTCTTGTTTACAGATCATAGTCCAGCTTGGCAGAAGAATAAGAGCAAAGTGAATTGGCCATATCATCTCATAGGTTGCTGAGAGAGGGTTAAATCTAGATTGCCAGCCTGCAAGTCTATCAAAGTACTGAACCAGTTCCCTCCCTGTTATCCTCCTGTCTATGTAATGGTTCCACCCAGCATGGATTGAGTCATCAATCAGACTAAAGACTTGCTCAGGGCTGGCCTTAACAATCAATTCTTCACAGATGTCCCTAGAATTCAGCTTTCAATCACCAAGCTGACACCTATATCTAACCAGCACAATTTCATATTATAATTTGACAATGTTTAAATAAAAATAAATAAATACACAGTGCATCTAACAAGAGCATAAGCGAGTCATTATTTTAACATTCCAAGGCATACCTTGGCCCTTGACTTAATGGTTTATGTAAACCGAATTGAACTCAGTAATCATGAACAAAACTATCTTGAGGTTGCCTCTACCCCATATTCCACAAGCTAACATATAATAACCATGTGATTACTGCTGTTAGAAGCATGGGATTAGAATATGGAGACCTGAATATAAATCATTTTATGTCCACTTTGCCACTGTACTAAAATTCTTCATCAAGCTCTCTGACACCTGATACTTCACTCACTATTGTTTTCTTCTTGATTTTTAGAGGTATTGCAACTTTCAGTCACTGAGATAATGAAACCATTTTAAAGATCCATATTTATGAAGGTTTGGAAACTAAATGCCTTCATCTAATTGCTTTGGTTGAGTGACAGAATCATCCATTCATATTCATTTATTTATTCATCAAATGCTTCTGAGCATACCGTAATGAATTGCTGCCTATGTGCTATGTCAATATAAAATTAAATAAATAGAGATTACAAATAAAAGATATTGCAGGATACAGTCAAAAATTACTGAAACATGCTAAGAGGAAAAGAAAATGGAGCCATATTCTAGAATACCAGGTAAATTGTTCTGGAGCCAGTATTGTAAACTTCAATCTAAAGATCAAAGGAGAAAGAAAGGGGTCAGTAAGGGTGAAAACCTCAAGTGAAGAGTCAGCATATTAATGGCACTAAGAGAATGCCCATTGCTGGTGGAGATAACCACCAGAGGGACAAATAGATATAAAGATATAGATAGGCAGAGGTAGAGGTAGAGGCAGAGTCAGAGACAGAGACAGAGGCAGAGATGATATTGATATAGATAGAGTAGAGGTGTCACGTGAAAAATACAAGCCTAAAGAATCACATTGAAGAGAGACTCCATGGAGCTTAAGGTGCTCAGCTGATAATGACAGAGATTACTGAAGAGTAATTATATTAGCCAGATACAGTGATTAAACATGGGAGCTCATTAAACATTATTTGGATTCGATAATTAAACATCGTCAGAAACTATAATTAAACATAAGCTGGATACAGCAATTCAAACAGTATTTCACAAGAAAGGTCAATTTAAGTGGATAATTGGATCAAAAATTTCTGCTGTGGAATCAATTATCTGAATTAGTTGCCCTTATTAATTAAATCTTAGAAACTAACAGATCTTTGAAAAGAATAGGTATGAGATTTTTTCCTTGGAAACCAAAACATCTATTTGAGAACAAAATGAAGATACTATCAATAAAGTCATCAAGTCATGTTAATTTAGTTCCTGATAGCATTCAGCTGAATTTACTTAATATTGTCTATTATGTAAGCTTATTTTGAAACACAAGATGAAAAGCATTTTTCCTGAAAAACGGTTCTTGACCAATGTCAGTGAAACTGTGCATTAATGTTCTTTGATTTGATCAGAGTCCAGAAATCTGTTGAGTTTAAAACAATATAACTGATAGTTTCACAGAAATAACTTTGAAAAGCCCACTAATATACAGCAGAGACCAAGTCTTTAAATCATAATTTTCTAAACAGTATCAAATAGTATCAAGTATAACTCTCATGCCCAGAACCAGTTAAGAAAAATTCTAATCATTTCATTTAAATTCATTTTCAAACAAACTTCTACAGACTCCTGAGGCAGCCTCTTATCTGCCACCAAGAAAGTGTTTCCTCTGAAAGCAAATGGTTAGAATATTATAAATAACACATTGCATTTATTTTTAATATGTTTATATCTATTACCCAGCTTATTAATAGTAGGGAAACATAAAAGTTATATGCTTTAAAATTAAATTAGAAATCAAATCTCAGTGTAATACACAAATTTTTGGTCGTGATTTGGATGTGAATTGTCACCGAAATAGTCTGTGTTGGAAGTTTGGTATCCAGCTGATACGGAGACCAAGAGGTGATTAAATCAAGAGGCTGGTAATCTCATCAATGGAATAGCCCATGGATAAGTTCACACTGAATGAATTCGTAGTTAGAAAGGGTACTTGGTGGAGTTGAATGAAGTAGTAGGTCACTATCAACATTCCTTTGAAGAGCATTGCTCATTCTAGCCCTCTCTCTCCTGTGGGCCTCTTTACATAGCCAGCATCAGGTGTGACTTTGATCAGCCACTATTAGATAAGCAACTTAGATTTGCCATATGTTCCCTATTACAGTGGTCTTCTCCCTCATTTCAGGGTCAAAAACAAATGATCCAAGTGACCACAGACCAAATCCTCTGAATCTGAGGCCTCCCCACCCCCCCCAAAACCTATCCCCATTAAGTATATTTCCTCAGGTTTTAATACAGCAAGAGTAAGCTAGCTAATACAACCATGTTCTGAGACTTTGATTGTACACTTTGGGTAATACTGATACTGACAAATTTCTTAAGTGAAGAGTTTAAAATACATAATAGCTTTAAAAGCAGGAGTTAACATCTTAAAGTTAAGACGTTGGTCAAGGTAATAGATACAGACAGGGAAAGGATGACACTGACATATCGAAGTGAATCTCAAGACTGAGTAATACTGTTGGTACAACTACTGGATACATTTTTCATCCAGAATGTAAAATGACTACGCATGAAATTTTAATGAAAGACAAGTTGTTGATAATATGAGAAGTCATATCACTCTTTGACCATTTCTGCAAAAATATTAAGGTTGTATCCATTCTTTTAGTTATTTATGTTGACCTGATGAAATGCTAAAACTCATAACTGTTGGAAAACATTCTGTTTTATAACCTTTAAATATTAAGGAAAGTCAGAGAACTAATAAAACTGTTGCCTATGTAAATCACCACTGAGAACGCCTCCTGACATTTGAATTACTTGAATTTATATCAATGACTTACTGAATATTCAGCAATGTAAGAAACATACTCAATACTAACAATGACTATGAGGAAAAGTCTGCTTAAAGTTGCTGGACAGGCAGAGACCTATGTAATTGAAAGGTCCTTCATGAAGTTGTATGATTTCATTAAAATTAAGAAAATATTTTTCCAATAGTAAACAAATACTTTTGAACTTTCTGTCCTGAAGAGAACATGAGAATCTTATGCCACAGATTTTCCCTGTCTTTCTTAGTTTGCATTCTCTGGACTAATATGTAGTCAAAGCTACCAGAACCAAGTATCTCTTTGCACTTTCAGATGAGGTTGCATTTGCTTTTATTGCTGTTAAATTTCAAGAAATCCACTGTCTTATACTCTCAAGCGATTTACATTTTTCTTAAAGTTTTGTAATCCGGTTTTTTACTCTCTTTTTCATTCTGTTCGATTTTGTTCTACATAAAAGTCCATGTGGAAACAGACAGGACTCCAATTCCAATGGAAAGATACTCAGTGAAGACTGCATCTTGAATGTGCCCCAACAGGCCCAGATGAGAAAGGAATGGTCCCAATGAAAATACTGCCAGGTTGTGCATACATTAAGAGGTGGACCCAGTGTAAGACCACCAAGTAACTTGAGGCGCACACTTGAAGGGATTGTAGGACTCCAACTCCTTCTTGCTCCCCACTTGGCTTCCTGTCTTCTGAGTTCTGCTTCATTGTGTGCTCCTGCCGAAATGCTCTCTCACAGGTCCAAAGCAATGAGGCCAACAGATTGTAGGCTGGGACCTCTATATCCAGGAGTCCAAATGAAACCTCTTTCCTTTTTGCATTCATTTATAACTGCTACAGTGACAAAAAGCTAATGAATACAGTAGCCATGAATAAAAGTAGGATTAAGGAAAACTATTTTGTGGGGAAAAATACAGAGCATATCCATTTCAAAATGTTACATATATGCCTATAATTCATACATGTATACGTACGTACATACATACATACATACATACATACATACATACATATCTGGTCTGTAAACAATTTTGAAGTGACAAAAGAACAAAAATAGAAAACAGATTAAATGGAATCAGAGACACAGAAAGATAGAGGTAAACCTATACAGTGTAGCACAAGAGAGTTTCTTTGGGATGATTGTGGCAGTGGCTATACAAACCCAAACACCTGATCAAGTTTCACTGAGCCATACACACGCTTACAACACACACATGTGAACGCTGTGGAAAGCGTGGTTTGCTCCCAGTTGGCAGGAATGTCCCATTGCCTTCGGACTGGTTCGTGTGAAATATCATCATTGTGTGACAGGTATCGACTGAAAGAGGCTGAACAGCAGGTGCATAGGACCACGTGCTTTCTATACGTCTTCAATCACTTCAACATAAAGTCAAGTCACTGATTGTATGAATTTGACTCAGGAGTCAACAGCAGTGACTGGAAACTGACTGGAAAAACAAAAATTGCTGACATTTAGAAGACATGATACAGGATGCGTGTTGAGGAGCTATCAGGAAAGATGCTTGAGAGGGCACAGGAGTAGGATGCCGATAGATCAGAAGCATGTATTCAGGCTCCAGGCACCAGACGACTCGGGTTTCAAAGAATCCGCTGCGTCTGTGAATCTGCAGGGCTACATTCTGGAACAGCTTACTGCCACTGCAATCGTGAGTCTCATTTGCAGTCACACGGGCAGCTGGCAGCCTCCTCCAGAGTTAACGGCACTGAAAATTGCTTACCGTTCTTAGTGTTCTTGGAAGGTTACAGCGGGGAAGGCCAACTAGTAGCACGATAATAGCTTCAGGAACTCAGCAAATGCAGGCTGGACACTGGGCTGACGAAGATTATTCTGCAGTCACTTGGCTTCCCAGCAGTGCTGGTTCTACACATTAGCTGAGTCACGAGTGAGTCTAAAGAGTCATACAGGACATAGAGATGGCGCTCAAGTGGCTGCTCTCCAGAGCCAACACACTTACTATGTACTGAATTTCAGGATGGAAGACATTGAGAACAATTGTTCTCTACCTCTCTAGTCCTCCACACAGAAAAGGCAATATTCATACATATATACATAAGCAAAATGTGTGATGGCTTTGAGAGAGGGAGAGAATATGTATATGCTAATGGCGAGCAAATTTCTGAAAGTGATACATAATTCAAAATTAGCTGAAAATATTTATTTTTCTGTCAGTCTATTTTCTGTCTGACAATAAATGTGTTATGCTCATAGAGTGTAATAAAAAATGGTTCCAAACTTAAAATGCCTTTTGAACTATTTATTATCTGACACCAGAAAAACCATTATGTGTGAAGGTAGAGCTGATTTCTTATTGTTTAATATATAAAAATGAGGGAATTACTATTTCATTTTAATCACAGTTAATCCATTTCTCTACTACAAAAATATAAACATCTAATAACTAAAGAGAATATTTATTTTTGTTGTTAATGGACTCATCAAATGATGCCATTCTTTTAGCAAATGAATGCTTATGTCTAACACATAGCAGGTGCTTCAGCATCTAAGAGGTAACCTGACATGAAATTAATTTGCAATAACTGATACATGGATGGTTAAGTTGAAAGGAAGCACCATGGCATGGTATGGGCTATGTTCTGTTATAATATAAAGTCTTAGCAAGACAATCAATGCCAAAAGAATCACAACTTACATTTACACAATGGATACCTTTCAGCTATCAAGAAAAATAAAATTGTGAAATTTGCAGGTAAATGGAGGAAAGTAGAAAACATTACACTGAGTGTGGTTTACAAGACACAGAAAGACAAATACCACATTTTATCATTTTTATGTGGATGCTAGCACTAAACCTTAAGATGTGTGCACTTAATCTGAAACATCCAGGAAATTAGAAAGGGATCATTTAGTAGAAGCAGAGGGGTGGAAGTTGAAAGGAGAGCCTTAAAGTAAAGAAAATAAGTTGACAAGGTGATAAGAGACAGAAAAGGGAATAATTACTTAAGAGGGAGAGGGTTGAGGGGATTTTGTACAGAAAGGGATAGGAGAAATATGCACTAAAAAGATGAGGGACAAATGGATGAAACCCTTCTATAGTCTGTTTATCTAAAAATATAGTTGCTAAATGTGTGTGTAGCTCTACTCTACATAGTAGAACACAGGGCATGGAAGAAAAGTTAGAGCAGAAACTTCCCTGAGATGCCCATCAAAAGCTATAAGCGCTGAAGCAAAGATCCAATACCAGGTATGAGATGCCTTCTAATGAGTTGTTCACTAGCGAGTACTCAGAGACCCCAAAAGAAGATAAGCTTTGGCCATTGCCCTTGTTTGTCCCCAGAAGCTAACAGCAAGACTTTATTTTCCATCTTTATTTATTTATTCTTTTATAAGCCTATTGAGTATTCATCCCAGCTTCCCTCTCCCTACCCCTTTCTCCCTTCCCTTCACCAGTCCCTCCCATTCGGTCACACACTTCTGCCTGTGTGCTTCCATGGACTTAAGGGTTCGCTCTGGCTTGTCTAGCCCTGTGGGAGCTCAGGCCTCCACAGTATAATAAATTATCTCTCTTCAGGCCACCCCACTGATATGTGCATGTCCCTTCACTCTTCCAGCTTTGGACCCCAAGGTTTCCACTGTGAGTTCCCATTCTAAGGGTATAACAGCTGCCCAAAGAGCAGTTTGATGTACTGTCTTTCTGCTTACAGTTGTGTTGGCTGTCTTCCTATTGATTTATTTCCTTCTCTTTTTTTAGGTTCTCAGCAAGACTTTTTAATGACAATGTCACACACCTTGAAGACAGGGTATGGAGAAAACATGGAAATTGTCTAGAAGTTTCTCCCTCCTTGCTGGTGATTACAGTTTCTTTTGCTGCTATGAGACAATACTCGTACACAGTGGAAGGGAGAAAGAATGATTCTTTTGGCTTATGATCTCCAAGGGCCTACCATGTATTATGGGGGTACTGAACAGCAGAAGGTATGATTGAAAGCAGAAGCAGGAGGGTAACCTCAACTTTGAGGAAGCAGAGGAAGCCAGAGCAAGCAAGAGGAAGGGAGCAGGTCTGGATTACTAAACCTCAAGGCCTGTCTTGTGTGTGCCTTCCTACAACAAGAATCTACCTCTTCTTGGGTCTGGGAAGATTCTACCACCTTTCCTAGGCATTAACATCAAGAAAGGATTTGAACACAGAAGTCTGTCTATGAGGACAACTCAAACCATGACATCGGCCAATGCTCATAGTACCAGAAGACACTGTGAAGGCTGCTGATAGAGAAAAACCAGCACTTTTACCCACATTTTTTAAATTCTTTTGGTTACAACAACTACCACCCTAACAAGAGGTGACCATTGGGCAATAGGATCATGAATAATAAGAAGCAGCCAACTGCTTTCTGATTGGATCTAAGACCAACTTATAGCATGGAATACATGTCTAATACTGTAAACCAATCCAAGAACTTGAGGATAGGTATATCACAGGCCTTGGGGTGAACTGTGATTTAACTATGAAGACAAGACATCAAATTGCAATCTAAACACTTATCATTTGTAACCGTCGGTCAGAGAAACACTATCATTTTGCAATGGAAGGTGTTAGATACATGGAAGAACAACTGGCCGATGTAGACAGAAAAAGTTATGTGGGGTGTCCTTCCCTAAATAGGACATCGGAATCACCCCAAACCCCAAAGCTTAGAGAACACTGCAGAAGAGGGGCAGTAAGAATGTTAGGGTGCAAGAAGAGGGTGAGGAAGGCTATGAACAGGCAGTATCTCCAGGACACATACGGTTCATCCATCCGTGAAATCTGGTCTCTGCCTGACGTGTCAGACATGCTCCAGCAGGTCCGCAAGGATACACCAACGCAGAAAACCTAAATGGAACTCGGTGGGCTACACATGCAAAAACATATGAAAGGAGGAGAGAACCTGACTGGGGAAAAAGGTTGATAGAGAGGGTGAGATCAGGTTTCATCGCAATGATCGAAGAATGTAAATAGAAGTTTCTGGAAAACGATAGAAATAAAAGGCTCACCATTTTGCCAATAAATGTGAAGGAAAGTTTCACAGTGGTGCTACTTGAAATGAACAATCTTAGCAATGTGAGGACCCTTCAAATTTCCTCACAGACACTGCAGTCAGAGGAAAGGATTATGTCGCCGAAGGCCTCAAACTCCCCCAAATTCCTCCTTTGTGCAGCTGGGACAGTCACTGAAACCACCACGTGCTAGGAAGAGGAAGCCAGTATCAAAGCAGAAGGTGCCAAGATGGGATAAACTTGATAAACTTGAAAGGACCAGTTAGGAGATGGACCAATGAGAGAAAATTGAGAGACAATAGGAAATTCTGGGAGAGGTCTCGGCCAAATCCTACCAAGTGCAAACACCAAGGGAAGCGTGCAGGATTAGCCTAGTCCACTGGGCAGGCTTAGAAAGCATCTGTAAGGACCTCCCTTAGGAGGAGGCATGACTTAGCTTCTCTGCCTCATTTAGGGAGTCCACAGGCATGGCATCAGCAGAGACTCTAATGAATGTGCATGTTCTGGATCTCGACCCCTGACTGGGTCAATTTCTCATAGCAGAAGATCAACAAGGCCTTTGCCACAGCCACTGTGCACATAATGCAAAGCTAAAGGGCCAACTGCATAATGTATTCAAAGATAACCTTGTGCTTTAAATAAGGATGTGAAGTGACAATTTTAATAATAGGGTCAAATGCACAATGATACACCCTGCTGGTGGTGACACTGCTAGCCCACAGGGCTGCATACTCTCTAAATGATGCAACAGTATCTTCCATCAGAGGTCTGCACAGAGATCACAATGTATTTCTTTTAAATAGTTTTTGTGTGTATGTGTTCATCTTTGAACACACACATATAAACACGTACATGTGGGTGCCCAGAGTTGTTCTAGGGTGTCTACTCTGATCACTCCCCACTTTACTAATTGAAGCAGTCTCTCAATTGAACCTCGAGTTCACTAATTGGTTTGTCTAGGGGGCCAGTTTATCCGAAGGATTCCTTGTCTCTATCTTCCAAGTGTTGGAACACAAGTGTAAATAATACCTACTGAGATTTTGTGTGGGTTCTAAGGATGTGAACTCTGGTCCTCACTCTTGTACGGCAAATGCCTTATCCACTGAGCCTTAGCCCTGGCCCACATATTTACTCTTGATGCTCTTACTAGATACGTACCCTGCATTTAAAAAGATCAGGACTTGAATACACAAGTTGCTTAGTTTATCTTTCTTCCACATATATTTTCTTCAATTGCTTTCCTTTCACATCCTATGACTATCAATGGATAATAATAATTTCATGGATAAGGTATAAAAATAGAAATAAACAGAAAAAAATCAAAATTCTAATACTGACTTGAATTACACAAACCTTGAATTACACAAATCTCTTAGTTCTTCAATTTATCCATCCACCCTCAATGGCAGACACATGCTACACTTCCAGGAATTCTACTCTTCATTGTATCCTGACTTCAGGTCACATTTCTATTCTTTTTTAAATGCATTAGCCATATGTGTGTGACCTGGGGAGTCTTCACATCTATGAACATGAATGGAAAAAAAAATCACTGACCACTATAGTTTTCACTAGTTTTCCTAACCACTTGCCAAGTTGATGTTACATGTTCAATAAATATTTTTGATGGATGGAAAATATATAGAAACTTATATATGAAAATAAGTGAGTTATTTGAATGTGTCATTGAAAATAATGTTTGCATTTTTAATCATTTAAAATTGCTTTGACTTTTATATAATTATAATCAAAATGCAGATAACTATGTCTAAGTGTCACAGTTAATTTTCTGATAGAAAAATTTACATTGATACTTGGAATACAAATTTTATCTTAATGTAAATGCCATATATAATACTAAATTGTAAATGCATGTGGCCTTATAAAATAATAATTATTTCCTTCTTCATCAGAAATACTTAAAAAGGCTTTTAATTATTATTAAAATAAATAGTTGGTGAATATAAATAATTAGCTGAATGTTTGCTTGCTTTTGCTTCAAATATGCAAAACTGTCTTTTCTCTCATTAGCCTTTCTGGGCCTATAGTTCTGAATGGCCTTTAACCAGATCTATGGCTTAGTTTAGACACCCTATCTTTCATTACATCATGCTTAAGATTTGGAAATCAAACACTCATTAGTATTTTGATTAATTTCTACTTTTCTTCAGGTGAAAGAAGTTGATGTGTTTACCTTTCAAACTGTTCCAAACAATTAACCACAGAGATGAACTATTTTACGGCTGCCCAAAATGCACACATCAATATTCCAGGAGAGAAGAAAAAGGCAAATTTGTGCCACTCACTCTTAAGATATCTTATGAATCAAAATCTCCAGAGTGAGAACAAAGGCATCTGTGTGGTGTGGTTTTGTTGCTGCTGTTCTTTTGTTTTTTGCAAAAGTTTGAGATGCAATATCACTCAGGGTAGCAAGTCCCTGTGTCCCATTCACAGAGAAACAAGTGTGGATGATAGACTCTATTTAATTTTTCATGTAGAAATTATACAACATGTAGATGTAAGGCTGTGACAAACTTCTAAAAGCCTTTATGACTGTAAATCTGCTTTATAATCTCCTGAAATAGCTCTTATGATAGGGACTTAAGGGTTTCACACTTGGAAAGAAGCTTGGTGGGATTAACTGTGGATCTGCCCAGTGAGAAACACAGAAGTCAGACTCAGAAAGTAGAAGCTGGAACAATCAAAGGTCACGTGAGTCCAGATTTCACACTGAAGATCACAGACGCTGTTATACCAAAGATAGAGCAGGATTTTCACTCATCAGAAGATGACATTTGAGCCTCTACAGTATCTGTTGTAAGACCTGCTTCTCGTGTTTACCTCCTACTGAACTTGCTGATTCATTTTCTTTCTCTATCGACAAGCAAGGACACACCACAAGTAAAGAAGTCAGAAAAACAAGCATAAAAAAAACAAGCAAAAAGTTATCTTTACTTATGCCTTACTTCATCCCTTCTCTTGTGACTGGTTTCACACACATCTGTATAGGAAAATTAGAATCTAAACACTCCACTTTCATAAAACAAAACGCATACACATAACATAGATATTATTCTTTAAAAAATTAATCTATACACTGATGATCATCTCTCCCAAATCATCCACTCCCTTCCTCCCTTGAAATCACCAATCAATTTTCCACCAAAGAGCTTGTAGATATGACCAATTATATTCAAAATATAGACTTGACTTTTCTATTAAGCTGCCTACAACTGTGAATGCCCTTACCTCCAGCTAAACCAAACTCCTAAGTATATACTGATGTTAAACTCTCGCATTTAAAGTGGTTTCCATGACTTTATTGTCCAATATTCCCTATCAAAAAAACTATCTGCAATGTTTGTTTCATTAAATCTAGACATTTAATGCATAGCCAACCCTCAAATTAAACCATAGTCCCAAGTAACCAATGTTCAACCTCATATCAAAATTCTTCAAGGTTTTCCCATACCTTGCAACATGACTCCTTAAAATTGCTCGATATTCTTGATATAGATCTCAACATATAATTTGTATGTGACCATAGATAAACTACTACCATGTACTAGATGGATAGTGATGTTTTATAATAAAACAAAATTTCCTGTTAACAACAATTTTAGAGGCTAATGTCCATATAATTTTAATATATATTTGAATGCTACAGCAATACTAAAAGCATCAGCCAAATCTTTGTCTTCTTTAAATAATAGAAAAGCACTTCTATGGGTATGTTTTATATCTCCAGACAAAAGTCAATGAAAATAAAAAGAATCATTATGTCATTGCAGGAGTATCTTGAAATTGTGAATAAAGCATGAATTCTAGAACAGAGATGGAGAATTCTTGGCCCCCGGATTTCTTTGTAGTTACTGTCTACTAGAAACCATTACTCTCTAATAGTAAAATATGGATAATGCACCCCATTGTGAAGTTAGTGTTAACTGTCAACTTGACAAGATCTAAAATCACCTAGGAAGCAAGCCTCGGGCACACCTGTAAGACACTCTTTAGGTCAGGTTAGTGTCCTTATCTGATCAGGTTAAGTGTGTTATGAAGACTTGTCTACTATGAGTGGACCCATTCCCTGAGCTGGGGTCCTGGAAGGTGTGAAAAAGAGAAAATGAGATAAGGACACAGATCCATCATTCTGCCTCTTGACTGTGACCAGGGCTTCCAGCTCCTGTCACCTTGACTTCCCCATTGCAGTGATTGGATGCAGGCATCTACTTGGCGGTTGAGCTCTGGACACATTTATGGAGAAATGGTGGCCAAGTGGGGCCCTGGACACATTAATGGAGAACTGGTGGCCAAGTGGGGCCCAGAACAAATCTGCAGGAGATTGTTTAGTGGATAAGGAAGACCCAGCCCTTGGTGGATGGGATGGGTCCCAGGGCAGGTGAGTGGAGGGAGCTGTTTGAGAAAGTTGGCATCCTTGTGTATGCTTGCCCAGAAATGCTGGTCTGGCAAGTAAGGATCATCCCTCTCTCAGACTTTATGTGAAGGTGATGTGACCTTTGGTGATGGTGCATGCACTCCTGAAAGAGAATAAACCCCTTGTTTCCTTAAACCATTCGATGGTGATTTTATCAGCAAACAATGCAGGTGAACTGCTACATGCACCATGGTGGACTGTACCCATGAAATGTGCACCAAAATAAACCTTTTTTCCCCTTAACTTACCTTTGTCAGTACATTTTACCACAGCAACAGAAAAAGAAACTAAAACACCCATCCACTTTCATGCTGATGATGAAATTAACAGAAAGTGATAACTGACTAGAAGGAATTAACTAGCATAGAAGAACCTGGAGAGGTAACGGATCATTTCTTGCCTGAGGGGATGGAGTAAGGCAGGATTAGAACAGCTATGCTGGGAAGGTCGCTAAAGGTCTTTGAAGGTCTTTAAAATTCCTGAAGACCATTCCCCACTGCTGGGATCACTCTGAATGAACACCCCTGCTGAGCAACTGACTCCAATCCTCCCAGCGATAAAATGGCTAACTTCCCTATGAAAGGATTATGGAGATGAGCCCTCCTTATCCAACAAACAAATTGCTCTCTAGCCCCACCTGGGCCCAAGATCAACGGAGGTGGTTGCTCACCAATGAGTAAAAGCCAGTTTCCTGGGCTTGCTTAAGTGTACAAATATGCCGGACCCTGGCAGCCATCCTCTACCTTAATCCTCTACCCATGTTCTGATTTCAATCTTCAACTCTGAACACAAGAATCCTGCAACATTGGGACAGTGGTTCCTGCAACAGGAGCATTGTGAAGAGCAATTACCAGTCCTGTGACTCTGACTCTGGGATTTTTGTCTATTGCACATCTTATTTAGGAAAGAAGAAAGAAAAAGAAGAGGAAGAGAAAGAAGAACAAGAATAAGAAGGAGGAAGAGGAGGAGGAGGAGGAGGAGGAGGGAACCTAGAGTTAGAGAAAAGTGTTTAAAGAATGCCAATTGATTCAAAGTTGGTTCTGAGACTCCACCGATGGTGTTTAAAGCAACAATGAAGCATCATTGTACCAGAGCCAAATGACCATGAATAGATTTCTACACTTGTAGTTTCTACAGCCTAAGTCTACCTTCAATGGTTTCTATTCTGAAGTATCTGGAGACAGAAGGGTGTAAATGGATGCACGCCCAAAACACTGCACTGGATAACACATATGAGGAAGAATAAAAACACAAAATCTAATTTAGGGACTAAATGTGTATTTTTTGCAGAGCCAAAATGATATTTTCCACAAAAGACTTTCTTACCTCTTTCCATGATTTCTCTTTATCTCTCTGGGCAATACTTTTGTTACTGCAGCAATGGCATCTTTATTTATGGATGTTTTAGATCCTCTAACTTGCATGGATGATTTCGGACCTTTACTGACCCAGTTCCCTGTTCTTGGTCATTTTAGTGATGTTTCAGCTTTCCTTGATTTTGTCTGCTTCTGCATCCTCTTTTCAGAATCATAAAACACCTTTGACATCTGTTTCTTTCCATCTGCCCCCCCTCCCCGTGTGCATCTTGCCTTCCAAAAGCAGAAGGATGGGAGATCCATGGCTTTCCTCAGAATTTCTTCTGGAAATCATTGAATATTTTAAGGTCACATGTTCACTATTCATATAAAGGCATGAACCTATCCCTTGCTTTCTTAAGGAAAGAGATACTTAAACATGAACAACATAGATAATAAAATATGCTTTAGGAAAAAAATGTCGGTTTCAAATGTAAATTTTTGCAAAGTTTTATCAACCTCTGATATTCTCTTTCATGTCCTTGTCCACAGAAATAGGAGGACTTCCTGTCCCTACATTTGCCCAGACAGAATTTAAATTTTCCAAAACACATGAATGGATGAATTTCCCATTTATACCAAATCATCAAAATACTTGAAAGACTCACTCAAGTTAATTTAATTAATGAAGGAGTTATTGATGACATTATTTTTAATTATCTTTTTATTTTTCTAGTTTCACAAACATAACAAGTGGTTATAGCTGCCCCCTCTTTGCCTTTCCCTCCATCTTCCCTTCTCTCACCCTCCTTTCCTTTCACCAATCCATCCTTCTCCCTCCCACCCTCCTGCCTGTCTGCTTCTGTGGACTCCAAGTTCCCTTAGGACTGTCTGCTCTAGTGGAGGCTCAGGCCTCTGTGGCAGTTTAAGAGGCTCTTCCCTGGGCAGACTCATCAATAGGGGCATCTCCTTCACCTGTTCGGTTCTAGTCTCAAAAATCCCCTTCATTCCCCCTGTGTGTAATTGTTTCCCTCAAGTTCCTTACTAATCTATGAGGGAATGTTGATATGCATTGTGAGATCTGGTAAGAATTAGTCTCATTGCAATAAGTGTCTAGAGGCAGCAGTCCTGTCTAGAGTGGTGTCTTGGCTGGCTGTGGACCTCCCCACTTTTAGGTTGTTATAATCTTACCACCCCTCTTCCACAAGATTCCCTGAGCCTTCAGATGGGGAGAGATTTTGTTGACCTGATTCGGGGTGAGCATTTTTAAATACATCTTTCAGTCACATTTTAGCAGCAAGTGACACCACTGTAATTTGTTG
Source organism: Typhlomys cinereus (assembly GCA_023101885.1). NCBI lineage: Eukaryota > Metazoa > Chordata > Mammalia > Rodentia > Platacanthomyidae > Typhlomys > Typhlomys cinereus. The sequence goes on from JALPQD010000170.1 coordinate 3,146,954, forward strand.
GCATGGTAGGCAACATCACACTAACCAACCGCCAAATTATAATTCACTCATGTTACATTAATGATTATAAAATGGAACTTTATGTTCATAGTGACAACAGAACAGAAGAGTTACTATTGTATGCTTGTTTGAAAAGGGTATGCGATGGTTTGAAATGTGTCCCCCTCTGTCTCAGGTGGAGAGGTGGAGTCTTGCTAGAGGAAGGCAGTCACAAGGGGTGGCCTTGAGGTAGATTAGTCCCATACTCCAGGAAAAGTCTGCCTTTGCAGCAAGCAGTCTGGTAGCTCTCAGCTTTATAGATGGTAACTTAGCCTGACTCCAGCTTCAACCAGCCAGCTGCCTCTGCTGTGAAAGACTGTTTCTCCCCTCTGGAACTGTAAGCTGAATAAATCTCCCTTTCTTCCTTAAGTTGCTTGACTTTGAATGCTCTCTCACAGCAATAGTTAAGAGTAATCATTACAGGGTACATATGTATGTAATGTGTATATATTTGTATAAATATACATATATATGTTTATTCAAATAATACATTATATATAACAATAAAAGTAAAGGCTGTACTTAAGATTTATAAGTCATATAATGAATTTAATACATTGTTGGCACATCATCATATCAAACAATAAAACTATAGTGACATTTCTATTGTAATGAGAAAAAAATTAAAGATAGCTGTAAATGGTGCTATCATTCACAGTTGAATGTATGTGCTACATAACACAATTTTGAAAAACAATAAAATAGAAGCATAAATAATGAAAATATTAAAAAATGATCATTTTGACAGTACTGCATGCATAATTTCAAAATCTCTAGACAATTAGAAATATATGGAACCTCTAAACCTGTAAAATATAAATATAAATGAATTGTATGCATCCACCGGTCATAGCACAAAAAGGAAATAAGCAATCACAATGTGCAGGAACGATAATGAAGGAAACCATAAAACTACTACAGGAGATAAAAGAAGACTCACATAAATGCAGAGATATCATCTTTTGCTTGCATGGGAAGGCTTTATACTGTAAAGATGTCACTTTCCTCCCTAAATGAAATCTATAAATTCAGCCAAGTCCTGAGGGGGTGGCAAATATGAAACTGACAATGTAATTCTGAAGTTTATCTGCAAGTATAAACCTCTGAATACCTGACATCAGCATATCAGTGGAGGAACCAAAACGCAGGTGAGTAAGTACTATTGGGAAACTAATTATCTTAAAGCTGAAACTCTACCTCACATTCTTTATTATAATACTTTCCAGAAAAGTAAAAAATAACTCTTTAGTGCAATGAAATAATAAAGACATTTAAGACAAATAATAACTTATGCAAAAAATAGGTACTAAAGGAACTTAATAATGAAAAGTACATCCAGATCCAAAAATGTAAAAATGTATAGCTTTAAAACGTGATGTCATGCTACTTTTTGAGATAGTATTAGATAAGCATTCATATTAATCTGAATAATTCTCTAACATGAAAAGCTCAAATAATCAAGGTAGATATCTAAAGAGGTATATATATACCAAAGGTCAATAATGCAAGTTGGTTCTGAATTGTGGAATTACACTATTTGGATTTCCAGTTTTATTCCTTTCTCTAATGCCAGAACCTTCCTCTTGGATCTATGCCACATTTATAAACAAAATAAATGACTTTCTTTCCAGGAAATATACTCATAAAATACTGAACAGAACACTGAAATATTAATTATGAGTTTGAGGCCACAGACTGGCTTCACTCGTTAATGAGTACAACAGCTCTGGCCAAAACATTTCCCTCTCAATAAACTCTCTTTTATTCTACTCTCCAGGCTTCTTCTACTTTAAAGTTCAACTCTGAAGTGCAGCAGCAGATACTCACCAGGACACGAAGTATAAAATCTGTACTTGGTAATGAAGACACAGTGGTGGAAAGAGGAAAGACAAGGAGCTGGGGACTGTAATTCCTGCCGCTGTTAAAGGAAGCACTGATGCTCAGAATGTGAGCTTGAGGAACCCTTGGGTGACCTCATTACTCAGTCTCTGCAGCCCACTCGCACATGTTTATCAAAAGGCCTGGGGTCCACAGAAGCACACAGGCAGAAGGGTGGGAGGGAGTGGGAGGGAATGGTGAAGGGAAGGGAGGGGACCGAGGAGAGGGGTGAGGGAGAGAAGCCGGGATGAACACTCAATATGCTTGTAAAAGTAGAAAAATGAATACACAAACAAACAAATAAATAAATAAATTATACAAAGGCACAGCCTTTGCAACCATGTGATCCACTCTGCTCTTCCATGCTGCTCCTCAACATTAGTGAAACACTACAGTCACCAAGGTGCTCACATCATCAGTGACATTGGTGCCATAAAACTATATCAATCTCAAGCTCCATCAGAAATGCAAACAGGCATGGGCATTTATCAAGTAAATAGAGGAGGCTGGAAAATTATCCCTGTCAAAAGTTTTATTAAAAAGAAAACATGAGCAACAGAATGCAGAGGGTGATTGGAAGAGTGGATTAAATTAAGTAATCTGCTTTAAAAGCTGGTTCTATATTTAGAGAGTGTTAGTGATCATTTATTCCATTTACATTCAGCTACATGAACAAACGTGGCTTACGCCAAGGTTATAAAAAAGAAAAGAACACTCACTATTCTTCTACAATGAATTGCTTATTCACATTTGGGGTCTTATCCTTTTTCAGTTTTAGCTTTTTGATTATCCTCCATAATAACTGGGTTAAAATACACAAGTTCAGGGCTAGAGAGACGTCTCAGAGGGTAAAGCACATGCCACACAAGACTGATGACTTGAGTTTAGATTCCCTGATCCCATTTAAAAGTCAGAAGAAGGGATGCAGTGTCTCTTTAATCCCTGCACACCTAGGAAAACAGCAGACAGAAACCCAAGAATCTCTAGAAGCTACATGCCAGTTAGTGTGATGTAAATGCAATGATGTATAGACACATTCTGAAAAGTAAGGTAGAAAGGCAGGGACCACCCTCTACAAGCACACATATATATATTCACACATCATACATGCACATATATATACCCATCAATCACACACAAACACACACCAAAAATCAATTTAAAGTGGTATTTAACTAACTAGACAAATTCTAAGATCTCTCAACATCTAAAATTATGAATTTTATAGGCTTCTGTCTTTTTACTTAAAACTCCAAATTTTTATATTTATTTAAAAGTACTTTGTGTCCAATTATTCTCTGAGGTTTGAAAAAATAGATAATAATTTAGTAATAAGTACTTGGTCTAAAAAATACTACCCAAATAATCAAGAGCATCAATAAATGTCATGGTTTTCTGGATGAAATATGAATCGCTCAGTAAATGATGTCCTCATCCCCTGCCCAAGCTTGACATCATTCAAGGACAGATACAGGCATCAGGTGGATGGATAATGAATGCTTATTTTATTGATGATAAAGGCAATATTGACATGTGAGACTTAGCTGTTCAGGCAACTGACTCGGTAGCTGTATCTAGCTTAGTTCAGTCTGGGAATGTCAGAAGAGTTACTGACACAGCTGCACAATCAAAGGCTTTTCTGTGAGAAATGGACTCCAGAGCTTTTAGGCTACAAAAGAGCCAAGAGATTTAGTGGAAGCAACTATTGCACTGAGTTCTTAGGTACCACAATTGCACATGTAGGGAGATGTGGGAGAGGAAGGAAAATGGAGAGGAGGGGAAAAGAGAAAGGATGGGAAGTGATGGACACTAGGGGAAGGTAATGGTGATGAAAACACATACATTCATGATTACTACAATTTATAAATAAATAAAATGAATAAAAAATGAATTGAAGAATGAATAATAAAAAACAGCAAAAAAGATTTGTATATTCTCTTCAGCCAATCAGTTGTCATAATTATGGAAAGAGACAGGGGTCAAGCTACATTTGCTCACCTTATACAAAACCACTCATCAGAAAATTCATTCCCCTCCTCTGAGAGCAAAGAGTAATACCGAGAGAACAGAGAAATTCATATTACTTCCTCCTCAGACTTCTTCAGTTAAAAGAGGATGAATTATCAGGACTGCTATGCTTCAAATTCGTGGAGCTATTTTCCCTGGGTCAACAACTGCAGATGTTTTATTCTAATTGTATCCACTTCCCTGCGTATGTAGCAGATGAACATACATATGCATTTTGCATATGCATGTGCACATGCAACTGCGCAGCTGCACATTAGTGCACATGTATGTGGAGACCCAAGGTTGATAAAGAACATTGTCCCCAACCATCCCTCCCACCAATGAGACTGAGCCTCTTATTAAACCCAAAAACTACCCATAAGTATTGTCTGGCTAGTCAGTTTGCTTTAGAAATTCCTAGGCTCTGCCTTCAGGTGCTGGAATCACAATGCCTGCCTGAAGTCCCCAATCTGAACTTTATCCACTGAGTCATATCCTTATCCTCCTTTCCTATCATCTGGAGACTGCTTAGAGGTATCATAGTCATTTGCAATATGTAGACACAGCCTTACAAACACACATACAAGCAAACACAATGTCATTCTAGACTCTGTAGGAAATTTGCTTATTCTAATCTCAACTTCAAATGATATCCAGTCATAATGTTCCACATAGCTCACAAGTTTTGTAACAAACTAATAATAAATGTATTTCGAATTTCAATCTACATTCTGCTATCAAATTTTCAGGAAATTATAACTTAAATTCAAAGCAAAATTTTCTTACATTTTGAACTGATGTTGAAATTCCATACTTAAGAAAAATTGGATATTCAGATGTCATTTAAAGTCCTTTATACCTGCTTTGAATATAACTGGCTGAGACATAGAAAGCTCACTTGGCTAGAAGATCTGAATTTCTTAAGTCCATCCTTACTAGTGAAAAATATTAAATCTTATATGTCTGCCTGGCTGTATGTCTCTATGCATTGCTTCTGATATCCAGGCAGAATGGAGGTGGAAAGCAGGGTATGGTTATGTATTAGGCTTCTCACACCCTGCTTCTGTGCTCTAGCCATCTACAGATAAGAAGGAAGCCAGTAGCCAAAATTCAATGCCTAAATAACTCAAGAATCTTTTCTCCAAATAACCCTTCAGAACTGCCCTGTGATTTTTAAATGGCAATAGAAGGTAGGATTGCAAAGAAGTGAAACGGGGAGACTGCTAAGGCATTTTTTGAAAAAAATTAAACACCCTAACAAATGTACAATCTTTTCCTTACTCTTTCTTAGAAGTGTGTCATCTTTTGTTAATTATTAATCCAAACTCAGCTCCAAGAACTTACTCTTTGATTCCTCCAGCGTGAAGGAGCACGGCAGAACTGTGTCTCCCTGGACAAGGAAACCTTAAGAGGCAAGAGGAAATCCTGGATCTCAAGATAAAGCTAATTATATTATATAACAGATTATTATTGTATTATATAATTATATTAGGGTGCCCATGATGACCTGTGCAGCATGCAAGAAGGTCAGCTTTGGCTTGTGTGGTTCCCATTGTCACTGGTGAAGGCATGCCACAGGAATAGGCTGAGCATGTTGGGTTCACTGCATGAGAGTTTTCTCAGTATTCATACGTCAAAGTTATTTTTCATATTTAGTCACAAAAGGACTGATTCAACACAGAAACCATAATAACCCAATGCAGTCCACATTTTCATCAGCATTTTTAATAACACTTCCAGAATTATCTTCTTTAATTTTAAATGGTTTCTCAATCCTAGTTGTTTTTGAAAATTCAAATTTATATTGTTTTAGCTAAAGGTTTCATATTTCAAAGTCAATCAGGCATTAGACAGCATGCTAGTCTTTTGGAAACTTGCTTTAGAAGGCTGAATTGCTTCCCCTGCAATCAGTAGCGAACTGAGTTAAACATTTCCTGAAGTCCTCCTGGATGGCGTTCCCCCCACCTCCCGCCTTAGTGCAGAGCATAAATGATTTACATGCATAGAGAGACAGAGAGGCACTAAGGAACGGATCCTGATAATGGTGCTTCCAAGCCTCTTCCAAGTACCCGAAGCCTGGGCAGTCATTTATGTAGCTAACACCTTCAGTCACCAGAATACTTCATCAGATGGTGTGTTGTTAGCCCAAGCGAGACCAAAGACTCCTTGAGCGCAGAGTCCAACCTTCTGCAACCTGTGGAAGCTACAAGTGGACCAGGTAGACATGTGCTTCTTAGAAATGGAGACTCTTGGGCTGGAGAAGTGGCTCAGGGGTTAAGCCTCTGCCTTGCAGGCAGAAGGTCCTGAGTAAGTTCGAATCCCAGATCCCACGTATAGACGCCGGGCGGAAGCGGGGGCGGCCTGCACTTCTGGTCCTGGTAGGGCGGAGCCTGTGAATCCCGGGGCAGAAGGAGGTGGAGGCGGCCATGGTGGTTCCCAAATTCGTCCGTGGTTCTACACACATACATACAAACATGCGCACGCACATACATACACACACACGCACAATTGAATAAATAATAATAAAAAAATTAAAAAAAATTAAAAAAAAAAGAAATGGAGACTCTTGAGTCCTGCTTCAGAACAAGCACGTCTGCATCTGAAGATCACCACAGGGTGGACTTGACCAATCAAGAGACAGACGTAGCCCGTGGCTATAATTTCCTGACATAGAACTACCACAGAAATTTAGCTGAAAGGGCACTACAAAATTGGTAAGTGGTAAAATCAAAGTAAACTCAGGTCCCATGGGACTCCAGAGTCCACAATGTTTCCTCCAGTCATGCTGCTTTCCAACTGAAATTAGGTTTTATTTCCTGCACCTAATGCATTATAGAAAGAGAGGTACATGGATGGAGGATGGATGGATGAATGGATGGATGGATGGATGGATGGATGGATGGATGGATGGATGGTAGGTAAGAAAGATGATATGTAGTTAGATGATAGATACATAGATACATGACAGAAAAATGGATAGATAGATAGAAGTTATGGATGGAAAAAAAGATTGATGATAGGTATAGACAGTCAGGCAGGCAGGCAGACAGACAGAAACCAGACAGAGGACTAAACAAATACATATATAAATAAAGCTGCAAGACCTGTATCATGTAAAATTATAATATTCAAAATAATCTATACTGCCTTCCTTAAAGATTAATATAAACACCAGATAATGCTATTTTTATTTATTAATTGTCATAGTTATACAAAGGTGAGGGTCTGAGCTCTGGGCACATCTGTAGGGAATTAGTGGTTGAGTTAAGCCCAGAGCAAACCTGCAAGAGATTGTCTAGCTAGTAGGGAAGGCCCAGCCCATGGTGTTTGGGATTAGGCCCTGGAATAAAATACAGAGAGCTGGTTGAGAGAGTTGGCATCCGTCTATACACTTGGCCAGACATGCTGGTCTGGCAACTCAGAATCGTCCTTCTTTCAGCCATTATGTAGAGATGGTGTGACCAGTTCCCTCGACCCTGGTGTTGGCATGAACTCTCCTGTCAAGCTGGACTGAGAACTGTAACTGGAGAATCGTAAGAGAAAATAAACCCCTTGTTCCCTTAAGCCATTTGATGGTGATTTATCAGCAACCATGCAGGTGAACTGCAACATTAATAAAATAATATTATAATTAATATAAACTTTGGTGATGACCTGATAGGAAAAATATCAAACTTACAACTAGGACCAAGTGCTTTTATAAGGGTAGAAACATTTTAGTAATCTACATCTGATCAGATCTTGTTATGACAATGTTCTAGATACAGTGTGGCAAGTTCTCTGAGGCAACGTTAATACATAGACATGACTGAAATGAATAGCAGACTAGGGAGATAATTCAGCTGGAAAAGCCTTTCAAGAAAGCATGAGGACTGGACTTTGATACCCAGAATTCACATTTAAAAAAAAAGCCATGGTCTGGCAACAAGGCTCACTGGTTAAAGGGGCATGCCAGCAAGCCTGGTAATCTTAGTTTCATTTCCACAATCAACATTATAGAAATTCAGAACCAACACCTCCACATTATTCTCTGACTTCTACATGCATATTATGACTCTTTCTCTCTCTCTCCTCTCTTTTCTCTCTCTATCCTCCTCTCCTCTCTCTTTTTCTCTCCCTCTTTTTCAATCTCTCTCTCCCCTCTCTCCCTCCTTTCTCTCTCACTCTCTCTCTTTCTCTCTCTCTCTCTCACACACACACATGCACACACACAGAAACACAGACACATGCGCACACGCACACACACTTTTTTTCAAAACAGGAAAAAGGAGAGTCATGGTGTAATGTGATTTTAATTACAGTACTGGGAAGGCACACAGAAAAATACCTGCAACTTACTGGACAGTCAGTCAAACCCAAATCACCCAGCCCCAGGCCAGCCAGAGACACCATGTCAAAAAACAAGGTGGGGCTGGAGAGAAGGCTCAAGGATTAAGCCTCTGCCTTGCAAGCAGAAGATCCTGAGTTGCAATCTCAGATCCCACATAAAAATGCCAGGCAGAAATGGCAGCAATGGCAGAGGAAGTAATACAATCCAGGTTGATTCCCAAAGTCATCCTTGGGCCTCCACAGCTTTCCACACACACCAAAAAAAAAAAAGAAACAAAACACACACACACACAGACACGCACACACACACATATACCTTAGTTGTGAATATGGTCCCTTGACAATTTTATAAAATATAAAAATTATTTATTTGGCCTCATTGAAATTCTGTAAAACTTATTTTTTAAAAAAGTGTATGGGTATATAATGCTCAATAGTGTGGATAGCCATTAATTTCCCTCATATACAGAGAAATATAATTTCTGTAATACTGGTAAACATCTACTTGTGGTAATTACTTTAGAATTACACAATATATTGAAGTCTAAGAATACTATTAGAAGGAACATAATATTTTATTACATCCTTACATCATCTTCTCCAGAAGCTTGTATGACATCTACTGCAACATGGAAATTGTGTCCTTAGTCATTTTATGAAATAACATCACACAGAATTTAAATTCCAGGTAGATAAAACTTTATTTAGTACTTTACGTACCTGTTTCAACCCAATTGTAGAGCTGTCTAATATACTGCCTCATTCATGTCAAGGACAAGGATAATCTTTTTATTATTATTCAAACTTATCTCTAGATGTTCTTATTTTCCCATTGCTGATAAATCCTTTCCTAGATGCATTTGGAAAATGACAAGTAAATTTTCAGGTCCTATAGAAAGTTTAAGAAAAATCTTCCTCACAGAAAAAAAGAGGGAACTGGGGCATCACTTTGTTTGGTGGGGTGCTTTCCTGCCGTGCACTGAGTCCTAAATTTGACCTTCAAACTACAGAAAACTGTGTGTGTGGTAAAACCTGTAATCCCCTAGGATTAGGGATTGAAGAAGATGAAGAAATGGGAGATGAAGGCAGGAGACTCAATAGTTCAAAGGGATCTTTACTAGCATAGGAAGCATAAAGGTAACCTGTGCTACATGTGAAGTGGAGTCAAAGAGAGAGAGAGAGAGAGAGAGAGAGAGAGAGAGAGAGAGAGAGGCTGGAAGGAAGAAAGGAGATAAAAGGAGAACAGTTTGAAACAGAACCATTCTATCATCTTGTTGAAAATCTAACTAAGAATGTAGCTTCACCAGGTCGCTACTTGTATGTAAATTAATCACTCAGATAAATTCAGCATTGTGTCCTAGACTCAGAGTCAGGAAATATCTGTGCAAACAATCTGTCTTTGTACTAACGCACAACACCTCCACTTAAGAAGTACATTGTTAACTCTGGGTCAAACTGATGAACAATGTTGATGTCGCTTACTTCAGCAAATGTCTTCTTAGCTAGGTACCTTGAAATTCAGCATTTGAAAGGATCCCTTCACACAAAGATAAGTTGGAACCTTATCTTTATTCTAGTAGGAAGGGAAATGAATCAAAATACCATAATCTTTTGTTAGGAATCCAGTTGTTGCTTTTTAGGAAACAGGTTGCTCTTTTATAATAAAATAAATTTAGTTTGATTTTGGTAGGGATTTAAACAGTTAATTCAGCCATAACTAACTCAAATATATACTATAAGTGAATTTGAAAGATGTACTTGCTTAAGGTTAGGTAAGATATTTTTCCATAGAAAATAAAATTATGATTTAAAGGAAAAAATAACATCTAAGTTGACAGACACTACAAGATACAAGATGCAAGGTACAAGATACAAAGCTGATGGACATAAGGCTGTCTAATGACATTACCATGGGGAAGAATGCAATAAAGATGCTTACTAAGATTTCTTACTAAGATACTAAGAAAGATACAGAAGATGGCAAAAGAGTCTCCAGATTATGACAATTGATCCTGACCACCACAGAATTATTTATGTATGAAGCATTCCACTTATTTACTCTATCAACTATTTTTCAATTCTCTGGACTCGGTCTTCTCTCTATTACTAAGTGACCAATTATAAAGGCTTCAGGCATACAACGGTTCTGTTCTCTCCCTTGCAGAAAAAAAGAAAAAATATGTTAATCTTCATATTTTCCCTTTACTTTCTTGGTACTTTTACCTCAAATTAGATTTGATTTTCATAAAATTTATTTATATTTTCTTTAATAACTGTTAGGTTTCCTTTGACTTTATTCAAATTTCTTCATTTCTAGTATGTATGTGTGATTCAATAATCTAAATATTCAAGAACCCTTTTGATTATTTTGTTTTGTTATTATTTTGATATGTTACATTTTTTATCATTTTATCATTTTTTTATAATTATTATTTCCGCTCATACAAACTTAATAGGTAGACCGGTTCCCTCCCTCCCTCCTCCTCCCCCCAACCCACTGCTCCCCCACCCATAACCCCTCCCTCCCTATCCCCCATGCCTCCCACCCCAATTCCCAGAGACTACTTTAATATGCATCCCTGACTCTCCTCTGGGCCCTCCTCTCCGATGACGTACAAGGACCCAGTGGCATTTCTCTGAACCCTTTCCCATGTTCCCCTTAAGCATAGGAACACTACTGTGGCTGTCAATCCCTTCCCTCCAAGGATCGTGGTGCCTTTAGCAGATGCTAGACTTTGTGAGGTCAATAGTGTGTTGGCCATTGCGCAGGGTATGCAATGCCCAATTATGATTGCTTCGACCCTAACTAGTGTGGAGTATCTTGCAAATCATTGCTCCTCACATCCTTTTGCTCTTACACTCTTTCCGCCCCCTCTTCTGCAAATTTCCCTGGGCTTAAGGATGGGGAGAGCCCCTTCCCCACCCCGCTCCACTGCCCGGGACACGCGCATGCACGGTCCAGCCAGGCCTCATTCACGACCTAGGTAAGCTCCGCCCGTGCCCGCCCACCAGAACCCCAGGTCAGCCCAAGGGACCCAGCTCCTACCCCACCATCCAGCCAGAGATGCACGCAGGGCCTAGGGACGAGGAGGACCTCCCCCTGTGCCCGGGCCCCGACCCAGCTCCCCTCGGGTTAAATAGCTCCACGCCCACCCCACCATCCTCCCTTCCCCACCCCGCTCCGCCTGCCGGGACGCGCGTGTGGGGTCCAGCCTGGCCTCATCAGTGACCTAGGTAAGCTCCATCCCTGCCCGCCCCCAGAACCCCAGGCCAAATAATTCACTTTAGTGAAATTGAAAGATCTTAAGAGTTAAAACGACAATGCCAAAGTCAAAGTGCAAATCCATGAGAAGCAACACTCAAGTAAACAAATTTCCCACTGAAGGAATTAATCCCATAAAGTTAGACTCCAACCAGAACAAACCCACGGAAAATGGCCAAGAAAGCCTGACCCAGGATAACGACTTTCAAAATATGATCATTACCATGTTCAATACTATGAAAGAGGAAATCCGGGAGGAATTACATAATCGAATCAATTGCTTTGAAGAGGAACACAACAGACACTTGGAGGAGTTGAGAACTCCACAGAGAGTCTTATCAACAGAACTAATGAAGCAGAAAACAGGATTTCAGACCTTGAAGATAAAGTGGGAGAACTAACCAGCTCAATGGAAGAGGTTGTTAAAGCCAAAAAGATACTTGAGAAAGTATCCAAGAGATATGGGACACCCTGAAGAAGCATAACATGCATACTCATGGAAAACAAGAGCAAGAATCTCAAAATACGACCCCTGAAGAAATTTTTTAAACGATCATCAAGGAAAACTTTCCTCATCTAAAAAAAGAGAGGCCCATCCATATACAAGAGGCATTCCGCACTCCAAACAGATATGACCAAAACAGAAGCACGCCATGGCAAATAATAGTTAAAACACTCCACATTCAAGATAAAGAACTGGTGCTGAGAGCTTCAAGGGAGAAAAAACAAGTCACTTCTAAAGGTAAACCTATTAAAATAACAAATGACTTCTCAGTCGAAACAGTAAAAGCAAGAAGAGCTTGGAGAGACATACTTCAAGTATTGAATGAGCAAAAATGACAACCCAGGCTGATTTACCCTGTAAAACTATCAGTCATGATCGAGGGAGAAAGAAAAATCTTCCAGCACAAAGACAACTTGAAGGGATACATGTCCACCAAACCAGGCCTTCAAAAAATACTAGAAATGATAATCAAGTGTGAAGAAAAAAACAGGCATATCCAGGAGAGCAGAAGACAAATATAACACCATTAAAAGCGAAGCAATATAATTATAAAAGCCACTAAACATAATAAATGTCTGGAATTAAAAATAGTTTCTCCATTATAACACTAAATGTTAATGGAATTATTTAACCAATCAAGAGACACAGACTCAAACTTGGATTAAAAATCACAATCCATCAATCTGCTGCCTGCAGGAAACCCATCTCACCACAAAAGATAGGCAAGCTCTGAAAATGAAAGGCTGGTCAACAATTCTACAAGCTAATGGAAGCAGAAAACAGGCAGGGGTAGCCATTATGCTATCAGACAAAGTGGACTTCAAACCAAAGAAAATTATAAGAGACATGGATGGATACTACATTTTAGTCACAAGTACAATTCTCCAGGAAGACTTCACAATACTGAACCAATACGGGCCCCTCCACATTCATTAAGAAAACCCTACAGCGTCTAAGCAAGAAATCAACCCCCAAACGATAATTATTGGGGACTTCAACACCGCCCTCTCAACATGGGATAGATCAACAGGTCAAAAGCTTAACAGAGCAACTTGGAACTTAATCAAACCCTGAAGAAATGGACCTTACAGATCTCTATTGAACTTTTTACCCACGCACCAAAGAATACACATTTTTCTCAGCAGCACACGGAACTTTCTCCAAAATAGATCACATATTGGGCCACCAAACGAATCTACACATATACAAAAAAGTTGAAATTCTAACCTGTGCCCTATCAGACCACCACGGCCTAAAGCTGGACATCCACAACACAACAAACAGGAGAATATACACTAACTCCTAGAAACTTAACAATATGATGCTGAATGAGAACTGGATTCAGGATGAAATTAAAAAGGAAATTCAAGATTTCCTGAAAGTGAATGATAACGAAAATATAACGTACCAAAATCTCTGGGACACAATGAAAGCTGTTCTAAGAGGTAAGTTCATAGCTCTTAATGCCTACATCAAAAAAATGGAAACATCAGAAATAAACAACTTAACAATCCAATTTAAAGCTTTAGAGAAACTAGAGCAATCTGATCCCAAAAGTAGTAGAAGAGAGGAGATTAGCAAAATAAGGGGAGAAATATCTGAAATCGAGATTAAGAAAACGATAGAAAAAATCAACCAGTCAAAAAGCTGGTTCTTTGAAAAAATCAATAAGATTGATACACCCCTAGCTAAATTAACCAAAGGCAAGAGAGAGAAAACCCAAATTAACAAAATTAGAAATGAACATGGAGTAATCACTACTGATACCCAAGAAATCCAGAGAATTATAACATCATATTCAAAAACTTATACTCTGTGAAGTTTGACAACACAAAAGAGATGGATGAATTTCTAAGTAAACACAACTTACCTAAAATGAATCAGGAAGTTGTGAATTATTTAAATAGTCCTATAACATATAAGGAAATTAAGGAAGTAATCTTGAATCTTCCCACCAAAAAATGTCCTGCACCAGATGGATTCAGCACAGAGTTCTACCAGACATTTTAAGGAGTTAATAACACCAATACTCCTTAAACTGTTCCATCAAATAGCAGACATTTTTAAGGAGTTAATAACACCAATACTCCTTAAACTGTTCCATCAAATAGCAAAGGAAGGAACACTACCAAATTCCTTCTATGAAGCTAATATCGTTTTAATCCCAAAACCTAATAAAGACTCACTTAAAAAAGAAAACTATAGGCCGATCTCTCTGATGAACACAGAGGCAAAGATTCTCAACAAAGTTTTAGCAAATCGGATTCAAAAACATATTAAAAAGATTATTCACGGGGACCAAGTAGGCTCCATCCCCGGCACACAAGGTTGGTTCAATATACGCAAATCAATAAATGTAATTCATCATGTAAACCAGTCCAAAGTCCAAGACCATATGACACTCTCGATAGATGCAGAAAAAGCTTTTGACAAGATCCAACAGCCTTTTATGACCAAAACGCTAGAGACAGTAGGAATGGAAGGAAACTTTATCAATACAATAAAAGCTGTATACAACAAGCCCACAGCAAGGATTATGCACAATGGGGAACAATTGGAAGCATTCCCACTTCAATCAGGAACTAGAATAAGGCTGTCCACTCTCACTACTTCTATTCAATATTGTACTTAAAGTCTTAGCCGAAGCCATAAGACAAGAAAGGGACATAAGAGGGATTCAAATTGGCAAGGAAGAAGTCAAGCTATCCCTATTTGCAGATGACATGATCTTATACCTGAGTGATCCCAAAAACTCCACCAAAAAGCTCCTGGAACTAATTGAGAAGTTCAGCAGGGTGGCAGGATACAAAATAAATGTGCAAAAATCAGAGGCCTTCCTATATGCCCAGAATGAAAGAAGTGAAAAAGCCTTGAGAGAAACCATCCCATTCACTATAGCCCCTAAAAAATGAAATACCTTGGTATAAACCTAACCAAGGAGGTAAAAGACCTTTACAATGAAAACTTTAAAAGCCTAAAGAAAGAAATTGCCGAAGACACCAGAAGGTGGAACGACCTCCCATGTTCCTGGATTGGCAGAATCAACATCGTAAAAATGACCATCCTACCAAAGGCAATATACAAATTCAATGCTATACCAATTAAAATCCCAAAGCAATTCTTTAAAGAAGTTGACCAAACAATCTCAAAATTCATATGGAGGC
Source organism: Typhlomys cinereus (assembly GCA_023101885.1). Classification (NCBI taxonomy): domain Eukaryota; kingdom Metazoa; phylum Chordata; class Mammalia; order Rodentia; family Platacanthomyidae; genus Typhlomys; species Typhlomys cinereus. Next base: position 3,162,138 of record JALPQD010000170.1, read on the forward strand.
ACAAAAGACCCAGGATAGCAAAGACAATCCTGAGTAACAAAAACACTGCTGGAGGTATCACCATACCGAACCTTAGTCTATACTACAAATCCATAGTTGTAAAAACAGCCTGGTACTGGCTCCAAAATAGACACACAGATCAATGGATAAGGACTGAAGACCCAGATATAAGTCCACAAAATTACAGCCATTTGGTCTTTGACAAAACGGCCCAAAGAATCCAATGGAAAAAGAACAGCATCTTCAACAAATGGTGCTGGCAAAACTGGATCTCCACATGCAGAAGATTAAAGCTGGACCCATACTTCTCACCATGTACAAGATTTAATTCCAAATGGATCAAGGACCTTGATATCAGGCCAGAGACTATAAAAACCATAGTTGAAAGGATAGGGAACTCCCTCGAGCTGATTGGGCTAGGCCAACATTTACTAAACAGACATCCAATGGCACAGTCACTGCTACCAATTCTCAACAGTTGGGATCTTTTGAAATTAAAGAGCTTCTGTTCAGATAAAGAGATTGTAACATGAGCTCAAAGGCAACCCACAGAATGGGAGAAAATCTTCACTAACCACACATCTGATAGAACTCTGCTGTCCAGAGTGCACAAAGAACTTAGAAAACTAAACACCAAGGAAAACAATGGCCCAATTAAAAAATGGGCCCTGGACTTAAAAGAAATTTTACCACGGATGAAATTAAAATGTCTAACAAATATCTTAAAAATGCTCCACTTCTTTAGCCATCAGGGCAATGCAAATCAAAACTTCCCTGAGATATCATCTCACCCCGGTCAGAATGGCAAAAATCCACAATACAAACAACAACAAATGCTGGAGAGGATGTGGAGAGAGGGGAACTCTCCTACATTGCTGGTGGGAGTGCAGGCTCATACAGCCACTCTGGTGAGCCATCTGGAGATTCTTAAAGAAATTAAAGATTGAAATGCCATATGACCCTGCGATTCCACTTTTGGGTATAACCCCCCATACAGCAGAGGTTCACCTCGACAGCACAAGCACAACCATGTTCATAGCAGCACTGTTTACAATAGCAAAGTCATGGAATCAACCCAAATGTCCAACAGTTGACAAGTGGATAAGGAAATAGTGGTACATCTATACAATGGAGTACTACTCAGCCATCAAAAATGATGAATTACTGGAATTTGCTGTAAATGGATGTCATTAGAAACAATTATATTAAGTGAAGTATCCCAGACCCAGAAAATTAAGCGCCGTCTGTACTCCATAATAGATGGCTCCTAATACCAAACCCACCCAGCCCATCTTGAGACACTCATAGGTAAATCTATGTATTACCTACAGTAATTGCAAGGATTATGAACAGGAGGGATGAGGTTGGTGGGCCACACCATAAACAAGGAGAGAAGTGACCATGTTACAGTAGAGAAAATAGGCCTCAATCAAGGACTGCAGGAAAGTAATGTGACACCTAGTTAAGTTCACAGACATTTGTTCCTGATCATTTACAACTAAGGGGGTATGAACTCACCAGAAGGGGAGGGCATATAGTCCGGCAGATTAAAAAGAAACCATTTTGCAAATGGGTGATTGACGCCTCCCATTGCCAAATGCCATATGATCCTGCGTTTCCACTTTCGGGTATAAGTATTACATCTACCCTTGAATGTGCTCTTATAATAAGACTCCAGTTTAACAGCTTTCTGTCTCTGGTCAGGGGATGACATACAGTGCACATCACGATGGAGTGAAGGGCATTGCAGGAGCAACAAAAGTGCAAAATAAAATCAACGAACCACTATCCAGAACGTCAGAGACTCTATATCAACCACCTAGAACTAGGCCAGCCTAATCTCTCCCCATCCTGAAGCTCAGGGACATTTGCGGAAGAGGGGGCGGTAAGATTGTAAGAGCAAAAGGATGGGAGGAGCAATGATCTGAAGATACTCCACACAAGGTAGGGCCGAAGCAATCATAATTGGACATTGCATGCCCAGCGCAATGTCCAACACACTATTGACCTCACAAAGTCTAGCATCTGCTAAAGGCACCAAGATCTTTGGAGGCAAGAGATAGACAGCCACAGTAGTGTTCCTATGCTTAAGGGGAACACAGGAAAAGGTTCAGGGAAATGCCACTGGGTCCTTGTACGTCATCGGAGAGGAGGGCCCAGAGGAGAGTCAGGCATGCACAAGAAAGGACTCTGGGAATTGGGGCTGGAGGCATGGGGGGATGGGGACGGAGGGGTGAGAGGAGGGGGAGTAGGGGGTTCGGGGGGAGGAGGACGGAGGGAGGGAACTGGTGTACCTATTAAGTTTGTATGAGCTGAAATAAAAATAAAAAATATATTTAAAAAAAAAAGGATGGGGAGAGATTAGTCTGGCCTAGGTGGTTGATATAGAGTCTCTGAAGTTCTGGATTGTGGTTTGTTGATTTTCTTTTGCAGTTTTGCTGCTCCTGCAATGCCCTTCACTCCATCCTGCTGGACACTGTATGTCAACCCCCGGCCAGAGACAAAAAGCTGTTAAACTGGAGTCTTATTATAAGAGCACATTCAAGGGTAGATGTAATAAAAGTTGGAAACCTCAGTGAGGGAGGAGTCAATCACCCATTTGCAAAATGGTTACTTTTTATCTGCCAGATAATATGCCCTCCCCTTCTGTTGAGATAATACCCCCTCAGTTGTAAATGATCAGGAACGAACGTCTGTGAACTTAACCAGGTATCATATTACTTACTTGCAGTCCTTGATGGAGGCCTATTTTCCCTACTGTAACATGGTCACTTCTCTCCTTGTTTATGGTGTGGCCCTCCAACCTCATCCCTCCTGTTCATAATCCTTGCAATTACTGTAGGTAATACATAGATTTACCTATGAGTGTCTCAAGGTGGGCTGGGTGTGTTTGGTACTAGGAACCACCTATTAGGGAGTACATACGGCGCTTAATTATCTGGGTTTGGGATACTTCACTTAATATAATTGTTTCTAATGACATCCATTTACAGCAAATTCCAGTAATTCATCATTTTTGATGGCTGAGTAGTACTCCATTGTATAGATGTACCACTATTTCCTTATCCACTCGTCAACTGTTGGACATTTGGGTTGATTCCATGACTTTGCTATTGTAAACAGTGCTGCTATGAACATGGTTGTGCTTGTGCTGTCGAGGTGAACCTCTGCTGCATGGGGGTTTATTCCCAAAAGTGGGATAGCAGGGTCATATGGCATTTCAACCTTTAATTTCTTTAAGAATCTCCAGATGGCTCACCAGAGTGGCTGTATGAGCCTGCACTCCCACCAGCAATGTAGCAGAGTACCCCTCTCTCCACCTCCTCTCCAGCATTTGTTGTTGTTTGTATTGTGGATTTTTGCCATTCTGACCGGGGTGAGATGATATCTCAGGGAAGTTTTGATTTGCATTTCCCTGATAGCTAAGGAAGTGGAACATTTTTTAAGATATTTATTAGACATTTTAATTTCATCCGTGGTAAAATTTCTTTTAAGTCCCAGGGCCCATTTTTTAATTGGGCCATTGGTTACTTGATGTTTAGTTTTCTAAGTTCTTTGTGCACTCTGGACAGTAGAGCTCTATCAGATATGTGCTTCATGAAGATTTTCTCCCATTCTGTGGGTTGCCTTTGAGCTCATGTTACAATCTCTTTATCTGAACAGAAGCTCTTTAATTTCACAAGATCCCAACTGTTGACAGTTAGTAGCAGTGACTATGCCATTGGATATCTGTTTAGTAAATGTTGGCCTAGCCCAATCAGTTCGAGGGAGTACCCTATCCTTTCAACTATGGTTTTAATAGTCTCTGGCCTGATATCAAGGTCCTTGATCCATTTGGAATTAAATCTTGTACATGGTGAGAAGTATGGGTCCAGCTTTAATCTTCTGCATGTGGAGATCCAGTTTTGCCAGCACCATTTGTTGAAGATGCTGTTCTTTTTCCATTGGATTCTTTGGGCCGTTTTGTCAAAGACCAAATGGCTGTAATTTTGTGGACTTATATCTGGGTCTTCAGTCCTTATCCATTGATCTGTGTGTCTATTTTGGAGCCAGTACCAGGCTGTTTTTACAACTATGGATTTGTAGTATAGACTAAGGTTCGGTATGGTGATACCTCCAGCAGTGTTTTTGTTACTCAGGATTGTCTTTGCTATCCTGGGTCTTTTGTGCCTCCATATGAATTTTGAGATTGTTTGGTCAACTTCTTTAAAGAATTGCTTTGGGATTTTAATTGGTATAGCATTGAATTTATATATTGCCTTTGGTAGGATGGTCATTTTTATGATGTTGATTCTGCCAATCCAGGAACATGGGAGGTCGTTCCACCTTCTGGTGTCTTCTGCAATTTCTTTCTTTAGGCTTTTAAAGTTTTCATTGTAAAGGTCTTTAACCTCCTTGGTTAGGTTTATACCAAGGTATTTCATTTTTTAGGGGCTATAGTGAATGGGATGGTTTCTCTTAAGGCTTTTTCACTTCTTTCATTCTGGGCATATAGGAAGGCCTCTGATTTTTGCACATTTATTTTGTATCCTGCCACCCTGCTGAACTTCTCAATTAGTTCCAGGAGCTTTTTGGTGGAGTTTTTGGGATCACTCAGGTATAAGATCATGTCATCTGCAAATAGGGATAGCTTGACTTCTTCCTTGCCAATTTGAATCCCTCTTATGTCCCTTTCTTGTCTTATGGCTTCGGCTAAGACTTTAAGTACAATATTGAATAGAAGTGGTGAGAGTGGACAACCTTGTCTAGTTCCTGATTGAAGTGGGAATGCTTCCATTTGTTCCCCATTGAGCATAATCCTTGCTGTGGGCTTGTTGTATACAGCTTTTATTATATTGATAAAGGTTCCTTCCATTCCCACTGTCTCTAGGGTTTTGATAATAAAAGGCTGTTGGATTTTGTCAAAAGCTTTTTCTGCATCTATCGAGAGCATCATGTGGTCTTAGACTTTGGACTGGTTTCCATGATGAATTACATTTATTGATTTGCGTATATTGAACCAACCTTGTGTGCCAGGGATGGAGCCTACTTGGTCCCCGTGAATTACCTTTTTAATATGTTTTTGAATTCGATTTGCTAGGACTTTGTTGAAAATCCTTGTTTCTGTGTTCATTAGAGAGATCGGCCTATAGTTTTCTTTTTTAAGTGAGTCTTTATTAGGTTTTGGGATTAAAACGATATTAGCTTCATAGAAGGAATTTGGTAGTGTTCCTTCCTTTGCTATTTGATGGAACAGTTTAAGGAGTATTGGTGTTATTAACTCCTTAAATGTCTGGTAGAACTCTGTGCTGAATCCATCTGGTGCAGGACATTTTTTGGTGGGAAGATTCAAGATTACTTCCTCAATTTCCTTATATGTTATAGGACTATTTAAATAATTCACAACTTCCTGATTCATTTTAGGTAAGTTGTGTTTACTTAGAAATTCATCCATCTCTTTTGTGTTGTCAAACTTCACAGAGTATAAGTTTTTGAATATGATGTTATAATTCTCTGGATTTCTTGGGTATCAGTAGTGATTACTCCATGTTCATTTCTAATTTTGTTAATTTGGGTTTTCTCTCTCTTGCCTTTGGTTAATTTAGCTAGGGGTGTATCAATCTTATTGATTTTTTCAAAGAACCAGCTTTTTGACTGGTTGATTTTTTCTATCGTTTTCTTAATCTCGATTTCAGATATTTCTCCCCTTATTTTGCTAATCTTCTCTCTTCTACTACTTTTGGGATCAGATTGCTCTAGTTTCTCTAAAGCTTTAAATTGGATTGTTAAGTTGTTTATTTCTGATGTTTCCATTTTTTTGATGTAGGCATTAAGAGCTATGAACTTACCTCTTAGAACAGCTTTCATTGTGTCCCAGAGATTTTGGTACGTTGTATTTTCGTTATCATTCACTTTCAGGAAATCTTGAATTTCCTTTTTAATTTCTTCTTGAATCCAGTTCTCATTCAGCATCATATTGTTAAGTTTCTAGGAGTTAGTGTATTTTCTCCTGTTTGTTGTGTTGTGGATGTCCAGCTTTAGGCCGTGGTGGTCTGATAGGGCACAGGTTAGAATTTCAACTTTTTTGTATATGTGTAGATTCGTTTGGTGGCCCAATATGTGATCTATTTTGGAGAAAGTTCTGTGTGCTGCTGAGAAAAATGTGCATTCTTTGGTACGTGGGTGAAAAGTTCGATAAAGATCTGTAAGGTCCATTTCTTTAAGGGTTTGATTAAGTTCCAATGTGTCTCTGTTAAGTTTTTGACCTGTTGATCTATCCCATGTTGAGAGGGCGGTGTTGAAGTCCCCAAGAATTATCATTTGGGGGTTGATTTCTTGCTTTAGACGCTGTAGGGTTTTCTTAATGAATGTGGAGGGGCCCATATTGGGTGCATATATGTTCAGTATTGTGAAGTCTTCCTGGTGAACTGTACCTGTGACTAAAATGGAGTATCCATCCATGTCTCTTATAATTTTCTTTGGTTTGAAGTCCACTTTGTCTGATAGCATAATGGCTGTTTTCTGCTTCCATTAGCTTGAAAAATTGTTGACTAGCCTTTTATTTTTAGGGCATGCCTATCTTTTGTGGTGAGATGGGTTTCCTGCAGGCAGCAGATTGATGGACTGTGATTTTTAATCCAAATTTGCAATCTGTGTCTCTTGATCGGTGAATTAATTCCATTAACATTTAGTGTTATAATGGAGAAACTATTTTTAATTCCAGACATTTATTATGTTTAGTGGTTTTTATAAGTATATTGCTTCACTTTTAAGGGTGTTATATTTGCCTTCTGTTCTCCTGGATATGCCTGTTTTTTTCTTCACACTTGATTATCATTTCTAGTATTTTTTGAAGGCCTGGTTTGGTGGACATGTATTCCTTCAAGTTGTCTTTGTGCTGGAAAGTTTTTCTTTATCCCTCGATCATGACTGATAGTTTTGCAGCCTGGGTTGACATTTTTGCTCATTCAATACTTGAAGTATGTCTCTCCAAGCTCTTCTTGCTTTTACTGTTTCGACTGAGAAGTCATTTGTTATTTTAATAGGTTTACCTTTAAAAGTGACTTGTTTTTTCTCCCTTGAAACTCTCAGCATCAGTTCTTTATCTTGAATGTAGAGTGTTTTAACTATTATTTGCCGTGGCGAGCTTCTGTTTTGGTCATATCTGTTTGGGGCACGGAATGCCTCTTGTATATGTATGGGCCTCTCTTTTTTTATATGAGGAAAGTTTTCCTTGATCTTTTGAAAAATTTCCTCAGGGGTGGTACTTTGAGATTCTTGCTCTGGTATTCCATGAATACGCATGTTAGGCTTCTTCAGGGTGCCCCATATCTCCTGGATATTTCTCTCAAGTATCTTTTTGGCTTTAACAACCTCTTCCATTGAGCTGGTTAGTTCTCCACTTTATCTTCAAGGTCTGAAATCCTGTTTTCTGCTTCATTAGTTGTGTTGATAAGACTCTCTGTGGAGTTCTGGGTTGAAGATAACTTGTCTTGTAGCTCAGTTTTAAACTCTGCTTGGGTCTGTTTTAACTGCTCTATGCCAGTTTTTGTTTCTTGCACTGTTTTTCTCAATTCCTCCAAGTGTCTGTTGTGTTCCTCTTCAAAGCGATTGATTCGATTATGTAATTCCTCCCGGATTTCCTCTTTCATAATATTGAACATGGTAATGATCATATTTTGAACGTTGTTATCCTGGGTCAGGCTTTCATGGCCATTTTCCATGGGTTTGTTCTGGTTGGAGTCTAACATTATGGGATTAATTCCTTCAGTGGGAGATTTGTTTACTTGAGTGTTGTTTCTCATGGATTTGCACTTTGACTTTGGCATTGTCGTTTTCACTCTGAAGATCTTCTTTCAATTTCTGTGCGTTTTTCACTAAACTGAATTATTTGGCCTGGGGTTCTGGGGTGGGCAGGGACGGAGCTTACCTATGTCCTCCAGGGCGGCGGAATGGGGGAAGGGAGGATGGGGGCATCGGTGGGGCGCTATTTAACCTGGGGGTAGTTGGGGCGGGGCCCAGGGTGCAGAGGGGGTGTCCTCCTCCCACGCCCTGCCCGGCTCCGGATGGATGGCGGGAGGAGCTGTGTCCCTTTGGGCTGCCTGGGTTCTGGAGGTGGGCGGAGGCCTGGAGCTTATCTAGGTGCGCGATGAGGCCCGGCTGGACCACGCGCGCATTCCTGGGCAGTAGAGTGGGGGAAGGGAGCTATGTTACATGTTATATTATCAATCTGTTCATTTTGCGCACCTATTGACTTTGTTATTCCTAATAATGTATGGTATTGTAGTCTCCTTGTTCTTAACTTCAACAGAGTTCTTCTTTAAAGTTTAATTTTATAAACTTTGACTTATTATTACTGTGTGTTTGGTACACATCTATGCACATGCATGCTACAGAATACGTGGAAGTCAGAGGAAAATTCTGTGGTGTCATTTTTCTCCTTCCACTTTTACATAAGTCCCTAAGATTGAATTAAATCAAGCTTCTATATAAAGTACTTTTCTCTGCTCAACCATCTTGCCAGCCCTGAACAAGGCTTTATCGATTTTCTTGAATAATCAAAGAAATCTACTTTTTTTTATCTTTTCTATTACACATTTATTATGGAACTTAAAGATAGTTCTTTTACCTATTTTATTTTTGGTACTTTTCATCTAATTATTTGAGAACAAAGCTGTTTTTATGGGTCACCAATGAAACTGTACCTATTTAATTTTAAAATCAATTTTCTTTCATAGTATCTTATAAATGGCTTGAAAAATTACAATTTCTCTGTGCCATTTTTAATTGGTTCTAGTTTTCATTTTGGAGAACTGTGCCTGTTCTCTGTATTCTGATCTTCCCTGGAAATGACCACTTTTTTTCACTTGGTTGGAGGTTTCTAAAAATAGAGAAAGAACTACAATATCTCAAGAAGCACAGGGTACTCTAATCACATGGTTTATGTATTGTCATTAGGAAAATCATTATCTTCTCTAGGTTATAGAAAATTCCTTTATTCTGGTCTTAGTTTAAAAGTTAACAGATTTGAGGAGTGGTAATTAATTTGACAAGGGGCTTATAAATAATATATGGAACAGTTATGCAGAGAACCAGTTCTTTTTTCCTTTCATTTCTTTCCTTTTCTTTGTCAAAGCTACTATGTTTTCTTCTTTGAAAGTCACCTTTATGATTTAGGAATTACCTGTCAACCACACTGAACAGTTTTCCTGCATTTACATATGAGTCATTACTGTGATTTTTTTCAACTGCAAAAACTCAAATGCAGTTTTGCTTGGATGAGGGGAAGGGAAAGGAGGACCCATACCAGGGAGGTGACAACTATGACCTTTGAAGGACCCAAGGCATTGAAAGGAGAGAAGTGCAGGATGTCTTCCTTAAGGGAGAGCTCAATATATCATCATGTTAAAGAAACCCAAGGAGACAGCAGAGACGCCCAATTCACATCATGAGAGTATGTGTTACAGACAATGACATGAGAAAAATGGTGCATTTTGGATTGAGTGACTGGGCTCAACTTTCTCCACCTCAGACAGGTAAAAGTTGCAGCACAGTATAGCAGATCAGTTCTCTCTCTCTCTCTCTTTCTCTCTCTCTGTATAGCAGGTACCTCACCAACTCATTTTGCAGGTGTCTACAACTCTAAATGCTGTCCAGCAGCACTCAAGCATTTCATACCAGGCACACTGCTTGAGACCTACAGTCTGCTCCTGGGTAACACATCAACTTCATTATCTTGTCTTTTCTTTTGATGTCCATGGGGGAGGATATATCTGCAGGCGTCTAAGCTTTGTGCATGCATGTGTTTGGAGACCCAACTTTGAGGTTGAATGCCTTCCTTGGTCTTCATTTTATTTATTAAGGTAGGACTTCTTAATTGAACCCAGAAGCAAGCAATGGTCGGGTTGCTCTGGGAGTCCCCTGTGTTTATTGCCTGAATGCTGGGTTTACGAATTGCTACAGTGTATGACTGACTATGAATAGATTCTGGGGTTCTGAACTCCGATGTTTGTGGGGCAAGTGTCTTCACAAAGTCTACCTTCCTAACTTATTTTTCTTGCCTTAGTTTTAACATAAATCATTTTCTTCAGATTCTCATTTGCTCTAATGTGTCTACCTGCCGCTGAATCAAAGGAGCATGAGCGTATGCAGGATTCGTCCCTTGGGCACACTGTACAGCATCAGGTTAATCTCATTTGAACTCCATGGATTGAATATAGTTGTGGGAAATGAGTGGGTTGTTATCTGATGAACACATAGTTTTGAAACAAAAAAAATAGGTTTCTATTTTCAACAAGTTGGTGACTTTTCTTTTAAAGAAGGTAAAAAATTATTTCATTTTAGTAAAGCTTGCTATTAGGCCTAGTATATTTATGTTTGATTGCTTTCATTCAAACCTTTCTTTCTGATGCAGTAAGCTACTGAGTCACGATAACACTAAGCAGAGAAATATGATCTACTTCTTCACACAGATTATGGCAGATGATCTCCTGCGGTGATTGAGGCCATACTGGACCCAGGTCTTTAAGGCCACAGATATCTACTATCTTTCAGTCCCAGACCTGATGATATCCTGGAGATATCCAACATAAAATGTTTTTATTATGCACTGAAAATTCATGAGACCATGAAGAGATCTAATGTAGTAAAAGCGTCAAAGCAAGCCCCAAATTTTCCAAGCAATAGACATGCACATGCGAGTTCACTTTTCTAACCTCTGGACCATTTCATCACCATAAAGTACAAAGAGTTATAAACATAGAGTAGCAAAACAGTCCCACATGCAAAAAGGAAATCATAGGACTTGGCATTTACTATAGTCACACACATAATAGAGGTAAAGGTGCAAATAACTGAGGGGAGAAGAATCATGAGACACTAATACTAAGTCTTCTCAAATGGGAAATGACAATGTGGCATGGGTAGGTCCCCTGGCTGCTGTTGCATGAATCCTCCTGCCATGGTAAACTGTCACCAGGGATTGCGAGTGTAAATAAAATCTTGTTCCCTAAGTAGATTTGGGTCATGTATTAGCTACAGCACTGAGGTCGTGAAACTACGGCAGACCCCATATGATATAGTTACAATTTGACCAAAGAAAGAAATTTCATATGTATAATGTCTCTTTAATATTAAATGTGCATACTAGCATCTATATTAATCAACAGGTAAAAAAGATATGCTGCTGGGAATAATGTAGATTGAAAAGGAATCACAGTGTGATCAACTTGGTCTCTCTCTGCTAAAGAAAAACTTCAAAGCAAAAACCTGAAAGGATGAAACTGTAACATTTTGTACATCCATACAAAGGCAGCATTTCACATATTCACACAAAGGTCTGCACATCACTGTCTCCATTGTGCAAACATGTATGCATGCAGCTTCCACAGTTTCTGAGCTTTTCTCCAGTAAAATAATATTGCTCTCCCTGGGTTTGAATCATTTGCTGAGAAAAAAAAAATTGATACTTGAGGAAGACTTATGGAACCAATTAAAATTCTTTCTGGTGCTGGAAAGTGAAGCTAAAGAAAGACTCTTCTTTATGTCAAACCAAGGTAAATTCTAATACAATTTAGAGAATGTTGAAAACGGCACACTCCAATTTTAGTAGCCGAAGTCATCAGTGGCTACGTTGAAGCTTCACATCAAGACACATGACAACAGTTTGCACCATGTATATAGGACTTGGGGTCCAAATGACACAAATCGAATCATGACTGAGTCTTGGGCATGCTTTCAAAAGAATTATGAATCCTTCATTGAAAAATGTAGTTGACACAGTAAAGGTAATTAACCTTTCCTAAATTGAATTTTTTGAAATGTTAAGTGGTTGATTTTGTTCTTTCAAAATGATATTTCTTATTCTTAATTTCCTCTTGGATTACGTTATCTGAAATAGTGCTAGGATTTTAAATATAATATTTTTAAAGTAAGCTAATTTGCTTATTATAATATGTATGAAATCAAAAAGTAGTAGCTAAAGCCCTGAGAAAAGAATACTATATTTTCTTCAATATCAATGAGAGTAGAGAGACAGAATTTTTTTACATAGCAGACATGTTATTATTTGCTTTGTAAAAACTATGAATGTTATTATATTTAAAGTTGCATCGCTGTAAATTAGACCTTGCTCTTATTTTAACATTGTGACTCACCTCACACTTGGTCAGCAAACACTCTTACATACTGATAGGCTTCCTTCATTCTTATGTCAAAATGAGGAAAAGGAAGCTCCAAAATTCAATACTAGTGTCAGATGGCTACATCAGTACTGTCATGCTGGAATCTAGGGAGCAAATGCTGCAGAAACTTCTAGAGTGATATTGTGAGTGGATGAAGGTATCTCATCAAAATATGGAGACAAGGCAATGACTAGAGGGGAGAAGGCTTCAGGCAGTAGGATCCTTAGAGCAAGGGATTAACAGTCATAATAGAATTCCCATACTATCGGGGAGGCCAAGAAGTGAATCCTGAACCCTCACAAGGGTTGAGGATTCAGAGGGAGGTTCAGTGCCCACATAAACGGATGCTCCAGGCAATAGGAGGGAGGAAGGGGAAGGCACCAGAAGAGGGGGAGGGAAGGAGGGGTGTGAAAGGAAGAGAAAGAGGGGGAGAATGGAATGGGCAACAACTAGAGAAGGGAGAGGGGAGGGAGAGGACAGGGTACCTATTGAGCTTGTACGATTAAGAAAAAAATAAAACATGGGAGAAAAAAATATGGAGACAAGGAATGACAATGAATCTGAGGGGCCACTACCTTTCTGCCAGAAACATCTGGGTAATTAATAATCTGATTCTGCTACTCTCACTTATGAGGATCACAGAAACCACATGTCGTTCACTCGAGTAGGCTGAGATAAACAGAGATCATCCCCAAGCACATCTGTCTATATAGAGCCTGAGATCACACTGAGTAATACATACTCAACACCAACATTGGTGATGGGGACCTGCTTCATCTGAACTGGCCACAGAGCTCAGCAGACACTACTTATACAGAGAGCTGCATGAAGATAGCATCTGACCTTCTTCCAGATCTGCTGTGACTCTCATTCACTTAGTCCTTAACATCTATGGCCATATGGGGGCCAAATCCTCACACTTCTGTGTCTCTACTGGAAAATCTCACCTTTAGCAAACTAGCTGCACTACTTTCAAAATTCTTCGCACATGTTAAGATTTTTTTTAATTTATATAACTGATGATGTCTAATGCCCCCGCTGATCTAAAACTTCTAGAATAAAGGTAGACAAAATAGAGCCTGTGAACCAACTCTAGTCCTAGTCCATGTTGTTTTTTTACGGCCTCTAAGTAACGATGAGCTTCACGCTTTGCAACAAATTGAAACAGACAAGAGGAGCATTTGCAATTAGAAACCTGTGGACACTGAACATCAGTGTGTAATCACCGTTTTATAGTCAACCAGCCATGTCCATTTATGTACGCACCATCTGTAGCTCCTTCCTCAAGACAAGGGCACAGTGGCATAGTTGTAACAAGCTCACACAGCCTCTCACTAATTACCAAGGCTACTTCCAGATTATTCCATAATACATGCTCTTCTTCATAAGACAAACTTAACAATGACAAGACTTTTCCTACTTTCCCCAAACCTTTGTCCTAACAATCCAGGAAGGAATGTTTAGATAAATATGGTGAATAATAAAAGAAAGGAGAGAATGAGTAAGGAGAGAATGAGTAACTTGTTAACATATGAAAAGTAAATTGAAGGATCCTGAGTAAGAATGGTTTATAAAATATCTCAGGATCCTACTCAAGCTCTGTCTTATTTTTTTAAGTTTTTAAAAGAACCTTTATTCTTTAAAGATGTCCATTAAAGGAAACTAAACAAAGAAGCAAAGAACAAAGTCATCCTGTTACAAACTCAGTTGGACTGTTCTAGATCCTGCATGTGCACACAGCATTCCACTAGGTCACAGCTCATACTGTGTGTCGCATGCATTCCCACACATCATAAACATTCACCAACTTGAACTCTGTCTAACTTCATTCTAATGCTGTACATTCTACTAACACCTAATACCCGAAATACATGCTATGCCTATTATTTAGGTTGCTTTTACTTCCTTAAAATCCTTCCTTTCCAAACTCTAATGACCGCCTCTGTGTCTGAATAAAATGTACTCCAGTCTTACAAACAAATTCTCTACATGATCTTCTCCTGCCTGTACCATAACAAACAGAAATGATTTTCCTTCTATACTTTCCTCACCCACAGGCATGGTCAGTCAATAATGTCAATATAATATAATTGGATTTTAGCTTTTTACTCCTTAACAAAATTATAAACATTTTAAAAACCAAAATGATGCCATGTAATTGATTACCCTCCCCAATGTATAAGAATTATTGTCATTCAATTAACTGTGAGCTAAACAAATCCATATTTCACAAATGAGCTAAGGGCAGAACACGATATATGTAAACATGCACACAGTTCTGGGTTCTTTTTAACTATTTAACTTATTTGATAGTGTGATAGTTAATCCTGGGGGTCAACTTGACACATCTGGCAGTTGAGACCACACCTGGCAAGATTAGCTGAGACCACCTGAAGAGAGATTATCTGGATAATACAAAGATCAGCCCTAGATCCCATTATCCAATGGAACCTCCATAGATCCCATTGGAACTTCCCAGTAGTAGACCAGATAAAAGGAGCCACAGAACAGAAGATGGGGTGGGGGGGCACACAGAAGAGAGATTCTCCAGGAATCCAGCCTCAGCCTCTCTGACGGGTGTGACATAGCCTGTCTCCAGCTTCAGCCGGCCTTGCTGCTTCCGCAGTGAAACTCTGTTTTCCTCCTCTGGCACTGTAAGTTAAATAAATCTCCCTTTCTCCCTTAAGTTATTCGACTGGGCACTCTCTCACAACAATGTAACCATTATGGATAGAGTGGGCACACACATGCCATGGGGCGTTGGAGGTCAAAGAAAGTCAGTTCTCTCTTGCCACTGGGTAGGCTTCTAGGGATGAAACTCAGATTGCCATGTTTGTAAGCAGGTCCCTTACCTATTGATCTGTCTCAGTGGTCCTGAGATCCTGGGTTTCTACGACCTCCCTCAATGGCCCTGAAGTCCTGGGTTCTATTCATAACACAAAATTAAAAAGTAGTGAATACAAGGCAGGGTTGCTGCATTCAGGCTAATCTTTGTATTATCCAGATAATCTCTTCAGGTGGTCTCAGCTAATCTTGCAATGAGACTTGCTCTCACCAGACCTGCATAATGACCTACATAATAGGCCAACACGACCCTCTAGCAAGGATCTCAGGAGGAAAATGGAAACCTTAGGGGCTGGGGCTAGACATATGAAAGAGAGTGCCCCTTGGTCTACCACAGAAGCCTGAACCCCGACCAGAGCAGATGATCCAGAGGCAACCCTGGAACCCATAGAAACAAACTGGCATGAAGGTGGGATGGATTGATGAAGAGAGGAGGGAAGAAGACAGGAAGAGAGATAGGGAAAGGGGAAAAGGGGGAAAGAGGTAATTAGTCAAGATGGTTTCAAAACTAGGAAGAAAATTTTAAAAATTTAAAGAAATAAATACTACAATACCACACTGGATTTTCACAAGAAAAGGATCTACCTAAATCACATGATGCTTTATCTCAAAACATTACAACATTAAATCGAATTAGTTCTTTGGTTAAAAGTTTAACACTCTTCCAAATACTTTTATACCAAGATGATAGCATCAAATCAGTGGAAAGCTTGCCAGGGTAACATGTAAAAGATCATTACTCTTTTAGGAAGGGGGGGGTCACTAAGAATTGCTCAAAGATCCACGTGCATGCTAGGCAAGTGTTCTACCACTGACGTGTATCCAAACCTTTCCTATTTTCTTTATTTATTTTGAGACAGACTATTAGTAGGTTGCTCTGGCTGGCGTTGAAGTTACACTGTAGTTCATGCAGGCCTTGAAATCCCAAACCTTTTGTCTCAGTTTCCTTGATAGCTGGTATAATTCCCAAGGTCCAGCAATCAGCCATAACTAATCTAATTCTAACATACTTGTTAAAAAGCAATAAATACTCAATACATTTGAAAATTATCTCAAGCTAACAAAATTAAAACCACCATAATATTAATGCTTTAAATTTATATAGTACTTCACAGAATGACATTTACATTTATCAAATGTAAATTATCAGCAATCAAATGTATGATACATTATTTTCAATGACACAAGCACGATTTTATACCAGGGATTGACAGAATCATTGAGTTTATATGCTTCAAAATGACACTGGCATCAGAAAAATGGGCAGAGATAAACAATTAAATTTAGCTGGGAAAATTACAGGCCATAAAAATCCTTAATGAACATAAGACAGCAAAATACCAGGTAGGTATAGTGCATGAGAAATTGAATTGCCCTTCTTAACGAGATAATCTGCATTTAGTGGTGTTATTTTTAATCCCAGGCATTCTGAAGCTCTCCCATAGTTGTAGTTTATCAACCCCCAAGACAGCTTTGTAGAAAGCACTGGAAGGCACTCTAATTTTCTGTTTCTAAGCCTAATAGCTACCGTTTCCACAGTCATTTTACCCAGTCTTGATCTGTTTAACATGAAGAAAGATATGTTTTAATAGTTCATTAGAGTCCTCTTTCTTGAAAATTGAACTAATTCAGTGGAAGGATTGATTGTCAGGGTGCCCTGCTCCAAAATAACTGAGGAATAAACAAAGTCATGGAAAGTAAGTTGTTTGTCTCAAGGGTCTAATCTTCTATCTTCTGAGGTCATCTGAGACCTCTTACTACAAGATGCTTTCATTCATAGTAGACCAATGAAATTTTGTTTGGTTAGGTTTTGTTATGTTGTGTTTTAACTGTTTTTTCACCAATACCAGTCAATCTAATTACTCTATTTGTTTTCATAATATCTTTATCCGTTCTCCCTTGGGTTCCATAAGCTTTAAATACTAGTGATAAATGCCATGCTCAGATTAAGCAGTTCTGCCTAAACATACGAAAATTCCATTAATTAAGGCAGTTGACATTATTCTGGTTTAAATACAAGTGGAGAAGGTGACAAACAATTGGTAATGGATATGCTATGATCGACTAATCATCAACATTTTCTCAAACTTTTTGGGACTCCAAGTCATTGAAATATATATTCATGAAGGTGAAAGATTATAGATACATTGCATACGAAGCTCAGATATTAAGCCAATGGGCTTCAGAAAACATCATTGAAATCCTGGAAATACACAGGTCTTACAAACTCCTATTCCATGCCAGGGTCCTTAACTCTCTGCAATGTATGTTAATTCATCTGTCTGTAGCTCCAACAAGAGCATAGGTTCTGGATGTGAGAAATCGCAGAGTTCTTCCACTCTACTCATCCTTTACACAGATAAAATAGCTAGTAACAGATTCACACAAAATAAAGCTTCATATGAAGTTTCCTTTATAACTTGGCAAAATGATATTTTTCTAACCAGTGAGAAGCAAATAGAAGCAAAAAATACAGCTTCCAAATCAAAACTTGAAGCAAAAAATATGACCATACCTTTCCCTGTCAGGCCCTCTCCTATTGGTATGTGTTGCCAAATCCCCCTCCAGGCCAGCCGGGGGGGAAGAGGGGAGATGGCGGGGCCTCGTGGGCACGAGGTGAATGGGTGAGCCGACAACAGAGTCACCACCCAAGACCCCAGGAGTCAGGTGAGAAGCAGAGGACGAGTTGGTTTCAGACTCAGCTTTACTCAGGAAGTGTTTGGGCTTATATAAGGTCAGGGTCCAATCAGGTGTGGCCACCCCTCTGCTTGGGGAGGGGAGGAGCAGCCACCAATCATTTAGCTATTTTCTAGGTATCCAGGTTAGATGGCCACTTCCCATTGGTTGTTCATCCCTCTGCCCATTGGTTGTTCATTCCTCCGCCCATTGGTTGTCCATCCCTCTGCCTGTATGGTTCCTTTTCAGGCTTATCTGTAGCCAGACCACCTGGATTTGGGAGCCCAGGCTAGGGCCTCCCTGAATTGATAGTTCCACATTTTCACCCTTTTATAAATTTTTTTCAGTGGGGACCATGATAGCTAGGGCAACCCCAAGCCTCTTCAGCTGCGTGAAAGATAGGTGACTGTGTCTGTCTTAGGTTGGTCACCACCCTCGTGTGGAGCCTTACCCATCATTGACTACCAGTCATAAGACCATCGCAAAGAAGAAATCATGGTCCCAAAGGGGAACTCAAGCAGTGGCAGAGAAAAGGAGGTCTCTATCTGGGCAGGAGCAGGCAGAGGGGCTGTAGGTGGGGCAGGTGGAGAAATGATCCAGAAGAGCTGGGGAGACATAAATCAGAACCTAACAATTGTAAGTGGTGCGTGTGCCTATGAACATAAAGTGAAGGACTTATGTCATGTTCAGGGGACCAGTGCTCTAAGGATATGAATTGGTAAGGAGATGGAAAGAACTAGATTTCTAAAAGTAGTTTATTGTACACACTTAAGAGAGAGGAATAGGCATATATCTTGACTTAACTGAAATTTTCTTTTAGTTAAAATATCTGTGAGAAATAAAAGCATCATTTTGCTGTATCTTTATTTAGCCAATGCCTTGACCCAAATCATGATGTATAAATGAAATGTCTGATTGACAAAAGGAAAGGATATGTAAACTGATTTCAGGTGGAGATATAAATGCACGTATGCATACAAGATCTATAAATGAATGCATTTCAATTAGTATAAGAATATATAGAAAGATGGGTGCAAAAAAAGAACGGTATAGGTCAGGGAAGAAAATGAGAGGTTGTTTGCTTCATATTCACACCACCATGGACTCAGTCCCCAAGAGTACCCACACATAATAAATGGCTCCATCCAAGTACAGGGGCACACACCTGTAACCCCAACCTTTGGGTTGTCAAGATAAGAGGGTCAGTAGTTCAAGGCCATATCAGTTACATAATGAACCAGGGCAAATCTAAGCTACATGAGACAAATTCAAAAAGAGTATGAGGGAAGGAAAGGGGGAGGCAGGGATGGAAGGAGAGAGAGTAAAAGTAAAATACATGAATGTCAGTTTTACAGTTTGTCATCAGACTTGTGCAATCTTCAATTTCTTGAGAACATCATAGACTCCACATAGACACGAAGCTAAGGATATCTTAATAAACAACCTTTCCTCTCACTTGTCCACAGTTCTTTCATGAGACCAACAGAGAGGGTCACCTCCTCAGTGCCTTGTTTGTAGAATTTCTAGCACTCATATTTCTCTATATTTTTCACTCAGCTCTCATGCTACTACAAACTTGATCTGTCCCTAGCAATGAAAGGAAACTGTTCTCACTAAAGTCCAGATCACAGTGGGATCCTGCTCACTCCTACTTGAAACATCCTCCTGCACTGGAGTGGAATTGCACCATATCATCTGGTTCACTCCTAAGATTCATAGTCCCCCCTTCATCTCTCTCCCTCCCCCTTCCTCTTTCTCCCCTTCTTTTACCTGCTTGTCCTGCTAACTTCACATCTTGGTGGCTGTTAGGATTCAGCCAGCCCTCTCCTCCACCTGGACACACCCTCATGTCAGCAGACCATCAGTTTCCCAATGCCACATACTATGAAAACTCTCCTCTGTTTCTAATGTCATTTCCCAAAGGTGCTGCGAGTTCAAAGGGCTGAAGCTTCATCATGGTCCCTTTCTCCGTTTCCTCTTCTGCAATTTAGCAATGAAATATCTCTAACAATCTCACACTTTCCACATTTTATGATGATGGTTTCCTCAATAAATCCTCTGTCTTAAGTGTTCAGTAAGCTGAAGAAACCTATAATACTAAGAATACAGCAAGGTTGGTGCTCTGGGATGTACTAACTCAGTAATTTACAAATTACTGAGAGATAAATATCTCTCCCCAATTACAGGTGATTACACATGATTTGACTGAAAATTCAAAGCTAATCACAGCTGATACAGGGCAGATCTGGACCCTGAATCCCATGAACAGTTTGGCACAGAACTCAATACTCCACTGTGTAATTGACTATTTCCTTATGCTGACTAGCTACCTTCCTGTTACTTTCATTTGTTATATTCATTACCATTTGCAGAAAAAATTACCTCGCATACTCCTTAAAAGTACTGCATTTTTTTAAAATTCATAAGCAGACTTAATGTAAGCTATGCTTTGTTTAATAGGTAAGGTCATTTTAGATAACTCATTACACTGCTCTGCATTTGTCTCCTCTACCAAACCCTGACAGAGCATTGTGTTTACAACTCAGGAAAGCTGATAAGATTTTTGGTTGCTTCTGCTCATGTATCATTGCCCACTAATACCTCAGATTCCTTTTAATACTTGAACACTTTTATCTTAGAACTTTTCCTGTAATTAGAACTGTCTGTTTTTATATGTGTACAGTAAAGAATCCATATTATATGTCATGTTGTAATCTGGTCATATTAAGACATGTTTGACTAATAAATTTTAGTAAAAACCTAACATTCTTGATCTTGCACATGTATTACTACATTTTAAACTGTATATAGTTTAGCATCTGATGATGACACATGTTATGCTCTTATACACAAGAAAAGGTTGTGGGAAAGAGTCTGTCATTCATCTGTTCCCAGCCACATGGAAGGATTATATCATGTGGAAGAATGGATGACCCAAACTGTCATTTATCTCTTATTCACTATTTCCCTCCATTGTATACACTTGCAAGGTTCCCAAGTTGGAAACAAATACAACTGAGAGTGAAATCATGAATGAATGAGTAACAACAGGGCATATACTGTTTTCCAAATCAAAGCTTAGGTGACTTCAGTATATGTCATTAAGCATATCTACATCTCAGATACCACCTCAGCTGCCCCTCATGGATTGCCAGTCACACAAAAGTCTCAGCAGTCTCCAGCTGTGCACTCACCAGAATGAAACACAGAACATTCTGGAGCCAGTAGCATGTAGTAAGCAGGCAACCTGGACAAGGTGACAAGTGACCAGATCATCGGCGACTGAGTTCCTTGGGGCTTTCAGTACATGAGGCACAGGATCATAAGTGTTTAGAAAGAAGGACAGGAAAGAAAGCAAGTTGGACTGTGATATATTTGGATGATGCAGGTATTCATGAGTGGAAGCTAGAACATAATCTATGAATTTAATCCTAACTAGGAGCGTAATCCTAGGAAATGTAACCAACTAGAGCTTAGGATCACAAACAGCCAGTGCAAACTGACTTTCTGATGAAGATTTATTAACATTCTTCAGCTACAAGATGTTGACATCCAAGCTGCCTCTGTGTGGCACAGCATGAGAGATGTGATTCTATTCCTAAGCGAGAAAGAAAATACATCACCTAAAGTGAGGTGTAAAAAAATCCTCCATGGAGAAGTAGCAAGGAAAGACCAAGAATCACTGCTCTGTTACCTCTGACACAGGACCAGCAACGAAGGTGGTGGCTCCTCCACAGCACAGGCTCCCTAAGCAACAAGAATGCGCTGGGAAGAACCAGATCCAGCACTAGAAACGTTGACCAGAAACTGCATGGACTATGGATGGAAAGCCTTCCAGAACAGCTTGATTCATGGAGGCTGCCAAGAGCCTTCCAGAACAGCTTGACTCGTGGAGGTTGCAGCAGCACCTGCAGGGGTCTCTGACTGATTTTCTCCAGGGATACCCTGCCGTGACCAGACTGAAGACAAACCCCACGCCACTAGGTATGTGGATATGCTTAGCAGGAACTGTGAGATACCTGCAGAAAACAAACAAAGCAGCACAGCTGATACCCAGCCAGAGAAGAAGCCACCATGTCACAAAGGTGAGCAAAAGTATCGACAGCTCTTCCCTCCTGCTCCAGAACCTGGCTACACAGAGAAGAATGACAGCTCAATAGAGAGCAGGTGTAACAGTCGCACAGCATGGTCTCGGCCTGGGGAATTCCTGCAGGGCGTTCAGCTTCACGCTCTTGTCCCTTTTAGCAAGAGGGACTCACAGACATACGTGCTGGAGTTAGTGATAACAGCAGCCCACCTCTGATCTGTATAGTCACTACATGAAGTGGCTGAAAGAGTGAGAGAAACTGGATTCACCCCAAGGAGGAAGAGTAATGGCTGGTGATAGAATATCTTCTGTTGCACTTTATTCATCAAATTTATTTTTTGTTTTTATTACACTTTTGTAGCTTTGTTCAAACTGTATCTTGCTCAAATGGGCATTTATGACTGTCCTTTTTCTACACTTATTCCCTGATATTGCCTCTACGATGTCTCACAACTCTAACCCATAAACTTTTACTATCATCCACACTGTATTACTTCTTTTCTCATTAACCACTCCTTCCTCCCTTTGCTTCTTAATTATTAATATCCCGTGTTCTAAAAAAAACCTGTGAACTATATTTTCTTCACCAGGACCCTAGTACCACTGACTGTGAACCTCACCCAGCACACAAATGAAGTCCATGAGTGTCTTCTACTGGAAGTTAACATGGGGACAGCTCTCAAATCATGATGTCCCTTACTGCAATTTTGGCTTTCCTCCTAAATTAAAGGAAGGGCCATAAGTCTAAGTGAACACACTCACCAGGAAGGGGCACATAAAGTAAAACAAACAACTAGAAACCATGGGGAAGGGAAAAACAAAACTGGAGGCCATATCTATCCTGACAGATGCTCAAAACACAGTACGGAACAAAAAAAACCATGTGAAAATAAGGCATCCACCATAACACTTTTACTAGCTCACAATTGCTCAACCCTAACACCATAGATAACAAAACACATGCAATGTCAGGAAAACCTTTCAGAGTCCTACTCATCCAAAGAAAGCATCAGTGACCACAGAAGGGACTTACACAAGCACAAATGAAGAAAGGATAGCAAGTCGTGGCTGGACGAGACGCTAGCAAGGACGATGACATGCTTGTGAATTAGGACAGGAAATTTTAACATACGGAGGAAAAAGGTAGCAATGAAATCAAAGCACTGTGGGAAGAATCAAAGAGAAATGCTGGCAATGGAAGTCGGTAAAGAAAAATAAATGGTGAAATCATCATTAACAAACAAGACCAGGCACAAGAATTTCAGAGAGGAGGTGAGGCAAGGTTGACACAATAATATATATACGTATACATACATGCAGTATATGTGTATACACACACACCCATACCCACGCATACACATGAACACGCATGCTTGCTTAAAATTTCCTAGCACTAATAATTACATTTAATAAACCAAAATATATACTGGATACCAGAAGCAGCTGACATAAACCCTGCAGAATTAAACACTTCAATAAATTATAGCAGAAAATTTCCCAACCTCAATGTAGAAATGGACATCCAGATATAAAAGGTGTCTATAGTCCTAAAAACATATCACCAGATGTTGCTATATCCTCTGCCAGCCAGCCGGGGGAGGAGGGAGAAACAACAGGGCCTCAGGGCTAGAGGTAAATGGACGATCCTGCGATAGGGTCACCACCAAACCCCGGGAATCAGGTGAGAAGCAGCAGTGGACGAGATGCCACAGATTCAGGCATTAAGGGCATTTGTGCTTATATAGGGTCAGGGTCCAATCAGGTGTTGCCATCCCTTCTTGGGGGGGCGGGGACAGCCACCAGTCATTTAACTGCTTACTAGGTGTCCATTGCAGGTGTAGGTTAGACTGGCCACTTCTCATTGGTTGTTCATCCCTCTGCCTGCATGGTTCTCTGTTGGGACATGTCCAGGGCATGACTGTACGTTCAGGCTTGTCCTGAGTTTGGGAGCCAGGCTAGGGCCTCCCTGAATCAGTAGTGCCACAACCAAAGAATAATTTTTCCAGGTCATATCATAGTTGAGATGTTAAAATATGCAGCAAAAGAAATAATAGTAAATATTTTAAAGGAAAAAAATACCAATTAACAGAAACACAATAGAAAGACATTACATCACTCATCAGCAATTGCAAAATTAGAAAAACATGAAATGATATATTTCCTGAAAAAAAAAAATTCCAAAAAGATGGCTGCCTTCAACAAAGAAGACTACTCAAATTTACAGAGAAATAAAGAATATCCAAGAACTAACACAATCTAAGACAATACCAGCAGTTAACCCAGCACTGTGGAAAAATGAACAGGAAAGATGCATGTGATGAAGGTAAGAGGAAGCGCCGGGAAGAGACACATCACTACCCATGATGATAAGCAAACTTGTAAAAATAACAGCAGAGGAAGAAAAATGAATTAATCCAACCGTCCACAACAGCAACCAATAAAGTCACAAGAATCAGCAAGTTCTTCTGAAGAATAAGCCTTAAATGAAAGTGCCTTGACTCATTATTTATAACAAGATGGGCATGAAGACACATGCCTAGCATCCCAGCATTAGAGTAGAGAGAGAGGACCAGGAGTTCAAGGCCAACCTTATTTGCACAGTGAATTTGAGGCCAGCCTGCTGCTCATAACGTACATCTCAACAAGACGCCAAAGACAGAAAAGACGCAGAAGTAGAAGCAAACTAGCTTTGTTGTGTTTGAAACCATCTAACAGAGTCTCAGGTTGGAGGCTAATCTATTTACTAAATGGAAGCGGAAAACTAGCTGCCATAGCTATTCTGATAATTGCTAAAATAGACAGCAAGCCAGATTAATCGGAAGACATGAAGCACATTACATTTTAATAAAGGTAACAATTCATGAGGATAAAACTATTGTAAATGTAGATGCACTGAATGTTGAGTTGTCCAGTTTCAGTTAAAAAAAATACTGAAAGACATGAAAGGACATGGCAAGGAGCGGGTACCTTCATACCTCAATCTCAGCTTTAGATAAGATTTCAAAACTAAAAGTCAACTGAGACACTTCAGAGCTAACCTATGCCTACATAATTAGACTGAAAAGAACTATACAAAATATTTCATTAGGCTAGAGAGATGGGTCTGACTCTGCCTTACAAGCAAAAAGACCTGAGTTGGCTCCCAGATCCCACATAAAAACATCAATCAAAAATGGTGGCTTGCTTGCACTTCTGTCTCTGAAAGGTGGTGCCTAGGAAACCCCAGAGCAGAGAAAATGAGAGATAGAAGCAATCAAGGATGACTCCTAAAGTCATCCTTGGGCCTCCACAAGCACATACAGTAGCCTTTGATACACACACACACACACACACACAAACACAGAGAGAGAGAGAGAGAAGGTATTTCATGCAAAATAAATAGGGTATGCAAACTTCTCACCCTTTCTTGGAAACTTACATAAAATTGGTCAAACTATCGACAAAAAAGCAAGCTTTAGGAAATATGAAATAATTAAGATTTGTTCCTTGTATTTTATCAAGTCATAGTAGAATAAAACTAGAACTCCAGACCAACAGAAAATGCACAAATGTTTGGATACTAAATAATACTTTTCCACAAACCATGGGATCAAAAAAGGAATGAGAGGAAATTTAAGTTTGTATAATTAAATGAAAATGATCACACAACTGACCACAAACTGTATGATATAATTAAGGCAGTTCTAAGTAGAAAGTTTACAGCTACAAGAATTTATAGTAGACAGTCAGAGAGTTCTCAAATAACCTAATGATGCACCTTAAAATCTTAAAGAAAAGAGCAAACCAAGTCCAAATGCAGTATATGTTAAGAAATAATAGATTGGTACAAAATTTAACAAAATTAAAGACTAAAAGAATGGTCCATAGAATGAATTGAACACAGTTCTTTGAAAAAGTAACAAAATTGACAAACCAATAGCCAAACAAGCCAAAAGAACACAGAAGAGTAAAATTAAGGAAATTATAGAAAAAGATATTACAACAGACTGCAACAAATCCATAGAATCATCATGGAGTATTTTGAAAACATCTATTCCAAAAACCCAAGAAACATTTTAAAATTCATTAAATTCCTGAATTTGACTCAGAAAAATTGAATGAAAGAGATATAAACAAATCCATACTAAGCAATAAGATTGGTGCAATAATTAATGCCTCCTAAAGCTTAAAATAGGATGGATTCATTTTTAATCATATCAATTCTTTATATATATATATATTTTATTATTATTATTTTCACTCATACAAACTTAACAGGTACACCAGTCCCCTCCCTCCACCTCCCCCTGTTCCCCCTCCCCTCTCCCCTCCTTCCCCACCCCCCCCCAGTGCCTTCCCTCCAGTGTCTCCTCCCCTCAATCCCCAGAGCATCCTTTAATGTGCATGCCAAACTCTCCTCTGGGTCCTCCTCTCCCATGAGGTCCAAGGACCTAGGGGCATTTCCCAAAACCCTTTCCTGTGTTCCCCTTAAGCTTAGGAACACTGCTGTGACTGTCAGTCCCTAGCCTCCAAGGATCCTAGTGCCTTTAGGGGTCAATAACGTATTGGACATTGTGCAGGTCATGCAAAGTCCTATTATGATTGCTTTGGCCCTAGCTTGTGTGGAATATCTTGTATATCATGACGTCCTCCCATCCTTGTGCTCTTACAATCTTTCCACCCCCTCTTCCACAAATTTCCCTGAGCTTCAGGATGGGGAGAGATTAGGCTGGTCCTAGTTCTAGGTTGATATAGAGTCTCTGAGTTCTGGATTATGGTTTGTTGATTTTGTTTTGCAGTTTTGCTGCTCCTGCAATTTCCTTCACTCCATCCTGACGGGTATTGTATGTAACCCCCTGGCCAGAGATAAAAACCTGTTAAATTAGAATCTTGTTATAAGAGTATTGAATCATACCAATTCTTTAAGGAAGAACTTGTTAATACTTCTCAAACTGTTTACAAACCTGTAAAAGGAAGAGTGCAACCAAATTCATTCTACACAGAAAGAAAAACAAAACACCACTTCCCTGTATAACAAGGATATAAAAAATTTTCAATAAAATACTTGTAAACCAAAACCAACAGCACATTATCAACATTACCTTTATCACCATGTGAGTATCATCCCAGAGATGCAAAGCTGGTTCAACATATGAAAATTATTAAGTGCATAATATAAGTAGACTTAAATTACATATATGATACAGAAAAATGCACTTGATGAATTTCATCTCTTCTAGACAAAAGTCCTAAGAAACAATAGAAGAAACGTATTCAACATAGGATATGCAATATTCAACACATTTATAGGTAATTTCTAAATAGGACAGAAGCAAAGCATTTTATTTAAAATATGAGATGATAAAAAAGTGGCCACTCTCTACTTTTATTCAATACAGTGCTCAAATTCTTAGAGAAATAAGGAAAGAGAAAGAAGTAAAATTGATAAAAATAAGAAAGGAAGAAATCAAAGAATCCCTCTTTGCAAATGACCAAAAAGACTGTAGAAATGCTCAGCATAGTAGCAAAACTAACCATAAGGCAGAATTCCAACTCTCCAAAGGAAGTAGGTTTTTATATATCAATAATTAAATTGGTGAAAATTCCCTTCATAATAGCTCATAAAATCCCTAGGAATAAAACTAACCTAATCAAGGTGATGCAAAATTCCAAGATAATGAAATAATAAACTGAAGAAAACGCTAGAAATAAAAAGACCTCCTATATTCATGGATTGACAAAACTAATACTGTAAAAATGGTTATTTTCCAAAAATGGGCTATAAATTCAAAGCCATCATCCACATTTCAGTGACATTTTTCATATAACTAGAAGAAATCAAGAAATTCACATGAAAGCATAAAAGTACTTAAATAGTCAAGGCTGTCTTCATCACAAAGAGAAAAGTCGGCAACGTCTTACATCTTGCTCACTTTAAATCACGACCATGGGCAAAAGCAGTTGTCAATGATCCTAACAGCCTTGACCACTCAGAGTTCTTAAAGCAAGACTAGTGAAGCAAAAAATGCCTTGTAATTGCTCAACAAAGTATTTTCATAGTTTTTTACTAGTTTTCATTTATAGAATCTCCTAATCTACATGTCTTCAGAATCTTTAGGCTATTATTTAAAAAAAATGTCATATTCCCTCATTAAAGAAGCAGTTTAGTTAAGTAATCTCATTCTATTAATGAATATTCTAAGTAATCTGACAAATTTCTCATAACCACCCAGTGAGCGCCAGATTCCCTGAAAAGAGGGGGCAAAAAACCAAAATCTTAACAGTATCACTTCTAAAACCTTATTTACTGAAGAGTAAAGACCTCCATTTCTTTTGTAAAATCTACCCTTTAACTTGCAACAAAATCACCTGTGTCTCCAACACCTAAAGTGTCAATGCCACCTTTGCTTGGAAAAATAGTATTTTTCATCTTGATTCCAGCTTTGAGACAATCTTTAGTAGGAGCATTAAAAAAAAAACCTCTGTGTGGATATAAACAAAATGAAGTTAACAAAAGAATAAATAAAACCTACAACAAGACGATTTGGAAAGCTACCAGGACATGAGAATCTGAGATATTGAGTCCTACTCACTGAAGACAGAATGTTAACATGACCTACTGTCACATTTGAACACAAGGATCCCTCTTCCGTAGTTCTTTCTTACTGGCCTACTACTCTGCTTGCCAGTGCTTAATGTGAATGCTATATGGATTAAATGAACCTGACATTGAAAGAATGCACTTAAATTCAAACGTGGGAGAAAAGTGTATGGTGATAAAATGTGGCACATCCAGAGTCCAGAAGATAAACAAATAGAAGAAAGAACCACACACTGTTTTTTTTTTACTGTTTTCACATAGTAACAGAAAAACCAGTTGAATCTGAGTTTGTGCTGATACAAGAATGAGTATGCGTAACAGTTTCATAGTCTCTTTCTTCCTGTTGTTCTGTCATAGTTAAGATGCCTCCATTGTCATTAGGTGACCAATAGCAAACGAAAACCTTGAGGACAACACCAAGCCAGGGCCCTTATAGCAAGTGCTTGTTCGCTTGCTAGCAATCATTACCTAAGGCACCGCAGAGTGTGCACACTGAAAACAGCCAGTCAGTACTTGCGGGCTGACTGAGTGAATTCACATGAGGAGCATTCGCGGACTGAGTAGACAAGCTCCGGAATGGCCTCCTTGCTCCATCTCTTCCCCAAGCATTTCAGTCCTCTAGCAGAATGTAGTAAGAATGCAACATTTTCAGATAAGAAGAAACTGTTTGAAACAACTTGGGCTTTGTCCTTGATTTCCTTGATCAGTATGTCCTTCCATGCTTTTTCAGGGAGGTGAAAGTTTTCTTGATGCCCTCTCAGTCTACTCAGGCCCTAGGAGCCCCCACATAGCAGAGCCTCTCCATTAGGTGATACTATGTGAATTCTTGCTGGAAGTAATATTCCACGCATACAGGAAGGACATGAAAGATTTTTGTGGTGGCCATTGTTGCTGCTGTTGCTTTGTTTTGTTTTGGGGTATGAGAGATAAAACCCCGGGCCTGGCACATGCAAAGTTAAAGTTCCAGCATCCCTGAGCCACGAAGTAAGTTTCCCTTCCAGTTTCCTTTGTGCATTCTTCCTTTTGTTTTCCAAGTAGCCCACAAATTCAAAAGAGAAAACAACGTAAGACAATGTAAGTCTCATAAACAGCACACACACAATCTAAAACTTCCCCGGGATGTAAAACCTGAAGTGGAGTGGTTTTTTGGGCCTTTTCAACTGTGGCGCAAATTAAAATGTGCACATGAAAGACTTCACCTGGGTTTTTTCAATATCTTCTACCAGATTCAACAGAAACTGGCAGGTTAGTTCTGCGTTGGATCCAGTACACGGTATTCTGTGGAACACAGCAGCTTCAGAGAGTTTTTATTTTTAAAAAGGTAAATTTCTTCCATATTAGTATGAAAATATTTCATATGTTAAAATTGAAATATAGGAGACATAGAAAAAGCTAGATGTTCAAAAGATGAATTTGCTTCATGCATTATTTCCAATTAGGAAAAAGAAAGAAGCAAAGATTATTTCACATACGAATACAGACCTGAAAGTGTGGGAAAGATTTTTTTATTTATTTAAAGCTTATTTGGGCTAATTTTAAGCATATTTCCAAAATAAGTTATGCACAATGAGAGTGGAAAATTCAATTTGAAAATAATCAAAGCAGAGGATGACAGAAGACAAGAAACAATGAAGATGTGTTTGTTGTGGTTCCATCGGTGCTAATATGAGGCATGGAGAGGGGTATCTGTAATATTGCATGGAATTGGCACTGTATTTTCCATAGACAACATCAACATTGTGTGAACACACTGGTTAATAACCTGGTTAGCAACTGTTTAATTAAGAAATCCCAATTCCATCATTCCACCACTTCTCCTGAATACTTCAGGAATGGACATTTGATTCTTTTCTGACCAATGCACAAAATACTGTTTCTTTGACAATATAAATCATTCCAGTTGTGAGCAAGACTTTCTTCACAGCTCACTGAAATATGACTGTGTCTTAACAAGTCAATTGAGATAGTCTTATTCTACCAACTGCTTTAACTGATGAAAGAATATGAAAATGTGACATTCCTAAGACTGGAGCAGACATTGAATGCGTGGGGAAAAAGTCAAGGAAAATGGACTCAGGAGAAAGAGCAGGAAAGGAGAGGGAAAAGGACAGTGAAGTAATGCCGACATGATGAAGATTCAAGGTGCCTCTGGTCTTCCTCTGCCGCTGACTCAGTGCTAAGACACAATTCTGTCCTTTGGTATCCAAGTTGTTTCATTAGAAGAAGAAAACTCCCTCTCTCTCTCTCTTTCTCTCTCTCTCTCTCTCTCTCTCTCTCTCTCTCTCTCTCTCTCCCCCTCTCTCTTTCTCTGTCTCTCTCCATATATATGTATGTATGTATGTATGTATGTATGTATGTATGTATCTCCCCATAAATAAATAAGTTATGAAGATTTGGTCACAATATGTTCTAAGATCTTAGTATTTTATTTAATGGTAGAGATTAAGACCCTGAGTGAATTCATTTGAATATACTGCTGACCTCAATCATATCCATCACACCTTAGACCTTACTTTGCCTCTGTGATTAAATTATAGTAACACTCTCATGAACTGTTTTGACAGAACAGGTGACAGGACAGATGAAAAGTCTATATAATGTCAGCCTCAAGCTGCTACTAACATTGTTGGTGACATTATAACATGCAGAAGACTAGCCGATGTATTATAATACTTTATATACAAATAAAACATATAGACATAATACAGATCTGACAAACATAAGAGATAGAATAAAGATAAAAACTCTTGGGACACACTGATTTTGGTTTGGTCTC
The DNA here is from genome assembly GCA_023101885.1 of Typhlomys cinereus. Taxonomy (NCBI): domain Eukaryota; kingdom Metazoa; phylum Chordata; class Mammalia; order Rodentia; family Platacanthomyidae; genus Typhlomys; species Typhlomys cinereus. The sequence continues at coordinate 3,193,262 of JALPQD010000170.1, forward strand.
TGCTTTGCCCACTGTTTCTGGTTATTTTACAACTCTTTCCTGTTTGAATCTTTGTCTGTTTCTTCCAAAATGCTGTCAGAAGAAGCTCATTGATCATCTTTCCTTCCTCCCACCAGCCCTGGCTCTCAGACTGCAAACTGCAGCCTTTTCACAGAGTATTCTCATACAGTATTTGGATTGCATCAAACAGAATCTCATGGTCTGCTAATTTCAGAGACCTGGCTCTGTAAACTGGCATCCTAAAAGCAGAATCACTTTAAGATAATATTTACCTCATCTAATAAGCCTCAAATATAGATTTTTCTTTCTTAGATAGGATAACATACCATCTCCCTTGTGAGTGTAGAAGGCTGGTCAAAACTAAAATATATACCTACACTGAATTTGACTTAGTCTGATTAAATAATGCAAAGCAAAACATCTTCTAGGAAACGAATCCTAAATAAACAAGTTGAAGCTTAGCTGCCTGTGCCCACATCCATGATGAAAAAGAAGAGCAAATGTTTGGAACTGATGTTTATTAGTACCACCAAAACTAGCTTAGATTATGCCAATTTGGCACTTTGCAAATCTTAGTAAGCAGAAGTAAATATGACTCAAAAGAACAAATATCAGTTTTCTTTCACTGTTACTTCTCTGACAGTAACATTTTCTATTGCAGAAAGATTCTGAGGCGCTTGACTAGCCCTAGAAAAATGCAGTATTTTGTAGGTACAAGTTGCTTTGTGTGCATATGTGCTCCCTGTGAGATTAGGGCCATGCCGTAGCAACAGGACCAACTGTAGCCTTAGTCATGGGGTGAGCACAAGGGACATGTTTAAGGGTTTGGGCACATTATAGTTCCATCTGCAGTAACTCCTGAAAGAAACTAAGCATCATATACCAATCTAACAGTGTAAGAGCTTATCTAATGTTATATTTAATATATGAAATATGATATATTTGAAATATGATAAGCCTTTTGTTCCCAGAAAAAATGAGTTCAATGCCTCTTTCCTGTTTTCTAATGGGAGTAATTGGTGTTGTCTTTATTCATGACTGTATTCCAAACCCAGCACTTATAAAGTATAATGGATGCTGCATAAATGTTTGTTGAATAATTAATTAGTTCCCTAGAACTTACAATACCTTACCACCTTATTCCCCTTTATTCTATGCATATACTTGAGCAATTATTTCATATGAAGTATTACTTTCTTAGGAAAAAACCCATTTAAGAAGTCATATAAAGCAGATCAATTTCTTTAATAATATTAAAATATAAAATTTTCACTGTGAAAGTTATTTAAAATAATGGTATTGTTTGGCTACCACAGCTGTTCAACTAAACATCTTGTAAAAATTTTTGTTACTCAGAAACTTCAAAAAATTTCTACAGCTATTGACTATTATTTACTACTCCACAACATTACCCCTTACAAAATCCTCTACCTGAGAATAAGCTAGAGGATTGTCTTTGATTAATTCCATGTTTTCAGCATACAGATGTTAAGAAATGTATATGGGCTTGTCTTTGAGGGAAAACTTTCCAATGTCTAAAAAGGTAGCTACGAATACTAAGCAACATTAATATTGGCCAAGGATAATACCTTAGAATAAACCAGATGATGAAAGTCTTATTTATATAATCATGCTGTTTCATGCCGAAAACCTTCACACAGAGTTAGAGATAGAAGAAAACAAATGTGCCTGTCATTTCATTTATTCCTCAACTGAAGAGATAATGTGTGCGCTGCTGGAATACCTCACATGCTGCACGGCTCCCTCTGGCTGCAGGGAGGGGGGCACTATTGTTCACATTGTTGTCCTCTGCAGAGTTGGCAGGTAAAGCACATTAGGCAGGTGGAAGCTCTTTATCAGCATGTGCAAAAGTGTATGTGACAAGGGTAAATCATCCGAGTTGCTTCAGGAAAAAAAAATATTTCCATCAAATTCCAAAATCTGATGGAAACCTTAAGATTTATGAAGTGAAGGCTGCAACTTACAACACACAAAAGCAAAGACAGCTACAGTTCTCCCGGCCAGAGCTTGGCAAAACTTCAAAGCAAGTCTGTGATTCTTCATTCTGTACCCTACTATCTTCACTGATATGGGCAGCTAGAATACTCTATTTGCTGCTGCTTGATATTCCAAGTACTTTCCCAGAAGGTTTAATTCACTAAAAATAAAGGAGTTTCAAGTGACCATTACCTTACACTACTCTAATAATGCTAGAGAAATGTTAATTAAAATCAGAAAAGGTGGTGTTCTACTCTACATGACATAAATTAATCATTATATAGAACAATCAGGTAGTCAGAATAAAGAAAAATGAATAAAACTATAATATATACTTCAAGCAATATGTTAGAAGATGTTCATAAAGGTGAGATAATTAGTTCTACTCATTGGATACATGTGTTTAGATGAGCATTTTACTCAGCATGTTCCATATGAACAGAAAGCACTCGAGGAGACCATTCCTGAAGATCTCCATGATACTTGCTTGCGTCCTGTTCTCTACACCCTCATGGAATTCCCATCCCCTGATTATAGACAGAACCTATGATTTGTTCCAGTATTTAAAAAATGGCAAAGGTAAGAGAGGCTGGGGAGATAGCCCATTTGGCATGTTTGTTAAAATACAAAATGGCTCAGACTGCTTCCCCCTCTCCCTCTGGTATACGTATCCAAAAACAAAACAAAACAAAAAAAAACCCTCAAGCCCCTGGACACTCTCCCAAGGACTTCTCAACAGCCCCAGCTAGTCTATAGCTTTATAGCCCCCAACTTGTCTACAGCTAAGATAAACTGGCATGTTCTCTCAAGGACTGTTTACCCACCCCGGGGCAAGGCCCCCCCTTCCTAGTCCAGTGCTTTTCAAGCCATATGCCCCTGCCCTATAAAAGACGCCCAGAGTTAGACCTCAGGGCTGCCTCTCTCTGATTCAGACAGCCATCCTGCTTGCTCGCTAATGAAATTCTCCTGTGTGCATTGCGGGCTGGTTTGGGTGTGTCTTTGTATCCCCAATCAGCCCGAGGTATGGGGGCGTTCTAGGAGCCTCCCACAACGTGCTTTCCTTTCAAATACAAGGATCTGAATTAAATTCCAAAAACCCACAATTAAAAAAAAAAAAGATGCATTGGATATGCTTGCAAACCCAGTTCCAGACAGCCAGAGACAAGCAGGTTTGTGAGGCTTGTTGACACACCAGCCTAGTCTGCTTGGCAAGTGGGCAGGCCAGTAAGAAATCCTGTCCTCAAAAAGGATGGATAGGCTCCACACCAAGCACATGAAAATGTGTATGAAGACACACATGTGAACATGTGTACAAGTGTATACATATAACACATACAACACACACACACACACACACACACAGCAAACAATAACAATAGAATATAACTTCTATGACTGTGATGAGTTGTAAAACTATATTCTTTAGTCTACTTGCCATAACTTTCCTGGTTGCTTTGATGTCTTTACACCTATGTAAGGGTATTCCAAACTCCTATGGCAAAGAAGTCATCAGCCTGTAGTCACAGCAGGGGAGGGCAGACTCTAGGATCTGTTGGTGGTCTCTAGCAAGTAGAAAGACACTGTAACCTCAGTCCTATCATCACATGGAAATGAATCCCAACAGCCTAGTAAAGACGAAAGCAACTTATTCCCTATTAATGCGCCAATGGATCCTTCCATTGTGGTTTTGAGATGACCTGTCCAGAAGACTCATTCAAACCATTCCTGAATTTCTGATTCACAATATTTTTAACATAATAAATGTGCTATTTTATATTGATAAGTCTGCTATTTTATACACAAATAGCAGTTGTAATAGATGAATTAAAGTGTCTGCATTCTTGGAACCATAATTAGTAATAAAGTATCTGTACGTGTGCCCTCATATATATACAAAGAAAAGAATGCAATGTACATAACTTCTATTTGTAACAGGTATAATTGACATTTTGATACTAATATTTCTAACTCTCAAAATGACACAAAAACATTTGGGATACTTTGCCAAAAGATGTTTCATCTACCATCTGTTTTCATCTATCATTCTAATTGCTCTCTCAGAATATAAAACAAATGCTAATACATGTAAGTCATTCACAAGATACAAAAGGTTATCATCTTGCTTCACTAAGCTAAAATATAAAAAGTAAGACAATCTTTTTTCCTGATCTCAAACTTCACTGTAACAAATGTGTCTTCAGTTATTCACAACAAAATTTACATTTTATAAGTAGCCCATGTGTACATATATCAACACATGAATCTCAAAACATAAATTTGAGGAAGTTCAGCAATAAATAAATAACTGCATCATCTTCCTCACCTTGGCAACACTCAAGGAAGCCCTCAGTCACTTGGCCATTGCAAGTCCTATTGGGAGTTTTAACTATTCAGGATAAACCATGACCACCTCTGTCATGAATGGCTTTTATATTCATGTCTATTAATATGTGACAACAATAAGACCTAGGGAAATGGTACAAATGACCCACCCTCACTCAGGGAGCCGGCCATTCTGCCTTTACTGAGGCATTTTCTCTACACAAGCCTGTAGTGAAGATTTGGGAATCAGGAGCACTACACCATCTGTAGTGACACTCTTTAGAATGTCACACAGACACTTCCTTAGCCACAAGGTGGTCTGGATGACTTGACTCAAGCAAAAAACGGTCTCTCTGCTGTTTGTGGGGGCTACTCTTGGGCTGCCAAAAGATGTGATCAAGTTGCTCTGTCACAGGTATCTCTTTTGACAATACTGCTGTCAAAAGTCTTCTTTAGGGGCTGGAGAGATGGCTCAGGGGTTAAGCCTCTGCCTTGAAGGCAGAAGGTCCTGAGTTTGGCTCACAGACCCCACGTATAGACGCCAGACGGAATCCAGGGGCGGCCTGCATTTCTGGTCCTGGTAGGGCGGAGCCTATGAATCCCGGGGCAGAAGGAGGTGGAGGCGTCCATGGTGGTTCCCGAATTCGTCCGTGGTTCTACATACATACACACACACACATACAGACACACGCGCATGCACATACATACGCACACATGCACAACTGAATAAAAAAAAAAAGTCTTTTTAGAACTAACAACCAGCTCAATTATACTGTGTTGCCTAAGTTTTCTAATGCCCAATATTTCTAAAGCTAGATTATGGTGAGTGGTTTTCAAAGACAGAGTCCTTATTCCTCTGTGTAAGTTGTTAGGTTTACTCAAATGTAAGATGGGGATGGGTGGAATATCACCATACCACATTCCAGCCATGTCTAAATTCATTTGTGTGCGTTAATTTAAATAACAGATGGAGAAAGATTATTTCTTTTAATAATTACAAAGAGTGATTTCTTATATTATATAAATGATGGCCCAGGATCATTTAAGAAATATTCAGTCTCATGCAAATCACCCATCTCATCAAAATCTATTTAAAGAATCTAAGCAATCTGTTTGTAACTGAAAAACAATATCATTAATCACTTGAGACTGACAGTCTTTGGTGGCCTGAATATTGAACATGAATGAATCAAAGGCTACAAATGCTAAACAGCTATGACATTTGAGATCATGGCTCTTTTAACTGCTGCAAGTCTTTGATACAGTGGTCAAAGACAAAAACAGAAAAGCTATCAGTACAAACAATCTGGATGTATGAATGAATCTCACTAAAATATTTATTTGAAGCTAATTAAGCTCCATTATTACTTCTATCATTACAAATTATCTCCTGCACTCTAATCATAGGGTTAATTGCTTATTATCTTGCAAAGATGGAAAAAATGTAAGTCAAGACACTCAGAAGATTGTGGTTTATGAGTTTAGTATGGGTAATGATCTTTTTGTGCAAAACAACTGCTACTCTAAATTAACCAATAGGCCATTGGATCTCTGTATTGGAGATCAGTGCTAACAGTACCCAGAAGAGTGTGGAATACATACAAATAAATGTCTGGAATGAATAAAGAAGTTTACCTCTCTATTTAGGACTGTTGTGAGCTCACCTATGTCATTATCTCACAGATAAGCTTTGCAAGGGAACACACAGGAAGCTACAGATGCAAGACTCTACTGTGTTCCTTCCTCTGAAGTTCTAACTCATCACCTCTTAGACAGTGAAAAGGAATTGAATTAGAGAAAGTCATGATATAGTTCCTGCTCTCCCAGTCTCTCTTAATGACCTTTAGTTTTGAATTCTTCTCCATTCCCAGACTTATGTCCAGGAATGAAAGGTTCTTTAAATATCTACCTTCAAACTGTGTGGGAAAAGTAGGCAAAATTGGATGAACACACCAAATGGGTATATTCCAGAATAAAACCATTCGTGCAATCACAGTCGTTGTTTTGGTACTCTACTGGACCAAGCACGGATGAGTTGAACATTCCTATGGAAAATTGCCAACTGTTTAAATGACTTGTCAAACAATCTACTAGATGCTTGCTTTTTTTGCTAAATAAGTTTTAAATTTTTAAGTGAATCCTAGAGCTTTTATTGTAATGAAAATGACATTAGGAACAGATATGTTAAACCAGTGAGATTTTTTTTCAACAGGTAAAGGTGAATGCACAAAAATATGGATACGCAAGTTCAATTTTTACCTACAAAGAAAAAGAAAACAATTTCTATATGTTGTCCTCTCTCTCTCCTCTATCTCTCTCTCTCTTTCTCTCTCCAATAAAATGAAAGCAGAACAGAACCTTCATGTCACATTCATTTTTCTGTATATAAAAATTAACTCCATGTTTTGAAGTTACTTCTGTAGTTGGCAAAAAGCTCAAGATCCCAACATCCTGAGTTCAATCCCAAGGATACACAAAAAGTCAGATTCAGTGGCTCATATCTGTTATCTCAGAGAAACAGATAGGAGGTGAAGACAGAAAGGTCATAGGCCAGGAAGTCCAAAGTATAGGAAAACTGCTACTCTAAATTAACTCTTGAAAGTTGAAAGTTGTCCTCTGTCCATCACACAAACATCATGACACATGCATTTCAAACTCATGCATACGTTATACAGACACACATACACTCAAAATAATAATAAATAAAATAAAACTTTGAAGACAGCTATGGCAAGTTCAATTGAACAGATATTTGCAAAAGTATGTTTCAATAATCATAGGTTAAGATACAGATAAATAGGTTTCCTTCTTTTATGTATTGAATACATACTTCCCAAAGATTTGCCAAAAAATTAATTGCAAAGGAGAGACAGAGTCTGCCAAAAGTTTGCACATTTTCCTGTGATCAGACTAAAAGCAGATATTGAGTCAACACTATAATACCCAAATAGACAACTGATATAGGAATTCAAAAGTCTTTAATTATACCCAAGTGGAACTGTCACAACAAACTCATTATTTTAATACATTAATGACAGAAATCACAGTCCAAAACCCAACATAAATAACTTTGAGTTTTGTTTGTACATTTTGGTTTTGCTTATGTTTTCTAGTTTTACTGATATATAACTGATATATCATACAAACTTATGATAACTATGATGTAATACATGTACAGATTACAAAAGGATCACCAAACATCCTTTTGGCTGAATCAAAAGAAATATTTAAACATAAGAAAGCAATGTTTAACTGGGAGACACATTCCCGCTTATATTCTTATTTTTCAATGTAAATATTTATATTTTCACCAATTAAGTGATCCCAACACACTTTAAGATTTAACGAGGCAAATTTTTATTAAGTATTTCTTGGTTCAGGAAAGCTTTAATATGTATACTTCATCCACCTCTACCAAGTATGGTTATCAATAAACAAATAAGTACTCATTCATTTGCAACCCCAAAACATATATTGAATGTTAATACTAGCACACATATTTTTTTAATTTATTTGTTTTTTCTTATTTCCACTCATAAAAACTTAACAGGTACACCAGTCCCCTCCCTCCCTCCACCTCCCAGCCCCCTGTGCCCTCCTCCCCTCCCCCTTCCTTTCCCATCCCCCAGTGCTTCCCCCTCCCATCCCCAGAGCATTCTTTAATGTGCATGCCAGACTCTCCTCTGGGTCCTCCTCTCCAATGAGGTACAAGGACCCAGTGGCATTTCCCAGAACCCGTTCCTGTGTTCCGCTTAAGCATAGGAACACTACTGTGGCTGTCAAACCCTTGCCTCCAAGGATCTTAGTACCTTTAGGCAAATGCTAGACTTTGTGGGGTCAATAGTAGCACGCATATTTTTAATCAAAAATGCCTATGTTTAACTAAACTCAACATAAATTAATTAACCTAACTTTTTTCATGATGGTGTTATTTAAAGATCATTCTCTGATCTACACTGGCATCATGTCTCCTTTCTCTCTCTGTCTCTCTGTCTCTCTCTCTCTCTCAAAAATCATTTTAAAATTTCTTAATATATAAGACAATTTTTTCACAAAAATTTTTTTCCATTAGTTGCCATCATAATTTTGAAAATAGCCACTAAAGTAAAAATATATTTACAAAAGTTTCACTTTCCCTCAAGAGTTGGATTCTTAATTTTTAAAAATATTTATATATCATTCCTGCCATGATAAGCACAAAATCTATGTAAACAACAGTTAAGAATATATTTGTAAGAAGATACAGATAATTAAAATATTGAATTCAGTTTTATAGGAACAATTTACTTTTTTATAAAAGTAATAGAATTAATTTAAGTAAGAACAAAACAAGTTTTGTCCTATTGATTTATGAATTATAAATAAGTAATATTCTGTTTTGGGGTTGAAAATGAATGAGTGCTTATTTGTTTATTGATAACCATACTTTGTGGAGTGGATGAAGTTCTTATACATATTAAAGCTCTCCTGAACCAAGAAATACCTAATAAAAATTTGCCTTGTTAAATCTTAAAGTGTGTTGGGATCACGTAATTGGTGAAAATAGCATAAATATTTACATTGAAAAATAAGCTGGAATGTTTCTTAGTAACTACAAGATAGTTACTAAAACTATCTTGTTGCAGTACTCATAGTATTCACTTTCCACAGTATAATGAACTATTCTGGGCAAAACAGTGAATTAAAGATTGCTGAGCACTTTACTTTCAGCTCAAGAAGTACAGAATTAACATAAAACATTCTAGAGTCAATGCAATCTCTACCAAAATTCAAATGGCATTCCTTAAAGGACAGGCATTAAAAAACAAAAGCATACTTTAAACATTCTTAAAATTCATGTGGAAACAAAATTAAGCCATATAAACTTAGCAATCGTGATACAAAGAATAGTGGTACCAAATGTTTTAATAATTGACCACAAACTGCATTACAGAGTCAAATAGACAAAACTGTATCATACCAGCATAAAAACATATACAGTGACAATGAATAAACCATACACAAAACAGTATAAGATGGTTCAGAAATATGTCCATAAAGCTACAACTGATTTGTGGCAAATCTGCCAAAAATTAGACATTAGGAAAATATACTGACCCTTTAACAGGTAGTTCTGATAAAACTGGATATCCACACAGAAAACATAAATCACTTAGCAGAATTTAGAATCACCTATAAGATAAAACTTTGGGAGTATCTGTGAAGCAATTTCTTGACTGAGCTAATTATAGTAGGATTCATTAACTAAACCATAGGTTGCAAATTCCATGTGTTAAGATCCTAAAGAGCATAGAAAATAGAGAGTGAGCTGCTACCAGTCTTCGTCCTTCTTTTCTTTGTAACTGTAGGTACAATGTGACCCTCCCACCACCATAATTTCCCTGCTCTGATGGACTGTATGGACTCTTAAACTGCAAGTCAAAATAAACTCTTCCATCTTTAAGTTGCTTTTGTTAGATGAGGAATTTTGCCACTGAATAGCAATGATAAAGAAAATTGGTGCCTAGAATTTGTGTCTTTGCTGTGATAAACCTGACCTGTGCTTCTTAGACATTTGGAAATGGTTTGCCAGAGGATGGTGGAAGGATTTAGAATTTTGGACTAGAAAAGCATTAGACTGCTATAAACAGAGCTTGATGGGCCTTCTGGTGGGGGTTTAGGAAGAGAAATGTGGACAATGGAGGCCTGGTTCATCAAATTTCAGAAAAAATAAGGCCTCTATTGGGGACTTGCATTATGTCTGTCAAATAACTTGGCTAGATTCTTCCTATGTCCCAAGAAACTGAGTGAAGCTGAATTCAAAAGTCATGTACTCGTTTGTTTAGCAAATGAAATGTAGAAGACGGCATTGTAAAGTTGCTGCACACCGTTCTTATACAAGTCTGTCATGGAAATACAACAACAAAGTCAACAACAACAAAAAAAATCAAACTGGGCTCTTTGGCAGGGAAAAGACAGAAAGAGTCTACAGTTTCAGACAGGCTGATCAGAGATGGCAGCCAGCATTGCTACAGAGCCCAGTATTTTTAAGGGGAAAATTACTGTGCGGAACTGGAGCAATAAGAAACACGCTCTCAGGATAAGACCCACCCATTTAACATTCCATCCTGTGAAAATCTGAATTCATTTGAACAATGGGAAAAGCTCAACTGTGGCCACCACAGAAGTCCCCTGCTTGGAAAGCACTGTTTAAGGAAGTGCTCCACGAGGTGATCCTAAAAGGGAGGCACACAGACGCTGATGCAAATGTGTTTCTGGGGGTCCCTGCAACATCTAGGCACCACGCCTTGGCAGCACTGTCTGTGGAGGAGTGTTGGTTTTACAGGCATGAAATATGTAAGCATCAGGGGATCATAGAGCTTGTGCTAACATTCCAGGAGGCCAAAGGGCCAGGCAAGTGTATCAGGATTCAATTTCTTGCAAGAAAGCTTTGAGGAGCCACTTCATGAGTCTGCGGCAATGGGGGCTCCAGGCTATCAGAGACGCCAGGATTATGAGATATCTGCTGAAGAACTTCCAAGCATGGAGCAGAGTTGTCCAAAGGGAGTCTAGGCATGCTACAGGTGGCAGAATTACCAAAGCCCTTTGGATCTGAATGGATGCCATCACAAGCATAGATGCCCAACATGCAGCTGCAGGCTTGGCCCTTGTCCTGTTTTCAGCATTGCTTTGGTCTGACCTTTCCTTGTCATATTTGCATTTTGGGATGTTGACTTTGTATTTTTGTATGTTGGAAGTGCATAGCTTGCTTCTTGTTTATAGGAGTCACTGTTAAGAGATGGTCTGAGCCACACAAGGGACTCTGAATGAGCAGTTTCGAACAGTGTTGGGACTGTTAAGTCTATGTGGGACCTCCTGAATGGACTGAATGCATTTGCAGTATGACATGGCTGTAAACCTATGAGGTCAAGGGATGAAAGATTATGGGTTCAAAGTGACAAGTCTGGAGGTGACATTGACAAGGGTTGATATTAATTGTGGACTTGATCAGATCTTGGGATTTAAACCTCTGGGCATTCCCATGAAGGAGTTTCCAGATTTCATTAACTGGGGGTAGGGAGACTTCCAATGTGGGCAGCACACCTCTCTGCCTCGGTATTGTATTTTCATTGCACATACAATGTGACCAGTTGCTTCATGCTTCCGCCACCATGCCTTGCCAGGTGTGATGCACTGTACCCTCAAACCGTGAGCCAAAATAAAATCTTCCTTCATTCATTGCTTTTCCAGGCACTTTGCTACAGCAACAGAAAAGTACCTAATCCAGATCCCAACACCTTCCTCTTATTTGCTCCCTAGCCATGAACTAAGTAGATTTTCCCCACCACATGCTCCCAGCCAACACCGCAGATATGCTGTGCTATCAGAACAAGCACAACTGATCATGGGTCGAAACTTGTCAAACGCCTGAGCAAAATGAATCTCTTCTCTTTATAGTTCATATCTCAGATAAAAACTCTTTTGAGGGAAAAACCTCAAAAGATAAAAAGAAACTTCACAACTTATGGATAAATCCAACGTTGAGAAGAGTCAGTAAGTTTGATGTATAAAAAAATTGGGGTGAATTAATTATTATGAATGTACTGCAAAGGTTCTGACTTCTGCTTCTGTCATAGAGTAAAAGGAGACATTAAATTTAGTGTCATGCTAGAATTCAACAAAGTAAGAGAGTAACAAACTACATGCAGCAAAGTGCTGGACACCAAGGAATGAAAGATATTACTCCCTAAGAAGATAAGCCATGCAACAGCCTAGTTTACTGATTTCAGTTTCTTTTCCAGGCTTTGCATTAGGAAGAGGCCATGCATAGTCAGAAAGACTTGCTGCGTTCAGCAGAAACTGCTAAGAGTCTGGAGAAATGAAAGTAACCAGGGCTTGTAAGACAGACAATAAAAAGCCAAGAGCAACACAGTCAGAGGAGACCTCCAGAGCTTTGCTTAGAATCTCCCTGAAGTACCAAAATTCTGATTAGGCTGTGGATACAAAGTTTTCCAAGACACATAAAAAGAATACAACATTCACAACAGTGATGCTCTCAAAATCGGTGGGGTCCTGGCTAGAATATTCATAAGGATCTTTCCTTGTTGCATAGAATAATTAATCTCAGACTAAACAAGTGTTTAGCCTATCCTACATATCTAAAAAGAAAACCTCAAAAATGTCAAACATCTCAAAATAAAACTCAATAATATTTATAAGAATATGAGTGTACTCAACTATCGGGAAGGTAAATTTTGCAATATCTGATTTTTATTAAAGAGTAAAATACATGCTAAGAAATAGGAAAACACAATCCAAATGCAAAAGAAAGATCAATAACCACAGAGAACTGACCAACATATAAGTCATTAAAACAAATAATAGGCTTAGATCTAACCATATACTTAATAATATAGCATGCAAATGATCTGAACATTAAATGATAGAGAATCACAGAAAAAAATAAGAAACAACTATACATTTCTCATAATAAATACACTTTACCCTAAAGATCTCAGAAGATTAGATAATCGTAAAGAAGTCAATTCCATAGGACGAGACAGTAGTGAGTAATATTTGAGAACTCAAGAGTTCAAAGTACTGACAGAAAAAAATAAAGCTGAAACCACAATTAATATCTGGCATTTCAATATCCTGCTTTGACTATTTTATAGGATAGTGGGGAAAAATCATACCTAAATACCTAACACAATGGTAGGTGTACTGATGGTACCAGAGCCTAGTTAATGTAGTATCAGGAAACAGTGGACGTTGACCAAATGGCAACATTTTTGCAGAGGCACCTTCAGGATTCTTCTTGTAAAAAGAAGCCAAGAATACTTGAAAAAGAATTTTAGATACTACTGGAGAAAAGTCCTGAGCATACAGAAGAGAATGGAGATAATTATAAGAGACAATGCTGCAAAACAAGAGCAAAGGAAGCTGATAACAGGAAGACTACACAATTTCACATACACAAACCTTATGGACACATACCTACAAAATTCACTAGTTAAAGAATAGATCATTAGGACAGAATTATTCGAATTGAATAACAATCAAAGTAGCACTAGAGATAAGGGTTTGTGATGTGGTCGTTCAAGTAATATTGAAAGAGACTTAAAATCATAAAACCATATATTGACAACTAAAAATCACTAGCTATCACGAATATGCATCCTAATTGGAAATTAGGGAAAAAAGAATAAAAAGTAGCCAGTCTGCAAGTTTGCTGCTGTATCTGAATTATTTAAGAAACACAGATATAAAGTCTTGCAAAACTAAATTACTGAGTACACTTGGCAGACATATCAACCAAAGAACAGATCAATGCTTAAAGGCCAGATCTGCAAGGTCCAGGAGAGACATGTGCTTTGAGTAAGTTTCCACCTACATTGACAATTCTGTCAGTTCTATTTCCTACTCAAGGTAAACAGGAATAGATAAGATCAGTGGAATAGTAAGTGACTTTAGAGAAATCTTCAATCATGCACCCAATATCTAAAAAGATGCATACATGCAACCATCAAAACCTTTAGAAGAACGTTTTTCAAGTCGCATGAGACTGAAATTCATCCAAATACTAAGGTCATAGAAGCTAATACTATTCCTTCAGAACTTTTTTTTCTCTAATAAGATGTAAGATTATTTTCTAATCCTCTGTCACTGAACAGAATATCTATCATATATTAACTTAAACAGAAAACTAATTCCTAAGAAAAATCTGAGAAGAAAGATTGTATTAGTGATTCAGCTGCTAGAAGTCTCAAAACAAGGTAGTTCATTGTATAATGAATGAAATATGAGACTCAAGCATCAGAGTTTGTTGAAAAATAGAGTTTTTCTGTCATTTACTCTTCATGGTAACATTCTTTCTTTTTTTAAAATTCTTGGTCAGATCATATTTATAATCTGCTTGTGGCTGGAAAGAAAATTTCTTCTTGACTGGAAAGGAAATCTCTTCACTGTCAAATAGATTGTGCTTTGTTACTGGAAGAGATTCATATGATAGTAGAGTGAGACTATGGTGCTCATCAGATGCAAATACTGATTTATTCACTGATTGAACTACATTACATATAAGTTGGAACAGAGATTCTTTGGAGATCATGAAAAGAGGAACACATTATCACTCTCGAATGATAGCCATTTATTCAGCAGATAAAACATTTGTAGGTCAGAGTAGCAAAGGTGATGAAGGAAATACTCCCCCGCAAATCCAGTAGAAAATACGAAACATGCAAAAAGCAAAGTAAATTTGCATGACTCCACTCAAGCAAATAATGTCAAAAACACAACTATATATTTAAATGGCAAGTTTCATGTAAGGGATTGAAGACATTATACTACACATATCCCGCCAGACCACAATAAATTTTTTTTTGTTTTTCCTGTACCTAAGTATTACATATCACTGAAATGTGATATTCTTCCCAGTTCAATAACATGAAGAATGAGAATCCAAATTTGGATTCAGTAAGATCCTGAAGAGGGGCAGAGGTGTGGCTAGACATTATCTTGTTGTTGTATTCATGAATTCACTGCAGCTGTGTATATTTCCATAAGACCTGTATAGGATTTTTACTGCCAGCATTTCATCATGAAAAGGGAAACATCTCAAGAGGCCTTACACCTCCTGGGAGACTAATGAAGATTAATGCTGAAGATCAGGTTAAGCGTAAGGTAAGATGCCTTCCTCAATGATGTAGCCACTGATCTACGATTCATACTTTTGCAAGTACTAAGGCACCTGCTATCAAAGGCAAATGAAACCTAGCGAGTCACATGTGCGAAAAGATGTGAAAATAGGTGCAAGACTGGCAGGGTAAAGGAAGGGTTGTAATAGTAAGAGGGTGGGGGGATGGAGTTGAGAATGAAGATGTGAAAATATCGTAAATTCTTTGTATTCATGTATAAAAAATTAAAAATTAAAAAGAAACAAAATATTCCCTTAGAGAAGCAAAGATATATTTGTTCTATTAAGGTGGGATCGAAGTTAGAAATCAGCCACAGAAATCTTGTGTGCTTGTGGAACAAACACAAAGCATTCTTTACGTGCCTGTTATTCTTCTAAGAATGTTGCAATGTAATATTTCTAGGACCCCCATCACTTACATGAAGAATGATCTATTATAGCTGTACTTTCCATTTTCAATGAGTAAATTAAGTATCTACTTAAGTAGAAAATAGTAAATAGAAGTAACAAATAATAAAATACATTCAAATCAGATGCTAATAACATTCAAAAGAAACCAAATGCAATAGCTCAATTGAGAGAATAAGTAAAAGTAGCATCATCAAATTGCATTTGATGTGTAGCAGAAATTGATTGGGGCATCACATTGAGGTTTCGTAGTGGGCAGACCTTTTGCTTTGTGGTTGTACCACCCCCACCCAGACCCCGGAGTGATTTATTTCTAGCAGTCCTGTAGACAAACATGCTTGCCTGTTTTCAGGATGAATTCTCAACAAATATAAACAGCACCTGGCAGTTTACCAACATATTATATATGACACCTGCAAGAAAGGTTTCATTTACATCACTGTGATGAAGTGAGAATAGAAAGGCAGAAGAGGGTTGGTAAATTGCACAGTCCTGAACCCTGAAAGAGATGGAGATGAATTTAATTCCAAGTGGTCTATCTCTAGAACTCATGATTACAACTGCCAGATAGTTTGTTTTCAAAGGACATTAAATCACAGAAATTAGTTTGTCATTATTTTAAATAGTTTTACACATAATAGGATTGTTTGCCAGTGACTATGATGCAGATATCAAAGGAAAAACAAAAGAGAAAAAATGTGGAAAAGTGACAGAAATTCCAACAAGGAGAACAGGAAGTAATATAGAAGTGAAGCTTTTGTAATAAGCAGGAGTGATTCAATGTTTAGGAGGCAAAATTATGAAATCAATTTTTTTTCATCTAGGGATATCATCTTGTCTCTATTCTGTCAACAGTTTGGATTAACTAAACTCATGTACAGAAAACACAACTATTAAACAGAGTAATAGTTACTCTTAACTCATGCTGTGAAAGAACATTCAAAGTTAAGTAACTTAAGGAAGAAAGAGAGATTTATACAGCTTATGGTTCCAGAAGGGAGAAGCAGCATTTCAAGGCAGAGGCGACATGGCTGGGGGCTGAAGCTGGAGGCTGAAGCTGGAGGCAGGCTACTTCACAGCAAACATCCTGGAGTCTCTCTTCAAAGTCTTTTGTTCTATGTTTCTTTTTACCTGGTCTGCTACTGTGAAGTCCCAATGGAATCTAGCGGTGGTCTTTGTATTATAAATATACGGATCCAGATGATCTCTTTAGCTGATCTGACAGCTGATCTGATCATAGTTAATGCCAAGTGTGGTCAAGCTGATACCCAAGATTAACTATCACAAGTTTCTCTTCATACAGTCTGACAGCTGAATTTAGTTAATGCCAGGTGTGGTCAAGTTGACACTCACGATTAACTATCACAAACAATCTTCACAGGAGCCCACTGAAGGTGTAGTTCAAGGTCCAAAATGAAACATAAAAGAGACCCTGTACTATATTGTGAAATACTACTGCTGCACACATATCAGAAGTGTAAATAAAATATCATTGAAAAAGAACCAAAAGGAATATTCTCAGTAGGAGATGCTTGGAAGTCAGTCACAAAAGTAATGACGAAAGCCATTGCAATTTCATTCCATTGTTCCATATGTGTATATGATAACATGGCAAAATGTGTAGATACCTCTAACTTTCTCCAATTTAAAATGCATCATATTATAGATTATATATAAAATTCTTAGAGTCCATATAATATTCTGGCAATATACATCACTTTGATACTCTTTTAAAATGGAACCAGGGGCTGAAGAGTTGGCTCAAGGGTTATACTCTGCCTCTGAGTTTGGATCCCAGGTCCCAAGTAAAAATGTCAGGCAGAAATGGCACTTCTGGCCCTGGTGGGCAGAGCCTTGGAAATCCCAGGCAAGACAAAAAGGATGTAGAAGCAATCCAGGATGATTCCTGAATTCACCCTTGGTCCTCCACAGGGACATACAGTGCATACACACACACGCACACGCACACGCACACGCACACGCACACACACACACACACACGCACACACACACGCACACACACACACACGCACACGCACACACACACACACACACACGCACACGCACACACACAAAATAAATAAAGTATTTAAAAATGGAACCAGGAAGGACTAGGGGAATTGCTAAATTGTCTTTCAAGCCTGACAAACTGTATGCGAGTGTCCAGCATCAACATAAAAACCTAGACACAGCGGCACATCTGCATCTGTAGGCCCAGTACTCCTATAGGAAACGGGAGGCAGAAACAGCAAAGTTTACAGAAGCCTGGGAGAGCAAGTGGGCGTGGGAAGGGGGTCTGGCAGATAATCTGGTCTTTGCCACAAAGAAGACTCTGCTCATACAAAGCGGAAAAGTGGAGCCTGACACCTGAAAGTTGTCCTTGCCTCCTCATGGACGCACGAACAATGCTCACACACACACATGTTGCATGCATTCACGTGCGCACGCACACACACGCACACACACATATACATCCTACTTATGTAGGAAAATAAATGAAACAGAATATTTCAGAAATAAAATTAATAATTCCATTCATAAATTATGAAGATTCTCACAGTCCTAATAAATGGTTATAAGCAGCTTAAACACATCTATGTCTTATTACAAATAACATATAAATGTGGACAAACCATACTTACAACCTCTACTCAGATACTCCGAGCTACGAAAAAAAAAAAAACCTTAGCAAGAAAAAACAACTTTTCATAGTTATCAAAGATACAATTAGAATACCTATATCAGGGAGGGGGAGACGGCTCAATGGGTAAAGTGCCTGCTCACAGGCCAGCAACCTGAGTTCATTCCCCAGAAGCCAATATGATACATATATGTACCCCTTCTCTCTCTCTCTCTCTCTCTCTCTCTCTCTCTCTCTCTTACTCACACACACACACACACACACACATAAAAAATAAAATCTTTTTAAAAAGAATCTCCATATCAGTACATTGAATCACAAAATAAATACATATTCAAATTAAGGAAGATACAAATGGTCCCAACTTAAGATGCTTCAATTCATGATGTTTGAAGTTTATGATGGCATAACCGATATAAATTGAGCAACATGTAAACTTTGACCTTCTCCTGGGCTAATGGTGTGCAGTTGTGGACTGCCTCAGTACCCTGGACATTGATTGATAGAAGCTGCAGCTTGCAGCCACCCATCCATTGGGGAGAGGAAATTATACACACTCTATAGCACACTGTTTTGGTAAACTATGGTGTTCAATAATTTGGGTATATTAAATATATTTCCATTTCCAGTATCTGCAATGTAAACTGAGTTTATCTGGACATCATGAGTGTAGGAGCAACTGCATTGAATTCTGTGTTCATAGACACAAGCTTGGCTTCACTGGATCCTTACAATGCTTCTCAAGAATTGAGTAAGCTGAGGAAGAAGTCAATTTTAATACAGAAAGAAAGTGCAAAATACTGTGTAATCCTCCCAGGGCCGCACACCCAGTCAACATGGAGGTGTGTGTCTTTGAGAGGATTTGTTCTTAAGTAATGCACTATTTGGAACAATCTCCCATAGAGTCAAGCAGCACATGGCCAGAAAATTGAAAGTTAATCGCAAAGGTCACATCATGCAAATTTGAAGCTTAAAAATATTTACTGTGGCAATATGTGGAGATTACTGGTTCGTATTAGCCAATCATTGAAAATGTAATGCACTTGAACTTGAAATGGTGCTTCTCCAATTCCCAGTAAAGGATACATCCATGTTGTTAGTATCCACTGCTCAATTGAGCCTTTGAAGTACACTCACTCTGTGTACGTTAGCATGGAAGATCTGTAGTGGCTTCTAAGGGAAACGAACAGTGAAACTCATCTGAAGCACTTCTTCATGGTTTCCTGCCGTGAGGTTCCACATTATGAGTACTCAACCAGAAATCTCATTACTTTAATAGCAGCAGAGCAAGGATAACACAGTGGAGGAGAAATCTCATAAACAGTGATGTCCCAAAATATTGCACGTTGCTCATGCAAGCCTGAATCTTTAGCCAAGCAACCTCATTTGATGAGGATATCTTTGGCACTTTCTATGTTCTCTAGTATAAGAAAAGGTAGCTCTTACCCTCATGAATTTATAATCTCATTAGTACAAAGCATCCATCCATAGCTAAAAAGTAAAACATAATAAATTATTATATACAAAAAGTAAATGCAATTAAGAAAAGCCATATCAAGTATTTTTTTTCATTTATTAGTGATATATTTCTCTTTTTTAATTTTTTTTATTTCCACTCATACAAACTTAACAGGTACATCGGTCCCCCTCTTCCTCCAACCCCCTATCCCCCTGTGCCCCCCTCCCATCACCGGAGCATCCTTTAAGGTGCATGCCAAGCTCTCCTCTGGGTCCTCCTCTCCGATGAGGTGCAAGGACCCAGTGGCATTTCCCAGAACCCTTTCCTGTGTTCCCCTTAAGCATAGGAACACTACTGTGGCTGTCAATCTCTTGCCTCCAAGGATCCTAGTGCCTTTAGCAAATGATAGACTTTGTGAGGTCAATAGTGTGTTGGGCATTGCGCAGGGCATGTAAAGTCCAAATATGCATATCAACAAGTATCACAACAATGTATAGAACTTTCACAAATCAGAAAGATGAAAAAGATCCTCTACAACACATGCTGAATGATCATCTTAATTTAAGAAGACAGAAGGAGTTAAGGAAGCAGAGGCATTGGTTTAGGGTTTCAATGGAGAGGACTGTCTATTAGTCAAACTCCTTTATATATTACTTTCTTAAATAAAACTATATGATGACATCAGTGCTTAATGATGTAACTTAGCACATGGGAGGCATAGATAGGGAATCTTAGCCAAGTTGGCAAGCTAGCCTAGCTGAAGTCTGGGTCCAGTTGAAAGCACTCACCTTAATAATAAAACTGGAAAGTAATCAAAGACATCTGACTTCAATCCCAGGCCTCCATACACATGTACATATGTGTATATGCACAATCATGCATAGACGCACATATACCCAGGCACCACATACACACACACACAAAAAGAGATATGATAGTTAATCCTGGGTATCCATTGACACACCTGTCATTAACTAAGATTCAGATCAATACATTTATAATACAAAGACCAACCCTAGATGTGATTGGAACCTCGCTAGATCTGATTTGACTTCACAGTAGTGGACCAGATTAAAGGAACCATAGAACAGAGGACTTAGAATAAGAGAGACTCTCTGAGGAGGTTTGCAGTGACTTAGCTGCCTCCATTTTCAGCCACCAGCCATGTCTCGTCCTCCATGAAAGACTGTGTCTTCCCTCTGGAACCCTTAACTGAATAAGTCTCCCTTTCTCCCTCAAGTTGATTGACTTTGGATGCTCTCTCACAGCAACTCACAGTAACTGTTACAAGGTGGTAGCAGAATTCTGAAGCTGCTATAAGTAACATGAAATTACAGAACAACATCATGACACAAACTCTCGGTTATTACAGCTTTATGAATAAGAAAGTAAGAGGGATCCATAACTTCCACCATCTGAAGGCTCAGGGAACACGGGGAAGGAGTGGGCAGAAAGACCGTTTGGTGGAGAAGAATGTCAGCAAACAATGTCTTCTGGACATGACAGGGCCACTGCACCCACGAACAACTGCAGCTGTGTTGACCTGCAGGAGGTCTGCACAGCACCAGACCTGGTAACATTTCATCACGGAAGAGGAAAGACCTCATGACACTGCCCCCCCACACTACTGATGGTTAGTGTGGCCTGGGCGAAGAGGAGCTGCTCTCCTCTGTGGTGTATCCACTGATCTATGGCCATGTTCCAGAAAATAATAAGAACCAAGCACATGCTAATGGAGTAAACTCATGTTCAACTTAGTGGGACACACACACACAGACACACACACACACACACACACACACACACACACGGGGCATAAAAGAATGGAGACTGTTTGAGAAGAAGGTTTTCTGTGGGAGAAGGAGGTGGAATGGGATTTTATATGCTGAAACGAACGTGACTTAAAGCCACTTTATTCATACATAAAACTGTAATTGAATAAATAGAAATTAAAAGAATACAAGATTGCACAAATAAAACACACCGAATCTAGATAACCTTCGGCTTCTTTGCGGATGACAGATGGGGGAACTGAGGAGCAATCAATCAGACCTGCTGCTGTGCACTGACACCCCAAGAAGAAGACTCACGTGAGAGGGGTGAGCATTGCGACATGCACCAAGCCTTCATAGATGCATACGGAAGTAAAGGCGGGCTCAGAAGCCATAAGGTGGTGGGATATGTGAGTAAAGAGGACACTCCAGGGAGTGGACAAGAGCATGTGTCAGCGAGAGGCCATTAAAGTCCCAGAACGCAGCCAAAGTGGGACTATAATGCTCCAGCTTCCAAGGGAGGTGGTAGAACACGACACTCCACAAAGACTGCCCCAGGAATTAAAATAACCACAAAAAGAATAGGATGATTTCTCATTCCCTTAAAAGTCATTTCCTTTCAAATCAGCTATTGATATAGAAAATATTTGAAATGTAGGTATCAAACATCAGTGTACGATAAAAAGAAGACTCAAAAATATAGTAAAATGTGGACTATAAACGGTTCCTCCTAGAGATTATTTGAATGAAGATAAAAGGTACACTGTAAAAAGAAATTCATCATTCTAAAACATAGACTATCAATGTTAGGAAATACAGTATAATGTGGACCGAACTTCTGTTTGGAAAGGTCTTGAGAAATGAGCTATAACTCT
Source organism: Typhlomys cinereus (assembly GCA_023101885.1). Classification (NCBI taxonomy): domain Eukaryota; kingdom Metazoa; phylum Chordata; class Mammalia; order Rodentia; family Platacanthomyidae; genus Typhlomys; species Typhlomys cinereus. The sequence continues at coordinate 3,215,412 of JALPQD010000170.1, forward strand.
CCTTCCTGTCCAGACCTGAAATGACAAAAGGAAAAGTGTTTCTGAAGAAAAGAAAGAAAAAATCAACAGTGTGCTTCTTACCCAGCGTAGTGTTTCCTAAGAGACTTCCTGAAATTAAGTTCACTTTGTAATTGCACTCGTGTGTGTGTGTGTGTGTGTGTGTGTGTGTGTGTGTGTGTGTGTAACATGGGAACAAATTAACTATGTGGTCTGGCTCAAGGTTTCGTCGGGTTTCAGTTTAGACTTTCACCACAGCTGCTGTCATTTGGTGGCTTGGCAAGAGTTACAACATCTAGTTCTAAGAAGTCCCCTCACGTGAGGCTTGGCAGCCCCTGATTACCAGTACTGTGGGCACCAGGCTGAAGTCACTTGCTACAGGAAAAGGCTCCCTTTTAAAGGACTGCTTTAGCATCCTTAAAACAAAGTCACTGGCTTAACCCAAGGTCAGAGGGGAAGCTGGTCTCACAGCATCTTCCAACAGAAAACACACACTTCCCATTTCTGTCGCACCCTTTTATTGAAACAGTTCTCATGCTGAGCTCAAACTCAAGGAGAAAGACTAAACGTTGTGAAACAAATGTGAAAGAATCTGTGGATATATATCAAACCATCAAATACGCTAATATGTTGGTGTATGGATCACAGGTGTAAGGGTTTAGCCGCCCAGTATTTCCCACCATCAATCAACAGCTTTTCAGGAAACCCACAGACAAGCATTTAAAGAGGAAGCTCACAGCACATGCACTGCTGTGTTTCTCTTTCTAGCCAACTTTCACCATAACAGAACTTGTCACAGTGAGGACAACATAGAATCTGGGAGACTCTGATAGCGCAGAGGAAATGAGGAAATGAGGAAAAAGAGAGTCAGTAATGCACTGCAAATAAAATGAGAAGCCAGCTGCATAGAATGCACAAATTGCAGCCACGGGCATGAGCAGTTTCGAACAGGCTAGTAACTGACCAAATACAAAGTCCATGACAGATCCGAGGGCTTGTTTGTTTCTTGTCATTGAGAAGTGAACCCTCTTCTAAAGTGGCCAAGGAATGGCTGATTGGGGGCAGGGATGATCAAACGTTGAAATATCATTTTAAAATTTTAGAGTTTTATTATTTTCTCTTAGTGGGAAGAACTATACACGCCTTAACAAGCTGAACCCAGCTCCTCCTGTGTTGCACTTAGCCTGCATAGTTGCTGACAAATCACCATCAAACGGCTTAAGGGAACAAGGAGTTTATTTTCTTATGATAGTCTGGTTACAGTTCCTAGTCCAACTTTATGGGAAAGCATGCACCAACACCAGGGCCAAGGGAACTGGCCACACCATCTCTACATAATGGCTGAGAGAGGACAATTCTTACTTGCCAGACCAGCATGTCTGGCCAAGTGTACACAAGAATGCTGACTCTCTCAACCATCTCTCTGTATTTTATTCCAGGGCTTAGTCCCACCCACCATGAGCTGGGCCTTCCCCATCATCTAGACAATCTCCTATAGGGTTTTTCTGGGCTTAACTCAACGACTCATTCTCTACAAATGTGCCCAGAGCTCAAACCTTCAAACTGTCAAGTTGACACCTGTGCCTAACTACGACACCTTAAATCATTTAAACAAATGAATAGACAAAATAAGCCACATTTCTAATATGCAACTGGGTAAATTCCACCACTTCTACCACCTCCACTGACAACTAAGTGGCTAAAAGGAATTTACCATCATCCAGCTCTTCAGACAATTCATAACAGGAGAATACACATGGTGCCAAGCAAGACGAGAAACAAGAATGTACTTATATTGTTTCAGGGAAAACACATTCCTGAGCACTAAGCCCCTCCTCTGAAAATGAGTAATGAATGGAGAGGAAGCTAAATATAGAAATTATTTAAAGAGAGAAACATATAAATGGCTTTTCATATGTAAAAAAGACACAAGAACAAAATTACAGATGACTCAGAACTTGCCAACTGGAAGCGTTCAATTGAATCTGAAACCCACGTGTGATGAGTTACAAATTCAGAGCACCTAGAACATTGCTTTAGGTGGGACGTCCAGTCAAGTGTGACCAGCAGGGGGCACAGCGGGAAATTCCTGCTTCACGAGGGCTGATGCCTCTTGCCCAGCTACCTGTTTGTTGGGAGTTTCTGGTAGGAGCAAGAATGCCCTGTGGCTCACTCAGCAGCTGTGTTAATACACACCCCTCTTGTACTTAGGGGTGCCAAGCCCTGAGTCTCCTGATGTACACTTTGCAGCTGAAGGATCACCTCAAAATTGCAGCTATGCCCTTTCCCTAACTCATTTTAAGAGTCTTAGGATTCGTTTATATTTGACTATCTAGGATACCTCATGGTCCCTAATGTCTGAAAATAACAGTAGTTTTAAATTTACAAATAGAAGTTGAATACATTTATAGTGTGTAACAGTACATTTTGGGGACATCAAATGACCAATATATGATCAGAACACTTTAAATACGCTCTTTTTTAATTTTAAAGACTACCACCTAGTGTTCTTAACATTAATTACCCATGCTGAACAATACATCTTTTCCAGTTATCCTTCCTATCTGACTAAAATTTTCATGCTTTGACCAATATCTGTCCATCGCTCTAACCCAGTTCATGGTAATTACCACCCACATTGTTTTTGAATGACAAACTTTAGGGCATTTCCACTTACCATAGTTTGATAGCTGCCTATCATTAGTTTTACACTGAGGAGATTTGGCCTACATTAACAAATTACTGGCATGTAAAATAATTGTGTTTAATACTTGCTATTACTTGTTATTCCCTTTATTCTTGTGGAACTCTGTTTGGCACTAAAAGTAATGTGTAACTAGAAGGCATTAGAAACATAATTGATAAGGTATAAAAATAGCTTTGCAAATGTATAGCTACTTAGAAGTACACTATTAAAGAAAATAGTCCCATTACTCAAATTATTAATAATGGAAAAAGTCACTCCTTTCTCATTTTGTAGCCACCAAATTGGTCTCATATATTTTTATTTCACCAAAACAAACAAAACAAACTTTCCAGCAGTGGCTAATTGTCACTGCAGAGGAGCATAGGCTGCAGGCTGTCGCTGAGCATCCCACAGCTTGTGCATAAACTCTCCAGTGATGGTGAAACTCAACTGCACATCAGTGCGCTCTGCTTGGGAAAACAGATTCTGTTGTGACCTGTGGGTGTTTTCTCCCATAGGTCTTCATTCTCAACATCCCCATCTTCCAATTGCAAATTGCTCCCTTACAACTAAGTGACGAATAGCAGGACTTTTCAATGTGTCAATAGCATTAAGCTTCAAATTCATGGAACATACACTATGTGACTCATGTAATCTACATTTCGTCTACTACAACAAATATCTTTGTACTTAGAAACTAGATCATTTTATACTATAATTGGTGAGGCATTCTTCCAAAAGGGAAAAAATAAATAAACAGACTATTTTATTGTTGTGGAAAATTCCACAAATAAGTAAAAGAAATGCTAAGGGTTTAATATGGATACAACAGCTTCAGTGTGGATTAAGGACGTATTTCGAACAACTTCTCTACTCCATCTTAAGGTTGGGGAAGAGCTGGGTCCTGAACCCAGGATCTCTCTCATACTAGGTAAGTGCTCTACCACTGAGCTACAACCCCAGAAGGACCTCAGAACAGCTTGTCCAGACTTTTATTTCTAAACCATATCTGCAAAGCACAAATGTTGAAGGAGATTTTACAACTGCTGCTGTGACCAATCAGTTGCAGATTTACATGTCTAGAATCCAAAAACTAAATTATTAACCTTTGATTCACATCATTTATGGGTAGGGGAAAATCTCTTTAACTTCCTGGCAATTTAAAGGCAAAAAATCAAAATAAACAATGACCATCTCCAGGCATCTGCATCCGTCCTCTTGATAATTTCTGTTTTATTTCATTCATGATAGGAAAATTGACTCCCATAAAAGCATATCCATTCTTCTTCTTTTCCTAAAGAGAATTTTCCTATCAGTGCTGATTAATCAGTCTCTCGGTGACCCTAATGCTGCTCCTGTAGGAAGAAACTCTAGAAAACCACCTGTGTTCAGGATTTCTGTCAAGAAATCACTTGATGGGACACGTGCACTTGACTGATGCACACGACCTATCTGTGCCTTGTGGACTCAGAATTATAAGAAATACTTTCCAGCCAACTGATCTTATTTTAAAACTCACAAACCAAATCCCAAGGAGCTTAAATAACTGAGTTCCTGGCAGCTCCTAACTGACTGGAGACCAGATGTCCATACCAGTAGTAATCTATTCTCCAGCTAATTGTGACAAATCACACACAGAAAAGAAATGAAAAATTAGAATTTAGTTCTGAACATATTCAAGATTGGATATAGGCTTCTGCAATTTAAAATTTACATTATAGCCACAAATTTCATATCTCTATAAAATGATATATTTACTTTTAGTGATACCATATTATCTGTAAATTTTGAGATAATTTTTCATTTTTACTAAAACAATTACTTTCACATAAACCTAGTTTAACTTTATCTCTCCACCGTTATGTACATAAGATTTTCTATATAATCTAGTCTTCTATATGAACTGGTATTCCAGAGTGTAAACCAATTTTACTGTTTTCTAACATTGAAATATAAATTTAAGATGATAACAGTTATTAAAACATTATCAATATATACATTTTCAAGTTAAAATATTTGAAAGTAAGCATACATTGTAATTTATATACATTTTGGCCTCTTAAGAATCATTTGGTGTACTGTGACTTACTAACTGCATTTTTGCTGTGAACTATTCAAATTCATCACTCTATAGCAAACACGATACCAGGAAATAAGAATCTCTTGACAGGAGTCATCTTCCCCAGATTATCCTAGTGACTGCATGGGAAATGATTGTATTCAGCCAGTTGCTTTTATATATATATAAAATAGCTACACACACACACACACACACACACACACACACACACACTCACTCACATATATATGCAAAAGTAACTATCTGAAGTAAAATAAACATCACTCAAGAAAATGTTTCTGGGTCTGGAGAGATGGCTCAGGGGTTAAGATTCTGCCTTACAAGCAGAAAGTCCTGAATTCTGATCACAAGTCCTAGGTAAAAATATCAGGCAGAAATGGCGACAGCAGAGACCTGGAAATCCCAGAGCAAAGCAAAAAAGAGGTAGAAACAGTCCAGTATGATTTCCGAAGTCACTCTTGGTCCTCCACAGGGACACACAGTGTCCTTTGATACACACACACACACACACACACACACACACACACACACACACCAAAATAAATTTTAAAATGAAGGAAAATGCTTCTGTGCCATGGATTTCCAAGTTAAATGACAAATGGGGACCATGAGGATTTCATCATTTGTGCATACATCCTTGGAAAACAGCTCCATTTTCTCTTAATCTTAATCACAGTCTGGCTCTATCCACAGTAAAATTTGCTCATCTCAAATCAGACCCTTCCCACAAAGTCAGGGAACTGATGACAGAATCAGAATGTATTTGATCATTGCTCATCAATGTCTTGAAGTATTGCCAAAATATTTTGTGAAGAATTAAACTATATGAAAGTTGCTTCCATTTTTCTCACAATCTTTGTCACTATAGATTTGGGGCAAAAGTTATTAAAAAATAGTTAGAAATAATCATAGGCTGCCAGATTGACAAATGTATCCAGGAAACAAGTAAGACACCAGATAAGGGATATTTCAACTCAGTGCTGTACAGTAATATTAAATATCATTTCTATTGATATAAGGCCACAAATCACCTTTTCTTGGGAAGAACTACCCTTTAACAGCAGATTGTGTTCTTTCATGATAAGTACAAAATTCATTTTGTACACATAAAACTTTCATAACTGCCTCTGTTTGACTTTTAGACATCCCCTGTAAGCATAGTAAGTATCCCCTGTAAGGCTGATGGTAGGAAAGGCAGAAAGAAAACAGGGCGCTCACTACAAATAAAAAGTCCCTCTCTCCTTTCTGTGCTCACTGAGCAGATGAAACACAAGAGACTCCAAAGACACTTCTTGAAAATGACTCCAGAAGTTACAGAGCTTATAAAACAAAGCAATTCTCTCCGAGATAGAAGTAATGCTGTACTTATACCTGTAGATTGATCACTGGATAAAAGTTGCCACTGCAGACTGACAAGACAGCTAAGCAAGTAAAGTGCCTGCTTGAAAACCTGGTGACCTGAGTTAGAAACCAGGAAATTCACATGGTGGAAGGAGAGAACTGACTTCTGAAAGTTGTCCCCTGACCTCCACCAGCATAGCAACACAGAATGCATCTGTGTGTGTGTGTGTGTGTGTGTGTGCAAGTTTGTGTGTATGTTTGTGTGTGTGAGTGTATATGTGAGTTTGTGTGTGTGAGAGAGTGTGTGTGTGTGTGAGTGTGTGTGTGTTTGTGTGTGAAAGTGTGTGTGAGAGAGTATGTGAGTGTGTGTGTGTTTGAGAGTGTGTGAGAGTGTGTGTGTGCGTGTGTGTGTATGCAAGTTTGTGTGTGTGTTTGTGTGTGAGTGTGTGTGTGAGTTTGTGTGTGATAGTGTGTGAGTGTGTGTAAGTGTATGTGTAAGTGTGTGAGTGTGTGTGTTTTTGTGTGTGTGAGTGTGTGAGAGTGTGTGAGTTTGTGTGTGTGAGAGAGTATGTGAGTGTGTGTGTTTGAGAGTAAGAGAGAGTGTGTGTGAGTGTGTGTGAGTGTGTGTGTTTGAGTGTGTGAGAGAAAGAGTGTGTGTGTGTGGGTGAGTGTGTGAGAGAGTGTGTGAGTTTGTGTGTTTGAGAGTGTGTGTGTGAGAGAGAGAGAGAGTGTGTGTGTATGTGTGTGTGTGTGTGTGTGTGTGTGTGTGTGTGTGTATGCGCGGGTACAGGCTGGAGGAAAGCTTCCAGGAATTAGTTCTCTCCTTCCTTCATGTGGCATGTGATTGTGGGGCTCTCACAGAGGTTGCTAGGTCACCCAGCAGCAGCTTTATCCACTGACCCATCTCACTGGCCTTGAAATGATGAGTTTCTGTTCAGAAATTTTATCCTTTTACTGTTACTCCATATTCTTTACATTTTACATCAACTTTCACCTATGTTATCTTTTAATAGGTTACTGCCAGATGTATATTTAAGGCTTTACACTTCATTCACATATCATATACTAATGACAACATAACATGCTATGACTTGCTGCCCATCCTTCATACTGTGAAAAATTAGTTTAAATCTATTCTACAGAATCAAAATTTTTGTTACTTAAAATATGACCAGCAACTCAGATGTATGTGTGAGTCTGGCTAGGTCCCTTGTTTCACAACATCAAGAATATAAGTTGATAGTTCAAGTAGTTCTAAGACAGATCATTATAGAAGTTTTTGCCCCTCTCCAAATGGCTTCTAATTTGATTTTGCATGTTGCTTAGAAAAGATTAATACACGACCCAGTATACAGGAAAGCAACAACACAGCATCAGTAGTTTGAGTTATAGGATTCATCTTGAAAAGCCATCTCAGTAACTATTACAGGATTCTTTCTCACATTAAAACCATTTGCTCATCTGTTGAAGCATTTCAAGTTTTGTTCTGCTCTCAAGCATTGACCAGCCCAGGAATCCCTTAAGAAAGCTTGTCAAAATACACATTCTGCAATTTCAAAGAAGTGCCCAGGAAATATGGGGCTGCTGGTCACCAATTTCGCCTTAAAAAGCAAGGAGTCTACTGGCATCTGTACTCTGAAATTAGCATCATGAAATTTACTTACATTGCTGGTTGCCAGAACAAAGCACCTGACAAAATCAATTGAAGGAAGGAAAAAAGGAAGGGAGGAAAGGAGAAAGAAGGGAGGGAGGGAGAAGAAGGGGGGAGGGAGGGGAAAGGAAGAGGGAGGGGAAGGGGGAGGGAGGGGAAAGGAGGAGGGAGGGGAAGGGGGAGAGAGGGGAAGAAGGGAGGGAGAGGAAGGGGGGAGGGAGGGACGGAGGCATTATTCTCACACTTTGAGAGAACAGACCTTTGTAGTGGGGAAGGTATGGCAGCAGAAAATTGAGTATGTGGACCACATTGCATTCACTGTCAGGAAATCGACAATGTTGACACTTAGTTTAGGCAGCAGGAGAAACAAGGGACGAAACAAGTATGTTTCCTTCTGCCTGTGGACTGGCATCACCATTATTTAAGGAAGGTTTTTATCACTTCAGTTAACACAAAGTAGAAACTCCTTCACAGACATAACTAAAGATTTGTCTCCACAGTGGATATTCGATCCTATCAAGTAGACAATATTAACTATGACAGCATCTATACATTTGTCCAAAAACATCAGCTTCCAAAACATATCATACTTCCTACTGTGCATACTCGCAAGCACATATACATGCACTGACAGTTTCCTTCATGCACACCAACTGGAACTATTCTGACTAAATGGGCGAATTTCTGAAGTTCCTTTCCATGACAATAATATTGTATAACTGAATGTCTAAGTCTATAAAGTTGGAATCATGCACCATTACCATAGAGTAACACCAAATAAGTTGTGAATTCAGAGCAAAACTATGGAAGTAAGTAGAGAAATCCCTAGGAGACGTATTAAAATGTCTTGTCCTCTAAAGCATTTTCATTTCATTTCCCAGATATGGCAATGTTTTATAAATTTATTAAATTTAATTTAATAAATTTACATATTTTACCTATTGTTCCTTTCTTCCTCGTTTCCCCTCCCTCTCTCCATCCTTTTCTTCCCTCCCATTCTGCCTTTCCTCCCTCCCTACATGGGTCCAGTCTACTCCTTCCTATTCTCCTGTCCTTTGGTTCTATGGGTTCTGGGGTTTCTTCTATATCATCTCTTCTCATGGGGGTTAAGAGGCCTTGCCTTGGGTGGCCTGCTGATCTAGGTGCTCCCCTACCTCCAACTGACCCCTCGCCCCCAAAGATCCTACTGCCTGAAACTATTTCTCCTGAGATCCCCCGCAAGTCCAGGGGGCATGCTGACATGTCCACCACTGTGCAGGTCTAAATGTTCTAAATGTTTTTTGAGTTCTAAATGTTTTTTTTTTAAATGTGCTAGCTAAACATTAGAAATATTAGCTGAATCTGTAAATCCTGTAATCCTGTACTCAGGGGGCAGAAATGGGAGAATCGATGCACGGAAAGGCGAGCCTCATCTACACAGAGAATCCCATGCCAGTCAGAGCTGCATAGCAAAATACTATCTTAGTACAATAACAAAGAAGAAAAAACAAGATTTAGAAAAACAGATTTCAGTTTACTTCGCAAATCTCTCAAAACTCTAGTGAATATTTATACAATGTTTTGATTGGTTACTCAGTTTCAAAGTCAAAATGTCTTAAATTCAAAGTATGCAATGTCATATGACCCTGCAAGATGCTACCCTCTTTTCCAAAGTGTAGTTTTACATGTATAGCTTCCTCTGCTTCTTTTACTGTAGTATGCTATAGAAACCTGCAACTAAGATATATCTGGAATGGAAATATCCGTGATGCTTTCTGACTCTTCAGTTATTCAAATTATATATCTAGAAAATGTCATGAAATATTATATTTTCTTTTCTTTTTCGTGTGTGTGTGTGTAATGTAGATAGTTGTGCATGTGTGTTCAGATGTAGGCATGAAAGTGCACTTGAATGTGTGTGTCTCTGGAACCCAAGAATCATTAGGAATCACACTGGACAACTTTTCTACTTCATTGTTTGCTAGAAACCTGCAACATTGTTTGCCCTGATTATTCCCAGGCTCCATCTGCCAAATCAGATTTACAGGCTGCCGCCACATCCAGCCGCATTTTTACTGAGGATACGGGGCTACAAAATCAGGTCCTTGTACTTCTGAGGCACAGTAAGCCATCTAGCCAGTCTGGAACCTTGTATTTTTCTCTTTTTGTTTTTTTTTTTTTTTTTGAGTTTTGATTTCTGTTTAATTTTCTTTTTGACTTTGACATTGAAGTGTATTGCAGACTTTTTTCTCATTAACTTTTTTTTCTTCCACGTTTTATTTTTTTTCCCAATCATACAAGCTCAATAGGTACCCTCATCCTCTCCCTCCCTCCTTCCCTCCGTTCTTCTCTCCCTACTCCCCTTCCCAGTCCCCCTTTTGCACTCTCCCCCCTTTTTCCCCTTCCTTTCATTCTCTTCCCTCCTCTTCTCCCAGTGCCTCCCCCTTCCTTCTCCCATCCCCTGGAGCATCCTTTTGTGTGAATGCCAAACCTCCCTCTGAGTCCTCCATCCTAATAAGCAGTAAGGACTCAGTGGCATAGCCTAAAGCCCTTTCTTAGGCTGCCTGTTAGTATGGAAACTGTATTATGACTGTAAATCCCTTGCCTCTAAGGATCCTATTGCCTGGATCCATACTAGACTTTGGGAGGTTGTTGACTTGTCAGCCATTGTGCAGGTCATGCAAAGTCCAACTATGGCTATTGTAGCCCTAAGTTGTGTGGAGTATCTTTCATATTGAGGGCTCCCCCAGAGAAAAGGAAAGGGGGATCATGCTTCAGTAGAGAAAATAGGTCACCCGTCAAGTATTGCATATAAGTAATGAGACATCTGGTGAAGCTCACCCTCACGTCCCTTCCTGGTCACCTGAGACTGAAGAGGTTTGATCTTACCAATCAGAGAGGGTATAGGGACTGGCAGATAGACGATAACCATCCTGCAAATGGGACACTAACCCGCCCCACATTTCACTGCCCTGTCCTACTCCTATTCCATTTACCTTTGAGTCTCCGATCTTCATTTAAACAGTCTTTTATCTTTAGTTAGAAGATGACCTTCCATACCAACTAGGATAGGCCAAGGGGGGTGCAGGAAAAGCAAAACTGAAAACAACAACAAACCATAATTCAGAACACCAAAGACCCTACATTAATCACCTGGAACCAGACCAGTCAAATGTCTCCCCATCCTAAAGCTCAGGGAACCTTGCGGAAGAGGGGTAACAGCCTAAAGATGGAGAGGACCTTGTGTTTCTCAATACATGACTTTTACAATTTTAGAGTTAGTTCCTAGAAATTGGCAAATGACATTTACACATCTTGAGTCTGTAGTAAACTGAAAGAGGTGGCAATGATTTCATTCACCCACCAAAATATGTCCACTTGGAACCTTGGATTGTAACCCTACTTAAAGTTTTTGACAGCTAGAGTCAAGAATCCAGAAATGAGATCACCCTGAACTATTAGGCAGACCTCAAGTCCAACCAAAAGCATCCATGAAATAAGGGAAGGAGGTCACAGGAGAAAAGGCAAGGAGAAGATGGACCATCGCTGAACGGTGGGTGAGACTGCCAGATCCACCAGCTCATGCAGAGGCAGGAAAAATCTCCTCTACACAGCCAGCAGGAGGAGCCTGCCGGGCCCACATCCCGCTTTTGAATATCTTTCTCCAGAAATGTGAACTAACACAGCAATGCTGTTTCTATCCAATTGGTTTATGGAAATTTGTTACGGCCATCTAAGGTACCGGCCATCAGTAATAGGAAGAACTAAGGGCTGTACTTGTTCCACCTCTATATGTCAAGCAAGATCAAGCAAGATGTCTAAGACAAGCAGCCAAGGTGACGTTCGGTACATACACCTCATTGGAGCACCAGCTACTTACTTCTTCCATCTTAGTGCCTCTTAGAGTTTGCAAATAATTCCTCCTCCAGAATTATCCTTTCCCTGGACCACTTTCTTATTAACTTACTGTCTTCTATTCTGGGCTAATAAATAGAACAAATATTCTTCGCTGTGACTAAGTACTTAATGCAGCTGGTCCATGTATTTAATTTTAAGTGCTCTGACTTCCAAATATCCCAGTGGAGGTGAATGCTCATATATTATGTTGTATTCTATTTTCAACTTTAGATGTCCACAGAATGTTTACTTGCAACTTGAAAAAAAAAAGGAATCTATTATAGCCTTAAAATTATTTTCAAAAACTTCACTGATATACATTATTTAAGAATAAATTTGGGCTGGAGAGATGGCTCAGGAGTTAAAACTGTGCCTCGCAAGCAGAAGGTCCTGAGTTCTGATCACAGGTCCCACTTAAAAAACACCAGGTGGAACAGGTAGCAGCCTGCACTTCCGACTCTGGTGGATGGAGCCTGGGAAATGCCAGAGCAAAGCAAAAAAGAGGTAGCAGCAATCCAGGATGATTCCCAAAGTCACCCTTAGTGCTCCACAGAGCACACACACACACACACGCGCGCACGCAAAATAAATGAAGCATTAAAAAAAAGAATAAATTTGTAGCGGGATTACCACCAAAAGTTTTAAAATAATAAGTATGAAGACAGTTTATTTTCAAATCTTGCAACATGGCTACCACTGGCAGCAGGGCTGTGACCATGCAGGAGAGTCAGCCATAGAGTCTCACATGTTTAGTAATGTGGGAGAAGATGTGGGATCGCAGAGTTCTCTGAGTAACTCGGCTGCCACTCAGTGCTCGACTTCTAACAACAAAATAAGGCATTCCTCTCATTTATGTCACATTAGCTAACATTATTCTTCTCCTTCAAAGCCCAGAGGACCATAATACATAAAAGCACCAAGTAAACTTTTTAAGCAGTAGAAATGCCAAAGATCATTAAAATAAAACATTAAAAATCAAAACTCACCTAGGAAAACATCAAAAGAAAACAGAGGAAAAAAATCAGCCTTTAGCTTGCTATCTTTAGAAATTTCCTATAACTTATGAAATGTAAATATTCAAAATTTTTGTGTGATAATGTAGCATAATTTGAGGGCAACATATTGGGATGACTCACAAATCACTTAAAGACTAAACAAAAATCAATAGTGTGCCTGATAATTTTTAGTGTGTGAAAGTCTCATTTGATAACCTGGAAAAAAATTCAAATATATCATCTATCTCCATTTACAAACATATCTAAGTGGTAACTATAAGCAAATTTGCTATTCCATTAAGATAGCAGAGATTAGAAAATAGTCTACAGGTGATTTATCCTGCCACATGCTATTCTGAGTTACACACTTGTGAGATTGCTTAGTAAATAAGCTGAAATTCATTCATGTCTGCCAATTATTTTCTCAGATTGCTAAATCTTTATCTACATTATTCATGTCTGTCTGTACCCCAGCAATGCTAGTAGAAGTGCTAGAAAATGAATACCTCCTAAGGAATACAGTACTAACCTTTTCCAGAGGATTAAAGACAGAAGACTATGTATGACCAAATGTAGACATGAGCTGCAAGGTTCCTCCCAGGTCCTGAAGGAATCAATATGCCACCACGCCTGTCAACTCTTCATGACACATAGTACATCAGAATCCTCCCGTTAACAAGTTAGGCATAGATTACATGTGACATTTCATTAACAAAAGAGACTGTGCTTAATGATGTCGTCTCACAACAGTCGCCACGTAGACAATGGCAAAGAGAAGGGACAGCACTGATTCCCAGAGATGAATGGAGACAATAAAAGCAAGTATTTTGCTGTAGGAAACACGTTTTTAAAAGTAAGAAATAAGCTCCACCAAGGCATTTAAATGCTTTCTAATTAATTCTTGGGAAGCATTTTGCAGATACCTTTGTAAGAACAAGTAAGTTGTATCAAGGCCTAAAAGAGAAGTCTTCCTGCATTGAGGTGCAGATCACAGATGTTTTACCTCAACCATTATGCAGGGAACTCAGCTGAAACTCTCCTGAGATCACGTAGGGAGAGGAATGATTGCTAGGAGGAATTGAGCGTCATACAGAGGGAATGAAACCAAAGATCTCTGTTGCTGTTCTCAGCACAGGTAAGTGGAATGCAGTGCAGTACTATCTTGGTTGTATATGTATCAGGACACATTACTCCTCGTGACTGCTTCCTGCATAGTGAAAATACGCGTAACAATAAAGTATTTCATTTTTTCAGAAAAATGCTCTTAAAGTTCTGTCAAGTTGTTTTCAGTTTCATTTCATCAGGTAGACAATCTTGATTACAGGTAACCAACACTGGAAAATGTTTATGATATTGAATATATGTCAGATTTACAAATATTCACATCAGTTTTACATTGTTTTCATCTTCTGATGTATGCCAGAGCTGACACAAAATGCCTTTCTGAAATTGTTACCACAAAAAAAAAAAAAAAACAACAACAAGCCAGCCATGATTCCTGACTTTGTTCTGTCCTTTCAAGTATGCTTATTAGCTGACTGGCAGACCATATCTGGGCATATGCATGCAGGGGTTCACATACCTGACTAATCTAGAGATTTTTAAAGAGAGTCTCCATGACGAAACAGCAGGCAATAACTTTCAGGTATATGCAGTTTCAAAATTTTCACCCATAGCCACACATAAAGTTAAAGTAAACTAATTAATATCAGAAATTTAACAAAAATTAATACAGAATTGACTACCATTATTCTGTGACAATAAACAGTAAGTGGTATTTTAGAATAAATTATTAGGATGCAAAATTGTTTTAATTGAAGAAACAAACTTCCCTTCTCATGGTTAATAATATGTATTCATACACAATTTTCACAGGAATGCCCTTCCTTTTTAAACTAAAGTTACTTTACAGATAACTTTGTTCCGGTAACACAGAGCTCATGAGCATAGTACTATCTAGAGAAGCCTTTTAAGTTTCTGGGTTATTTCCAAGAACATAACTGCTTACTTTTCCAGTAATGTTTTCTATTTAATAATGAGTAAGAAATGAGGAAAATAATAGCCAGTCATAGCCAGCTAGCTGGAGAATACATTTCTGCTTATCATTTATTTTTCTAAAGGAGTGGAGAATTTCTTCCATTTAAATCTTGACATTGACTTCATATACATCATCATATAAATCTCAAAGTATAGTTATTTAGTTGTTCATCATCTCTACATGTTAATGATCCATCAATCACTGCATATGTTGGCTGGTTTTGTCCTTGTATGTATGTGCATGCATCAGAAGACAGTGTGTGTCCCTGTGGAAGACCAAGGGTAACTCTGGGAATCGTCTTGGATTATTTCTACCTCCTTTTTGTTTGCTCTGTGATTTTCTGCCTACTGTTTCTGCCTGACACTTTTTTAAACTTTTTTTATTATTATTTCCGCTCATACAAACTTACTAGGTACACCGGTTCCCTCCCTCCCTCCTCCTCCCCCCGACCCCCCTGCTCCCCCTCCCCTCACCCTTCCTTCCCCATCCCCCAGAGCCTCCCCCCCAATCCCCAGAGAATCCTTTAATGTGCATGCCTGACTCTCCTCTGGGTCCTGCTCTCCGATGACATACAAGGACCCAGTGGCATTTCCCTGAACCCTTTCCTGTGTTCCCCTTAAGCATAGGAACACTAGGAACACTACTGTGGCTGTCAATCCCTTGTCTCCAAGGATCTTGGTGCCTTTAGCAAATTCTAGACTTTGTGGGGTCAATAGTGTGTTGGACATTGCGCAGGGCATGCAAAGTCCAATTATGATTGCTTCGGCCCTAACTTATGTGG
Source organism: Typhlomys cinereus (assembly GCA_023101885.1). Classification (NCBI taxonomy): domain Eukaryota; kingdom Metazoa; phylum Chordata; class Mammalia; order Rodentia; family Platacanthomyidae; genus Typhlomys; species Typhlomys cinereus. The sequence goes on from JALPQD010000170.1 coordinate 3,230,857, forward strand.
CGTATCTTGCATATCATTGCTCCTCCCATCCTTGTGCTCTTACAATCTTACCGCCCCCTTTTCCGCAAATTTCCCTGAGCTTCAGGATGGGGAGAGATTAGGCTGGCCTAGTTCTAGGTGGTTGATATAGAGTCTCTGAAGTTCTGGATAGTGGTTTGTTGATTTTCTTTTTTTTATTTATTTATTCAATTGTGCGTGTGTGCGTATATATGTGTGTGTGTGTGTAGAACCACGGACGAATTCGGGAACCACCATGGACGCCTTCACCTCCTCCGCCCCGGGATTCACAGGCTCCGCCCTACCAGGACCAGAAACGCAGGCCGCCCCCGCTTCTGCCTGGTGTCTATATGTGGGATCTGGGATCCAAACTCAGGACCTTCCGCCTGCAAGGCGGAGGCTTAACCCCTGAGCCACCTCTCCAGCCCAATTTTCTTTTTTTTAATTATTATTTATTCAATTGTGCATGTGTGCACGTGTTTGTGTGTGTGTATGTATATGTGTGATGTAGAACCACGGACCGCTTCCACCTCCTTGTTTACTCTGCCCCGGGATTCCCCGGGATTTACTCTCCGCCCTACCAGGACCAGAAACGCAGTCTGCCCCCGCTTCCGCCTGGCATCTATACGCTTAATTTTCTGGGTCTGGGGTACTTCACTTAATATAATTGTTTCTAATAACATCCATTTCCCGGCAAATTCCAGTAATTCATCATTTTTGATGGCTGAGTAGTACTCTATTGTATAGATGTACCACAGTTTCCTTATCCACTTGTCTGCCTGACACTTTTAATTGTGACCTGGGATCCAAACTGAGAACCTTTTCCTTGTGAGGCAGAGTCTTAACGGCTGAGCCATCTCTCCAGCCCTGGTTTTGCTTTTTTAATCTGTTAATCAAAGTGAATTCCTCTTCTTCCTTAATGACTACTCTTCTTTTTTTTTCTTTTCATTTCGTATCTTGTTTTAGAGGTGGTATTATTTTTAAAAAGTGAGATTTACACTCTATTCAGTAAATATATGTCAAGTTAATACATACAAAACTATTCTGAAATCATGCAATGCCCATAAAGACAGTTTTCACGTCATTATGGATAAAATGTCAGAAGGAAAGGTCAATAGCTTCACAGCAGCTCCCAGAAATACTTACATTTCCTCATAACCATTATGCCAACTTGATGGTCTAGCGCTTGGTCTCTGAGCACATTCGTAGGGAACCAGTATTTGAGTTAAGCCCAGAGCAAACCTGCAAGAGATTGTCTAATTGAAGGGACGTTCCTCATGGTGGGCAGAACTCGTCCCTGAGCAGGTGAATGAGATGGAAGGAACTGGTGAAGAAAGATGGCGTCCTTCTGCAGATTTGGCCCGACGTGCTGGTATGGCATGTAAGGATTGTCCCTCTCTCAATCATTACATGGATATGGTGTGGACAGTTCCCTTGACCCTTGGTGTTGCTATGGATCTCCTGACAAGCTGGACTATTGTAACTGTGAATAAACCCCTTGTTTCCTTGAGCTGTTTTGTCATGATTTTATTAGCAACATTGAAGGCAAACTGGTACATGTTACATCTGAAAATAATCTACCTACATTGTAGTGACTGTGGATAAAGTTTAAAAGGACTCAGTTGTTTTCCTTGATCCACTCAATTTTTATACAGTATAAGTAAATAAATTAAGAGCTAACATGATAAATATACCATCTCTCATTTCTTTCAAGTTTGAAAGGGTAACATTAGCATCATCATTTTCCTCAGGGAAGCAATGTTGCTCCTGCATGGCTGTTGGGGTAGTTAAGGGATATTCCTAGCTTGCTTTTATTCCTTCTCAAGTCTAGCAGGAATCACCCACTAAGTCAATGTGCCAATAGACTCCTGTCCAGATGCCATGATTATTTTCTCAAAATTAAATAATGAGCAACAGAGAAAAAAATCCATGAATCTAAATCTGCCTACTGTGAGTCATAATGTATCCCCTAGTTACTAGAAACTACTTTTGACTCCTAGTGAAAATTTTTAGGGTCCCCACAAAACAGTAGCAGTTCACATTATCTAGCAACCCACAAAAGCTAAATAGTTACTCTGCTGAGGAGTTCAGATATCATTAGGAAAGGCCTAGAGGAGTATTTATGGTGTGTACTTGAAATAACGTGCCAGGGTTTTTCCAATAGAAGCAGCTGACATTTCCATCATGAGGTTCTAGGTCTTTGGATTGATGTAGGTATAGGATCTAGGAGACGGTGATTCTATGATCCTCATTCAAATCCAGTTTCAAGTTATTAGGCCAGAGTTTTTCCACTTAAATCTATTACCAATAGACAAACACCCTAAAGCTAAGCTATCATTCTTATTCACTTATTCTTATTCACTTGTACAGCAAATGTGGTCATTTGGTCTTGGAAAATTAGATGCTGTTATTTGACATTGAGTAGCCTTGAGTTCTGCTTACCACCTATAGTAGCATCCTGTAAAATTTGGAGGAGAAAAAGCCACAGCTCTCAATCTATCATTCCCAAATAAGATGGAGAACTTGTCTCATCTACATAATTCCCAGGGTCTTAATGAAGTCACTGTTTTCTGGATCAATACATAGAACATTGAAGATGTGGTAACTAGGTATCTGTGATGGGATTTCCATGTCAACTTGATTGGATTAAGGAATATTTAAGCCATTAAGAAGTTGTTGCTTTACAAAAAACCATAATTTAGAACACTAAAGACCTTACATTAATCACCTGGAACCAGTCCAGCCAAATCTCTCCCCATCCTAAAACTCAGGGAACCTTGCGGAAGAGGGGGCAGCAAGATTGTAAGAGCCTAAAGATGGGGATATTCAAGATACTCCTCACAAGTTAGGGCCGCAGTAGCCATAATTGGACTTTGTATGACCTGCACAATGACTGACAAGTCAACGAACCCCCTCCAAAGTCTAGCATGGATCACAGGCAGTAGGATCTTTAGAGGCAAGGGATTAACAGTCATATAGTGTTCCCATACTAACAGGGAGCCCAAGAAAGGGCTCTGGGCTATGCCACTGAGTCCTTACACCACCACTAGAGGACTCAGAGGAAAGTTTGGCATTCACACGAAGGGATGCTCCAGGATATGGGAGGGGGAGGAGGGAGGTACTGGAAGAAGGATAGGAAGGGTAGTGAAAAGAAGGGGAAAAGAGGGGGAAGGTGCAAGGGGGACTGGGGAAGGGTATCTGTTAAGCTTGTATGATTGGGGGGGAATTAAAATAAATAAAAAGAAGTTGTCACTTTGAGTGTATCAATGAGTGTTATCACTGTTTCCAAAGAGGGTTAACTCTAACTGTGGGGAACACTATCTCATAATAAAAAGAGGAAAAAGAATAAAGAGAGGGGAAAAAAAGAGAAAGCCAGTTGGCTGGGGTTTGTTTCTCAACTTCACGGTCCACTGACTGTGAACCAAAATAAATCCTTCCTCCCTTCAGTTTCTTCTGGTCCAGCAATTGGTCACAGCAGGGAGAAGAATAATGAATACAGTATTGCAAATCAAATCTATTCTAAACTCCTATCTCTCATCTCCAGTTCAAGGCAGAAAAGCCCTTAAATGTCAACTTCATTAAGCATGGACACCTCTATTACACGTTGCTACAACAAAATACCTGACCCAGGCAACCTACAGAGGGAAAAAGTTTAATTCCAGCTGTCACCTCCAGGTTATAGTACCTCATGGCAGAAAGTCGAGACCATCTGTCTATGGACTGGTCCTCCTCCAATAGATAGAGCCTTCCCATGTCAATTATGCAATCAAGATAATCTTTCAGAGAATACTTAAAGGTCAATCTTTACTTAGAAAGTACCTCTGGTGAACATGGAAACCTGTGTCATATCAGGTTTGGCCTAGTAACCTTCACACTATGAATAGAAGTCCCAAGCAACCAACCAAGTCACTAGAATCAGTTCATCTAACGGAAGATAACAGTAAATGTACTCCTATGAATTAATTCAACCTAATTGCCAGTATTCTGTGCTCTACATGATTCTTCTGGATCTACTCTTGAGTGTTTACCCAATTTTCAGAAAATATACACAATAGCAAATCTGAACATTGTTTTTAATATAAGTTATTCATGTCAGCCCATATTGTAGACCCAGTCACTTGGAGTGAGTCTACATTGAGTCTAAAAATACTGGTTGTAGTGTCTTGGGAGAATGGGTACCTATATTTAAAGTACCTGCTACAAATAAGGTTATCACAGAATTTTCAAGAAAATATAGGGTAGCTTCTCAAATACAGGAAAACCATTTAGTTTCAGTAGTAAAAGATGTCCATGTATGGTCACCTTCGTGACTCCAACCTAATATGATCATGGACTAATTAGCATTACAGTTGAACAAACAATTCTCTATTTATGTTAGCATTATCATCCCTGAAACTACAATATATTTCATTTAAGATCATCGCACAATACAACTTGCTTAGCCATTACTGTGTGGGTTCAAATACTATACCCACTGTGGGCTTCTAAGGTATCTGTTTCAGTTAGTCCTCAACACAAATGACAAGAGGTGGTAGGTCAATTATGAATTCACTGCATATGATAAATTACTGACAACCTTTTTTTCCCAATTGTCTCAGCAGTAGGCTTAAATCAACATGGCCTGACTGAACCAATCAGAATTTCTGATCACTGTAGCTCTGTCTCCTGAGGATTCTATAGCAGCCTGGGTTAAGGTCGAGGACAAGAGCTGCATAATATTGTCTAATAAGTTTAATATAGAGATTTTTGACAAGAAATTGACTATAAAGGGATAAAGTCTACATAATTCAGGAGAACAGAGGTAGAATTAGATAAAAGACAGAGACAAAAAAAAATGTGAAAAAGCTCTACCCGTGACAGATCTGAAGTCCGCAGGAACAGCCAAGGCCTCCAGACAATAAAGTTTTCTAAAGAACTCCAAAAACTGCAGTTAGAAAAAAGAAAACAGCTTTTGGGACCAACAAACTCACCAAAGCTTCGAAGACTCCCTGAATGTCATTAGTAAATTATCCTCCCTGGAAGTCAGGGGCAATGTTTCCACCTAAACACAGTGACTACCACTGAGGGTCTCACATGCTAAACAATACTACAGAAGCAAACATAGAGAGCCTTCCAGAAAGTCCTTCTGACACTATGCCAACCAGCAAAGAACAAAGGTTGATAGGACCCATCATGAAGATCACACGCCAAACAATAAGAGGTGGCTCTGGAACTGAGATACATTTATAGATGTATAGGTATAATTATTTATTCTGCCTACTTTAAGTTGTCAAACAGGCAAGCTACTTTCTTTGTAATATCAATACTGAGATCAAAGTGTTTTAACTTGAAGTTAACCAAAACCAAAATAAAGATTAAGCAAAATTAACCTTATTGAGTGCCCCCCCTCATTTCCTGCATAAAGTCTAAGCAGCTGAACATGAGCATTCACAGGAACATTCTTCATAAAGATTTGCTTTATTAAGATTAAGATTGCTATATTAAGATTATAGATATTGAAGATACAGTATCTCTGCTACTTTCAACCCATTTATAATACCAGGTACTCCATTCTGAAACTATCTAACTCAAAAATCTGAAACTGAATTTCCACTTTTGAAACTACTGCAACTCTAAAGTGTCTTCTCTTTCAGTAAGCTGACTGTTAGCTTGTCTCAATCTCTCATTTCTTACAGTAACTTAAAGTTAACTTACCTCAATCCCTGGTCGTGTGTGTGTGTGTGTGTGTGTGTGTGTGTGTGTGTGTGTGTAGTATTTTGTTTTTGCTTTCTTGTTTGCTCATTGATTTGCCATCAGAAATCAGCAAATTGCTGAGCCATTTTGCTGACCTTGTGTCCTCGCATTTAAACAGAATCTCATTTGCTCTCCAAAAAATGCTTAAATAAGAACACAGGAAAAGTAATGACCCCAGGAACACATACATACAAAAATAAGTTCTTGAAAGAGTGACATCTCTGACATATTCTTCCATGCTAGCCCTAGTATACTAGTACCATGTCCCACACAAAATCTGATCTCAGGTACTTATAGCTACTTTACTTCTAATAGAAAAAAAAACACAAAATTCAGGTGTTTTCCAATACAGCTGGCACATCCATGGAATGCTACTAAGCCACAGAAGTGAACTATGGGAATGAGCAATGGTTGGACAAAACCAGGTGGAATTGTGCTGCTTAAAAAGGAAGAAAAAGAAGAAAGCAAACAAAGGAAAGGAAGGAAAATAAAAGTCAGCCCATGATGGTCACATGCTATATATCACAATGACATTTTTATATCTTTGTTGAAATGGCAAATTATATATCTTAAATGCTGGAGATTTTAAACTCTCAGTCAAGCTTTAAGATGCAAGCAAGGAGACATAGTTTTATGGTGATCACATAAGTAGTGGTAAAAGGGACTTAAAATTAGGGGAAAAATGGGCTATATTAAATCTAAACAGAGAGAGAAAGTTAATGAATATTTAAGAAATCCCAAGTTCCAAACTCCATTTAAATCTGAAGTCTCAACACAATAAATCCTTATTACAATAAATGATAATATCACTGCACTTCATTATTGAAGTTTTCATTCATTTCTAATCTCGGCAGTTATATTAAGTAAACAGTCTTTAATTTCACTCTTCTTAAAAATCAAACGGGTCCCAGCTGCACATTATTAAGGGAGTGTTTTATTCCTTTTGTGGATTCCACAGGAATTGCATTACTTTTAATGAGAATACATAATTATGGCTAAACAGCACCATTAGAAACATATAATTTTATTTAATGAAATAATATGTAAAAGCATTTATTTCATTTTGAATTTTCTAAAATAATCTGAAAGTGTCCAACAAAATAATATTTTACATAGCAAAGACTATAAATAGTAATGCTTCAGAGGTATGTGGCCAGCCCGTTTCTTCTGAATCTGACAGGACTGCATTGATATTTACTTCCACAAGACCTGCACAAGATTGGGCCCATCTACCTTTCACCAAGGGGAAAGGGTTCAAGAGATGCCATGACTCTGTGAAAGACTGTGAACAATGTGCTGAACAGGCACGAAGGAGAGCTACTTCAGCCAGTGCCCAGGTACACGACAGCCCAGAAGTCTCCCAGTGGGCCCCATACACAACAGGACACAACATCTGAAGACAGGGAAGAAAAGGTTTGCAAAGACCTGGAGAAAGAAGAGCATTGGGATTGGTTGAGAAGATGTGAAAACAATACAAACTCATTGTATTCATGTGTCAAACCTTAAAACAATATAAGTAAATCAATTTAACATTAATGCATGAGATTCACTGAAAACACTTTGACATTTCTGAAAGCAAGTTGCCTCCTACACAGTTGGGACTGAGTAACAGAAAATACACTAAACATGCATCACATCCCGAGTAGTTCTGCAGACATTGACTCAATGTTGTGTTTTTAACAAACAAAGGTAAATATAGATTATTTACATCGCTCCTGCCTGCCAAAGGCTCGCATATAAGTTAAACATAGGTAAAATTATACAAATAGTGTATTATTGCTACCACTACCCAAGTCATTTGCCTAGGCTGACTCAAATCAGCACATCCCTTCACATTCATCATCCAAATCAATTCAATCTTTGACTGAAGATACACACATAGAGTATAACATTCCATCAATTCTAGGTTACCATCAACTATAACATCCATCATTATTTTATGTCCTATTTAGGAAGGGAAAATGCTGCCAACAAAACTATGACGCATCATCACATTTAATCTAATGCCTCAATTTCAGGACAAACTGTGGTTTCAGAGATGATAAAGTATTTCAAGTGAAACGTATAGTACAATATTCTTTACATATAAGGCAGAGCGTAAATAACTACTTATTGACAATGCTGAAAATATGAAATACACAACTATTTCACAAGCTCCTAAACTTTACAAATTATCCACTATAGATAATCAAAGGAGAGGAAATAAAACCATTCCTTGGGGCAATTATTGTTCTAATTGAGTCTCTTTCCTAAAGTGAAATATCAATTATTAGAAATTAATAATGATAAGAATTCTCAGTGGGACAGATATAGAAGCAAAAGGGAGGTTTCAGTGGGAAAGAGAGTGATAAAACAGCCAAAATTCATAATATACACTTATTAAATAGCCATTCAATAAAAATTGAAAAAAATTTCAGCATTATGTTTGCGATAGTTAAAATAGAACATCTACAGTCTAGCATACATCTTAGTAAAATGCATTTAAATTCTAAAATGTGTTTCACTTCACAAAATTATTATTTGTTAATATTTATCCTGATATTTCAGGCTCATTTGGTTAGCCTAAAGTATTTATCAGGATAAAAATTGAATTTTAACTACTCTCTATTTAGCCACATTTCACACATAAGTAGTTTCCTATAAGAACAATCATATATTACATGAAAGAAATAGTCCACCTTGGCAAAATTTTTATGAAATATTGTTCATGGTCTCCTATCATTAAAACAGAGAATATTTATTTTCTTTGAATCATTTACTTCTAATTCTGACTTTCCACTCCTTCAATGGCTTTACAATATAAGAACAAAGAAAAAGGAGGACAGCCCCTTGTGAGGGTTAGCCTCTGAGAATGCTCCTGAGACTGTCTGGATTGCCTTCATGGATAATTGGATGATCATAATCCCTAACATGCAGTGAGATTCAACTAATGCAAATATTTTCATAATGATGGGTGGGACTATCTCTAGGCAAAGAATCCAGAACAGAGCAAACATGGAAAAAGAACATTATCAAGTATGCATGCAGGAATTCAAGTCTCTCTGCACTTGACTGTGGATGTAACATTGACTGGCTGTCTCGGGTTCTTCCATTTTACGTTCCTGCAATGATGGATTACAAACTGACCTGGGAGACAAATAAACCCATTCTCTTTTGCATAGCTTTCCTCAGGATGTTTTTATCACAGCAATAGAAAAGAAAAAAGGCAGGCTCACTTACTTCATTATACGTGAAGAAATATCATGACTATTCATTGCCATTACATTTAATTTCATACCCCAAATGAACATGTCTGAAATTCAGTTATCATAATTCCTCACATACAATTGGATTCAATGTCACTTTGATGACATTAATTCTGTCTAATTCTTGTCTTTCTGAATCTAGCTTGTTTTGCCTAACAATAATTTTCTGTTTTATGCTCTTTGCTTAATATGCCATGATTTTTTTTTCATTTTTCTCTATGGCTATAGTAATCTTTTAATGGCTTTGTTTTCCTTAGAACAGTTTTAATTTCACAATAAAACTGAGCATTGAGCAGAAACTAGAAGAGACTGCCCTGGGCTCTCAGCCCTCAGTAATGCACGCATGAACACTGCCAACATCACCGCCACAGTGTGCATTGTGACATCATGGCCTATATCACCCACACAACACATTTACCTTGTACATAGGTTGCATGAGGGTTTGCTCTTGCTGATATAGATTATTTGGGCCCAGACAAAAGTAAAATAACATGTACTCACCTTTACTGACCTAAAACTTCTCCCTATCTTATTTCCTCATGCCCTGTTCCCTCCCCCTTCACCCTTTGATCCTTAGGAAACATCCGTCTTTTTACTGTTTTTGCCCTTTCCGAGGCATAAAAGGGTTGGAGTCCTATAGTATTCAGACATGACTGACTGGTTTCTTTCACTGAGTAACAAGCATTTCAGTCTCCTCCAAATCTTTTTACAGTTTATTAGCTCATGAATTTTTAGCACTGACTGATATTGCATTCCCTTGACATATCACAATTTATTTACCTATTCACCTACTGGGGGCTTCCTGATCTTTTCTGGGTTTTCAGCCACTGTAAATAAAATAGCCATGTGTATATCATTGAGGTGAAGTTGGATCACACCATATTTATGCTTTTAATTCCTTTGAACCCCCCACACTTATTTTCATAGTAGCACACCTTGTTATGGATGTTTTTCTTTGTAATAGTCATTTTGACTGAAGTGAAATGGAATTTCAATGTAGTTTAATCTGCATTGTTCTAAAGGACAAGAACATTGAATGTTTTTAAATGCATTTACGTAGTTCTTTTAAGAACTGTCCAATCCTACTTATTTGCTGGATATTTTGTGGGGTTTTGTTTAATCTTTTGTACATAGTAATCAGTCAATAATTTTCACGGCTTTCAATCACATTTATGTCAAACTTCAAATCCTCAGCATGGCTTACAGTGATCTTTCTGTGCCCCTTGAATTTGTGTGGCATCATTTTTATAACCACTTTCTTTTCATTTCCACTGGATAAAAACTGCCTGACTTTTTCTTGTATGATGAAAGTAAACAAAGTTATTTGCAAAATACAACCATCTTGGCTTAGATATATATAACTTCATCTTTAAGATCTCTCATCTATTTCCGAAAAATATTCTGGAGTTGAAAAGAAAACCTTTAAAAAATAGTTAAATGTCACTTGGATAAATGAAGTATAATTTCTTTGAATTTAATGACATTAAAATTAATGATTACAGAATTACTGTTTCTTAACAGAAATTAAGCAATGGACACTATTACTCATAGTGGGGTTTTTTGTCATGATAGCTAATCTTAATTTAAATCTACAATTCTGTTTACTCAAAAATGATTATTGCCTTCTTTATATTCAACTAGACTTAGACTTAGTGCCATTTTAAGGCATTATAATTTTGTTTATTGATTCACATGATATATTATTGATGTTTTGTCAATAATTTTGCATTATGCTTTAAAAAAGTAAACACACACTCCATCCTAATGTTTTGGGAACCTCTCAGAAGAGGAGGAGGTGAAATTGTAAGAACGTAAAGATAGGAAGGTTCACTGTTGGACAAGACATCCCACTCAAGGCAGGATTGCTACATCTAGGAACTCACTGCAGTGAGACTTGTCTTTCCCAGACCTGCATAATGACTGACATACCAACATGCCCCAGAGTCTACCTAGGAACTCAAGAAAGATAAGAACATACAGTGGAAACTTTGGGACTAAAGCTGGATGGGCGAAGGGAAATGCTATTAGTGGGGTGGTCTGAAGAGAGACAACTTAGTATGCCACAGAGGTCTGAATCCTCATGACTGGACAAGACAGAGGGAACCCTGGGTTCATAGAAGTATACAAGCAGGATGGTGGAGGAGGAAAGAATTGAGTTAAGGAAGGAAGGGTATAGGAGGGAGGGGGGATGGAGAAAAGCAGGGTTGAGTTCTCAATATGCTTGTGAAAGTAGAAAAATAATAAAAAATTAGAATATAGGAAGCAAATAATTAAATTAATTAAATAATAAAAAGTAACCACACAGCTATTATTCTTTTCCATTATAGATCTATAGCTAGAAAGTTATAATGGATACTGTTTGAGTTTCATAACGCATTGCTGCAACAAAACACCAGACTGAAACCACTTAGGGAAGGACTGTTTGCTCAGGCACAAGCCCAGCTTACAGAGTGAGGGAAGTCTGAAAGTCTAAAGCGTGAATGAGGCAAAGCAGTAGAATAACTATCTGATCAAACATGAGTTGACAGTTTGATAAGACAGTTCTCAAAAAAGCATAACCCTGCCCAATCTGTGAAAAATATTAAACATTATTGATAGCAAACTACAGATTAAAACCACATGAGATAAAATCTTGCATTTATTCAGAAAAGTTGATGGAGATATGAAAAACCAAATCCTTACAAACTCGTAGAAAAGCAAAATGGTACATGTACATAAAAATAATACCTCCTCAAAAATCTGAAAATGGGCCTACCACATGCTTCTGCTACTTCTCTGGAATATTAAATATTAGCCCTCTTGTGCTCACCAAAACACTATCCAAGAAGCTACATATGCAAGAAAACTATATGTACAGAGACAGACCAATAGATTTAAAAAAAAAAAAAGGTGGTGCACAAATTCTCATTAGACTTTCAAAATAAAGAAAACCTTCAAAACATAACAACATGGAAAAATGTGGAAGATACTGTGTGGCCTTTTTTTTTTTTTCTTCTGTCTGCAAGAAAATTCTTCAATACAACCAGCTTATAGGAAGAAAGGGGACATTTATTAGACTTATAGTTTGAGAGGGAGGCTTCTAGTTCATCTCACCATAGGTATCAGGAAACAGAGCAGAATCACTGGAAACAGGGCCTGGCCACCAAATCTCAAGTCCTACCCCATTGACAGGCCTTCCTCCAGTAACACTCTGTCTCTTAAATATGCCACACTTTTTAAAATATTAATACCATCAAAGGATTCAAACACTTGGGCCTGTGTGGGACACCTCACTTTCAAACTATTACACTACATTAAATGATACAAGACAATAAGATAAAGGCAAATATCACACGCTTCCATCTATGTGAAGCATTTCAAACAGTGACATTCATAAAACCAGAAGAAGGTGATGGCTGTCACACCTTAGAAAAGAGAGGAAACCGAGAGTTACTAATCAGCACACAAGAAATCTTAAGAGAAACATTAATCAACTTGAGAGATGATCTAGATAGCACAGAAAGTATTATAGCATTAAAATTTGTCAAGTTAGCTCTTAAGTGAAGCATTCTGATCACAATAACTTTTAAGTAAAAAAAATGAAAAGATGGAAAAAAGCATCCAACACTATTTACTTACAACTAAAAATACATTTAAAAATTGTGTCCAAATTGCTATTTAGTAAGTGATTTAATAGTTGTGACAGTTAACCCTGGGTGTCAACTTGACCACGCCTGGCATTAACTAAGATCAGCTGTCAGACTATCTGAAGAGATTATCCAGATCAATACATTACAATACAAAGACCAGCCCTAGATCTGATTGGAACCTCCCAGTAGCAGACCAGATAAAAGGAATCACAGAGCAGAAGACCTAGAAGAGACTCTCCACTCTCCAAGAATCCTCCAGTCTTCAGCCATCACCCACTGGCCTAGTGGACTCAGCAGCTCTGAACCTCCAGGATGTCAGCTGTGACTTAGCCTGCCACCAGCTTCAGCCATAAGTCATGTCACCTCTGCCATGAAAGACTGTTTCTCCTCTCTGGAACATCTCCCTATCTCCCTTAAGTTGCTTGACTTTGAGTGCTCTCTCACAGCCACAGTTAAGAGTAACTATTATAACTATTACAAAATATGCAACTCTATTTGAACATGCACTTTAAAGTACGTAGGATTGGGGAGACAGCTCAGGAGGTAAAAGCACATGTTGCACAAGCCTTAGGACCGGAGTCTGGATCCCCAGAACCTATATCAATGTCAGCTGAGTATGGTGACTCACCTGTTAATTTCATTGGTTGGAAAGCAAAAACAGGGAATCCCAAAGCAAACGAGCTACGGGCACTAGTTGTAACCAGTTAGCCTACGTATAAATCAGAGCCTTCAACAATGAATGAGTTTGATAGCAGTCAAGGAAAACACTCAACATTTATTCAGAGTGTGTACACACAGGCATGCACACATGCACAGTTATCCATACACATGTACAACCCTCACACGTGCATGCATACACCACACACATGCACATGCAAAAAAACTCAATTAATATCCAACTCAATGACATATTTCCAAATTTTATGCCATGCTAGATATCACAAAGGTCAACATACACTACGCAGACACACATATTACAACACAAAACACAGTCACAATGTTCATAGTCTCTGATCATACTGGAGCATTAAGCAGGAAACAACTTTCTTACAGAGATTTCAATAAATACGAAACAGTTGAAAAATAAGAAAAAGACATTAAAATTATGAAAATATAACAAATTCTTATATAAGAGAGACATAGTCTATCTAAGAATGCAGCTTACAATAAAGGAAGCAGAATAAGTGTCGAGAAAAGGAATTATTTATTTATTATTTATTATTATGGTGCTAAATAAAAATAAGCAGGAAAAAAAAAAAAACCTCGCTAAACAATTAGCCAAGTTTTCATTCACACAAAAGGATGGTCCAGGGAATGGGAGGGGGAAAGGGAGAGGCACTGGGAGAAGGGAAGGAGAGGGGTGAAAGGAAGGGGACAAGGGGGGAAAGTGCACGGGGGATTGGGGAGGGGTGGAGGAAGGGAAGGGACCAGGGTACCTATTAAGCTTATAGGATTAGGGAAAAATAAATAATAAAAAAATCAGCCAAGTTTTAATATTCTTGGTCATCTAAAGAGCAAATGACAAAAGTCACATGTACTCCATATAAGCAAAATAATGTAAGTTATAGAGACAAGAAGATATCAAGAGGTTCCAGGCCTCCCTGAGAGACTGATAAGACCTAATGTTGATAGGGACTAAAGGAAGATAGTATAGCCACTGATCTATCGTATTGCTAGACCATGAATTATGTCATATATAGCATACAATGTCAGCAAAGGCAAACTAGATGTAACATAGTAGACCACACAAGGACAAAGACTTGAAAATAGGAGGGAGTTAGGCAGAGAAGATGAAAGGTACAATAGTTGCTTTTAACTGCTGCTGTGAGAGAGCATTCAAAGTCAAGCGACCTAAGGGAAAAGGAGATCTCTTCAGCAGTCACCCAAGGCTGTGTTTCTGGGATTCGAGCACAGTAGTATGTGGTAGTGTCTGCGGGACTCAGGCTTGGTGGCTGTGAGAGAGCACCAAAGTCAAGCAACTTAAGGGAGAAAGGGAGATGTATTCAGCTTACAGTTCCAGAGGGGAGAAACAGTCTCTCATGGAAGAGGCAACGTGGCTGGTGGCTGAAGCTGGAGGCAGCTACATCACTGCAGACATCCTGGAGGCTCAGAGCTGCACAGTCCAGCAGGCCAGTGGGTGACGGCTGAAAAGTGTAGGATTCTTGGAGAGTGAAGAAGAAAAGAAGACAGGCAGCTGGAGGGAAGGGAGTTTTCTAGAACAGCTTCAGAGAGTCTCTCTTCAAACTCTTCTACTCTGTGGTTCCTTTTACCTGGTCTGCTACTAGGAGGTTCCAAACAAATCTAGGGCTGGTCTTTGTACTGTAAATGTATTAATCTGGATAATCTCTTCAGACAGTCTGACAGCTTATTTTAGTTAATGCCAGTTGTGGTCAAGTTGACACCAAGGATTAACTATCACAAAAGGTTTTTAAGGGGAAAAGGAAGAGGGATGAGATTGAGGATTTTACAAAAATAGATATTAAGAAAGAATGAAAAGTAGCCAAAATGTGAAACATTTAATTTTATATTTAGGAAATCAATATTGAAGGTACAGTATATTAAGCTTTCGTATGAATGATCATTAGAGGAATACTAATATCATTTTATATAGAAATACAACTCCAAGCCAGATATGTGGGTACACCTGTAATTCCAGCAATTTGAGAAGCTAAGGCAGGGGATGATGAAATATCCAGGCCAGTCAGGGCTTAATAATCACAGGAAAGGAAGACAGAAAAGAAGTTGGCAGGGAAGAGCGAAGGGGAGGAAGAGAAGGAAAATAAAGCTCAAAACTACTCAAAGTTGATTTGATGGGTTCCAGAGGAAATACAGCCCAATATGGTAGGAACCACAAAGCACGTGGCAAAACCTGGAGGCAGCTCAGGTCACTGAAGTCATAATGGAGACCGAGAGAGCAAACAGCCAACTGCAAGAGTATCAGGGTTTGGGATGTGCAGATATCTGAGAAATTGTGAATGAAGAACCTTAAAACACTCATCCATTTTGAACAAAGTTTATCCAATGTGCACTAAGACCTATCTGTATGTTTCTAACCTTTAAATAGAAAGAAAATCACCATTTTCAAGTATATAATCATGTGACTATGTCCATTTATCACTCACCAGAAATACAGTTATTACAAGCTTTGGTTAAAACTGACTTTTGAACTTAACGGATAAATGTCTTTAATTATTTTCTTATGGTATCTTTTCAGCTCTGACAGCTTCATGTGTTAGTTTTACATTTCGTTCAAGCAACTGAGACAGACAAAGGTCTCTTTCCAGCATGCAGCTTCAGGAATGGGCCGTCTCATCAGGCACTAAGGGAACTGGCTATGCTGCATCTACATTAAGAGCACAGAGGGCAAGGATCCACGTTACATACCTGCTTCTAACATGCCAGCTTGCTACCTTGCCAGCTAGCACTCTCTCCATCTAATCCACCTGTCCCAGAAATGGCCCCATCTACATTGACTCCATTTTCCAACATCGATTATACAATGGGACATTTCTCATAGGCTTACTTTAAGGAGACTAATTCCTCATACATATGCCTAAAAGGCCAGTCTTAAGGATCAAGTTGTCACCCTAAAAATAACTGAATTTTTGTGTTTCAGCATGGCTTTTGAAGAATGTGTATCGAGTACATATGATTTCCAGTCATCTAGGCCTTGTGTGTTTGCTTGGTACTGAGGGTCATTATTGCAAAGGAACTTTACTTTATTCACCTCTAGGTCTTTGATATGTAGATCAAGATTGGGTGATTATCTGAAGTGCTCATTAAATTATTGAGTGACAAGAAAATATTATTTAAGTGAACATTATTTTTGCTTAATCTGCAGAGTGTATTTACATGCATTTTCAAGTAACACCGCTTTACTGATGTATAATCCATGTGCTATAAGCTCTTCCAGTGATGCTATCCAGACAGTGCTTTGTAGTGTACTTGTGGAATGATGTAGCTGCCACCACAGCCACCGTAAATTCTGCCCTCTCATCATTCTCTAGCTCTGCCAGACCTCCCTAAAGACCAAGGTGTTTTCTATCACTATAAATGTGCAGCTTGCATAAAATGCACATGAATGGAATCATGCACTGTGTGGTCTTCAGAAGAGAGATGTTTTATGATACTATGACCTGCACTGGGTGGTTTTAAAACAAATCCTTGAGACAGAGAAGTGTTTGACATAGAGAAGAGTTTACTTAGAAAGAAGAACACAGTTAAGAAAGTCTCAGAGCAGCCTTATAGGGCAAACTGTGAGTTTTGATAAGTAGACTAACTGGCTTCACATTGCTTCTTCTAAGAATGAGTATTTTCAAGAATATGTAGCTAAGTTATTTTGCTTAGTCCCAGGACCATCTGAAAATGGGTGAAGAATTAGTCTTGCTTCTGTTAAGACTCTCATATGATGATACTTTCTTGTAATGAAATACATGTCAAATTTTTAATGTTTTACTATATTAGTTAGTGCTTCCATGTAAATAAAGGTTTGGATCATTCACATGAATTAGGTATCTCAGACTCTGATTTTAAAACAAATGCTGCTACCAATACCCCCTTCTTTGTCCAGGGAATTATATAACCAGTCAATATTTTGTCAGTTTTCTGATTTTATTGTATTTCTGTCTTTATTTTTAATTCCTGATTCTATTTTCTTTAATGTATACCTAACAGAACATTGTCTCATTTCTCGGTTGTTGTTGTTGTTGTTTTTTACTGCCTTCCATGTATTAGATCACATCAACCCTAAAAGTAGTTTCATTTTTTCCTTTCCCCTCTGGATGTGTTTTTTACTTTTTGATATGTTGAGTAGATATGGTAAAGGCATAAAGTCTAACCCTCTTTCTAACCCAAAGGGCTAAGCAGTCAGTCCTACATATTAGATAAGCCTCAGTGCTCAAAACTAACTTCTGAAAGTGAAACACTATCTTCCACTTCTAGTGTGTAAACTGTTGCTATTCTGACAATGATGACTGTTGATAACTATTTGTTTATATCTATTGAAAGGATCGTGTGGTATCTTTGTCTTTATTCTCTTAATTTCGGATTAAGCCAAGCTTCTATTTTTAAGGAAACTTCTTCTTGGGCAAGGTGTAGAATATTTTTAAATGCTAAGAACTCTATTTGTTCATGCTTTGCTGGAGATGTTTCCATCTATTAGCATAATGTATATTCTTGGAAGATTTTTATTTCTTTCAGCAGTTTTGTATAGTTTGTAGATCAGAACAACACTGGCCTAAATGAATAAATTAGGCGCCCCCCCCCCAGGTTCTGTTTTCTGGAGGAACTTATGCAGGACTCTAAAATTCTTTAAACAATTGAGTTATGCTGATATTTGCTATCTGTGGATAGCACAGGAAGTGTTTATCATTACAGTTTATTATTAAAGTCATCTAGTTCCACATCTATGGGCATGTTCTCTTTGTAATGTATTTTTTTCTTGTTCTAGATCTACTGTGGTTTTTTCCCTATTCAATAAATGTGATTAATTTGGATCTTTCTAGTAATATGCCCCGTGAAGATTGTAAAGTATGTTGACATTGACCTGCCCGTACGTATCCTTTGCATGTTTTTATTTCTGTAAAAACAAATTGACTAGGCTTTTAGTGGTAGATTTTTATCACTAAACATTCCTTATTTTCTGCTTCCCTTTAGATTTTTTTATTTTATTTATTTTTCAAGTAGCCAAATTTGATTTGTTGATTTTTTCTCTTGCATTTTTCTACTATGTACTAAATTCATGAAACCATTCTCTGCAGGGTTTGAATTTAATTTGTCCTTATTTTTCTTGAGGTGAAAGGTCATTTTATTGATTTGAAATATTCCTTCTCTATTAATGGCATTAAGAGTCCTTGATCTCTTGTTCTATTCAGTAAGATTTGTTTCCTTGTGTTTTCACTTTCATTCTGCAAGAAGTACTTTTCTAACTCTGGAAGCTTCTTCTTGATTCATTCATTACTGAGAAGTATGCTAATTACACACATTGTTTTTTTCTAGTACTGTATAAATCTATTACATTGTGTTCTAAGGATGTACTTTGTCATTCTGGTATTCATGAATCAAGATTCAGAAAAGTAAACCAGCCACTGACATTCACTAGACATTTACAATATGTTACATTTCATCTAAATATATTTGATACACTCTCTCATTCTATTTCATACTGATGTTATACTGAAATTATTAATCTCTTCTTTTTATAGATGTGGACAGTGAATTTTAGAACTTAGTAACAGTTTCAAGTTCATACAGATAGAAAATATCAGATCAAGTGTCCAAATTTACACATCTGGCTTCTTAAGTACAAGCTCTCTATACTAATGTTTATACTCTCCACTTTTATATAGACTCCTCAATTTGCATAATATGTGAGATATGTCTGTTCATCATAACTACCTGCTAAATGTTGGACTTCCTATTAAACAATAGGCTTCCTAATGAAAGAGACTGTGTTAGTATCTTGATAAAACTCTGTCTTTGAAAATGGGAGGAAGACTTTCAGGAAGAGGAAGACTTTCAGTGGGAGGGTAAATGAGGTCATGTAGGGTGAAAATGGCAAGTAATTACTCTATATATGAATGAACCTATCAAAATAAGCAGTTTTAAAGTGTACACTCAAAATGGATATTGCAATTAATTTCTGAAAAGTCAGTATCAAATAAATGAATAGATAAGTGAATGGTCCTATGCTATCATTTCCTTGTAGCTCAAAACCTGAAGTAGAACTGTATCAATGGAACATTACTGGCAACTTGACACACTCCTTAGGTTTCCTGAAATGACCTGAGAGAATTTTTGCCATCAAGCAGAGACTATTTGGGCAGCAGAGTTTATACAAATAAACATTTAGACACAAAATGCATTTAGATACATAATGCATACCAGAGTTCTCATAAATGGACTATCGAATGAAAAAGATGATATCTTAACTAAGCCATAAATAGTTAAGTACCTAATGCCAAAATGGCACACGCAGTTCTGGTGAATGAGAAAATGTGAGCTACTGAGGAAAGAGAAAAAAATTAAATCATTTCCAAGGCCTCACAGAGTCTCTACAGACCACTTAAAGTATTTGGGATTTATTCATAAAGGTGATAGAAGGGCAATATTTATAATTGCATTTGTAAGAGTGTCCTAGCTGTCCTGTGAAGAATAGGAGGGCTCAGAAAACTGCTGTAGAAGAACAGAGATAGAGCCAAAAGTTTAAAAAAAAAGTGGTGACATGTAATCAGATAAGAAGCAACACAGGGTATATGAGAAAGTTAACTGCCAGGATTCAATGTTTGAATGAAGGCAGTGGAGGAAATAATGATAATGTAGGATCACATTTCCAAGATTCCCATTGTCGTTGGAACATCTTTCCAACCTCTTTGATTATTATCGATCCAGCCTTCCTTTCACAATGGGAAATAATTCCAATCTAAGAAGCCTTCATTGTCGACAATTTTCAACAGAATCAACTCCCTCTGTGTGGACTTACATAGCAACTGTGTTTTCCACTCTAAATGTAAGCACGTTTCCTATCAGAAAGCTGAGTTTCTGATATACAGATATGAAAACAAAGACTTAAAAACTTAATTTGTCAGAGTTTACATGGGTGATGACTACCCCAAATAAAATATTTTAAAATGTATTTGACTGCCAAGTCAATTTGTAATTTATATGTATGTATGTGCATACATAAGGGGTCTCTATAAATAATGAAGGGTGGAAAGAATAAGGTTTTCAAGTTTAATAACAGAAAATTACTTTTTGTCCTTCTTTAGCTAATTTAGCTTAAATCATTATACATAATCATGAAATATCCCAATGTAGGTGAGCAATATATAAACTATAATGGCCTTTTGGGACATAAGCTGCTTTGTTTGCTCAGCAGGGCAGACCACTCATTCTCGCAAAAAAATAATGGCATTATCGTACTTCAATGCAAATTCTCAGAGGGGAGCAGCTGTGGAGAAACACTGCTACTTATTTCATTAAAATAATAAAGCACAGACAATATTTCATCTGAATATCTCCTTCTCCATTTTCACTAACTGTATTATTCCAAATGTCAAATCAGAGATTCAGAGTTGGGAGGCAAGTGTTCTAGGGGACAAGAAATCTTTGAATGTGGAAGCTCATAACAAATCCAGAACCTAATTATCTCTCAGTTAATCATTGACTCCACTAAGAAAGTACAGAAGAAGAAATATGTAGGTCGCTCAAAGGCATCCATAGACCTGTTTAGGGCTAACTCCATAAGGCTGACTGACCTACGCTAGTCATTTTTGCTTACCTTTTCTAATTCTCCTGCACTCTGTGGAAGTTCTCTTTTTACTGCTATATCTGTGTGTCCAACAGTGTCAAAAGCTTGGATTGTTCTAAGTCCTGGCAAGAGCCACGAATTCTTGTTCACAGATTAACATTCAGACACGTCCAATCCCAGATTGCCATAGGGTTGTTATAGGGCATCTTTAATTCAGAAAATAAAAGCTAACTCATGGAATATAATATGCAAAGATACAAATGGCAGTTACAATCCTTCAATTAATTTCCTTCAGAGCAGTAAAAACCAATCACTGGAAAAGTCAGGAAAACCTTGAAAAGCAATATCTTAGAAAAATTCCTGATTCCCTTCACCCGCAGGCACCCACACGGGATCTTTTTCGCAGTTACTGGAGACAGCCCGACTTCTCAATATGCTGCACAACTTTGTTCTTGGAGCTTAGTGTTCAAATCATCATTTCTTTCTAATATATTACCAAACTCACCATCTGACTCTGAATTTCCCAAGTTTCTTTGCTAGAATAAACTCTGGCCATCCATGTTCTTACATTCTCTTTCCCCATCAGTAAGATCTTCAGCTCTGTGTGTTTTCCATTTTTTTCCATTACTTCAGGCAGATTTTAATGAAAACTATCATCTTATTGATTTTTCCTTACCTACTAATTTCACCAGACACAATTCAAAACAAAATGACAACAGATTATGAGTCTTTTGTATATGTATATCTCAAGCATTGTGTAAAATAAATACATAACCAGAAAAATTGACCAAGATAAATGTATATGAATAGAGTAAGTGGAGGCAGCAATTAGCCAGCATAGCTCATTTACTTGGACCATTAAGTTCTTTGGTACTTGTATCTATTGAGAATCATTTGGTGGACTGACTTAGAGTCTCTTCCTGCTTTTGAATCACACAACTGCTAAATTCTTGAAAGGCAAGACCATATTCAATTTAGTTGCTTTTAGTAAAAGTTTTAATAATAACCTATGCAAAATTAATATTTATAATTTTTGTCAAACATATTAAACTCTTCACTCAAGTGTCTATTTCTTTAATCTGCCCTCTGTTTTTTTTCTATTAAGGAATTAATTGGATTTCTTGCAATCACTTGTCTGATTCTCATGCCAAATTATCAAACATTCGGTAACTGCTTGGATAGACTTGAAAACCATGGTTAGCTGGATATTCACAAAAATATTCTTGTGACAAAATCCTGTCACAGCAAGTAATGTATTTTATCTAATTAGTTTTTTAAAAAGGGGAGGCTTTCTAAAAGACTGGTGAAAAGAATGAAACAGTGTTTCAGTCATTTGAAATCTGAAAGTAGAAGAAAACATCAAGTTGAATGACAAAGTGCAATGAAACTGAGTGAAAAGGAAAAGTCAAGTGCTAAGAATTTATCCTCTAATGTTTTATTACAGCACCATGTCCTATTTACAGTGCAGTCCACAGTGCCTATTCAAGTTGCTACTTTCATGCAATGAACAAAGACTAGAACAAGCACATAAACAAAGCTATTCTTTAGTAAGAACTAAGTATAAAGACATCTGTTTCCTACTCTTTACACATGTAACTAGGAATGAGACACGCCATGTTTTCTTTCACAAGAGGAAAGGAAGGGATTCTACAAGAACCTGGAGTAACAGTTTTTGACATTTTATACTAACAGGTATCTTATCCTTCTGAGTTTAAAAAGTGAAAGAGGGTTTTTCTCTAATAGCTGCCTTTCTTTCCAGAAGCTCAGATAAAGCCACTCTTCTAGAAAAAAAAAAAGTGTGGTTAAAAAATCTGATTATCCTTCCTTTATTCAAAATGGCTTCTACAAAGTTATTGCAAGCTTTAGAATGACTGAGATGGATAACTATGGCTATTCAATAAGTAACAAGCTGTCTTAGACTAAAACAATGATCACTATTCATAAAAGATTTCTGCACAAACTTCTACAGTAGAAAATACTATTTGAATACAGTATGCTACAATTACATTTGACTTGTAAATCCAACCATTTCTCAAAAGTATTGTGAGGCCTGCCTCAGTCAGAGAATTCCTGAAGGAGTATTATTCAGACCAGGACCCAAATATCACAGAAGAGTCAAAGATAAATGCTCTAAAAATATCTCCCTAAATGGAAATGATTTGGTAGAATTTAATATTGGAAATTATTGAAAGACTTCAATAAATGAAACTTACAAAAATCAGAATTTTTGTATGGAATGCACTTTGTCAACTGAGCCATCTCTCCAGCCTCCAAATTAGTATTTTTTAAGAGACCTGTTGGGCTGGAGAGGTGGCTCAGAGGTTAAGCCTCTGCCTTGCAGGCAGAAGGTCCTGAGTTCAGATCCCAGATCCCACCTAAAGACGCCAGGCAGGAACGGGGCAGCCTGTTCTTCTAGTCCTGGTAGGGCAGAGCCTGTGAATTCGTCCGTGGTTCTACACACACACACACATACACACACACGCATACACACGCGCACACTCACACACACAATTGAATAAAAAAAATGTAAAAAAAAAAATGTAAAAAAAAAAATTCTGTTAAAGAGACCTGTTGAAAGGGTAGTTCTCAACGGGACACCCACAATGCGGGCTTCTGGGCACGCCTTATGAGGAAGTTAAAGCAGGTCTGCTGGCAAACACGGAGAGACAGTTTCATTGTACGTTTCATGTGGAAAGGCACAAGTCCATGATGGGCAATACATTTCCCTGGTGGGTGATAAAGATGGGGAGAGCAGGGCAGGCACGCACTGGTTCTTTCTGGTGGCTTCTGACTTTGGGTCTTATAACCAGGCCCCCCAAGTCCTGTTGGTATTGTTCCCTTCCATGATGGATCGTCGACTGGAATTACAAGCTGAATAAAGCCCCATTCTTGCCTTGTCAAGTGCTTACTGCAGCAATGAGTTATAAAGCTCCAACACCTAACATGCTACTGTAAATAAAATCCTTTTCCCCAAATTATTTTTATTGAACAAAGACAATCCAAACAGCCCAAAACCTTGCTTCCTTAACAGCTTACCTGCTCCACCTCAGAATACTGAACGTCAAGTGTGAATGGATTTCACAAGTGCCATCATGCATTCTATTATTGAGAAGGATAGCAAGGTGTGACGAGAAAAGATGCTCCTTGCCATGGAGTAGCTAACGAAATTGACAAAGTCAGAGAGCATTATAGATTTTCCCTATATTTAAAAGAAGATATCATATTATGTATCAATTATTATCCCAACTCAGAAATGTTCACATACCAGTTGCAGAGACTACACCAAAAGTCACCCTGGTGCTTGCATTTGCTGACCATGGCGTAAATTTCTCAGTGTGATTGACGCCAAGCTACCAAGAGGACATGGACTTCTCATGCTTGATCACATCCAGGAAGCCGGCAAGAGCCACCCTGGCAAACTCCTGCCCATACACGTGTGGATGAAAAGGCATCACTGCTGACGTGAGTGGACAGTAATATTGATTTCAATGCTCCTTCCAATGCCTCACATAGAAACAAAGAAAAAAAACCGTATCTCCTGCCTATATGATGAAGTAGACAAGGTACAGTTCAAGACCTTCAAAAAGGAAACGTTTGCCATCACACAAGATAAGCCAAGGCTGTTTTCACAGCTATGCTGTAAAGCCTCAGGCTTTGAACGCTCAGCATCTCACGAAGGAACTTTGTCAGTCCTCCAAGCTGAAGGAAGGAAAGTGAGAGAGACAACCTTTGAGTTTTATAGGACTCCTATCAAGACTTCACAGCCAGACCCTGGAGCACCACTTCAGTCCGATCTGTCAACACAAGACTCACAGCAGAAGTCCATGTAACTAGGACCTTGCTCCTCGGCCCATTTCCCAAGGGAAAACCTCCAGGGATCTCAAACAGGGGCCTAGTCACTAATTTACTAAACCTATGGAAAACAAAGACTCACACCAGTGACAAAGCTAAGCTACTCATGAGGACTTGAGGTTTTTAGAAGCTGGTTTTCACACATTTGCTTGCTAATGATGCTACTGCTGTCGTTAAAAGCTATCACCCACGATTTCTTGTGGAAAGACACAATGGCAAGTCTACCTCATTTCTCTCCTAACAATCCTATCAATTATACAGACATGAATTTGTTCTGAATCTATAATTACTCACAAGTTTTTACTTTCAGTGATTTCACTCCTTTGTGTTACTTTGAACATAAATTTAATAAAAATGAGGAAAAGCCAATAACATACATTTCCCTAACTTTCAATACATTAATCAACCTTAAAAATAATTTAAAAGTAGATGAATCCTGATCTTAAAGAAGGTAGGACAGGCATAGAAATGTTTTTAAATATACAAATGTTACAGAGATGGCTCAGTGTTTGAAGTTTTTGCCTTGAATTCAAATTCCCAGATCCCAGGTAAAAATGTCAGGATGAAATGGTTGTGGCCTGTACCTCAGGCCCTGAAAGGTGCTGCCTGGGAAACTTCAGAGCAAAGCAATAAGGAAGTGGAACAACTGAGGATGATTCCCAATGTCACCCTCGGGTCTCCACAGGCACGCATACCTAAGTGCCCTCCTGTATACACACACACACACACACACACACACACACACACACACTTACAAATATCTAAACTCAAAAATTAAACATTAAACAAAAACAAAATTTAGTTCTTTTCGTATACTAATTATAACATTATTTCATAAATAAAATAGAAAAATAAAATCAGATATTATTCAGTGCATTTAAATGCCAACATGAAGCAAAGAAAAACAGCTCTGAAAATGACAGGTGTCATGGCCCTTTGATAAAGGTGCTTGTACTTGTTTGACAGCTCTGCAGCCCTCCTTAGACACAATAACTTCTTGTCAATCACATGCAGCTATGGAAAAGGCAAAAAACAAACTCTGGTTTCTGGGCTACATGGTTCTTCATCTTGCTCTGTGTCTGAGGCAATGCTGCATTTCTGATGTCTATTTTTACTTCTCTCAGAAGAGATGTGTGCTGTTGCCTACATTTCAGCAGGTCAGCGCACACCCCGCAGTTCTAAGCACTGTACAAGGCTATGGTCTCCCCCCACGCCCCGTCACTCCTCCCTTTCTCTCCTTGAATTTCAGGTACAGAAAATTCATTTTTCTGTTCTCACTATTCATCACTATGCATTCCATGAGACTGATGACTTTCAGACATTGGAAAAAGTGCAAGACTATATATCAAATAAGTATTAAAATTCTTTCCTTTCTCTCTCTTTCCTGTGCTAGCTCGCAGGTGACTGAATTCAGAGAGCACTTTGACCTTTTAAGTTGAAGTTTGAGAACAGTATACATTTTGATGCTAATTGGAGAAAAATTTTAAATTTCATTCTCCCAGTTTAGCACTGCCCTTTCCTCAACCTACCAAATTCTCAGATTACTTCCCCTGCAGAAAATGTGACTTCTTGCCATATAAAGTCCCACTTCTATTCTTGATTAGCACAGGAACATACTTAATGTCTCACTTCTCCTGATAATGGGTGTCTCTTACATAAAGGTTACAATGAGTGTGTTAATCCTATTTAGTATCTCTCGCCTACATTGCTCATTGGAAGTCCAATTCTGTGTTAACTTCTAAGTGTAAAAATAATGTTAAAGGGGCTGGAGAGGTGGCTCAGGAGTTATTGCAGGTGGAAGGTCCTGAGTTCGGATACTAGACCCCACAAACTAGACGGGTGGAAGTGGGGGGTGGCCTACGTTTCTGGTCCTGGTAGGGCGAAGCCTGTGAATCCCCGGGCACAGTAAACAAGGAGGAGGAGGCGTCCATGGTGGTTCCCGAATTCGCCTATGGTTCTACACACACACATACATACATACACACGCACACGTACATGCATACATGCACAATTGAAATAATAATAATAAAAAAACCTTTAAAAATAATGTTAAAAATACATTACAATAACTGTTGTGAAAATCAAAACAACCTCAGGCATTTTTAAGCCAAAAGTAGCAAAACTTAAATCCATTCAGTGAATAAAAGACTGGAAAGCCCCACGCATCTGCTCATCCCTTCTATTTCTTTTAAGTAAAACCCTTATCACCCCAGGGCAAAAATGACCACCAGACAAAAAGTAATAAATTACCTAAGAACACAGTCCTATAAATACCACTATTTCAAGAAATTGAGGTGGTTTAAGAAGCATGTTTATCTCATGCTAGTATTTAAAATAACCAATGATTTGATATATTCCAAACTTCACATATAAACTAATTAAGGGCAAATGTCATGAATGATTTCAATATTAAGTACCAAGAAAAAACAGTTAAAATCTGCCTATAATGATGTTTTTTTAATTTTTACTTTATTTTAGTGTGTGAGTTTGTGTGTATGTGTGTGTGTGTGTGAGAGAGAGAGAGACAGAGACAGAGACAGAGAGACAGAGAGAGACAGAGAGAGACAGAGAGAGAAAGGGCACTGTATGTGCTTGTGGAGGCCCAAGGGTGACTTCAGGAATCACTTTGAATTGTGCTACCTTCCCTTTGTTTTGCTCTAGAGTTTCCCAGGCTCCATCTTCCAGGGCCAGAAGTACTGGCCAACTGTCTGGCATTTTTATTTGGGATCTGGGATCTTCTTCTTAGGCGGCAGTGGCCATCTCGCCAGTCCCCAATAATGTACTTTTTAATATTTTAAATTTTTATTGCAATTTTTTATCTCTTACTGTTTCATACATGAAAATAGTGAGCTTATACTCTATTTTAACAGCATTTTATCTCTGGCCAGGGGGTGATATCCAATGCCCATCAGGATAGAGCCAAGGGTGGTGCAGGAACAGCAAAACTGGAAAAAAAAATCAACAAACCATAATTTGGAAAAATCAGAGACTCTACATTAACCACCTGCAACAAGGCCAGCCTAATCTCTCCCCATCCTAAAGCCCAGGGAAATTTGCAGAAGAGGAGGTAGTAAGATTGTCAAGCCTAAAGATGGGGAGGAGCAACGATATGCAAGATAATCCATAAAAGTTAGGGCCGAAGTAATCATAATAGGACTATGCATGACCTGCGCAATGATCAACATATCATTGAACCCCCAAAGTCTAGCATGGATCACAGGCACTACGATCCTTAGAGGCAAGGGATTAACAGCCACAATAGTGTTCCTGTACTAAAGAGGAACACAAAAAAAGAGCTTTAGGCAATGCCACTGAGTCCTTACACCTCATCAGAGAGGAGGACCCAGAGGGAAATTTGATGTGCACACTAAAGGATGCTCCAGGAATGGGGGAGGGAGGGAGCACTGGGAGAAAGGGAGGGAAGGGGAAAAGGAAAGGGAAAAGGGAGGAGAGAGCAGTGGGATCCAAGAAGCGGTGGAGGGAGGAAGGGGAATGGGGTACTTATCAACTTTGTATGAGTGGAAGAAATAAATAAATAAAGAAACTTATGCTATTGTTATCATTATCATTAAACAAAGTTAATTATTTTCAAAAAAAAGAAAATAGTGAGCTTATGATATTTTTACACCTTAATCCCCAAACCCATCTGCCCTCTTTTTCTCATTACAGCCCATCTTCACTTCAGTCTCCCTTGGAATTTCGTATTTTACATGGGTAGCCCATTGAGTGTCAATGACATACACTTTTTTATTTCATAATAAGTATCTAAAATAAAACTTAAAAATGTCTTTTAGAACACATTTTAGACATTATACAAGTTAGAATACAATACCACACTGAATCGAGCGATAACATACAAAAATGCACTGGTTAAAATATGTCTTCTGAATGGGAATTTCAAATGCAGCACATCAGACACAAGGTTTTAAATCAAGAATCCAATGATAACAAGGGACCTCATGCAGCTCTATAACTCAAGCTGGTTTAAATTTCTAGGTCTTCCTTTCCTTGTTGCAAAAATGGGGTTTGTTAGAGAAGGGATATGACTTTTAAATAAGCTTAAAAGTGATTTATTCCTTTAACTGTCCAATTTGCAGACTTTTCAAAGTTTTAACATAACCCTGTTTAAAGCTTTTGCTTAAGTTTTGAAATTATATTTATGATTGCATTTCTATTATTATGATTAAAATTCAGTTAGTACATTAATCCAGATTCTCAACTATAAATTTTTATGTAATCACTATTTGTGGAAAAGAATAGCTTACAACTTTCACTGTCAACTTGCTGGGGTTTAGAATCATCCAGAAGATTCAATCCAGACACATATGTGAGCGTTTTCAGTGAGGAGTAACTAAGGATAGAACGTCTCCCTGTGCATGGGTGGCACCATACCATAGGATGATGGCTCAGACTGAATAAAGAGAGGGGAAAAAAGCAGTGATGAGCACAGTTCTTCTTTGCTTCCCTGAACAACGAGCCAAAACAAACCTTCCTCTCCAGTTTTTCAGTCAGGCATTAGGGTTTAGTGGCATGAAAGGCAACTACTACAAGCTCTGTCCAAAGCTGTTCTTAAAATACTTGCTTTTCAATGATTGACATAATGTCCTCTTTCAATAAAAACTGCACATACTAAAAGTGTATAAATACTATTTGACACACGTTGTAAAATATTACCATAGTCAAACTAATTAGCATATCTATTACTTCACACATGTATAGTAAGAATTCTTAAGGCCTACTTAAGACAGGATCTGTCAAATGTTTAATGCAGAAATATTAACTACAGTTATTATGCTATTCATTCATTCCCAGGATTATTCATCTACATAATTAAAGCTTTGGTAAATATTGTTTATCAAATTCCTACTCCAAACCCCATTTCTATATAGTAGCGACCATTCTAGTCTTTGTTTTTGTGAATCTGACCTTTATATTTCACATATCATTCAATATTTTTCTTTCTATGACGAGCTTGCAGAAGTTATCCTAATGTCCTCACTGATTAGCATGTTGAGGAACATGGTAGGATTTACTTCTTTTGTAAGAATTTCTATATCCATTCACTTGGTTGACACTTTCATGAATTCCATATGCTAACTTTTCTAAATAATGCTAACTAAGCCAAATATGAAAACAAGACTTTCTTTGAGAGGACTTGATAATAAGAGGTGAAAATAACATAGATCCATTATATTCATGTATGAAGCTCTGAAAATAGGAAAATAAATTAAATTTAAAAAATTAAACACAGATAGGCTAGAGAGATGGCTCAGAGGTTAAGACTTTGCCTCCCCAGCAGAAGATCCTGTGTTCAGATCCCAGGTCTCACATAAAAAAACATCAAGCAGAAATAATGACAGCCTCTACTTTCCACCCTGGTGGGTAGAGCCTGGGAAATCCCAGCATGAAGCAAACTGATGGAGTCCAACTAATGGGGTACGATCTTACTAGAAGGGGAGGGCATTTAGGCTGCCAGATAGAAGGTAACCATTTTGCAAATGGGTGATTGACCCCTCTCTTACCGCAGTCTCCTACTTCTATTCCATCTACCTTTGAATATACTCTTATAACAAGACTCTAATTTAACAGGGTTTTTCTCTGGCCAGGGGGTGACATCCAATACCCATCAGGATGGAGCCAAGGGCATTGCAGGAACAGCAAAACTGAAAAAAAAAAACATCAACAAACCATAATTCAGAACTTTAGAGACTCTATATCAACCACCTGGAATCAGGCCTGTCTAATCTCTCCTCATCCTGAAGCTCATCTGTGGAAGAGGGGGCGGTAAGATTGTAAGAGCACAAGGATGGGAGGAGTCATGATATGCAAGATACTCCACACAAGTTAGGGCCGAAGCAATTATACCAGGACTTTGCATGACCTGCACAATGACCAACATATCACTGACCCCTCAAATTCTAGCATGGACTAAAGGCACTAGGATCCTTAGAAGCAAGGGATTAACAGTCACAATTGTGTTCCTATACTTAAGGGGAACACAAGAAAGAGCTCTAGGAATTGCCGCTGAGTCCTTACACCTCATCAGAGAGGAGGACCCAGAGGAAAGGCACTGGGAGAAAAGGAGGGAGGAGGGAAAGGAAGGGACAAAGCGGGGAGGGAACAGGGAGGTCCAGAGAGGAGTGGAGGGAGGGAGGGGACAGGGGTTCCTATTATGTTTGTATGAGCAGAAAAAAAAAAAAAACATCAAGCAGAAATAATGACAGCCTCTACTTTCCACCCTGGTGGGTGGAGCCTGGGAAATCCCAGCATGAAGCAAAAAGGAGGCAAAATAATAGGAAATTATTTCCAACATCACCCTTGGTCCTCCACAGGGATACACAGCACTCTCTGATATACCACACACATTTAAATAAGGTTTAAAAATTAAACACAGAAACGTCATATGAAAAATAAATAAGACTGGGACAGACTCCTTCTAGATATATACTCATGAGCAAGACTACTGTAGCACATGACAGTTCCAGTGTTAATTTTTTAAGCCCATCCATATAGTAATCCACAATGACTCCACTAACTTAGTAAGTCTGTGTACAAGGATCTCTTTCCCCATGTCCTCATCAGCATTTATTAGCATTTGTCTCTTTGACAGCCGTCTTCTAACTCTGGAATGTTTACTGTATCCATTACTTTTCTCATTACTGTGGTCAAGTAACTGACAAGAAGCAATATAGGGAGGAAGAGTGGACTTGTTCTTACAGTCCCAGGGATACAATTCCTCAGAGCCAAAAGGCCATGATGCCAAAACAGGAGGCAGATGCTCACATTGCGTTCAAAGTCAGGTAACCAAGAGTGAGGAGCATTGATGCTAAGCTTTCTCGGTTTTATGGAGTCTGGGTCACAAGCCCACGGAATGGTGACACATCTTCATACCACAGTTCAAACAGTGTGTGTGTGTGTGTGTGTGTGTGTGTGTGTGTGTGTGTGTGTGCGTTTAACTAAGCTACTCATCCCCAAAGAATGGAAGCACATTCTTTGGTGTGTTTCTCCTGCACTCTCTCTCCACAAGGTACCTCCACCTCAGTCCTGAAACCACATTAAGTGTTGCAGGCCGAAGATGAAAGTTAGAGAAATATCATGAACGGTGTCACTGAAGAGACTCCCTGTGACAGCAAGATTTCTGAACTTCCATTCTTAAGAAATGATACCAGTCTGAAAATTCTAGAAACAATCCTTCCTTTTCTCTCCTGGAAAGGTGAAGGAACAGCAGGGCCAACAGTGAGCACAAACAAGCAACGGGGTCTTGTTCTCCGTAAGGACAAGTCAATCATCGTGCGGCCTCTGTCAGTACCAGGGCAAAGCGATAACACTGTTTTATCCCGATTCAGTCCTGACTCCATTTTGTGCCTTTTCCAGCATTTTTCAGCCACAACCCCTTCTCTCTCCCCCTCAACTCCTTCATCCTCGCCCTCAAAAACTGCAAACGTGAGTCTCTTACCAGCACATCCCAGCTCATCAAGACCCTGACTATAGCCCAGACATATAACAAAAATACTCTAGGGCCTATAATCAAAACAATTTTTGCATGTAATAACTATAGTATCTGCAAAATAACTATAATAATGAGGTCTCTCTAACCTAAATATGGTTCAACTTTTACTCTGATTTTTCTGGTCTTTTCTTCTATAAATTTCAAAATTCTTGAGGCTTAGCAAAGAGAGATATTTGAGGCATGAACCACTTTCAGTACTGTGATTGATTAATTTAAAAAACTCCTTTTCCTGTTAATTGGGCAACAGTGCAGTGTTCTATAACATTCTCACATGGTTGTCATAGTACCACCACGAGAATAAACATTGAAAATAATATTTTATAACATACAGTGCAACTATTGGAATTTGAAACTGGATCATCAAATCAATTTATATGTCAAAAATTTTATATGACTATAATACTATAACAATTTGGGGTATTCTTTGGTAGTCACCAAAATTCTCAAGTCATTCTAAAGAAAATCTAGTCAGCTACCTGTCATTAAACCATCCTACTTTATGAGGCTATACGCTTATTTCACTGTTGCTTAAAAATAAACTACATGGGTCCACCAGATAGCTCAGTGAACGAAGGCACCTGTGCACAAATCTGACCACCTGATCTCAATCCACGGAGCCAACACTGTAGGAGAGATGTGACATGTGAAAGTCATCATCCCGCCTCCACAGGTATGTCATGGGGCACAAGTACAGTGCCTGAATGATGTTATCTATCTATCTATCTATCTATCTATCTATCTATCTATCTATCTATCATGTCTCTCTCTCTCTCTCCCCCTCTCTTAATCAAAATCTATCTAAAGCCAGGTATGACAGTGCATGCATATATATATATACCAGCACTGGGGATACTGAGGCAAGAAATCATCATGGGCTACATGAATTCAATCAGTCAAAGTGACTCTATGTCTAATAACAACAACATTAACAATAACAAGAATAATAATAAAAACTGTCTCTATTGCTACAGTCAGGACTTCCAGGAGAAGAGGGAAATCAAACTATTGGTACAATAAAAGAGCTTAGAGACTTGTTTTAAGGAGTTAGCTTACTTGGTTGCAGGACCTGGCAAATGTGAGGTCAGTAAGATTAGCCTGCCTATAGCAGAGGCCCCAGAACAACTGGCGCTGCAGTCATGATTCCAAAGGCAGCCTGGAGGCCTGATTCCTTATTCTCTTAAGAATGTCAACTAATTAAATGAAGCCTGCAGACATTATGAAAGGTAATCTGCTTTGCTCACAGTCTACCAACCTGAATGTTAATAGCACCTAAGAAGTTTCTTCAAAGCAACTTCAAGACTGGTGCTGACGCTACCATCTCTACACTAGAATCCAGCCAAGCACATTGCTATGAGAATGTGTACCACAAGATACCATTGATGGCCAGCTCCAATTTAAGAGGCTGAAATTAGGAAACAGTAAAAGTTATGCTGTCTCTAATATAAACTTTATTTTTATTTTTCTCTCCTAAGTGGCATGTTTTATTTTTAGAATACTAAACTATTATTGAATAATAGTTATATATAGGCAAATATCTATAAATATAATAGGCAAAAAATAGACTACCATATTTTATTATTATCTAAATTGTTTTAAAAAGTCATCCATGGATCACACATTTTATTTTGTAAAAACAGTCAAATACCTTTATTTGAAATATCCTTTAAATATATTTTGAAGTCAGATATCTTATTCCTTTATTCAGATATCTTATTACTTGATTCATATCTACAATCATTTTGAATCCTCACATTCAGAATGTTTCCCACATCATCATATGGAAGTAAATTTTAATTATTCTTTTGTTTGCTACTTTGTTTTTATAGCATCCATAAACTCAATGAGCTTATTATTGACATATAGATCTTTCATGCTTTTGGAACCTTATGTAATTTTGTAATATCTGGCAATATTCTGTAAGTAGGATGAGAAAGAGAGAATCAAGATAAAATATTGGCAAAGCAAGCCACGCTGTGATAGAATAAGGAAACTCATTATTAAAGCCCAGGAAAACAAGGGAGCAAGATAAATGGCTTTGAACACTGACTAAAAAAGATGAAACTGAAGGTTCTAGCAACACCACGGGTCTAGCGGCACCAGCGCTGTGCTGAACTTTTCATTTTCCTTTCCTTCAGAAGTACATCTGT
Source organism: Typhlomys cinereus (assembly GCA_023101885.1). NCBI lineage: Eukaryota > Metazoa > Chordata > Mammalia > Rodentia > Platacanthomyidae > Typhlomys > Typhlomys cinereus. The sequence continues at coordinate 3,265,218 of JALPQD010000170.1, forward strand.
TTTGCTTAGAATTACATTTATGGAGTTCTACTTAAATTAACAATATAACTACTCTTTTTCAAAGAGTAATCAATTTACTCATCAGAGAAAATTAAGCCCAGTGAGGGAGCCCAGGCTGGTGAGTCAGAAAACCTTGACTCTAATATACTGCTTATCTGCTCGCTGATTTCAGATAAAGAGAACAATCAACGACTCTGAGCCCCAATGTTTTCACATAAAGTTGCTGCGAACTTTAAATGAGGGAAGCTATGCAAAGCCCATAGCCAACATAAAATCACAAAAAAATCCATGCTCTTTTTCCAAAAAAAAAAAAAATCTTATCTCAAAGAGAAAGCAAAATAAAATAATATACTGGAAATGTTAAACTGCATAAAGCCTTGGTAGCATCTGGGATTTATTCCATAGACTGCTTGCGAAAATGAAACTGTCCGGGAAACTGTCATAATTTCTCCTCTTTTGAAAATGAGTTTTGACTTTTCATTATACCGTTACATCAGAGAAGTTCTCAGCCCTGTGCAGTGGAAGATGTGCGATTCAGGGAATCACAACTGCCCAACGTGCAAAGCAAAAGCCATCGTGGATACCCGACACGGACATGTAAATCACGCCCCCACCCCGCCTCCTGGGCGTGGCTGGGAAACCTTGCAGTAGAAGAGGTGGTAAGAGTGGCCGAGTCCCAGGGAGGGGAGGGGGCCACCAAGTCGCTTCCACCAGGCCGCACCGCCGCTGACTGCGTTTCACCATGTTGGATGGGAGGATGATGCCATCCTGAGAGACTATTGGGACTGGTGTCGGTCAGGACACCGCAGCTGCTTTACTTGGTGTGTCCTCTGCGCCCAGTCTGGTAGGTGGTCTTGCACTTGACAATATGGGCATCCAGGATGGGCTCACAGGGTCACCCAGGCAGAGGGACATGGAAGAAGGAAGGTGATTGGCTGGAAAAGAGAATATGTGGGGGTAGGAGTGGGGTATGAAGAAACACAGATTCATTGTATTTGTATATGGAAGAGTCAAAGAATTTTTTTAAAAAGTCGTGGGGACAGATCTGGGCGTTGAACTTAGGGACATACAAGCTCCTTAATGCCTCCTTTACCACTGAGCAACAGCCCAGCTGCCATCATTCGCCTTGTAGGAATCAATTTCTACTGAGGATTAGAAACTAGGAACACTGCAGTCTGAGAAACATAAGTTTAATATATGTCTCTAATAACAATAATGATTACTTACAGAGCAATGCCATTAATAAATAATGATTGGGGAAGGCCCGTGCCCTGTGACGAGCCTTTCTCCAGCACAGCTCACCTCCTAAAGATGCAATGACCCTTCCAAAACATTAACAGCGACGAAGAATTCAAACACATGGGTCTACGGGGGGCAACTCACAATCAGACCAGGACACCCACGTTGACTGAGAAGGTGCTTGCCTAGGAGAGAGCATTTCCCTTTGTGTGTATATTCTTCAACTACTTCTCATTATTATTAAATATTGCAGCAACGATCACGGAGAAAACAAAGTCCTTACGGACTTATGTTCAAGTGGCAAGATAAACCATTAATTTTTTTTTAAATGCCATTCTATTAATAAGTAAAATCAGTGCTCCCAGGGAAACCAGCTCCCTTTTTACAGGTTTTAGTCTTGTTCATGGAAGGATCTTAAATTATATTCAACAGAAAGCTCAAGGATCATCTTACTAGAGTCTCAAAGAAGCATGAAAAACAACAAAGTTACAAATCTAGGCAAGTGCTGGGAGGAGGGGCTGGCAGGAAGCTCCAGGCAGAAATGGCACCTGCAGAGCTGATTGGCTGATTAGAGCATCAGTCATGCAGAGAGGGCGAATATTGCAAGTCCAGAGTCAAAGTATCTCACTCCATCTTCAGCCCTCTGAACAGTCATTTATTACCCACACCCACATCTGCAAGTGACCTAATGTCTTTGTAGCTGAGTAAATCTTTTCTAAAATACAACTAAACCCCTGGCTTCTACCAACTGAAAGGCTAAGACAGTCCTCAGAAAGCATCCAGGTCTCCCGCAGAGATTTCTCCTTTTGCCTGCAGCCTACTCGCCTGATGTTGCCACCAATGTATTTGCGGGTTTCTTTATTCTGTGATTATATAGGGAGGAAGGCAAGAAGGAAGTTATCTTTTGAAGATAGCATCCATGAGACCAATGGAGTTGCATGGTGAAAGAGGGGTACACTTCAGAGAAAGAAGTTAAGTACCCAGTCGGGGGGAAGGGACAGTTTCTTCAGAAAGGGAAAACTCTCTCAATAATGAGAGTGGGCCAGCCTGGAGAGATGGCTCAGGGGTTAAGATTCTGCGTCAGGAGCAGAAGGTCCTGAGTTCAGAACCCAGATCCCACATAAAAAAAAACACCAGGCAGAAATGAGCCTGGAAAATCCCAGAGCAAGGCAAGGAGGTAGAAGCAATCCATGATGATGCTAGAAGTCACCCTTGGTCCTCCACAGGGATACACAATGCCCTCTGATACACACACACACACACACACACACACACACACACACACACACACACAATAAATGCATTGTTTCTCACATGTTCTGTCCCTTAGATGGAGCCCAAATCTTTCTTTAAGCCTATCCTGAGCACAGATTGATATAGGTGGGGAAGAACTTACAGGCTTTCTTCAGCCTGTCCTCTCCTGCTACCTCAGGAGTGTAAACAGCATTAGAAGTGCAAGTGAGAGGTCTTTAGTTACAAAGAAAGCTGGTCTGATCAGCCTGTGCTTGAACAAGGAATAAAAATAGCACCAGGACTGACACAAGAGGATATCTCTGAGAAAACATGAAGCTCAATGAACGGGCACAAGCAGTCCAGAACACACAACTCCTTAGTGACCGCGATCACGGACTCCACTCTCTATGCACGGACAGGTGATGGATAAGCACAAGCACAGGGAAAATGTCAGAGTGGATTTTAGGCAGAACACAGGTTGACATAATGGAGAGAGATGCTTGCAGGGAGAGGAGGGGCACGGAATGATCTGCCCCAGAGAGACAGAGGCTCCAGGCTGCTCGGCAGGAATGGCGTCCTCAGGCCTCCTCTGAAAGATGGAGAAAGACAGTGCCAGCCAGTGGGTGGGAGACAGAAGTAACCACGTGAGCACTGCATGCAAAGGAAGCACATCTCCATTTCTTGTCATTCACGAGACTCAGCAGGAAACAGGAAGAAAAAAAACTCAAAGCAACTGTAAACCAGATGCAAAAAACAAGTGTTAGAAAACTTGCTGAAACCCTATGCTAAGAAAAGGTTCTTCTTCAAGACACTGGGAGGATGATAAGAAAATGATGTGGAGAATTATCAGAAACACACTGGGGTGTTTCCTTTGCCCTGATCTAAGCCTTATGCCTGACTTCTCCTCCTTCAACACCTCTCACCCTCCTTTGTTTCCTTCCTCACTTCATACCTCCCAGGAGCTAAGCACATAGTATTTATTGAACATCATAAAAGAACCCTGACCCATTAAGTTTAACCATGCCAAACCATGCTCCTTGTACGCCTGAAGGCATCCTGCTCTGTGTGTGACAAGCAGTCAGCTACCCGAGGAAGAATCCCAGGACTATTCTGCCTTGTTCCCTCCTCCTTAGATTATCAGTGCGCACATTGCAGGCAACTCCACCTCCAACATGTCCACTCCCTGGCTACCTTTTTGTTTCTTGTCCTCTGTGACTCTGCGTTCCATTCTCTTATGGACTACGAGTTACAACAGAAATGACTCTCTTCACTGATTATTCCACTCATGCGCTAAGTGTCTAAGTGTATCTTAGTTTAAAAAAGATGTTTTAGTATGTAAAATCTTAGTGTTGCCCCACATTTCCTAGTAAACATTTTTGCTTGTCTGTTATTTGTTTGATACAGGGTACCATGTGGCCCAGGGAGGGCTTAAAGTAAGTAGCCTAGGATGACCTTGAAATGTTTGGCCTTTCTTTCACCCCCCATTCAAGGACCACAGTGTGTGTGTGTAAATTCACTGAACGAAGCGGCACCTTCCAGAATGACCGACTAGGCAGCTTTAGAGCAGCCATGCTGGGATGGCCTCTAAGGGTCTTGGAAGGGATTACCCTGAAGGAATACACCCATCGCCAACTTCCCCCAACCCTCTGTTCATGAAAGGACATGGAGACTAGTTCTCCACTTTAGCTAAGCTCTATGAGGTGGGCACAAGATCAGCTGGGTTGGGCCCCATATGAAGAGACCAATGAGATGTGGAGGACCAACAGCTCCAGTCGGGTTTGCAGAAATTGGAGCTAACCAATGAGGTAAAGCCAATTTTGTGGGCTTGCCTAAGTGTATATATATACCTGACTCTGGCAGCCATCTTTGGTGCCTGCCATCCATGGCACCTCACATCTGGAGTCCCTGAGTTCTTTTCCAGATCCTTGCCCCTCATGGATTCTATGCCTGGAGTCCATGAGTTCTCCAGGGCACTCTTACCCCTCATGATACTCCACATCTGGAGTCCTTGAGTTCTGTCCTTTCCTTCTCTAATAAACTCTTGACTTAATCCTCTCTATACTTGTTCTGGTTTTCAATCTTTGACTCCCAAACACGAGAACCTAGACACATAAAAACCCCTATGAGAGTAACTCCATAACAATTAAATCCTCAGTGATGTGGAGAGGTCTGAAACGTTGCAAGTCCAGAGCCAAATTATCTTAAGCATCTTGATACCTTGATAGTCATGTCTTACCCACCTCTGCATGAGACTTAACATCTTTATGATTATTTGGTAAATCATTTGGAATGTACAAGTAGACCCCTGGTTTCCACCAACCAAAAGACTAAGAATGCCAAAGGAGAGAATCTAAGTCCTATCTTAGACATTTCTCCACTTCTCTGTAACCTGCCTGCCTGCTATATTTTGATCTTTTATCTCTATAGAACACTGAATGCTCCACAACCACTTGGCACCCCGGTTAAGGTGGAATCCCTAGCAAACCCTCTGCGTATGTAAGCAAGCCATAAGATCGTGACACACTATGCCTATAATTCTCCGCTCGGCTAATTCTCTGTCCACAAGACAAGTTATCCCTTTTATTGTTATCATTTGTTCTTCTGGTCACTCATCCAGGGGCACCACTTAAAATTTCCAGAGGAAATCTGGGTATGGAGGGTCATGCTTCTAATCCAGCACTCAGGAAGACAAAGTAGGGCAGCAAGTATAAGAAGCCCGCACCACACCGCGAGATCCTATCCCAAGTAACGCAGAACAGCCCCAGGACTGATGGCACATGGCTGAAATCCATGGAATGATGGCTGGAGAGGCTGAGCCGAGAGGTCAACGTGTTTGAGATCATCCTGATTTACCCAGGAAAATTCTGCCACAAATGCAAACAAGAAATTTCTTGGCTAGGAGAGTAAAAAAAATAAATAAATAACTAAGTAAGGTAATGAAGGAAAAAGAGTATTTTCCAATGTGATAAATACATACAATGAAAAAAAAAAAACAAACAAGGAACAATCTCTGAGAAGACAGTATCTTAGCCAAGACCAGAAGCAAGACTGGAAAGCGAGCAACGAAGTTGAAGCAGGTAACTGCTAGAAGGAAGTTCAGGAGAGGCGAAAAAGAGTCCTGAGACCATAATAAAGAATCTGAACATTCATCTAGATGCAATTAGAAGTCATTTGGGAGTATCAGGCAGAGGAATTAATCCTTACATTAAAATTAAAACTGGACTAAATAGCAAGAATAACTTATTCCCACATCTACACTATATAGATTAAATTCATCTCTCCTTGAAAATTCTGACATTGGTAAAAATCAAGAATGGCCCCAAAACTGTCACCCAGCTTCTTACAGAGCACACTGCCAATTGTTTACCTTCCTGTTTACTCTGTCACTCAATATAGGCTACCTATCGAGGAATGGTCTAGATTTTTGAGAAATCATTTGTACAGACAAATTTGTACATAGTTAGGGGAGTGAATGCAAACCCAGACTATGAAAGCAAGCTAAACGCATTAAATGTGAGTTTGCAACATGGCGGAGAGAAGTGATAAACATTCACAATAACTGAAATATGTCACCAACCTTTCTCTACATGGAAAGAAATACTGAGCTGCTATTTAGGAAAATTGTCAGGCCAGATTACCTATGACTTTTTTTGTTGCAGAAGAGAATTCACTAGTTTAAATATATATAATGACAAAAAGAAATGCAAACTAATCTGCTTCTGGTAAGATATTCTACACAAAGATTTTAAATCAAGTTTTCTTAGACACAAATATTATGAAAATGACTCAAAGCTACATCCACACATAAAGTTGATAAGTATAATTATGTATCACTAGGCATCTTTCATATTACCTATAAACAGCACTATTCCATAAAGGATTAAATTGGTTTTAAATATCTTTTTAAGGAAAACAACCTTAAAAAAAGGAAGAGAAATTATAAACAACCTCAGAACCTTTACCCTGTGACCAGGGTAGACTAGATAGTTGTGAACTCAAAAGTGACAGCTGATGCGCCAATAAATAAAATACTGTGAAAAACACACAGTAAATGTAAATCAGCCAACATACTGGAAGAATCTAGTGTTTTATACTGGTTGGGTACCAGAAGTGTTATAACATTTTTTAAGGTTGTTTTTCTTAAAAGATACTTAAAACCAATAACGGTCCTTGTGATAGTTAATCCTGTTTGTCAACTTGATCACACCCAGCATTAACTATATCTGCTATGAGACCACCTAAGGAGATTATCTAGATCGATACATTTACAATTCAAAGATCAGCCCTAGATCTGATTGGAACTTCCCAGTAACAGACTAGATAAGAGGAACCTAAAACAGAAGAGAAGAGAGACTCTTTGAAGCTGTACTAGAAAACTCTCTTCCCTCCCACTGCCCGGCTTGTTGGATCCCCCAGCTCTCCAACCCTCCAATTCTCCAGTGGCTAAAGACTCATCTGGAATCCTCCAGCCATCACCCACTGGCCTACTGGACAAAGCAGCTACTGGCAGCCATTGTTGGACTAACTCAGCCATATCTCATAAGTCAATTCAATAAATTCCCTTTTGTTGTTTCTGTGGGTCTAGAGAACCCTGACTAATACAGTCCTTTATGGACAGTGCAGATTACAAGGAATATGATCCCTGTCTGTATATAATTATATTTATTCACTAAGCTATCTCGCTGGTCCCCAGTGGTGAGAATATTGTATCACTTTTGAAATCACATCCATTTGGCTCTCAGAGCTCCGTTCAACCCACACAACTTCACTTGTGTTTTCTTCCTCTTCCAGTTAACTGAGGTCTTCCGATTTTAAATAGTTTCTTTATTGATAAACTTTCCCAATCCCTTTCTCCTATTTTTTTCTTTAAATCCTCAATGCTTCTATGTTTTTCCCTCCTTTTTATATGTATAACAGTAAAAATTAACTGTAACCTTTTTTGTCTAAGGCTGTTTATTCTAACTAAGAAAGGAAGACACATTCTAAGTATGGGCAGTATCATTCCATAGGCTAAATGAGCAGAGAAAAAGGTGGAAGTTGCCTGAGCGCTAACTTGCTGCTTTTTCTTTCTCTGATTCCTGGTCAACACATGGCCAGGCAGCTCCTACTGCCATCTTTCCCTATCCCGAGAAACTATATTCCTCTGAACCATGAGCTACATCAAATGCTCTCACCCATAAGTTGCTTTGTCAGGTATTTGATCGCATTTTAGGGAGAAAAGTAACTCATAGGAGAGTGTATGGAAAACATGGACATATCCCGGTGTGATTCCATGATGTATGAGTAAATGTTCAAAAATCAAAAACAAAATCTAAAATATTTCTGCTCTCATTTTAGACAAGAGACATTTTAGACAGTTTACAAAACTGCACACCATTTATGTCATCTATAAAAGAATGAATCATATTTTTACTTCACAGTAAAGTTTACAGCGAGTGTCTTAATACTGAAATTGTAAACTCTCTATAGAAGCTTAGAATAACTGGTCCTTTCCCCACTGCATAGACTCACTGGGTCTATGCTGCTAAGAGAATATTTTGTTATATGAACATCTCTCTTGTTCTCCTCCCTCCACTCACAAACTTAGAGGAAAATCAAAGTACACAAAATGTTTTTTCTCCATGCGTGCCATTTCATTTATTTTTTGTTGACCCACCTCCTTGGCTATGTTGCAAATATCCCCAAAGAAAGTGCATTGAGCATCCTGTGTTAGAATTCATACAAATACTTTTTGATAACATTATTTAGTGGAATAGCATTAACCTGTGAGCTTCTGCAGCAATGACAGGAAATATAGCCTAAAGAAGTGCTAACGTTCTGCCAGATGTAAACATAGGATGTACAAAGCAGAAGTGTTGTACTTCTCAATGAGTACATAGTAGTCAAAGGTTAAATTTCTTACCTCTAGAATAAGATGATCTATGAAACACTCAACACAAGTAAAGATATCAAAGGCAGGAAGAAAACTCTATTTTGATATTTTTATTTTTTAAGTATAAAGAAACTGTACAAGCTTTATTCTGACCCTCACACATAAACTAATGCATGCACACAGATACATAGTTTCTGCACTTTAGGAATATGGCTTGGCAAAGAACCACTTATGCGGTTTATGCGGCGTACAGAAGAACTTCTCAATTATCTGTCGCTTCAGCCCCTGTCTCCCTGGTTCTATTTACCACTTTCAAACCGAGTTGTTTCTTTGCTCCTCCAGAATGAAGAAGTCAACAATTAGTACTGCAGTCCAAATTTTTTACCCTCCTCATATTCATAAAAAATATTTTTCATAAAAACAATTTCCATATTCATAAAAAATAATTTTAAAACCATCACATTTAGTGTTTGTTTAAAGCTCAAAGATTAAGGTAACTGAGAAGGATTCGCCTAGTTTTCCTTGTCTGAGTGCCAAACATTCCCAAAGGAGGAACTAAGAGTCTTAAAACTGTTCTATTTCGTAGCTTTTCACTTCCTTATCCATGGGTATCAAAATTAGTCTTAGTGTAGAGAATTATTCAAGGGTTTCTGTAGGCATCTCTCAAAAGAACTCAATGGATTTAACACAGTTAAAACTATTTTGCTACATTTTATTTCATTCAAACACATTTAAAAGGTTCACTGAGGGGGAAAAGGAGGTCAATGTCTATTTAAGCAGAAGTTTGGCTTGAAAGAGAGGCAAATTGTAAATCACAGGGTTCAGTTTAAAAAGTAATTCAGTGGTAAGGAACAATTCATCATGAAGAAGTGGGGTCGAGTTGAGAATTAAAATAAGCCTGGTAGTTATTCTAACAAGAGGAGAAAAGAGGAACAACTAGTGCTGAATAGTGAGAGCCCAGGTAACTATTTATAGCAAGAAGCTGAACAATATAGGTTTTTTTATTGACAGAAAGAAAAGACAGCAATGGTGTTATTATTTACCATCATTACCCTAATCTTTTCTGTTCTGACCTGCACAATGAAATAGGGAGAAGTTATATAACATCCATGTTTATTACATAGTGTTATATAATGTAGAAGTCTGAGTTCATAGAGAAACTAGAATACAGAGCACTTGTGTCTCAAATACTGATGTTCTATGCATCTGTGGGGCATGGGACTGTTGAAACAAGAACTCTGATTCAAGGGCATAGTAAAGTCCTGAAGTTCTACAAGTGTGCCCAGCTTTAGAGTACTACAAGTGTGCCAGCCCTGAAGTACTACCAGTGTCCCCAGCCCTGAAGTATTACCTGTGAGGCTCACCAGAGACCTCACCGAGTAAAAATACCAAATGAAGCAGCATGTGTTCATTTTAGAAAAACTTTCTGAAATGACTTTCTGCAGTGCAAGAAAAGTAAAAATACTATCATTGTGATGTCAAAGTATCTACAATGAAACAAATGTTCAATACCCGCTTATTCAAGAATGGTCTCCTAATCAGGGTATTTTGCTTTTGAATTGTACAGAGTTATCTTTTCTTCAAATTTGTTTTCAAATCACTATTTTAAAACTAAAATTCTCTTGTTTCTCAGTGAAACGTTTGAAAAAGAAAAATGTTATAGAAAAGATGTCTTTTCTTGGTTATTGTTTCTTTAATTCTTTTCCCCAAATAAATATGCAACAGGAACATATAGTTACACACGTGTGTGTGTGTGTAAATATGTACATACATTTAAGCTTCTCTGTTACATTAGACCTTAGATTTCCATCTATTTTTAGGTATCAAAGACTTTAGAGGCCAAATGAAAAGCTTACTGTAAAAGTGCTTCATCTTTATTTTAAGGGATTAGGAAAGAGCTTGTCTGCCCACAGCATGGGCTCAGCAAGGTCAAGAGATCAGTTGTCCATCATGACTTTGCTACTGACCATATAGTAAATTCTTGAAAATGCTAAGAGAGTGAAGGTTAAGTGTTTCTCCCTATTAAAAAAAGAGCATAAATTAGCTAAATTAATAATCCAGCACGACTGAATAGTTTTAAACAATTGTGTATAATAAATACTTGTACATTTATCAGTCAATTTAAAATAGAAGAAAGGAAAATAACTTAAAGCCCAATAAATAAATTTCTTTCATAGTTTCTACCATGACAGACTTAGAACAAAAGAGTAAGAATTATTAACATTTTTTATTCAAGGAAAGAGAAAATTTGTCTCATAGAAACCTAAAATTTGCTTTCAGTATTTACCTTCATATGCAAATCAATAATCCATCAAGTAAATAGTATATTTTCTTCACTCATTTGAAAAATAAATTGAGTTGAAAGGACAAGAACTCTTCCAGAATGGCTGAAATACTAGGTGATCCTGCCAAACTTAGAGCTCTTTTCTGGTCACCTGATTGATCTTTCTCTTTATGAACCATTACTCAAAGAGTCAAAATGCTCTCTTCTATATATCAGAAATTCATTCAAAAAGCCAATGAGATAAAGGAAATGATACTGTCAAAATATTTTAGAGAAGAGAACTAAATGGAAATATATGATACAAAAGTAACATTATAGTAGGTCAGATAAAATAGGCTTAATTTGACAATTCCATCTCTAAAAGTACCAATGAAGGTATTGCAAACGATGTAGCAAACATTCATGTAAAGTGTCAAATGATATAATACTGATCTATTACGCCTTGTAATTAGAATATTAAGAAAATATCCAAGTATTCAATGTTGCTTGATTGGTTCTCACCTCCTAAATGGAAAGGTTGGTGGGCAAGATGCAAATGAACCCCTCCTCTGTCTGTGGGAAGTCGTGTGGCCAAGATTAGCAGACTTTAGTGCCAGGCACAACGTGGATCCCCAGTTAGTGGTGAGGTTGGAACAGCCATCAAGCTACATGGAACAGCCTGCCATGACATACAGAGACTCCCAAAGGCGATGAGCCATGATCAACCAAGAAACACATCTCTCTGGGCTTGGAGATACAGTGCTTGAGCATTTAGCCTGAGAGAGAATAAAGCAGCTGAACGAACTCCAGGTCAGAGCTCTTTGCACAAAGAGGCACACAAAGGACTTTTTAGCTCCGTGGATATAGATACCTGTACCAAGGAACTGAGCAAGACCTGGTGTTAAGCAGATCTATGTAATCCCCATGAGTCTTGGAGCACTATACGTCAGGGCAGCAATTGAAGCTAAGGAAAATACCACCAGGTCTACATAAAACTTAGTGTTATGATTATGATAAACACAATGCAAGCTGCAATTCTAGATTTAGCTACCAACCTAGATATCATCATCTAACTGCAGCAAATTCATAATTATACATGTGTCAAAAAAAAGCCTTCCTTTCTCACAGAAAAGAACCACACTAATCAGCTGCTAGTTGCTTCGAGGACAACAGTATATTTTACACCTTCCACCAAAGCACCACGCAGCCTGCACTAGCAATGCCATGTTGGTAAGATTTAAAGAGCAAGGTGTGGCATGGTGGAGAACTGAGATAGAATCTGGCAAACAAGAGGCTCCCATCCCTGTGATTTTCTTCCTTTCATGTGCACACAAATCACCTGAAGATGGTTAAAATGTAGATTCTGAGTTAATAAATCTGCAGCAGGTCTGATAACCTTTATTTCTAACAAGCTGTTAAGTATATGTTGGTGGCTTCTGGATCGCACTGTGAGAAATGTGGTTGACAAGTTAGGCTATCTCTTCGGGTGTGGGGGCAGGACACTTGAAAAACTAGTTTTTACTAACTATCCGAGTTAGTAAAATAACAGTTTCTTATTGGCTTAAATTCAAATAAATGTTCTTCCACATAGTCCTAGATGTGGGATGAAACTTAGGTTAGTGCCTAATGGAAAAATCTGGAGAAGGTGCTTGTCACATAGGGTTAAGGTCAGGCATCCAAAACAAGTACTGGCTCTCAGTTTGCTGTTTCACCACAGATCTATATGATATATTAGGTGATCACAGTAGCTCCTGCTATCACCATGAGTTATTTGGTTAATTCAGCTGCAAAGTCTGGCTGATCCAACAACCTTAATTACAAGATACATAAGTGCAGTTAGCTCGAGAGACTCTAAGTCGCAAGGAGCTCCTCACATCACCCAGAGCAGGACATCAGTTGCACTTCTGAGTCTCTCTTAGCTGAAATCGGTACAAGCAAAGGAGTCCCTTAGCACAATCTGGATTTATAGTCTTTCAATGCAATAGCACAGGCTAAATTTTACTGCTTTCAAATGCTAGCGACTCCAGAGAACTGATGAACAAGGGAGAAAACAAATGTTTCCCATGCACAAATACTGAGTGGTTTTTACCTTCCACTTGATCTGAGAGGAGTAATAGATGGACGTTGGAACTTACATAAGATTCCTGCACGATGACTACCATTTAAACTAATAGTCAGTTTCCCAAAAGAGAACAAGGATAAGGTTATGGAACATTACAAAGAACCTTTGGCATCACAGATTTGGAATAATCATATCCAATGTCCCACATGAAGGCATAACAGGAGACACTCTTTGAAGAAAAGTTTGTAGTCGCCATGTATTGAGAGGCTTTACTTCACAAGGCAAAGGGAACCAGGTGGTTGCTTAATGAGCTCACAAAGGGAAAGGCATGGTGATTGGATACAGTGTGCAACATCACTCACCAAGCTCCCTTTGCCTTGGTATAAGCACGGTTACCACATGGGATTCTGATGGTTGGAAAATTTTCCAAGGGGAAATAACTGCAAAAAAAAAAAAAAACCACAAAAAAAGTTATTATTTCCACTAAAATGCCCCCAACCACTCGAAAATTCTCAATGAGTAAAAAAGAATAATAGTCTTGCTTGTAGTAACTGGTCCTACTCACTGAGGAGGAGTAACGATGACTGAACTTCATGAGAGCCAGAAGGAGAAAAGATGCAACACAGACTATCCTGCTACTGCTCTGGATGGAGACAAGTACCAAGGCGCTGAGCCTACAGTGCAAGATCAAGGCTTTTTACAGGTGCTGTCAATCAAATGCTAAACAAACTTCTCCCAGTAGGCTGCTATCTATGATCCTACCCCCCGACGCACACATTCACATACCTTATAGAATCAAGGACTGTAGCCTTAATTTATTGGCTTCTGCTTATAACCCACAGTTATTTCTTATTCATGTGCACATTACTCAGACATATGTGTTGACATTGTGTGTGTACATATGTGTGTGTGCGTGTGCGTGTGTGGTTAATTTTCCAACCATCAGAATCCCATGTGGTTTGCCTGTGGTTGGTCCCACAGGCAAAAGACCCAGAATTTGGTTCCCCAGATAAAATGCTGGATGGGTGTGGTAGCCTGCTTGTAAGTCCAGCCTCAGAAGGCAGAGACGAGACATCCCTGGAACAAGCTGACAAGTGAGACAAGTCTAATTGGTGAACTCAGAGTTTGATTAGAAATCCTGTATCAGAAAGAAATACTACACAGCTATCAAAATGAAATGCTGGGGAGATGCAATTGACAAGTTTTTGCCTGACAAGCAAAGGAATCAGAGTTCAGATCCGCATATTATAAGTGCCCTGTGGGAACACACCTGTAATTCTAGCCCTGGAAGGTATAGCTTGGGAATCCCAGAGCAAGCCTGCAAGTACAGTGGCATTCTCTAGGTTTAATTAAAGATCCAGGCTCACAGCAGTAAGATGATGACATATGATGTCATCCTTGGATCTCTACAGTCACACACACTCAAGTGCATTCATTTACATACACCCAAACACACATATACACTCACACATACAACACACACACACACACACACACACACACACACACACACACACACACTGAATATACCCCACACATTGGGGGAAAAAAAAGAAAGAAAGAAAATTTGCTGGTAAATGGAAAGAAAACACTACGCTGAGGTATCCCAGACACAGAAGGACCAATTCCATGCTGTCTTATAATCAGATGCTGACATTGACCTTTTTGGATTTGTATACTTAATTATGAATACCTGTAATAGCCAGAAAACTTATAAGTGACCATTAGGTGTGAGACAAATGTAAAAAATCACAAGTGGTAAAAATGTGGAAAGGGGAATTTTGGGATATAGGGGGGTATAAAGGAGAAGAGGGATAAGGACAGGGCTAAAGAAGGCCTGGGGGGAGAGTAAGCAGCCTAGGGCTGAAATACAGAGCCAGACAGAAACTTACAATGTAAGCTTTCAAAATACATAATTTAAAAAAGAGATTGTAAACAAACCTACCTATTAAAAGGACCACACAGAAAGAAAAACAAGAGACATCAGAGTTGCCCTGTAGTGCTTCTCTCAGAAATCAGAGTCAATTAAACAAAATCCCCAGTACCAGGCATGTAATAGCCCCCCCCCCATTGAGGTGTTGGTCAAAGAGGTCTCAAAGGCCTCCAGAACACTATATTTTTTGGTTATTGCTCTTGATTGTCCTCCAGAACCTAATAATAAACCACACATTTTGATCACAGGATATGAAAAAGAACAAGCTGGAATTGATGTGGAAGCTTCTCCTTGACAGCAACCTTGCACAGTACCAGAAAGAACTGTGAAAGCTGCAAGTTGTAATGACATCCACTCTGACAGGAGATGGCGACCAAGGTAACAGTGGCACCAAATGTTATGGGGTAACCAACTGCTCTTTGATTGACATTAAAGCCTGGCTTTTCAGCAAGGAACACACTCCTGGTATTAAACACTAGACCAAGAACATATGGAAGGTGAGATCATAAATCATAGTGAGGAACAAATCACTAAAATTTAGAGACATGATCCCAAACTTCCATCTAAACCTTGATTCATTATGCCCATAAGTCAGAGGACTCTCGGCACTCAACCAAGAAGCATCCTTTTCAATGGAAGATACAGTGAGTCACAACTGAACAAAGCACAGAAAACAAGTCACTATGGGCTGCTCAGCCCTAAACAGGGCGTCTAAATTACCCTCTGCACCAAGGCTCAGGGAACATCAGAGGAAAGGGGGTGGGAGTCATGTGGGGAGGGATGCTGCTGCTGCTACTTTATGATGTGTGAAACGCGCTGCAGCCATGTATACTTTCACAGGACAGGCACAAAATGTGGCTCATCAACTTCCCACCATGGAATAGTGAACATCTCAAGAGGCTCCACACTTCAGGAGAGACCACTGAAGATTGATCCTCGATGGGGGGTGGGGGGAGCAGCAGAGAAAGAGCTTCCTGAAAGGTGCCCACTGATTAGCAAGGGCTCAGGTACAGGCCACTACAGGCAACCTGGATGAAGAGCAGTGGGCCACACATGAAATGACAGAGCAGCAAAAACCAGGAAACTAGCAAGAGGACTGTTTGAGCAAAAGAAGGTTTGCAATGGGAAGAGGAAGGGGGGTAATTTGGCAATAAGAAGTGAAAATGACATAAATTCATTATGATTAAGTATGAAATTTCAAAAGAATAAATAAAGATTAAAAATATCAGTCAAAAGAATAACTTGGAAGGGCACTTGAGGATGATTCTGCTATCAACCTTGGTTCTGCACACACACACACACACACACACACACACACACTCACACATACAGATGTGTGCCCATGCACGTGCAAACATACATGTTATACACACACATGCAAATTCACACATACAGATGTGCGCCCACACATACGCACACAGGTATACACATACACACATGCAAACTCGCACATTCAGATGTGTGCTCACAAACATGCAAACATATATGTATATACAGACACACACACACACAAATACACATGAACATGGAAAAAGAAAAGGAGGGTCCAGGTCCTAGTCCCACTTCTGCCAGAAAAACTGAAAGTACATGAGATTGTATATAGGTGCAAAATATCTCACTTCTTTTTCTTTTCCTTCATCCCCTGCATATCACTCTATAAGCAGAGACCTGCCAGTCAGACTTTAAGGTAACCAAGAAGGAAGTGAAAATTGCCAAGAAACGCTGAAGCCAGAGCCCAGTAATCGCAAAACCTTGACTCTCAGTGGAGCAGCTGAAGTGACTGTGGCCTGCGGATCCACGCAGGACAGAATCAGGTGCAATAGCGTAGAACCGAAAGAAACCATAGGTCTGAGAAACACTAGGACAAAATTAGCCATGATGTCCTAAAAACACTGGGCAGAAATTCAAATAATTTAAAAACTGATGGTGCTAATGACTACTTGATCAACACAGAGCTTTCTTTGAAGGTATTTCTTCATTCCAAAATAATTTTGGAGTCTGGAGAGATGGCTCAAAAGGAAGCATTTGCCCTGTATGCATGAAGACCAGAGTTCAGAGACCCAGAACTCATGTACATAAGGCAGGTATCCCCCCCGCCCTGCAATCCTAGCACTTTAGAAGTGAAGACAGGGAAATCTTGAGGGCAAACCGGCTAGTTTGTCTGTTCAGTTGATGAGGGCTGAGTGCAACTGGGATCCCCTGCCTAAACAATGAAAGCAGACACCAATGGACACAGCTCCTGATTTCAGCTTCTGCCCCTCCCCACAGACACACACAAATGCAGCTGCACACGCATGCATGTGTGCCTACACACGAACAAACAGCACACGTGCCTGGACACAAAGCAAACAAAAATAAGCACAACATCTTTTCCCAAGCTAGGCACGTTGGTGCATGTTTGTGATCCCAGCACCGCTGAGCAAGACGAAAACTTGAGTTCAGTCTCTGGCAGCAGCCACATAAGAAGTCGGGCATCACTGTGTGTGGTCTTAATCCCAATGTCAAGAAGACAAAAAACAGGGGCTAACCTGGACTCACTGGACAGCCAGTCTAGCCTAGTGAGCAAGCTCCCAGCTCTGAGAGCAGTTGTCTTGAAAATCAAGATGGATAGCCTATGAGGAGCTACACCCAAGATTGAACTCTGATCTGCATGCATGTACACACACACACACACACACACACACACATACAGAAATATGTCATCTTCACCTTGTCTTTCCAGAAACACCCAAACAGACATTCTAGCCATGTGTCTTTACACTGGCTTTAACAGAATCTAACTGCACTATGGGGAAGGATCCAGAGAATTACTCAGAAAGTTTTACCAAAGAGCTAGATACTCAGGCTAGATTTGGCACTGGAGTTTAAAAGTGGTTTTCAAGCATCGGTTCAGCTCTTTCCCTACTCATCAGTCTTTCAGGAGAGTGACATGGACATGTGGTGAAAGACAACACTGAGTGGAACCCACAACTGGGGAGATTTCCAAAAGCATTTGATTAGTTCTATTTTTCTGCCCATGGCAGAGTCTTTGTGGTCCCATAAATGAAGATGTACATGTTCATATGTCATACAACATGCACAGCAGCAATCCAAATGAGTGAAGAATAGAAACGCTGACAAGCTAAATAAGATAAAATTTTTCCCCGACTCAAAAAAACAGTTTTCAGTTATTCTACTTAGAGCATCTACTTAGAGCACACATCCAGCACAGAGATCTTGCACCAAAGAGTAAATTCGAATACCAATCAGGATGGAGCCAAGGGTGGTGCAGGAACAGCAAAACTGAAAACAACAACCAACCGTAATTCAGAACATCAGAGACCCTACATTGATCACCTGGAACCATACCAGCCACATCTCTCCCCATCCTAAAGATTGTAAGAGCCTAAAAATGGGGAGGAGCAATGATACACAAGATAGTCCACACAAGTTACAGCTGCATTAGCCATAATCGGACTTTGCATGACCTGCACAATGACTGACATGTCAACGACCCCCCAAAGTCTACCATGGATCACAGGCACTAGGATCCTTAGAGGCAAGACTAACAATCATAATAGTGTTTATACACTAAAGGGGAGCCCAAGAAAAGGCTCTGGGCAATGCCACTGAGTCTTTACACATCACCAGGGTGGAGGACACAGAGGGAAGTTTGACATTCATACTAAAAGATGCTCCAGGGAATGGGAGGGGGGAAGGGAGGGCACTGGGAGAAAGGGAAGAAGGGGCATGAAAGGAAGGGGAAAAGGGGAAGAGGGTACAAGGGGGACTGGGGAGGGGTGGAGGGAGGAAAGGGACTGGGGTACCTATTAAGCTTGTATGATTGGGGAAAAAATAAATATAACAAAAGAAAAAGAAAAAGAATGAAATTTTTATCTCAAGTTATTTCAGCCCAATCTTAAATTTTGCACTCCACTGAAAGTGAAAATGCCAGAAAACATTCTTTTCTACATTCCCCAGTTCAACATTACTGTAATAAAGTAGAAATGAGTATTTATCATTAATTAGTACATGCAGATACCCTTGTGGCAGCAAAAGAAACTACAGTCTTATTTAATTCAAAAGCATCGTCTACAGTTACTATTATTTCTTAGAATCTGAGTTCAGAACTTGTCCCCATCTAACTATAAAGCAAAAAGTTCAAATTCTTCCCAAACTTCATGATTCAAATGTCAGCAGTACAATTACCCAACACAAAACAAAATAAAATAAAAACACTTAAGGGGGCAATATTATTTGGGTTCGGATAAATTTCTATCTCCTTTTGCGTGACCTGTTTCCAAACCCTTGTTCTTTTTTCATTTATCTTCAGAAGTCCATGCACCTTCATAATGTCCACCCAAGGGTGCTGTGTGCACACAGACCCCAGAAATGTGCTGTGAACAAGCAGTCAGTCTCCCTTGGCAAGATTCATTTATATTTCCCAGCCACATGCCTGCACTCCTATGTTAAACTACACTAACTTAACAAAGGTCAGCATGCTCACATAAGTTGATAAAATTACTCAGTTCTAGATTTTTTTGATGAATACTGTTAAAAGCCCAAATATTTCTTCCCAACAAGTGAAATGCATTAATTCAAGAGAAACATACCAGTTACTCTTGATTGTTGCTGATAAATTCACAACCAAATGTCTGTCTTATTGGGGAACCAAGAGTTTTATTTTCTCTTATGATAGTCCAGTCAAAGTTTCCTGTCCAGTTTGACAAGGGAGGGAGGACACACTAACACTCAGAGCCAAAGGAAATGGATGAGAGAGGGGTTATTCCTGCTTGCCAGACCAGCATATCAGACAAGTCTACCAAAGGATGCCAATCTCCTCAGCCAGCTGCCTCCAGCTTATTCATCTGCCAAGGGCGTCGTCCCATTCACTACGGACCGGGCTTCCCCACTTCAACTAGAACATCTCCTGCAGGTACGCTCTGAGCTTAACTACTAATTCTCTACAAATATGCACAGAGTTATATGTTATACCCTCAACAGTCAAGTTGACACCTGCATCTAACTATGACAAGAAGAATAGTAAATAAGTTAGACAAGAACCCACTGGGAAAGCAAACCCAATTCCTGGACACAGTTCTCTTGATTCATAGCTATTTTTAACTTTATTTATTTAGTGTGTGTGTGTGTGTGTGTGTGTGTGTGTGTGTGTGTGTGTGTGAGAAAGCACTGTGTATCCCTGTGGAGAACCAAGGGTGACTTCAAGAATCATCCTGGATTGCTTCTACCTCCCTTTTGCTTTGCTATGGGATTTCCCAGGCTTTGCTCACCAGTGCTGGAATTGCAGGCCACTGCTGTTTCTGCCTGGACTTTTTATGTGGGATCCAAACTCAGGACCTTCAGCTTGCAAGTCAGAGTCTTAACTCCTGAACCATCTCTCCAGCTACATAGCTATTTTTAATTATATTATTAAGCTTTTTCTTATTGATTATACTAGTAGAAAAGTAATGGAGAACTAAAAGATATATTTGTCCTAGCATTCAAAATTCAAGTATTGCTTATAATGAACTCTTAAATGTTTGAAACTATGTGGTAAATAATTAAAAATAATACATATTTTACATATTAGAATCATAAAACTAAAACAAAGATTCATGAAAAGAATATAAAAATATTTCAGTTTATATTTTAAGTAGTCATGCATGTTCCTTGCCTTTTTTTAAGCATTAAAGATTTCAGACATGAGAAAAATGACTCTGAATAAAGAAGCAAAATAAAACAAGGAACTTCAAATATTGCTAAGTGATATTTCATGATACAAAATGAGCTTGTGGTAGACTCACAAGTCAATGGACAAATGCTCAGAAAGGACACCCCTTTTCTAATTTTTTTAAACTTTATTTATTTTGCTTTTGCTTGCGTATGCATGTGTGTTTATCAGAGGGCACTGTGTGTCCCTATGGGGGCCAAGGGTGACTTCAGGAATCATCCTGGATTCCTTCTACTTCCTTTTTGCTTCCCTCTGGGATTTCCCAGCCTCTGCCCACCAGGGCCAGAAGTACAAGCCACTGCTGTTTTGGCCTGGCGTTTTTATGTGGGACCTGGGATCTGAACTCAGGGCCTTCTGCTTTGTGAGGCAGTCCTTAGCCCACTTTCCTAATTTTAGCAGCTGAATTCATTTCTTTAATTACAAAAGTCAGGTGTCATGTGTAAAATTTACTTTTTACCCAAGTCTCGCTAACGTTAAATTATGAATGAATTTAACATGAAGCAAAATGAAAGAAAAACGCAGGTTTCGTGTTAAAGCTTCTCTTATTACTAAAATATGCCATTGTGTTATGTGCATCAATCAATCTTTGTCTAAGACTTCTCCCTCAGAACAGTTTTTCATCCTACAGAAACATAAGTAACGATCTCTTCGTCCACCTTCTTTATGAAGTGTAACACATGTGGTTTTCTCACAGTGCTCATTTGCTTACCGCAACCCATAGCTACTCAACATCTAACTCCAGCTCTGTCGCCCACACTCCTAAAGGCTTAAGCACTAAACGCCAATCACACTTCCCTCAACTTGTCTTTTTTCACATGTCGTATGTCCTCTGTCTAAAATTCTCTAACAATTCCTCTTGCTTTGACTTCTGTGACCCGACCTGGTTGGACAGTTTCTAATCTACAGTAAGACTCACTTTAATCCCACCATCTATCCACAACCCTTTTCTTTTTACCAAAACCTGGGTATTTTCTTGGGTAACATCACCTAAAAAAATAACGATCTCATTACTATGTTTACCTCCGCCCAACATGTCCCTGAATGTTGACCTTAGGGGAGGAAGGATTGAATGTGCAGTTTGGGCGTGTGCAATGTGCAGTTTGGGCATGCAGTTTGTACAGTTTTGTGCATGTGCAATGCGCAGTTTGGCCATGTAGATGCGTGTGGGAGCCTGAAGTCAACACCAGAAGTCTTCCTTGACCATTCTCACCTGATTTTTTTCAGATAATGCTCTTTCACTCCTAAAGTTCACCAGCTCAGCTAGCCACTCAGCAGTAAACTCTCTGTCTCTCCCTTGCTGGCATTACAAATGTGAACTACTATTCCTGGACATTCACATTGGTGCCAAGGATCCAAATTCAGGTCCTCGTGCTTGCATGGCAAGTAATAAACTGACTGGCATCTTTCTACCCCCTGAACTCTTTTTAATTCACAATGGGGGGCCATTCCAACACAGATGGCCCTGAAGCACATCACACATACCAAAGTTCAAGCACAGTCTATTTTTCCCCAGTCGTATCTTGACATCATCTTCCCAAATCATCCTTGTGTGAGCTGCTCAAGCCAGAAACCAAGGGACTTTGTGGATTCCTCCGCTTCCTTCAGCAGTGGCAATGGACACATCGCCAACCTTAAAAGTCTTCGCCGCGCAGTCACTGTCTTACAATTGCTTCCCCCACATTCCTGCCGCTGCTGTGTCCAAAGCTATTATCACTCCTTGACCAGAGCTCCACAATGGATCATTTTTAGTAAGCGAATTCCGGAAGTGGAAAGCATCCCGATGGACTGTTTTTGGGGGGAAGGGGGGTGCTCCAGTATGTTCCAGCAGTCCCTCCTCAACGACAGGTCCACTTTCCCTCTTCAGACCTGTGCTCATCCGCAGTGTGAAAATTTCAAATGGAGAGATTCAAAAGATGAATGAGCCACAGGTTTTATACTGCGTTCTCCGGAGAATTATGAAACCACGAAACATCCTGCTTTGCCCTGTTCTAGGACAAGAAGCACCCCTTGTCCAGGGCACCCGTACTCTATGCACTGCCTGCCTGCTAGCGACCTAGCAGCTGTCGCGCTATCAACATAATATACAAGATTGGTGTTTCGGCTTGCCTGCATGTTGCCAATAAATTCACAGCCAAACAGCTTAGGGGACCAAGAGGTTTTATTCTTGCTCATGATTCTCCATTACAGTTCATAATCCAGCTTGGCAGGAGAGTTCATACCCATACCCGAGCCGAGGGAACTGGCCAAACCACATATACAGGCATTATTGAGAGAAGGGCAAACCTCACCTCACTTGCCAGTTGCAAGTTTGTCCCAGTCTGCCAAAGTATGACAAACTGCTGAACCAGTCCCTCCTTCTATCTGCCTGCCGGGAGAAAGGTCCCACCTACTCCGGGCTGGATTCTTCCTACATCAATCAGTCTCCTGCAGGTTTGTCTTAACTACTGATTCTTCACAGATGTGCCCAGAACTCAGTCTAGCGCAAATGGGTATTATTCACAGCTTCAAGTACGTGTGATGGTCTTGGAACATATTTCTAGCAGAAGAAATGTATAAGTACATACACATACACAGAAATAAATCTGCATAATGATTTCTTGCCAGGGAAGAAATAGATTCATGAAGCTCAAGGTAATAAAATATCTCCATCAGAAATGACATATATCTATCTATTGATCAATCTCATTCACTTTTCTAAGGCACAGTATCACACAGTACAGTTTTTAACGTATCTGACCTCTCCACAATTTAACCTTAACTTCTCACTTCACCAAATGTGCTTCCAATTAATATAAGCAATGTGAATTTGAAAATGAGAAAAAATCGCAATATTCTTTTGCACAGAGTGAAGGTACAGTTAATGAGCGATAATTAATCATAACAGCTTGCTTCAAACTACAGTCTTGTCAAAAATGGTGCAGAGCCTGTAAAATCGATACTCTGAAGGGGGAAAAAAGGTTGTTTTCCTATAGTACCTCCGCTCAACTAACACTGCTGAAACATGAAGAATCTGAGCCTAAGAGCAGAGAAATAGCTGTCATAAACAGGTTGCTTAGCATTCCTGCAGTATAAATAAAATGTTGAACTGCCTGTTTAAGCTCCTTTTCTTTCCAAGTAGTATTCTGTCTCGAAGCTTTGTTGATGGATGCCAAACTCTGACTATCATCTGGGAAGAAGATGAAACCGCAGTTTACGGTAAGGTATATGACTCTGTCAGAAGCAAGAAGATTTGGTGCAGCGATTTTAAAGCACCCAGAAAACATGCTCTTCCTTAATACAAACTGTATGGAAATAAAAAGGACTGTAGCTGTAATACTGCAATTAAATTGTAAAAGGAAACAGGAAAGAATCTGACAGTGATTCTCACAGCCAACCATGTTTATGCTTCCCTTCCTAATGCATTCCACATTCAGCTTTCCCAGGTTTTCTTCTGTTTCCCTGATAACTCTTCTCTATTTAAATTATTCATCGCCTTTTCTTATTTAGAGCATGAACTTGTAGAGGAAGAACAATCCCAGGGTTCCTGTACTGTCAGCACCTAACAGAACCTCAGATCCACAAACAGTGAGGTTAAATACACAGACACTTAATTAAGTTCAACTGCCATTTGAATTAATAGTCCTACTCCTTCCTTAGTTAGAATCAATAACCCAGACCCAAATATCACAGAGATTGCTGCAATTCAGCTACAACGCAGAAACCTTATAGACTTTTCTTCATGAAAGTGTTTTTATAGCAAATCAATTTAAAATATTTTAAAAGCTATTACCTTATTCTAGAAAATTCTCTTCAAATTTTTAATTACTTTCTCTGTTTCTCTCTCTTTCATGCAATAAAGGTGCTAGACGAATAAAACCTTGCCCTTCAAAGAAAAACTCCAAGCAAAATTTACATGTAAGGGGAAACATATTCTACAAACAGAGAACACGATTTAAAAAGGTTTAAAAGAATAAGGATAATATGGAAGCTTTTTCCCAGGATAATATAAGGAAGAATAATTGGAATTCTCTCTTGTGTGACATGCATACACTGTTGTGTGAACAACTTTTGTATACCTTTTATAGCCAATTTTTATAGCTAATGGATATATTAGGTGCCCCATAATCAGTATTCTGTAAACGGCTGAAGTAAAGCATTGGCAAAAGAAAGCATAATAATATGAAACTATGTTTACATGAATGTCTACTTATATTAATAAAAGTTTTATTAATCTTAGAAACTATATTCCATAGCACAAAAGTATTGAGACATCTACAAAGAATTTCAGTTTAAAACTGAATGTTGGCTAGTAGTAGGAATGAAATTAAAAACTAAATTCTACAATGATTATTTTCCCCATATAATTTATTCAACTCCTGGAAAAGTTTTTTAATAATCAACCTGGAGAGAAAAATTATGCATGCACAATCTTCTTGCTAAGTATGCATTCATCACTCTTTTAAAGCTCTGTGATTAGATTCCCTTAATAGTTTTCACAGCAACTTTCTAATGTGGCTATAGCTGTTATCTCCCCTCACAGATGACAGAATGGAGGCCAGAGACCCAAGTACATTGTATAAGATTACAAACCAGAAGTCAAACCTATATCCAGATGAGGTTGTCTAGAAGCAGCGCCAGCTAAGATCTGAAATACAGACTGACTTACTGAAAAGTTACCATGCCCCTAAAGAGCACCCTGATTTATACTACTAAGGTGGAGCATAAAATGCAAAACCACATTAAGTGAATGTCTTCCCTGGGTTATACATTGTGCCAACGCACCTGGTACAGTTGGCATGACAGATATCACATGTCAGTTGGCATGACAGACATCACATGTAATTCTCCATCTCAGGAAAGTAGCGATACTTGCTGAATGCTTGGAGGTTTCTGGAAACTGGACCTACTGTACAGGAAGAGGGTGAAATAAATAAGAACTAATTTTGAATAGACATAATAGAGATTAGACCAGACATTTAAAGTTATAGATATCAGAAAGCATTTTAAGCAGGAAGAAACTATCAAACACTGAAGAATTTACAGTTGGAGTAAGGCATGTGAGTGGAATAATCTAAAATTTTCAACTTTTAGCATACTTGACATGAATGTAGAGTTGCCAGGCCAGTCAAAAAGGTTCTTATAATAAAACTATTAGAAGGGCAGGAAGTAAAAGATAAACTATATATTAAGAATAGTGTACCAACCAAAAACCCTATAATATTCATCTGGAACTAGACCAGCCAAATCTCTCCCCATCCTAAAGCTCAGGGAACCTCAGGGAGGAGAGGGTGGCAAGATTATAAGAGCCTATAGATGGGGAAGACCAACGATATGCAAGACACTCCACACAAGTTAGGGCTGCAGCAGCCAGGATTGGACTTTGCCTGCCCTGCACAATGGCTGACAGGTCAACGACTCCCTAAAGTCTAGCAAGGAATCTCAGGGGAGAAGGCTTCAGGCAGTAGGATCCTTAGAGGCAAGGGATTAAACAGTCATAATAGAGTTCCCATAATAGCAGGCAGCCCAAGAAGGGGACCCAAGCTATGCCACTGAGTCCTGAACCCTCACTAGTGTAGACAACTCAGAGGGAAATTTAGCACCCACATAAACGGATGCTCTGAAGGATGGGAAGGAAAAGCAGGAAGTGAAGAAGGATAGAGGGAGGGAGGAAAAAATTACCTAGATTTAGGATGAAGGGTCGCATACAGAGTGCAAAGTCTGCACTTCTATAAATGGAGATGAGAACATTAGATGCACATGGGATGAATAACTACTGGCTACTTTTCCATAAGAGAGCTTTCCATCAAATTTTTGGGCAGCATGAGAAAATGAAACGCCATGCTATTCCCACCTGACGCCATCTCTTCTAACTTCTAGACAGGTCCTGAAAGGATACCTCGGTAAGACTACAACAAAATTAAATCAACTAAAGCAAACTAAATTAATGTTCCCAAACTTTACACCAAAGGTCCATTAATCTGCTTCACAGTAAGGATCAACTGCAGTAAACGCATGAAAGGGCTACATTTAAAACTGAAAATTATAATAAATGCTGGGAGAAACATTATCTCTAAACGAAAAAACAGCAGGAGGCTCACAATCATTAGGAAGAGGCAACTCGAAGTAGCACTAAATGTAAAGTAGAATGCTAAATGCTAAACCAGGTCCTTTCCCAAGGGGATAATTGCCATAGAATTTTCTTCTGTATAGTACCAAATGGCGTCTCAGCAAAGACAAAATATCTAAGCATAAAGTCTCATAGCACACTCTTTAATCAGCCTCTTTATCAAAAGACAACCTAATAAGCATCACAATACTCCACTGGTTGTTACTTTAGGTTTAGTTTTGTTTTTGTGATAAAGCTACAGTCTTCAATGCCTCATGGAAGCGATCAGAATCGGATTTGCAGACTTCTACAGTATGTTGACAATCTCTTACAATAAAATCAGAAGGAGAACAGGAAATTGTCTGAAAGCACCATTGAGCCAGGTAATAGATTCAATCTAATATATCCACACAGCAGGAACAAATTAAAATGTAGATGGAATTCTAACTGGAAAGACTTGTTCCAGTTTCTTACAAAAGCTTGTTTGCCGCTTGCAAATAGCTAATCCAAAAGACACAAAATTGGTTATATTAATTACTTTAAACACTTTTACAGGTGTAAATATGTAAGTAAAAGCAGTATCAAGGTCACAGTGCATGAGATAAAAGCTGGAATGATTTTTTTTTATTTACACAGAGATCAGGCCATAAAATATTTGCATGCTTCAGAGCAATGTAGATAACTTCAAGGGAAAAAAAGCACATTTAAATTCAGTATGACATCCAACAGCATCTAACTTTGTTCAAGACAAAGCTGGATGGGCTCTGTCACTATCACCTCTGGTCTTTTCCTCTGTTACGTTTCCCAGATGACCTGCATTAAGATTCCTCTCTCCACATTGGTAAGCAAAGGGAAGCGCTAGCACTCCCAAACACATCTCTGTCACTTCCAAGGCCGCACACCAGTGGCTTGGCCAAGTGCTGTCCGTAAGAACTCACTGTGCTACTTCACTTATAAAATAACGAAGAAAATAATGAAACTGAAAAAGAAAGAAAGGAAGGAAGGGAATAATCATGGCATGGACAATATAACATACTTTTTACCATTCTGGTTACCACAACTACTTACATATAAACAACTATAGAATCATAGGCATACATCAACTCTAAGGTTGCTTATCTATTTAAAAATATGAATCTATTTTTTACATAATTACAGCTCATAACTCTCAGCAGAGTGAATTACAACCACCTATGATTTTTTTACATTTCCAAATAGAAAAAAAATACAATTTTAAATTTGTTTTGAGTACACAAATTTGTTTTGAAAATAAAATTGTAACTGACCAAAACGTCAACTGATCATATTAAAACCAAATGGTAGAATAGACCCAAGTTTTAATTGGCTAATTTTTCCCTACTTTTCTTTGTTGATGAATTTCGTTCTTGAACAATTTCTCTCACATGCTCATGATACATTACAGCCCCCCTTTCACCTTCCTTTCTCCCACATGCCATCCCTACTTCCCTACAAATTTTCCTCTAATTTGTCAAATTTCATTATTAAAATACAATGAATTAGAAAGAAGCAGGAAGAACTGATACAAGCAGATCAGAAATTTTAAGCACAGTTCTACTCCTGTCCTGGAGTTACTAGGACAAAATACCACAACCTAAGACGCATTCACAATATAATTTGCTGCCTCACAGTTTGAATGGCTGGAGGTCTGAAATCAGGGCAGGTAGAGGGTTCCTTCTGAGGGAAACATGTTTTCTCTATGCCCTTCTCTTCATTTCTGGAGCCTTCAGAAATTCCTCAACTGGTAAACAGTAATCCCTGTGTGGTTGTCACATCATCTTGTGTTACAAAATTGCACCTTTTCATAAATGAGGTCATGAATAACGATGTCAAATATGCAGGCATGTAGTACTGAGAACAAAGATTTCGTGTGTGTTTTCCAGTGTGTGCGAGCACCTGTGTGCAAATACACATGCTTGAAAGTGTACGTGTGTGTGAGGGCCCCTCGTGGATCTCAGGAGTCATCTTGAATTGTTCTTTCACATTTTTTGCTTTGAGGCTGGGTCTCTATTTAAACCAGAGTTTTCCTATAAGACTAGCCTGGGGATTCCCAGTCTCTGTTTTCTAGGGCTGAAGTTAACTCTCCCACCTGGCATTGCGCTTAGGATTTGAGAAGCTGAACTCCAGTCGTTCTGCCTGCTGGGCATGAATCTACCTGCCAAGACATCCTCCCAGGCCCTTTTTTTTTTTTGAGCAGAGAGACAATTCAATCCAGACCAGCATTCTTTAAGAGTGCTCTGCATTCCTTGCAGGTCTGTGAAGGAGCACTGCGTCTTCACATCCCACACGGCCACTCAACTACATAAGATGGGAATGGAAGCCATCACTTCCAAGTTGATTCACCTACAGGCAAGATCTCCTTTTCCGGGGCCCTAGAACATCACCACCTCAGATGCGCTTCTCGCCCAGGGAAGGGTGGTACTTATAACTTAGTTGGGCTCCTGGTGAAGGTAAGCAAATGATATTTGGGGCAGTCGTTGTAACTACAGCAAATCTCAAATACTGACGAAAAACTCTTTCAATAATTTCAAAAACAAAAGTCCAAAGAAAAAGATTATTTGAAATGAGAATACTTCCTGCTAAATTCTAAGCAACACAGAGAAGGGGGGTCACCAAGAAGATATTTTTTCTTCTTAAATTACCAAAAGAAAACTTAAAAGAAGCTTAAAATTTTAGTGATCATTTTAATAGATTAGAAACCTAGGAAAAATGTAATTAACCACATCAGATTTTTAAACTCATTTTTAAAAATATCAAGATAAGTGCTACTCAAAACAAGCTCCTAAAGGCTGACCAAATCAAAAATAATGTTCTTGAGAGTGGTAGCAAAACTGTGAAACTCACTCTTTTTTGCCTTCAAATAGCTTAATGCCAGTAATCCCACATCCAGGAAGAAAATCAAAACAAAACACCAAAAAAAAAAAGCCCCAAAACTCTAATTATGACACAGGTGATAAGACAGAGGTAGGACACACAGAAAAGGGAATAAGAAAAGGACAGACCCAAGTCAGAACTGCCGAGGATGGCAGGTAGCCAAGGGACTAATGTCCAGTGCTCCCCAGCGCCCTCCTGTGGCCACGGTCTTCCCAGGCGTCCACTGGCCACAGCAGCGGTTTCCTGGAACACGTGTGAGCCTCGGACCCATCCCCAGATGAAATGCAGACTCGCCTCCATTTCCACAATTCCCTAGTAACTGAGAGGAACAGGGCCATTGAAGTGGGGGTCTGGCTCTGCTATGCGTGACTTACAGTTAACATACAACGTGCACAGAGCAGCCGTGCGCATAGTGGGGTCAGGCATTGGATGATGGCGCCTGTGAGTTCTCTACAGTAGTTCCTTCACCCACACACTTGAAACTGGGTTAAAAATTCCTTTTATTAAAAATTAACAAATAAAGTGCTTTTCTGGGAAGCAGGCAGGGAGTTTTCTCCTGATCCTCAGCCCCTCCTGCCCCTTCTTACCGGTTAGTAACTATCTTAATATACCTATAATATTTTACCATATTCTCTCTCCTTACTACCGAAGCATTCCTTTGTCTTTTGTTTTATCTGGACTATTAAAATAGTCAAACTAGCCATACTATAGTCAGAAAAATTATCACATGAATGGACTTCTAAAACAAAATATTGAAAGAAATTAACACCAAAAAAAGTGTTTTAAAAACTTGTATCCTATTTCAACTCAAAGAATGCTATTTCAAGCAAAAGTACATTGCACTTTATTCTTCCTCCAGAGAGGAATGGAATTAATGGAACAGTGAGATCTCAAACAATGCTCATAAATTTCAATCTGATTTATTAAGTCAAATTGCACAAAGAATCTTTTGGTGAGCCTGCCATTTTTCTTTGAGTCAATTCATATTCTTACTATCATAAATGGGAATTGAGAATTTCTACGGCTTAGAGAATGTAGATTTAGTGGAATGTTTAAAAGGATCACAGAGATGACTTATTTAATGACTTGTTTAAAAGGAAAAAAATTTAAAGAAAGTTACTCAAAATGAAAGCAGAAAGGAAGTATCTATGAAAATACTTGAGATATTAAAGTAAAATATTTAGACATCTCAATATCAAAATATTAGAATTCAAACATCAGGATTAATTATAATTAAACTTGATTTCCTAAGGTATGGCAGTTCCCAAAAGAAAAGAAAGAAGTCTTTTCTGACACGCCTATGATGTACAAAATGTCTACAAAAGAACACAATTCCTCCAATGCAAGTTAGGTAAGTAAATGTGGGAAGGAGGGAGAAACAGATACAGAAGGTGATATGCCATACGGATCCATTTATATAACATTTTGGGAAAGAGAAAAATGAAAGAGAGAAATGTCACGGGAATCCTATGTAATGAGGAAGAGATTCTCTACATTGTGCTAGTTTGGGCACAAATTAGGCTTTTCCATCACTATAGCAGATATTAAGGAAATCAAGGAAGCATTTGTTTTGTCTCATGGTTTCAAAGATTTCAGTTCATAGTTACTTAGCCCCAAGTGCATAATAACAAGAGTATATAAAGGAGTTTGTTTCTGATTGACAGGAAGTACCTGGAGAATACAGGAAGGGACCACCACCCCCTCTCTTTCACCACTTCCCCAAGCCATTCTACTAAAAATCCATTCAAAGATCAACACTCTAACTAGGTCGGATCCCTTGTGATCCAATTAGCTCTGAAAATGCCCTGGCAAATTTCTCAAGCATTTCTAAATCCTTTAAATTGATAGTTAAGATTATCTATCAATCACAGAATACATTTGCTTAAACTCAGATTATCCCAACTTAAAGAATGTATCTGTTTATTATAATAAACTATGTTATTACTATAATAAACATGGCATTAGAAAGCTTGGCCTCGTTATACAGCCCGTAAATACCCGGCAACATGGGACGCTAAGGCAGGATGGTTTCAAGTTCAAAGCCAGTCTAGCAGTTTAGCAAAACCTTCTCAAAAAAAAAGGGGGGGGGGTTTAAGCCTCTGCTTGGAAAGCAGAAGGATGTGAGTTCAGATCCCAGATCTCACATAAAAACGTTTGGCAGGAATGGCAGCTATTTTCATGTCCAGTACTGGAAGGAAAAACCTAGGAAAGCTGATAGCAAAAGCAAAAGGGAGATAGAATAATCCAGGATGATGCCTGAAGTCACCCTTGTATGTCCACAGGCACAAATAATGTCCTCTGATACACACAGACACACATATTCACACACACAAACACACATATTCACACACACAGACACACACACACACACACACATGTTCATTAAAAACAAAACAAAACAAAAAAAAAAGTAAAATAGAGACTAGGATTGTAGTTCAATATTAGAGTACTTGTCTAGCATTTAAACCCTGGCTAAATCTGTATTAGGGTGTGTATAAGGGTAACATGTCATTGGAGATAAGGTAAGTTTGAGTGCTAACAAGCCAAAGACATAAAGATGATTTAGAAAATTAGGCAATTAGAAACATATATTTATAATTTCTATTACTTATATATAAAATTTATATATATAATAACATACTGTATGCATATATTATACTATATCTAGCTATATACACTTGTATATGTGTGTGGGTGCATACGCATGCCATGGCTCACGTGTAGAGGTCAGAGAAAAACATACGACATGCCAGGGTCAGTTTTCTCCTTCTGCCAGAAATTGCCTTTACCCATTGAACCATCTTCCAGCCTAGAAATAAGATGTTCTTAAGAAAAACACAGTAATAAGAACTGAGAAAAAGCATGACTAAGAATTCAACTAACATCCTTTACTTTTCCCAAAAGCCATTGTTCCTGCTCATCTATTCAGATAAATTTGCAAACAAACAATAGTCCACAGCAAAGTTCCTCATACACTTCACCCAATCTCCCCCTGTGGAAGCACAAACCACTGTAACACAACACCGCTAACCAGGAAATTGGCATTTGTGCCATTCCCAGACCACGCTCACATCTAAATGTGAGTATGTGCACTTCTGGGTAGTCTCAGCATATGTGGGTCTATGTTACCACCACTGATAAATTATAGGACATTTTCAAAGTTCTGTGCTCCTCTTTACAGACACATCCAGTTCTTGCCCTCCTCTCCCCTAACTGGGGGGTCTACTTACCTTTCTCCATCTTTATAACTTTGCTATTTAAAAAATGCTATATGTAAACATAATCATATATAATTATCATAATTATGTGTTATTAGCATACTTCCATTAACATCATCCAAGTTTTTGCATGTATCAAACTGCACAGTACTACTAGCCATATTGGTGATATGTGACAATATCTCATTATGGTGTTAATTTACAGTTTCTGGACGTGGTGTGATGTAAACCTTAGGTGTCATCTGATTATACTCTGTGGTAAAATGTTTAATCTTTATGTTTTGGTTTGGTTTTGGTTGTTTTCATTAGTTTTGTGGTGTTTTAATATTGAGCTTTTAGTATATTTTAGGCAAAAACACTTTATTAGTGTTTTTACAAACATTTTTACAAATGTTTACAAATATTTTCATCCAGTGTTTTTATTTTCTTATGAAACATAGTTTTTAATTTTGATGAACATTGAATTTTCTTTGTCATCTCTTGCAAGACATAAGAACCTTATGTCAAAAACCTCACTCTTGAAGATGGTTTTCCTGTACTTTCCTAAAAGTTTTATGACTTTCATAGCTTATATTAAACAAATGATATATTTTTGGTAGTTTGAAATGTGGATGAATTTTTGCATAAATTAATCTTTGAATCTAGAGAATTGTATTAAACGTATAAAACTTTGATTACATAAGCCTCTACAAGAATGTGATCTCTCATTTACTGAGTTTGTCTGATTTCCTTTATCAGCACTTTCAGCATATAGATCTTGTGCATAGTAGGTACATTTTTGACTAAGAAGAATCTTTTTTTTTGTTTTTCTAACAATTCTTAGTACCCCCATCTATCTTAAAATTCATGAAGTCTTAAATAAATCATGCAGTTGTACACCCTGAAGCACTTATTCTAATCTACTGAGTGTGAGTGTTTGGATTAGTGTTAGTTCTAGTAAAATACATGGAAATGTTCCATAGATGCATCTCTAAGGCACATGCTATGTATCTATTGTCATGCTTCATTTGTCACTCAACATTGTCATCAAGCAGGCAGCCATTCTTTACATCAGATGATGCTTACTACTATAAGAAATTCTTGTTCATTTTTCTTGTCTTTACCTCATTCACATATATCCAGAATATCTTAAAACTCAGCTAATACAAAAAAGCTCCATGTCACAAGTAAGTCATAGCAAAAATTTTTCAAATAATTTTTATCAAATAAGAGGACATATTTAGCTAGGTGTTACCAAACTGCTTTCCAGGATGGGTTACTATTAAATACATTCTTAATTTACATTGAAAATAGATGATCATGTTAAGAAATAAACTTAATAAATTGAGAAGTTGCTAAATACACAGATCATTTCACTTCAATCTCTACAAAGGTTTGTAAACAAAGACAAAGCAGTTACTCTAGATCGCTGTACAGTATTGTTCTGGAATTTGTAGCTAGAAGTCAAACACACTCAGCATAGATATATAGCTTTTCTTTTCCTTGTTAAGCCAACTGCTACCTTCATGCTACTTACTCAAAGACGATTTAGGAAAATAATTCTCACACAAACTTATTAGTGGCTTTGGTCCCATTTCTCTCCTCAGTCTTTCCTTACCAACACATTGTAGAAGACCGGTTCTGCACTGCTTTGCAGATCACTGCTAATAATATTTCACATTTCAGCAGGAAAGCAGCTAGCAAACAGGTACGTAATCTTCTGAGCAATGATTAGCTACAGTAGCTAAATAAAAATTGACCTGCTGATGGGATGTGGAGATGGCTCAGTGGTGAAAGTGCTTACTGAACAAGTATGAAGACCTGAGTTCAGATCTCAATTACATACAGGTCTCCAAGTCGGGTCGGAAATGCAAAAACAGATTCTGGGTAAGCAAGAACCAGTCAATTTACATGAAATGTCGAGTTCTATGGTCAATGAGATACTTTGTCTTAGCAAATATGATGGACAACAACAACAACAAAAAATATGGAGAGCAGAAGAAAATACCAAAACGTTTCTATAAGTACACACACACACACACACACACACACACACACACACACACATTGTTGTACTGAACGTTGGTCTGCAAAGAAACCCAATGTTCTCTTACATTAAATTTCATGCCAAATTCTATTGACCATAAAAGCCTTTCACTTTGTTCTGAGGGCTATGGATTTATTTATATGCTGCCCTGAAAAGAACTAATTTGAAATCAGTGATCCCATATAACTCACAGACACATACTCTACAGGCTTGGCTTAGTCCAGACACATAAACATGAGCTGCAGGCATGCTAAATGTGATCAGAATAAATAAGTTGCAGCGAAAATTGAAAGCATGCTGGATATAAAGATATCTCACATGAGCAAAAGCAATGATAAGATTATTTCATTTCTTAAACCAGCCACAGAACAATTTTCCATGGACTCTACACTGTCCTGTGAGTCAGGCATACTTTAGTGTTTATGTTAGCTTCAATAACCATCAAAGTCAAAACATTATAATTAAGCACTATGAACAAAATTTGAAATTTTATTATTTTACTGGGTAAGCAGCTGAAAAATCCTGCTTTAAATACTATTATTATTATTCAGTATTGTAATTATTATTAACCAAATAATTTCTCAGTTGTTTGCATTTGTCAATGTGGAGTATACTTATCCAGTTAAGCACTTAAGAAGTGTGATACTTGACAAGTTCATGGGCACAATAACCCTGTAAAATACGTAGGAGTTGGTATCAATAAGGCCTTTCCCCCTCCACCACCACTGCAGCACATCAAAGAACATGACAACTGACTCCATTCAATGCCCCTCTAATAGACAGTAAAGTCAATCAACTATTTTGTAACTATCACACATTGAGAAACTAAAAATCATTACTTTTATGTGATCATTTCTAATATAACAGGGAACACACAAGGAAATTTATGGAGTTATCTCAACAAATCCTCAATAATTGCTGCCTTGAAGAAGCTGCTTTTGCTACCTCATTATACACGGATATTGAAATCCTGCATGATCTGAACACATGATTCATGATTAGATTCTCAAGCTCTTTAGACATATTCATTGATCTTTTAATCATATTTCTATCCAATCACAACAAATACTGCTCTATCAGAAAGACCAAAATTCTTTCTGCTATGGACTATCTTCAATTTATTCCCATTTAAAGAAAAATATAAAATATATTCTCTACATAAACAGTCAAGCCCACTCCCTGAAGGGATGAAGTGGAATAAATACTATGAGAGAACAATATCCTTTAGGGTGCAGAAGTTCAATTATTTTTGTTTATACAAAAATTTGCCCATAGGCAAAATTATTCTGGAGCAAAATCAAAACACAGCACAGCTATCCACCAATTACCCTTTATTTATTTACTACTGTAACTCTCTGGATGTTGAGGTACCATTTCAAGCCCTTTGCCTTCTGCATAAAAGCAATAGCATCTATATTCCAGTTATTGCTTTATATATTTTATGTTAAAAGCATAGAGATACACATGGGTAATTTCCCATCATGAACAGCTACACTGAAGAACAGTTATCAAATTTAAGTCCTTTATTTAAGGAAAGGGAGGCATCTTATTTTATATTACAGCTCATGACTTTGTCAATTGGATGCTATAGATGACACTGAGATATTTTCATCTTAATCTGCTCTTCCCCCAATAATACAGAAGAATGCAGTTTAAAATTAAAAACATTTCTAAATTTTAATAAACTATATTTAGTAGTTTACAATAGATTATAATACTATTTAAAATGTTTAAATTTAATAATAATGCTAGTTATAAAAAATGAAAGTTTTTAAAAATATATAAGAGAAGACAGAAAATGTATTGTTCAATTAATGGATAGCTTTTAGTACTGTTTGGTAAAAGACATTATTTCATTTTCAACTATCTAAAAAAATAGCAAACATCCTTGACTTATGAGTATTACATCAACACTTCAAAATTGAATTCAAATAATCTAAAGTTCATCAAGAAACCAGAATTTCAACATTACTAACATGTTGAAATAATTTATTTTAAATTTTTACGTAGCTGGAGTAAATATTTTTCCAAAACTCTCACTTCAAACTCTCAATTTCCAGTCTAACTAGAAGTATTCAGCTTTACTCAAAGTTGTCTAACCACGTGCACTTGCTTTTCAGTGCTTGCGTTATCTCAAAATTTCCCATACATTGACTTCGTCTTATTCATTTCGTCATAAAATCTGACTAG
The DNA here is from genome assembly GCA_023101885.1 of Typhlomys cinereus. Lineage (NCBI taxonomy): Eukaryota > Metazoa > Chordata > Mammalia > Rodentia > Platacanthomyidae > Typhlomys > Typhlomys cinereus. The sequence goes on from JALPQD010000170.1 coordinate 3,301,941, forward strand.
TTGTTTTATTGCACAGAATCATGAGTTATGCTGCTAACATTAATTGTTTCAGATATGGACATGTTTTATTAGAGAAACAACATTTCTATCATTTCACAAACTGGACATAGAGCAATATTAGAAGTTGACTAGTTCCCCATCATTACTCATGGGCCATGTGTGAAGACAGGACGTTACTGAACAATCATGGAACGTTGTGACTCAGCAAGCAACATCCTTCTTTCACTGGCAATGTTAGGGAAACAGGTCACACTTTGCCTCCAGCTTTACCTAAAGCTCCTTCCTGCGTCTCTTGGACTCTATAGTGATTTCCTAACATTTCAATAGACTGTGGGCAGGACTAAAGACCAGATAATTGTTTTTTTCAATTCAAGGACATTTATGGTAAAATCTCTTGTTTCAGAAGAAAATCCCAAAGGGTCCAAAGTGATCCGTCCCTTGGGCCTCTAGGATATTCTTTCTACTCCCTACCACACTCACTCTCAGTAGTTAAACCACGCTGGCCTCCTCAAGACTCACTCCCATCCTGGTCATTCCTAATATTCAAAAGATTAACTCCTCCACTTCAATTACAAGCTGTAATACTATCATTTCTCTACTCTCCGGTCGGAAACGTTGCCACTCTGCACTAATTCTGATACTCCTTCCCCTGCTCCCGTTATTCTTCCAAAGTACTTAATGCATTTTGACTTCTCCTTGCACTTCATTTTCTCGTTTTCTGATTCTCCTTGCATGAAAAATGAACTACAAGGATTAGATTCTGTTTTCAGCACTTAAAACAAAGCTATGAACCAGAGGTTGCCCAAAAATGTTTGCTGGCCACCTGTGACCTTTCACTCTATCTGCTGCGCCACTTATAGGGATGCTACTGAGCAGCTTCACCTTCTGCCAAGAAAAGAAACAGGGCAAAAGACTAAAGCAGTCAAACCAGTGTGCACACTGCTTCCACTCTTAGCTCCCTATCTCGTTAACAAGCTACCGTGTCTCTAAATATCAGATCTCTAATATTTTTATGTTCAATTTCCTATTTTGATTCATTAGGACTTCATGCTGAGAGGTAAATGCTTTTCAGATTATGAAAATTATAATCAGCATAGCTGTGAGATGAATGACCCTATAGAGGAGACTGTGTTTCAAGTGGTCTAAGCATCTGGGTAAACTTGAGTAGGGTTGTGGTAGGTCTGAGAGACCTAAAAAGTGTTGAGGGAATATTAAATTCATGCCTACAAATATAACTGAGAAGTGAATTTTAGCTTATATGTCATTTAATGTGCCTGTAAGTAGTGGGAATCAGTGAATAAATCCTGCTAACACACACACACACACACACACACACACACACACTGTCAGGTGGTGTAACTATAAGTGTAGCATGACTGATAAGCTATGGAAAGACATCATACAGTCAACAAGGGGGGAGGGAGAAATATGGGATCTCCTTTTCTTCTGAAACAAAACTTTTTTACCATTTTAAGTAAATTCTTAAAATACATAAAATTATGTTATCAAAATATTGACAATATTTTATTGAATTTTATTTTGTGGGGGAAGTGCATGTAGAGGTTAGAGAACAACTTTTAGGATGTAGCTGTCTCCTTCTAGGTAGGTTTCAAGGATCAAATTCAGATCCTAAGGTGTGGGAGAAGCCTGCTAAGTCATCTTTCTAACCTTAGACAATTTAATTTTTTAAAAATAATTAGCTATATTACATACTTAGCAGGGATAAGTCACAGGTTCCAAAACTAAGTCTGTTATTATTACAGCAACTATTGAAAAAAGCTGGTAAGTCATGTTGTACGCGAAGATACCAGTCAAAAACTGTGGTCCCAACACAAAGAATTTGTATGAAGTTGTATTCCCTGAAATTTTGTTTTTCACAGAAACCGTGTGAGTATCATGCTGAGAAATATTCAAACAATTCATCAATCTCCATTTTTCTGCCAGCTTTTATAACTTCAGAAACAACTTGTTTTGGATATGACAACTTTTTACTCTACATAAATATTAATTCTAAGACATAAAATCACATATTAATTGACACTTTTGGCAAAAAGCCCATTTTCAGATATGAAGTGACTAAAGCTAAACTTAAGGGAAGTATAAAGTTTCACACTTTATAGCACAGAAGCTTTATGTATCATATTATCAACACATTGACTCATCTGATCCATTCAATGGAAAAATACCTTATTAATAATTTATTTAAGCAGAATTATAGAAAAATATGTGGTATACTACATAGTGGTTATATTATAACTTTGTTTTACTATATATTTCTTGGCAAGATTCAGGGGAAAATGTTTTATACATCTTACTTTACGTCTCAATATTTAGTTATGAGAAAGTGAGAAAAAACATTAAGCACAATATATTTAGATCCTATAAAAATCCCTGATTAACTGTGCTGACAATTATTACTTTTAGAACTAAACATTTCTAGGATATGTAAGTCCTGTTCTAAAAGTGGATAATAATTGCTCATTTAGTTTCACAGATTACTATCATGAAACCTAATATTTAGAAATATAGAATGGCCTTATTAGTAAAAATATTACATATTTTGTCTGTGCTTTATTACAAAATAATCACTAAACTTTGCATGTGTCATAGTTAGGCATAGGTTTCAACTTGACAGTTGAAGGTTTGAGCTCTGGGCACATTTGTGGAGAATTAGTGCTTAAGTTAAGCCCAGAGCAAACCTGCAAGAGATTGTCTAGCTGATGGGGAAGACTTTATCCATGATAGGTGGGACTAGGCCCTAACAGGTGAATAAAATACTGAGAACTGGTTGAGGAAGGTGGCATCCTTGGCCAGACATGCTGGTCTGGCAAGTAAGGATTGCCCATCTCTCAGCCATTATGTGGTGATGGTATGTATGGCCAGTTCCCTCGGCCCTGGTGTTGGTGTGTGCTCTCCCATCAAGCTAGACTGAGAACTGCAACCGAGAAATCCTAACAGAGAATAAACTTGTTCCCTTAAACTGTTTGATGGTCATTTATCAGTAACCATGCAAGCGAACTGGGAGTGGGGTGTTGCTGATAAATCTGACTAAGTACATTTTGTGGTTTTGAATGGTTTTGCTGGACAAAGTTTGAAATGTTTGAAGATCTTGTCTTTGTGGATTAGTTTGGCGGGCCATTTGTAAAGTAGTGATGCTGAGAGAGTCGTGAATTGTTTGGGCCCAGTTTTTGATGAGGCCAAGGACTTTGGTAAAGATGATGGACTGTTTGATAGAGGAGAGATGTGTTGGCAGCCTTGAGAATTTGCATGAGGAAAGGGCAAGCAGCCGAATTGCTGCCATTGTTGGAGAAATGAGCATCAATGAAGGAAAACCTAGTGACTTGCACTGGGATGATGGAAGACGTGAAAACCACCATATAGCTAGTTCGTGGTTTGGAAACCCAGATTCCTTCAGGAGCCAAAAGCCCAAGAAAAGCCAAGCTGTTTCTTGCCCTTTGCAAGTTTCTGTTGGAGATGCCAGAACCGTGGAATGCATGCTGAGGATGACTGCAAGTGGAGATTCAGCCTGGTTCAAGGAACTCTGCTTTTACAACTTCGAGCTACAAACAGGGACTGGGAATGCCTAGAATCTTTGCACCACCTGACAACATAATGAGCAACAGAAGATGGACATTGAAATACAGGATGCAGTAATTGATTTGTTGGGCTTGATTTTAATGCAGTATTTTCTTATTGTGTTATGATTCTTCTGTTTTGATGTTTTAATCTTGTTAAAATATTTAACATTTTGATTTGATAGACTTACGGTTAAAAGATTTGAGACTTTTTTAAAAACTTTCAGTTCCAACATTTTAATAATGACATTTTCAATAGGATTATAGAAATTTTTAATTTTGGACTTTTAGGATGAATAAAATTAAATGTACTTATATTTTTAAGATAACTTTTAACAGCTATGGGAATGAGGATTGAAGGTTACAATTTTAAAATGCTAAGTTTTTGTGTCAAGTTGACAAGAGATGGAGTGTCATAGTTAGGCACAGGTGTCAAATTGACAGTTGAAGGTTTGAGCTCTGAGCACATTACTGGAGAATTAATGGTTGAGTTAAGTCCAGAGCAAACCTGCAAGAGACTGTCTAGCTGATGGGGAAGGCTCAGTCCATGGTGGGTGGGACTAGGCCCTGAACAAGTGAATAAAATACCGAGAGCTGGTTGAGGAAGGTGGCATCCTTCTGTTCACTTGGCCAGACATGCTTGTCTGGCAAGAAAGGATTGTCCATCTCTCAGCCGTTATGTGGTGATGCTGTGGCCAGTTCCCTTAGCCCTGGTGTTAGTACATGCTCTCCCGTCAAGCTGGACTGAGAACTGTAACCAGGAATTGTAAGAGAGAATAAACCCTTGTTCCCTTAAGCTGTTTGATGGTCATTTATCAGCAACCATGCAAGCAGACTGCAACAGAATGTATATTGATTTTGGAAATTCACTGTCCCACAAATACATATTAGGGATTAGAGTAACCAAAAAGTGCTTGGTTCACATTTACACTCAGGGCCAGGCAGTGGCCATTTACTATTTCTCTGTTCCATATTAAAGGTCAGGAACTAGAAGATGAAGCACTGCACCACTTAAGGGCAACCATGCAGTCTCTCCATGCAAGGAATGTCTGCTAACCCAGAATATGGGGGTGGGGAAGTTAGGAATGAGGATTCTGATGATCCACAGAGGAAAGCTGAAAAAAAGCTGGTAAATTTAGCAACTGTTGCTCATTATAAAACTATAATCTGGAAATTTTTACCTTCTTCACCACTTTAACACATCAAATGTATATCTACAAACACTACAGACAAGGATGCAATATGTTTGTATGTATATGCAGAGGTGGAGATCTTTTTAATTTTCATATCTAATTCATTTACTAGAAAAGCAAATGAAAACAGGATCAGAGGCAAGAGAAACCATGTATGTACCAGCTTCAGGATGTAAAGAGCTTAAACAGCTACAGAATTCAGATTTTACTATTTTCAGTGAAAACATTCAGATTTGGAGACCCAAAATGATGTCTGTAGGCATTCTCTGTACATACACTTTCTTGCATGCTATCTTTGAAAGGGAAAAAAAATCCACAAAATAAAGTGCTCTCTATTGAAAAGCATAGAAGCTCCCTAAAAATGAGGGAACTCCACACATATCCCAGTCATATCTACAACCTTTATCTTTAGAGTTATGACCATAGTCTGTTAGGAAGAAAGCAACACACTGGAAAGTCGAAGAGGCACCTGGTAGGGATGGAAACTGGCTCGGCTATGAGAACAGCAAGTTTGCAAATATCTAGCAAGATTTTCAATGTGAAGAGCTTAGAGACCAACGGTACTTCATGTCTAAGCCCTGCAGAAACACGTACCCAGGGGGATGTGCTCACTGCAACATAAAAATTTAATAGGTTGGGAAATATTAAAAGACCCATGAACAGGAAAAGAAGTGCCACATACTTACAAAAGCAAACTTCATCCAAGGTTCTCTCACAAGCATATACAAAAATAAAATCCACCTTCATGAAGTCTGAGTAGGTGAGGTGAACGGGACTGATGGAAGGGAAAAGGGAGGGAGAGAGGGAGGAGGAAGGAAGATCTATTCCAAATCATCTGTCCTCTAGCAACACGCAGTCCATTTTCAGGAGCAAGCTTGAACAGATACAATTAATAATGACAAAATGACGGATGATCTGATGACATATCAACTCATCTGCTGAACAATAAATGTACAGTTCTCATAATGACAATATTTAGCTGAAAATGCACTTCGAAAAAATCGTTGTTCCTTCTGAGGAAGTTGCTATGCTTACTAGGTCAAAGTACAATAGCTACAGGCAATATTATCATAATTATTGCAATTATCTTCCATCTCTTTAAATAAATTAAAAGTGTGTGTGTGTTTACAAGTTTGTGTCTGTACAGATATGCACCCATGAAAGTGGAGGCAAGAAGTCAATATCATATGTTGCTTGTCAGGAATTAGTCATTTTGTTTTTTTAATAACTCTCTAACTGGGACTTTGGACCTGGGGCTTGCACTGTTGGGGTGCGCTGATCTGTCAGTAAGCCCCAGGATCAAAGGACATCACTCTCCAACACAACCATGGTTGGCTTTTCACAGGTGGGCCTGGATCAAAGATCCTCATGTTCATGCAACAAGGATTTTATAGACCGTGGCACTAGCCCAAAAGTTTACCACGTAGACCTTAAAAATGAAATCTTTCCGAGTAAACCTGACCTTAATCTATAGGTAAGCTCTCTCACTATTTATAACACTGTGTGCAAAGAAAGCTCATTTTCAGCTAAGAAATAATTTGAGATCTTGCAACTTTTACCTATAATACAGGAAAATGGCCCATTTTGCATATGTAACAGTAGCCTGCTGACACATATTCAAAAGAAACAATTTTTTGACATTTCAAAGATGCTGCACTGAGGACCTCGATGTGGGATGCTACAGAAGCTACAGGGAGACAGCACAAACAAGCGTGGAATGCCTCTAAGAGAAACTATAGTGAGCTGCCATCAGGTTTACGCCTGACAAACTAATAAACATCCCTGAGCATATTAGAACAAGGAAGGAGCCCATAAAAGCAACATAAGCATCATAGCTGGACACTGTGGATATTTTAAATACTTACAGTCTTGGTACATAGTAGGAAACCTTGAAAGACTTATTAAAGGCAATGAAACAGGAAAGAAGAGAAGTAAAGGATGGGGAGGGAAACAGGAAGGAAGAGAGAGAGAAAGGGAGAGACTCTCCCACCTTACTCGGAAACTTTCTCTTGCTAAGTAACACATTCCTCGTGGTTAGTTATGCAGCTCACTAATCGCAGAAAATCTGCACTGAGCGGAAGACTTAGAAACAAAGCAGTCTCCCCAGTACTAACCACCTAATGTCACAATTTTTGGTCAAATGATTTCTACTGTTCAAAGTATCATTATTCTGATAAAATGAGAGGTAAGGCACAGATCACAAACCCAGGAACCTGAGTTCAGATCCTGGAAGCCCACATGGCAGAAGGGAATGGACTTCTGAAAGTTGTCCTGTAACCTCCACATATGCCTCATAGAAACTATGCTTCTCTCTCTCTTTCTCTCTCTTCTCTCTCTCCCTCTCTCTCTGTTCTTTTCTCTCTGTTTTTCTCTCTCCTTCTTCCCCCTTTTTCTATCCCTAACTCTTGCTTTCACTCTCACTCTGAAATAAATAAAATATAAAAAATAAAATAGATCACATACAAGGAAACCTGCATCATATTATATAGACACATGTACAACCAAGTTCCTTGCAGCGATAGTCACAATAGCAAAGGAATAGAATCACTCTAGAAGTCAGCCATTGGATGAATAGATAACAAGAATGTAATACATATATATAATAGAATACTATTCAGCTGTCAAGAAATATGAAATCAGCTGGTAAATGGGTAGAATTGGAAGAAATAATATTAAGTGAAGCATCCAGACACAGAAACAAAAATTCTCCTTTATAAGCAGATGCTAACATTGTACCTTCAGAATGATATACTTAAAATGAAACCCCTATAATAGCTGTAATCTAGAAAGAAACTTAAGATAGGTAATAGGGGGGTGGGAATGAACCTTTAAATGGGGGGGCAATAAAACACAGGAGGAAAGAGGGTGCTTAAGCACTCAGGCAACCAACTGCTGTCTGATGGGCATTAAGACCACTTCAGGGTAGGAAACACAAGCCAGAAACTGTCAACCTACCAAATACTGGAAGGAAGGGAGACCATGGGTCTTGTGGGGGAACAAACTTCTCAGTTTGTTCAAATAAATGCTTGATAGCAGCCTACCATCTAAACACTCAACCTTTATACCTTTAAGTCAAAGTAGCACACAACGCTCAGATAAGAAGTATCCTTCTGCAAAAGAGGAAATACAGCAACAGATCAAAGTGCAAGTAAAAGAAACTGTGAAAAGTGTGGCCTAACATAGGACATTTAAATTTCCCCTCCCCTAAATCCCATGGCTTAGGGAACTTTAAGGAAGAATGTACAAATGTAGTAAGGATGTAAAAGCCTAAAGGTGGGTGGGGAGCAATGTCCCCAGACAGAAACCTCCATTCATACCAGGACTGTCACACCCAATGCATGATAGCTCCCTCCACTAGACTTCACAAGAGCTGACACGAAAATCTCACCATAGAGAACCGAGACTCTGTAGAGATACCAACCATCATCCTGAGAGACTGTGTGGGACTGATACAGGTCAGGATGGGAGATTATTAAGTCCACAATTAGCCCAGTGGAAGGCTGATCATGCCCCAGGGATGCCCAGGCACATGCCAATACAGGTGTCCTAGATCAGTGGATCTTGCAAGCAGGGGATGGAGAGGGGGAGGAGACTGAGGGAAAGTGAGTGGGGGCTGGGGCAGCAGGGAGGGAATTGGTAGGGGATAAAATATAAACTCATTATACTTGTATATGAAAACCTCAAAAGTAAATAAAATACAATAAAAACATCATTACTCCAAAATTGCTTCCACATGCTTCCCTCCCAATAACTTTAAAAGCAGCCACAACAATAAAGCATAGCTGAAGTAGTTTGATATCTTACCCTCTGCAGCAGATCACTTACCCTCTGCATATGGTCATGTCTGTGTAGATGTCACGCATTTACCTACACAGTACTTTATCACAGTACTTTAGAACAGCTAGTATTTGCTAGTGTAAAAAAAGAGATCCCTAAATTTTATTGACTCTTAATCTTATTTCATTGATCTTTCTAAAGAGACTTAATTTAAAAATAGTCCCATATCTCAGTCAATGCAAGAATGTATGTTTACTAAATTCCTAGTTGTAAAACACTAAACTACAAAGTCAAGTTTTCTAGTCCTTTAAATACTTACAGGCAAGGAATGAAATTTTAGCCTGCCAAGAGTAAAATTATGAAAAAAATATGAATAGTCTGTGCTCTAAATAATATTTATCACTCACCTTACACAATAAAGTTCATTTCTAATGCCATCTATTCAACTTGGAATTTCTCAGAATAAAGACCTTATATTTATTACATATGTAAGCATATTTAAATAGGAGAGAAACAGAGAAAAGTACATCAGTAACAAAAGATACTTTTCTAAACCTCTTGTCCCCCAGTGTATACACAAAACACAGACTTCCAGAAGTACTTCGGTTAAAAATCCTCATCAGTTTTGTTCTTGCAAATGATACTGACATTTCTGTGTAATTTAAGTTGGAAAACTAAATGCCATCATGATGACAGGAGAGAGATTTAGACAGTGGCCAAGTTGAAGAACCGACAACCTACTTCTTCTGTGTGCGCTGTATTGGGCCAGCTCCTCTTTTCCTCCAAGAGCCACACTTCAAGGCTTTTCCAGGTCTGTTTAGAGAGGGCAATTGAGTCTCCCAGCCAAACATTCAAGGGGACACCCATCCACATATTCCTAGGCTGCCCTGCTTGGTTCATGAATACCTGAGAGCCCCTGCAAATAAGAGGAAGAGTTGTTGGAGCTGAAACGACAGATCAGTGATCTCTCTGCAACAGCCTCTTCGTGAGCAGCATTGCAGGGGTGTCAGCCTGCCCCTCCACTTGCCAAATGCTACACGAGTGATAATCAGGGAACCTTTTCCACAACAGACTTTACTTAGCCTTTTTCTTTATTATAAGGAAATCTGATTGAGACAAACTCTAGTAATTCCCTATTCAAAAAAAAAGTACCACCATCGTAAGGGTTACTAAGTAGACTAGAATATCCTACAGCAGGAAATATGGAACAACTCTTCTTAGCACTGGGCAGTTCCTCTCGGAGGACACTAAATCCACATATCCAAATGTTCCATTGGCCAATACAAGCTTTTCGTGCGGTTCATTAGGATCCAAAGAGAAAGGCCACCTATATCAGACCAACATCTTTTATGACTCACATGACCACTGTTTAAACAAGCAATGGAAATAAATACCTCAAAATGAAAAAATCAAAATGAGAAGTTAAAGACTATGCAGTGGTTAAAGCCATTGTTCACAAGTAAAAGAATCTGAGTTCAGATCCCCAGATCCTAGGTGAAAATGCTTTTAATTCTGGCCTTGGAAGGCAGAGCCTGGGAAATCCCAGATCAAAGCAATAAGGAGGTAGAGAAGTCAAGGATGATTCCATATGTTACCCTTGGGCCTCCACAGACACACATACTGAATTATCACCTTGAATACACATATGCGCATGCACACGTGCACACACACACACACACACACACACACACACACGTGCACACACATCAAAATGTAGCAAATCTAGCTTCAGAAACGAACTGACTTCTCTAGCAGACTGTCAATAAGTACTAAGTTCTTTTTCTAATAAACACAAAAACTTCATTTTCATCAGATATTTGATTGCATAGGAGTGATCTAAAGAGCAGTTTGTTAATAAAGTAGTCTATTCAGCTATGATACAGTAAATGTGCTGTTATGTATTGCTTTGGAAACAAATGTGCAAGCTTGTTTCTAAAATTAAGTCTGAGGCTAATTTTTCTATTCATTAAATGGGATTAGTGTTCTTGGAAGAAAATTTGTTGCAGCAAAGTTAGCCTGTAGGCAAATTTCTTCTAAATTCATCTTGCTTGTTCATGATTCTTAAATAAAACCTGATATGCCACAAAGAAAATAATGACAATTTATTATAAGAAATCGTCATTAAAAACAGTTGTCATTTTAATTTTTACAATTAATTTTAAGCAAACAGCAGACCTCACTAATTAAATGCTCATGTACAACTTATTAAATAGAAAATCTAAAAAGTATAAAACTACAAGACACTGGGAAGGGGGTGGAAATTCCAGACTTTAATATGCATCTTTTCTACTGAGACAGTTGTTGTCCAACTTTAAGCCAGAACAATGAAGCTGTTCAGTAGCTTCAACATCCTCAAAATGAACATACTATAGGTTTCACATTCTTTTGAACTCAATGTACTTGATCTTTATTGTTTTATCTTAATAGTCTGTTAAGGTAAGAACAGTCTGTTAAATAAGAGAAGAAAATATTCATGTCTCTATCACAGTGACTAATCATCTCCTTAGTTACTGACACTATTCAAAAGAATCAGTTGGGTTTGTCTGATACTTGTGTTGGTTGGATTCAGCTTTCAACTGACACTTTTTTGGTGAACCTGCAGGCTTACCTATGAGGAATTATTTAGTTAGTGCAGCCCTCCAGCAAGCCTATAGGAGAGTGTCTTAATTGCATGACTGATGTGGGATGATCCAGCACATGTGGATGTTGCCACTCTCTGGGCAGGAGCATAAGAGGGAGAGAAATAACTAGCATTCTTGATGGAGCTGCAGGCGAGCCCGCCCTCACTCTTGCTGTGGATATGCTATGGCCTGTCCCCCTGGCTCCTCAGGCTGCTGCAACTCTCCTCCCATGGTTGACCACAACCAGGAATCATGAGCACAAATAAAGTCCCCTGGTTCCCCTAGGCTGTTCAGGTCATTTACTTTTATAGTACTGAAGTCCTGAGACTAGATCGATGCTCCCTGGTGATCTGTTTGTACCTGAAAATCTGAAGCTTTAATATAATGCTAAATAAATCATCAGGAATCTTCCCTGTACAAATTTCAATAACATTCTGTCATAGTTAGATACAGGTGTCAACTTGACGGTTGAGGGTTGGAGTTCTGGACACATTCGTAGAAAATCAGTGTTGAGTTAAACCCACAGCAAACTTCCAGAAGATTGTTTAATGGATGGGGAAAACCCAACCTATGGTGGGTGGGACTAGTGCCCTGGCAGGTGAATAAAATGGAGGGAACTATTTGAGAAAGAAGCATCCTTTGTGTATATTTGGCCAGACAGGCTGGTCTGGCAAGTAAGAATCATCCCTCTCTCAGCCACTATGTGAAGATGGTGTGACCAGTTCCCTCAGCCCTGTGGTGATGGTACATGCTCTCCTGCCAATCAGGACTAAGAACTGTAACCAGACTATCATGAGAGAATAAATCCCTTGTTGCCTTAAATATTTTTGTCATGATTTTAATCAACAACCATGCAGGCTGACTGCAACATTCAAATTCAAGTTTAGGTTTTCAGATTTTTTTCACTGAGGTCAAGCACATGACTGAAAACCACAAACTCTCCCTTCTGTCTAAACTTTCTACTGGATGCCCACTCACCTCTGCAACGTACCATGCATGCTATCAGTATCAATGTGTCACTTCCAGTGAGCACTAGAGCCTTCTAATGACTCAGCTCAACTCAGGGATCTTTGTGTAAATGCATGTCAATAATGGTCACTCCAACAATGTCACTGGAGTAAATTGCACAACAGAAATAAATTTGAATTATAAGGCAGCTGAAACAAAAGAGTTGCTGGTTCAATAAGTAAAGAGCCAATACATAAGCCCAGTCACCTGAGTTAGAGCCTCAAAGGACATAAGGTATGAGGAAAGAATCAAATTCCTAAAAGATGTCATCTAACCTTCACATGTCACCTGACCTAAAAAATGTCATATGACCTCCACTTGCATGCCTTGGCACAAATGTGTCTATGGTTTTCTTTCCCTCTCTCTCTCTCCCCTTTCCTCTTTCCCTTCTTCTCTCTATTTTTATTTTCTTAGATAAATAAAATACACACAAGTAAAAATACTCAAGCTAATTTCATCTTAAAATCTGACATCTCAAAAATTTCTGGGAGAAAAATATCAAGTCATCATGATAAACATTTTAACTTAATTTAAATTGGACACTGATTTATTTAATAAGCATAGTAGCAGTCTTAACCATTAATCAGTTTTATGATTTAGTCATGCATGTAAGCAAAGCAAATTATTTAAATGTATTTACATTAATATGCTTATCAGAAAAGAATACTAACACAATTTATATTCTGCATTGAAGAGAAGCCAAACCATATGTAGAAAAGCAGTGTATTATATTTTTTTCATTCTAGTCACATGCACAATAGCTAATGCTTAAGAAAAGGGGAAAACAAATTAAACTATTTTACTGTAGTAATAAGGGATTTCATTGAAAAGACAACTAAAATAAAAAAGATCACTTATTTCTCAGTGTCCCTTGTAATTTCATAACTCATTAATTTTACTTCTGAACATATTGATTGAGTTGGGGTTGAATTTTATCATGAGTCGACCCTTAAACATCTAATTAATATTAATTTTCTGGTGTACTATTTATCACTACACTTTGACAAGCTGAACTGGTGTTGTATGAAAATTACAAAAGGTCACGAAGAGAAAACATAAGGCAAATATTTCTTCAGATCACATGTTTTAAAAAATCTGTAATTACCCACCTAAAATAAAAGATAGTACATACTCTTTTGCAAGGCTTCACAAACATGTTTGTCTATGTTGGGGTAAAGCCATAAGTCAAAATCTTGAGAACTTGGAACCTGGAAATACTAATAATGACGTATATCTCTTTTCTGTCTTAAATATGCCTCCAGCATGACCCTAGAAGTAAGTAATGATGGGTAGAAAAAAAAATAAAAGTTCATGACATAGCAGAATAATGTGTAAGGCAAGTGAGGTGACTCAGGTTTGCTGTCATTCTCCGTTATGTCATAATAAGATGTCACTGGTCTCACTTACCTTGAAAAGCAGCTGCGTTCCGAGATATCAGCAGCTTCAACGTAGAGCTGGAGGTCTGGAGAGCCTGCTGCAGATCCTGGCGCGCTGCCGCCTGGTATCTCTCCTCCATCCTCCTGGTGCAACATGTTGGTTTTCTGGCTATGCAAACCTGAAGATCAGATCCTGGAAAACACAGTCATGTGCCAGAATGACTATCTGTCCCGTTAATAAACATCCCACGTTACACTGCAGCCCTGCATGGGGGGGGCGGGGGATTCACGGGTGCACTTGCTGCAAGAAAAATTACCAGTGTCCCATCAACACATCCACGAATAAGTTTCCTGAAACCATGAACTCTTTGCGCCAACATTTACAGCAAACAGAAAAAGCCCCCATCAAGCCGCATGGTGTGAATCTCGAGGTGTCCCGCGGCCAGCCAGGTTGTAGCAGTGCTTGTAACAGGTTCGTTAACGCTGCCTGATAACAGCTCTTCCTTGGACTCAGGTTCTTCTCCGCTCCTATATTAGCTCTGCATTTACTGTTATCACTCTTGAAAGCACCAAAAGTAAAAATGTGTATGTGTGCACTCACACACACAACCGCGTTAGGTAACAGCACATTTCAAGCTCTCCTCCCTCATTCATTTCCCTGGGTGAAAATGCTTCTAGGGAAAACTAAAGCAGTGACGTCACTCTGTGCCTCCTGCCAGTATGGGACACTGGTTCCGGCTAGTGGAGTTTTCTTAAGTTACCCGACAAATGATAGCTATTGGGAGTTTGCCTTCATGTTGCTCATAAATCCACAACCAAACAACTTAAGGAAAGAGGAGGTTTATTTCAAGCTTTCTGGTTACCGTTCATAATCCAGCTTGGCAGAAGATTCACACCAGCCCTAGCAACTGAAGAAGCGAGAAACAATGTATCCATGGGAATTGCTAAGACAGGAAAACATCTTCACTTGAGACTGTGAATCTACCCAGGTATGCCAAACAACTAATTCCGTCCTCTCCAACTTAAACCCCTGCCCAGGGATTGTGTCCACCCACCAGGGGCCGGCTGGCCATCCACCATCAAGAAGGCATTCTGCCATGGTTGCAGGGCCTGTCTTGACTGTCAATTCTTCACAGATACGCCAAAGCTTCAGCCTTCGATTGTCAAGTTGACACCTGTGTCTAACTGGTCCTGCCACATTTGACCATTTTACAAAGGCTAATAAGCATCATCAAATATTTACAAACATGTCAGTAGGAAATGAGTTGACAATCTTTTCCACTTATCTTACCTAAAATTATGCAAAAAGCAAATCTTATTTCCAACTCTAAATTTGATCGAAAGAAAACCAAGCTACATCTTCTCACTTTTATTCCTAAATGGAATAGTCGGGGGATTAAAATTAAGAAAAAAAAAACACAATAACAGGAAAAAGAAATGATGAACAGATAATAAAGCATATAAACTGATTTAATGCAAGAATGACCAGCAGAGAATTTTAAAATAGTAGCAATAGATCATTACTAACATGGCTTCATGTTAGTAATGAACTGAAATATCCATCGATCACTGTTTTGCAGCTCGAATATCCCTTGTGCCTGCAAAGTTCCCTTGAGTTCCATGTGCCCCCTAACCTTCTCTCCCTCCACCCCGCATCTCCGGACCCAGAAGCCACTGAACCTCCCCTGTTGCACCCCTACCTTATTTCAGCTCATCACACTCACTAGCTTTCCTCTTCCCTCCATCTACAGCACACTGACCTGCACAGCATCCTTTGCACATGCAGTACGCACACCTTTTCCTGGTTCGTTCTCATCCAGAATTCTTCACATCTGTATTGAAGCTTCCCATGGAAACTTCTAGCAGCCTGGTAGACACCTCAAGTCCTTATAACATCCCTTAAAGGTGCATATGAGTCTCTACTCAAATTATCACATTTATAATGCTATATTCTTTGATGTGGTAACTAATTGATTAGTCTCCCCCACCACCACTGCTAGAAAGTTCCCATGGGGCATTTTCCACTTATTATACTGCAATTGTCAAAATCATGCCCAAACTATCAAAACTAATAATACAAAGGCATTATCTCCTTTACATCAACCTTTATATCAATCTTATGATATGTAGGTCATTACTGCTACATTTTAGGTACGAAGAAATGGAGCTTTTAAGAAAAGTCTCAACTGTCACCATTTCCTCAAGTTAAACAGAGATTTTTTCACATATGTTCCCCTAAGTTTAAAACAAATAAAATGCTGTACAGGTACGTGTAATAGGGAAAAAAAACTGAGAAAAGAAGCCACACCTTTTTTCATCATCCAAAGAGAATCCTGTATCATTTCGATGTGTTTTCTTTCATTCCTTTGCTATGCCTATGCTAAAACAATTAAAGACCAAAATCTTATTTAAACAATATTCAGATCACATCATGTAAAATTCGTTTTTCTCCACATTTTATTGGTATTTTTTACTTAATAAAAATTCAGTATTAAGTGTTAATAGTAAGTGAAAAAAAGAGAAAAGTCTCAATACTATTCAGTATGAAAGGCTGAGGAACTAGCTCCGTGATAGAATACTTGCCTAACATGTGCAAAGCCCTGGGATTAATCTCCAGCATTTCTGAAGGAAATAAAATTATTCTTTCTATAATTTTTGGGCATAATGACACTGTAAGTCTAGCGCTCAGGTGGCAGAAATAGGAAGATCCAAATGCCAGGGTACCCTTGGGTACACAGTGCGTCTCAGACCACCATGGGATACAGACTGGAACCATATCTCAGAACAAAAGAAATGATGCTGCTCAATGCCACACATGAATAGACAACAAATGTGTTAATGTGGTAGTGCAGAGGCAGGCAAACTAATCCCCAAAGCAGAACTCCACCCCTATTCAGAGGAAAGCAAGCTTTAAACCTGTAAATTTTCATTTTATAAATAGAATTGGTCACTTGCTGGTCTGGGGAAAAAGGTTTCTGTTTGGTAAAGTTGCAAAATAATAAATTTAAGTTAGAAACTATCCAGAAAATTTATTCAAAATAAAATAGTCTAAAATATAGTTATAGAACAATCATCTGCCTCTTTGCCCAATTGCAAATGATGAAAACACAATTAGAAAGATGCTGCAAATTGCCTCTGCTGCTGTTCTAAACCTGTAGGAGAGAAAGCATTACGTCTCAGAAACTCATGGCAACGATGCTTAGTAATTCAGGTCGCTTAGCAAATCTGCTTCTTTGTGCTCCTGAAGGTCTACACTGATTGACGGAGGCTTTCCTCTAGAGATCTGTGCTCACAGTGACTATACAAAACTAAATTCCAGACTAAATCAGAGCTATCACACATCAATTTAAAGGTCAATTTATTTCTAATTAATTCCACAGTTTACCATTGGTTATCACCCATGAAATACATTTAAATGACTTCAATACAAATGGAAAAGAAAAAGAGTTGACTTAAAAAAAGACCCTTTCATCTTATATTAACCTAAAGACAGACAAGATCATCAGTCACATGTTGACAGTACAGATACAAAGCACATAAGATGCTTGTTTTTTTTTAATTTTTCTCCCACATTTTATTTTTTTCCTAATCATATAAGCAATAGATATCCCATCCTCTCTCTTCCCCCTCCATTCCTCAGTTGTCCCCCATTGTACTCTCCCCTTTTCCCTCCTTTCTTTCACCACTTCCTTCCCTTCACCTCCCACAGTGCTTCCCCCTTTCTCCCTCCTGTTCCCTGGAGCATCATTCATGTGAAGGCCAAATCTCCCTCTGAGTCCTCCACCCTAGTGAGGGTTCAGGACTCAGTGGCATAGCCAGGAACCCTTTCTTGGGATCTCCATTAGTATGGGAACTCTATTATGACTGTTTAATCCCTAGCCTCTAAGGATCCTATTGCCTGGAGCCTTCCTCCCTATGATCCCTGCTAGACTTTGGGGGGTCGGTGACATGTCAGCCATAGTGCAGGTCAGGCAAAGTCCAATCCTGGCTGCTGCAGCCCTAACTTGTATAGAGTGTCTTGCATATCATTGGTCCTTCCCATTTTTAAGATTATAAGATGCTTATTGATTAAAAGGAAAATAAAGTGCAGTTCTATTGCAAGCAAAGCAGATATCACCGGGAAGCAAATCCCAAGAGAACCCAATATGCAGTCTGGGAACAGGAGGCATCTTTCATTCTTTATTCTTCCTTTAAAAGATATCAAAGCCTGGCTTTAAGGAGTATGGCATAGTCTCAGAAAACAGGAAGGAGCAGGAATATCCAGACTCCAGAACAGATGCTATGTTTCCTGATGATAAACTCAAACTGCAAGGAATGCTAACACAACAACAACAAGGAGGCACTTCACAGACAGAGCTAACAAGCAAGATTGTCTGCGCCTTTTTTAGATTCTCACCAGAAGCAGCATTGTTGCTTAACAAGCATTCATTTCTGCTTCCCAGCATAAGAAACCTACAGCCACCAGCTTGCTTGTGTATTATTTGTTGACTATAAGATAGGAGATTTGGGAGATGTTGGCACCCGGTGGAAGCACAATTGCTGTGTTTCTACATCCTCACATACAACACAGAACTAGAAAGTAAAAATTATTTTAAATGCTAGGTAATATAATACATCACAAAACTCTGAAAATACAAATAAAATGGGATAAACCAATAACAACAGCTTCACAGTATTAGATCCTGATCAGCAAGGAGAAGAAGGAAGTAACAGTGGGACATCTGAAGGAGTGGAGAGCTAGAGAACACCTAAAGAGCAAGCAGGACAGACCTGGGAAGGGTGCTGCAAAGAGTGCTCCACTGTGGAACGTATGTGACAATCCCAGAACCCCCCTCACATGAGAAAGTTTAGAAGAGGGTGCAAAGTTCAACAGAAGAATGAAGTAACAGACATAGAAGATCTAGGACCTCAAGAGGACTCAGTAGACAAATGAGCTTGCTGCCTCAGTAGACAAATGAGCTTGCTGCCAAGCCTAAGGATCCAAGTTTGATCCCCAGAACCCACAAAATTAAAGAAAATAATCAGTGCCCACAAGCTGTCCTTGGAGCTCTACATGCACACCATATACATGAATATATACACATACAAGTTACACAAAAATATACTGTTAAGAAACATGTCCAAACTGCAGCCTATTGCTACATGTGGAATGAATAACTAAACGTGAAAACCAGCACAAAATTCTACATTTCCTCAAAATATCTTGTGATGCTTCTGTAACATTTTTTTGACTTAATTGTAAGTTCTCAAATATAAATTCCATATGTAGCAACATCATATTGAGATCAGATTGTTACCCATGTACCAAAGTGGGCAAAGAAACCTACTGAGGAAGTCCAGAAAACAAATAGCCATAAGGTTTATGCTTATTGTTTGGCTTTGATTCCTGAAGCAGGCATCATTCCATAGCTCAGTCTGACCCAGAAATTCCTTTTGTTTTTTTCAATTTCATCTTTTTTTTAACTATATTTATTTTTTTCCCAATCATACAACCTTAATAGGTACCCGTCCCCTTCCTCCCTCCACCCCTCCCTAGTCCTCCTTGCACCCTATCCTGCTTTTTCCCTTCCTTTCACCTCCTCCCTCCCTTTTTCCCAGTGCCACCCCTTCCCTTCCTCCCATTCCCTGGAGCACCCTTTGGTGTGAATGTCAAACTTCCCTCTGAGTCCTCCACTCTAGTGAGGTGTAAGGACTCAATGGTCTTGCCCAGAGCCCTTTTTGGGCTCCCCTTT
The DNA here is from genome assembly GCA_023101885.1 of Typhlomys cinereus. NCBI lineage: Eukaryota > Metazoa > Chordata > Mammalia > Rodentia > Platacanthomyidae > Typhlomys > Typhlomys cinereus. The sequence goes on from JALPQD010000170.1 coordinate 3,321,223, forward strand.
AGTATGGGAACACTATTATGAATATTAGTCCCTTGCCTCTAAGGATCCTAGTGCCTGTGATCCATGCTAGACTTTGGGGGGGTCGTTGACATGTCAGCCATTGCGCAGGTCATGCAAAGTCCGATTATGGCTACTGCAGCCCTAACTTGTGTGGAGTATCTTGCATATTGTTGTTCCTTCCCATCTTTAGGCTCTTACAATTTTACCGCCCCCTCTTCTGCAAATTTCCCTGAACTTTAGAATGAGGAGAGATTTGGCTGATCTGGTTCCAGATGATTAATATAGGATCTCTGATGTTCTGGATTATGGTTTGTTGTTGTTTTCAGTTCTGCTATTTCTGCACTGCCCTTGGCTCCATCCTGGTCGGTATTGGGGTCACCTCCTAACCAGAGATAAAAGGCTGACTAAATGGAATCTTAGTATAAAAAGTAGATTCAGAGGTAGATGGAATAGGAGTAGGAGACAACAGAGCCCAGGCTGACATCAGATTCATGGGGATCCTCCGATCTCAATCTCCAAGATGAGTAGCCATATTTTTAAATACACATACCATACACAAAAATGGATGCTTTGTGAGCTAGAGATATGGCTCAGGGGTTAAGATTCTGCCTCACAAGCAGAAGGTCCTGAGTTCAGATCCCGGGCCCCATGTAAAAATACCAAGTGGAAATGTGTGTAGGCCTGCACTTCCAGCCCTGGTGGGCAAAGCCTGGGAAATCCCAGAGTGAAGCAAAAAAGGAGGTAGAAGCAATCCAGGATGATCCCTAAAATCACTCTTGGTCCTCCACAAGATCACACAGTGCCCCCCCACACACACACACACGCAAAATAGGTAAATAATTTTAAAAAAAGCTCTGCAAAGTTAAAAAATGCTTTTCTGAAGCCTGTCTTAACAGAAATGTTCAGACAAAAAAATACATGTAAAATGAACAAAAGAACATAGTGAGTCAAATCTCATAGCGAGTCATTACAAAGAAAGAGAATAAAGAGGAAAAGAGCCTTTGCACAGACAAAGAACACCTGGCAGGAAAGCACATCCCGGCACAGAACAGTTGGGAAATTTCACCAAGCTGCTTCAAAGTAAACTAAAAGATAATGACAAGCATGCAAAAGGGCAGCAGGAATCCGAATCAGCACAACTCACCATCGAGGTGACAGGACTCAGGGAGGAATTGAAGATGAGAGAAAGATCTCTCGGACACAACTGTAAGAGACGCAAGAGCCAGAGAGGGGAGGGCGGTGCTGTAGGAGAGGCCGAGATGAAAACTAAGAACTGTGAAAAATCAAAACTAATGAAAGGATTTGGAAGCCAGAGACAACATATCAATGAGTTGTAGTCTCTAAGGGAGAAAATGAACTGTTTAAAAGAACACCGTGTATGATGCTGAGGATGTCAGCAAAGGATGGAGCTAGCACCTGTGAAGTACTCCGGGGATCCAGATTTTCAGTGAGCAAGAGCTATCAAAGGACTGGAGGCAAGAATCAATCAGACTGTAATCTTGAATTTAGATAAGAAATACCAAAACAAAATTAAAAAATCTTACCTTTAAAAATAGTGTCATGGAAAAGCTCCCAAAAACCCACTAGATGAATAGGAAAGGGTCCCCTGTATCCAGGTCTCTGTGTCTGTTGTGTAGTAATTTCCTCTGAGGTGAAACAGTCCATACTAGAGAGGCTCACTGAGTGTCAAGTAGTCCTGAGACTAATGAGGTTCACAGGCCCTCCCCCAGGTCCTGGAAGCAGTGAACAACTAGGGAGACTCAGTAGGACCAGCAGAGCTGTCTGGACAAGGCTCTCCTACAAGTCGAAACGGCCACAATTCATGTAGACGGCCTCAGGGTGGCAGCTGCCATGAGTGTGACGCTGGCTTCAGGCCACCTCAGCTGCTGTAAGTTACCCCTCATCCACCTTGTATAAGAAACCTGCGCATTGGTTCACCACCTTGGATTTCAGCAGAACCATTATTTTGTCTGTGGTCAGTTTCCTCTCTTGGGATGATTAGACATTTTTGTGGCATCTCCTGAGAAAAGGTAACACACGACAACCTTCTTGAAACATACATCTGTGTGGTTCCTTGTATCCGTGCTTTATTTTACAGAAAAAAAAAATTAAAACACTGATTTTAACCATACTTTTTCTTTTCATTTCAGAAATATACTGCTGCTAGCTGCTCTGTGGGATTTATTTTAAATTTTAGCACACATCAGCTTTATTGCTAGTAAATGTAAAAAAGCCCTTTGGTACCAACACTAAGATAAAGGCAGATTTTATGTTAACCAGAATGATGTTACATGTTATGAAATTTAAAATACTAAATCACAGGACGAGATGTCATTGGTAAACTTATTCCTCACATTCTTATAGAACAAATGTTCTTAAACTGACAGGAGCTTAAAGAATATAGTGGAAAAAAAGGTTTTACTGAAACAAATATACTCCTTTTTTCAGGTAGGATTAAAACTACCCAGATATGTGAGTCTACAAAACTCAGGACGGTAATACTGAGTTGGCTGAAAGCTAGTCAGTCCCTTGCCCCAGAATTCTTTTATAGACCAATCTCATTAGCAAAAATTTATGATACCCATATAAGAAAAATGAATTGTCTTAAAGATAGTATCTTATCCCATGAATGCAATGATTATTTTCTTCAGACATAGACAGGCACAAAAAAATGCAATTTCTAGTTGCCCCCAAGAGCACAAAACTTTCAGTCTTCTGGAGAAACTCATTTGATAGGTCCAGGTCTCAGGCCCAGGCCAACCATCCTCTTCTCTTGCCTACAACACAAAGACACCTCACGGTGACGATAATAATAGTCCAATTCCTGGGGACCACGGAGGAGAAGGGGGAGGAGGGGGAAGGAGAGGATAGGGAGGGGAAGGAAGAGGTGGAGGAGAGAAAGGGGGAGGGGGAGGAAGAGGAGGGAGAGGAAGAAGAAGAGGAGGGGAAAGGGGAGGAAGAGGAGGGAGAGGGGGAGGAGGAATCCTAGAAGGGAGTCTATGTTGTTGGGAGAAGGGAACGAGGCTGGTTTCCATCTCAGGCTTTGGGACTGAGCACATTCCACATACAAAAGGACTAGATTCTAAAGGCGACTGGCGATGCTTCTGAAATAAGCTGCTGACGACTGAGTTGGGTTGAAAAGTAAGAAACAGGGCTGGGCAGCCGGAGAGCAGGAACTCCAAAGGTAGGGTGGGAATCCTGCAACCCCGCTGCCTCCTGACCCACAGGGCACGTGAGCGGAGCAGACCGTAAGCAGCCTCACTGGAAACCCTGCCAGGAAAGAACCGCATGGAAGACTGATTGGCAGTTGTTGCCACCCAAGAAAGAGAATTAGAATTCTGAGTGTTAAAAAGGTGGCTTGTCCTAAAAGAAACAAAAATTCTATGGAGGAATGTAACAGACTCCAGGGTCACCACAATATAGTGGTTAGTATAGAAGGGAAAATCTAAAATTCCTGGACATATGAATATTTGTAATAATGTAATGAATATTAGTCTTTTTCACGAGACTCAGGAAAATCCTAGATGAAGTAGTTAATCCTAGATGAAGTAGAAATACTCAAGAAGGTCTTTAAAGTAGATATTACAATTATGAGTTTTGGAATAAAAGAAATTAATTTCAAAATAAATTATAGGGTAGCGATTACTACCCAAGAAATAAATGAAATTGAAACCTACAGTGGAAATACCTAGTATAGGAAATCACATTTTCACTTAAAAGTCAAATAAAATTGACAGAGGAAAGTATGGGTTAGCATAAATTATCTGTCAATATAAAATACTCAATCAGAAGGTGAGAAAGGAAAAGACTAAAGAACAAACAATAGGTCAATGGACAGATGGATGGATAGGTAGGCAGTCAGATGAAAGACTAAATAGATAGATAGATGATAGATAGATAGATAGATAGATAGATAGATAGATAGATAGATAGATATAGAAAGACAGATGAGTAATAGAGATAATTATAGGAAGATATAGACATGATAGATATATACATACATATATAGTATGATAGATACAATGGATTGATAGATACATACATAGATGTGAAAAGAAAAAAGAGAAAGAAAGAGAAAAGAAAAAAGAAAAGAAAAGAAAAGAAAAAAGAAAAGAGGATGGAGGCCAAGGAAGTGTACTTTCCTTAGTTGCTGGTTCTTTTTCATGTAGCCATCTGCGCTGGGGCTCCAGCCCAGCCGGCTGCGGACAGAGCAAGCCTCTCCCTGTGTGTCACATTCCGGTCCTCCTGGCATGTTTCAAGAAAGATCGGCAGTGTTTGAAAAATTAGCCACATTCAAGAAGCCTGTGCAGTTCAAAGTTTGTAAGGATCTCAGTTACCATCTGGCTTTTTCCTTAACTGTAAGCTAATAGCTACTTCGTGTGCAGTCACTTTGCATTTGGGATCCTGCAAGGTCACCTCAATTCAGTGAAAGTGGTATGTCCAGAGCTTTTTAACAACAGATAAAGCAGTGCTTTCTATCTACCTCAGTCTATGGGGTAATTGTGTGTGTGTGTGTGTGTGTGTGTGTGTGTGTGTGTGTGTGTGTGCATGCGTGCACACGTGCGTGCACATGGATCCTCATGGAGGTCAGTGGTCACTTTACACCAGACAGGGTTCTGCAAATTCTGATATGACTTCAGGACCAAAACAACTTTGGGGAACAAGAAGTCTATTCTTGCTTATGATTCTTGCAATTCATTGCACAGCAGGGCAGTTCATATCAACATCAGGAGTCAAGAGAACAGACCACATTCCATTCACACAGAGGTCAAACACTTTCCTACTTGCCTGTTTGTCTGTCTGTCAAAATTCTGAACCAACTCTCTCCATCTCACCCACCTGCCCAGGGAACAGTCCCACCCACTATGGACTGGGTTGCCACGTAAGTTAGATAGTCCCCCTACAGGCTTGCCCACAAATGAGCACAAAGACTCACTCAGCCCTTGATTGTATGTTGACACAATTGTGTCTAAACTGGCCTCCAGGATCCCTAATCAAGCCTGGAAATCATGCATTCAGCTAGATTAGCTGACCAACAAGTCCCAGGGACCCTTCTGCCTCTACCTCCAGCACTATGATTATAAACACGTGTCTCCAAGGCCTCTTTGCGGATGTTGGGGATTCAAATTCAGGTCTGTTGCAATCCACCTGCATGGTTGCTGATAAATGACTATCAAATGGCTTAAGAGAACAAGGGGTTTATTTTCTCTTATGGTTACTGGTTACAGTTCTTCCTCCAGCTTGACGGTAGAGTCACACCAAGACCAGGGCCTAGGGAACTGGCCACACCATCACCACATAATGGCTGAGAGAAGGATGATCCTTACTTGCCAGACCAGCATGTCTTGCCAAGTATACATAACTCTCTCAACCAGCTCTCAGTATTTTATTCATCTAGTCAGGGCCTAGTTACACCCATCATGGGCTGGGCCTTCTCCATCAGCTAGACAATCTCCTGCAGGTTTGCTCTGGGCTTAACTCAACCATTAATTCTCTACAAATGTGCCCAGAGCTCAAACCCTCAACTGTCAAGTTGACACCTGTGCCTGACTGTGATAAGGTGCGAGGCTTGAACAGCCAGCGCCACTGCCTGAGCCACGTCCCCGGTCCCTAATTTCTACTTATCTTGGACAGAAGATCATATAGTAGACCTAGCGTCATCCAACATCCTCCGGGGTCCTGAACATCTGGAGGCATGTGCTTAGCTGACTGTTTCTGCAAGATGAAGATTGCCTTTGCTTTTTTTTCCAAAGAATGCTGGAAACAACCAGAAAAAAGTACAACACTGGAGGTTTTCAGCAGAGCACTGATTTTCTTCTCTTTCCTCTTACTTGCACGGTTTGTAAAAGACACTTGTCTTAGCTCAAAATTAATGAGAGAGCATCAAATATATATCTAGGAATCATATAGCTGCAGACATCAAAAAGTGGTTCAATAAACTATTTGAAATAGTATCAGTGCTTAGTGTATTTACATTGTTACAAATACTCATAATAATATGCCACTATAATTTATGGATTCATTTGTTACTTTAGAGAGTGTGGGCATTGTTCTATAAAATGTGTATAGATTATCATTCACTAAAATGAAAAAAAAATCTTAAAAAGAATATTAAGTATTTAAGTTGCTATGATCTTTATGGTCCTGGACTTAATAGAAAATAAGTTATGCTTAGGACTTGAAAACTTTAGATAAATAAGGTTAATACGATCTTCAGGGATGCAGCAGCAACACTGCCTCTCATATGAATGGCATCATTGATCTTTCAGTGGATAATGTGCTCACAGTTGTTTCTCCAGGAATAATCGATTACTGTTCACACAAAATCATATAGCTAAATCCTTATCTGTATTACCAATAATAAGCATTTATCACGTGAAAGGACATTTTCTCTGGCCATGAAGCAGAAAAAAAGGATTGCTAAATAGAACACTTTCTCAAACTTCAAGTCGTGAATTTGGAGTCAACAGTTAACACTCCACTGCATGCTAACCAGGTTTGGAGTGGAGAGGTGTAAACATACTACCAGCGCCACCAGAAATAGCATTAGGAAAAGCAGCCACAGCAGGATTAGTATACCCTGGCACTTGAAAGATGAAGAAATGAATTGCAACATCACAATATCTATCATCTCTTATGGTTTAAGAACGCTCAAATTATTCTTTTTTAAAATTTGCAAACAAGATGACTTTATGTCTTTGCCCTGACTCCCTCCCCACCCATGTTCCTCTCTCCCACTCTCCTCTCCCTTCATCTATCCTGCTCTGTCCCACACCACTCCTTCCTGTCCCTCTGCCGGTGTGTATCACAGGACTCCCTTTGGCATGCCTGTGTTGGTAAGAGAGTCAGATTTCTTTTGGACTTTACATGGCTCTTAGGTGGGTAAATCTTAAGTGGGGATGATCCTCTTGCTCAGAACCTGGCTATGAGACACTCTCTGAGAGCAGCTGTTTCTTTTAAGATCCTAGTTAGTTCTTGGGGGAATGTTGATAAGCCGGCCATTGTATAGATCTGGTGATAGGAGTTCTCATTCATAGTGACCCTCTGGATGTAGCAGCCCTGTCTTGACTGGAGTGTGTTGGTCATGAGTACCCCATACCGCCTTTAGGCGCATACAATCTTCCGTTCCTCTTCTTCCTCAAAGCTCCCTGTGCCTTGGTGTGGAATAAGATTTTGATGGACTGATTAGGGCTAAATAATCCAAGATCTTCCATATTCTTCACTCTGACCTGATGTTATCTGTCTCACTACTCTTCCATTGCAACAGGATGCAACTTGGTTAATCTCTGAGAGCTTTTCTTATCTAAAGATTTTTTAAAAAGTGTTTAGATGGTGTTTTATTGCCAGTCTTTAATAGTTAGAATGGTAACTTTTATAATTAATAGGATATCTATTCCTGTCCATTTGCTTCCTTTCTACAGTTATTTGGAAAGATTCTCAGTACCAGACATGATCCCTGACATTAAGGGTATAAGAACCCATTTGAAGAGTAATTTTTTATGCATCTTACATACCTCTGATGTTCCCATAGATTCTTCTTACCAGAGTTGTAGTGGCTTACAGCATTCACTAATGGGTTAGGCCCTTGATATCTTATTTTTCTCCTGAACCTTGCCTCTTCCCCCACCCCTTACCCCTTATTAAGACTTATTACCTTACTTACCTTCCCTTATGGACTTTTCTTCCATAGTAGCCTTATTTATCTATTTATCTGTGTTCCTTTGTTTCCACTCTCTAGAGGTCCTCTTCCTCCTACCCCCAAAGTTAGGTTCCTTTGTAGATATTATAGAAATTTCCCCTTGAGTATATCATTTTGAGGTCTTAATACCAAGTTCCACTTAAAAGGTAGAAGATGAGATGTCTATCTTTCTGTGTTTGGGATACTTTGCTCAGTATAACATCTTCCAACTCCATCCATTTACCAGCAAATTTCATTATTTCATTTTCTTGGTAGCTGAATAGTAGTCCATTGTGTATATGTACCACATTTTCATTATCCATTTATCTACTGTTGGGCATTTGGATTGATTCCATGACATTGCTATTGTGAATAAGCTGCAATGAACATGGATATACGTGTGCTTCTGTGGTAAGATGAAACATTTTTTTGGAAATGCTCCCAGCAATGGATAGCTGGGTCATATCGCATTTCAATTTTTCATTCTTTTAGGAACCATACTAATCTCCAGAGTGGCTGTACAAAAATTTACATTCCCATTAGCAATGTATGAGGGTTCCCTTCTCCACGCATCTACTCCACCATTTGTTGTTGTATGTGTTTTGGATTTTAGCCATTCCACCCAGGGTGATATGATATCTCAGGGTGGTTAGGATTTGGCATTTCCCTAATTAGTAGGAAAGTAAAACATTTTTAAAATATTTTCAGACGTTTTAATTCCATCCTGGGAAAAGTTTCATTTAAGTTCCAAGGTCCGTTTTCTACTTGGGATCTTTACCTCTTTGGCATTTAATTTCTTTAGTTCTTTGTACACTCTGAATATTAGTCCCCTATCGGATATGAGGTTAGTTAAGATTTTCTCCCATTCTGTGGGTTGTCTTTCTGCTTGGTTAACAATATCTTTTGCTGAATAGAAGCTCTTTAATTTCATGAAATCCACTTGTTGATGTTAGTCCTAGTTCCTGTGCAATTGGGATCCTGTTTAGAAAATCTTTAGGGCCAATCAGTTTGGGGAAATGTCCTACTTTTTTTATAGGGTTTTTATAGTAATATTAAACTACTTAATTCATTTGGAATTGATTTTTCATGCAGGGTATCAGGTAAGGGCCCAGTTTTAATTTTCAGTACACATGCAGATATGCTGCTTTAATAGCACCATCGTTAAAAATGCTCTCCTTTTTCTCATGGTTTTTCTGGGCACCAATGTCAAAAACCAGTTGACTGTGAGCTTACATCTGGATCTTTAATTCTTATCCATTGATCTCTGTGTCTGTTTTGGAGCCAGGACTATGCTGTCTTTATTACTATGGCTTTATAGTATAGATTATGGTTCTGGTATGGTGATACCACCAGCAGAGATTTTATTACTCAGCATGGTTTTCGCTATCCTGTGTCTTTTGTGCTTCCATATGAATTTGGACATTGCTTTTTCAATTTGTGTGAAGAATTTCCTTGAAATTTTGATTGGCATAGCATTGAATCTGTATATTGCTTTTAGTAGGATGGTCATTTTTATGATGTTCATAATCCCAGCCCAAAAGTATGGGAGGCCTTTCCATCTTCCGGTGTCTCCTGAAATTCTTTCTTTAGGGTTTTAAAGTTTTCATTTTACAAATCACTCACATTCTTGCTTAGACGTCTGCCAAGGTATTTCCTTTTTTTTTTAAGGATTATAGTAAATGGAATTGTTTCTTTTAGGACTTTCCCATTTATTTCATCTTTGGTGTACAAGAAAGTCACAGATTTTTTAATAATCATTTTGTAATCTGCTACTCTACCGAACTTAATTTATTAGTTCTAGGAGCTTCCTGTTGGAGTTTTTAGAATCATGTTATCTACAAATAGCAATATCTTGACTTCTTCTTTCTTATTTGTATCCCTTTTATCTCCCTCTCTTGTCTTATGATTCTAAGATTTCAAGTACAATGATGAACAGAAGTGGTGAGAGTGTCACTCTTACTTCCCTTCCTGGTCACTTGGGACTGAACAGGTATGATCTCACCAATCAGGGAGGATATGGGGACTGGCAGATAGACAGTAACCATCTGGCAAATGGGACACTGACTCCCCACACACACACTGCTGTGTTCTACTCCTATTCTTCCATCTACCTTTGAGTCTCCTCATATCTTTGGTTAGGAGGTGAACTTGATACCAATTGGGATACAGCCACGGGCAGTGCAGGAAAAGCAAAACTGAAAACAACAACAAAACATAATCCAGAACACCAAAGACCCTACATTATTCACCTGGAACAAGACAAGCAAATCTCTCCACATCCTAAAGTTCAGGAAACCTTGCAGAAGAGGGGGCAGCAAGATTGTAAGAGCCTAAAGATGGAGAGGACCAATGATATGCAAAATACTTTATACAAATTAGGGCTGCAGCAGCCAGGATTGGACTTTGCCTGACCTGCACAATGTCTGACATGTCAATGACCCCCCCAAAGTCTAGCATGGATCACAGGGAAGAAGGCTCCAGGCAGTAGGATCCTTAGAGTCAAGAGATTAAACAGTCAAGTTCCCATACTAACGGGGAGCCCAAGAATGGGCTCTGGGCTATGCCATTGAGTTTTGAACCCTCACTAGGGTGGAGGAGTCAGAAGGAGGTTTGGTGTTCACAAAAATGTATGCTCTAGGGGATGGGAGGGAGGAAGTGGGGGGCACTGGGAGAGGGAAAGGGAGGGAGGAGAGTGAAAGGAAGGGCAATGGGGGACTACTGAGGAGGGGAGGGGAGAAAGGAAGGGAGAGAACAGAGGTACCTATATGAGCTTGTATGATTAGGAATAAAATAAAATGTGGAGGAAAATGTGCATTCATCATGAAAAAAAAGCGATAAGTGAACAGCCTTGTCCAGCTCCTGATTAAAATGGGAATGCTTCAAGTTTTTTCAGTATTTAGTATACTTTCTCTATATGTTTGTTGTATGTGGCCTTTATTATGTTCATATAAGTTCTTTCCATCCCCATTGTCTCCAGGACTTTTATCATAAAGGGATGTTGGATTTTATCAGAAGTTTTTCATGCTTTTATTGAGAGAATCATGTGGTTTTAGTCCATTCATTTGATTATATGTCCGATTACTTTTATTGATTTGCATATGTTTAACCTATAGATCTGGAATAAATCCTACAAGGTTATAGTAAATGCTCTTTTTGATATGTTTTTGGATCCTGTTTGCTAAAATTTTGTTGATGATCTTTACATCTGAGTTCATCAATGAAATTGGCCTACAGTTTTATTTTTTTATTGTGTCTTTATTTGGTTTTGGGATCACTGTAATATTAGCTTTGTGGGAAGAATTTGGAAGACTTCCTTTGTTATTTTATGGAATATTTTAAGCAGTAGTTGTGTTAGTTGTTGTTAAAATATCTGGTAGAATTCTGAACTGAATCCATTCAGTCCTGAGTTTTTTTGGTAGGAAGATTTGTAATTATTTCTTTAACTTCACCACTTGTTATAGGACTATTTAAATAATTCAATTCATCCCAATTCAATTTTGATATGTTGTATGTATTTAGAAATTCATCCATTTCTTATTGTGAACTTTTGTGTGAAGTGTATGTTTTTGAAGTATGATCATATGATTCTCTGAATTTCCTTCTCAGTTGTAATAGCTTCATTTTCATTTCTAATTTTGTTAATTTAGGTTTTCTCTCTTTGGTTTTGGTTAATTTGACTGCAGGTTTACTAATCTCTGCTCATCTACTTTTTTTGAGATTAGATTGTTCTGTTTCTCTAATGTTTTAAGCTGCATTGCTATTTATCTGTAATATTTCCTTTTTTTTTTTTTTGTGCTGGCAACTTTCCTCACAAGACAGCTTTCACCATGTCCCAGAGATTTTGATATGTTTTGTTTTCATTATCATTCACACCTAGGAATTTTTGAATTTTCATTTTGACTTCTGCCTGAACCCATTTCTTGTTCAATATCATGACGTTAGTTTCCAAGAGTTTGTGTCCTTTCCCTTGTTGTTTATGTCTACTTTTATATATTGTGGTCACATAAAGTATAGTATGTAATTTCAATTTTCCTGTATGTGTGGAGGCTTGCTTTGTGGCCCAATATGTGACTTTTTTGGAGAAAGTTCCATGGGCTGTTAAAAACAATATGTATTCCTTACTGTTAGGATGGAAGGATCGGTAGAGGTTGGTCAGGTCCATCTGGGTTATGGTTTGATTCTGCAACAATCAGTCTCCTTTCAGATTTTGGCCTCTTAACCTATCCATTGTTAAGTGTGAGGTGTTGAAATCCCCTACTACTTTCATGTTTAAGTTGATTTGTGTTTTAAACATTGTGGTGTTTGTTTAATGAATGTGGATGAACCTGTATTGGGTGTGTGTTATGTTCAGTACTGTGAAATCTTCTTGATGAAGCAATCTTTTGACTAATGCACAGTGTCTTTCTATGTCTCTTATGATTTGTTTTAGTCTGAAGTCTATTTTGTCAGACATTAGAATTTCTACTCCTTCTTGTATACTTGTTCCATTAACCTGGAATACCTCTGACGAGTCCACTCTGAGATTGTGCCTATCTTTCATGGTGAGATGTGTTTCTTAAAGGCAGCAGATTGATGGATTGTGATTTTGTAGCCTATGTAGACTTGACTAGAGAGTTAAGTCCATTGACATTTAGGGTTATAATTGAAGAGTGCTTGCTGATTCCTTTTATTTTCTGAGTTTTGTGATTTTTATATGTGTACTTATTTGCTTAGTAGATGTATTGGCCCAATTTTTTCCTTCTGCCCTCCTCTTGGGTATGTTTGTCCTTTTCTTCAAATGTTTTTTTTTTTTCAGCGTCTTCTGTAGGCATGGTTTGGTGGTCATGTGTGCCTCTAGTTTATCCTTATGGTGAAAATTTTTTATTTTGTCTTCAATCATGACTAATAGTTTTGATGGATATAGCAGTCTTGGTTGGAATTCGTGATCATTCATAACTTGAAAGTACATCTCTCCAAGCTCTTCTGGCTTTTACTATTTCCATTAGAAAATCAACTGCTATTCTAATAGGCCTACCTTTGAATGTGACTTGTTTTTTCTCTCTTGAGACTCTCAAACCATTCTCTTTGTTTTGTATCTGCATTATTTTGACTATTATTTGCCATGACAAGTTTCTAGTTTGGTCATATCAGATTGCTGAGTGATATGCCTCTTTTACTTGGATGGGGAAATCTTTCCTTAGATGTGTAAAATTTTCATTTATGATAGTGTAAAAAACATCTCTTTTGGTGTGGACTGTTTGATTTCTTGTTCTGGGATTCCATGGATGTGCAAGTTTGGCTTCTTCAGTACCATAGCTCTTATATATTTCTCTCAAGTATTTTTTAGCTTTTTCAACTTCTTTAATTGGAAATTTTGCTCTGTAATCTTGTCTTCTAGTAATGATATTCTATTTTCTGCTTCATAAGTTCTATGGGTGAGACTCTTTGTTGACTTTTGGATTGTATTTAGCTTATTTTTAATTTCAAGTTTAATTTCTGCATGAGATTTTTTTTAGCTGCTTTATGTTTAGTTTTGTTTCAACTGAGGTCATTTTTGTAGGAGATTTATTATCCTGTGTGTGTATGTGTGTGTGTGTGTGTGTGAATGCACATGTGTGCACTTTGTGGATTTGCAGTGTGATTTGAGCATTTTGTGCTTAGTCTCTGGTTTCTTTCTTTGGTATGTGTTTCTGGCTCTTGAGAATTACAACACTTGGAAAGTTGTTGTAACTATTTTCCTGGGTATGAGAGGGTTAAGTCTAGGTTTTCTTGATTCTGTTTTGTGGATAAGGTTACTGTAGTGTCCAAGAAGTGTGTAAGGGGAGGGGGTTAAGGAGGGTGGCAGGGTTTTTGGTCTTGTTTTAGCTGAGAGGTTTAAGATGGTGTCAGGGTTAGGTAAGGTTTGGATTAAGTGTAAGAACAGCTTTAAGAAGATAGAATGGGTATAGTATCCAGGGGTTGGAGTTGAGTGGGATAAGGCAGTTTTTATATTGTTAGGGATACGAGATGGTGAGGGGCAAAGACCTGAAGGGTGGGTATATGAGCCTTAGTATATACTATATAGAATTATGCTGTGGTGGCTCTCAGCTGAGGTTAAAAGTAAAACAAAATGGCTTACTTATCTTAAGGTTAGGTGAGGGTGAGAAGATTCTCTTCTATTGAATGGTGAGATTACTGGGTTCGTCAGTTGCATGATGTTGGTCCACTCGTCCCTGGCCTGTGGTTTCTGTAGCCTCTACTAAATTCTTAGATGATCTTTTCATGATTAGCAGGGAGGGAGATTGGAAAAAAGCTTGGATTAGGTAGTGAGGAGGTTGGGAGAGGTTAGGTGAGAGATGGAGGACACCAGTGAGCTGGCCATGGGGTAAAGCCAAGGTAGCCAGGTCCAGGTAGAAGAGGGGACGGAGCCTAAATGCACTCCTTTAAAGAGTGTGTGGGCTGTGGGCAGAGTGTGGCAGCAGCAGACCCAAGCGGGAGAGCTCAAATCATTCTTATATGTGCCTGCATAGTTATTTGCACAGGTATGTAGAGTAGATGCATGTGTGTCCGTGAATGAAGAAGAAAGGCACAACCTCAGATATCAAGTGCAGAAAGTTCATCCACTTCTTTTGAGACATGGTTTCTCATTGGCCTGAAACTCTCTAATGAAGCTATAGAAGTTCTAGGGATCTACATCCCCAGAGGAGGAATTACAAATGTATGCCACTAAGCCTAGCACTTTCACGTGGGTTCTGGGGCAAACTCAAGTCCTTGTGCTTACCAGATAAGCTCTTTACAGACTGAACCATCACCCAGCCCATCCCCTCAGTCCTGTACTCTACGATTATAGAAGTCACTGTCTCAGCAACCAACAATTTACATTTCTTGTGAACCATACCCACACTGGGCTGAGCTGAGATTCTCAACTATCAAGCACATGCACTCCTTCCTTTGTGATGTTTTTGTTTTCACTGATGTGTATAGACTCAAGACTTTGTCAACAGTGCAGTCACAGTCAGAAATGAAAAAGAAAGGAGCCGGCAAAGGTCACCTCACCTACACCCAAACTTGTCCACAGGAGTTTGATCCCCCTGAGCAGACATGGAAAAGCAAAATTCCTAGGTCTTCAGACGTCCACACGTGCATTGTGGCATGTATACAGATTTTTTTCTCTCTCTCCTTCTCTCTGTCCCTTCAAATAAATAAATAGAATATTTCATAAAGAGTGGAGATGGACACATCACTATAAAGTGTTCAGATGCAAATGACGTACCTGTCACAGAAGAGACTTCCTAAGTTACTAGCCCACCTGTCAGCCAAATGCCCTCTGAAAACTGTTCTCAGTACCCTGAGCAGCAAGGCAGCATCTGGCAGCCACAGGATGTCAGGCAACCTAGCATCTCTGATTAGTCTGTTGAACTGAAGAAAAGCATGACTTAAGGAGAATCAACCGGAGTCTTCTACCTGGCAATTGATAATTGTAACATTGGGTAGAATCTGGAGTCATAGCTAATTTATACATAATTTAAGAATGTAAGGCAACTTATTTCCTATTTTTTTGAGCTTCGTGAGTCTCATCTAAAGCCTAATGGTTTATGATAAATTATGCATGTATGAGAGCCATTAAGTTAGCACATATGTTTTCAACCAACATGGCTCAGCAAATGCACCAGTAAGATGGAGTATGCGGAGATGGACTGGGTGTCACATAACAGATGGATGGAATCATGAATTGCACTTCAGCAAGCCAGGGTGTAAAAGCTGGCTGAGAATTTCAGAGTACAGAATGGTGACTGGCATTTAAAAGCATCTCGGTACCAATTATTAGAGGCTGATTTGCCAAGAAATAACTGATATATTTAAAAAGTTATACTCCTTGGTACTTCATCAGTTCTGCTACAGGGAATCCACACTACCACTAGTTATGCAGAGCAATAACATCACTAAGCATGGTGCCACCCAAAACAAATTGGCAGCAACCTAGATTTCTTTGGTTCAGAAATCATAAAATATAGACTAAGCGTAATCTTAGGAAATCTTTGATAGCTCCCTACCACCCTCTCTCACTCTCCAAGGGGTTTCTTCCTCCATTGTTCTCCCACAGTGAACAGAAACTTTAGCCTCCGGTCATAAAGTGGCTGTGGTAAGTAACGTTCCACAATGCAGGAGAAAGAAAATATGTCTAAAAGAGCCTTTTGAGAAGAGAAAATGCCTTTTTAAGAAAGGTCAGCAAGCTCTTCGCATATTATTGGCTACAGCTGACTTCCTCCACAAAAGGTACTAGGAAAATTGGATATCTACTTGTAGAATAACTAAACTGTACCCTTATCTCTCACTCTGCATGAAAATCAATTCCAAATGGATCGCAGACCTCAAGCTTAAACCTAAATTCTGAAACTTCTAGAAGAGACAGTACAGAGTTCAATGAATGATAGGCCTAGTATGAGAATTTCTGAACAGGACCCCACTCGCTCAGGACATAATACTGAAAATCAACAAGAGGAACTTCATTTAGTTAAATAAATTTGTTTTGAAAAAATAGAAAAAAAGCTGTTAATCAAGCCAAACAGCAGCCCACAAAAAATGGGAGAAATTCTTTGCTAGTGATATGTCTGACAGAGGTTTAGTCTCCAGAGTGTACAAAGAACTTTAAAAACTTCAGGAAAGCAAGCAACCCAATTTTTGAAAAGAATGAGAGAGAGATAGATCAAAATATCAAGGTATTCAAATGTCTAAGAAGTATCTGCCAAAAAATGTGTTCAATCTCCTTAGCTATCAGGGAAACGCAAATTAAACGTACTTTGATATTTCATCTTGCCCTGCAAGAATGACTAAGATCAAGAACACAATAACAACAAATGCTGGCGAGCATGTGAGGAAAGGGAACTCTTACTCTTTGAGAGGAGTATAAACTGGTGTAGTCGCTGTGGAGTTCCGTGTGGTGATTCCTCAAAACTCTAAAAATTGTAGGAGTACCAAGGGCTCTTACAATTGGACTCAAGACCTACTTGTCGAAGGGTACCCATCCCTGTTACTGCAAATTAGAACAAGAACTTAAAAAAAGGGAAAGAATAGATCAATAGGGAAGACAGCCAATAAACCTATAGGTAGGAAAATAGTTCATCAAACTGCTCTGTAGGCTATTGTAGAATGGGAACTTACAGTGCAAACATTTGGGTCTAAAGCTGGAGGAGTGAAGGGAAATGCACATATCAGTAGGGTGGCCAGAAGAGAGGTAACTTGTTACATTATGGAGGCCTGAACCCACACAGGAGTAGACAAGCCGAGTGAACCCCGAGGTCCATGAAGCACACAGGCATAAGGGTGGGAGAGTATGACAGGGAATGGTGAAAGGAAGGGAGAAAGGAGGGAGGGAAGTTGGGATGAATACTCAATATGCTTGTAAAAGTAAACAAATAAAAATAAAAAATATATAAAATAAAAAAACTAAAAATTAAGCTATCAAATGACCCATTAATAAACCTCTTCCCTGAAGGATAATTCAATTCTGTGCTTCTCTCGTAGCCACATGCCCTCTCCTCTTGCTCCCCAAAATCTGTCACCAAGCATTTAGCCTCCTGAGTTGGCAGACCAGACAGCACCTCCCCCTAGGTCAGCAAAGACTTACTAGTGTGTGTCGAAGAGAAAGAAGTAAACTGTGAATTGTCTTAAAGAAGTTTTTTTTTTTTTAAGATGCAAACATTGTTTTATTTATTTATTTATTCAATAGTCCATGTGCGCTCTTGTGTGTATGTATGTGTAGAACCACGGGCAAATTCGGGAACCCCCATGGGCTGCCTCCACCTCCTCCTTGTTTACTCTGCCCCGGGATTCACAGGCTCCGCCCACCAGGACCGGAAACGCAGGCCGCCCCTGCTTCCGCCCGGCGTCTATACATGGGGTCTAGGATCCGAACTCAGGACCTTCTGCCTGCAAGGCAGAGGCTTAACTCCTGAACTACCTCTCCAGCCCCAATTTATTTATTGATTTATTTGTTTATTTATTTATTTACTATTTATTTACTATTTATTTATTTATTTGCTTATTTATTTGCTTATTTATTTATTTAATTTTTAGTGAAATGAGTTCTCATAAAATACTGAATACTGTCATGGCTTGAAAGCAAAATGTGTCCTCACAGGCTCATGTGTTTGGGAAAGTTACAGAATCTTTAAAAGACAGAGCTTCGCTGCAAAGTGTACAGCACGCGGGGAGGCCTTGAGGCTTGGCGGCCTGGTGCCAAGTTCTCTCTCTCTCTCTCTCTCTCTCTCTCTCTCTCTCTCTCTCTCTCTCTCTCTCTGTCTCAGCTGAAATGTAACAGCTGTACATTCTCGGCCATGATGAACTCTAGTCCCTCTGGAACTGTAAACCAAAATAACGCTGCTTGGGTCTGAGTTTTTTCATCATAGCAATTCAAGAGAAATTGCAACACATACAACAGCTAAGGTAGAATTATTTTTCCTAAAACAAAACACAAAAATGGCAAGGAATGTGAATAGTAATCCTGAAATGTTTTACATTCAAGCATGTGTTCGTTCAAAACTACATATAGTGTTAAGGACAGAAATGAAACTGTTGTTTTGAATTTTTCGAGCTTATAGCAAAGAATAAAAAAGCAATAGGAAGCAGTGACTTTATAATTAAATAGAGTAGAAGATAAATTTTAAAAAAGTCCTCAAAGATACAAAGTAAATGACTTCAGTTACATTTCTTAGAGAAAACTTTTGTTACTTATGTCTAGCTATATTAAAAATATAAAATGCTCACTAGGATGCTTAGAGGCAAGGGATTTTTTTAACATTTTTTATTATTATTTCCGCTCATACAAACTTAATAGGTACACCTGTTCCCTCCCTCCCTCCTCCTTCCCCCGACCCCCCTGCTCCCTCTCCCCTCACCTTCCCCACCCCCAGTGCCTCCCACCCAATCCCCGGAGAATCCTTTAATGTGCATGCCTGACTCTCCTCTGGGCCCTCCTCTCCGATGACGTATAAGGACCCAGTGGCATTTCCCTGAACCCTTTCCTGTGTTCCCCTTAAGCATAGGAACACTACTGTGGCTGTCAATCCGAGGCAAGGGATTAACAGCCACAATAGTGTTCCTATACTAAAGGGGAACACAGGAAAGAGCTCTAGGCAATGCTACTGAGTCCTTACACCTCATCAGAGAGGAAGACCCAGAGGGAAGTTTGACATGCACACTAAAGGATGCTCCAGGAATGGGGGGGAGGGGGCACTCGGAGAAAGGGAGGGGTGAAAGGAAGGGGACAAGGGGGGACGGAGCAATGGGACCCAGGGAAGGGTGGAGGAAGGGAGGGGAATGGGGTACCTATCAAGTTTGTATGAGTGGAAAAAAATACATAAAAAATACATTATAAATAATACATATATATGTATATATATATATATATATATAAATGCTCATTAAAATCTCAGAAAATATCTGGTGTCTAGCAGGCTGTCGATTAACATTATATATTCTTTTAGGTTCTAAACCAAGCATTTAAAATAATTATTTTAACTGATACATGAAAAGAAAAAAATTGTACAAATTCATAGGGTACCATGTGATTTTGAAAAGCATACATGTTATGTAATGTTTAAATGAGATTAAATATACTTATCTTCCCAAACATTAATCGCTAATTTATGGCAAAATGCTCAACATACTTTCTTGTGGTTTTTGAAGCATAGTTGATGACTGTTCTCTGAATTGAAGGTACTGAACAATATCATTCCAGAATTCCTTGGTCTGATCTTTTTTTTAGCTATAATTTTAAGTCTTTCCAACATTCTTGTATTTTTGCTATGTGTTTTTATTTTTTTTACTTTTCAAGCACATTGAATTTTCATCCCAGCTTTCCTCCCTCCTCTCTCCCTCCCATGCCCTCTCTTCCTTTCATTTCCTCCCACCCTTCTGCCTGTATGTTTCTACGGACTCTCTGAATTCACTCTAGCTTACCTACTCCTGCGGGGGCCCATGTCCTCCATAGTATATCAAGTTACCTCTCTTCAGGCCACTCTACTGATGTGTGCATTTCCTTTCAGCCCTCTAGCTTTAGACCCAAAGGTTTCCACCTTGAGTTCCCATTCTAGGGGTATAACAGCTACCTACAGAGCACTTTGATGTACTGTCTTCCTACCTATAGGTTTATTGGCCATCTTCCCTATTGATCTATTTTCTTCCCTTTTTATTGGGTTCTTGTTCTAGTTTACATCAGCAGGGATGTGTATCATTCTGATAAGCAGGTCTTGAATCCAATCAGAAAGTTGTTGGTTGTCTCCTTGGTACTCATGCCACTATTACACTGGTGGTCACCTGTTGCCATGGTGATTTATATTGCAACTTACATATCTCAGGCCGTTGAGGGTGCTTATGATTATTTCTCTCCCTCAGCAGATTCTACAGTATTCCTTGGTACTGTGTAAGCTCTGCAGCAAGGAGAAAGTCCTCAGACCTGTTCCAGTTGATACATTTTGTCCATGTTCTGTGATCCATTTGTGTTGTATCTTCAGTTATAGGGTTTTACTGACAGTTTTTGGAGAGCCACCAAGAGCAAAAATCTATGTTTGAGGGCCTTTAGGACTTCTCTAACCAACATTTTATCAGCAAGTGCCACATTCCTGTTACTTCTAGTACAATTTTTGTCCCTGGGTTTTAAGTGGATCAGCTCAAGGCTTCCCCCCTTTCCTCACCCTATGCTCCTCTGCATAGGGACTTACCATTCGTGTTCCTTTCTTTAAAGACATATTTTCTTTGACATATTACTAGCATAGGATGTTCCTTTGGGGCTTACTTCCCACAATCTTAGGGGTTTTCTATAAATCCCTCTTTCCCTCCTATCTCCCATGTCCTTCCTATCTCCCATCCCCTCATTCCCTGCTATGCATTTTTCAAAATTATTCCATCCTTTGCCCTTGTCCTAGAGTCTTAAATCTCCCCTTTAAAAGGTTTCACCCTAACCATCCCTTCCAACCTTCCTTTTCATAAGTCTTTTTTTTTTTTTTTTACTTATTCAATTGTGCATGTGTGGGTGTGTGTGCATGTGTGTGTGTGTAGAACCACAGGGCGAATTAGGAACCACCATGGACGCCTCCACTTTGTTTACTCTGCCCCGGGATTTACAGGCTCCCCCCTACCAAGACCAGAAACGCAGGCCGCCCCCACTTCCGCCTGGTGTCTATACGTGGGGTCTAGGATCCGAACTCAGGACCTTCCACCTGCAAGGCAGAGGCTTAACCCCTGAGCCAACTCTCCAGCCCCTCATAAGTCTTTTTTTTTTAATTTTCTAGCTCTTACAGTGCTTCCAATTCAAATACATTGACAAGAGTATCAGTTCGATCATCTACATATAAGACAGAACATGCAGTGCCAACTTTCTGTTTCTGAGATATCTTACTCAGAAAAATCAGTAGCCTTCCTATATACCAGAGACAAACAGCTGAGAAATAAATGAGAGAGTCAATGTCATTCACCATAGCTACAAAGAAAATAAAATACCTTGAAATAAATTTAACCATGGAAATAAAAGACCTATGTAATGGAAACTAAAAAAAAACAATGCTGAAAGAAATTAAAGAAGATACTAGAAAGTGGAAGACCTTGCTCAATCAATATTGTGAAAGGATCAATATTGTGAAAATGACCATCCTACCCAAAGCAATATACAGATTCAATGCAATTCCAACTAAAATCCTAATGCAATTCTTCACAGAATTGGAAAAAAACAATCTAAAAATTCACGTGGAAGAACAAAAAACACAATTAGCCAAAACAATTTTGGGCAATAAGAAGACTTCTGGAGGTATCACCAAACCAGATTTCAAGCTATATTACAGAGCTACAGTAATAAAAACAGCTCTGGTGCTGGCACAAAAACAGATACATTGAACAATGGATCAGAACAGAGGACCCAAATATAAATCCCATAGCATACAGCACTTAATTTTTGACAAAGGTGCTAAACAGTGCATGCTGGGGAAAAGACAAGCATCTTCAACAAGTGATGTTGGGAAAATTAGACATCTACATGTAGAAGAATAAAAATTGAGTGTTGCCTCTCTCCTTATACAAAAGTCAACTCCAAATGGGTCAAAGACCTTGATATTAGACCAGAAACTCTGAAATTATTAGAAGAAAGAATAGGAAGGACACTTGAATTGATAGGCAGATCTATTTAACTTAGAACCCGTTTATCAGTCTTTGCTATTCAGTGTCATTCGTTTTTAATAATGTTTTAAAGTTTGTTCTTTGACATTATGTATGATGTGCATTTTAAAGTGGTAACTCCCACCCTCTCTGTTCTCCCTCAAGTTCCTGTTTTCTCTACCAGTACCTTTCCACATTCGTGTCTTTTGTTTTGGTATCTATTGAGTTTGATCAAGGTCATCTGCCTGACTGTGTGTGTAGAACTCAGCTGGAGTTGGAGGCTCATCAGAGCAACTGAACACATGACTGATGGACTCGGAATCTATCAGTAACCAACAGTGCACCAGACAGAGGTAGATTCCCCACAGGCCCCACCCTGATCCATGATGGACAGCTGACAGATCCACTGCAGGCAGCCAAAAGTGCTATGATAGCATATCTTATTGGCTACATCATGCCCTCCAAACAGCCTTCTCTCTGCCTCTGGCTCTTACATTCTTTCCATTCCCTCTTCTGTAGTGTTCCCTGAGCCTTAGTGGGGTAGTAAAAATGCCCTATGTTAGTTCTAGGGGGGAACCAAAAGGAATGGTGAGAACCTGTGGGTCTTTGAGAACTCTCTGACCAAGAGGTCATAAGGAGGTACACTATATGTGGTACTGGGAATTTTGTTTAGCTACCCATGACTTTCAGGAGCACTATTATCCAGCTATGCAGGACATCACCTTTTTATGTCTTTTACTTGACTTACAATGCAGTTGATTTCCATGTGGCTTTTTCATACACTCTTCATTTGGGTTAACATTCCCTCGCTTCTTACTTGGTTCCCCTCCACACACACATACACACACCATATCTTTCAAACCTTGCCTCTTTTTTGTCACCTGTGTCTACAATTACTTCCCGCTGAGGCATTTATTTCCATGTCATTCTTGATTCTAACATTAGTCGAGTACTTGCCAAGGATTGAATTTGCCTTTACTTGTACCTGACTTACTCTTATATCTAGATCCCGAAACCTGAATTTGACCATCTGTTTACTCTGACAACAGTAACCATTTCTTCTTTTCAACCCATACCATGAGGTCATTGCCTACACTGGGCCCAGCAATTGCCAAAATTTTGGGGGCATTAGTTATGGTCAAGGAATCCAGTAAGAATCATATATTCTCAGTTGGTATCATTGAGAAGTATTGCATTTTCCACTCTTCATATACCACACTGCATCACTACCAACCCCAAGTGCCCTTATTCTTAGAAATGTCCAGATGCGTCCTGATAAGTCTGTTGTACCACTACACTACAGCGTCCCCAGGGCCCTGAAAATCTTTAGAGCAATCCCATCAAGAAAGCTAGAACAGGAACCTAAAAAAAAGAAGGAAATAGATCAATAGGGAAGACAGCCAATAAACCTATAGGTAGGAAGACAGTACATCAAAGTTCTCTGCAGGTAGCTGTTATTATACCCATAGAATGGAACATACAGTCGAAACCTTTGGGTCTAAAGCTGGATGAGTGAAGGGAAATGCACGTATCAGTGGAGTGGCCTGAAGAGAGGTAACTTGATATACCATAGAGACCTGAACCCCCACAGGGGTAGACCAGCTACAGTGATCCCTGGGGTCTACAGAAGCATACAGGAGGAAGGGGAGACGCAGTGCAAGGGAGTGGTGAAGGGAAAGAATGAGATGGAAAGGAGGGAGATGGGGAGAAAAGCTGGGATGAATACTCAATAATTTTAAAAGTAGAAAAATAAATTTAAAAAAAAGAAAGCTCATGGGTTGCTGCGAGTTCCCACCATAAGCTACATATGCTACAAAAGTTAAGCTTTTTATCTCAGAAATTGAATAAATTGTGATTCAGAATAATTATTCAGAGGCATTAGGCGAGACCAAGAATCTTTTTTATTTCCCAAAATTAGAATAATGAACAATTTTTTTCTTCTGTTACAAGTCAGGTGAATATTTTGTTTGTGATTTTATCAGTTGACTTGGAAACTTTGAAGTTAAAATTGAAACTTAATATATATTAAACATCCTAAGCCTATGCATATCTGAAAATAACTACAACCTTGTATATATTTGCTATTCTGAATTCCTTGTATCTCCTAGCTTTCAGTATAGTCAGAAAAGCAAGTAACCTGACCATTTGTCCTGGTAGTGGCCCATATCCTTCTGACTGTAAACACTATATTCTTAAAAACCCTGTAACTTCAGAAATCTGAGCAAAGTATGACTTTTTAATAATAAAAACAATAATAATATGACTGTGTCATGTGACCATGGCTCCAAGACCCCCCAACCAACACACTAGCTGCTTAAAGATTGATTTCCGTAATATATTAATTCATTCCTTCTGAGATTACCTTCATATTCAACTTCTTTGAGAGTAAAACACTGAGGGCCTTATTTATTTATTTTTACAAATCTATTTGTTCCTCAATTTCTTATTCACCCTTTAAGAAGTTGTGTTTTATGAAATATTTAGAGTTGAGACTGAGTGTGTCAGATCCCTGTCCTCAATTCACAAGGCCAGAAAAGAAGGTCAAGCATTGTCTACATTGAATCTTTCACTCTGAAATATCCAGAGTCCACTTCGAAGAGAAATGGACTGGTATGATAAAGATACTGAGGAAGAGGAGTTGTCACAACTCTACCCAATTTTCTGTCTCTTGGGTGTGTTTCTGGGGTAAAGGATTCCTTCACTAGCTTGTGCCCCTGTCCGCACTGGGGCAACTTTTTCTTGTGTAGCAAGCCAACCTCCTTAGAGTGCACACATTGTGCTCTAAGCAAACAGCAATGCAGGCAATCCTTCCTCGCACAATGACTTCCTCTTGGTCCTCCGTCCTAGGAGACTCTACACAATCAGTGAGGTTGTGGTAGATGATGATGCTCTGTCTCTCTATTTCAAGTTTTCTCTCCTACAAGTTTTCTCTCGCATTATAAAGTACTGCTCTTTTTCTCAATCTATTGTCCAAGAACTTTATGACGTAGAAATGTCAAATACTTCACTGCTGTTTGCTATTCCATTCTACTTTTCAACAAATTATATGCAAATATAACTTCCATGTATATATTTATCTTTTATGGGAACTGTTATTTTATTCCTTTAATGACTTCATCATAGTTTGGAGGCTGGGGAAGGAAAAGTGAGCTGGGAGGAATCTTTACCCTACTGTGGAAAGTCTCCGCTGGAGAAGAATGCCTCAGAGTACATAATTATTACCAATAACTGTCCTATACCAAAATAAGTGTAAGCACTGCTTTAGGACCTTTGCAGAATTTTAAATATGCAGAACACTCAAAGAAATAATCCATCAGAGCATAAGAGATAAAGGTGCATGATTCTATTCTTTTTAAATTTAGTGTGTGTGTATGTGTGTATGTGTATCAGAAGGCACAGTGTGTCCCTGTGGAAGGCCAAGTTTGGGAATCTTACTGGATTGCTTGTTTGCTTCACTCTGGGGTTTCTCAGGCTCGATCCACCTCTCCCCCACCTCAACCAGGGCCAGAACTGCAGGCCACCGCTGTTTTTGCCTGGCATTTATACAAGGGACCTGGTATCTGAACTCAGAACCTTCTGCTTTCGAGGCAGAATCTTAACTCATAAGCCACCTCTCCAGCCCCATGGTACATGATTCTAAAATGTAGTCCCCAGAAATCACCCACCTGCCAGTAACTGCAAAAGGTGAAGTTGGTTCATAACGATTGGCAAAAATATGATCATAACAGTGCACTTTGGCCTGGTGAAGTGAAGCCATGGGTTGATTTGCAGCATCTTCTGCAGCATCGCGCACATTTTAAAGACACACAAACACACACCATGAATTTAGCCACACATTATCTGAGAAAGATGAAACAGTTTATTAAATGCAGACAATGGTATTTAAACATCATTTCAAGGAAAATAGGAGATAAGAGTCCTATAAACGAGTAAATATAGTAGCTATGATACCGCTGCCAGTGGGTATAAAAAATAAAAGCCAGAAAGTATAACAGCTTCAAAGGCTGAGTTCTAGGAGTCCTAAAATGAGTTTCCTTTACTTAGCAATCAGAAGTATAAGGAACTATATCATTCTAGTAACTATGAGTATTGTAGCAATGAATAAAAATGTGGAATGTCTACTTTAGACTACAGATAGTGGTCATAATTTATCTAACAAAAGAAGACATTACAAGGCACAAAATGAATAAGGAACAATAAAGGGAATCCACAAGAATAAAAACACAAGTGAGTAGTAAATCAACCACCGCTGTGGCTGTCCGGATGACTGTGACACTTCCAGACACCCAGGCCGAGAAACACGAAAGTTAACCAAGAAGTTCATCTAACGAGACTATGTGATCCTGAAATACTGTCACGTTATGCACTGGTGATCACAAAATTGACAGCAACTCTTCATGTGGTCCATGGAACAGAAACTCCTTGCTTATTCGTCATGAAGAGTAACACAGCAACTGCATCCTGGTAAATTCTGTAACAGTCCTCAGAAGGATCTGTTAATACCTTTTAAAGGCTTGATGGATTCCATTTCAACAGAATATCTCAACTTCAGCTGAATGTCTTATTGCATTAAACTCTACTCTTTACATTCTCTGCTTCTTAATAGGAAAATCCAAATAAAATATTGTAAATGATGTTTTTCTCTCCTAAAGATCTGCCAACTTATTGTGCACAGTACATAATCTATTCTAAAAGGCTCTCTGGAGAAAATGTTGTCTCTCTTTCTCTTTCTCAGTCTCTTTCTCTTTCTCTCTCTCTTTCTCATTCTCTTTCTCTTTCTCTCCCTCTCATTTTCCTGATTGTATGCTACTTTAAAATAGTTAGTAGGAAATTCACAACCAACATTTTCAGACAAGATAACAATATTATAGCCTTCCTCTACTAAGATGAAATACATATGCTGTTAGTGCAATAATCCTATACTAAATTTATTATTATTTGTCACACACTTATTTATTGCATTGTTTTTATAGGACTCATATTACTTTTTCACTATTATTTTTTTTTAATTTTTATTATTATTATTATTTATTCAACTGTGCGCATGTGCATGTGTATGTGCGCGCGCGTGTGTGTGTGTGTCTGTGTGTGTGTGTGTCTGTGTGTGTGTGTATGTGTAGAACCACGGACGAATTCGCGAACCACCATGGACGCCTCTACCTCCTTCTGCCCCGGGATTCACAGGCTCCGCCCTACCAGGACCAGAAACGCAGGTTGCCCCCGCTTCCGCCTGGCGTCTATACGTGGGATCTGGGATCCGAACTCAGGACCTTCCGCCTGCAAGGCGGAGGCTTAACCCCTGAGCCACCTCTCCAGCCCCTTCACTATTATTTTTAAGCCACACTAACCTCTGGACTTCAATTTCAGCTAATATCAAGAGGAGTAAAATATAAATGCATACGAAACGCCTACAATCTATGCCTGACTGAAACACTTATAAACACTGGCTTAAACCATTAGCTCTTCAGGAAGTTTTGTAATTCATAAAAGATGACTAAAAGGACCTACAGTATGAGAATATATAAATCCAATGTCAATAGGTTGCTCTTATCCTTTTTAAAAAATTTCAACTGGATGTAGAACCTAGGTTCCTACTGCAAGATAAGCAGAAGTCATACAATCATGCCAAGCTTCTTATAAACTATACTTCTTTCAAACTATACTCCTGCCACTCTAATCTCACACCTAGAAAGAAAGTCTTCAATGAACATGTAGCAGGCAAGGAAGATCTTCGCAGAAAAGCACAACTGATTGTGGAACTGTGCTAGGTGATCTTTCTCTTACACAGGGATAATTCCAAAGGCCTGTGATCCACGGAAGCCTGCTCCCTACACCTTATTCTGCTTTCACCAGACCACAGTCTTCACCTGTAGACATGTTCACGGAGAGTATGCTGTGCAAAACAAACACAAGAATTATAAACCACACTATCGAGTCTTCATTTCTAATGAATTTGGCTATGTGACAGGGTGCTCTCAATTCCATGTCTCCATTTCACTCTTGCTTATTACAGCGACAATTTAAATCTCAGCCTTATCCATCCTTGGAATGCCTATCCCTACTAACTGATAACTCTCAGTTACCAAATTCAATAAATATTTATTCAATTCTGATCACCCTTGACTACTTCATGAGACAGGTATGTTAAAAAAGAATCTTTCCCTGGGGAAACAGATTAGTTTTATCAATAACCAAATAAGCGAATTCTCTCATGTAATGCTCAGAACTTTAATATACTAATGCACATTTTTCTTAAGAAATGTGTGTGGTGTGCAGCAGCTCTCCAGACACTAATAAGCAGCTAGTAGATATGAAAGATGTCAGAACACAGCTTGGATTCTCTCTCTTATCGTTCTGAGGTTGTTTTTAGAAACGACATCTCAAGAAGTGATATGTTTCTACATTTTGGGAGGAAGGGAAGTCTTGCAACACAAGTGGGCTCTCTTCCTCCTTCTCCAGGGACCTTTCAGGAGATGCCTAGTTTTCCTTTCACCTGTAGTAAATTGCAGGATAATTTCCTACTCTTCATTTTGATTAATAACTCCAATGAATTCATCAAATATTGATTGAGCACCTGTTCCATACAAGACACTGCGATAGTTATTAAGGATAACAAGAAGGTTAAAATACAATTTTTCCCTTCAGGGCTCAAGCAAGGAAGAGACACATCTGTAAAAGCTTAATGTGATAAAATGTCACAAAGGTTTTCTGGACACACAGAGAAAACTAATGATGCCTTCTTCTTGGAGAAATCGGAGAGATGTTCAGAAGAGATCTTGGGATACCACGGACACTTCTTCAAATAGGTCCTAAAATATCTGTGTGGTAGAAATTATTCCTATTTATAAATGAGAAAATGGTACTGTTATAGTTAGATTGCTCCCAATTTACAAAACTGATATATAGCAAGATAAATTTCCCAGGACAATAATGATAAAAGAGCAGAAAGGGGAGGATCTATCATCGGGCAAGAACAGGTAAGATGCATTAAAAGGTACATGGGAGTGAGAAAAGCCAAAGCATCTTCATGTGACTGAGATGAAGCTGCAGTCTATGCATAGCTCTGAACTGAGACACTGCAGTTGTTGTGAAAGTTCTGGGAGCTTTCACAGCTTGAGACTTCACAGATGTGGAAGGATATTGGCAGCATAGCACACTATGAGCATGCATTGGTCACACGGCTCCATGGGGGTCCAGACAGCTACCTGGCAGGTGGTGGGCTGTACTTCACACAAAACACAAAGCTGTGAGGTACATACACAGAGGTCAACCTTGCATTAGGGCACAGCAAGTGAAGCCGTGCCGGGCGCTCGCTGTCTTATCGCTCACAACAGCAACACAAAAGGTGAAGGAATACATAGACCATATAGAAGGCAATTTGGAGGGCTGGGGATAGGACTCCAGGGTCAAATCCTGAGTTCAGATCCCCAGATCCCACTTAAAAATTCCAGGGCAATATGGCAGTGACCTGCCATTCTGACCCTGGAAGGTGGAGTCTGCTAAATCCTAGGGCAAAGCAATATGGAGGTAGAACAATACAGGTTGATGCCTGAAGTCTCCCTTGAGTCTCCACAGGCACATACATTCAAGTGCCCTCTTGTACACACACACACACACACACACACACACACACACACTCACACACACACATGCATACACATACATGCACAAGCATACAAAAAAGGGAAGAAGACAAGTTGGAAAGTAGATAGGAACCTACTGAAGAGTCAAAGCAATATGTGGAGGGCTAAGCTCCTACCATAAGCCCTAGAGAATTATGGACATTTGTAGCTGTCCAACAAACAGGAATCATCAAAAGAGTTACACTTTCAGATTTGAAGAAACTGGAGTTAGCCAATAAGGAAAAGCCATTTTTCATAGATCTGCCTAGGCCTATAAACAGTCCTCATCCGGCAACCATTGTTGGCTCCCTCGCCCCTCCCAGGATTCCATGTCTGAAGTCCATGAGTTCTTTTCCAGTTCCTTGTCCCTCTTGGATTCCATACTTGTAGACCATGAGTTCTCCAGGGCTCTCTTGCCCCTCATGGATTCACATCCGTGAGTTCTGTTATTTCTATCCTCTAATAAACTCTGCCTTAATCCTAAAAAAAATTTTTTTAAAAGCTGCATTTGTCAGGATGGCTGACCCAGTTTTCCCAAGATTGCCTCTTGTCCACACACGGCCTAACCTCACAGTTAACAGCAGCAACAAGACGAAAAATACATAAATAAATAAACTTTGCAAATGATCACCTTCCTGAAAATTTTAAGACGAAAAATACATAAATAAATAAACTTTGTAAATGATCACCTTCCTGAAAATTTTTAACTTGCAACCAGAGAGTTGGGTTACTTCCTGTTTGGGAGGAAACCACACAGCCACATTTCCAGCAGATGATGGCGACTGTTAGGCAGCAGGAAGAGCAATCCCAACCACAATGGGAAACAAAGTGGACCCACAGGCACAGGCAGGGGTCTCACACTCAGTAAAAAGGAAAAAGTGAGCCAGACCCCAGCACTCATTCTGCTTCTGCTACATATGCAATGAAGCCTATTGTCTCAAGCTCTTGCCTCCAAGAACCTCCCCTCCATGATGTTTACCCTCAAACTTCAGGACAGACCTTCATATATTATTTTTAACACATGTTTTATTACAGTAGCACAAACAGTAAGGAATACAGCAGTATTTTCAGACATATTATGAAGCGACACCCAAAAACCCTCCAAGGGAATGAGAAACTGGCAAGTATTACTATCTATGTGAATAAAGAAAAGCATTTCCTGAGAGGTTGGATCATTTTCTAAGTGTCACACAGCTAATAAATGATATGGCCAAAACTAAACTATTTCAAAATTATACATTCAATTCTCTTCACTTTAATATGTGACAAATTGTATTAACATGTCTGATTTTTCCATTTATTTATCTCATAATGACGTTTTAATGCTTTGCCAGGTCTATTTTTTTTCTTGCTATGACAGCTAGACATTTCCAAAGATGAATTAAACACTAAATATTTAACAACCTGAAGTTTTTTTGTGCCCCTAAACTGCCAAAAAGCTCAAAATAGCTTTCGTAGCTGAAGGTCCTTAACTATCCAACAGATTCCAGATAGTTTCACCTCATAAACGGCCTCCTAAGAACTCAGCGACTCCTCTGCCTTCTGAATCTCTCTATGATACTCTCATTTTTCTTAAGTTGATCAAACTCCTTTGATAAAAAATGTCTTTTTTTTTTTTAACCCAGAGTAAAGTGTGCTCTGAGCCTGGTGAGAACAGACTGTTAATCTCTTCATTTTATTGACCTACTTCAGTTTCAGCTCATTAAACACAGACATCTCAATGATCAAAGAAAATGAACCAAATGTAACATGGTATAACCTTACTGAATAAGAGTTATTCACAAAGCAAATAAATCTGAACAAGTAATTTAATATCGACAGTCTTACATTAAAAGAATATACATGCAATGAACAAGGGCATCCAGGAATAATTGTTCCTCGTTCATCTCATTTAATCGATAAAGGCTCACTACTGGTCTACTTTGCCCTCAACTCTATTTGCAGACTTTATCCTCACCTGACATGCAAGACGAGGAAAACATGATTTCCAAAAAGATAACTGCAAAGATTAATTATACTGCTGATGGAAATATGAAAACTAAATTTTATCATATCACAGAATAGCAACTCAAACTCATTATCCTAATGAGTAATAAAAAATTTAATTATATAACAAAAATGCATGATAGCTTTAAAATCATGACTATCTTTGAAACATATTTAAACGAAGAACTGATTCATATCAAAATATACATGTGCATTTCATTAACACTGACTTAAATAATTCTTTTTAGGCAAAAAGACAGGATAAACCTAAGTGCCCATCAACTACTATGGCCATGGAGAAAATGTGATCCAGGCACACAAAGCGACAAACAAGTTCCAACAATATGGGTGAATGTGGGAGATGTGGTGTTGACTGAAATGGACCAGATACAAAAAGAGACAATAGGGTATGTTGCTCCCTTACATGCCGACTCTAACATATTCATCTTACAATACAAGCCACAGAATGGCGGTACCAGAGAATGGGTTAGTTGGAAGGAGAAACTGGCCAACAGATACAAAATTATAGTTAGAAGAAGTAAGTTCAAGAGATCTGTTGTACAGTTAACTGATACATATTGTGCTGATACACTGTACTCTTGAAAAAATGCTGAGAATAAGAGTCGGGGCTAGAGCTCAGTGGGAAAGTGCTTGCCTAGCACACAACAGATCCCAGTTCAATCCCCAGGGCCGCCAGAGGAAAATGCTGACATTGGATGTTAAATGTTTTACCAACAAAATGATTCCATGTCAGCTTACTCATTTTGTTTAGCTGAATTTAACCATCACAGGCATATATATTTCAAAATAGTCATACTACAAACAGTATTTTCAATTTTATCTGTGAATAAAGTAAATATTTTTAAAGACTAAAGATTTTGTAATGTTTCTTAGTGTATATTGGAAAATTTTATGACTTTAGATTACGACTGGTACATCATGGCAGACTTTATGATTTAATACCCTCAAAATCTGTGGTTACTCTGCTCCGTCTGTATGGAATCCAAATCCCAGATCAGTATCCTGAACAACCAATGATCTTCTGAGATATTGTTTCACAGGCAAATAATATGCACATATACATTACTCCCAACATGGAATTAACAAAGCAGAATAATGTTACAGTTCATTCTGTTATTTTCTTCTCAGAAAAATTCCACTTTGCAAGATACACAGTCAAATACAATGCAAACCAGCTAGTGCATACCCAAATGCAAATTTCATTTGATCTCCTTTTTTCCATTCTCTCAACAACAGATCTAAGACAGATAAGGCACAGGGGCTACATGATAACATGCAAGTAAACTCCTTAATGTTAAATACCTTTCTTTTCCTTGCAAGACATGGGAGAAAACTCTTCCAGACATTTGTCTGACAACCCACTTGCTCCATTTCAAAAGTGTTAGATTAAATAGATAAAAATGTCTTACAATGCTCCTGCCAGAAGGCATAGGTAACTAAGCAAAATTCCACATACTAGGTATGTGATGCCTCCTAATAAGTTATTGGTTGGAGAAAGAGAAAATGTTTCTTTTCATTTAAATTTTAAAGGGCTGGATTGCTTTGCATAATATGTGGAATAATTTCATTCCTAAAAAAGCAAAGCTAACAGCATGAAAACAATTTGCTCAATAACACAGTTGAATCAACACTAGGACACATTTTAAGAAACAGCACCATTCTATTAACATTAACATGAAAAAGTTATGATACACACTGAATAATCAATTCAGTAACATGAAGTCAATTCTATACATTAAAATGTATATATTAATGTTGAGCCTAAGAGATATCAATTACTTATTCTGCTCCAAGATAGTATATCGATATATTAAAAGAAAAATATATTTTAAATAATTATAACCACCTTTTTAAATCTCTGATGTGGGTTATAACTAAATACCAACCCACAGGTGGTGAGACTCGGGACTTTAAGCTGCTTTGGTGAAAGATGAACAAGCTGGAAGTGGTTCAGGGTGAGCTTCCTACTACAGTTGTGACTGACTGTGTGACAGTGAATCCAGGTGAGATCAGGCTCAGTTCGGAAAAGACAGGTAACTCTTCTGTCTGCAGAGTAGCAGCCAAGTAGCAACTCTTTGGGTCCCAAGAGCTTCCAGAGTCTACAATGAATGAGAATTTTTTATAGTCCTAGAGCTTTAAAAAAAATCTGTGGCTTGTAGAGGTTTGTGATGTGTGCAAAGCAGGTGACTCCGAAAGACTAAAAGTGTTGACTTGAACAGTGTTTAAAACAACTGGGTGTGTATAAATTTCAGTTAAGCCCATTAGGGCTTTACTCTAATGGTCTCAACCTGCTAGTGAAGAAAAAAATAAATGAGAGCCCATCTTGGAGCCATGCATTCAATACCAGGGGACATTTAAAAAAAAAAAAAAACCACTGCATATAAATCACAGAATCTGAGGTTCTTCAGGACTCACGGTCTCACTTCTAGATAGTATCTTACAACTCAAAGATGCTCAAGAGATACACTAAGCACTTTGTGTAGTTAAAAATGTAGTCACCAATTTTATTTTATGTCAAACCCTGTTCTAGGTACCAGACAGTCTCCAGTGAATGAGGAATAAACTGGACCCACTGGATACCCCACTGGGGTCCTATGCCAAAAGACAATGCAGGTCCAAGGTGACATCAGAATGAAAACAGGTGTCAGAGGATTCATGAGTGTGGTATCATATGTTGATCATATGTTCATGAGACTAATCCCTACATATGTTATAGACATTCATTATGCATATGATCTAGTGGTGAAAACTCTGAGTTTATTGACTACTAAACTAAACAAACTAGTTCTGAACAGGAAAAGGAAGACATTCTACAATAACTGGTGCCATCTAATTTAATGAGACAGGATTGAAGCTGAGATTTGAAAGAAGCAACCAACCTAGCCAAATAGTGTGCATGTGAGCTTGCATGTAAAGGTGCACTGCACACAAAATCCACTCTGGATAGTTCATGACAGTTTTTCTCACTCATAATGATTTTGATAAGAGGCTGTGGAATTACCATTGTCATCAAGAGGATGGGGTCACCAAGCATCCTCCTGTGCCAAGAACAGTTCCAGTAAAGAACTGCTCATCCCCAAAATATCAGTGAAAATTCGAGAGTCTAACAAACGATGGTCATTTGCAAAGGTATGGTGGAATAAGAATTCAATCTATCTGCCTTTTATGTCCTTAGTTGTAATGACTTCATGATCATGAATACAGAAAAACATACATTTCTAATATAAAGGAGAATTTAACTTATTTCAATGGAGTGCTCTAGGGCACCAAAAAGTATGCTTACAAAAATCTTTACTGGCACAGGAAACAGAAAATAACGTATGTTCAGAACTAGAAAAAGCTGAAGAGTTCTGATTGAGAATGCTGAACAACACGAAGAGCTGGGGTAGCTCTTTCTATACTACCAACTGTTTGATTTCCTTTGTCATTTTCAGTATTTCAAAATCTGACAGGAATCTGAATTCTGTGGAACAAGAATCCCTGTTCTTTCTATAACAGTACAATATGTATCCTCCTTACAAAATCTGGGCACAAGCACCTGATACGGCCAATCAGAAGCTGTGCTACTTCGTATGATTCATAAAAGTATGATTCATCATTTTAGGAGAGTTTAGCAGTGAAATTTGAAACTCACTGCAGAAGAAAAGCAGAAGAATGAGACATGATGGTTCTGTTTTGTCTTGTACCTGATAATTGGGTGTTTAAAGACAGGTAGATTTAAAAATGATTATTCTCTATTAAAATCAATTGCTATTATTACTGAGCTGAATACATCATCTACCACATTTATATGATTGTATTTCAGTAAGACATAACTTTGAAATTGCAAATGACTTAATTTAAAGAAAGTGGATAATTCTACCAAAGGACCACTTGTTTACAAGTCACTAGTACTCAAATGGTATTTCCTACTTGGAAATACCATTCCTTCCTCTGCGAAAGACTGGGCTGTTGCCCCCATGAACTCACTCAGCTGTGTCCACAAGACCTGCAGACAGCTAAACACATGAAGCACCATGCACCTGAGAAATTACTGAGGGCTTATGTTGAATGGGGAAGGGGGCTTCCCTCAATGGTACACCCACCGTATTAAGGGCAGTGGCAACACTCCAGTATAGGCAAACCAGGTGAAAATCAGTGGAACACACAGACACTCACACACACACACCATGCATGGCATGTAAGTAAGAAGGGAACTGACTGGAAGAAGCTTTTTAGTAGGAAAAAAAGAGGGATGGGATCAGGTAATGTTAGGTAAAATTTACTTAAAGGTAATATTTCCATATGATGCTGTCATAAAACAAAATAAAATTGAAATAATATTGCTTTTTGTATTATCAGTCAATAACTTTATATATATATATATCAGTCAATAATTATAGATTTAAAAGTGTTCTCATGAAATATAAATGGAGAATAGACTATACATATGTTGATGTGGAAGAGGAGCAACCAAAAAGCAACCTGAAAGACTTAACGGGCTGGAAGCCACGTAAATATAGCACAAGGCTGTGAGTATAATACACCATTCTTAAGTTTTCTAAAGTGTAACTGTCCTACAACCAATTATACTGAGGTTTTTGAACACCTGACAAAATAGGAGTGTAAATTACCTCTACAGGATGAGGAAGGATGGGGGCAATACATCATATTTGTCATCAGCATAGAGTATTTATAATTGGCAGCAGTATTTACAGCTTGCCCTGTAAGTATTTATATCCCTGAGTACAGAGAGAAGGGAGAACAGGTATAGATATTGCAGCTAATAGGAGCACAGCCTTGCCTCCTTATTAGATATTTGAAGTTCACAAGAAGATACAAAATAGCTACCATGAAAATAATCAATTTTTTTCAGGTAGAAACATATTTCCTGATCTTAGAAATAATAATTAGCAACCAAAAAGCCTGCTACTAAAAAACATATTCTCTGATACTTAGATCCAAAAGAAAGTTTCAACCTTAAAAAAAAAAAACTGAAGTCAAGAAGTTAGAACACAATAAGAATTTACAGAGGAGGAAGGAGAGGCTCAAAGATGACAACTGAGAACCTGAGACACAATCAGAAGTAGCAGCTCCAACTTTTGAATCGCTAATGTAGTATTTCTGAGCTTCAATGTTGCAAAGTAAATTGTTTCTCTTCAGTGCAACAATGAGATAAACTGTTCACTATAAAATACGCTTTCAATGAAAGCAGGTTGAAACAGCCTTCCCCCTCCACTACCCCCTACCAAAAAAAAAAAAAAAAAAAAAAAAAACACATTATATACTTAATGTATCTCATACTTATTTCATTTTTACCAAGTCTAATTTATTGCTGGTGTAAGAATTGCTGATGCCTACTGAGGAACAGTGATTGCTATAGTCTGGATGCTACTGGATGTCCAGCCAGTTGTGTGTTAAAGGCCAGCAGCTTCCCAGAGTGGCACTGTGGGGAGATGCAGTGAGACCTTTCCCACAGAGACTGGTGCGAAAGTCTTTAGGTCATTGGCACTGTGCCTTCAAAGGGGACTTTTTAGTTTTGTCTCTCTGACTTGTGGAGTAAGCAGTTTCTGTGTTGATCTGCCTCGCAGGAGACCTGAATCAAGGGGCCACGGGATAAGGGAGCTTCCCAAGCTGTCAAGTCAAAAATAAGCTTCTCTTTACAAGATAATTGCCACCAGAATTTTTAATATGTAGTTACAAAAAGTTGACTAATAGTTATTTTTCACAAACTTTGATAGAGTATATGTGATACTGAGTTCTCTATCAAGTAGCACTCATTAAAAACTAGTTACATATAAACTGATAACCGTGGTTTTTAAAATAAATCCGTGAATGACCGATAAGGAATAAAACCTCTCAGCAAAGAATATGTGAAGAGAATTTCAATGGGAAAGTATTATCTTCCCTCCCCAATAACAACAACAACAACAAAAACACCAGAAGGATCTTTGAAAGATATACCACTAACTGTTCTTTTCTGAACAAAATAAACAAGAGCAAAGGGCACCTTGACTATTACTTAGGAAATGAAATCAGAACATGGGAAATCTGTAAATTCTAATCACATTTTCTCCTTCTTTCCTTTTCTGCATTTCTCATCCTCAGGAGCTCAACAGGCTTAAAGAACTGGAGTGGTGCAGAAAACAGTGAGAGGAATCCCAGGAATCCTTTAAATGACTGGACTCCCCACTTTTAACCATTGCAAATAGGATATCATATTTTTTCAGAAGATATAAAAATCATAAATTTAAGAAACAAATAAAATTTTACATTTTATATTATAAAAATAGTATTCAAGCTAGACACTCAGGAATTAACTACAATAGGTAAAATTTTTAAAATGCCGAAAGTACTGAGAACTGTACTTCTTTTAAAAAAAAAAAAAGCCAAATATATTTAGTTTTGGCCAGTGAAAGGCTGTGTAGTAGTATTTTTAAAAAGAATGCTAACGTTTATATTCCCGTGCAGAAATGACTACTTATAAATTAACTATATACTCTTCTGAGATTAAGAGAATTTCAGAAAGTGACATGCCCACCTACTGTATTTGATCATGTTAAATACGATAGATTATATATAAATGCAAACATGCAAAATATTTAGGATGCATACAATGTATGTGACTTGCATAATTTGGGAATAGGATCTTTTTAGTGGAAACAAGAGAAAATAATGCTAAAAAAAGTTAAATATTTTATTCAATTCTTTAAACAATGATGACCAAATAGAAACAAGAAAACTCAATTACATCAAATTGACATATGAATGCCTTTTATTTTGGTTAGTAAAAATAAGCATGATTTTTATGTCACTTTATTCTTAATAAAAACATCAAGTGAATTTGGTATTTCTTTTCAGTAGCAACCGATGTCTATCAGGAATAATGTAACTGTCTTGGCACTTCAGTGAGCACTGCTGGGATTTCTCCATCACCTTAAGTCACAGATACAAAGAGGTTCTTGCAACGTCTAAACAATCCAGGACTTTAAAAAGGAGATGCTGGCCCTCTGGAAGTGGTGCTGTGTGTGTCAAAGGCACACAATGGCAACTCTCCTTCTCCTGGGCACAGCTGCAGTATTCCTGAAGCTGGTCAAGAGCGCTCAGTGATTAACACTGGAAAGTTCCTCTTCAAGACAGATGGCACCCGAGGTTCTTGAAAAGCAAACACCTCCTGGTCAATATCCTCTGCTCAGTGGGCACCAAAAATACTCAGAGCTGGACTGAAATCAAGGTCTTCCTCGGTTGCTGGCAACAGTCTGTCAACCAGATTATGGCAAGGAGTGGGGGGACGAGATCTAATGATATGAGTGAGCATTCCACAGCTCAAGACCCTCAATACAGACCTTAGTTTGAACAGCAGCTCGGTGGACTTTATTCTTGGTAAAAGGATGCAATAAAGTAAGAAAATGCACTCTTACAACTCCTACACGGGTTACTTGCTCATACAGGGGAGTTCTTGGAGCAGACAAGGATTTGCTGTCACCAGAGAATATCCACTACGCTGCTTCGGGTGGTGTGGAGAGAGCACCCAGTCATGCTGAGTAGGTATTCCTATAAAGCGGGACCATGTAAGTAAGCGCTGGTGGGTTATGCTCCAGACACCTGGCTTATTTTCTGGGGAAGAATGTGAGATGCAGAAAAGCAATCAGGCTAAGGTGCTATCACTGACGAGTGCTAAAGGCTGACGAGTGCTAAAGGCATGTCTCCTCGCACGGGCAGTTAGGCAGAAGGGAGGTCTTTGGACTCCAATATCCTCTGTGAATTCTTTGTTCACCCCAAAGCGTCAACGCGTTCATTCTCCTCTGTGGCTTCCACAGCAGCTACAGGGGTGCATCACTGACTAAACTCAGACACCTGCTTTGCCTTGGACCACTAAGACCTCTTCCGGATAGAAGGCGCACTGAAACCTCCAGCCAGCAGAACATTCCAACGGAGGGAAGAGGGGATGCTAGCGTGGAAAGGGCGCCCACGGGAAGCCTGAGCTCTGCCAGCCACAGGAGTGCACGCGTGCCCCGAGATACTCACGCTCAGTGACTCCCCAAAATGCACACCTGATCTGATCGCCTGTTGCCCTAAAGCGTTTGGGGCTTGAAACTACTTTGTGGTTCTGGGGGACACTCGGGCTGTGGGCGCTCCTGTAGGAAGGCTCTGGCCAAGGCGGAACGGCAGCGAGGTCACATCTGAGCGTTCAGGGTCCAGGATGAGCCGCGCTCGTCAGCAAAGGAACATAAAGATCGGGGTTCTATTATCAAACTTGTGCCAAGCAACGCAGCTCATTGCAGTTGTGAGCAAACGGCCAATTCAGGAGGGCACCTGAAATTCCCCAGATCTCTGCTTAGCTAGCTCCTTCACACGCACGCCGGAGCCCACCGGTACGACCCCGAGCTCCGCCAAGCAGCGGGCGCCGCTGGAGGGTCCCCGTGTGGCGCTGCGCCCAGGGTTCACACAGCCCCAGGAGGGGGTTCACCTGGCGCAGCCGGAGAGCCAGAAAGGTCGGGATCCCACCCAGTGCCACCTGTGAAAGCCCGGGGGACCCCAGAGGGCTCTCGGAAGACCCCCGGCTCCGCGCCGGGCGAGCCCCGAGCCGGCCAGCCATCCTTACCTGCCCGCGGCGAATCCGGGAGCCCCTTGACAGCTCCCCCAAGCCGCCACTGGAAAAGTTTGCGAACTTCTTCGCAGGTCTCCACGCCCTCGCTTCGGGTGGACCCCAGCAGGGCCAGGAGGAGGAGACAGCGAAAGCCCCGCAGCCAGGTCTGGGCGCACATCCTCGGCGTCGGGGTCACCCCTTCCCCGCAGCGGACCCCGCGCTCCCCGGCGCCCGGCGCGGGAGGAAGATACGCCGCCAAAGCTGCCAGGGGGCGACGAGAAGCGCGCGCTACGGGCGCCCGCGGTGCCCCGGAGCCCCGCTGCTGCCACGCCGGACTTCTCGGTCCGAGCCCCGCCGCCGCGCCTCCCCGACCCGGGCGAGCGGGCGCCGTGCGGACCGCAGAGGTTCCCCGAGCCGCAGACGCCGGCGAGCTACGGCGCTGCCCACCGCCGCCGCCGCGGGCTCTGCTCGCAGCCGCCAACCTGGGCTGCGCCCGCCCGCCACACAGGCCCCGCCCACCCCGCCCCGCGGCCAGGCCCCGCCCCCGCCACGCCACGCCCCCGACGCGAGGCCCCGCCCCGACGCGAGGCCCCGCCCCTCCCGCAGCGCCCGGGGCGTCCGTCTGCATCTGCGCCGCGCCGCGCGACCCGAGCCGCGAATGAAAGAAAGGAAAGTGGGACCGCGTCCTCCCGGGCGGGCAGGGAACACAACCATCTGCTGGGAAGGAAGGACCGGACGCGGATCGGAGGAGCCCAGAGCAGAGAATTCTCCCAGACGAAGCCTCGCTCTGGAAATTGGGGGCCCTGGGCCCAGGAAGCTGGATTCAAACGCCCTGGGCGCGGTACAAAGGCAAAAATGAGTTCTGCAGAGACCTCGGCAGCCTGACAGCGGTGTTCAGAAGAAGCTACTTTTTAACTGCTGCGGAGCCGTTTTCTGGACTATGATTTTCTGAAAGAATTTAGCAGTCATAGCGTCTTCCTCATCACAGTGAAATCCAGATAATTTCTGTCTTTACCAGGGTGTGCTAGCTTTTTGGAGTGATGGAGGGTAAAAGTGTTTCTCAGAGATCAACTAAGGCAAAAGTACCCAGGGAGGTTCTCCCGGGGAGGGGGGAGACATTTAATAAATGCTTTAGGCATTTGAAAAAATTCCAAAGAAAATTTGTCATTTTGCAAAAGAAATTCACTAGAAACCATAGGCTCAAAGGCAAATCGCATTTCATAAAGTGATTGACTGGGCAGCTGAACCTCCAAAAGCGACAAGACTGTCCCTTCACTTCAGCCATCTACACACAGTGTGTCTCCGGCAGAAGGAAACTCTTTGGAGGCAGGAGGGACTCTAAATACCTTAACCACTTTAAGAGAATTTCATCTCAAATCTGAACCCCTGCCAAGTCTCATGATGAATAATTTTCAGTCTTGGCTAAGTGTCCTGGGGCTCTTCTAATGGCCATTTGATAGCAAAGGGAGCACTTCCGCCAGATTACTAGCTACAGCTGAGACGCGCTTCCCAGTGAAATACTGCCTGCTTGTCTTTCCACGTCCATTTCCCAAATACTACATTTTTTTTTCCTTAGAAGCTCTCTCAATAAAAAAAAGAAAACATTAGTCGGCTCCAATTCTAAGCCTTTAAACAAAGCTTTACATTTTACATATGAATATGTAGAAATATGTAGAATATCCAGAAAATTTATTTCTCCAGAAATCTCTTTTCGTCTGACCCTCACCAAGAAAAGTCTTCTTGGAAGCCAACTACATCAATGTGGATGGATAAGCAGCTAGACACAAGAGCATACTACTAGCTGGGAAACACTCTGAGTGTTCTATGGATTCTTGTTCATTCACTTTTTATACCAATCCTACACCTCAGTTCCTACTATTCTTATTTTACAGATGAAGAGACAAGGACGGAGCTGTGAGGTGACTTTCTCAAGGCCTGAGGTGGGGAAGAGAGCAGAGGAAGCAAAGTAAGGCATGGGAATCCAGGGGTAGCCACACACCAAAACAAAATGTAACTTGGTTACATTCATTAACACTAAAGATTGCTCATTGATTTACCAGATTTTCATTTTTTAAAAGTAGTGTATATACTTAATATGCACCTGTGTGTAAAATTCTACTCTACTACTTATGTGTTTATGTAAACCTAAAAAACTCCCAAGTTTTGCTAACACTTTCTTATTCTTACCCAGATTTCTCCTTGCTGGAGTTAATTGTATCATAAAATGCTAGCATCAAAAGGACTCTTAGATCGCCTAGTCTGATTCCTTCAGTTGTAGTCTTTAAAATAATCTCTCCTGAGAAGAAAATCGCAAACACAACTGAGACGTACTGATAGTTCAACTAACAAATATTGATTGAACATGCAAAGTATGAGAAGCTTCATGTGGCATAAGAGGGTCAATAAAGATCTGTGAGCAAGTTCTCTTCTCAATAATTGCATAATTTATTTCAACAAGCAGGTGGGAAGGCATATAGAAACAGAGGAAGTTCCAATTATCAAATGAATGTACTTAGTCTGTACAAAAAGTCCTTCTACACAAGTAACAAATGAATTCTGCTAATACTTCTGTCCCTTCCTGTTACCACAGTAGAAGAGCAAATATGTGGCTTATAAGAGGGACTTATCTTGTCAGTATTCCTATACTACCCACTTACCGTTACAGGAAACTTCAAGATTAGCCCAAATTACAATACACACCATCTTTTATATGGACACTCTGAGAGCAACCTGTGTTCCCTTTACTGATAAACATTACACATGAAAGGAGGAATGTGACAATTATATCATGTTTCAAAACTACTCAACCGGTACTTGGTGGATGCTCTGGACTAATAGGTCCCGTCCCTTGCTTTCAAAATGTCAATACGTTTAGCCTGGAAGATGTATACACTACATACATATGTATACAAATGCTTCCCTGATACTTCTAAGTAACTGTTTGCAGTTTGTCAGCACAGGATCTTACAGGGAGAAATAAGGAATTAACTTATTTCTTACAAGATGTGGGTGGCCTTAATGACATCTCAGAGTGTTCACGCTGACCACTGCTTTAGGCCAAGAATGACCACCCATGATCTCACCCTGACACGGGTATGGGTGACCTCTACACCTAGTAAAAGATACTAACATGGATTAGGTACTTAAAGGTATTATCTCAGGTAACATTCCAGTCCTTTGTGACAGCTGTTGTTATATTCACAAACAAACAGAAACACGAGGTAACTGAGGAACTTTCTAAAGGCCCCAGAACTTACTGAAGCCCAGATCAAGTCTGCATTCCGTAACCACCACACTGCTGCTGTTGCGGGCCAGACACTTGACTCTGGGTTTCTTGAATTCATTCCATAGATAAGCAGGAGCTTGTAACTTGCTTGTGGCTGAAACAGCACAGAAGGCTGCAGTATCTCCAACTATGGGCCAGCAGTAAGTATCTCAATGCCTTCCAGGTAGCCAAGATCTGATCTGATTTGACCTCCTACTGACACTGATATTTTAACATGAGATTTGTAAGAATCAACATTCTTTTTTTTTGGGGGGGGGGAGTTTTTAAATGTTCACATACATGAATAATGACTTGATGGTTCATTCCCTGTTACCCATACCCCCTTCATCCCTCTCAGTCTCCTTCCCACTCCCGCATCTTCCTGCTTCTGAGAGCCAATGGTCCCAATCTTGGACACCTGCATTGGCAGTGCCTGGGCATCTTGGGGGCATGATGGGCCCAGCAGTGGGCTAATCATCACTTCTACTCTTGACTTGTACCAGCCTTGAGATCTTTAATGCTCACAAGGTCCCAAAGGAGAAGCTTTGAGTTCCCATGCTCCCTCTAGAAGTGACTGACGGATGCCTTGTTAAGTGGAGCAGTCCCATCGCAACCTGCCTTCCACTGCCTGGCTTCATCTTCCCACTAGGTAAATATGGAAACAACAGCATCTCGATCCCATTCTCTCCTGGGAATGAAAGCATCCCACCCCAGCTCCTCGAACATTGTCATTTCCTTCACTCACCTGCTCCCAAATGAAGCCCCTCCTTCCTGTGGGATGTGATATTATGCCTGATGCCCCCCTGCACTGGACAGCGACATGTGTGACTAAGACACTACTGCACTCTCTCTTCTGTCCGGTGTTGTGTGTCCTGAACTAAAATTATTTATGGCCAGGAATTTCTCCTTTTCTCAGTGGGGTTAACAGAAGATGCTCAGAGCAAGACCCTCAATGCCAGCACTTCCACTCTTTAGTCTTTAGTCTTTCCCTACTTTCTCTCTCTCTCAATTCTGGCTCTGGACCCTTAGTTGCTCAGGTAGAAGCAGGAAAACTGGAGGCCAATGCAAGTGCCATTCTAGAGAATGACATAGAGGTACCCTCTCCTAAGTTTCTTGAAGCCAGGTACCAGTCCTTGAAAAGATAGACCAAGGGAGAGAACACACAGCCAACACAAATTCTGTGAAATATTCAAAGCCACATGCCAAGTTGCCATCAACATGGAAATCAACAAATGCATTTTTCAGAAAATTCTTTGTTAATATGTACATATATGTACTGTACTGGTCTGTATCAAATTTGAAAATCAACTTGCAATTAATTATCAGTATGTTTGTCTGTGACCTTAAAATTTTTAAATGCGGTAAGCCAAATACCTTCAAATAATTTGCCTTCAGTCTATGGTCTAAGAAATGTGAAAACAAAGTCTTTTGAAGTTTTACACAGGATACATATGTAAATTGCACTGTGACATAACAAAAATAATCCATATAAATATCTTTCAATTCCAAATATAAATTTTGCACAAACTGGGTTGTAGAGATGGCTCAAGGTTAAGACTCTGCCTCAACACTGGGAGAAAGGGAGGGGTGGGAAAGGAAGGGGAAAAGGGGGGGAGAGAACAAGGGGGTCCGGGGAGGGGTGGAGGGAGGGAA
This sequence comes from Typhlomys cinereus, assembly GCA_023101885.1. Taxonomy (NCBI): domain Eukaryota; kingdom Metazoa; phylum Chordata; class Mammalia; order Rodentia; family Platacanthomyidae; genus Typhlomys; species Typhlomys cinereus. Next base: position 3,366,123 of record JALPQD010000170.1, read on the forward strand.
GAGACTGGGGTACCTATTAAGTTTGTATGAGTGGAAAAAATAAATTAATAAATTTAAAAAAGACTCTGCCTCAAAAACAGAAGGTCCTGAGTTCAGATTCCCAAGTCCCAGAGGAAGCAGAGGCATTCTGAACTTCTGATCCTAGTGGGCAGAGCCTGGGAAATCCCAAAGTGAAGGAAAAAGGAGGTAAAAGCAATCCAAGATGATTCCAAGTCAACTTTGGTCCTCACAGGGAAACACAGTGCCCTCTGATACATACGTACACACACATGTGAAATAAATAAGCTCAAAAAAATTTGCAACCAACTATTATGATACCAACTTTTTTGGTTGCTATGTAGAACAACATTTCCAAGTAAAGTTCAATTAGATCATTTATTTTTCCATAAATTTTCAATAAAAATGATATTAATTAATACCTATTTCCTTGATGGACTATGAATTTTTTCCAGAAATTGAATATTTTCCAGAAATTAAGCAAAAATATTTAACATTTTATATTTGTTTGCTGCTGGTACCTTAATGTGAGAACTAAACACCCACAACAGTTATTTCTCAGATGAGATCCCTGCTATCAGCTATCCCTGTTCTATCACACTGTGCACTATGAACAGGGAGGAAGTGTAGACATTGAGGGCATGAATTTAACTCCTTTTCCCTCAGGTCTAATTCTTATAGATCCTATAATATGTTGGTCAGAATTCTTTAGTACGAGTGCATTGTAACATTAACTTACTCTATAGTATGTTGAATTCTTTAGTACAAGTCCATTGTAACATTAACTTAATCCCTAGATTTGCATAGCATTTTAAAAATGGAGTTTGGTGGGCAGGTGAGATGAAAGGAGAAAACCAACTTTAGAAAATTGTCTTCCATATTCCACACTATGACACATATGCAGTCTTTCTGTCTGTCTGTCTCTTCTCTTTCTCTCTTTCTCTCTCTCTTTTCCTCTCTTCTTTTCAAGGTAAACAAAAAGTCATAACAGTCTTTCTTCACACTGTTTAGCATATGTGCAGATATCAAAATTGTTTGAGAAACAGAAAAACACTGAGCATTTCATCTTAGTTCAGCTTAGATGCAAGACAATCTTGTAGCTGAAGGTTTTCAGCCAAAGTCACTTTCAAAGCAAAGCCTCTCCTCTCTGAACAGAATGAGCACTCAGATCAAGATCTGGAGTCTAATTATCATCGGCTTTTTAAAATGCAAACTGTAGACACTCTACGGAGGCTTAAGTCTCATAATTGATAGTTATCTCTGATTAAGGAAAAGGAAGTTCTTCCAGAGGCTTTCACTACTCGTTAGCATTGTCTATTTGATCTGTAATTGCCCCATGTAAAGATTCCTTTTGTCATATGTTTAATCTTTGCTGTATGTAAATAAGCCCATGCACTGGCCTTATTAACTAGCCCTAGAACTGAAGTTAAGTTATAAATGTCTCTGCACATTAGTAGTCAGTCCACTTCTTCATATTTGCATATGAAAAGGTACAAGCAGTTCATGCTCTCAAGCTAAAAGGCGAAATCCCTTGCTTTGGCCACTTTCGAATTCTCTTCTTGATCCAAACTTTGTGAGGAGAGAGAACAACCCTCCCTTGGAATGTGCCAGAGCAGCCTTTATGTAACTGCCAAAGCCGGGCTCCTGGAGGACATCTTTTACCTGGGCTTTAGAGAGCCTAGTTCTTTTTCACTTCCTTTCTTTGCCTCTAATTCTAGGTGATCTTTCAACTATGGTGCTAATGTCGAACGTCATCTTAGTGTAAAGCTGTCTCCATGGCTCTGCCAAGCCCAAGGCTGCTCACTGCCTCTCCTTCTCACAGCGCCTCCCTCCCGCAGTTCCTCGCCAGTGCCCTGCCCTAGTTCCCTAAGCCTCCAGCAAGTCTTCCTTTGCAGGCTTTTGCCTACTTCCCCTTTTCTGTAGCTCCACTTTCCCCCAGGTTTTGGCTATAGGACTTGCTCTTCTTTTTCTGGTCTTATTCACAGGACGGTTAGAACATTAACTACTGTCCTCCACATAGCCATGTCCACTCACGAATTTTGAACCCCGTGGCTTTTTTGGAAGGAGGGTCTTTGCAGACATAACCAGCATCCGCACCAGTATGAAACTATTTGGATTTAGGGTGATCTTTGTGGTCTGATGAAAGAAGATTCCAAGGCAGAGACTGGATTCTGCAGCTACAATCCCAGGGATGCCGAAGTTGCCAACTATTGGCTGAAACAGAGAAGGAGGTTGGTTCCTCATAACTTCCAGAAGTAACAACCCCACTGGCTGCATGACTCACACCTCTGGACATATGTACTCCATGAGGCTATGAGTCCATGCCAAACTGTTATAACTACAGCAACTGTCAAAATGACTGCTGAGGGCACCTTCTCTAGACTGTGCTATGCTCCCCGTGCTAAACGCACACATTCATGCACAGCTGTCCTCTCATCTGCCCAATTAGTCTTTAATGTGAGCACCCTGGGACTCACACAGACAGTGTAGACCACCCCTCCTGGGACTCACACAGGCAGTATAGACCATCCCTCTCAATCTTTCTCCCCCTTCCCTTCAAAAAGCAATGCTCCTGCCTCTGAATCCCCAGAGTGCTCGAGTTACAGGGATAAACCACATTTGGCTTTGGACCCCATTTATACAGAGGAGACTTTATGCTCTTTGCTGTTCACAATCTCCTTTCACCCACTGATTAACTGACTAATTTGAGAAACATAATCTGATGTCTGTTCTTTTCTTTTATAGAAGCAACCCTGTTGACAGAGCATGTTTTTCCTGCTCTCTCCTCTTATGTCCCTTTGTAGCAGAAGTCTTAAGACTTGCCAGTTATCTATCTGTCTGTCATTCTAGCTTTTTTCTGTGAATTCCTAGCTGCCTGTGTAAGCTCCCAGAGAGGGGTAGTCTACTGTGCCAGGACGCCTAAACAAAAAGGTTGATAGTGCAGATGAGAGAGCACTGCTTATTCTCACGAGGCCTTTTCCAGCTGTACATTTTCTTCCATCTCAAGATTCTAGTAACATAATGTATGCCAATTACTATTTGCTGATTAATTATATGACTCTATTTAGATTACTGGAGCATTATGTTTTCTTAAGAAAATTGTATGCTGCCCCAGATCCCTGTCAGGATCAATTTCACAATAGACACTAATATCTCCAGGAAAGACATTGAGTGAATGGTTGTATTCTGGGTGTCAACTTAATACACCTGGTATTAACTAAGATCAGCTGAGACCACACCTGGAAAGATCAGCTGAAACCACCTGAAGAAATTATCTGGATAACACAAAACCAGTCCTAGATTCCATTGGAACCTCCGTAGATCTCATAAGAACCTCCCAGGAGCGGGCCATATAAAAGGGAACCATCAAAGTGAAGAGATGCTTTTGTAGCTGGGCTAGGAATCACTTTTCCTTCTGGCCGCCCAGTTTCTTTGCTTCTTCGACCTTCTAGCCTTCCAACCCTCCAAGTCCTTAACTAGACTAAAGACTCTCTAGGAATCCTCCTGCTTTCAGCTGTCACTCACTGGACTACTGGACTGAGCAGCTACTGGCAGCCATCGTTGGACTACCTGGGCCATAGCTGTTAAGCCAACTCAATAATTCCCTATTTATATATTCATTTGGTTAATTCTGAACTCTAGAGAACCCAACTCATGCAGCTTACAAGGGAGGCAGGAACACCACCTCAGAGGAAGGAGAGCACCTTCTGCCTCCATGGAAAGCAAATGGATGGGGACAGATGCGCAGATCCCTTCTCGTCTGCCTGGACAGCATGAAGGACTCAAGATGAAGCAGCAATGAGGGCATGTCCTCCATCTGATCCTACTGTCATGCTGCCTACTACTCTGATGACCACTGAATTACACAACAAGGTTTAACTAACAATCTAGCAAGTAGTCATCACGTTCATTAAAGTACAATTTAAAATTAAAATCGTGTCTACATTCATTACTCAGTCTTAACATAAGTTATTGCATTCTGAACATTATTATATGAACTACAAATCAAAATATTGATTACTAGATTCATAGCTTATTAACCATGGGGAGTAAACAGAGAATAATCTCTGTTGTATTTTATAAAGAAAACTAAATATTTTGTAGAGAAATATGCACACTGCATCTATGTGATCAGCCAACTCTGTCTTTTTAGTGTAAACATGAACACAAATGACAATTTAGGAAAGCTTCCTACAGTCATATGATAATATGTGTTTCTAAGCTGTGCTTTGGCTTTCCTTAATTAGCTCATCCTTCTCTCAGGAGGAAGCTTTCAGTTACAAGCCTGGGAACACACAACACATTCCCCGCATTCTACATTCCTTACTCTCCTTTCTCAGATGATATTTCCGAGACACACTGGAGCAGGCATCATGGAAAATCTCCTCAACCCACATTTCAACCCAGTGAGCATTTCCTCAGTCATTCGTTCAGACCCAACCCAGCCCACTGTCCGCTGGGTCACCTCTCGGTGTGTCCCGAATCACATTGCTGATTCAGTCAAACAGCAATGCTCCTCCATGCCAGCTTCATTCCAAATCAGAACTGGAGATGTAAAGATAAACCCCACAAAGTGCCTTCATTCAGAATCCTGCTCTTCCGACAAGCGCATACACCGACAGATAAGGGCCCTGTCGGAACAGGACCCTTGCTCAGAAGCACAGAGAAGATTGAACTGACTTCACCTGGCAGTGGGCACAAGACGCAGCCTGCTTTCCTGGTGGTGTTTCTGAACACATGTCCTTAATATTTCAAAATGCTATTTAATCAAGCAGAGAACTTAGCATGAAGTGTAAGCAGCCCCTCCCGTAGTAAGTCATTTGGACAGCGGAATGTCAAAAGCTCTAGTGTTTGGGATACAGACGCATGCATGCACCCTCATGCACTCACACTACTTATAAAAACAGTCTACATACCACATCGTCAATATGATGGAAGGGAATGCAGTCCATAAAAATTGTGCTTTAAACGTTTAAAATAAAATCTTGAGGGAGCCTGTATGGGAAGACACAGACTAACCGTCCACGCTGGCAACACTAGCAGTTGTGCTAAATTTTTCATACAGAAAGAAGATAAAAATATTCTAACTAGTTATTTCTTTCTTTCTTATGCTTTCAACTATGTTCTAAGTTTAGGCTTTTGATCTGAAAACAAACAATATGAATAAAATCCCATGCTATCCTTAAAAGATAATTCTATGTTCTCTGATGTGAGAGGAAGCATATGAAAATCCAAAATACCAACAGAAGGAAAGAAGTCCCTCAGGATGGGCTACCCTTGTCTCTTTCCCAGAAAAATCATCTGCGGTAAGTCATGCATGCTTCAGAATGTTCCTTTTCCATTGCCAAAAAGATTTGATATTAAATATGAAGGTCTTATCCAAATTAATGGATGTGCCTATGACAGGTAGATTCTGGTGTCAGCTTAGACCTGAACCTTTAGACACATGTACAAAGAATTATTTAGTTATGGCAAGAATCTAAATAAGCCTATAATAAATCCCAAAAACTAAATTGGGAAGACCTGGCCCATAGTAAGTGAGACCACTCCCAGGGCAAGGAAATAAGATGCAGAGAGATGGCAAACTAGAAAACATATCCTGTCCCCTTGGATCCTGACATGATATTACTATAGCCACTGTTAGCATGAGTAAAAAATTCTCTTGTTTCCCTAAATGGTCCCTAAGACAGTGTCTTAATAACATTTTTGGAGTCTAGGTCGATAGTGCAGTACTTGTGGACACACATGTGACCAGTTAGACTAGTGTGAACACAGAAAGTACAAAGTCCCGTGGGCACTTCAGCCCATGATGTTCAAATGTCCCTCTCTACTCCATGGCCTCAGCATTCCCCGTATACACATAGCAGGGCTGGCAGAGTGGGCAGCAAAAGTCGGTCAGTCTGAAGAGCCTATGGCAGGACTAGAAACAGTAAATCTAATTATGGAAACACCGAAGAACCAGAGGGCAATGCGCTTGGCACTTTTCAATCATTTGTGTTCTGATTTAGATAATGGCGAAAGGAAAATATGTGTCCTGTTACTTTATTTCCTTGTACAGCCAGAAGACCTTCATCAAGGTCTTTGCAGTACATTCTAGATTAAGCTTTTATAAAAACATCACCTTTTAATCATAATCATAATGAAAAAACCCAGAAAATTACAAGGAAGGAGAATCACCGGCCTTGGATATAATTAAACTTTCAAAATTTCCTTCACTTTTAGCATTATATTTATATTTCCTGGAGCCAGTTATGTCACCCGATATCTGGTCTTCTAAGATGGCTGAGGTGACATTCTGTTATGTCTCTAGTTGCTGTGAAATTTTCCAATAATAGAGACAGAGAGAAAGATTCCTTCAAGTCTCTTCAAAAACTACAAGCATAAAAAATTGAATTGCTCCCTGGTTCAGGCCCAACAAGGTCCCATTCTCCTGTCCCTAAGTCTCTTGCATAGCTTCCACAGGTGCAACCAGCGAGAAATTCTTTTTAATGCTGTGGGTTATTATTTGGGCCGAGAACAAGTTAGCAGAGTCGGAGTCAGCATTTAAAACAACAAGAGAAAATTATTTCTGTTTTCTTGCCAAGTTCCTTTCTAGGTTTCCCACCCAGTTATGGTGACTCACACCTGTTGCCTGAGTCATCTTGCTTATCTAGAGTGATAGGAAGCACTAACTGCCCCCAAAAAATAAAAATAAAAACACCCCTGGAGAGGAAAAAGAAAAAAAATTAAATGAGAATTTTGCAAAAAGAAAAGTTGAATTGCTCAAAGCAAAGGCAGTTATTCTAAGATCTGAAAGAACTATTATAAGTAATTTTGTAGTGTTGATATTCTACATGTGTATAAAGACAATACCAAAAGTATAAACAAGACAATGTTTTTGCTGTTCTCTTTGTGATTATTTGACTGTTAGTGTGTATGTGTGTGAGTGTGTGTGTGTGTGCATGCGCACACGCGCGCACATGTGCATGTGTTTTCAGAGTGGTGAGTGGGGAAACACTGCGTAAGTGTGCACGCATGTGGAGGCCAGATGGCAACTGAGTATTCTTCCTGAGAGGCCTTCTGCCATATTTGCTAAGACAGGGTCTCCCCTTTGCTTGGCACTCTCAAAATAGACTAGGCTAGCTATCCCAGCAATTGTATTGCAAATATGAGCCGCTGGACCAGCAATTCTTTTTTTGTTAACGTGAGTAATGGGGATCAAAGTCAGGTTCTCAAACTTGCATCTCATGCACTTTACCCTGAGTGTGCTCTTCCCCGACTGGGTTGCTCCCTTTTAGAGATACTTCATCGGAACCAAACTGAATCTTGTCTTTTTCCTCTCTGTGTGTCTTTGTCTATACTGTTCCCTCCTAAAACTTTATTCTCAGTCCCTGACTGTATCTCACATTATACCAGCAAGTCTTTATGGACACGGTGAGCCCTTGCTCACTTTCATATAATTTCACTTTTCTCTTGGAATGGCAATTTATCATCTAATTACTGATTAATATAGTTCATATGTCTTGATTTATCACCTCTTGTAGTGTGAACCCTTTGTATACAGAACAAATCAATCAAGAGTTCACCTTATACTTACCCAGGACTTTGAAGGGAATAGAGCTGATTTAGAACATAACTATTTTCTGATAATCAGGAACCTTCATCATTGGGAATACAGTTTAGGTGATACTGTGTTTGCCTAGCAAGCACCGGGCTCTGACTTCAAAACCCAACACTTGTGAAACAGGTGTATATTCCTGTGTCCCTAATACTTGGGAGGCAAATGTACATGCCTGAAAACCCAGCCCTAGGGAGATAGGTGTACATGCCTGTGCTCCAGCACTTGGAGAATGGAAGTAGGAGGATGAAGACTTTAAGGTCATCCTAAAGTGCATAAAAAATTCAAAGTCAGCCTGGGCTACACAAAATAAGCAAAAGGACTCAAGTTACTATCTGCAGATTCCAAGTAAAAATACAGGGTAGATATGTGAGCCCCTAAATTCTAGTGCTGCAAGGACTAACGTGAGAATCCCCAGAGAAAGCTGGCCAGCCAGACTAGCTGTAATTAGATACCCACACTCAGAATGCTAAGGTGGAAAAGCAAAGGAAGACGATTCCCAAAATCATCCTTTGGCTACTACAAACTAAAGTGCATTTGTTTTTTTTTTAAATTTTTATTATTATTATTATTATTTATTCAACTGTGTACATGTGTGTGTGTATGTGCTCGTGCGCGCGCGCGCGCGCGCGTGTGTGTGTGTGTGTGTGTGTGTGTGTGTCGGTGTAGAACCACGGACGAATTCGCGAACCACCATGGACGCCTCCACCTCCTTCTGCCCCGGGATTCACAGGCTCCGCCCTACCAGGACCAGAAGCGCAGGCCATCCCCGCTTCCACCTGGCGTCTATACGTGGGATCTGGGATCCGAACTCGGGACCTTCCGCCTGCAAAGGGGAGGCTTAACCCCTGAGCCACCTCTCCAGCCCTAAAGTGCATTTGTTAAGCGCTGTATGTACTCCCTAATAGGTGGCTCCTAGTACCAAACCCACTTAGAGACACTCTAAGATAAATCTCTGTAATACCTACAGTAATTGCAAGGATTATGAACAGGAGGGATGGGGAAGGAGGGACACACCAGTAATAAGGAGAGAGGGAACAGCAGAGCAAATAGGCCTCCATCAAGGACTGCAAGTAAGTAATGAGACATCTGGTTAAGTTCACAGACTTTCCTTCCTAATCATTTACAACTGATGGGGTATGATCTCACCAGAAGGGGAGGGCATATGGTCTGGCAGATAGAAAGTAACCATTTCGCAAATGGGTGATCGACCCCTCCCTCACTGTGGTTTCCTACTTTTATTACATCTACCTTTGAATATACTCTTATAACAAGACTCTAATTTAACAGGTTTTTATCTCTGGCCAGGGGGTAATATCCAATACCCATCAGGATGGAGTGAAGGGCATTGCAGGAGCAGCAAAACTGAAAAAAAATAAATCAACGAACCATAATCCAGAACATCAGAGACTCTATATCAACCACCTGGAACTAGGCCAGACTAATCTCTCCCCATCCTGAAGCTCAGGGAAATTTGCGGAAGAGGGGGCGGTAAGATTGTAAGAACACAAAGATGGGAGGAATAACGATATGCAAGATTCTCCACACAAGTTAGGGCCGAAGCAATCATAATTGGACTTTGCATGCCCTGCACAATGTCCAACACATTATTGACCCCACAAAGTCTAGCATTTGCTAAAGGCACTAGGATCCTTGGAGGCAAGGGATTGACAGCCACCGTAGTGTTCCTATGCTTAAGGGGAACACAGGAAATGGTTCTGGGAAATGCCACTGGGTCCTTGCACCTCATCGGAGAGGAGGACCCAGAGAAGAGTTTGGCATGCTCATTAAAGGATGCTCCGTGGATGGGAGGGGGAGACACTGGGGATGGGGAGGGAAGGGGGGCACAGGAGGATGGGGGCTTGGAGGAAGGCAGGGACCGGTATACCAAGTTTGTATGAGTGGAAATAAAAAAAAATAAAGTGCATTTGTGTATATACACTTGCACACACACATATACCCACTATGCAAACATACACATATGTATACAAATGTATGTGCCTATGGATGCATGCACATCCACACTCATGAACTCATACACTCAAAAAAGTTTCAAGTAGATGTTTTGTTTCAAGGAATTGTACATGTTAAAGAAACTATGGATAGAGTGAACACACATACACATACACACATACACAACACATATACACAACACACGCACCTCTACGAAATCAAGTAAAGATGAAGCTGAGATTATTTTTTGGTTTGGGATAATTTTTACTAAATAATGAATAAATCAACTTAAGCCATTTAATTTCTTATTTTGTATTTCTAACTCTCACAATAATTAGAACATTCAATATAACATTGCAGGTAACAATTTTAAAATTTCTTTGAAGATCAGTTTTAACTTAATTTGACTTAAACTTACTCTTCTGGTTAATATTTAAAACTCATGATAAAAATGGTAGTAGTATCTGTACAACAAAATAACTATCTTGATGAATTATTTCGAGAGTTAAAACTTTTTTTCCTACCATGACATTTAATCAGAAGCAGAAAGCAAGTAGCATTTGAATGTGCTCATAACTCTCTGTCCTCATAGGTCATGGAGTTCTGGTAAAGAGGGGGCTGAGCTCCCCCAGTGTGACACAAAGAAAATTCACAACAAAATTCATCAACAGTGTCTGGGTTGTTTTCTGCTTGCAACCTGATTCACTTCCTAGAAACTCCCTCAAACCTTCAATTCTTCAACCTTCCACTTGCTGAATAATTACAATCTCGTCATCAGGAAAAGAAAATCATTTTATCTGCATGCCCCACATTTTAGACTAAACAGCAGCCTAGTGATGATTTTGTGCCACTGGCATTCATCCCTTTTGAAACATACAAATGTTGTTCATCATCATTCATCAGTATGCAATACTCCCGTAGTCTGTGGCTCTCTCTCTCTCTCTCTCTCTCTCTCTCTCTCTCTCTTTCTCTCTCTCTCTCTCTCTGTGTATGTGTATGTGTGTGTGTAAGAAGGCACTTGTGTGTGTATGCCTGTGGAGTCCTAAGGGTGACCTTGGAAACCATCCTGGATTGCTCCACCTCATTGCTTTGCTCTGGGGTTTCACAGGGCTGGAATTTCCAGGTCATCACCATTTTCCCATGGAATCTGAGGATCTCAAATCAGTTGCTTTTGCTTGTAAGGCAAAGGTCTTAACCACTGGAGCCATCTACCCAGCTCATGTGGCTTCATTTTCTATGACTTCAGTTCCTAAAATATTAAATAGAAAATGACAAATAAACTATTCATAATATAAACTGCATGCCTATCTGATTGTCATGATGAAATCTTACACCAACCTACCCAGGTTGTGAATCATCCTTTATCTATCATATCCATTCTGTATATTGTATCTGCATGGTTGTCTGTTGGTAACTGGCATCACAGTGTGTTTATGCAACACTAACTTTTACTTAATCAAGATTCCAAAGTAGCAGAGTGGTACTGCAGCAATTGAGACATGAGAAAGAAAAACCATGAAGTGCTTTTTCTAGACGACACAGTTAGGTTCTCAACTTAATGAAGAAAGGGAGAAAAATGTGTGCTGAGGTACTAATATCTATTGTTAGAAATTGCAAAACAGAAGAAAGAATTTTATGCTAGTTTTTTTTAATGCTAAATTGAACTGCAGACTATAGGTGAACCACAGACTCCATGAAAGGGAGGCAGCATTAAATAAATGGCTCTGGTGCCATCTGTGACTTGGGCATCCACTGGAGACTTGGAATGGATCCCCAGGATAAAGAAACTACTGTAGCACCAGTTCTTCCCACAGAAACGTTCTGGAATGTATAAGCCACGATACTTTCTACACTCAATCTTCAGTTGCCCGTCATTTCTGCAGATAGTTCTGTGAGCTGCATGTGAAAATTGGCCATTTAAAAAACAATAGCACCTAAATATGAAAGGTCAAAATGTTAAATAAAGAAGTTAATTGAAAGATCACAGGTGTATATATACATGGTTTAATGTGACTAGAGAACTGAAATGCAAAATCAGAACTGGTATGTGAAGTCATCCTAAGCTACTAACTATATGATATATTTTACAATACATTTCAGTTCCTGACTCGCTCCATATATTTACTGTCTGAAAGTAGCTCTAATAGCGGTGCCCACATATAGTAAATGCTTATCAACTGAAAATCTCAAATACTGATGATTACTCAAATATTTTTTCTAGCAGTTGTTTCTGGAATTTTCCATTCCTAGATCATTATTCCTGAATTAGTTAATAGCAGATGGTACAAATTACTTACTTTTCCATATGTTCTAGAATTTGTTTCTACTGTAAAAGCTAGTTTACACTTATAAAAGTAATGAACATTCTTTATACATAAATTTTATTTATTTGCTGTTTGTGTGTGTGTGTGTGTGTGTGTGTGTGTGTGTGTGTGTGTCAGAGGGCACTGTGTGTCCCTATGGTGGACCAAGGGTGACTTGAGGAATCACCTGGATTGCTTCTACCTTCTTCTTGCTTCACTCTGGGGTTTCCTAGACATCATCTACCAGAGCTGGAAGTACAGGCCACCACTGTTTCTACCTAGCATTTTTACATGGGACCTAGGATCTGAACTCAAGACCTTCTGCTTGTGAGACAGAGTCTTAATCCCTGAGCCATCTCTCCAGCCCAAATATACACTCTCAATAAGTTTTAAAAACATATTCAGCTTCAATGATATTCAGTAGTTAAAGAGTTTATTAGTCAAGATCCAGAACTAGTTTTCACTCCTCAAACATTTTAAGTACCTAATTTCTCTCTGGTATATTAATCTTACAACCATGACACCTGGCATGCCACCTAGCATACCTATGAAGTATGCATAATTTGTATAGGCCGAATACACTCTAAAAGTTGATTGCCTTTATCCTAAAAAAACAATGCCATCTAATAAAGAACAAATACAACACAGTGTAGTGAAATGCAGTCTATATTATGTGCCTTGGCCTCTGAACCTTCTCAGCATTTCCCTTGTGAAATATTCAGAACCACCTATCACTCTAGGAAGACTAGCAGATATATTCAATTATCTGTAAACATAAAAAAGCAACTTTTGATTATGTGCCTCAATGGTAACAGAATTAGAAAGGTCTTATAACGAATTCCTTTGCTTTATTAAGTGTTATAAAACTGGCAAGCAAGAATTCTGACATACCGAACTAAGATGGTACAATGATGCCCATTTTGTTTGTTGTGGACTAACTTATTTCCATGGTTCTTTTCATCTTCATTACAGTGCATGGGGCAGCATTAGAACTTTCTGTATTTGGAGCTTCAGAGACTCTATATCAACCACATAGAACTAGGCCAGCCTAATCCCCCCCATCCTGAAGCTCAGGGACATTTGCGGAAGAGGGGGCAATAAGATTGTAAGAGCAAAAGGATGGGAGGAGCAATGATTTGCAAGATTCTCCACCCTAGTTAGGGCCCAAGTAATCATAATAGGACTTTGCATGCCCTGTGCAATGTCCAACACACTATTGACCTCACAAAGTCTAGCATCAGCTAAAGGCACCAAGATCCTTGGAGGCAAGGGATTGACAGCCACAGTAGTATTCCTATGCTTAAGGGGAACACGAGAAAGGGTTCAGGGAAATGTCACTGGCTCCTTGTACATCATCAGAGAGGAGGACCAAGAGGAGAGTTAGGCATACACAATAAAGGACTCTCTGGGAATTGGGGGGGAGGCACTGGGGGATGAGGAAGGAGGGAGGGGGAGCAGGGAGTTCGGGGGGAGGAGGAGGGAGGAAGGGAACTGGTCTACCTATTAAGTTTATATGAGCGGAAATAATAAAAAATGTATTTAAAAAAAAAGAACTTTCTGTATTTGGAGATGGTACATGACAGACAAGGTTCGCCAGACTGGCCAGTGGTGGAATCAAGACCCAAACAAACACAGCTAGTCTGACCCTGGGATGTCAGCTCTTCAAGCCCAGGTAATACAACCTCAAGTTGCTGGATACCGATGCTGAGAGTGGAGAGTTTAATATTGAATAAATCCAATTCTGAAAACTGGAAAAAAGAGTCAGAACTGAAAAATAATCAACCATGAGGAAAATGTATAGCTTGTCTTAATACTAAGATTTCAATGGATCTATAATCACTCAAAAACTCTTTAATAGTTTAAAGTTCTAAATTGGCCAGTATCAGTACTAAGATGTTATTTTGCTGAGAAATATGCTTAATCCTTATCTTACCCACATTTTTTGGATTATTTCTTTAAGGGAAGACAATTCTAATTTTAGGAATAAACAAATTACTTTCCATCAATAATTTAAAGACATTTTTAATAAGTTTTTTGGATTATTTCTTTAAGGGAAGACAATTCTAAGTTTGGGAATAAAAAATTACTTTCCATCAATAATTTAAAGACTCTATACATTCTGATAAAAGAAAATGTATCCTTCATTACTTCAGATCTGCACTTGCCAGTACAGTAGCCACATGACAGACTAGGCAGTTGAAATGTCACTAGACCAATAGTCCAAGCTATTGTGTAATGCAGAGTTAGAGTTAGCACAGAAAGAAAAAGAGACAGTGACTTTTATAATATGCTGAAATGGTTTAAAATAGATTATCAATATTGCTCACCCATTACTTTTTATTCTTTTTTAACAATATGACTAGGAAACTTTACATTACAAATGTGGTTCACATTATATCGCTTTTGGAATTGGAATACTTCAGATCATTTCAGTGTGTTTAGTGAATGTACAGTGTAAGTCACACTATATTTCACAGTCCGAAGAGTAGGATGGTATAAAACTTTCCTTCTAAACTCATATTTAGATAAATCTTTCAGTTTCTGATAAAATGCTCTGTATTTACTCACATGTGCTGTTTTTGCAGATGATGTTTTGAACAGTTAAAAAGAGAGAATCTTATTTTGTCACCACTTACAAGACAGTTGCAAAGCATTGGAGCCACCAGCTGTTCAAAGGTGGCAGTGCCCAGCTTGCTGAGCCCTTTGCAGCGTGAGAAATAAGTACATGTAAGTAACACAAGTCTTTGGTGGATGAAAACATTGAAATATGTAGACAACATGTATGATTTCAAGTTTAAAAAATGCTTATCCATCAAGGACAACTACATTGGTTATTTGGAAAACATTGGTTATTCCATTTGGAAAAGAGGATCAAATATTTCATGATAAAAAACATAAACAAGAATATAAAAAACCTTTTCTAATAAATATTGAGTCGCTCATAATTATGCTACATAAAAATTTAATTGGCAGAAGACAGTGATTAGTTCACATAACATAAAATAAATAAGGTTAAATGTTTTTCAAAGAAAGACTTATAAATTAAGAAATGCTTGTGCCTCTGTAGGTCATGGCTCTCTGGGATCCCATTTCTTTCTGTTAATGTTGCCAATGATAGTTAAGCCTACGTCTCCCTCAAGTGCTGGTGGTACTTTGTGAAGAGTAAAGGGTGCTTCGTGTGGCAGCTGACACAATGGACCCTGACTGACTTGATAGAAAAGTTTTTAGCAGTAGTTGCCAAAAAAAATAAAGGTATATATCTTCTTCCTAGGGCTGAACATAGAGGCAAAATAACCAACTACTTAGCAAATGACACACTTCAAATGTCAGGGCACCTTTCCTATGACAGAATCACTTTTCTGTTGCATACCAAGCAAAGCAAGGATGCTCCTGCAGCCCTGGAGGGGAGGGCTAGTAGGTGCTTCTGTCTGTAACGGTTATAGCCATAGAGAAACTTGAAACTCACCAGCATCATTCAGACAAAAATTATTGCTTAACATGTTAATCTTAATTTCTTAATGTTTGGCAACAAGATTAGCTTTAGAATTACAGTAACATGTGAGAGATACATTCTAGTTGCTGTTATTAGAAACATCGAAATGACACGTGACACATTTGTGCTGTGCTTGGCATTTGGGGGATATCACAAGAAGATAGCCTAACTGAACAAGCCTATCTGGAAGACAGACATTATTTCAGGCTATTCTCTATAGCTGGATTATAATGGGATACCCGAGCCTGAGAATATAAAGCAAATGTTCATTGAAAAGTCTTAGGATCTGCTGAGCTTGGGAGGGCTGCTTTTCTGGCAATATCACAGTAAGAAATGACATCAGGTTGGGAGACAAAGGGGTAATAAATGAAGCAAGATTCTGACCAGGCTTATGTCTTAAAAATATAATAGTGGCAATAGACTGAACATGCTCCCAATGACCTAATCACTTTTTACCAGATCCCACTGCTAAAATGTCCCACACCCATGATACCAATGGAGCCAATCTCTCAGCACCCAAACCCGAAGAGACACATTTGAATCATAGTCCAG
Source organism: Typhlomys cinereus (assembly GCA_023101885.1). Taxonomy (NCBI): domain Eukaryota; kingdom Metazoa; phylum Chordata; class Mammalia; order Rodentia; family Platacanthomyidae; genus Typhlomys; species Typhlomys cinereus. The sequence goes on from JALPQD010000170.1 coordinate 3,382,018, forward strand.
CCATGACAGACAAGGAAACTCTACTGAAAAATTTAAGCTGTCTTTACTTTTCTTTAGGCAAACAGAGGAATCTTAACACTTAAAGAAATGTTTGTAGTCCTAAACCACTGAACAGCCTTCTCTTTTCTTTTGTGGACTCAGATTAAGCTTATTAAAAATTTAGAAGTTTAGGTTCCTTGTGCTTCCCTGTGAAGTTTAGACAACTCCCAGATTGTTGCTAAGGCCTGTATTGAAATTTATGGTACCTCTGAGCTATAACCCCAGTTCCGGATATCTGAAAGTTTTAAATGTGTCTAGTTAAAATGTTTTTTCACTTTAAAATGTTTGACTGATGACCTAACTTTTCAATGAGAATTATTCTTCTAAAATGATGCAATCTTGTGAGTCAATACATATAAAAGCCTTTATGACATGCGACATATTGCTACTAATACAATTTCAAACGTATTAAAGTGTGTTTTGTAGGTAGAAGAGAAAATCCAGTTACCCTGTGTGTTACACTGAAGACAGAGAAGCATGATGTCTATGTTAATGGAAACTGTAGCACAGCTTTGGGGGCAAGTCCAACACAACAACCACAGAATGAGCTTCATTAAAAGATTCCCAGACAGAGCAGGGAAGAGTTTCACAAGAAGAACAGAACCTGGCCAAGCAGAACAGAAAGAAAGATGTTGCAGGGAGTGAAAACAAAAGTAAAGACAGAAGACAGAAACTTGTTCTCTCAGGACGCAATGAGGAAGAGCGTTCAATTGGATTGGAATGGAGTATTGAGAAATAGAGAGGAGTAACAACAGCAGTAACAAATCACTGGCTTAAAATAGGGTCAGGGTCTCACCTCCAGCAATCTGTTCATAGTCTTGTGCAATTTCCATCACATTAAATATGAAAAAAGACCAAAAACCTCAAATATAAAGTGGGTGGCACAAAGAAGTAAAAGTACTTTAGTTTATCTATATGGAAAAGTATTTTAGTTTATCTATATGGAAAAAGATTGCTATATTTGCATATGTATTTTTATAGATTGCATAATATAGATTATGTAATGAAACCAATATCTCATACTTTGTTCAATATATATGATTTGATGATAGTAAATAAGATTTTGCTAATCATCTGTAATATTCAATATAAAGTATAACTAAATCATATGATGCTTTTGAAGATGAATAAAAATATTATTTTGTTATAAAATGTTTTTACACATCTCAAATCTTATTAGAATTCTCCAGCTCTGCCCTTAGGGCTCCATATTATGGGGATTCTCCCCAGAACATCGGCATGAAAACGGATAATGTTATATATCATGCTCTGCCTCATTTAGTGTTAGTTACTACAGCTATTGCCTCTGTCTATGTCTTACTGTGTGACTGATGCCAAAAGCTCTCTTAGACTGGAGAAGCAGATTTTTCCTATTTAGGTGTGCCCCGGAATTGGAGTGCATTATAATTACATACTCCAGGGACGCTAGCTGAACACAATTTTACGTTTACATGATGGGCTCTGCCTTCAGGCAGTGACAGTAAAAAGTAATGAGATGAAGCCTAAAAATAAAAATAGGTAGACTCGAGGGAAAGAAATTCTGTAGAATTTCACCTATCAGGTGGAGAAAAGATAATCTATTTAATTTAAAGAGATATAATAAAAAGCTGTTAGTGGATAAATTAAGCTGGTCTAACAAAAAGACCATGAGTATATTAGCTCAAAAAAAGGAAGGGCTTTTTTTTTTAAAACTCTTTAATGTTTCTGCCCAGAGCAGCCAGGCACCCAGAGCAAGGGGAGATTGGAAATTACAGGACACATTCAGGTTTTCTACATGGAGTCTTCGAAGTCCCTCAAGAGCTTCCCCTTGAATATATGTTCAAAGGTGACTCACAAGCTTGCTATTTTTATTCAAAACTGAGGAAAAGAGTAGAGGGGTCACTCCCAACTTAAAACTGGGAAGTCAGTCACGTGTCCCTTTCCCCGCGCAAGCACCCCACTATCAAGAGTTCTACCTTGTACACATTTAGTGGAAGTTGGAAGAATATCATCTTCATCCGGGTGAGCACTAGGTTAAAATGCAAAGAACTTTATTATTAAAAAGAACAAATATAGTTAAACATGCTGGGGAGCCAGCAGAAGCTGTTGTCTACAGCTTCGGTGGCCAGGAATCATATACGATAAACTTACCTTGCAAAGAACAGAGGTCCTCGCAGGTGAACCCAGCTGCATTGCATCTCTGAGTTGTCCTTTTTCAGTGCTTTGTCTAAAGGCAGCCCTTTAAGGACCAGAAACTGATCTAACAAGATACATACAGCACATCTCAATGCGAACTGGAGTAGGATTAAGAACTTCAGTCTGAAGATAATAAGTGGGATATGGCAGTAGCTTTGGTTGTCTGTTGCTAGCCATCTAAAAAGCTTCCTTCTCAGGAAACCGTGTAAGCATCTTTGTCAGATTCTAGCCCTTACCTTGAAGAGAAACCCCTTTTCACTTTTGCCATCTCCATTGCCATTGGACTTAGCCTGTGGGAAATTTATTCTGTTCAGTTATCAAAATTGGTGTCATCTCATGTCAGTTTGGGTACAGTCAGGAAAGAAATTACACAACATTGTGAACAAGAGATATAAAGAATTACTGTCATACAAGTTTGTGTCAGTGAAGACTTGAGTTATGAGAACTAAAGAGAAGGACTGGGGAAGACTTGGCATTTCAAGTGCCAGCTGCACTAAAGTGAGGATTGGAGTTGGAGCCCAGCGCCCATATAATTGCCAGCTGGGAACAAGGTCCCATCTGCAGCACCAAAGACGAGGACCAGGGATCCTGACAGAAGGTGCTTAGCAAGATTAGCCATGTAGGTGGTCTCTAGAGACCTCCACTTGCACACACACACACACACACACACACACACACATGTGTAAACATGAGTGCATACATACATATGAAACATAAGTGAAAAAGTCTAAGGAGAACTCAAAAGCATAGAGGAATGCAACATACAAGAAGCAGGCACTTTCCAAAGGTGAAGAGAACTATGCAGTGGAGATGCTGGACAAAACTGAGAGCAGGTGTGTGTTTCGCTCACTGACTCACTGACAACCAAGGAACCACTGCAGGGTTAAGCCAGTGAAAGCCACTGCAGTGAAAGCTGCTACACTGCTTCTAAAAGACAGTCGTTTGCGATCCTATCTTCCATAGGCTCACCGTTATGACTGCTTGGGGAAACTACTGTTTCCATGGGACTCTGATGTCACACTTGAATGAACTGAGCAAAGGAGAAGTCCTAAAGGTGTCTCTCTAGCACCTTCCATTGATAAAGTTTACCACTATATCAACTAGCAGGAAGATATTTGAAGACCATGGCCCATTTTCACAGTACCGGCAATGAAGAATGAATTTAGAAACCACAACTGGCACACGCCTCAAGAGCACAATTTGAAAGTCAAATTCTAAACAACTACAAGGTTTTTGCTGTATGTGTTCTTGCTGGTATTATTTCCAGCTAGAGATTGCTGGAGATAGGCACCATGGTTGTGATTTGGGAGGAAATAATTTATTCCCAAATGTAGTATTTTAGACTGACCCTTGTCACATCCATATTAGAGCAGTTTCAGATAAAAGCCAAGTCTTGCTATAGTACTTAATCTTTCAGATTGTTTCCTGGCCGAGGTGCTCAGTACACCAAGGTCTCTCTTCATTTAGTGGTGACTATCTTAGAAATCCCTAATTAAATAGGACTAAGTGGGAACAGAGTGTCCACTTTTCTTGATGATAACATATTAGATGCTCTTTATAAATTCTGAGGACAGTATTTCTTGTTTTGAAGTGCCGAAGAGGTAAGCTTTGCGAAGCTTTGGACTCTCCAAATATGGCCAAATCATTAAACTCCAATCTCTTAAACTACAGAACAGGAAAGTAACCCTTCTCTTTGCACTTGCTGAGTGGTTAAATCTTACCTGGAAATCATGGCCCAGTCTGTCATTATCTTTTTTGTTTACCATTTAGTAATCAATAGGCCACTGCCACAGATTAAAAATTTTTATTTTAGCAGCCTCCCATTTCCAGGTAAGACTGTCTGAATTAGTTTAAAGCACAACTTAAAATGCCATATGAGAGCAATCTCAATAATAGATATGTTTGTGTTTCCCTCACTGAATATTCTAGATGTAAATAAGCAAGTTGTTATAGCAGCTTTATCAAGAGACTAGTCATCCACTTGGGAGATAAGGAGATGGTCTAACCTCAAACTTAAACTCTGAAGGGAGCAACAGTTTGTCCTTCTTTAAACAGAAACCTTCTCTGGATTTTTTTTCATTTTGTTCAGTTTCTCCCCCACCAGCATTAATCATCAAAGGACTTATAGATTATATATATATATATATATATATATATATATATATATATATATATATTCAGCATAATACCATACATATCCCCTAAATCTAGAGACTCATTTCATGGCAAAGAAGATGGAGCACTGACATACTGGCCAACGGTCTTAAATATAACACATCATCCACAGAGTGAGGGCATTCTAGCTGTGACTTTTGTGATATGGATCGCCAGAGTTGATTCAACTGATCTGACTGGCGTCCCCTTCCTTCCTCACGACTCCATGTGTGCCCTTCCCAAACCTGTGCAACCTTTCCAAAGAACTAGACCTGATACTACTAATAAATGCGGAGCCTGTGGAGATCTCAGAGATACACCATTTCATGATGCTCCCTCCTGGACTAAGGTGGTATAGCATAAGGTAAAACTGAATCCATGACCAGAGTGGGGTGCCTGGACACCAATATCTAGCATATATGTAACTCAGAATATATGTAAAAATAAGATCTCACTAAGAAATTTCCAGAATGCCAAAAGGCAAAAGTACACATTTGAGAGCATTATTGCCTATTGCTGTTTTTTGGCATTAGAGGTTTCCATGTGGAAGCTGAAGACAGGGCATGCTTCTACTAGAAGGAAAAAAGGTTAGACTGAATTTGGTGCTGTAACTATCACTCAGAAACTCTAAGGCTCTTAATATAGGGAACAAGTTGTAGGGTGAAAAGTTACTATGATGTCACTGTAATTTATCCTGACCAACGTGAACTAATGTAGCAGGCGTAAAATGAGATAAGTAAAGAACACACTGAGCATAAAAGATGCACCAGGCTGTCTGTGCCTCAGTTCCCCTTGTCCATGATGAACGGATGATTGTAGCAATTGCAAGCCAAATAGGAATAAGAAATCTTTCTCCTCGGAATGGAAGGTCTGGATGGTACCACAAGCAAACAATATTCAGCTGAAATACTAGCTGAGAACGGACAATCTAGATTAATTGGAGGAAGGAAATGAATCTTGACGAGGTGGGCAGCACAGACAAAACTTTCACCTGCTCTACTGAACATGCTACAGTGCTTGCAAAGACTGGGACACATCACAACTGTGAAGAGAGTGCAGCCCTTAGGGTACAGGGTAGTGTTGTCACACTGCTCAAGAAGCATTTTAAATCTCCTTGAACAAGCTCTTTCCTCCAGCTCCTTCTGAGGCAGCGAGTGCTATACAATCTGACCTATTTTGCACAGCATCCCAACAGTATCTTACCTTGTGACTGGGCAGTTTCCTGTCCATGACCCAAAGATTAGACATCTACGTATTGCTCAAAGTGTGAGGCAGTTATCGTCATGGGGTAGTTTTAGATTAAGCGGTTTAGAAAGTGACTTACAGAGTTTCTTCAGGTTTCGTGGGATGGCACACCAGGCAACTGTAGCAGTGGCCAAGTCGATGTGTTCTCCTCCAATCTCCAGGGCTCACTTGTGAAGTGCACCTGACAGTAAGACCCCATTGCTGAAGACACCACACATGCCAATCACAGGACATGGAGGAAACAAACTGGAAATGATCTGGTAACTTTTATCCTGCTGGCAAGCTTTCATAGTGCTAAAAAGTGCTATGCATGCAACCTTTTGTGGAAGAAAAGGTATGAACAGCTTTACCCAGCTTTGAAAACCGCAAGGTACAATAACAGCCTCCCTGGCAAGATGTGCCCATTGGTGCAATAGTGGCATGACCACTATGGGGGTAACCAACTGCTTTCTGATTGAATCGAAGTCCCACTCTACAGTGCCTGGTACTGTACACTAGGCAAAGATCATGTGGATAAGGAAGTCATAGATGCAGAGGGGAAGCATATTATTAAAGCATATGTATAAATATATATAAAATAGATGACTATTTTTGGAGCAGAGTCTTCTATAATTTACCTTTTAAATACTTACCATTGCCACCATAGATCAGTCCTCAACCAAGGCTTCCTTTTGTAACACAAGGTATTTGACAAAAAAACCACAACACAGAGTGACTGTACAGTGCTCAGTCCTGCTTAGGACTCTATCATCTCACACCTCAAGGCTCAGAGAATGTCACTGAAGAGGAGGCAGAAAGAATGCGGAATAAGTAGTAGGGATGGATGCTACTAAGCAGTGGCTTTTGAACATGAAAGGACTGTTACATTGAGTTTACAGGTTACTTCCTACAGTTACTACGATCAGTTCCATAAGATCTGCACAGAATTTGGCCTGCCAACATTTTATCATGAAGAGGAAGATCCCAAGAAGCAACACCTCTTCCTGAGGGGCCAGCGGGGGTTCATAATGCCGGTGGGAAGGGGAACTATGTTCTTCATGGTACACCCACTGATATATATATAATTCATGCCTCTGCATAGGCTGATACAGGCAAACCTGGTGAAATTCAGCATCCCCAGGCACACACAGGACATGAAAGTAGAAGGGAGACTGGTTGGATAGAGGAGAGTTTTCAACAGGACAAGGAAGTGGGATGAGATCAAGTAATATTAGTTGCAAATGATTCAAATTCTGGGTTTCTATATAAGTGTTTTTCTTGAGGCTTATTGATTTGTATTGATAGTATCTTTATCTTTTACTTTATGTATGTGTCATATCACAGCACACACAGGAAGGTCAGTGGACAATCCTCAGGCATTGGTTCTTGTCACCTTATGGGATTTGGGCATCAACCACACATTTGTACCTGCCGAGCCACCTCGCTGGCCCAGTGCATCTTATAACAGGATAACTTCGCAAAAGATTTACTACATACTGCAGTCCTTGCACCATTTAATTTACTTGTCACCGGTTTGCTGAGATTGACAGGACAATATTTTATTTTCTCGAAACTTCAAAGTAAATTCTCCTATTATTTTTTTGGAAACAGTGATAACCATAGAATAAAGTATGGGGAGACTGTTACTGTATTTTCTTCTATAAAAATCTTGCTTGGGCTAGGAATATAGCTCAGTTAGTAAAGTGACTGCACGATTATGAGGGTCTAAGATCGGTCCCATGTTAGAAAGTAGGCATGGGGGCGGGGAGGGGGGAGTCCATTCATAATCCCAGCCCAAGGAAAGCAGAGACAGCAGGAGCCAGAAGCATGCTAGTCAGCAGCTCACTGTGCAGGCTCACACTACCGAGAGCCTGTTTCACAAACCAAGGTGGACAGTGTTTTGAGGATGACACTCAGGACTGACATCTGGTCTCCACAGGCACACGCGTGCCTCCCTCCTATGAGGCCTAGTTAGCATTCTGTAGAGACTTCATCACTTTCAGTTTCTTTTTTTTTATAATTGTTTTTTTATTATTTATTCAATTGTGCGTGTGTGCGTGTATGTATGCGTGTGTATGTTTGTGTGTGTGTGCGCAGAACCACGGACGAATTGGGGAACCACCATGGACGCCTCCACCTCCTCCTTGTTTACTCTGCCCCTGGGATTCAAAGGCTCCGCCCTACCAGGGTCAGAAATGCAGGCTGCCCCCGCTTCCATCCGGCGTCTATACGTGGGGTCTAGGATCCGAACTCAGGACCTTCCGCCTGCAAGGCAGAGGCTTAACCCCTGAGCCACCTCTCCAGCCCCACTTTCAGTTTCTTTACTCTGTATGTCTCTCTAAACTTTTTTCTTTGTATACTACTGTTACTATTTTGCAGCCTTTTTATTTTGTAACTTCTATTCATTTGTTACTACCAAGGAAAACCATTGGAGTTTAGATTTTGTGAGATTTCGCGAATGAACCCTGTTTCTCTCAATTTTTCTTTCATTTTTTTTTTTTTTTTTTTTTTAGTATTTAAAAGAAGCCCATTTTGTATGCTATAGGTAAGATTTATTTTGACTACAGTTTCAGAAATTTCTAGTTGGTGGTCTACCTGTTACTTTTAGGTCCTCATCAAGCAGAATGTCAGGGTGGTAGGGCACGGCTGAGCAACACTGCTCACCTTGTGGATGCAGCAACACACCTGTGGTGACTTGCTTCCTTAAACTGGGAAGAATAGCAATTAAAGTGCTTCTAGAATTTACACTTCCTATGTTTACATCCTAGTCCGGCACAGAGCCCTGTGAACTCAGGCAGCTGTAAGATGGGAATTCTGGCAGCAAGCAGCACGTTTGTGAGGGTTAAATGAACACGCAGTACTCAATGACATTTGCTAGCTACTGTTGCTCACTCTGCTGTCCACATAACACTTTGGAGTCCCATGAAGATGAATAAAAATAGGCCATTCTGATTTTCAACTTTTTTTTTTTTGGCACACCTGTGTGCATGTGAGCATCAGCGGGCACTGTGTGTCCCTGTAGAGGACCAAGGGTGACTTCAGGCATCATTCTAGCTTGCGTCTCCTTTTGCTTCGCTTTTGGATTTCTCAGGCTCCGCCCATCAGGGCCAAACGTGTAGGCCGCTACTGTTTCCTTCTAGAGTTTTTACTTGGAACCTGGGATCCCAACTCAGGGCCTTCTGCTTGGAGGCAGAATCTTCACGCGAGCATCTCTCCAGCCCTTCCGCTCTCTCTTGTCCTATCAGCATGTATCAGCTATTGTCTCCTTTAACGATGCTGTGAGTTCAGAAGTTCACTGGTGACAGACTGCTTCTCCACCTCCTTATTCCCTCCTGTTGGGAGCTAGCTAGCTACCATCCCTCTTCCAACCCACTCAATAAATGACTATAGACCAAAGTCTTCCAATGATTCCTTATTGTATTCTTTGGGCACTGGTAGCTAAAAAAGTTTCAACCCACAAATTTATGCCAGAGGAAAGTGGCTTTTTTCTATGATGGCATTTGGACAGCAAGCAACAGTGTTACTACAATGTCTTGTCTTTCCTTTAGCAATACAGGGATCCCTTAGGCAATCTTTTTAGCTTACCATAGTTTATACACGTATTTTTATTTTCCTGCAAAACACTTGTAAGAATTCCTTTTCTTTTTAAAGAGAATAGCAGGCGAGAGAAGGGAGCAGGCGAGGAAGCCAAACAATCTTCAGAAGGCTGGTAGAACGGCACTGCCACCAACGCCCTGAGTTTGAACCGGGGGGTTCACAGTTGTCAGAGACCTTTACTTCATCCTCAGACTAAGGGGACCTCAAGACACAGTACGCATCAAATTCCAAGAACGTCAAATTGAAATAACTAGAAAATGGCGATCTTTGTAACTGTGTTTCTATGAATAGGTAGCTCAGTAGGAAGGATGCCCAAGAAGTTGTTTGAATTTGGCCTTCATTGCTTACATCAAATATACCATTATTATAACTTTTAGATGTAAAATACCAAACTGAATTTAAAAAAAATTCATTGTGCTTATCAGAAGGCAGTGTGTGTCTCCCTGTGGAGGACCAAGGGTGATTTCGAGAATCGTCCTGGATTGCTTTTGTGGGGCTCCTGGGAAAGCCCCCCTGCCTCCGAATGATCAGGGATACAAAGTCACACTAAAATCAGTACATTAAAGTATAAAGGAGATTTATTGTCAAGCAAGCAGGACAAAATAGGCAAGCAGCATGGCTGTCTCATGAACAGAGAAAATCTTTAATTTTGAGGTGTCTTATAAGACATGGTCATATGAGCAGGAAGGAGTACAGGGATGGGAAGGGAGCTCACCCTGGGTCAGGCGAGAGTCCTTGGAGTAATGTGCTAGTTTAGCTTAGCTGCAGGTAGACTGGGGCTGTGGAGCTTCCCTGGGAGGATGGAGCTGCCTTATCTAAGTAGACTGAGAACTTCAAAGGGTTCTTTGAACAAGTACATCGGAAGGGGGGGCAGTCTGAACCATTTTGTGTTTAACATGCCCAGCATCTAGCAACTTCTACCTCCTTGCTTCGCGGAGGGATTTCCCAGGCTTAGTCCACCAGGACTGGAAGTGTAGGCCGCTGCCATTTCCGCCTGATGTTTTTACATGGTATCTGAGATCCAAATTGCTTACAGGCAGATCTTAACTCCTGAGCCATCTGTCCAGCCCACCAAACTTAAATTTTAAAATATTCTGATTATTCTGAATATTCTGATTTAGTCTACAAATAAAATCATACAGATTTAGTAAATCACTAGAAAAAAAATCCTTAATGGTATGTACATGAATGACAAGAGATGAGAGATGAAGGAGAGACAAAGGAGAAAGGAGAGGTGAGGTAGAAAAGGGGAGCAATTTCTATAGAGAATATGTACAGGAGCATGAAAATGAAAGGAGGATAAACCTAACAATTCCTCAAAACATAAATCTCCAAAGATCCAGGAAGAGTAAAGGTCTGCTAGCATGCAGCGAATTTTCTACAATTCACTTTATCCTGATTGGTCATCTGCAGTGCTCAGATACGCCAAACAATTGCTTAACCCCACTTTAGCTTACCTGTGCAAACAAAGTCACTGGGTCAACATACAAGATTCAAGCAGTTTCAAAAGGGGGAACATTTTGAAAACATTTTGTTTGCTAATACAAATGTACCTTATGGTTAACTATTTAATAGAAATTGATTTCTAAAACTTGTCCCAATTATTTGATGGGTTTAGGAAAGAATGCAGTCAGCAGCACTTAGCACTATTACAAGACGATTAACATGGAAAAAAAACACTAATGTCAAGATTTTCTCTCACAACTTAGCATATTCTCTAAGGTGAGCTAACATTCTTCCCTTTTTTAAAAAAATGGGCATACGTTTGTTAAGTCATTCTTGACTGCTTAGAATACCATTATTTAGTATGTATAACTGCTGCAAAGTAATATTACCAACGTATCAAAATAATTTTTTTAACATTTGCTTGTTCTGTATGTGCGTACACATACCACAGCACACAGTATGAATGCCAGAGGACCACACGCATCAGTAGCTGCTCTCCTTCCATACAGGATGCAGGGATGAACTCACTTGTTGGGCTTGGACACAAGCACCTTTACCCACTGAGCCGTCTCACTGGCCCTCAGAGTATGATCTAACAGTTTCCGGGTAGTACTTTTTTCTTTTGTAAAGTTCATCAGTGCTTCCTTTTCCTATATCCTATCATTATACTAAACTGGATACATGCAAGAGCCCTGTAATTTAAAGTTGAATTACATGACTGGTAAATGTATTCTGTCCCTTAATTTTTTATAAGCTAAATGAATACAAAGTAATAGCCCTATACAAAAATGAAAATTACATCAGAATAGCCTCCTTTTGGAGACAGACCTATGATTAAAATATTACCGATTTTAAACATCAGGAGGATTCAATGTTAAGAGTGAATGTGCTGCTTACGGCCTTTGATACTCTAATATTCTGCCACTTTGAGATGGAAAGCACTGGCACAATAATGAAGTGACAAATACTGCATAAGCAAGAACAGGAGACATTTATTCTGACAGTAAGTCACAACAACCAACACTTGAATGGCTTCACTTAGTACTTACTTGCATTCAGTTTTTGACTGGAAAAAAATGTTAAATATTAGATTCCTCATATTAAGTAAGACCAACATACCATGGCCAAATTGTCAAAAATAAAACCTAATTACTATACTTACGTATGCCAAATTAGACCGAGTAACGAGTCTGCCCTTGTAATTACCTGTGTTATAATATGGAGCAAACGCACCTAGTACTTACTGGGTTAGTCATTTCCCCTCTGAACTCCAGTAGCACTTACTCTCTGAGCCTCTCATTAGTCAGTCACACTTCATTATACCGACTGGCTTACAGGAGACCCTGCTCTGAATTACCTGTGTCTCCTTTAAGGACACACAGCCTTATGTACTGGAGCTTCTGCATTGGAGCTGGACCACAGTGGTCTGCCAGAGACGGAGCTGGCAGGAAAGTACACTGCCTGCTGAGGTCACGGAATCCTCCATTTCCCTTCTAAACACAGCAAAGCTGGGCTTATTTATTGATACTTAATGTGGATTTCACTAGTTGCCCAGGCTGGCCTTACCTATGCCAACCTTCCAGTCTCTGAGTGCTAGAATAGACATATGCCCCCATTTGCTTCATAGTCGCCTGAGACCTCCTCTAACATGATCACACTAGCAAAGTTCCCACACTAGCTTCCCTGCCCTGCCACATGGCCCCCATGTTGCTCTTCCACGTCAACTGCTTTTCCTTCATGTCAACTGCCATTCAGTCTTGCACTGTTCTACCAAATAAGCACTCTTCTGCTCTATCCTGGCAGGGAGGGGGCGATACAACATCAGAAGATGCTGAAGAACAGGAAGGAAATCATCTATTGCAGTGCGCCGACACACACACTGATATAAAAGCATTTAAATCTTCACGTCACTCCGCCTGTATTTAACACCCATTTTCTTCAAAGACATCCTTAAGAAAACAGACAGACCTGGTTCCTTATTTTCAATGACCTGCGCCACACCTTGCTACCAGGCCAGAAAGTAACCAGGGAAGTGTTGAGACAGCTTTGATCACTCGTTGCCTACATCCCCAGCAGCCTTAACTACAAGGTTTGCTTTTCATAAAACTTAAGCAGAACTGTTTAAAACACAAAGTAGTTGCTTTTAAACATGACATTCAAGCCATTTCAGCACAATAAAAAATGAACTGCTTATTTTTACTGTTCCCAAAGGCTCATTTGTCAGTATGAACTCATTGAGACTTTTAAACCTTGATGATCTTTTAAAAAAATGCAACTTTATAACTTATCCCTGTTCGAGAAAATCTTTTAATTTTACCTTCTAGTTACTGGGACTTTTTTCCAAAGTGAAATTGTGAGGTATTTATCATGTACCTTCTCCATCTGAGAAGTCTTCACACCCAAATGACAACCAGGTAACCAATCTATTGCACTTATTTTAGGTGTGTTATAGGATCTGACACTGTCAGACATTTCTTCTCCCCACCTTGCAGGCTCAGAGACCAGTCAGGTTGTCAGTCTGCAGTGAGCACATTTATTGAGCTATCTCAATAGACCTTGCCGCTAAACAGTACCCAAGAACTCTTTGATACTTTGCTTTTTCACTGGGCTAATAAAAACAATTTTTCTTGACAAATCTATGTCAACCCAAGTCTGAAGTCTTCAGGAGTCAGAGAGACTAGAGCAATGATGTTCAAACCGAACCAAATTCATACCTTGGTTGACGAGGTGTAGGACACATGTAATACCTGACAGGCTCCACAAGAGGTGGGCAGATAGCAATGCAAAGGTCCAACTGCTATGATTAGATCGGAAGAGGCCAAGAAATGGGTGTCCCTTCCCCTAGAGCATGCAGAAGCAAAGCCAAGCAGACTCCTAATCTTAAAGCAGTGAAATTGGTGTCCACCCTTGATCTATAGGACCATTAAGTGGTTTAAGTTTGTGGGAATCCACTGCAGCAACAGGAAATGGAAAGAATGCTAACATGTCATTAGCACTGCAAGTTTTAAGAAATGCTTTAAATAAAGCAAATGGCAGAAGCTAATGCCAGGGTAGTATGGCAGAGAAGGGGTGCACAGCTGAGACCCACAAGCAGTAGATGCAAACCCTGCCAAGGACTGGGGTAAACCACTACAGAACAGATTTAGTCTGCCTGCCACATGTATGTAGACAGCCATTACTTAAAATCCTTTCCTCCTTCACTGGGGCTGTCTGTACCCAGTCTTCCTCCATCTTCACTTTATCCAACAACCTTCTGTATATCTTGTGCTTCAGGAGTGTCTCCAGTCTAGTCTAGTCACCATCTCTAGACAGGAAGCCTGAGGTCTGACTCTTACTCCACAGATGTTTGCTTGTGAGCATGAGACCTAAGAATATTGGGAGCAAACCTTAAACATGAGTTTTTAGGTTTATAACAAAAGGCTTATTTTTTTTCTCAGGTGGATGTGAACTAAGCTAATTGTTTCTTCAGCCCAGTACTACACCTGTTACTCAGCCGATTAAGAACATTTTTTTACATGGGTTTCCAGAAAACTTCGGGTTTTTAATCAATAAATGGGGGCTTGGTTTACACTTAGTTCTTTTGAAGGTAGAGCTTAAGATAACTTAGCACTGGCTGACATTTCTAGACACTAAGAACACATAGGGGCAAACAAAGCTGATTATCAAAAGCAGCTTTTTCAAAGACATGGGCCTAATTAGCACCTCAAGGCTATTCAACTGAGAATGGCCTTGAATATCTGGGGTACATCAAGAATTCAAAGACATGGAAGTAATCTACAAAGCAGTCTCTTCATCAGGCACCAAGACACAACCAGCAATCTTGGTATCAGCAGGTTCAGTTCTGTTCCCTGGTTACCAGCATATTCCCACCTAATGAAACTCGGATAGATCTGCATTTGTTGAGTTGGAGCCTTACATGCGTTTTCATCTCCATATACAATCTCATTGCATGCAAGGTACTGCTCCTTGTTTGAAAACGTGACCTCTACAGAGTTTTGCAGATGAACCTGTCTTTATAGGGCAGTCTAAGAGCTTACAGAACCACTGCTGGTGGACGAGGGCCTCAGGGGCATGTTCCACTATTCAAACTGAAGGCATCAGTTGAGGCCTGGGCATAGAAACGCCAACTGGCTTTTGTATCTACCATGAGCACACCTGAAATTCAAAGCAGACCCGAAACAGATGGGACACTAGGGCGCCAAGCAGGTTGCAAATGTTTGAACACTGCGAACATCTTTTAACCTGAGTTTTGGAATTTTAGCTAAGAATGCTAAGAGGACACAGGTTTGAAACTCTTGAAACCAAAACACCCAAAAATAGGATTGTGTGATTTTTCACATTTAAGCCTCAGATCCCTTCAGTGCTGCATTAGGCTACAAAGTCACATACACAAAGGAAAAAAAAAAATCAAAGTCAAACTGTTTGCTACCAATCTTTTAACTTTCAGGCCAAACCTGAAAAAGTTCGGAGGACCGTAGCTGGAAGATGTGAACTCCACAGTGTAGACCCATCACAAGAACAAAGCCAAGCAAGCAGCACGGGAGTTTATTATACAGCTAACTTGGTGGATAGGTAGAAAACAGCATTAAAAGTTGTAGAGAAAAACCCATGAATTGAGTAGCAAACACGAGGTTGACTCTATGAGATCAAAAAAGTATTTGATGTCCTTTTTTTTGGTTCTTGAGTTCAACTTATGGTATTGGCTATATTGAAAAAAATCATTCATATATATATAAAGACATTTTTACAAATTACTTGCTGCCTAGCATCTTTTTCCTACTTATGCACATTTTAGTTGATCTATATTGTATGTTTTGAGGAAGTACTATTTACTTACAACAGCCAGATGCTCCTACCTGCATAACCGAGGGCTTTCTATTCATATAATCTAGTTATATAACCAATGTTACTGCAGTATCAACATTTCAAACACTTGCCTTTCTGTACGGCAAGTACTCTAGCAACTTGTTCTAACTTATCAACCATAAATGAAGAATATGAATGAGTCGGTCTAATCACAGAAAAGATGCATTTAGTCGCTGTAGACGTTGGCATCTACTGTAATCTTCAACTTCAGTGCTGCCACCAAGCAATAAAAGTGTAAGACTTCAGACACAGTGGTTTAACAAAAAATCCCAAATGGCTAGGGTTTAAGTACCTATATACGGTATAGCTTTAAAAAATTCAATTTGTTCTTAGAGACCTTCCAATCAAATTTTGTTACATATTAGTACTCCTCAAAACTAACTCCAAACTAAAGCATGGTTTGTCATCTTTTTAGGTTATAAAAAAACAAAAAAGTTCCTTGCAGGTTTAAATTTGAACTTGAGGATACACTTAACAGCTTTTTATCCTTACCTTTTAAAAAAAAAATTTACTTCTTGTCCTGTAAAATTAAAAATTCAAATAGATTCCAAAATTAAATTTACATTGTAGAAAAGACACAGTAACACCAGAAAAGCTGGTAGATGACTTTATTTCAGTGTTTGTTATGTACATGCAATTTAAGTGCAGTAACAGTCTCAGTAGCATGACCAGTTCGTGCAGACACAACGAATGCTGTGTACAGACTACTAGAAAAAGAAAACCAAACCCTGACAATTTTCCTATGCTTTAAAAACTCAAGGGGCACACTTCTTGATTTCTTAATGACTCTTTAAAATTAAGCAAAAAATATATCATGATTCTAATTCATCCAAACAAACAAACAAAAAAAAACATAGCGATTCAGACCTTCAGCACAAAGTGTCATCTCTATGCCAAGGAATAATCTGGACAATCTCAAGGAGCATGATGCTTACTTGTGGTTAGAAACCTCAGTGGTCTTGGGCCTCTGCTTACCTGGGAGGCTGTTAATTCTCTAGCGCTAAATAAAGATGCTGCATAGAGTTATTAATTACAGCGCAGAATTTGAGTTTTCAGCAAGACGTACATTGTGCTCCAGGCAGCTGCAGCTCACACTATCAGGAGTTACACGCCGGACTGTCTCTTCAAACTATGCACAAGGAAAAGTCCCAAGTCTGGCTTTCAGAGCTTAGATTTGCCTGCAAAATCTAAGTTTTCAGTATAATCAGTAATTTGTATGTAAGGAGCTTTTAAAATGTCAAGTTGTTTCCTTTCAAATATAGAAGAAAATTAAGTGTTCTATATGAATAAAATGAAAATTCTTTACAGTCTAAAGTTATACAACTCCTAGTTCACAATCAAAATTTAAGCACAGTTGAAGTCAACAAATTAAGCCAATATACATACACATATATTCCTACATACACACTTGATTACTAGTCTTTATTACCATGCTGAAAATTAAGAATGTGGAATCATGCCTGACAGTGTCATAAGGGATCTTGCCTTCTTTATTAAAATTGTTATCTGGAGCACAGTAATTTCTGAACATACTATGTAGACCACAGGTTGGAAATGCATCGACCCAATTAAAGACCTTGTAACTTGCAACTTTCACTTAACATGTAAGCAAGTAACCTGTCAGGA